>JBBGZY010001374.1:1431250-2862500 GCA_037952925.1 Lithobates clamitans | reverse complement strand
CCCCTCAGTACAGACCCCCCCTCCCTCAGTACAGAGCCCTGTCCACTAAGTACAGACCCCCCTCCCATAGTATAGACCCCCCTCAGTACAGACCCCTATCATCAGTACAGACCCCACTCCCTCAGTATAGACCCCTCTCATCAGTAAAGACCCCCCTACCTCAGTATAGACACCACCCTCTCTCAGTACAGACCCCTCTCCTTCAGTGCAGACCCCCTTCAGTGCAGACCCCCCTTCAGCGCAGACCACCCCTCCAATGCAGACCACCCCATTTAGTGCAGCCCCCCTACAGTGCAGACCCCCCCTTCAGTGCACACCCCCCCTTCCAGTGCAGACCCCCTTCAGTGCAGACCCTTTTAGTGCAGACCCCCCCTTCATTGCAGCCCATCTTCTTCAGTGCAGACCACCCCTTTCAGTGCAGACCCCCCTTCAGTACAGACCCCTTTAGTGCAGACCCCCTTCAATACAGACCCCCCTTTAGTGCAGAACCCCTTTAGTGCAGACCCCCCTTCAGTACGGAGCCCCTCCTCAGTACAGGCCCCCCTTCAATGCAGACCACCCCTTCAGTGCAGACCACTCTTCAGTGCAGACCCCCTTCTTCAATGCAGACCCCTCTTCAATACAGTGCCCCCTTCAGTGCATACCCCCTTCAGTGCAGACCCCCCTTCAGTTCAGACCCCTTTAGTGCAGACACCCCCTTCGGTACAGACCCCCTTCAGTGCACACCCCTCCTTCAGTGCAGACCCCCCTTTAGTGCAGACTCCCCCCCTTTGAGCACCGACCCCCCTTCAGTGCAGACTGCCCTTCAGTGCAGACCACCCCTTTAGTGCAGACCCCCCCTCCAGTCCAAACCCCTCCTTCAGTGCAGACCCTCCTTTAGTGCAGACTCCACCCCTTTCAGTGCAGACCCCCCTTCAGTGCAGACCACCCCTTCAGTGCAGACCCCTTTAGTGCAGACCCCCCCTCCAGTGCAAGAGAAGGCTAGAAAAGGAAGTGCCACCTGAGTGTAGTATTATAGGATACTTTTAATGACACAAAGTAAGGTTACACTTACAGGATAAAAACATAAAAAAGTCTGAAGAGGGGGGTCTGTACTGAAGGGGGGTTTGCACTGAAGGAGGGTCTGCACTGAAGGGGAGGTCTGCACTAAAGGAAGGTCTGCACTGAAGGTGGTGGTCTGCACTGAAGGGGAGGTCTGCACTGAAGGGGGATCTGCACTGAAGGGTGTGGTCTGCACTGAAGGGAGGGACTGCACTAAAGGGGGGCCTGCACTAAAGCGGGGTCTGCACTGAAGGGGGGTCTGCACTGAAGGAGGGGTTTGCACTGGAGGGGGAAAAAGTGTTGGTAACTGTAAGTGCAAATACACAGGTGCATACAATACATGGGATGTAAATTAGTCCATAAAAATCAGACTGGCAATTCAAAAGTTAAGCAAGTGACTGGCAGCTTAAGGGTTTAGGGAAGTATATTAGTGGATCAAAAAGGCGGCTGCTGTCCTCAAAGAGCTGGCTCTGTAGTGGGCAAGAGAAGGGTAGAAAAGGAAGCGCCACCTGAGTGTAGTATTATAGGATGCTTTTAATGACACAAAGTAAGGTTACACTTACAGGTTAAAAACGTAAAAAAGGCTCATCTGTGTATATGTGGTCCTTAGTGTGTTCCTCTGGTCCTGATCTGGTGAAGCTACAGAGATGCAGGGTTACAGATACTGCTCCTTCAATAGGCCTGAATCGGGAAGTGTCAGCAATGTGCTATTTATAGGCCGGCGCTGTAGGACAGCAAGTCCCAGCGCTGGCCGGAAAAGCACATTGCTGGTTATGGACAGGAAGGGCAATGCAATATACAATAAAATGGTATTGCTGCTTGTTTGTATGCGGAACGCTGAGGAGACATGGCTTTTGCATGATTTAAGCAATCTGTGAAATCAGTCTGCTTCATCCAACTTTGGGATGCCTCTTCTCTGATCGTCCTCTCAAGACTCAGTGATACACTCCCCCCTCTCCTTAAACGGAAAACAACTATCCAAGCAACAAAAATCTCTTTGTTTTCCAGGATTACACTTATTATTTTTCATTTAAATTTATTGTATATCTCTACACAACTACTTGGGGCCTGCCCTTTTTCCTCTCAGTTGAGGAGGGTTGGGGTTGGAGTATTCCCAAGAGCACAAAGGCCTCACATTGTCCCGCCGAGCCGGTACCCTCCAATTACAGTTTCCGATGACACTGAGATAGATGGAATTTGGAGTTTTTACCTTCATCTGACCACCTAGATGTTCATGCTTGTTTGCCAAACACGAGAGTGTGAGGCATATTGAGTCGGTGAGTGTTGAGTTCAAAGGGAGAGGAATCACTGGCACTGAGTGAATTGGTGGATATTTTTTCAGGAATCGCACACTTTCTTCACGGTGTTGTTTCTATGGACTTTTCTACGGATTATGGACTAACACTTTTGCCTATATACATATATATGTATTTTTGCCACTATTGATATATATAATTTTTTGTCACTATTGATACATTTTTCACTATTTATATGTGGTTGGGATTGTCCTGTGTATGGTAGATCATATTATCATACAATTTTATGGTATATGCTTTTACGTGTGATATTAAGTTTGTTATTAACTTTGGTTTAGATTGCCTTAACAATTTTGATTAGAACACTGTATCACATTGGGTCTAACAACATATTTTTCTTGAACACCAGTTGGTGTCAACACTGTTATATAGCGCCTCTTATATTGATTTGCAGGGATCTGGTTTGGTCTCCTAGAGTCAATAGAAGTTCTATACAATAAAATGGGAATGAAACGATTAGTACATTATTAAGTACATATAATAATGTAAAAATGTAAAAACAAAGGACATTTAAAATAGGAGATCAATAATTGTGTGGATAATAGGTGGGTGTTCATTGGTGGTCCATGGTGGATAATTATTACTATGGCCGTACTATGGCCGTACTACGGACACTTAGTGGGCATAAAATTAAAATGGGTCATGTATCAAAAAAAAAAAAAAAATTATAAACATATATTGTTTGTTAAAGCAGAGTTCCACCCAAAAGTGGAACTTCCACTCATCTGATTCCTCCCCCCCTCCGGTGCTGCAATTGGCACCTTTCAGGGGGGAGGGGGGTGCAGATACCTGTCTACTACAGGTATTTGCACCCACTTCCTGGAATAGACTCCCGGCTGCCGACATCCCTGGACTCCAGGACAGGTAAGTGTCCATTTATTAAAAGTCAGCAGCTGCAGTATTTGTAGCTGCTGGCTTTTAATAATTTTTTTTAGGTGGACTCCCTCTTAAAAAAAACAATATTCTTATTAAAGGACAATTACATACATATGTATCCAAAATGGTATACAACCATTTTAGAGACCATATGCAAATGTTGTATTATATAGTGATTAAGCATGCGTGTTAGGAGAGCACAAAAAGCATGTGGATCACGAATATGCGTACCTGTGCATGGTCGTGCACAGTACACATTTACATACACATTGCTATACTCGGGGGGGGAATATATATACACATATACTTATATACGTATACGCACATGCATAAATGAATATATTGTAAAATTATAATGGAATGTGTAGAACTATTAAAAGAAGCTAAAAACATATATAATTAGTGTTGTGTAGATATGTACACATAAACATAACTAAAAATATCAAAAAGGGGAGTGTGATAAAGGGAAACTGTATTGCTTGCTATTCTTATAACTATTGTACTTACGTTGTTGTAAGAAATACTATATATATATATATATATATATATATATATATATATATACATGGGATATCTGTTGACAGAAAAGGGGGGGGCGGAAAGTTGTTTGGGGAGGGAAAAAAGAGAATAGAACATAAATAGAAAGTATCTATATAAGTAAGCATAATTAGTGTACACATATGTATGGGAGAATGAAAGACAAACACATCCCCAGATGTGCACAGGCCCATACATAAGTAAAAGGTATACATATCAAAGTTGCATCTGTTGGGGTAGTCTCATGAGGGGACGAGGTAGCTCATAGCAATGTGTGCACCTCGATATCCTCATTTAACCCCCCAGGTGTTAGGGTGCCCAAGGAGTAGATCCAATAGGTTTCTTGTTGGCACAGGCATTTATAACGCTCGGCCGCAGGGTATGTAGCCGGAATAGACTCAATAACCCACACACCAAGACCAACCCTAGATTGGCCGTGGTGTGTTAGGAAATGTTTAGGGATGCTGTGGTGGTCACAGCCTTTTTCAATAAAGCGCCTATGTTCGCCAAAACATGCCCTAAGGGCTCTAATAGTTTTGCCAACGTAAATTAGTCCACAGGGGCAGGTAAGACAGTATATGACAAAGTCTTTCGAAAAATTGTAAAATTCTTTTAGGGTATAGTTTTTCCCTTTGGCAACAAAAGTGTTTTGGCCGTGTTGTATGAACTGGCAGGTTAAGCAGAGGTTTTTTTTGCATTGGTACATCCCTCTGAGGGGCATCAGGGTGGGTAGTGTTGAGGTTGGTTGAGCAGGCTTGATTCTACTGGGTGCAATTTTGCTCTTTATGTTCCTAGATTTTCTGTATGCCACTTTGGGTTTGGTGTCAACTGTGGTTTTAAGATGAGGGTCTTCTAACAGAATAGACCAGTGTGAGGCCAGAATTTTTTCCATTTTCCTATATTTATCATGAAATTGTGTGATGAAACGAGTTGGTTGTTTAGCAGTAGATGAGGGATGGTTGGAGTCTGTGGGTACACTGCGGTAATTGTGGAAAGCCGCGTCTATAAGTGGGGTAGGGTATCCTTTATCTTGGAATTTTTTAGACAGAAGTTGTCCATGGATGTCATAATCTGAGTCTCTGCTATAATTTCTCCGAAGGCGTCAGAACTGGCTGCGGGGGATATTAGTGACCCATCGGTGGATGGTGGCAGCTGTCGTAGTGTATAAACGAATTGCCTGCAGTAGGTTTGATGATATTTTTTGCATATATAGTTTAATTATCATGGCAAAGTTCGAGATCTAAAAATGCCAAAGTATCGGGGTCAGCCACGTGGGTGACCCATCCCCAATGGGTCAGTAATATCCCTCGCAGCCAGTTCTGCCGCCTTCGGAGAAATTGTACCAGAGACTCAGATTATGACATCCATGGACAACTTCTGTATAAAAAATTCCAAGATAAAGGATACCCTACCCCACTTATAGATGCGGCTTTCCGCAATTACCGCAGTATACCCACAGGCCCCAACTATGTGGGGGGGAGACTGGAAGGGGGGGGTGATGGGTTTTTTTTTTTTTGTTCCTCTTTTTCTGTCGTCTTTTTCTATGCTTTTTTTTTGCTTTTCTTTGTAGTCTATCTCTGTTTGAGGAAGGTTTGCTGGGGTTTTTTATTTTTTTGGGGTATGGCCCCGGTTAACGAAAATGCAACAAGGGTAGAGGCTAGACGGTCTTATAGTATAAGGAAAAAACAGATAATGAGTAAATATAAGTTGTGACTATGAGTAATAGTAATTGACGTCTGTTATGATGATGTTATATGTAAAATAGTAGATGTGTTGTACTGATGTATTTATAGCAAAAATTCTACTATTATTCTTGTTAAAAAAAAATAAAGAATTAAAAAAAAAAAACCCCCAGTCAACACCAAACCCAAAGTGACATACAGAAAATCTAGGAACATAAAGAGCAGAATTGCATCCAGTAGAATCAAGCCTGCTCAACCAACCTCAACACTACCCACCCTGATACCCCTCAGAGGGATGTACCAATGCAAAAAAACCCTCTGCTTAACCTGCCATTTCATACAACAGGGCCAAAAAACTTTTACTGCCAAAGGGAAAAACTATACCCTAAAACAATTTTACAATTGTTCGACAGACTTTGTCATATACTGTCTTACCTGCCTCTGTGGACTACTTTAGATTGGCAGAACTGTTAGAGCCCTTAGGGCACGTTTTGGCGAACATAGGTGCTTTGATGAAAAAGGCCGTGACCACCACAGCGTCCCTAAACATTTCCTAACACACCACGGCCAATTTACGGTTGGTCTTGGTGTGTGAGTTATTGAGTCCATTCTGGCTACGTACCCTGCGGCCGAGCGTTATAAACGCTTGTGCCAACAAGAAACCTATTGGATCTACTCCTTGGGCACCCTAACACCTGGGGGGTTAAACGAGGATATTGAGGTGCACCTATTGTTATGAGCTACCTCGTCTCCTCATGAGACTACCCCAACAGCTGCAACTTTGCTACGGATACCTTTTCCTTATGTATGGGCCTGTGCACATCTGGGGATGTGTGTTTGTCTTTCATTCTCCCATACATATATGTATATGTACACTAATTATGCTTATTATATAGATACATTCTATTTATGTGCATATACCTATTTAACCAACCACCATATATATTTTTTAATTCTCTTTTTTTCCCTCCCCAAACAACAAGCCCCCCCCCCCTTTTCTGTCCACATATATCCCCTGTATATATATATATATTTCTTACAACAAAGTAAGTACAATAGTTATAAGAATAGCAAGTAATACAGTTTCCCTTTATCACAACCCCATTTTCGACATTTTTAGTTATGTTTATGTGTACATATCTACACAACACTAATTATATATGTTTTGAGTTTCTTTTAATAGTTCTACACATTCCATTATAATTTTACAATATATTCATTTATGCATGTGCGTATACCTATATTAGTAATTAGTATATGTGTATATATATTCCCCCCCCCCCGAGTATAGCAATGTGTATGTAAATGTGTACTGTGCACGACCATGCACAGGTACGCATATTCATGATCCACATGCTTTTTGTGCTCTCCTAACACGCATGCTTAATCACTATATAATACAACATTTGCATATGGTCTCTAAAATGGTTGTATACCATTTTGGATACATATGTACGTAATTGTCCTTTAATAAGAACATTTTTGTTTTTTTAACAAACAATATATGTTTATAATATTTATTTATTTTGATACATGACCCATTTTAATTTTATGCCCACTAAGTGTCCGTAGTACGGCCTGTGTATTTGCGCTTACAGTTACCAACACTTTTCCCCCCTCCAGTGCAAACCCCTCCTTCAGTGCAGACCCCCCTTCAGTGCAGACCCCACTTTAGTGCAGGCCCCCCTTCAGTGCAGACCCCCCTTTAGTGCAGTCCCTCCCTTCAGTGCAGACCACCCTCTTCAGTGCAGACCCCCCTTCAGTGCAGACCTCCCCCTTCAGTGCAGACCTCCCCCTTCAGTGCAGACCACCCCTTCAGTGCAGACCACCACCTTCAGTGCAGACCCCCCTTCAGTGCAGACCCCCCCTTCAGTGCAGACCCTCCTTCAGTGCAGATCCCCTTCAGTACAGACCCCCCTCTTCAGTGCATACCTCACATCACGAGACATCCTCAGCATTGTCTGTCCTCCTTTGAGAATGTAAACAGAGAGGAGGGGGAGGCGGCTTCACTCTGCTCAGCTGTGTGAGACAGCGTCAGCGGCCAGCGGGGACAGCTCAGGCAGCCTGTGAGAGATGCTCGGGCTATGGGCCCGAGATTCGGGGCTGTAGCCCCAGAAGCCACCCCCTAGCGTTACCACTGGACACATGTGCAGCTACTAGTCAAATACCACCCAGAGCTTGAGACAACACAAAATCATTAAGGAACTTAAACCAGTACTGCACAAAGGTGACATATAATGACATATATTTCTAGAACCTCTACTTCAGGCAACATTTCCAAACTTAGGCTGGCCATACACAGTTTGAATCTCGACCAGTTCAGCAGAAACTGCCCAGGATTCAAACCATTAATGGGCAAGCTGAATGTACCAAGCTGATCAATCGATCAACTTGGGTACAACCAGCCTGCCGGATTCCCCCACCCTCCCCCACCCCCCCGCTGGGAGAACACAATAGCCTGGCAGGATGGATTCCCACATCAGCACTGACTGCGTTGATGGGGGAATCAACAGTGGCGGCTGGTACTCAATTTTTTTTGGGGGGGGGGGCGGTCCCCACCCAACCAGCTGCACCCCCCCAGCCAGCCAACCACCGCACACCCCCGGAGCTTGATCGATCAATCGCCACTTCCCCCCACCCCCCACCCCTGTCGCTTGATTGTTCACTGCTTTGCTTGCCTGTCGCCTGCCAGGTCCCCCGCCAGCCCCACACTTAGCCCATCAGGTCGCTGCTTTGGCAGCTTCCCCCCTGGGTCTCAGCGGTCTCTTCTTCTCAGGCCAATTAGGACTCCTGGCCGACCGCGTCTCAGGACTCCCGACCAATCGAGTCTCAGGACCCGCTTCCTGATTGAGGAGAAACAAATATTAATTTGCTAAAGGCACACAACTGGGTGAAGGCCCACCCTTTTTAAAGCCAATTAGAGCCTCAGGCTCTAATCATGTGCTTCAAAAAAAGAAAAAACATTGAAATCCATGCGACCTGCGCCCCCTATGAGCAGCCGCCACTGGGAATCAAGCTAATTTCTTTCCTGCCATGTATGGCCAGCCTAAACAAAGTGATTGTCACCTTAAAAAATCTATCTACTTACTGTAATTACCTATAAATACAATAGGGGGGGGGGGTTATCAAAACTGGAGCCGACGGAATCTGAAGCAGTTATGCATGGCAACCAATAGCTTATATCTTCAGTTTGCTCAGTTAAAATTCAGCTGAAGCATTACGAAACCCAAAAACAAACATGTAATATATTGTAGGTTACCAATCATTAGATTTGGTGGTTGCATTACCTTTCCTTTTTTCAATCTTCTATTTGTTTTTTTTTATGCAGTGATCGGCCAGTAAGGAACCTTTTACACTGATGCTCTTTTTATTTTTTTGTATTTATTACATGTACTTAGATATCTCTGTCAATTTACGCAACACTTTACACATATTTATTATTCATTCACAACAGTTCCTGCCCTCAAGTTGCTTAAAATCTAAGGTTCTTAACTCACATTCATTTATACACATACTGTGGCCAATTTAGATAGGAGCCAATTGACCTACCAACATGTCTTTGGAGTGTGGAAGGAAACCCATGCAAGCAAAGGGAGAACATGCATGCTCCAGGCAGGTAGTGCCGTGGTTCAGATTCGAATCAATGACCCTAGTGCTACTAAGCAGAAGTGCTAACCACTGACACATTCCCCTCAACTTACAATAGAAGGTGCCTTTTTGGTGCGCACTTGAAAAACTGCACCAAAGATGCATCATGCAAAACTTTATAAAGTGCAGTGCACCTGCACTGTGAACAGTTACATAGGATTTAATGGGAAATCATTTTCATGCACTTTTGTCGTCCTGGAAAAGCGCTCGAGTGTGAAAGAGACCCTATACAACTCCTGTCTTAAGCAGCCCATACACAGAGTGATTTTTTTTTCCTGCAACCACAGACAGTGGTGTATTACAGATAAATGGTGTCTCAGTCCCTATGAGATTTGTTTTCTGTATTCTGCAAAAAACTTGTGTAGCACCCTCTAGTGCTAGAAATGTAGATTCTTTTTTTTGTAAGTGTAGGTAAATTATGCAGTCTTGGCTGGCAGCCAAGCCTGTCTGTCTTTTGTTCTGGGTTGGCAGAAATCCTGGGAGAGCTGAATGACTCATTCTACTTCTAGAATGTACTAGAACCTTCTGGAAAAAGAGAGGGGAAGTAAGGTGGAGCTGCCTGTAGTAATCTGAGGGCCTTCACCAATACCCAACTAGGATTGGCAGGGGGCAGACCCCCTCAAATACTCAGGGTCAGCTCAGCTGGGGAGGAGTTGTTCGGATGGAAACTGGAGATGGAGTGTTAGGCTGTCATGGCCTTGGAGGAAGCTCCCCACTCTGGGGGGGGGGGGTTAACTTTGGGCCTGGGCTCGGGTGTGGATGAGACCTTCCTAAAGCCACGGAGGTGTCCTGGACAGGGGGCACGGGAGTAAGGAGGACAGCAGGAGAACACTGCCAGGCAAGTCTCCAGGAGGAACAAGGAACAGCTAATTGGGTGGTGAGTGACACACAGTCAGGAGGACTGGGAGGCATGCCTGAGAGAACTTGGATGGAGCAGTCTGGGATAGGTGCAGAGCCAGTAAGGAAGACTGTGATGGCACGGGCAGTGGAAAGGGGCAGCTGCAGCCAGGAGGGTAGATGTGGTACTGGGATCAGTAATAGGTAAAGCCTTGTGAGCTGCCGCACTGAGGACAGGTTCACACTGGTGCGACACAACAGCCATCCTACTTTGGATCCGACTTTGCCCTGCGACTTGAAGCCAACATACGTCCGACTTTCAATGAACAGGGATCCGACTTGGATCCCCGCCAATACCAGGCACTGTGTTTGGTATGAATCTTGATGGGGAACTCCAAGCCAAATTTTAAATAAAAAACCTGCATCGGTTCCTCCTCCAAGAGCATACCAGGCCCTTGAGTCTGGTATGGATTTTAAGGAGAACCCCCTACGCCGAATTATCAGAATCTGGGAGCCCCCTTTAATAAGGGGGCCCCCAAATCCCAGCCCCCACCCTATGTGACCGAATGAGTATGGGGTAAAACGTACACCTACCCATTCACCTGGGGAAAAAAGTGTCAATTAAAAAAAACACACTAGGCAGGTTTGTAAAGTAATTAATTAGGCTGCTCCGGGGGTGTTCTTCCGACTTCTTCAGGGGTCTCTTCCGACTTCTCCACGCTCTCCGGCCTCTTCTCCGCGCTCTCCGGTTCTTCACCAGCTCTCCGGTATCTTCTGCCGGGCTCCTCCACTTTCCTCTGCTCTTTTGCCCTCTCTGTTGCTAGCGGTGGCCCGGTCTTCTCTGTCTTCTTCTTCCCTCTTCTTATCATCCGATGTTGACACGACGCTCTCTCCCGCTGTAATACCACGTGCGCAACGACTTATATAGGCATGGGACGTGGTCACCGGGTGATGTCACCCGGTGACCACGCCCTTTATGACATCACCGCCCCATCATCACCCAGTGACCACGCCCCATGCATATAAGTTGTTGGGCACCGCGCATGTGGCATTACAGCGGAAGAGAGCATCGTGTCAACATCGGAAGAAGAGAAGAGGGAAGAAGACGACAGAGAAGACCGGGCCACCGCTAACAACAGAGTGGGCAAAAGAGCAGAAGATAGCGGAGGAGCCCGGCAGGAGATACCGGAGAGCAAAGAAGAACGGGAGAGTGCGGAGAAGAGGCCGGAGAGCGCGGAGAAGTCGGAAGAGACCCCCGAAGTCAGAAGAAGACCCGGGGAGCTGCCTAATAAATTACTTTAAAAACCTGTCTAGTGTGTTTTCTTTTTATTGACACTTTTTTCCCCAGGTGAATGGGTAGGGTTATGATGTACTCCATACTCATTCACATAGGGTGGGGAGCCGGGACCTGGGGTCCCCCTTTTTAAAGGGGGCTCCCGGATTCCAATAAGCCCCCGCCCACAGACCCCAACAACCAACAGCCAGGGTTGTCGGGAAGAGGCCCTTGTCCTCATCAACATGGGGACAAGGTGCTTTGGGGTGGGGGGGGTTGCAGGGCGCCCCCCTGCCCCACAGCACCCACCCCCTCATGTTGAGGGCATGTGGCCTGGTATAGTTCAGGAGGGGGGGCACTCGCTCGTCCCCACCCCTTTTCCTGACTGACCGGGCTGCATGCTCGGATAAGGGTCTGGTATTGAGTTTGGGGGGGACCCCCACGCTGTTTTCTTGGTGTAGGGGGTTCCCCTTAAAATCTATACCCAAGGGCCTGGTATGCTCTTGGAGGGGGAACCAATGCCGTTTTTTTATTTAAAATTGAAAACCCGGCCTTAGCCTAAATTAATCTAAAATAAACACAGGTGATATAACTATAATAACCTGCCCGCACTTCCCAGACTTCCTCAGATGGTGATATATAAACACTATAAAGAAATTGCTTGTGCTCCTTAGTGAGGATCCACACTAAGTGCTGTAGATTGAGGGGCAAAAAGATGTCAGATAATCAGTATTCCCAGAGGAAGTCACGAGACTGTGACAAAACCGGTAGGAGGAGCTTGATCAACTGACGAGAGAGTTACCAGAAAGTGTTGCTGAGCTGGCCTAGGACAGGGGGAACGCTGTGTAAACCGGGGCTGCAGAACCAGACCACAGGTGACTCTATCACCCCTCAGCACTATAGCACTTTAACCACTTGAGCCCCGGACCATTATGCTGCCTAAGGACCAGAGGTCTTTTTCCAATTTGGCACTGCGTCGCTTTAACTGCTAATTGCGCGGTCATGCAATGCTGTACCCAAACGAAATTTGCGTCCTTTTCTTCCCACAAATAGAGCTTTCTTTTGATGGTATTTGATCACCTCTGCGGTTTTTATTTTTTGCGCTATAAACGGAAAAAGACCGAAAATTTTGAAAAAAATGATATTTTCTACTTTTTGTTATAAAAAAAATCCAATAAACTCAATTTTAGTCATACATTTAGGCCAAAATGTATTCGGCCACATGTCTTTGGTAAAAAAAATGTCAATAAGCGTATATTTATTGGTTTGCGCAAAAGTTATAGCGTCTACAAACTAGGGTACATTTTCTGGAATTTACACAGCTTTTAGTTTATGACTGCCTATGTCATTTCTTGAGGTGCTAAAATGGCAGGGCAGTACAAAACCCCCCCAAATGACCCCATTTTGGAAAGTAGACACCCCAAGGAAATTGCTGGGAGGCATGTTGAACCCATTGAATATTTATTTTTTTTGTCCCAAGTGATTGAAAAATGACAAAAAAAAAAAAAAAAAAAAATATTTACAAAAAGTCGTCACTAAATGATATATTGCTCACACAGGCCATGGGCCTATGTGGAATTGCACCCCAAAATACATTTAGCTGCTTCTCCTGAGTATGGGGATACCACATGTGTGGGACTTTTTGGGAGCCTAGCCGCGTACGGGGCCCCGAAAACCAATCACCGCCTTCAGGATTTCTAAGGGTGTAAATTTTTGCTTTCACTCTTCACTGCCTATCACAGTTTCGGAGGCCATGGAATGCCCAGGTGGCACAAAACCCCCCAAAATGACCCCATTTTGGAAAGTAGACACCCCAAGCTATTTGCTGAGAGGCATATTGAGTCCATGGAATATTTTATATTTTGACACAAGTTGCGGGAAAGTGACACTTTTTTTTTTTTTTTTTTTTTTTTTTTCATAAAGTTGTCACTAAATGATATATTGCTCACACAGGCCATGGGCATATGTGGAATTGCACCCCAAAATACATTTAGCTGCTTCTCCTGAGTATGGGGATACCACATGTGTGGGACTTTTTGGGAGCCTAGCCGCGTACTGGACCCCAAAAACCAATCACTGCCTTCAGGATTTCTAAGGGTGAAAATTTTTGATTTCACTCTTTACTGCCTATCACAGTTTCGGAGGCCATGGAATGCCCAGGTGGCACAAAACCCCCCCAAATGACCCCATTTTGGAAAGTAGACACCCCAAGCTATTTGCTGAGAGGCATGGTGAGTATTTTGCAGCTCTCATTTGTTTTTGAAAATGAAGAAAGACAAGAAAAAACATTTTTTTTTTTCTTTTTTCAATTTTCAAAACTTTGTGACAAAAAGTGAGGTCTGCAAAATACTCACTATACCTCTCAGCAAATAGCTTGGGGTGTCTACTTTCCAAAATGGGGTCATTTGGGGGGGTTTTGTGCCACCTGGGCATTCCATGGCCTCCGAAACTGTGATAGGCAGTGAAGAGTGAAATCAAAAATTCACGCCCTTAGAAAGCCTGAAGGCGGTGCTTGGTTTTCGGGGTCCCGTACGCGGCTAGGCTCCCAAAAAGTCTCACACATGTGGTATCCCCGTACTCAGGAGAAGCAGCAGAATGTATTTTGGGGTGTAATTTCATATATTTCCATGGCATGTTTGAGCAATATATCATTTAGTGACAACTTTGTGCAAAAAAAAAAAAAAAAAAAAAAAATTTGTCTCTTTCCCGCAACTTGTGTCGCAATATAAAATATTCCATGGACTCGACATGCCTCTCAGCAAATAGCTTGGGGTGTCTACTTTCCAAAATGGTGTCATTTGGGGGGGTTTTGAACTGTCCTGGCATTTTATGCACAACATTTAGAAGCTTATGTCACACATCACCCACTCTTCTAACCACTTGAAGACAAAGCCCTTTCTGACACTTATTGTTTACATGAAAAAGTTTTTTTTTTTTGCAAAAAAATTACTTTGAACCCCCAAACATTATATATTTTTTTAAAGCAAATGCCCTACAGATTAAAATGGTGGGTGTTTCATTTTTTTTTTTCACACAGTAATTGCGCAGCGATTTTTCAAACGCATTTTTTGGGGAAAAAACACACTTTTTTTAATTTTAATGCACTAAAACACGCTATATTGCCCAAATGTTTGATGAAATAAAAAAGATGATCTCAGGCCGAGTACATGGATACCAAACATGACATGCTTTAAAATTGCGCACAAACGTGCAGTGGCAACAAAATAAATACATGTTTAAAAGCCTTCAAAAGCCTTTACAGGTTACCACTTTAGATTTACAGAGGAGGTCTACTGGAAAAATTACTGCACTCGATCTGGCCTTCGCGGTGATACCTCACATGCATGGTGCAATTGCTGTTTACGTTTGACGACAGACCGCCGCTTGCGTTCGCCTTAGCGCGAGAGCAGGGGGCGACAGGGGTGTTTTTTTTTTTTTTCTTTATTATTTTTTTGCTTTTTTAATCTTACTTTTAAACTGTTCCTTTCATATTTTTTTTTTAATCATTTTTATTGTTATCTCGGGGAATGTAAATATCCCCTATGATAGCAATAGGTAGTGACAGGTACTCTTTTTTGAAAAAATTGTGGTCTATTAGACCCTAGATCTCTCCTCTGCCCTCAAAGCAAATGACCACACCAAGATCGGTGTGATAAAATGCTTCCCCAATTTCCCAATGGCGCTATTTACATCCGGCGAAATCTAAGTCATGAAATACTCGTAGCTTCCGGTTTCTTAGGCCATAGAGATGTTTGGAGCCACTCTGGTCTCTGATCAGCTCTATGGTCAGCTGGCTGAATCACCGGCTGCATTCTCAGGTTCCCTGTTGAGACAGGAGAGCCAGAGAAAAAACACGGAAGACGGTGGGGGGGGGGGGGCATTCCCTCCCACGGCTTGTAAAAGCAGTCTAGAGGCTAATTAGCCGCTAGGATTGCTTTTACATGAAAGCCGACCGCTGGCTGAAAAGAATGATACCAAGATGATACCTAAACCTGCAGGCATCATTCTGGTATAACCACTCAAAGTCGTGAATGGCGTACCTGAAGACAAAAAAATGGTTAACAATGGTTAACAATAAAGCACAGTAAAGTGTAAATAATTACACACCTGAAAAACAAACATGATAAAACATAATAACAATAACAATAACAATAACAATCAATAACAATAACAATAACAATAACAATCAATAACAATAACAATAACAATAACAATAAAACATTGCAGAATAGAATACAGTAAAAAAAGAGCAGAACAATAGAGAGAGAGAATAGAGAGAGAGAGAACAATAAAACAACAACTATTTTTTTTTATTTCATATTTTTTTTTTGTTTTTACACTTTTTTTTGTAACTAACTTTTATAACGGTAACCGGTTCCAGGTTCGGGTCTCTCAAAATGCGATGGCATCTTGGGAGACCCTGTGAAAGTGTGCCTAGTCTGTGCAATGCTGTACCCTACGCTAATACTCAACTAGTGAATGGTAGCGTTCAAAACATTCACCAATGCAAAGACCAGGATTGTCAGGACAGGAGGGACAATAATAGCGGGTGTCACGCCTATATCCGCGCTTGCTGCAGACACGACATCTTTTTTGGGGGGGTTCGTTGGGTAGGGGTACTCGGGAGGACATAAAAATGCCTCTCATGCAGCCGACTGCATTTGGTTGGGGATGTGAATGGGGGAAGTACGGGCGCTGCAGAAGCGGTGGGTTCCCAATTAGGATTGGCGAATGCAGCAGGAAGGGCACTATGGGCACGACGGGCCTGTGTTTGTCTTTTTGGTGGCAGCGGGACACTACTTGTGCTTGCCACCTCACCAGCTTGAACTGCACTTATGGGACTCGCCACGTCACCACGTGTTACTGTAGTGCTGGTTTGACTACGACCGGGGTGTACTAGGCCGCTGGCGCTTGCCAGTTCACCAAAACACTACCAAAAAACTGTTAGCGATCGCAGGGATCAGGCCTGACTCTGCGAACGCTGCAGTTATGCGTTTAGTGTTTTGTAAGTGGAAAGAAAAAGGACCCCTCAGAGAGTGGTGGGACTTTAAAGGCAACAAAAGGTGAGAATAAAAAAGCAGATTTTATTAATACAATTAAATAAAATTATACATTTGAAAAGAATTTTTACAGAAACAAACATACGAATCAGTTTGACAATAAAAGCAATATTCTGCTGGTGAGCGAACAAAAGATGTGTTCATGTAGTCTTCTACCTGAGCCTACGCGTTTCGGGGCTGTTAAAGTCCCTTCATCAGGGGCAATGGTAAGCAGACTTTACACTAGTAAGACATGAAATATCATAATTAGGTACAATTGTATTGAACATGTTTGCTGCATTTGATATCATTCTAGGAAAAAAGGGAGGTGGGGGGAAAAAGAAAAAAAAAAAAAAAAAAAAAAAAAAAAAAAAAAAAAAAAAAAAAAAAAAAAAAAAAAATTAAATATGGATTACACACCCAAGCATGAACAGGAGAAGAGGCCAACCGCCGGAAGCATTCCTGGGGGCAACCACACAAAAGACGCCAGGAAACCAACTTGGGAAACGGGCGTATCTCCGGCCCCACCTTATCCACACTGGTCCCAGTGTATCACCACAAAAAGGGGGACAACGCTACCCCAAGAGGTCCCAGCGACCATAGGAGGGGAGAGGAGGAGGAGAAGGGGATTGTCTGAAAATACAAAAAGGGGGAAAGGAAAAACCTTATGTGCTGAGATGCTAAAGAGGGGGGGCTTGTATAGTAATTAGATATAAATCTGCTAAAGACGCATAAAACACATGCGTCGGAGCAGCAACATAACCATATATTTCGGATACACTACAAACTGCGCAGATGTGCGGGTATCCCTAAAAAGCAAGGGTTAAAAAATAATCTCAGCATATGTAACTTACCCCAGTAATGGTGTGTAAAAAAGTATATGCCTAGTAGCAAGTAGCAAAAGCAGGTGTGCTAGCAGCGCAAACTCAGCTGTAGTTATAATGATGATGAGTGGAGACCTCATATAAGGAAATCTGTAAAAAGGAATAAAGAAGGGGTTGGTTGAATGTGATGCAGCCCAGTGTGTATGACGATGGTGTTCCCTGGCAAACACATTGAGCGGCGTGTTCATATACAGAGGATAAGGTAAGAGTAATCCTAGTGGGTAGTGTAAAAAGAGCCTTACCCAGGTCTCTAATATTGCCGGTATTGTTGGTAGTTAGTAGCCGCTTCACTCTGCCACCGCTGTGTCAGACGGAGACACCGACACAGGCGTTGGGGGGTGGGGTATAAGAGGAGGAAGAGGGGGTGGGTGCGGCAATGATTGGCGCGGAATCCCGCCAATCATAGTGCCGCTCCTATCAGGAGATCTGACAGCGTCAACAGACGCTGAAAGAAAGAAACCAAAGGTGACGTAGTGTGGGAAGAGGGGAAAGGGGTGGATGCGGCAGTGATTGGCGTGAGATTCGGCCAATCATACCGCAACTGTCAATCAGATACAGAGGTCAGGGGAATCCTACAGCGTCGACAGACGCTGAGAAATGGATACCATGGTAACAGCCAAACACAGCCCCGGGACGCATCATTGCCGATGCGATCCAGTGGGGGGTGCCGGGGAACCAGTGTCATTCCAGCATGAAACGCTGGAGAGGAGAGATACACGGTAACCCCGGACATTAGTATTTCAAAAACGAAGGGGGGGCCCCAGGCATGGATGACCTGTCACTGCACCGATGCATGGGCGGAGATGTGTATCTAATAAAGCAGTGCAAACCACCCCATAAGGGGAAGGTGTGCACGCAGTGTATTAATGTATAAAGGGAATGACAGTTTAGGAAATACTCTCCAAGGGTCGTCACGTGGACACCGCTGGGGCAGAGGGACCCTGGGCGGGGACTGCACGGCACCCCCCCACGTGAAACGCGGGGGGGGGTCATGCAGAGACCGCCCACCGACGCAAAGGAGGGAACCGAGGATAGCGGACATGGACTGGCAGAAAAGGAGCTGCCAGACATTCCGCGAGTTTGTTCCGGGCACCCATATAGAGGCCCCCCAAAGGACAATAATTCCAGGGGGGCCCACGTGCGCCGGGCGGGACAAGGAAGGGCCGGAGCTGCGGTTAAAGGATGTTGCCCAGGCACGACCGAAAGTGTGCCTCAACTCCCGGCACGCCCGTATGTGACAGGAAAAGGGTAGGGGGGGGGGGGGGGGGGGGAAGGGAAAATAGGTGAAAACAAAAATGAAAAAGAATAACAAAAATAACAAGAGAAAGACATACATGAGGGCAATCAGGACGGGCATAGGGGCATCAATATTTTACAGATCTTTTTCACAAACCCCAGAAGAAAAACCCTCTAGAAAGGGTCTAAAACTCAAATGATCGTTAAGGCCGGGGGGTGAGGTGGCAGCAAGGTCTGCAATCCAGCGAGCCTCCCGTTGCAGCAAAGCCTTGTTCCAATCACCGCCCCTCGGACTCGGGTGTACTCTGTCCAGGATTAGAAAATAGATGTTGGGAAAAGTGCCATGGTGCACATTCGCCACATGTCTCCCCAGTGGAAGATCGGGATTCGCTTTCCTCATGGCAGAAATGTGCCGTGAGGCTCGCAACGAGAATTTTTGTTTAGTCTTACCTACGTAGAATTGGAAACACTGGCAAACTAAAAGATATATCACACCCTCTGTTTTGCAGTTAGCAAAATGGCGTGGTCTATATGGATGTCCATTGGGGAGGGTCACATGCTGTTGTGTATTCATGAATCTACATGTGGAGCATCCTCCACATGTGAATGTTCCAAACCTCTTACAGGGGTCCCCGCGTGTTTCACCAGCAAATTCACTGCGGACCAAATGGTCACGCAGGGAACTGGTACGTCGGTAGGTGATTGCCGGCCGGGCAGGTAGGTATGGGCGTAGAGTGTTGTCAGAGTGCAGGAGGTGCCAGTGTTTGTTGAGAATGGATTTGATAGATTCATGTTGGTTTGTGAACCGCATGATGATCCTAGTGGTCGAATCCATACTAGCCTTTTTCTGAGTGCCAAAGAGGAGTTCCCGCCTGGTGTGTTTATTAGCACGTTTAAACGCTTTTTTCAAGAGTGTGGATGAGTAGCCCCTCAAGAGCAATCTATCTCTGAGAGCGGCGGCTTCACTTAGATAGGTCTGTTGGTCAGAGCAGTTCCGTCTCAGCCTCAAGTATTGGCTGTAGGGGATCGCTCGGATCAGTGGTTGGGGGTGGGAACTAGAGGCGTGTAGGATGGTGTTGCCGGCGGTGGGTTTTCGGAAAAGGCTGCTGGAGAGCGTCCCATCAGGGTTCTTGTTGATGGTTGTGTCTAGGAATGTGATATTGTGTGCATTATGGGTCACGGTGAACTTTAAATTGAAATTGTTGGACTGCATCATATGGATGCATTCATTAAGTTGGTTTTCGGAACCCTCCCATAACACCAAAATGTCGTCTATATAACGATACCATGCGACTATGTGTTGGGTATGTGATCTGAAGGCCTCATCAGAGAGGAAGGACTGCTCCCACTCCCCCAGGTACAGGTTGGCGTAGGACGGGGCACAGGAAGTCCCCATTGCCACGCCCTGCACCTGGAGGAAGTGGGAGCCGTCAAAAGAAAAAACATTATGGCAAAGGATGAACTCCAGGGCCATAATGACAAATTCACAAAGTTTTTTGTCATCTCTGTGAGTTTGGGTGATGAAATGTCTGACTACGGTCAGCCCTAAATGATGGGGAATGGAGCTATAGAGGGCCTCTACGTCGATAGCTACCAGTAATGACTGTGCTGAGACGTGTAGGCCCTCCAGGGATTGTAAGAGGTGGATGGTGTCACGCACGTAAGAGGGCAGATTTTCAACGAAAGGTTTAAGATAAGAGTCTACAAAGAGACTCAGGTGTTCCGTAATGGCTCCGTTACCGGAGACTATGGGTCTACCTGGTGGAGTTATACAGTTTTTATGAACTTTGGGTAGACAATAGAAAGTGGGAATTTTGGGAAACTTGGTTCGTAGAAATTCCCAAGTGTCCTGATTGATGATACCCTGTGAGAAGGCACCATCAACCAGGGCATAAAATTGGATCTCAAACTTCGTGATATTGGATCTAGGTATAGGCTTATACCAGTCCCGATTAGACAGTACTTTCTGACACATGTTTTTATATTGCTCGTTGGTCATGATCACAATGTTGCCCCCCTTGTCGGAGGGCTTAATGACTAAGGAGTGACATTTTTTAAGATTGTTTAGGGCAAGCATTTCGGAAGGGGATATGTTCCCGATCCTTTTGTGTATTTTGAGTTTTTGAATTTCAGATGTGACCATAGTAATGAAAGACGACAAATTGGGGTTAGAGCTCAAGGGAGGGAATTTGTCCGATTTGTTCTTAAATTTAATGTTAGCATGAGATGAGATGGTTGGTTCCGTGGATGTATCGGAGAGGAGGGAATCTAGATCAATAGTGTCGATCAAGTCTGGGAGGTCCTCATTCTCCAACAACGACAAAAGGACATCTAAGTCTTTGTCGTGTTGTTCATTAATAGTTTCAGGTTTAGTTTTGGCCTTAGAATACATGCTCTTTAATAACAACTTGCGAGCGAACAGGTTTAGATCTTTGATGGCTTCAAAAATATCAAGGTTGGAGCTGGGACAAAAACTTAGACCCTTGGATAGTAGTGATTTCTCATCATCGGATAGTGTATAGTTAGAAAGGTTGATGATATTTCTATCATCGACATCAATGGTGTTGGATTCAGTACTTATCAGGTTTTGGGTTTGGGAATGGCGCCCTGTGGAAAAAATCGACTTTGTCCCACCTCCCTTTTGGATGTTAGGCTCGCACTAGATTGCGAGAGCTGAACAGTCGTAAGTGCCGAGGGGGCGATGTGACTGCTGGGGGTTCCTGTGGGTGGATGGGGGTCCTCACTGCATGTACCGCTGTTGTCCGGTATCTGCAAGGTAGATGGTGCATTATTGGCAGGGTGGTCGGGGATATGTTTCTTGTGTGCATTCCCCCCTTCCCCGGACAAAGGGCGTTTGGGTTTGTTGTGCCTGTTCCTATTCCGGTTGCGAGAGGAGGAGGAGGCAGAGGCAGAGGAATTGATAGAGGAGTCTGATCCGCGTTCCAAAGTAGATTTAGTTAGGCCTCTATTTTTAGAACTAGAGGTGTAATTATTTTGAGTCCACTTATATGCTCTCCCTTCCTGGAAGGACAATTTGTCGCGCCAGAACTTTTTATCTTTTTTACGGAGAGTTTCAGTGGTGATCTGGTCCAAATGAATTTTAATTCTTTCCTCATGTTCTTTTAATGAGGGAAGACTTTTAAAAGATTGTAATTTTAAGTATATGTTATCAATCTCTTTATCGAGGGCCAAACTGCGAATCTTATATTCCTCTATAAGCATCCTCATCATCTTGCGTGTGCATGCCTGTAGGTTATCCTCCCATTGTTTTTTGAAATCGGGACTGATGTTGTCAATCATAGGGAAGATTTGAATGCGCAATCCATAAGGATTGATATCCTCTCTGATATATCTTTCAAAATTGTCAATGTGCCAGAAAAATGCAGCTTTTTTCTCCACATATTTGCTTAATTGGTTGCAAAGGGAGGATAATTCTGACTGAACTGCTTCTCCTTCGCCGTGATTTTTAGAATAATCTGCCATAAGGGCCGTCCAATTTGAACCCTGAAACATGTTGGTATTGTCTCTTGAGTAACCAAAAAAAGGAGCAAAAAAAGAAAAATATAAAATAAAAACACTAAAGGGAGGGGATACTCACATATAACAAGGGGAGATTCCTAGATGAGAAAATGACAGAATTAGCATGTAAAACACAAACCCGCTAACCTGTAATGATAATTAAGGTTGAGTAAAAGAAAATTTGAATTTAGTGGCAGAGCTGGATGGGGAGGAGGGGTGTGGGTATTTGCTACCCGGAATATCGAATCAGAAAAAGGAGAAGGTACCATCCAACGGTGTCACAAGAGTTGCCACCATCCCTAGCATACGAGGAAAGAAAAAGGACCCCTCAGAGAGTGGTGGGACTTTAAAGGCAACAAAAGGTGAGAATAAAAAAGCAGATTTTATTAATACAATTAAATAAAATTATACATTTGAAAAGAATTTTTACAGAAACAAACATACGAATCAGTTTGACAATAAAAGCAATATTCTGCTGGTGAGCGAACAAAAGATGTGTTCATGTAGTCTTCTACCTGAGCCTACGCGTTTCGGGGCTGTTAAAGTCCCTTCATCAGGGGCAATGGTAAGCAGACTTTACACTAGTAAGACATGAAATATCATAATTAGGTACAATTGTATTGAACATGTTTGCTGCATTTGATATCATTCTAGGAAAAAAGGGAGGTGGGGGGAAAAGAAAAAAAAAAAAAAAAAAAAAAAAAAAAAAAAAAAAAAAAAAAAAAAAAAATTAAATATGGATTACACACCCAAGCATGAACAGGAGAAGAGGCCAACCGCCGGAAGCATTCCTGGGGGCAACCACACAAAAGACGCCAGGAAACCAACTTGGGAAACGGGCGTATCTCCGGCCCCACCTTATCCACACTGGTCCCAGTGTATCACCACAAAAAGGGGGACAACGCTACCCCAAGAGGTCCCAGCGACCATAGGAGGGGAGAGGAGGAGGAGAAGGGGATTGTCTGAAAATACAAAAAGGGGGAAAGGAAAAACCTTATGTGCTGAGATGCTAAAGAGGGGGGGCTTGTATAGTAATTAGATATAAATCTGCTAAAGACGCATAAAACACATGCGTCGGAGCAGCAACATAACCATATATTTCGGATACACTACAAACTGCGCAGATGTGCGGGTATCCCTAAAAAGCAAGGGTTAAAAAATAATCTCAGCATATGTAACTTACCCCAGTAATGGTGTGTAAAAAAGTATATGCCTAGTAGCAAGTAGCAAAAGCAGGTGTGCTAGCAGCGCAAACTCAGCTGTAGTTATAATGATGATGAGTGGAGACCTCATATAAGGAAATCTGTAAAAAGGAATAAAGAAGGGGTTGGTTGAATGTGATGCAGCCCAGTGTGTATGACGATGGTGTTCCCTGGCAAACACATTGAGCGGCGTGTTCATATACAGAGGATAAGGTAAGAGTAATCCTAGTGGGTAGTGTAAAAAGAGCCTTACCCAGGTCTCTAATATTGCCGGTATTGTTGGTAGTTAGTAGCCGCTTCACTCTGCCACCGCTGTGTCAGACGGAGACACCGACACAGGCGTTGGGGGGTGGGGTATAAGAGGAGGAAGAGGGGGTGGGTGCGGCAATGATTGGCGCGGAATCCCGCCAATCATAGTGCCGCTCCTATCAGGAGATCTGACAGCGTCAACAGACGCTGAAAGAAAGAAACCAAAGGTGACGTAGTGTGGGAAGAGGGGAAAGGGGTGGATGCGGCAGTGATTGGCGTGAGATTCGGCCAATCATACCGCAACTGTCAATCAGATACAGAGGTCAGGGGAATCCTACAGCGTCGACAGACGCTGAGAAATGGATACCATGGTAACAGCCAAACACAGCCCCGGGACGCATCATTGCCGATGCGATCCAGTGGGGGGTGCCGGGGAACCAGTGTCATTCCAGCATGAAACGCTGGAGAGGAGAGATACACGGTAACCCCGGACATTAGTATTTCAAAAACGAAGGGGGGGCCCCAGGCATGGATGACCTGTCACTGCACCGATGCATGGGCGGAGATGTGTATCTAATAAAGCAGTGCAAACCACCCCATAAGGGGAAGGTGTGCACGCAGTGTATTAATGTATAAAGGGAATGACAGTTTAGGAAATACTCTCCAAGGGTCGTCACGTGGACACCGCTGGGGCAGAGGGACCCTGGGCGGGGACTGCACGGCACCCCCCCACGTGAAACGCGGGGGGGGGTCATGCAGAGACCGCCCACCGACGCAAAGGAGGGAACCGAGGATAGCGGACATGGACTGGCAGAAAAGGAGCTGCCAGACATTCCGCGAGTTTGTTCCGGGCACCCATATAGAGGCCCCCCAAAGGACAATAATTCCAGGGGGGCCCACGTGCGCCGGGCGGGACAAGGAAGGGCCGGAGCTGCGGTTTAAAGGATGTTGCCCAGGCACGACCGAAAGTGTGCCTCAACTCCCGGCACGCCCGTATGTGACAGGAAAAGGGTAGGGGGGGGGGGGGGGGGGAAGGGAAAATAGGTGAAAACAAAAATGAAAAAGAATAACAAAAATAACAAGAGAAAGACATACATGAGGGCAATCAGGACGGGCATAGGGGCATCAATATTTTACAGATCTTTTTCACAAACCCCAGAAGAAAAACCCTCTAGAAAGGGTCTAAAACTCAAATGATCGTTAAGGCCGGGGGGTGAGGTGGCAGCAAGGTCTGCAATCCAGCGAGCCTCCCGTTGCAGCAAAGCCTTGTTCCAATCACCGCCCCTCGGACTCGGGTGTACTCTGTCCAGGATTAGAAAATAGATGTTGGGAAAAGTGCCATGGTGCACATTCGCCACATGTCTCCCCAGTGGAAGATCGGGATTCGCTTTCCTCATGGCAGAAATGTGCCGTGAGGCTCGCAACGAGAATTTTTGTTTAGTCTTACCTACGTAGAATTGGAAACACTGGCAAACTAAAAGATATATCACACCCTCTGTTTTGCAGTTAGCAAAATGGCGTGGTCTATATGGATGTCCATTGGGGAGGGTCACATGCTGTTGTGTATTCATGAATCTACATGTGGAGCATCCTCCACATGTGAATGTTCCAAACCTCTTACAGGGGTCCCCGCGTGTTTCACCAGCAAATTCACTGCGGACCAAATGGTCACGCAGGGAACTGGTACGTCGGTAGGTGATTGCCGGCCGGGCAGGTAGGTATGGGCGTAGAGTGTTGTCAGAGTGCAGGAGGTGCCAGTGTTTGTTGAGAATGGATTTGATAGATTCATGTTGGTTTGTGAACCGCATGATGATCCTAGTGGTCGAATCCATACTAGCCTTTTTCTGAGTGCCAAAGAGGAGTTCCCGCCTGGTGTGTTTATTAGCACGTTTAAACGCTTTTTTCAAGAGTGTGGATGAGTAGCCCCTCATAAGTGACAGTGATCGATCGATACCGCACTTGGGTGGGCTGGGCTGGGCCGGGCGGAGGGGCAAAACGCAGGTGCTAGCAGGTATCTGGGCTGATCCCGCTAACACTGCGTTTTTGGGAACCCTAAACTGCTGGTGACGCTAGTATAGATCTGATCGGATCAGATATTGATGCGATCAGATACTATACCACTAAGGGAGGTGTACAGTGCGTGCGTGGGTGTTAGCGGTACTGGCGCTAATCTGACGCTGCCTGGGGCTGGTGCTTGCCAGTTCACCAAAACGCTACAAAAAAAACTGTTAGCGATCGCAGGGATCAGGCCTGACTCTGCGAACGCTGCAGTTATGCGTTTAGTGTTTTGTAAGTGTCAGTGATCGATCGATACTGCACTTGGGTGGGCCGGGCGGAGGGGCAAAACGCAGGTGCTAGCAGGTATCTGGGCTGATTCCGCTAACACTGCGTTTTTGGGAACCCTAAACTGCTGGGGACGCTAGTATAGATCTGATCGGATCAGATATTGATGCGATCAGATACTATACCACTAAGGGAGGTGTACGGTGCGTGCGTGGGTGTTAGCGGTACTGGCGCTAACCTGACGCTGCCTGGGGCTGGTGCTTGCCAGTTCACCAAAATGCTACCAAAAAAACTGTTAGCGATCGCAGGGATCAGGCCTGACTCTGCGAACGCTGCAGTTATGCGTTTAGTGCCTTGTAAGTGACAGTGATCGATCGATACTGCACTTGGGTGGGCTGGGCGGAGGCACAAAACGCAGGTGCTAGCAGGTATCTGGGCTGATCCCGCTAACACTGCGTTTTTGGGAACCCTAAACTGCTGGGGACGCTAGTATAGATCTGATCGGATCAGATATTGATCCGTTCAGATACTATACCACTAAGGGAGGCGCATGCTGCGTGCGTGGGTGTTAGCGGTACTGGCGCTAATCTGACGCTGCCTGGGGCGACGCATATCACCGCCGGGCGATCGGGGGGCTAAACCTTTATTCGGTAATAAACGGCGGGTGACCTGACACTATAAAAAATAAACAAACTAACCAGCGTCACCCGTATCGGTTATACGGTGATCAGTGGTGAAAGGGTTAACTAGGGGGCAATCAAGGGGTTAAAACATTTATTAGATAGTATATGGGGGTCCCTGACGCTATAAAACGCTGACGGCGAACCTAAATATTTACCTCACTAACTAGCGTCACCAGCGACACTAATACAGCGATCAGAAAAATGATCGCTTAGCGACACTGGTGACAGGGGGTGATCAAGGGGTTAAAACTTTATTAGGGGGGGTTAGGGGGGTACCCTAGACCTAAAGGGGGGTAATATACACTGTCCCAACACTGTCACTGTCACAAACTGACACTATGCAGTAATCAGAAAAAAAAAAAAAAAACTGCTGGTGTCAGTTTGTGACAGGGGGGGGGGGTGATTGGGAGGGGATCGGGGGGCGATCGGGGGGGGGATCGGGGTGATTTGTGTGCCTGGCATGTTCTACTGTGTGTGTAGTGTTGGTGCACTCACATACTTGTCGTCTCTCCTCGGGCCGGAACGGAAAATACCGACCCGAGGGGAGATGACATCACTTCCTTTGCTGCTGTTTAGCATACAGCAGCAAAGGAGTGTTTTCATTGGCCGGCGGCGATCGCGAGGGGGGGGCCACGAACGGATGGTCTCCCCCTCATCACCGATCGCCGCTGGACAAACGACGACCGCCTCGGGCACCGGGGGGGGGTCCGATCGGACCCCCCACCCGCGGAAGGCAAATCACGTACCCTGTACGTGATTTTGCCTGTCCGTGCCACTTTGCCGACGTACATCGGCGTGAGGCGGTCGTCAAGTGGTTAAAAGGCGTTTTTTATTTATTTGAAATGTGAGTTGTATATATGTGGAGTTCTGTTTGCAATTAAAAAAATTTAAACGGTATCACGCTATTGCATGCCTCTGTCATTTCGCGCATGTGATGTATATGAGGAGAGTCTCTGAACATACCAAGAGAAAATAGTGAGCTCTGTCCTGGGTTATTATCGGAAGTAGCAGGTGGCCTGTGTTCCATACAAATGTCCCATAAACCTGCGTAAGATAAAGGAAGCAAAGGAGGATCTCTGCAGGCTATTGCTTATTTTTTTAAGCCCCTAAGGTGAGGGTACACCCGGCGGGGGTTGTGTGTGCATAACACACGAAGACACAATTATCACATGGTTAATGTTAATATGGACTTTTGCTATTTAGTTTAAACACTCATCAAGGATTAATTTAAAGTCACGGAACACAAGCACTTTATTTTCATATATATGGACTGTTGTTTAGTTTAATAACCTCATTGAGGACTGAGTGCAATATCACAGAGCACGAGCACTTTATTTATAGTGTTTATATGTTGCTATGCTTTAGACATTTATGTTATATATAGTATTTACTGGATTTATATATTTATATAGTATTGTTTCTATATTTATCAGCGCTGCACAGTGTGTTATATAGACTACTGGGATCAGTAGCCACATGTGGGACATCTAGCACTAGGACTACCATATTTTGCTACACCATAGGGGCCCGCGGTCCCTGCCTACAAAGGGCATTTGCTTTGGGCCTGGCTGAGCCAGTGTCAGGGCCTCAACAACAGTGCTAGCTGGGAGTGATAGTCTGCAGTCAAGTGTATGTGCTGGAGGCGAAGATGAGAGGTTGTATATACCAGAGGTGTATATAGTTAGTCCCTGCATGGAGTGTGTCTGTAAATTCATGTGCCTGGCTGTGCAGGGTAGGAGATGGTCCACTATCACCAGAAGCTCCTACGGGGGTACTGCTACACCTGGTTTATCCTGCTGCTCTCTATCTCCACCTTCTGTTTGTGTCCTCAATTCAGCTAGGGATTTTGCAGCTGTGGTGGCAACTCTGCACATGCTCAGTTTTCAGTGAGTTTCATGTCTTAGCGTTTCATGTCTATCACACATGAGCAGCTCATGTGACCTATAGAATCACACGTGGGTGTATACAAAGTGGTAAATGATAGCCCACTCCCTGATTCTCCATGCCCACTAACCAGCTAAACACAATAGGGGTAGGATATTACATCTTGATTCACATCCCTCTTATTCTAAGACACAGGCTGGAGGGGTGTGAGACAGCCTGTGACTGGCAGAAAATCCACCCACACCGTGTTATTTCCACAAAATAATAAAGATTTGTTTACCAATTTAAAAAAGTTTATTGATATTATTTATTTATTTTTTTGATGTATTCCAAAGGCTGTTTTTTTTTGTTTTTTTTACACATGTGACCAGCAAGCAGCAGAGGGCTAGAAGCCCCCTGCTTATGATTTCTTACAGACCGGCTAGGAAAGATCTGGGTCATTTGACAGCTGTATATCAATTAGAAAAAAAGGTGTTTTTTTTTACTAAAATAATTACAGTGCCATTATTCACATACAGAAATATATAGGAGAATGTAAATTAAACAATGTGTGTTTAGTATCACTATCAGTAATTGGAAACCTGGGTGGAGGATGCTGAAAACCACAACAGGAGGAGTAATCTGCTCATCATGGGTCTACCTGAGGGAGCATAGAGTGCCAACGCAACAGCCTTCACAGATCAACTACTGGTAAAATGACTCCTTAACGTCAAGTTCTCCTCTTAACGGTGGAACAGGCACACCATATTCCAGCAACCAGAGGCACCAACGAAGCCCTGCCGCGTACCATTTATTTTCAAATTATTACACCCTAAAAACCAGGATCTGGTCTTAAGAGAGGCACATGTGCACAGAGAAATCCTGAATAAAAATGCTTAAAGTGTTTTTTTTTTTTAATCAAAACTTTTTTTTATTTGTTATTACATAGAGTGACTATACATCCAAACATTGAAAAAGGACAGATCAAGTAATAGATTGCATCAGTCATACATAAGGATTAAACAATAGTCAGTCACATTATATTTAACATAATTTATCCTAATCGTTTTCTGTCATGGATCCATAGTACCTAACATACAACCAGAAAAACCATTACTCGATACAGGATTTAGTGATTCGATAGAAAACATATTTTCAGCTATCGGATGCAAAGGGATAACAACAAAACCTGGGGAATGCCCAGGAAAAAATTCCAAGCCTACTTACCACCAGCTCGCAGACAACCAATTGACCTATCTAACAGTATGCGTTAAAAACAGGGGTTCAGTCCGCACGCATTTGCAAACGCAACCGGATGCAAAGGAACCGAGAACCTTACAACCTAAAGAGAAAATAACCTTTTTTTGTGACTCTTGGTGGGTTAGGGTCGTAGAAGTCTATCCATCACTAACTGTGGTGGGGCGAGACTAGGATTAACTAACTAAGGCTGCCAGACAAGGTTAAACTTTGAAGCAGCATTCCTATGGCGGTAAGCCAGTTGTTCCCTAAGGAGAAAGGAGTTAACCTAAGCAAACCATTGTTTCCCAGTGGGCATGGTAGATGCCATCAAGTCTGGCTATGAGCTTTCTAGTCAAGTACAATAGCCTAGGTATCATAAGATATACCCCTTTGGATACAATTCTACATCAATTGCACCTAATAGACACACTAATGGAGTCAAAGGTAAAAGCACTTGGGCTAAATCAGAGATAAGATGTATGACATCAGCCCAATAACGTTTGAGTTTTGGGCATCGACAGATCATATGTATGAAGTCGCCCTGATGCACCCTACATTTTGGGCACAGGGGAGAATCTCTCCGACCCCAGTCATGCAGTCTCTCAGGTGTTCGATAGGCCCTGTGCAGGATAAACAGTTGTGAGAGCTTATGAGAGGCCGAAACAGATACAGAGAAAGCAGGAATCGATTCTACAGCCATATCCCACTGATCACCTTCTATATCCCCAATATTGGTCACCCACCTAGCTCTACATTTCAGGGAGGCATGGTCCTGGATAGAGGACAATAGTATTGAGTACACTCTAGATATCAAGCCCTTCTGGGCATCAGCCTGAAGGATCTTCAGCAGCACAGAAGAGGTAGACACAGCTAAAATTAGTGTTTGTTTTTGTATCTGCAAAGCATGTCGGAGCTGAAAATATTGATAGAAGCCTTTCAAGGATAACGAGAATTCTGCACACAATTAAGCATATGACTTCAATATGGTCCCTGTATATATTTGTGGAAAGAACCAAACCCCCTTTTGTCTCCATGTAGAGAATCCCTGCAGCTTATTCAATTCCGGGTATTTGGGATTATTTCACAGAGGGGTGAACCCTAGTGGGCCCTCAATAGATAAAGCTTCCCGAAATGCCTTCCACACTCCTCCTAAACTGCTGCTAAAATGCTACTACAAAAAGCTAGTACCAGCGTTTTTTATCAAGTGTGCTTGGAGCCAGTTTCTCTGGGTTTTATAGTCCCAGATCAGGACCTGGAGTTTGAAGGTATAAAGTGTCTTGGGCTGGATGGAACCTTCAATCCTTTGTCAGTTCTTACTAAGAGCCAGCAGGCTGAGTGAATACACAGGTGTGCAGCCTTGTTATAAGCCTGATCAGAGCTACTGCAGTTGCTGCCATTTGCAGAGGGAGTGTTGGGTGTTCCTGCCGGAGACTGCATTACTTGTGAGGGGGATTCCTTGCCCAAGGGCTGGGAAAGTCAGGACAGCTACAAGAGTCTGGTAGACAGAGGAAGTTGAGGCAGCTAGTGAGTCCACTGGACTGGAAAGAGTCCAGAAGTCTCTGGAGGAGTGAGCAAGCTTGAGGGGGCTGGAGAACACTATTTAGAGCCTGGAGTAGGGCTCTGCAGTGAGGTGCTGCAACCAAGGCTGAGTGAGCTTGAAGAGCCCACTGAGGGACCAGTACTGAGGGACCAGTACTAATAGCAGCGTTGCCGTTGAAGCATAACCAGGTTGGCTAGCATTTTTGTTTGATTGTTTTGCTGTGAGAAGCTGATTTCTCCTGCATGGGCAACTGTGGTATAAAGATTTTTCTTTCTTTTTCTAATAAAAGTGGGCTACCACGCTCTTAAACTACAAGTTCAGACTGATATGTCTCACTAAAACACATTTATCACATTGCACCTAATCACCCCATGTTACGATACCTATTAAGTCTTTATGAAAAATTTAAATACAGTGCAGGGGAAAGGACAAGGCCCCAAAGTCCAGCTGTATGATGCCTGTGAAGAAGTAGATTCACCTTCGTGGAACTACAAGTCTCACCAGCAGTCTGTAGAAAGAACTCACTCAGCAATACTGTAATCTCTACTGGAATGGGCAGGTGCTCTCTCCCCACAATAGAGTCCAATGGCTGTGAGGCTCCATCCGGAATCCCCTCTTGGTGTCTCCGTCTGGTGAAAATGGCGCCGCCACACCGTGCCGCAACTCCCAATGGACTGAAGTGCAGGTGGCTTCCACCTTCCACCTGTATATATCTATACAGTACATCCGGGAAGTATTCACAGAGCTTCACTTTTTCCATGCTTTGTTATGTTACAGCCTTATTCCAAAATAGATTAAATTCATTATTTGAGATGTTTCTACAACTTGATTGGAGTCAACCTGTGGTAAATTCAGTTGATTGGACATGATTTGCAAAGGCACACACCAAGTCCAGCTGTATGATGCCTGTGAAGAAGTAGATTCACCTTCGTGGAACTACAAGTCTCACCAGCAGTCTGTAGAAAGAACTCACTCAGCAATACTGTAATCTCTACTGGAATGGGCAGGTGCTCTCTCCCCACAATAGAGTCCAATGGCTGTGAGGATCCATCCGGAATTCCCTCTTGGTGTCTCCGTCTGGTGAAAATGGCACCGCCACACCGTGCCGCAACTCCCAATGGACTGAAGTGCAGGTGGCTTCCAGTTGCTCTGGCCAGTCCGCTTGCTAGAATAGCAGGGCTGTCCTCCAAGATGCCTTAGAGGCGGGCGATCCGACTCTCCACTGTATAGGCCGCCGTCTCTCACTCCTGGTCACACACAGACCTCCTGCTGGCAGGTATTTAATGGCGTCCAGAGAGGCTAAAAACAGGCCGCGCCTCTCCGCGCAGGCAGTTCTGCGCGCTTTGCATTGTCTGTCCTTTAGTCCAGGGCTGATCTAATTAACAGAGTCACTTCCTCCTCCAGACTACATCTCCCACAATGCTTTGCTGCATTATTCTCAAAGAGTAAAGAAAAAATCCTAACAGAGTCCAGCAGACACTAGGGGGAACCAAACTCATTGGCAAACAACAACAAACTGTTCAACTATAATGACTATAGTAGCAAACCCCTGGTTTGGTAAATGCAGGAATTGACCATGTTTCTCTTTGTTGGAGAGGACATTTCACCTTATTATACAGTATAATGATGCAGTTGGGCTTTGCCGATACTGATGTTTGATCTCAGCAGAAAAAACACTGAGTTATGTACACCCTTTCCTTGTCGTTTATGCAGGAATGTTTACATTTGTCACAATTTTTGTATTATTGGCATGTTGTTGTAGAGGTAGGTATGCCATTGTGCAAAGTAGATAATCCATCTCGTAAATCAAAAAAAATGTATTTTGATATAATAATTTAACTGTCCCCACACCTGACCAGCATGGGGCCTGAAGGGTGATGGATTGGATGGGCATCCAGTGTGTACATCTGCTCAAAGGAAACACAAAGTTGAGCCTGGGAGAGGAATGAACTTTTATGACCTTTGGTTCAAGATGTCTTCAATGACTGTGTTTACCAATACCCAGCTGGGGGAAAAATGGACCCTGGCAAGTGAAAAAACCCCTTCTAATGTTACCCAAATTCTCTGATGTTTACACTGAATACCCTGTTGGGAGAGCAATTTGGGTAACATTAGAAGGGGTTTTAGTAACCACAGTGTCTCAAGACACTTTGCTACAGTACACAACAAAGACCCTTCAGGTACTAATTTTTTTGGCCATAGATGAATTCACTGCACATTGGAGGGGAAGTGCGATCAAAAGGAAAATCTTCAGGTTGGAGACTAAATAGATCTTTGACCGCAAGTGATACATACCAGATGGCCTTAACATCGGGTGGTACGTTAATGTGTTTTTTAATAATCCTTAATATGCTGGTCGCCTCCTTTTCCTTCCTCCTTTTCCCATATATATATATATATATATATATATATATATATATATATATCTATACAGTGCATTCGGGAAGTATTCACAGAGCTTCACTTTTTCCACGCTTTGTTATGTTACAGCCTTATTCCAAAATAGATTAAATTCATTATTTGAGATGTTTCTACAACTTGATTGGAGTCAACCTGTGGTAAATTCAGTTGATTGGACATGATTTGGAAAGGCACACACCTGTCTATATAAGGTCCCACAGTGAACAGTGCACGTCAGAGCACAATCCAAGCCATGAAGTCCAAGGAATTGTCTGTAGACCCCCGAGACAGGATTGTATTGAGGCACAGATCTGAGGAAGGGTACAGAAACATTTCTGTAGCATTGAAGGTCCCAACGAGCAGAGTGTCCTCCATCATCCGTGAATGGAGAAAGTTTTAAACTACCAGGACTCTTCCTAGGATGGGCCGCCTGGCAAAACTGAGCGATCGGGGGAGAAGGGCCTTAGTCAGAAGGGTGACCAAGTACCTGATGGTCACTCTGACAGAGCTCCAGCATTTCTCTGTGGAGAGAGGAAAACCTTCCAGAAGAACAATCATCTCTGCAGCACTCCACCAATCAGGCCTGTATGGTAGAGTGACCAGATGGAAGCCACTCCTCAGTAAAAGGCACATGACAGCCTGCCTGGAGTTTGCCAAAAGGCACCTGAAGGACTCTCAGACCACGAGAAACAAAATTATCTGGTCTGATGAAACAAAGATTGAATTCTTTGGCCTAAATGGCAAGCATCATGTCTGGAGGAAACCAGGCATGTAATTGGAGCCAAAGGTGCTTCAACAAAGTATTGAGCAAAGACTGTGAATATACATGGGATTTTTTTTTTAATAAATCTGCAAAGATTAAAAACAAACTTCTTTCATTATGGGGTGATGTTTGTAGAATTTTGAGGAAAATAATTAATTTAATCCATTTTGCAATAAGGCTGTAACATATCAAAATGTGGAAAAAGTGAAGTGCTGTAAATACTTTTCCGGATGCACTATATATATATATATATATATATATATATATATATATATATATATATTTATTATTATTATTATTATTATTATTTTGTCATTTTTTCTTTCTATATTTTTTTCACATTCTTTTCATCTTTAGTTGTATTTTTATTTTTATTATTTTTTTCATATATTTAGGCATAATTTTGAATATACTTGTATTACTGGGTGTAAATTTTGTATTATTTTTATTTTTTTATTTGTGTTACTTTTCAGATTTTTTGTAATGGATATGGATATTTGGACCCCCTTGGTTTCTGCTTTTTATTGTCCATACTTTAATTTTTTGTGAACTGCATTATTTATTTTAGTCACTAGATGGCGCCTTTAATATTCAACTTGTGGTTTATGGGCAAAATTGAGCCCTGGGATTTTTGCAGAGCACTTACGGTATATTTATATTTCTTTTTTTATATATGCTCCTAATTTTTTGTTAACAAATACAGTACTTTTTATTGACATTTTTTCAAATTTGTACAAAACACGCACAAATAAAAAAGAAGAAAAGGAAAACAAGAGGGTGATCAACATGGACAACCACCATTGGGTAAGCTTATTAATTTCCCATCTATATGAGAGACAAATCAGTAAGAACAGTGACATTTCAAAACAGTAACAGCAGATTGTCTGTACAGAAAAGGAAAAATGGTTAAACAGATCCCACCCACCTCTAATAGAGATATCAAAATAGTGTTGGTATTGCAAAGCATATAAAAGTAAAACATTAACCACTTAAGGACGGAGCCTCTTTTTGAGATTTGTTAAGTTAGAAACATTTTTTTTTTTGCTAGAAAATTACTTAGAACCCCCAAACATTATAATTTTTTTCCCCTAACACCCTAGAGAATAAAATGGCAGTCGTTGCAATACTTTCTGTCACACCATATTTGTGCAGCGGTCTTACAAGTGCACTTTTTTTTTAATATATACTTTTTTTAATTAAAAAATAAGACAACAGTAAAGTTAGCCCAATTTTTTATATTGTGAAAGATAATGTTACCCAACAAATTGATACCCAACATGTCACACTTCAAAATTGTGCCTGCTCGTGGAATGGCGACAAACTTTTACCCTTAAAAATCATAGGCGATATTTAGAGAATTCTACAGTTTGCATATTTTGTGTTACAGAGGCAGTCTAGGGCTAGAATTATTGCTCACGCTCTAACGGTCGCGGCGATACCTCACATGTGTGGTTTGAAGACCGTTTTCATATGCGGGCGCTACTCACGTATGCGTTCGCTTCTGCACGTGAGCTCGGCGGGACAGAGAGCACTTAAAAAATTGTTTTTTTTCTTATTCATTATACCTTTTAATTTTTATTTTTACACTGTTCTTTAAAAAAAAATGTGTCACTTTTATTCCTATTACAAGGAATGTAAACATTCCTTGAAAAAAGACCTCAGATCTCAAATTTACACAAAAATGCAATAATAAAAAAAAGAATATATATATATATATATATATATATATATATATATATATATATATATATATATATTATCATTTCTTTTTTTTTTTTTAAATGGCCCTATAAGAGCTATGGGCAGAAGTGACGTTTTGACGTTGCTTCCGCCCTGCAATGGTATGGAGACGGGTGGGGGCCATCTTCCCCCACTCGTCTCAATACCCAGCATGTGAAAGGAACCAATCGCCTCCGCCACTGCTGATGGCTCCGGTAAGCGGCGGAGGGCACTGGAGCGCGGCAGGAGGGGGGGCCCTCTCTCGCCGCCAATAAAAGTGATCCTGCGGTGAATCCACCACAGAGACCACTTTTATCTGAAAGCTGACCGCCGGCCGAAGAAGAGGATACCAGGGTTATGGCAGCTAGCTGCTGCCATAACAACAATATTCCTCTTCAAAGTTAGGACGTATGTCGGTGTGCGGCGGTCCATAAGTTGTTAAAAAGTAACAAAACTGTGTTGCATCTCATTTTCATAACCAAGTAACCAATGTGCTGTAGATATTGCATTGAACATCGCTCACTAAGATCCTCATTAACTGGATCCCCAGGAGGACTGCCTTTAATATAGGACTGCAGTAGTCTTAAGAAAAACAATATTTTTTAATATAGATTTTTTTTTATATAGTTTTTGGATGTTTTATATCCTTTGGATTGCCATACTCCTTTTTACTTGTTAAAGGAATACATATTCTGGAAATCGTGATGACCCAGCATGGCGTCCGTGCCCTGGAAGACGTCAGGTGTGATGAAACACGTAGGGCGGGGCCTGCTGTGATTTTTTACTATGCTGGGCTTTTTACTTTTATTCCTTATATGAGTCATATTGATGAAAGGTTAAAGAGGTTTTAAACCGCTGGACTTTTTTTTTTTCTTGTACCCTGCAAGGTAATGTCATAATGTGCCAATATGCATCGCATACTAGCACATTATGTTAAACTTACCTTAAAACAAAGCATTTCACCCAGCGCTGAGCTGTCAAAGCTGCAGACGCTCCCATTTTCACCCATCTTGCTTCCGGGTTCACGGACTCCCACTCTGTGACTGGCCAAAGCTGCAATGACATCACTCCCACGCATACACACGGGAGCCACCGTTTACGGCAAAGGGGTAAGCTAAAATTCAGAGATGGAAGTTTACTTCCACCTTAACCACTTGTGGTCTGCCCGCCGCACACATATGCTGCGGCAAGGCAGCCCGATTGCACGAAACGACGTACCTGTATGTCGTTTTGTGCATAAATTACTGTGGGTGCGTCCACTGCACCCACTGCACAACGAGGGAGCGGGTCCGGCGATCGCTGGATCTGATGGGACAACACTGAGATCGGCTGTTTCTAGTTATCAGGAACAGCGATCTCTGTGCTGCCCCAGTGAGCCCATTCCCCACATAGTTAGAGCATACACTGAGGGAACACAGTTAACCCTTTGATCACCCCTAGTGTTAACTCCTTCCCTGTCAGTGTCATTTATACATTGATCAGTGCATTTTTATAGCACTGGTCCTCAAAAAGTGTCACTCAGGGTCAGATTTGTCTGCCGCAATGTCGCAGCCCCGCTAAAAATCGTAGATCGCCGCCATTACCAGTAAAAAAGATAAAGAAATTTAAAAGTCCCTAAAATGATCCACTATTTTGTAGATGCTATAACTTTTGCTCAAACCAATCAGTATATACACTTATTGGGAATTTTTTTACCAAAAACATGTAGAAGAATACATATTGGCCTAAACTGATGAAGAAATTATTATTTTTTTGGGATATTTATTATAGCAAAAAGTAAAAAGTCTTTTTTTTGTTTATAGCGCAAAAAATAAAAACCACAGAGGTGATCAAATACCACCAAAAGAAAGCTCTATTTGTGGGGAAAAAAAGGACATCAATTTTGTCGGGTACAGCATCGAGTGACCGCATATTTGCTAGTGAAAGCGACACAGTGCCGTATCGCAAAAAAATAGCTAAAGAGGCGACTATCATGGAACCTGTATATTGATGTGCACATGGCCTTTCTTTAGTTAGATGGTCATGGCTTTCTGGCAAGCCTGCATTGTGTTCTCTGGTGGAGGCTTTTTCCAGCTTTCTTGTATTTTGAGATTCTTACGTTGGTGGATGTGTCACAAGTTCTGCACCTCTCTACTTTGGACACTTTTTTTTTTTCACATTTGGACTTTATTTTTTTATATATTTTCTAAGTATTATTTGCATCTTTGGAAGATCAATTTTATTTGAATTGGTTATCTTAATTAAGTCACATTTTACATTTTTTCTATTTGATACATTTGAAGTAGCGCAAGATGTGGTGTTGGTGTAACTGTAACATATTTACTTTCCTATTTGCAGATAAACCCAAAACCTTATTTTAAGACCTAGTCACCCCTCATTAGAATCAAGACCCCAGCAGAGTACGTTTAAGACCCCTTTCACACTAGGGTGGTTTTCAGGTGCTTTAGCTCTGGAACTAGCCTCTGCTAAGCGCCTGAAAACCGCCTCACATCAAAGTCTGACTTTTCACACTGGGGTGGTGCGCTTGTGGGACGTCCCGAAAAGTCCTGCAAGCAGCACCTTTGTGGCGGTTTGGGAGAGCTGTATTTAGTGCTCCCAAAACGCCCTGCCCATTGGAATTATTGGGCAGTGCTTCCACAGCGCCTGAAAATCGTTTCGGAAGCGCCGCAATACAGGAGTTTTTAACGCCTTCTTTGGGGTTAAAAGCTCCCCGCTAACGGCCAAAAAGCGCCGCTTAAACAGCGCTAAAGCGCCGCTAAAACGAACGGTGCTTTAATTCTAACATGGCCACCCCAGTGCAAAGGGGTCTTACAATCATAAAGCAGAACTAAACCCATCGATTTGACTGTTTCAGAAACCACTTACATTTCTGGAATGCCAGGATTGCTAAGACCCCTTTCACACTTTCTGCGTTTTTCAGGCGCTACATCGCTAAAAATAGCGCCTGCATAGCGCCTGAAAAAAGCGGTCCATTCCCTCCAGTGTGAAAGCCCGAGTTAAAAAACTTCTTGTTAAAAAATACATTTTCATTGGCAGGTTCAGTGACTCAACCTGCAGTGGCAGGGATTGGTGTATGTCAATCCTTGAAAGACCAGTTAAAACAGGTGCTCAAGGTTATCCCTGATCAGCAGACCCAGGATTTAGCCGAGCTACCAGGGGCATTATGTTTTGCAATTGACGCTATGAGAGGATCTATTCTTCAGGCCTCGCGCCTTACGCTTGGGCTAGTGCATATGTGTAGAATCCTATGGTTGAAAAATTGGTCAGCCGAAGCGCCATGCAGAAAACTCCTGGCTAGTTTTCCTTTCCGCAGTGAATGGCTGTGAACGGGATGATTTGGATAAATACATCCAAAAAATTTCTAGTGAAAAGAGTACCCTTTTGCCAATTAAGAAAAGAAGTAAACTTATTTTATTTAAATGAGCTCATTCTCCAGTGCCAGGGGCATCTGCCTCCAGGCAGTCACGACGGCCTCCGCCGTCAGGTTCAAGAAGTAAACCTCAGGGTCAACCCCAGGGACAAAAGAAGTCCTGGGGAAGGAAACCTACAAAACAAAATACTAAAGCCTCCTTATGAAGGGGTGCCCCCGCTCGCTCGAGTGGGGGGAAGACTTCTGCAGTTCCCAAGGGTCTGGCAGGAAGAGTTTCGAGACAGATGGGTGATCTCCTCAATAGCTCTATGTTACAAACTAGAGTTCCAAGAATTCCCGTCTCCTCGTTTTCTCAGATCGAATGTTCCCAAGGATCCAGAAGAAAAGAAGTCTCTCTTTCAAGCATTGGACCTTCTTGTCTCAAAAAGTGATCGTGGTGATCCCCATGGAAGAGCAGGAGTTGGGGTTTTATTCAAACCTTTTCACGGTGCCAAAACCAAATGGAGATGTCAGACCCATTCTAGATCTCAAGAATCTAAACCGGTTCCTGAATATCTTTTCGCATGGAGTCAATCCGATCAATTATCTCCATCCTACTTCTGGCGTCAATCGACATCAAGGATGCATACCTCCATGTGCCTATTTTCCCTGCTCACCAGAAATATCTACGTTTCGAGGTAGAAAATCTCCATTTTCAGTTTGTAGCTCTGCCTTTCGGTCTAGCTACTGCACCTCGGGTGTTTACAAAGGTCCTGGCCCCTCCTCTGGCCAGGTTAAGGGCCCAAGGTATAACGATTATAGCTTACCTAGGCGATCTGTTCTTGATAGATCAGTCGCTAGCCCGCTTTGACCAAAGTATGCTCACCACAGTAAACTACCTGGAATACCTAGGTTGGATTCTTAACCTAGAGAAATCTTCCTTAAAACCATCAAGAAGATTAGAATACTTGGGTCTGATCGTAGATACAGCCCAGAAAAGGGTATTCTTGCCCCAGGCAAAGGTCAGTGCCATAATGGAGCTGATTCAGGTGGTCAAAGCAAAGAAGAATCCTTCTATTGCATGAGTTTGTTGGGAAAGATGGTGGCTTCATTCGAGGCCATTCCTAATGGCGCGTACACACGAGCAGACTTTTCGGCAGACTTTGCCCAGCGGACGGGATTTCATCGGACAATTCGATCGTGTGTGGCCTCCAGCGGACTTTGTTTTCTCAAAAGTTGGACGGACTTAGATATGAAACATGTTTTAAAGCTATCCGTCGAACTCGAGTCCGGTCGAAAAGTCCGCTCGTCTGTATGCTAGTTCGACGGACAAAAAGCCACGCTAGGGCAGCTATTGGCTACTGGCTATGAACTTCCTTGTTTTAGTCCAGTCGTAAGTCATCACGTACGAATTCGACGGACTTTGGTGGATTGTGTGTAGGCAAGTCCGTTCATTCGGAAAGTCTGTCATAAAGTCAGTCGAAAAGTCGAAAAGTCCGCCGGGCAAAGTCTGCCGTAAAGTCTGCTCGTGTGTACGCAGCATTACTCTCAGTTTCATTCTAGACTGCTGCAAAACAGTATCCTATCGGCCTGGAACAAAAAGGTCCAAGCTCTAGATTTCCCGATGCGTCTATCTCCAAAGGTGTGCCAGAGCCTCAGTTGGTGGTTGATAACCAAAAATCTGCAGAAGGGAAAATCCTTCCTACCAGTTACCTGGAAGGTGGTAACAGATGCCAGCCTTTTGGATTGGGGAGCAGTCCTGGAAGAGGCGACTGCCTTGCCCATCAACATTCTAGAGATTCAGGCAGCACGCTTGGCCCTGAGGGCCTGGACATTCAGGTTGTGGAATTGTTCTGTCAGGATCCAATCCTACAATGCCACAGCTGTAGCCTATATCAATCAAGGGGGCATGAGGAGTCGTGTGGCCCAGAGAGAGGGGAATCATATCCTAACTTGGGCAGAAAACCATGTACCTTGCCTCTCGGCAGTCTTCATTCCAGGAATAGAAAATTGGCAGGCGGACTACTTGGGTCGCCAGCAGTTGTTCCCAGGAGAATAGTCCCTTCACCCCGATATCTTCCTGGCAATATGCCGGAGATGGGGGATCTCAGACATTGAACTGTTTGCGTCCAGGTTTAACAAAAAGATCGACAACTTTTTGTCAAGAACAAAGGATCTGCTAGCATGCGGAACAGATGCCTTGGTGGTCCTGTGGGATCAGTTTATTTATGCATTCCCTCCTATTCTGCTGCTTCTACGACTTCTTCGCAGGATCAAGCAGGAAAGGAAGTTGGTGATTCTTGTTGCCCTGGCGTGGCCCAGAAGATTTTGGTATACAGAGATCATAAAGATGGCGGTAGGGAACCCATGGACCCTACCACCACGTCCGGACCTACTCTCGCAAGGTCCAGTATTCCATCCTACCTTACAAATGCTAAATTTAATGGTTTGGCTATTGAGACCCACATTCTGAAGAGGTGTAGGCTGTCAGAATCAGTTGTATCTACCTTGATTAGTGCAGGGAAGCCAGCCTCCAGAGTCATATATTATAGAGTCTGAAAGGCATATGTTTCCTAGTGTGAATCCAGGGGTTGGCATCCCAGAAAGTATGTCATAGGTAGAATCCTTGACTTTCTGCAAATGGGGTTAGAGATGAAGCTGGCCTTGAGTACTATCAAAGGTCAGGTCTCGACCTTATCAGTATTGTTTCAATGACCACTTGCTTCGCATTTTTTGGTCTGTAGCTTTATACAGGGTGTAACGTGGCTTAATCCACCGGTTAGGTTACCCCTGAACCCTTGGGACTTGAATTTAGTTCTGTCGGCATTACAGAAACAGCCTTTTGAGCCGATACAACATATCCCCTTAGTCCTTTTGACAAGGAAGCTAGTTTTTCTGGTAGCCATATGTTCTGCAAGAAGGGTATCAGAGTTGGCTGCTCTTTCTTGTAAAGAGCCATATTTAATTATTCACAAGGATAGGGTAGTGTTGCGTCCCCATCCTATCTTTCTACCGAAGGTAGTGTCAGGTTTTTGTCTAAACCAGGATATTGTTCTACCTTTGTTTTTTTCCAGAACCCTGTTCTACGGAAGAAAAGTCGCTATATTCTCTTGATGTGGTGACACCAGTCAAAGTCTACTTGAAGGCAACTGCTCAGATTCGAAAAACGGATGTTTTGTTTGTGTTGCCTGACGGTCCTAAAAGAGGACAGGCAGCATCGAAATCTACTATTTCTAAGTGGATTCGGCAAGTAATTGTTCGGGCTTATGGTTTGAAGATATCGCCTTTGGGCGCAGTGTGCTGCAGGCAGCAGTATAGGTCCTCAGGTCTGATGGCACTACTTTTGTTTGTGTCTCCCTCCCCTCAGATAGCATTGCTCTGGGACATCACACATAGTAATTACTATGGCTCTGTGTCCCGTGATGTATGATAAAGAAATAGGATTTTTATAACAGCTTACCTGTAAAATCCTTTTCTTGAAGTACATCACGGGACACAGAGGTCTCTCCCCTCTTTTGATACACGTATATTGCTTTGCTACAAAAACTGAGGTACTCCCAGTAATGGGAGGGGTTATATAGGGAGTAAACTTCCTGTCTTAGGGTGTGCCAGTGTCCATCACCTAAAGGTGGCCTATATAACCCACATAGTAACTACTATGGCTCTGTGGCCCGTGATTTACTCCAAGAAAAGGATTTTACAGGTAAGCTGTTATAAAAATCCTATTTTTAAACTATCGATGCTCCCCTTGCCGCTCTTAAAGTAAAGAACTCTCTACGTAGTTTAAGGTTAAACCTCTTTTCTTCTAATTTTAATGAATGGTCACGTGTCTTGTTAAACTCCCTTCCACAAAATAGTTTTATCCCTATTGTGGGATCACTAGTATGGTATTTGTAAATTTAAATCATATCCCCTCTCAAGCGTCTCTTCTCCAGAGAGAATAAGTTTAGTGCTCGCAACCTTTCCTCATAACTAATATCCTCCAGACCCTTTATTAGCTTTGTTGCCCTTCTTTGTACTCGCTCCATTTCCAGTACAGCCTTCTTGAGGACTGGTGCCCAGAACTGGACAGCATACTCTAGGTGCGGCCGGACCATAATCTTGTAGAGCCGGAGAATTATTGTTTTATCTCTGGAGTTGATCCCCTTTTTAATGCATGCCAATATTCTGTTTGCTTTGTTAGCAGCAGCTTGGCATTGCATGCCATTGCTGAGCCTATCATCTACTAGGACCCCCAGGTCCTTTTCCATCCTAAATTCCCCCAGAGGTTCTCCCCACCAGTGTATAGATTGCATTCATATTTTTGCCACCCAAATGCATTACTTTACATTTTTCTACATTAAACCTCATTTGCCATGTAGTTGCCCACCCCATTAATTTGTTCAGATCTTTTTGCAAGGTTTCCACATTCTGCGGAGAAGGTTTTGCCCTGCTTAGCTTAGTATCGCCTGCAAATACAGAGATTTAACTATTTACCCCATCCTCCAGGTTGTTTATGAACAAACTAAATAGGATTTGTCCCAGCACAGAACCCTGGGGGACCCCACTACCCACCCCTGACCATTCCGAGTACTCCCCATTTATCACCACCCTCTGAACTTGCCCTTGTAGCCAGTTTTCAATCCATGTTCTCACCCTATGGTCCATGCCAACGGACCTTATTTTTTACAGTAAACGTTTATGGATAACTGTGTCAAAAACTTTTGCAAAATCCAGATACACCACCTCTACGGGCCTTCCTTTATCTAGATGGCAACTCACCTCCTCATAGAAGGTAATAGATTGGTTTGGCAAGAACGATTCTTCATAAATCCATGCTGATTACTGCTAATGATACTGTTCTCATTACTAAAATCTTGTATATAGTCCCTTATCATTCCCTCCAAGAGCTTGCATACTAATGATGTTAGGCTAACTGGTCTGTAATTCCCAGGGATGTATTTTGGGCCATTTTTAAATATTGGTGCTACACTGGCTTTTCTCCAATCAGCTGGTACCATTCCAGTCAGTAGACTATCAGTAAAAACAATGGTCTGGCAATTACTTGACTTGAGTTCCCCAAGTACCTTCAGATGCAAGCCATCTAGTCCCGGTGATTTATTAATGTTAAGTTTCCCAAGTCTAATAGTAATTCTATCCTCTGTTAACCATGGAGGTGCTTCCTGTGATGTGTCATGAGGATAAACACTGCAGTTTTGGTTACTGAAGCCCCCCTATTCCCTCTTGAAGACTGAGAAGAATAAATTCAATACCTTCGCCATCTCCCCATCCTTTGTAACCAGATGTCCTTCCTCATTCTTTAAGGGGTTCAATATGGTCTGCCCTCGCTTTTTTACTGTTTACATACTTAAAGAATTTCTTGAGATTTTTGGGGAAGTTGCAGCGCATCAACAAGAAATTAATAAAAGGCTGGCTGTCCAACAGCAGCAAGCCCAAGAAACCAGCCAGCAAGCTGCTGCTGCACAACAGGAAAGTAACAGGCTGTTGGTCACTCAGCTGGCGAGCATGGAGGCTCAAGTGGCTGCCTTAGCTCAGGCAGCTGGGGCTTAGGTGACTGCCCTGGCTCAGGCAACAGAGCCACAAGTGGCTGCTTTGGATCAGACAGCTGAGAAAGGCCGACAGGCTTTAGCGGAAGTGCTACAGCAGCTGCCACCCCAGGCTGCAAGTGTTTCCCCTGGGTCCCCTGGTAACACTCTGCCAGGCACCAAGAAACAGAAACATCTTCTACAAAAGATGACAGCCCAGGATAATGTGGAGGCCTGAGGGGCAGGCCTGGCCTAAGGACCGCTGGGCTGCTCTTCTGGCACCACTGTTAGTAAGGGACTCCCAAAAGGCATACTTCGACTTGACCGCTGAGGATGCCCGAGATTATGACAAACTGAAAGCTGAGATCTTGCGGTGTCTGGGGTCACAACTGCAGTGAGAGCACAGCAAGTACATAGCTGGAGTTTTAAGTCAGAGGGATCTCCCCGCTCCCAAATGTATGACCTAATCAACCTGCTCAAATGGTGACTGCAGCCTGAAGTACTCACAGGGCCCCAAATAGTGGAGAGGTGTGATGGACCGGTTTCTGAGAGCTCTATCTCATGAGTTGCAGAGGTGGGTGAGGCAAGCTGATCCAAATTCAAAGGATGTTCTGGTTGAGCTGGAGGAATGCTACTTTGCTGCAGAGGACCTTGTTGTGGGGTCTACAGGTTCAAGGTCCCTAACTGCCAAAGAACCCCCTTCAGTAACCACTACTCAGTCAAACCCAGCAGCACAGCTGGTAAAGCCCAAAAGGGGAAGTCCTGAGAGGCTGCCCTGAGTGGCCAGAAGGTATGCCCATGTTGAAAGACCCCATCTGTGGAACCTGTGGGCATCCCCAGTATTGGCAGTACAGTGAGTAAGGTCACATTGCTGCCAAGATTTCCTTGAACTCTGAGCCAATGGAGTGCAACGTAGTCCGGTACATGTCCTTATTTGCTCCCCAAGGCCTAGTTGCAGATCTTGACATGCCGAACTCTATTGTAAAAATAGGGGGGAAAGTGTGCGTGCCCCCCTGGACTCTGGAAGCCTGGTTACTCTGGTTCATACCCGGCTTGTGGAACAAATAACTGTTGACTCAGCATTAGGTAGAAGTGGTATGTGTGCACAGTGACTGTAAAAAGTACCCCAGAGTGCTGGTGACCTTTGAAACCAGCTCAGGATCTGTTTGCAATAAAGTGGCTGTGTCCCCTATCCTATTGCAGTGTAATACTGGGGAGAGACTTTCCACTGTTCCAGGAACTTTGCAGTAGAAAGGAGAAAAGTCTTAAGCCTGAACTTTCTAGGGGGACTGCAGGAAGAACCCCCAATCCCGTCGTCTGATAAAAAATGCTGTAGGGGTGACCCCTAATGATCGTGTATCTTTTGCCCTAGCAGTCTGTGCGAGTGAACCGGAGTGCCTCCTGATACCCCCGAGGTGCCCGGTGTGCCAGAGCTCGAGGTCTTGTGGGACAACCCAGTTATGGGACCCTACTCTTGAACAAGCCTGGAAAAATGTGAAGGCAAACTATGGGAACCCAGAAGTTCTGGGGCTTGAGAATGTGCTTCCTTATATGGTAGTTAACCACGACACGTTGTACGGGGTTGACAAATTTGACATGAGATTGTGGAACAACTGATAGTGCCTGGCCCTTATAGGAGGACAGTGCTGAACTTGGCACATATACATCCCCTGGGGGGTCACCTGGCATATGAAAAGACCAAGGAACATATTTTACAGCGTTTCTTCTGTCCCAGGATACATGCCCATATGAAAAACATTTGTGAGCCTTGCCCTGAGTGTCAAAAGTTAGCCCCTATGCCCCATTACCATAGCCCACTGGTGCCATTGATCGAGGTCTCTTTTGACCGAATCTCCATGGATCTGATATGTCCAGTAGTTAACTCTGCCAGAGGCCATCAGTATCTCCTAGTGGTCATGGACTATGTCACCCGGTATCCCAAGGCTGTTCTATTATGAAACACTTCCTCTAAGACGATCGCAGGAGACTTGCTCCACATTTTTACCCATACTGGGATACCAAAAGGAGATTCTAACAAACCAAGGGACTCCGTTTATGTCAAAAGTAATGAAAGAGTTGTGCAAACTGTTTAATATTAGGCACTTGCATACATCGGTTTACCACCCTCAGACAGATGGTTTAGTAGAACTGTTTAACAGAAGCCTCAAGATTATGCTAAGGAAGGTGGTGGATAAAGACAAGAGAGATTGGGATTGTCTTCTGCCATATTTGTTGTTTTCAATTTAAGAGGTGCCACAGTTCTCCACCTGGTTCTCATCCTTTGAACTTTTGTACGGGAGGCATCCCCATAAGTTTCTAGACATTTCAAAGGAATCCTGGGGGACTAAACTACTCCCTACTGGTGTGTCATAGAACATATCTCAGCCTTGCAAGATAGAATTACCTCAGTAATGCTCCTTGTCAGAGAACACATGCAACAAGCACAGGAAGTGCAAGGGCGAGTGTACAATAGATTGGCAAAGGTTTGAACTTTCTACCTCAGAGATTGTGTACTCATTTTAGTCCCCACAGTAGAACCTAAGTTCCTTGTTAAGTGGCAAGGACCCTATGAAATACTTGAAAAGGTTGGGGAAGTAAACATTAAGGTGTACCAGCCAGACATGCGGAAGAAAGCACATGTAAATTTATTTAAAGCATGGAAAGATAGGAAAGCTCTCTTAGCCCTGGGTGATCATAAAGAGGAAGGCATAAGCGAGATTCAGTCTGTCTGTATCACAACAGTAGGAGGCGAGACAGTTTCTACAGTGTAATAAAGATTTCTTCTTAGAGTTGCCAGGCTGCACTAATGTAAACATGACATTATTACTGACCCCAAGGTTCGGGTGCAGCCTAAGCCTTATAGTATTCCAGAGGCCCGCAGGCAGGCATTTGCTAAAGATGTACAGAGGATGATAGACCTTGGGGGGATAGAGAAGTCCAAAAGTGAATGGTGTAGTCGTATAATCTTGGTTCCCAAGCCAGATGGGTCCTTAAGATTTTGCAAAGACTTCCAGAAACTGAACAAAGTGTCAAAGTTTGATACCTTTCCCATGCCCTGGGTTGATGAACTAGTGGAGAAGTTGGGCATCGCCAGGTACATAACCACCCTTGATCTCACTAGACAGTATTGGCAGGTTCCCCCGGGAGAGTTTTAGCAGAATGTACTGTTAGTTCAAAGATAAGAACATTCTGCTAAAACTTTGTAAATTAGTACTACTTAGACCTTGAAGAAGGGGTTTTATCCCAAAAGCTTGTCCTGAAAAATTGTATGTTTAAATAAAAAAAGTTTCATGAACAGCACTCAATTGTTTCTGATGTTTCTCTAAAAGGCTTTTGTCATATACTACTTATAAAAAAGAGAAAGAATTAAATTCAAAATTCTAACAACTACGTACAAAGCCATCCACAATTTCGCCCCCAGCTATATCACTAGCTTGGTCTCTAAATACCAACCTACTCGCTCTCTTCGTTCCTCTCAAGACCTCCTGCTCTCTAGCTCCCTTGTCACCTCCTCCCATGCTCGCTTCCAGGTCTTTTCCAAAGCCTTTCCAATCCTATGGAACTCCTTACCCCAATCTGTCCGCTTATCTCCTACTTTATTAGCTTTCAGAAGATCCCTGAAAACCCTTCTCTTCAGAGAAGCCTATCCTACCCACACCAACAACTGTACTTTCATTTTTTTTCCATCAGCTCATCCCCCACAGTTATTACCTTTTGTCTCCACTTGACCCTCCCTTCTAGATTGTAAGCTCTAACGAGCAGGGCCCTCTGATCCCTCCTGTATTGATTTGTATTGTAAGTGTACTGTCTGCCCCATAATGTAAAGCGCTGCGCTAACTGTTGGCGCTATATAAATCCTGTATAATAATAATAATAATAGTTCAGCATAAAAAAAGGACTTTATAAGCATATACCATGTATTGTAAATGAGCATCATAGTGGCCTGGCAGTGCTGTTCATTCCCACTGGGACAGTATTTCCTATTTTTTTGCATGTTCTCCTTCTGTTTTCAGGAATTTCTTTAGGCTGCTCCAGTCCCCATCCCCTCCCCCTTACCCTCACATACACGTGCAGTTCAAAAACATACTAATAGGCTTCCTTTGTGGAAGAAAGGCCTGGCAGTGGCAATATACTTCTGTAGATTTCAAAAAGTATCACTACAGTGATTTTTGCCATGCCTAGGAGAGTAGAACTAAGATTTACTTGGTCATTTATTTGGAATTATTTTTTTTTAAAAAGAGGATAAAGCAGAATCATATTTGAAAACAATTTAATAGAATTCCAAAAACATAGAAAATAAAACTATAGCATAAAATTCAGAATTACATTTTTATAAAATACAGCACTTTAATATTTTGCCATGTACAAAACTGTTTCTTTAAAATTTATATACAATGAAGATTGCACATCATATGGGCCTTTATTTGTCACTGGCAGTCTTTTGTAGCACACTGGACTATAGTATACTGCTATACCATTCACCTATTCCAATCAAGAAACCAAGCAAATACTTCTCATTCATAAAAAAAAAAAAAAAAAAAAAATCTTTCATCACGTGCTATGTCAGGTATAAGGATCTACCTTCTACCTTTTAAGTCAGCAACCCACGGGCTAAAAATGGCTTGCTAAAACATCTTCTCTGTCCTTAGCACTATTTTTCTACATCAAAGGAGTTTTGTAGAATATTTAATAAGTTAGTGCAAAGATAAGCAATAATCTTTAGCCTACAGCAACCAGGAGTAATTGTTAACAGCCTGTCTGAAAATTCATAAAAAGTGACTTGTGGCTGGCCGCTATTTACTTGTACACCCTAAATATGGAATTTATTATTAATTAAAGTGGTTGTAAAGGCTAAATGTTTTCTACTTTCATGCATTCCATGCATGAAGGTAAAAAATCTTCTCTCTGCAGCCCCCCTCTCTAGTTACCTGAGCCTAATCTCTATCCAGCGACGTGCACAAGAGCAACAGCTCTCTTCTTTGTCATAAGCTTCACTAATACACACTGCCCAACTTTCCAAAGAGGGAGACATTTAGATGCATTGTTTAGGCAAATGGGTACAGTGCTACAGTGTAGCTATAGTAAGATGAATTTGCTGCACGGTGACTGCAAGTTGATAATGTTGGAATCTCATTTTAAGTACACAAAAAGTACCTAAACTCAGTGCTGGAGGTATCAATAGTGTTTACACAACAATATCTCTACTTCCAATAATTAGAATAATTTGGAAATGATGATTCTACAGTCACTGTAAAGAGGGTCGAATGCACTGCTGGACTGAATGTACCCTAGCCCCAACCCTTGCTCTTTTTGACATTGAAGGGGTGTCTGATGAGGAAGAAGAACAATCAGATGGCAATGAAATATTACAAAATCACAAGATATCCAAACCTCAATAGCAATTTTTTCTTGTTGCCCATCAGACAAACCTTTGCACCGTTACTTTTCCCATTGCCAAAGCTCAGTTCTGCTTTCATAGTAATGTCATACATGGTCATTAAAAGGTTGTGTGCTAAACCAATTTTTGAAATTAAAATCATTATACTGATTTAGTATTGAGGTCTAGGGGAAACATTTTGCCTTTACCCAGAATGGACATTTTTCCGAAAAATATTTTTTTCTATATCCTACACATATAACAGGGTATATTATATATCCATAGACCCACCCAATGATAAACTGACACAGCAACTTTTAGTTTAGTATGGGTAGATCTTCTCACTTATTACAAAAACACACAAAATGTTCCCCTCAGTGCTATGTTATATGAACGGGTATCGTAAGAAGCACCCCCTAATGCCAGGTCTGAAAGGATAGCTTGAGCCATGTGGTTTAAACACACACAGGCACTTAGTGAAATATCAGCTTTAATTTGCATTCCCAGAGATGTTGCCTACAGCGTTTTGGCTGGCTGTGACTGATGCTTCAGACATATTCTATTTCACTGTTTGCCCCAACTTGGCCCTCTTGGCTTGGAGAAATTTTGAGAGACCTTGGAAAACAGTTATGTTAAATGCAAGAGATCATCATATTTATAAGACTAGAAGGTGTACATATAGAAATGAGAAGACTGTCTCAATTCTCAGGCCTGGGCAATGATCAGGATGTCTGTAGTTAAACATATATGTCAGAAGACAAATTTGTAGAGTAAATTTTGTACTAAGGACCAACTAACACGTCTGATAGCAGTGGTAGAAGCATCTGTACATGCATATTTGTAGGATACGTGCATAACGAGCAAAAGAAAGATTGTGCAGTGGTCAAATCATTAGTGTGACCTCTGTCTTTAAGGTAAAAGAAAAACTCCACGAAGGGCAAAGAACGTAACAGCTTAGTATGCAAAACTAACAGAAGAGCAACGTTTACATAAAACAAAAAAATACATCAGTGCTTTAAATAAAGTTTTCATTAAAAAAAAATCACTTCCTGACATTGCCCGTGTGGGAGCATTTAATGGTAATGTGGAATGTTCTATCCTCAGGGGAGATTCAGGAATGAAACTTAAAGCACCAGTGTTCCCACAGTGTGGGGGAACAAGAAGAAAAACAGATGTTTTTTAAACCGAGAGGCCAAAGTCCTGTAATAAATTGCAGACTGGTTAACCCATTGCAGAGAGGCAGGCCTGCTACGAATTACTAAACCATGCAGGCTTACACATACTGTACAAGGCACATATGGTTGTTATTTGGTACTGCAAGATCCAGCACATTTAGAGTTATTCGTAAGGTAATGCCTCGCCCAGAGAAATAAATTACATCACAAGGCTGAACACATTCTAATGTAGAGGCACAAATAGATCTTGAAACATACTTTATGGCTGCAGTGTATTTTTTGTTGTTGTAGACTGTATATTTTGTCTATTTGTCAATGGGCTTTTGTGAATAGATATAAATCACACACATAACAAATGCCAACTCTCTGTATACATTTGCCAGTTGAACATAAATCTTTTTTTTTCCAGGTTTCCACATATATTTATCTTCCTATGTGTCAGAAACCTCCACATACACATTTATATACTATCTCATGATGGATACCAGCAGGTTACCTGCATATCACACTCTGATTGAAAAGACAGACAGCCCAAAAGTGAACTGATGTTATCATAAAGGATCCATGTAAAAAAATGCTGGTTGCAATAACCTTTTTTCCTGGGTAGCATGTCTAGTACATCTTTATATCACTACATTCATTTTTATACACCTTTATGTAATGTTTACCAAAGCTTTCATTTCCAAATCTGACATTTCAGAGGCCATAGTGAATCGTGGCACGGGAAACTGGCCAACACGTAAAAGGTCGCCCACGATATATGGTACCATCAGTGGCATTATAGATGTGTTTGGTCAGCTGTGCCCTATTAAAATTGCCGCGTACCATCATAATATTAAACATTTCCAAGTTGTGATCCACCACTGGGCAGCAACGGAATCATTCAATTCTGTATTCTTACATAACTTTAGAAAGATATCCATTGGCATCAATATTACTGGAAAGTTACTGGTCTAATAAGACAAAGGTACTTGAAGGAATGTGCCTGGATATCTCATATTTTATACGTTAGAAGACAAGGAAAGGCAGTTGCCTTTTAATTGCTGAGAAATAGCACCAACTTCAGTTTAACTTCCTGTGTTACTATTAGTAGTAATGTACACGACCAATGGTGCCAGTTCCTGTGCCCAGAATATCAGGCTGTCCATTCCGCCATATTTCTCGGATTATCCTCTCCCGCTCTTCTAACCTCTGCGCTCTCTCTAGCTCTTCTGCTGATGTGAACACATTAACTGACAGAGTACCATCCAGAGGGGTCTGGGCTCCTAGGGGTGTGTCTGTCACCGGGGTCAAGATAAATGTTTCTTCATTGTCATCGCTGTCTTGATCCTCTCCATCCACCACAACTGACAGGGGCACTTTTACACAGTCTTTGGGAGGAGTCTTTTTTGGTTTGGAGGGAATGCTAGGAGTCCGAGGCTTGCAAGAGATGCGGATCACCAGCATACACAGTGTTAATATCAGTCCAAAGCAAACTCCAAGCACAAAGTAAAGACCAAAGGATTCTGGGTTATCTAAAAACAAAAGGTTCACAATGGTAAATCGTATGTCAAAATATGATAATTCATTGCAGTACAGAATTACATAACATTAGAGTGCACATTGAGCTTACTGTCATTGGTTTGTCATCCAGAGGCTATATAACCACTTGATTCCAGAAGATTTACCCCCCACTTCATGAACAGGCCATTTTTGTGATAAGGCACTGCGTTACTTTAACTGACAATTGCACGTTCGTCCACACATTGAGCTTTCTTTTGGTAGTATTTGATTACCTCTGTGATTTCTATTTTTTGCGCTATAAATATAAAAAGACAGACAAAAAAAAAATCTATATTTTTTACTTTCTGCTATAAAACATATCTAATAAAAAAATTGAAAAAAAAATCAAAAATTCTTCATCAATTTAGGCCAATATGTATTCTGCTATATATTTTTGGTAAAAAAAATCCCAATAAGCGTATATTGATTGGCTTACGCAAAAGTTATAGCGTCTACAAACTATGGGATATTATGATTTTTTTCTATTGATTTATTTATTTATTGTTTATTTTTTGCATAAACATTTCATTAATTTATTAACTTTTTACAAGTAATGGCAGCGATCAGTGACTTATAGCAGGACTGCGATATTGCGGCGAACATTCTGACACTTTTTGGGAACCAGTAACACTAATGCAGTGATCAGTGCTAAAAATATGCACTGTCACTGTACTAATGACACTGGCTGGAAATAGGTTAACATCAGGTTGATCAAATGGTTAACTGTGTGCCTAGCCAGTGTTTAGGTGCTTTTACTAGGGGAAAAGATGGAATTTATTCTCTGCTTTGCAGGGACACAAACTCCATTCCTTTCCCCCTGCCAAAATGGCGATCTGCCTTGTTTACATAAGCAGATCGCAGTTCTGCGTCTCTGCCTAAGGCCCCTTTCACACTTATACGACTTGTCCCACGATTTTGTACTGCAAAATCGTATGACAAGTCATTCTCCGTGATTTTCAATGACTACCATTCATATTGGCACGACTTTAAGTCGTGCCGACTTGAAAGTAGTCCCTGCACTACTTTGGTCCAACTTCTATGCGAGTTGTACTCCATAGACCTCAATGTTAAACCCTGAAGTAGCATGCAAGTCGTGCCTGAATATTATATAGACACGACTTCAGCACGACTTTGTAAGCACAAGCCTGGCCTCGCTATTCGGGAAAGGAAAACTTTTCTTTCCTTTCCCGATGAGCGACAGGCAGTGCTGACAGCTGTCTGGTATGAATCCAGAGGGGGAACGCTGCGCCAAGTTTTAAATGAAAAAACCGGCGTGGGTTCCCCCCCAGGGGCATACCAGGCCCTTAGGTCTGGTATGGATCTAAGGGGAACCCCCTACGCCGAAAAATCGGCGTGGGGTCCCCCCCAAAATCCATACCAGACCCTCATCCGAGCACGCAGCCCGGCCGGTCAGGAATGGGGGTGGGGACGAGCTAGCGGCCCCCCCCCTCCTGGACCGTACCAGGCCGCATACCCTCAACATGGGGGGGTGGGTGCTTTAGGGCATGGGGGGCACCCTGCGGGCCCCCCCACCCCAAAGCACCTTGTCCCCATGTTGATGAGGACAAGGGCCTCTTCCCGACAACCCTGGCCGTTGGTTGTCGGGGTCTGCGGGCGGGGGGCTTATCGGAATCTGGGAGCCCCCTTTAATAAGGGGGCCCCCAGATCCCGGCCCCCCACCCTATGTGAATGAGTATGGGGTACATGGTACCCCTACCCATTCACCTAGGGAAAAAAAAGCATCAATAAAAAACACAGTACACAGGTTTTTAAAATAATTTATTAGGCAGCTCCGGGATCTTCTTCCGACTTCGGGGGTCCTCTTCTGACTTCGGGGGTCTCTCCGGCGTCCGCATCTTCTGCCGGCTCCACCGCTATCTTCTGGCGCTCTTTTGCCAGCGGTGGTCCGGACCTCTGGATCGTCTTCTTCCCTCTTCTCTTCCAGAGATGTTGACACGACGCTCTCTCCAGCCAGAATGGTCTCTGTGCGCTCCGCAACTGACTTATATAGGCGGTGGCCCCGCCCCCCTATGAGGTCACTGTCCCGGGGCATGCTGGGACTGTGCCGTCATAAGGGGGCGTGGTCCTCACCCAGTGACCACGCCTCCTAAAACGTCACAGTCCCAGCATGCCCAGGGACTGTGACGGCATAAGGGGGCGGGGCCACCGCCTATATAAGTCAGTTGCGGAGCGCACAGAGACCATTCTGGCTGGAGAGAGCGTCGTGTCAACATCTCTGGAAGAGAAGAGGGAAGAAGACGATCCAGAGGTCCGGACCACCGCTGGCAAAAGAGCGCCAGAAGATAGCGGTGGAGCCGGCAGAAGATGCGGACGCCGGAGAGACCCCCGAAGTCAGAAGAGGACCCCCGAAGTCGGAAGAAGATCCCGGAGCTGCCTAATAAATTATTTTAAAAACCTGTGTACTGTGTTTTTTATTGATGCTTTTTTTTCCCTAGGTGAATGGGTAGGGGTACCATGTACCCCATACTCATTCACATAGGGTGGGGGGCCGGGATCTGGGGGCCCCCTTATTAAAGGGGGCTCCCAGATTCCGATAAGCCCCCCACCCGCAGACCCCGACAACCAACGGCCAGGGTTGTCGGGAAGAGGCCCTTGTCCTCATCAACATGGGGACAAGGTGCTTTGGGGTGGGGGGGCCCGCAGGGTGCCCCCCATGCCCTAAAGCACCCACCCCCCATGTTGAGGGCATGCGGCCTGGTACGGTCCAGGAGGGGGGGGGCCGCTAGCTCGTCCCCACCCCCATTCCTGACCGGCCGGGCTGCGTGCTCGGATAAGGGTCTGGTATGGATTTTGGGGGGACCCCCACGCCGATTTTTCGGCGTAGGGGGTTCCTCTTACAATTCATACCAGACCTAAGGGCCTGGTATGTCCCTGGGGGGGAACCCACGCCAGTTTTTTTATTTAAAACTTGGCGTGGAGTTTCCCCTTATGATTCATACTAACTACTGTATGTTTTAATTTGTTAATGCCAAAAACGTGGCAAAGTAGCACTGCTCCCAAATCGCGGTAAAATAGCGGCAAAATCGCGGCCGCAAAATCGCGGTAAAATCGTGCGACTTTGAAGTCGTATAAGTGTGAAAGGGGCCTAAGGCTGCATTCACACTTCAGCATTTTAAATCGCAGGCAGATTTACCGCGAATCTACACTGCGATTTCAAAAGCGCTGATGTGTGAATGGCAAATTGCGGGACTTGCATTTGACATGCTATTCATTTGAATGACACCTCAAATCGCGACGCGAGTCTGCCGCGATTGTCGCGCGATAAATCGCGCTGCAATTGCTGCAACAGGCATCGCGGGAAGCATGTCGCCCCCAAAAGCGACTCCTGAACTTTTTTTTGGGTGATATGGTTCCCATGATGCGTGTTGCCTTGATTGCAGCGCGATTTATCATGCGGCAGACCCGCGCTGCGATTTGAGGTGTCATTCAAATGTATGGCATGTCAAATGCAAGTCCCGCGATTTGCCATTCACACATCAGCGCTTTCAAATCACGGCCAGATTCATGGCAAATCTGCCCGCGATACAAAATGCTGAAGTTTGAATGTAGCCTAACTATTGGCGGGTACTGGCGGACATCGAGTCCTGGGCTAGAGGGCTGATTGGCTCCTGCTGTGTGTAAAGTGGGAGTGGCAGCGTGCATTCGCGACCCCTACCGGGAAGTGCGGGATCATGTATCCTGCTTACAGCTGCTGCTCTGTAGCAGTAAACTGCTATAGGGCGGTCAGCAAGCTGTTGAGAAAACTGTGTGCAATATCTGGTGCAGCTCTGCTTAGAAACCATGTTTTATAGCAAAAACTTAAGTGAACAAGCTAAACTTAGAAGCTGATTGGCTACCATCACAGCAGGAGTCCGGTGCATCTCCATTCACCGTTTCAGGTCAGATTTTAGCCCAAATTCTGACCTGAAATGGACTAAAAGACACACAGGACTCCTGTGCAATTCGCACCAGAGCCACTGCAGAGATGAGTGAACCGGCTCCATATAGAGCTGATCACAATCTCCTGATATGTGAGTTGGATGCGGGGAAATTCGCAATAGTGCGAACCCAGCCTTAGCTGCATTAAAAAGTACATTTTAAATCAATCAATATGGCATTAATCATAGAGCTCTAAGTATTTGTGCTGATAACTGTTGGCACAGTGTCAATAAGTACTTTTTTTTAACAAGCAGAGATATTTGTTCCTACAAACTCATTTAACTTTTCGAAAGTAAGTTTGTTTAACGGTAGATGTGAGGCAGGCAGATGTCTTGCTGTGAGTATTGGCCAATAAAATATCTGTCCTCTACACTGCCATGAACCACTACAATGACCTCCACCCTAGTTTGAGAAGTGAATGAAGTATACATTTTAGTGAACAGATCTTTTTCTCTTTAGAAAAGGAAATAACTGAAATCCTGAACATTTTTTAAAAACATTTGCCTGTAATTAAAAATACGACTGATTGTTGGAACTGCCTGCCATCTTTCCCTACATAACACAATTCCCATCTGAATGTTGCAGCCCATGTTTGAATACGGCTTACTACTTACAAACATCAGGCCATATACTGTATAAAGTACCTTGTGTCACATGGTGTGTTTGGGAAATGGTCATGAAAAACTGGAGAAAAATTGGAGCTATTGCCCATTGCAACGGATTATACTTTTTTCAGGTCCATGCACACTGGGCTTAAAAATGCCAGTTCTTTTGGCAGAAAAGAAGGGCTCATATAGAGCATTTTTGTACATGCATCTAAGAGTGTTTATTGTTTTTTTCCTGGAAAAAAACTTCTCAAAAACGCAAATCAGAAGTTTTTTTTTCCTGCCTCTAAAAGCCAAGCTTAAAATATGCCTCTAAACATCTAATGTGCATGGACACACAGGATAATACTCAGGTGCTTCTACAGGCAAAACACAAAACGCCCGTTGAAGCATCAATTTTTTTAAGCCAGTGTGCATTGATCCTTCATGTGTAAAATGCATTCAAACTGGTGGAAATGGGAAACAGCCCTGCTTTGTTCCAGTTTTCATGCATCAGCTCCATGCTAGATTTTTTATTTTATATGTGGTTATTATTTAATTTATACAGTATATTTTACTATTAAAGTAGTAGTATTTTCATTTGTTCCATACCCACCACCAGCACTACTCTGGTTGAATTGAGCTAAAATAAGGGGGATTTTGGAGGAGCTCAAGTGAAACATAGATGCCTGTTTAACCTACCCTAAAATTACAACTCAATTGTAGGGATCTGGTTCCCTCTGCTGTCTGTATTTTTGAATTTCTGCTTTTATTATGACAGAGTTGTTCATGTATATCACTTCCTGTCTCTGCATAGCCGGGTTAAAAGGCCCCAGAAGGAGGAGGAAGTGTAGAGATAGGAGCATAGATCACATGTCTACATAGAGAAACTTTTGCTTTTTCAGACCAGCAGGGGTTATTAGGCAAGTGCTCCTATGTTAAGAGTTTGCTATTGTTGCCCATAGCGTCTGGGTGTATATATTTAATGACTGGAGACAGAGGTATATCTGTTTCCTTGTTGTTATCTCACATGCCCTATACCATTTGGTTCAATCTGTGACCCTGTGTGTGTGTGTGTGTGTGTAGTGGTCACATTGTTGTATGTTAGTGGGTGAACCTGCTTATTGTAATTAAGTTTATATGCAGCTCCTGTTAGTCTAGTTAACCCTGCCCCTTCTGGTCTGGGATTCTGTAGCTAGTTATAGCTTATAACCAGCATAGGTTAGAGCCAGACTGGTCATCTGATCAGACAGCTACTTGATAGTTAGAGGTCTGGTTGCATAACAGATTGGGTGCAACTGTGGAATAAGCACAGAGTAGATAGGCTGTCTCTCAGTTCCACTAACAAACCATGGTTTCTGCTGGATAAAAGCTGCATTCCAGGCTTGTTGGACAACAGCTAGAGGGTCTCCCCATCACCTCAGATCTTTGATTCAGGTGTCTAACACACAGATGAATGCTGCATCGTGAACATCCTCAGGGGCTTGTGCAACTGGACAAGTTGCAACATTCATCTGGAGGTATCTCTATTGATAACTATATATTACCATATATGGGCATAATTCCACTGATAATACCTGTTTGTACATTGGTGGTATGTACTGTTTTTAATCTTTTCTTATATAAAGCTTGTATGATTTCCATACTGGTTTGCATCTATATACTTATAGGTAATGTTATATGCTGGTTGCATTAGTTCCTTTGTTTCCAATTTTTTTGATTAGATTACTGGTTATTATCCAAGGAAGGGAATTCCCTCTGTTCACAGAGGCCCTGTCCTGGGTGGAGGTACTGCCAAGTTTATTATCAAACCCACTCTTCCTCTTGTGAAAGTTCTGGCTCTCTTGTTTACCTGCAGGTTTAGCATGATATCTTGTTTGGGGAAGGCCATTTCTCATAGACCCCCCCCCCCCCCAAAAGAAGGGCTGCACCATACTTTAGGGTTCCTGTTAAAGGTGAGGTTTATTGTGTAAATAGCGTAACCATGTTCATGCACATACCTGTGCATAATCATCCATTGTAGTATTTACTGTAACAAACACAAGAAAAAGTCTGTGTTTGTAAAAAAATTTCAAGGACATGTTTTATCCTGTTTGCATAAACCTCATAGCTGTAAGGTTTACAGTACTCACAACTTTACTGAAAGCCCCAATAGCTGGAAAAGAAACACTATTGTTCACAATTAAGATATTTCTGACGTTGTAGCACAAAAGAAAGCTTTTCGGCTGCTTAAAGAAAACCTCCAGGTAAATGTTTTTTTTTTCCTCATGCAGTGGGGCTGTGCCCGCACTGCACGGGTTAACTGCTTATATTGTTCTAGGGGAGAGGACAACAGAGATACAGTATCTCACAAAAGTGAGTACACCCCTCACATTTTTGTAAATATTTTATTATATCTTTTCATGTGACAACACTGAAGAGATTACACTTTGCTACAATGTAAAGTAGTGAGTGTACAGCTTGTATAGCAGTGTAAATTTCCTGTACCCTCAAAATAACTCAGCACACAGCCATTAATGTCTAAACCGCTGGCAACAAAAGTGAGTACACCCCTAAGTGAAAATGTGCAAAATTGGGCCCAATTAGCCATTTTCCCTCCCCGGTGTCATGTGACTCGTTAGTGTTACAGATGTGAATAGGGAGCAGGTGTGTTAAATTTGGTGTTATCAGTCTCACTCTCTCATACTGGTCACTGGAAGTTCAACATGGCACCTCATGGCAAAGAACTCTCTGAGGATTTGAAAAAAAGAATTGTTTCTCTACATAAAGATGGCCTAGGCTATAAGATTGCAAAGACCCTGAAACTGAGCTACAGCACAGTGGCCAAGACCTTACAGTGGTTTAACAGGACAGGTTCCACTCAGAACCAACGAAGTTGAGTGCACGTGCTCAGCGTCATATCCAGAGGTTGTCTTTGAGAAATAGATGTATGAGTGCTGCTAGTATTACTGCAGAGGTTGTGTCAGGGAAATCGTATGCATAATCGTGCACAAAGATGCACGAAGATGTGCACTTGCTAAAAAGAAATCTCGAGTGACAACTAGAGGTTCCGTAACTTGCACGCATGCACAAAAGAATTTGAAAGTGACAAACAGGCGTTCCTGACTTGCCAACGTATCTGCACATGTGCGCATGCGCATTAGCGTGTGCGTGTGTGTGTGTATTTGGGGCTCTCTTGCCTATTTAAACTGGCTCCATAAACCAGAAGATTGCTGAGTGGTCGTCAGCTTCTATCGTTTGTGACCTGATCCTGTCCTTCTTCCCGTGTATACCCAGCCTGTTTGACTCTGCTCGTTCCTCAGACCTGATTGCTGACCCGGCTTGTGACCCGACTCTGCCTTTTGCCTTCTGTTTGCTTGATACCGACCCTGGCTTGGCCCTGACTCTTCTCTGGATCCGATTCAGTACCTCTGCTGCTTGGCCATTACCGACTTCTGCCTGTCTGACCACCCACACCCTGCATCCGCCCTCCTTCTAGTTTGGTTGCTGTCTGCTGCCCTGCACATGCTGCTGTGTATCTGCATCTGCCAGTCTGCCTGCTGTCCTGCACCTGTTGGCATCAGCCGGTTCACAAACCTGGCTGCTGCTTGGCACCTGCTGCAAGTACGTTCTGTCCAGGATTTCCAACCAGGCACCCATGCCACTCCATGCCCTGATATATCCTGTCACCACCTTCAGGAGAAACAGAACAGGAGGTGTCAGGGAAAGCCCTCCCGTCAGCTTGGCCTCAACCAGGTATATGACAGGTTGAAGGGGTGGGGGGTCAGCCTGTCAGTGCTCAGACCATATGCAGCACAGTGCATCAAAATTGGTCTGCATGGGTGTCATCCCAGAAGGAAGTCTCTTCTAAAGATGATGCACAAGAAAGCCTGCAGTTTGCTGAAGACAAGCAGACTAAGGACATGGATTACTGGAACCATGTCCTGTGGTCTGATGAGACCAAGATAAACTTCTATGGTTCAGATGGTGTCAAGCGTGTGTGGCAGCAACCAGGTGAGGAGTTCAAAGACAAGTGTGTCTTGCCCACATTCAAGCATGGTGGTGGGAGTGTCATGGTCTGGGGCTGCATGAGTGCTGCCGTCACTGGGGAGCCACAGTTCATTGAGGGAACCACGAATGCCAACATGCACTGTGACATACTAAAGCAGTGCATCATCCTTTCCCTTCGGAGAATCGGCCGCAGGGCAGTATTCCTACATGATAAGGACCCCAAACACACCTCCAAGATGACCACTGCCTTGTTAAAGAAGCTGAGTGTAAAGGTGATTGGACTGGCCAAGCATGTTTTCAGACCTAAACCCTATTGAGCATCTATGGGGCATCCGCAAAAGGAACATGGAGAAGCTCAAGGTCTCTAACATCCACCAGCCTAGTGATGTCGTCATGGAGGAGTGGAAGAGGACTCCAGTGGCAACCTGTGAAGCTCTGGTGAACTCCATGCCCAAGAGGGTTAAGGCAGGGCTGGAAATAATGATGGCTACACAAAATATTGACACTTTGGGCCCAATTTGGACATTTTTATTTAGAGGTGTACTCACTTTTGTTGCCAGTGGTTTAGACATTAATGGCTGTGTGTTGAGTTATTTTGAGGGGACAGCAAATTTACACTGTCCCCTCACTACTTTACATTGTAGAAAAGTGTAATTTCTTCAGTGTTGTTACATAAAAAATATAATAAAATATTTACAAAAATCTGAGGGGTGTACTCCCTTTTATGAGATACTGTATACTTACCTGACCTGCCGATCTTCCCCACACAAGACCAGTTCGGCATCCCCGCTCCCTCCAGCGGTCTTAAAAATGAACTATTCCTGACGTCAGCACATGCTCCATAGACAGGAACAGTCCAGAGCTGGACCGTGGAGGAGCACGGTTTTCTGGTGGATCAGGCGAGTATAAGCTTTGTACTCACCTCTAGAAAAACGAGCAGTTGACCCATGCAGTGTGGGCACGGCTTCACTGCATGGGGGGGAAAAAAATTGTGCCCAGAGTTGGGCTTTAATACTAAAGCTGGCCATACATGGGTCAGTTTTTTGTTCAACCAGTAGGTTGAAGTAAAAAATCTGACTCGATTCCCCCATTCACACATTTAAAGTGGAGGGCGACCCTGAAAAAAAAAAATTCACCAAAAATCCTAAAAAAAATTAAAAACAAAAATTTGAAAAAAAAAATGTTTAAACTTACCTAAACCCTTGTTGCTAGGCAGTCTTCCTAGTCTGCCTCTTCCTATTCCGCGGCTTGTTCTGCTCCTCACTGAGCAGCCCTGTTGTCTTCTGGGAAATGTGTGTGTTCCCAGAACACCACGGGGCCATTCACAGAGCGCTCGCGTGTGCGCAGTAGGAAACTGGCAGTGAAGCCACAAGGCTCCACTGCCTGTTTCCCTTACCTAGGATGCCGGTGCCGGGACCCGAGAGCCAAGGGACGGGTCGGCCTCGGGCGGCCGACATCACGGGCACCCAGAACAGGTAAGTACTTAGTTAAAGTCAGCAGCTACAGTGTTTGTAGCTGCTGACTTTTAAATTTTTTTTTTTAGGGCCAGAATCCCGTTTTTATATGAATGGGGGAATCCTCACCACTGTGTTATTGTATTCTGACAGCGGGGAGACTCAGGTTTGGGACTTGCCCAGGTGACCAGGCTGCTTCAAGTATATTGTGGACTTTGATGTGCCTTATTGCCTATGTTGTTTGTTGTTGCACCTTCTGTTTCTTGTTTTTTCAGTATTTCCTTTGGGTTTCCTCGGCCTTCAGGGGGCAGCAAAACCAATGCAAAAATTGGATCTCCTGAAGAGTATGGATTGTCTTTGGCCAGTGCACCTCTCTTGAGCGCAGGAAATTTTTGTCTTGTTATGTTTGCGTCAGAATACACAGATCAGCACTGCAGCCTATTACCTGTGTATCTGATCGTGTGACACTATATCAACAGTGCGGTTGAACAACGTGCAGTACATCAACTTCTGTTCAACCACAGTGGCCAAACATGGATCAAAATTCAGCTGGTCCCTGCTGAACTAGACATATTTTTATCCATGTTTGGCCAGCAGATCACATTAAGCCTCAGGACATTATTAGTGTTTGTGTAGAGGCCTCTGGTGCACTGGCAATTTATAACCACAACAGTAAACAGTAGAAGATCACTAAGAGTTGACCACATTGACGTCATCTGTCTACAGTAATTGGCTACAACACACTTCTTGCATTGCAGTTCTGGGCTACCGTATGTTTACATTTATATGCTCCAAAGACATTTTTAGATTCAAATACAGTACTGTACCTCTAATATGAGCATATGCGGCTATGCTGTTACTTAGAAACTCCATTTCCCTCTTGTGAGTATCCATCATCTGAGATCCAAGATCTTAGAAGAGAAAGGACAAATGTCAAAATTTCACAATATCTGAGCTTTTCAATACACAGACAGTTGTATGTGCTCTTTATTTAAAGGAGTTTTAAAGGCAGAAGTTTTTTTTATCTTAATGCATTCTATTCATTAAGATAAAAAACCTTCTGTTTATAGCAGCCTCCCCAGCACCCACCTAATTACTTACCTGAGCCCCTTCACTCTCCAGCGATGTCCATGAATGTCTAAGCCGTCCAGATGAGCGAGTTTGGGGTGGAGGAACTTGTCTGGCCTGCATACAGTCCTGACCTCACCCCGATAGAACACCTATGAGAAGAATTAGGGCAGAGGCCTTCTCCTCCACATCAGTTCCTAACCTCCCAAATGCGCTTCTGGTCAAACATTCCCATAGACACACTCCTAAACCTTGTGGATGGCCTTCCCGGAAGAGTTGAAGCTGTTATAGCTGCAAAGGGTGGGCCAACTCAGTATTGAACCCTACGGACTAAGACCGGGATGCCATTAAAGTTTGTGTGCGTGTAAAGGCAGGCATCCCAATACTTTTAGTACTATAGTGTAGGTATTAGAGAATCACATCCCCCACCAGCAATGACCTGGTTTCCTGCATGTCCTAAAATACATGCTTGTAACTTCCTTCCAGGTTGGAGACATTCCCTGACACTCCCATAAACAGTACAGCTTCCTTGTATCTAAAATACCCTTCTATCTGCATTCATGACACTATTCACAGTGCACAAAACTGCTAGTATACAATATGTGCATCAATTCATTCATAGCCTTCACTATCATTATTTTCATCTATGTGTTGGCTACAGTAAGTAGAGAGAATAGAAAGATAGCAGATGTGGAGAAATGTATGTTGGTGAGCGCTTTACGATGCCTAAATAGAATTCCTAACTCCATATGTGTAGTTTAACAAATTTAATCATTGCCTTGCATTGTGAGTTATTGTTTTTTTCTGTTTTAAGTTTTCAAAATTCTTTCTTTAAAGTGGGAAATAAAGTAAAAAAACAAAAACGATAAGCATGCTTCAAGTTTCTATTCTTAATTGCTTCATATATTTTTCTCAAAAATCCTGTGACCAGTTAGGCCTCATTCACATGGGGCGTATTGATCTGTACACCTGTATCAAGGGCTGTCTTCACCCACATAGGCAGCCTGGTAAATCAACGAGAGGCAGCTGCATGGACCTGCACAGATCTCCAAGTGCATCCCTGGTACATCTCTGTGGCATTGATGTACAGATAAGAAAGCAGATGGACTGCATCAGGGCCGTAGATCTTTTTTTTTTTTCCTGGGGGGGGTTCAGGTCTTTCAAACTTAAAGCGGGGTTCCAGCCGCAAAAAAAAAAAATTAAAGTCAGCAGCTACAAACACTGTAGCTGCTGACTTTAAATAAGTAGACTTACCTGTCCTGGGTGTCCGCGATGTCGGCCGCCGGAGGCTGTCCTGTCCCTCGGCTCTCGGGTCCCGGCACCGCCATTCTAAGTAAGGGAAACAGGCAGCAGAGCCTTGCAGCTTCACTGCCAGTTTACTACTGCGCACTGCACTGCGGCGCTCTGTGAATGGCCCCGTGGTGTTCTGGGAACACACACAGTTCCCGGAAGGCAACGGGGCCGCTCACCGAGGAGCAGGACACGCCGCGCAATAGGAAGAGGCAGATTAGGAAGACTGCCTAGCAACAAGGGTTTCAGGTAAGTAAATTGTTTTGTTTTTTTTCACATTTACTTTTAAATTTTTTGCAGATTTTTGGTGCAATTTTTTGTTTTAGGGTGGCCCTCCACTTTAAAGGCATCATTTACACTTTAATGTTGGGAGAGGTACGGTAAAATCATGTGACAGCAGAGTGGGGCCATGAGACTTTGCAATAAATAATTTTTTCTGGCCATTGAAACAAATGAATGCTCAAGCACTAGCGTTTAGTTGCATTTAGCAGCTTCTAGCAGCTTCTAGTAGCGTCAAGCGGTTTTTCTGCCCAAACTCTGCTGCTCCTGGACGCACTGGCAGTGTTTTTTTTTTCCCTGCGTCTAAAAGTTTCTGCCACTGAAAGCCTATGTGTGCATGGTAACATGGAGAGGCGTTTAGAGGCAGGAAAAAAAAAAAAACGCCAGATGCCCCTAGAAGCAGCTGTAAAAATGTCCAAGTGCATGAAGCCTAATGCCGTGTACACACGATCAGACTTCTTGTCGGAAAAAGATATGACGGCTTTTCCGATGGGATTCCGCTCAAGTTTGCCTTGCATACACATGGTCACACAAAAGTTCGCTGAACTTACAACCGTCAGGAACGCAGTAACGTACAACACTACGACGAGCCCAGAAAATTAAGTTCAATGCTTCCAAGCATCCGTGGAATTGTTTCCGAGCATGCGTAGGAATTTTGCGCGTCGGAATTGCCACAGACGATTGCATTTTCGGAGTGGAACTTTTTTGCGACCGAAAAATTAAGAACATGCTATCAATCTTTTGCTGGCTGGAATTCAGCCAGCGAAAACCAAAAAACTCTCATCGGTCTTTTGCGGGCCGAAATTCCGATCGTGTGTACGCGGCATTAGGCTTTATTGCAGCTTATCAATCCTTAAATGTGATGGCTGTATTTGTTTTCTTTTTTTAGGCTTTTTTTTTTCCTTTATTTTTACCTGGTGGTACAGCCAGTAATACATTTCTTGTATTAAGGCATTTTTGCAGTAAAAGGAAAAAAAAAGCTCATAAAACGCTATTAGTTGTGTGTAGGAGCGTTTCTGCTGGAAAAACGGTCCAAGAAACTCTACGCTGAAGCTCAAAAAACTCTAATAGCTTAATGTAGTGTGCGTGGACACATAGGATAACACTATTTAGCTGAAAGTAGCAGAAAAAAAATGCTAGTGTGCATGGAGCCTAATGCCCTGTACACACGATAGGATTTTCGGACAACAAAATCCATGTTTGTTTCCAACGGATGTTGGCTCAAACTTGTCTTGCATACACACGGTCACACCAAGTTGGTCGGAAATTCCGAACGTCAAGAACGTGGTGACGTACAACGCGTACGACGAGCCGTGAAAAATAAAGTTCAATAGCCAGTGCGGCTCTTCTGCTTGATTCCGAGCATGCGTGGAATTTTGTGCATCGGAATTGTGTACACACGATCAGAATTTCTGACAACGGATTTTGTTGTAGAACCAGATCTCAAATTTTGTGTGACGGAAATTCCTATAGAAAATGTGTGATGGAGCCTACACACGGTCGAAATTTCCGACAACAAGCTCACAACGAACATTTTTCATCGGAAAATCCTATCGTGTGTACAGGGCATTGGGGTGTCTCCACTTTGAATGGAGGAGCAATAGAAACACCTTTGGACAATAGAATTTTTAAACTGCATACCTCCCAACTGTAGAACTTGAGAATGAGGGACACCCCAAGGGGACAGTGACAGTGACTTGCGGCACATATAGCATGAAACTGCAAAAAGAGGGTGTGGCCAAACAGTGGGATGGGGGTAAAGGGGCATGGTCAAACAAAACCCGGGCTTCCTTGTACCTATAAAATATGCTTTGGTTGCTGTGTCATAAGAAAGTGTCACTGTGTACCCAACCTGTGCTCTTCCTGTCACTGTGCTCCACCTGTCACTGTGTTCCTATCACTATGTCCCTTCCTCACTGTACCCCCTCCTCATCATCACTCACTGTGTCCCCTCCTCATCATCACTCACTGTGCCCCCTCCTCATCATCGCTCACTGTGTCCCCTCCTCATCATCACTCACTGTGTCCCCTCCTCATCATCACTCACTGTGCCCCCTCCTCATCATCGCTCACTGTGTCCCCTCCTCATCATCACTCACTGTGTCCCCTCCTCATCATCACTCACTGTGCCCCCTCCTCATCATCGCTCACTGTGTCCCCTCCTCATCATCACTCACTGTGCCCCCTCCTCATCATCGCTCACTGTGTCCCCTCCTCATCATCACTCACTGTGTCCCCTCCTCATCATCACTCACTGTGCCCCCTCCTCATCATCGCTCACTGTGTCCCCTCCTCATCATCACTCACTGTGCCCCCTCCTCATCATCACTCACCGTGGTCCCTCCTCACTGTTCCCCCTCCTTATCTTCACTATGCCCCTTGCTCACTGTGGTCCCCCCTCATCATCACTCACTGTGGTCCCTCCTCACTGTGCCCCCTCCTTATCCTCACTATGCCCTCTCCTCCTCACTGTGCCCCCTCCTCATCCTCACTGTGCTCCCTCCTCATCCTCACTGTGCCCCCTCCTCACTGTGCCCTCTCCTCATCCTCACTGTGCCCCCTCCTTACTGTGCCCCCTTCTTATCCTCACTATGCCCCCTCCTCATCCTCACTGTGCCCCCTCCTCACTGTGCCCTCTCCTCATCCTCACTGTGCTCCCTCCTCATCCACACTGTGCTCCCTCCTCACTGTTACCCCTGCTCATCCTCACCATGCCCCCTCCTCAGCCTCATTATGCCCCCCCATATCATCACTGTTCAACCTCCTCACCATCAGTGCCCCCTCCTCACTGTGCCCTCTCCTCATTGTGTCTCCTCCTCATCCTCACTGTGCCCTCTCCTCATCATCACTCACTGTGCTGCCCCCTCCTCATCACCACTCCTCCTCATCCTCACTGTTCCCCCTCCTCACTGTTCCCCCACCTCACTGTGCCCCCTCCTCATCCTCACTGTGCCCCTTTCTCATCATCACTGTGCCCCTTCCTCATCCTCACTGTGCCCCCTCCTCATCATCACTTTTCCCCCTCCTCACTGTGCCCCCTCCTCATCATCACTGTGCCCCCTCCCCATCCTCACTGTGCCCCCTCCTTATCCTCACTGTGCCCCCTCCCCATCCTCACTGTGCCCCCTCCTTATCCTCACTGTGCCCCCTCCTTATCCTCACTGTGCCCCCTCCTTATCCTCACTGTGCCCCCTCCCCATCCTCACTGTGCCCCCTCCTTATCCTCACTGTGCCCCCTCCTTATCCTCACTGTGCCCCCTCCTTATCCTCACTGTGCCCCCTCCCCATCCTCACTGTGCCCCCTCCTTATCCTCACTGTGCCCCCTCCTTATCCTCACTGTGCCCCCTGTGGTCAGACTTCCTTGAGTCCCTTACCTTACCAAGTGGCAGCTGGCAGACACCAGAAAGCTTGCTGAGTGCGGCTGCACAGTGTGTCATTGGTTGCCTAGGATGCCGTTGGTCCTAGTTTTGGTAGTATTTGATGGACTAGCAGATTTAGATGGACTTGACTAATAAATTGAAGCAGAACTCCAGCTAACACTTTTTAAACAGTTACAGCAACATGTTTTCCCTTTTGGAATAAAGGTTTTACATGAACAAAAGCTGATCATTGTAAGTACCCCTGTTGTTTCAATCCCCTGTCAATTTTGCTGGACAGTGTGGTCTATAAATGGAAGTTAAAGAAAAAAAAAGACTTAATGGCTGGATCACCGGGTGGAAATAAAGGGAAAATAACATGTTTTTGGTGTTTGGTTTAATACCAGGTAATAACACGAAAAACGTTCTTCATTATTTAGCAGATGATCTGCTGTATGAGCACTACTTTCTCCATTGCTTTCTGTCACATTATCAGCTGTGACATTGTATAGAAAATAGGTGCGCTATATCACTATGTAGCATTTATGTTCACACATATTACTATATTAGGTTTTAGGAAGGAAACATATTTCCCCTGCCTCTGACATTTGCAGGCAATCTGCAGCCACAAAAAGTAAGAGATTTGTAACTTTTTCATGTACTGGCTGGTCGCTTGTGCCTGAAGCACTGTAGTCCTTACATGTGACAGTCGTGTTCTTTCACTCCCTGCAGCTGTCTGGAATCCCTGTAGACACATATGTCACCACCGACTCCCTGACAGCTGGGAGTTGCCAACTTTACCCCTTCCTGGCTCTTCCTGCTGCCATTTGCCAGCAAACCAGGTGTTGGAAACTTTCCCTGTTGTAACACAGTGCAAAGAACAATGGTGTGCAGTAACTCTTCAAAACACATGCCCAGTGTAGTTTAGACTGCTGAAACTGATGTGTGATTAGATGATGTTACTGCTTGCCACGCTCCATGTTACTACTTAATGTAGAACTATAGGCAAAACTTTTTTTTTTCATTTTGGATAGAGTAAGGGAGGGTTATAACCCCTGTCAGGGTTTTTTTTTTGCAATCTGTGTCCCATTGCTGAGATTTCCCTTCACTTCCTGTCCCAAAGCCAAACAGGAAGTAAGGGAAAATCTCTGCAAATAAAGTGTTACTTAACCCAGGACCCTGCATTCACTATATCTGGTCTCCCACAGTACACAAAACATGGAAATGTAATTATTTTAGTAAACATAAACTGCTAAATACTTTTACTCATCAGCAGTCTTATGACTTCTATCAGTGTCTGGTTAAAGCTTGTAGGAGGAGTTTGCTTTCTACTCTGACTGTCCTGTGAGGCTGCAGTACCCCTGACCCTCTGTCTGGACAGTGCTAATTGGCCCCGTGTGATTGTACAAATTTTGATCAATCAATTTTTAGATCTACCAAAACTATTTAATGGGATGACCTACCTAATCTGTCCAATCAACTTGTATCCTATCAGGCAGGCCTCTTTCTACTTCATAGCTGTTGGTATAATGTACACTCAGGGGGTAAGGTATATGGCCAGCTTAAAGTGGAACTGAAGTAAAAAAAAAAACATTTTTTTAAATTGCAAATAGGCAGCTCTTGCAGAAGAGACAGGCAATGTCTCTTGTGCAAAAAAAATACCCTTACCTGCCTGATTGTAATCCCCTTGCAGAATGTACTCTGAGCTGCGCATGCGCAGTTCAGTTTTCATGCCAACACACTGCCAGTCTGCCGGTATGACTGCACTCCCTTGCGTGCACAGGAATGACATCATCCCATGGCAACCAATCAAAACAGCCAAGGGACCTTGTAAGCGTCAGATCATTGGAGCTTAGGTAAGTATTTGTGACTTTAGTTCTGCTTTAAAGCTGAACTGAAGGCCTGTTGCAACAAACAGCGAGCACACAGGGTTTTATTGCAGGAGAGACTTGCAATGCCTTCTGCAATAAAATGCTCCTACCAGCCTGCTCTTTGTCATCTCCTGTGCTGTAAACTGAGCTGCGCATGCAAAGCTCAGCTTACAGCACCAGGCCGGTCTCTCTGTGTCAGGATGACTGGCTCCTGCGCATGCATAGGAGTGATGCCATCATGCGCCGGCCAGTGAAGATGTCCACAAACTGGCACACAGAAGCAGATGCCAGCAAGGGAGCGTTGAAAAGGTAAGTTTAGCCCCTTTAAAGTCATGCAAGTAGGCTGACCCTGAGCCAGAAGAAGTGGCCGCTGCACACACTGAATTTGGGCTGTGGCAGGGTGGGAATGACATCACAGTGAGTAAAAATAGCTGCGATCCCACATTCAATGGGAACTTCTGATACAATCATGTGATACAGAGGATATTATTTTGTGGGAGGGGTAATATATGGGGGGGGGGCATTATAGAAAGGGCAAGGGGTGATGCATAGAGGGGACCTGTGCATTATAAGAGCAGGAGGGGTGATATATGGGGGATCTGTACATTATAAGAAAGCCATGGTGTGATATATAGGGGGCTGTACGTTATAAGAGCAGGAGGGGTGATATATGGGGGTTATAAGAGAGGCAAGGGGTGATATATGGGGGACTTGTACATCATAAGAGGGGGAGGGGTGATATATGGGGGGGGGAGCCTGTACATTTTAGGAGTAGGACAGGTGATATATGGGGGTTCTGTAAACATTATAGGCGTGGGAGGGGAAATATATGTGTGTACCTGTGCATTATAGAAAGGGCAAGGGGTGATGCATAGGGGGACCTGTGCATTATAGGAGCAGGAGGGGTGATATATGGGGGATCTGTACATTATAAGAAAACCATAATGTGATATATAGGGGGGCCTGTACGTTATAAGAGCAGGAGGGGTGATATATGGGGGTTATAAGAGAGGCAAGGGGTGATATATGGGGGACTTGTACATCATAAGAGGGGGAGGGGTGATTTAAGGGGGATCTGTACATTATACTGTAACCTGAACATTATACGATAGGGAAGAATGCTGTACATTATACTGTCAGTGCTATATAAATCCTGTATAATAATAATTATAAAGGGGGTGATGTATGGGGGACTTGTACATCATAATGGGGGGGGGGTGATTTAAGGGGGATCTGTACATTATAACCTGAAAATTATAAGATAGGGAGGAATGCTTTATGAGGAATCTGTATATTATACTGTCAGCGCTATATAAATTCTGTATAATAATTATTATAAAGGGGGTGATATATGGGGGACTGTTAGATGATAAGAGGGGGAGGGGCGATTTAAGGGTAACTGTGCATTATAAGAAAGGTAGGAATGCTATATGTGGAATCTGTACATTATACTGTTGGCGCTATATAAATCCTGTATAACAGGGGTCTCCAAGCTGTCTAGACAAAGGGCCAGTTTACTATCCTTCAGACCTTACAGGGGCTGGACTGTGGCCAGTGTGAATAGAAAATGTCCTGGCATCGATAACAATGATCCTTCATTGGTGTCCACGAGAAGAAGAATACCCCATTATTAGTGTCAGTGGGATGAATATTGTCCCATCATTGGTGTCAGTAGGAAGAATATTGCCCAACTGTTGGTAACAGTGGCAGGAATTATGCCCCACTGTTGGGTGTCATTGGCAGTAATTTGCCCCATTGTTACTGTCAGTGGGGGGAATAGTGCCCCAAGACCTGGATAAAGGCAAGCAAAGGGCCACATCCGGGCCGCAGTTTGAAGACCACTACTGTATATTAATTATAATGGGGTCGATATGAGGGGGGTTGTGCATTGTAAGAGGGGAAGTGTAGATATATGAAAGGAACTGTGCATTATAAGAGGGGCTGATATTTGGGGGGATCTGTACATTATAAGAAGGAAATGGGTGGTATATGGGGAGACCTGTACATTACAGGAGCAGAAGGGGTGATAAATGGGGGACCTAAACATTATAAGTTGTTCTATATAAGGAATCTGTACATTATGACTGGGAGGGGTGATATATGGAGGATCTGTACTGTGATATTAGTATTCTGGACATATCCTTCAAACCCCAACCCTTTTTTAGTGCAATTTAGCCATACCAACTATTTGGGCTGCAATTAGCCTGCTCACCCCCCTCCCGCATTCTTAGGAATTACGATTTTCAAAAGTTCCCAGGTATGTCAATGGCGTTACTATTGCAAACACATAAGCTGCTTAAGCTGATATGACTTAAACGGATACTACCCGTAAAATGCTAATATAGCACTTTGTTTTCATTTTTCTTTCCCAATCCTTCTTCACTAAAACACTGCATACCCTGGCTGTTCCATATGAATATATTACTCTGCTTGTTTGCTAAAATTTTACTTCCTCTGAATACTGTAACAAGTTTAACTCCACAGGATGCACACACAAAAAAAAGGGTAATTGATTAAGACTGAAGCAGACAGAATCTCCAGCAGCTGTGCAGGACAACCAATCAGCTTCCAGCTATCATTTTCAAAGCTTAATTAAACAAGCTGAAGCAAGAAGCTGATTGGTTACTAAACACAGCTGCTCCAGATTCTGACTGCTCCCATTTTAATAAAATGCCCCCCAAAGTATTCCATTCCTTTGACCATTACAAAACCAGACTTGAATCCCTCTGACAAGCGCAGTCCCTGATGAGTGTGATTGCAGCTCTATGTCATTTCTGCAAGATAAAGGAGAAGGATATTGCCCAGAGCAAGCTTCCATTCTATAGCCTGTCATGGGAACATGTCTGGAATGGCCAACGCTCGCAACCCTTGTCCCATAAACCAGCACTGCTGCATTTTTCCATCCAATGATATCTGACTTGTGATCTGGTCCTCAGCTCTGTTCCTGCACTCAGACATGTCATCTGCTTCCACAATGACTTCCTTTTCAATACAGGGATTGTGGTGACATTGCACTACCTTAACAATGACAAGTTACAAAATCCCAGCCGTGTACATATTTGTATATTCACTTACCATCCAGTGGTGTCCTCTCTGGTCTCAGTCCCCCAGTATGGCTGTCACACCTAGCTGACTTCTTTATTGAGTAGCAGTTTTGTTGTGCTAGTCGCGACACCGTTTATTAAATTCCTCCAACATAACTGAGTGATGAGAAGTTGTCTCTCTTTTCTTTTTTTTTTTTGTTCTGTTTGTTGCACAGCAGCTCTCTTCTCAGGTTGTGTGTAGTGAAGGATTGCTGTTGGCTGAGTGCAGAGGGTAGACTGGGAATTACAGTGAATCCCTCCTTCTCCTTGACTTCCCTCCCTCTGTCCAGATGTAAATTGTTTGGCCACAAACTTACTGCTCTGTTCTCAGGAACTCAATGAACACAGCTCAGCCTACTGGCCAGACAACTAACCCTTTCCACACTGCACACACTCAGAAAGTTCTGCAGACTTTACTTATCAAGAGATTTGCTCACACCGTAGGAAACCTAGGTATGTGCGGATCCTGTAGTGAAGTAGTAATACAAAATGTAGTACCGAAAATTCATCTCTGACAACAGCACAGGGGTTACAATAATGCTGGCCTTACACCCGTAGAATCTTGTTTGAACTTTCGGGCAAGAAAGTATAAAAATCTCTCATCCAACCATTCGATGGTGCCTTCATGGACTCAACTAACTTTAAATGACCTTTCGTATGAGTTAAAGAGAAAAATACCGCGCTCTAAAAATAATTAAACTAAAAAAACAAGCACAAAGCAGCAACTAATATATGGAATACATACATATACACCCGTAGAATCTTGTTTGAACTTTCGGACAAGAAAGTATAAAAATCTCTCGTCCAACCATTCGATGGTGCCTTCATGGACTCAACTAATTTTAAATGACCTTTCGTATGAGTTAAAGAGAAAAATACCGCGCTCTAAAAATAATTAAACTAAAAAAACAAGCACAAAGCAGCAACTAATATATGGAATACATACATATAACATCAGATAAGGAAAAAATAGCTGCGCTAAACAGTGAAAGTACTAATAGTGAACCAGTGCTAAATAAATTGAATATAAACACATATACAAATATAATATGTGAAAAATTCTAGGTGACAACCCAAAAAAAAAATGTTATTAAAATAAAGGAAATGAAAAATTAAGAGTATCTAAAAGTGTATTTAAACCTAAATGAAAAAAATTTAATTCCACATAAAAGTCCAAAATAATCTACTAAATTGTTAAATTAAATCGTGATAAAAAAAGTGCAATCTTCCATCACCATTGAGTGTTGATCAACGTGGGAAATGCACGCTTACCAGAAGGCAAGAAAAAGACTTTTATGTGGAATTTAATTTTTTTCATTTAGGTTTAAATACACTTTTAGATACTCTTAATTTTTAATTTCCTTTATTTTAATTATTTTTTTTTTTTTTTTGGGGTTGTCACCTAGAATTTTTCACATATTATACTTGTATATGTGTTTATATTCAATTTATTTAGCACTGGTTCACTATTAGTACTTTCACTGTTTAGCGCATGAGTATGAGTCACTTTAAATCTTTTGTTCTACTTAGACCAGTGCATGTGCATTAATTACAGTGCAACGAAAAGTATTCACAACGCTTTACTTTTTCCACATTTTGTTATGTCACAACCTTATTCCAAAATGGATTAAATTCATTATTTTCCTCAAAATTCGACAAACAATATCCCATAATGACAACGTGAAAGAAGTTTGTTTGAAATCCTTGCAAATGTATTTAAAATAAAAAAGGAAAAAAATCACATATACATAAGTATTCAGATACAGTACTTTGTTGAAGCACCTCTGGTACAAATTACAGCCTTTTAAGTTATTAAGTCCTTTTGAGTATGATGCTACAAGCTTGGCACACCTATTTTTGGTCAGTTTCTCCCATTCTTCTTTTCACGACCTCTCAAGCTCCATCAGGTTGGATGGGGAGCATCGGTGTGCAGCTATTTTCAGATCTCTCCAGAGATGTTCAATTGGGTTCAAGTCCAGGCTCTGGCTGGGCCATTCAAGGACTTTCACAGAGTCACCCCGTAGTCGCTCCTTTGTTATCTTGGCTGTGTGCTTAGGGTCATTGTCCTGTTGTACATTTTGAAATCCATTTGTTCCTATTAGATTCAACAAAAATGTTTCATCCTTGTCCTTCAATTTCTTTTTTGCTCACTTTGGTCAAAACCAATCACCAATCATTCCATTTAACTGTTAGATAATCGGAGGAACATTCTGAAAATTAAAATGTTCTAATGGAATTGTACAGGGGTAAGTCTGGCCAAACAGAAGTCATTTTTTTCCGTTCAACCAGAAGGAAAAAAATGACTCAATTCCCCCATCCACACACTTTATCTGGATGGGGGAGTCCCTCCGCTGAGTTATTTATTATGACAGCAGGGAGCTTTCCCTATGGTTAAATATATTCATCAGCACTGTTGGCTGTTCCCGGCAGCACTGATCGAGAGAACATTTTCCAACAGGCCAGTTGTACACAAGGCGATCAGTAGATCGCCTTGTGTACAACCAGTCTGCCCATACATGGAACAAAATCCCCGCTGACCCAGCTGAATTTCAATCTATTCATGGCCGGCTTAAAGTGGTTGTAAAGTCACTGTGCCTAAATTTTGTGCGGTTACATGACATCCCGCAGCTCTCCTTCCCCGATCTGAGGACTACAGTGGGAGGGGCCGAGATTCCTCTCTGACATCAGCCAGGAGGAGAGCAGCGGGTGGTCACGTGAATGCACAGCGAATTAGTGAGGTATTGAGCTGCATAATTTTTATAAAACAAAGACACTGTGCAACATAACTTCATATAACATAGGGGATTCTAGTTATTAGGCACAGTCACTTTACATAAAATAGCAGCAAGAGGGGAGAAGGGCAGATTGGCATTGACTCAATAGCTAATAGGCAGGGAGGGAGGGGAAGAGGGAGAGTCTGCGGACTGACAGAGGCATGCAAACCAGTGGGGGCCCATCAACAGGGGACGCAGGGGAAAAAAAAATTTTTTTCCCTTTAAGTCTGTGCAGGTCGCCGGACACACAGGTGCTATGGGAAGCATGACGTGTTTGCAAACACGTGATTGCGGCAAAGAGGCTCTATTGGCATCCTTTAGAGTGTCTTCAGTACGTGGAGCGGTGCTCCCCCGAATACTCCCACTGTAGCATTAGGTTCCCTGTGCTTGGTGTGCTACTAAGCTCCTGATTGGTACAGTCCGTAGGAGGTAGGCGGTGCTTTTATCGACCCGCATATTCACTTGAGGTTTCTCGAGTGAGTCATCCCGGTGGATGGAATGCAATACCTGAGCAGGCCAGGAGGAGTCGGCCGGTGAGTTACTATGTAACTATATAAGCAGGCCAGGGCATTTTACTGCTGCAGCGCTGCTAGGAAAGAGTGCCTGGGACTCGGAGCATGGTGTCAGCAGCAGGGCTACTGCAGTGGGCTATTGCTGATGCACTGCATCACTGGGGAACCTCATAATGGGCACACCAGGTGTACAGATCGGGCAACTCAGCACAGGGATGATGGTGGGAAGTGAACCCCTTATAATATGCACAGTGAGGCTGCATATGATGGGCACAGTGAGGCTACTTTTTGATAGGCACAATGAGGCTGAAACTGCTGGGAACAGTGAGGCTGCATATGATGGGCACAGTGAGGCTGCATATGATGGGCACAGTGAGGCTGCATTTGATGGACACAGTGAGGCTGCATTTGATGGGCACAGTGAGGCTGCATGTGATGGGCACAGTGAGGCTGCATTTGATGGTCACAGTGAGGCTGCATATGATGGGCACAGTGAGGCTGCATATTATGGGCACAGTGAGGCTGCATTTGATGGGCACAAAGGGGCTGCAATTGATGGGCACAGTGAGGCTGCATATGATGGGCACGGTGAGCCTGAATTTAATTGGCACAGTGAGGTTACAATTGATGCGCTCAATGAGGCTGCAATTAATGGGCACAGTGGGGCTGCATATGATGGGCACAGTGAGGCTGCATTGGATGGATCAGCAGGCATGATTACTGTGGTCAGCACACACAGGGGGACACAAAAATAAGGCAGGATCAACTAGATATTATACAGCATTGAGAGGGACAAATGGCTCTGCACAAGTGCTATGCTGTACACTGAACAGGTTCTTTTTTTTTATTTAGGGTTAAAACCACTCGAATGCCAGCTTAAATCATTCTACTCTACTGACCATAAAAACTGCATTTAGGGCCGGTTCATACCAGATGCAATTCAATGTGTTTTTATTCTGCATAATAAACCCATGGACAGTGTTTAACACGGATTTCAATAGCTCTAGTTCACGCCAGTGAAAGAAGAGCATGCATTTTTTCAAATGGAACGCATTGGAAACACAGTAAAACACATAAAAAAGTCGCAGATCACATCAATAATGTGCCAGAAGACACATGTTCTTAATTCGGATGAAAAAAAAAAAAGAGGGTGAAAAAACGCCCTGGAATGCGCATAAAACATGTATGCAGAAGTGCATCCAAAACGTAGAAATTGTGGTGTAAAGCAGCTCTTGTGATACTAATGGCCTCTCCTTGTTTGAGGTTCTCAAATTTTTAGGATTTTTGCTTTTTTTTCTTGTTTGTTACAGCAAGTTTTTAATAAATCAAAGGAGAAATATGCCAAGTGCAACAAATAAAGGGAATTATTTCAGCATGGCTTACACTACAATGTAAGCCCTCTCACATGGTCGACACATTGTTGGACAGATTGATCTGTGTTTTTACTACCCCGACCTCCAACCTCCAAAAGAACCTGGTGGCATCAAAGGTGTGGTTGTTTTAACTGTGGACATGTCAAGTTTGATAGGCGGCAACACCTGCCAAACTCCCCCATTGAAGTTGAGGAGACTGCACCACAACTGTCTGCCAAATAAAGAGCCATATTAAAACATTTTTAGAATCGGGAGGAATTACAGTGTCTGTCAAGACTGTTGACTATTGCTTGACCTCAATGGACTTTTTTTTTTTTAAAACAATTTAAGTATGTTGTCTGAGCTCCAATCGGGAAGACGTCTCGATATTTCCTTCTCAAACACACAATGTGGGGGAACATCTGCCTTGTCACAGACAACAGTTAAAACATAGCAAAGGTTCCCACCCTTCTCTGCTCTATCCAAAAACAAAAAAGGGGTTTTGCTAAATTGTCATTGCTTCAGTCCTAGCTATTATGATTTGTGTACTAAGAACTTTAGGCTATTATTTCTGAGGAATAAAGTGTAGATAGTCTAATACCTAATTATCTTTTTTTTTCTTTTAAGATACTAAAAATGATAGTCAAACTATTCCACCCCACCCAAATTTACCTTACTTGTACTTGTAAACCTGTTAGAACAGGACTGAGAATCACAGTACCAAAAGAAATCTTAATGATGTTAACGCATGCCATGATGTTAATATATGAATGATTTCACATCAGATCGGGAATATAAATATTAAGCAGAGAAAAAATATTAACGATCCCAATAAGACCATTACTTTTATTTTGCTCAGCTGCTTTAAGGCTAGAACCAATAATTTCTTAAAATTGCCATCAATCATATTGCAAAGAAAAGCAAAAGCACTCACCTTCTCCTTTTGGCCAACATCTTCCATTGGCATGTTATTTTCTTTATCCTAGGATAATTAAACAATCCCACATATTACACTTGTGCATTTCCTGTATATTCCTGTACCATGGCTGATGTGGCAATTTTGATTGTCTTTTTTTTTTATTTAGTTTGAATGTGTGCAAAATTGTTGATGTATGTGGAAAGATCTTTAGTATAAAAGATTGTTTGCATTGGCTTAGAGCTCATGACATTATTGTAAATGATACCACCTGGCTCTGCCCAACACGTTGCGTCATTGCATCCCCAGATGAAGTCATATGACCAATGACACAACGCGTATCGATAGCGATAATGGTACTCAGATTCCCGATGCCAGTTACTTTGTTATGCTGACTGTTATCAAATCAAATGTAAGTGCAAGAAGCTTTTAATAAATGTTCTACACCTAAGAATACTACACTATGTGACACAGTATTGGCTTTGAGCTCCCTTTCACCCGCTATACAGAGGGCTTTTAAAGGGCACCTACCTACCTGAAAAATTGGATGAGAATTTGTGATCTGTGAAAGAGTCATCCTGCCACCCTACCACCCCAAGAGAGGGGACGAGTGCAGTAGACCTATATTCCTATATGGGTCCAAAGTTTTAGGTGAGTGATTACAGTGAGCACAGAGGTGGAGCACGTTTTGGAGTGTTTACAGCAGAGCATCAAAGTTGTAGTATCACTTCCCTGGAAATATGTTCACTGTGAATGAATTTAAAGGACTATTATTTACATATTGGAGCAATTTTTTTTTATATACTGTACATAAAAAAGTTGTGGGAGCGCTGGAGTTGTGGTTTAACTTACTTTGTTACAAATTTCTTATATGTGTACTGATGCTAGAAATATTTGTATTTTTTGTTGTTGCGGTGGTGCCCCTGCTAATCTGCTGCAGTGAGAATCAGTAGGACAGTAGATGATGTGTGAACAGTGTCAGTGGGGCAGTGGATGGTGTCAGTAGGGCAGAGGATGGTATAAATAGAGAAGTGGACAGTGTCAGTATGGCATTGGATGTGTCAGTAGAGCAGTGGACAGTGTCAGTAGGGCACTGGATGTGTCAGTAGAGCAGTGGACAGTGTCAGTAGGGCATTGGATGTGTCAGTAGAGCAGTGGACGTGTCAGTAGGGCATTGGATGTGTCAGTAGAGCAGTGGACAGTGTCAGTATGGCAATGGATGTGTCAGTAGAGCAGTGGACAGTATCAGTATGGCATTGAATGTGTCAGTAGAGCAGTGGACATGTCAGTAAGGCATTGGATGTGTCATTAGAGCAGTGGATGTGTCAGTAGGGCATTGGATGTGTCAGTAGAGCAGTGGACAGTGTCAGTATGGCATTGGATCTGTCAGTAGAGCAGTGGAGAGTGTCAGTAGGGCATTGGATGTGTCAGTAGAGCAGTGGACAGTGTCAGTAACGCATTGGATGTGTCAGTAGAGCAGTGGACAGTGTCAGTAGGGCATTGGATGTGTCAGTAGAGCAGTGGACAGTGTCAGTAGGGCATTGGATGTGTCAGTAGAGCAGTGGACAGTGTCAGTAGGGCATTGGATGTTTCAGTAGAGCAGTGGACAGTGTCAGTAGGGCATTGGATGTGTCAGTAGAGCAGTGGACAGTGTCAGTAGGGCATTGGATGTGTCAGTAGAGCAGTGGACAGTGTCAGTAGGGTCAGTAGGGCAATGGATGGTGTTAGTCATTAGAGGAGTGGACAGTGTCAGTAGAGCAATGGACGGTGTGAGCTGAGCAGAGGTTGGTGTCAGTAGGGCAATGGATGATGTTAGTAGTTTTTTGTTTTTTTTATTCTATTTTTTATTATGTTTTACAATTTTTTTTTATTATATTTACAATATTTTTTACATTTATTGTTTAGGAGCCCAATTGGGGGGGCTTTGGTGAAATATCAAGGGTATAAACAGACCCTTAATGTCTCACTTACTAGACAGAGAAAGGAACTGAGGACAGAGATGCCCCAGTCCCTTTTTTTGCAGCCTCAGCTGCACTGAACAGTGAATGAATTGGAAGTGCTCTGTACAGAGGTGAGCAGTGTTGGAAGAGGATTACAAGGTGCGCAGGGGTAAGGAGTGTTGGAAGAAGGTTGCAGATGGTGCAGAAGTGAGCAGTGCTGGAAGAAAGTTGTAAGGGATCCAATTATCCATGGCCTTGCCTGGAGCTCCATGTGAAATATTTGATACTGACAGGTTAAAGGGATTGTAAACCCTTACATACATGTTATTCTTTCCTGCTCTATGCAATGGTTTTGCACAGAGCAGCCCCGATCCTCCTCTTCTCAGGTCCCCCCTTCTGACACTCCTGGCTCCTCCCTCCTGCCGAGTGCTCACTATAGCAAGGCACTTGTGTAGCACTAATGCCCGTACACACGGTCGGATTTTCCGATGGAAAATGTCTGATCGGAGCGTGTTGTCGGAAATTCCGACCGTGTGTGGGCTCCATCGGACATTTTCCATCGGATTTTCCAACACACAAAGTTGGAGAGCAGGAGATAAAATTTTCCAACAACAAAATCTGCTGTCGGAAATTCCGATCATGTGTACACAAATCCGACGGACAAAGTGCCACGCATGCTCAGAATAAATAAATAAAATAAAAAGATGAAAGCTATTGGCCACTGCCCTGTTTATAGTCCCGACGTACGTGTTTTACGTCACCGCGTTTAGAACGATCGGATTTTCCGCCAACTTTGTGCGACCGTGTGTAGACAAAACAAGTTTGAGCCAACATCCGTTGGAAAAAATCCTAGAATTTTGTTGTCGGAATGTTCGGACAAAGTCCGACCGTGTGTACGCCCTATAACTCTCGGTGGAGCTGCTGGTTTAAAGCGGGCTTGTTACCTTCACTCTCGATACCTCTGTTTCACCGGCACCGGGTCTAGGGTTCCGTTGAGTTTACCTCTGGACGATGTAGACACCAACACTTGAGTAGATTTTTCAATGCTTTAATGAACCAATAATAAAGGAAGGAGCAGGAAAGAGGCAGAAGGAAAGTTGCAGGGTAGCTCAAATACCTTTCCTTAGTATTCTTTAGAACATTCTCTGGAATTGAACACTTGTGGTTGAATGTTTGAATGCACTCCCCTTGTGGGACTCAATCTTTGCCCGCCTGGATAGGCCTCTCTCACTTGCCTAGCAGCCAGTACGTAGCACGAACAAAAGTATCTGCCACAGACTTGTTTGGAATAAAACCCGTACGATCCTCTGCCACAGGACGTATTGGTTTGCGATGAATGTCAGACACAGTACTTGAACCTTTAAGCCAACCCGGCAGTACTATGCAGTAAGATTACTTCAGGATACGTCCTCCTACCCGATGTTGGCAACCAGAGGGCGTGTGTGCTGCACGGCAGGGGACCCGATGTGCGTGGCCGGCGGGCACGATCACGTGCACGAGTGCCAGCATGGGGATTCGTGTGTGTAAACACACAAATACCTGTGCTGTCAGAGAAGAGGAGCCATATCGTTTCTTCCTACAAAGTAGGAAAAACTATATGGCTTCTCTCCTAGAGACTCACATCCCCACACAGTTAGAACATACTGAGGGAACACACATTTAACCCCTTGATTGTCCCTGCCAGTGACATTTCCACAGTAATCAGTGCATTTTTATAGCACTGATCGCTGTATAAATGCCAATGGTCCCAAAAAAGTGTCAAAAGTCTCCGATTTGTCCGTCCGTCGCAATGTCGCAGTACCGCTAAAAAGCGCAGATCATCACCATTACTAACATAAAATATAAATAAAAATGCCATAAATCTTTCCCATAGTTTGCAGATGCTATAACTTTTGCTCAAACCAATCAATATATGCTTATTACATTTTTTTACCAAAAATACAGTATGTAGAAGAATATACATTGGCCTAAACTGATGAAGAAATTTGTTTTTAAAAAAAAACTTTTGGTGATATTTATTATAGCAAAAAGTAAAAAAATATAGTTTTTTTCAAAATAGTTTTTTGTTTATAGTGCAAAAAATAAAAACCAGGTGAGGTGATCAAATACCACCAAAAGAAAGCTCTATTTGTGGGGGAAAAGGTCGCAAATTTCTTTCGGTACATCGTCAAACAACCGCACAATTGTCAGTTAAAGCGACGCAGTGCCAAATTGTAAAAAGTGCTCTGGTCAGGAAGAGGGTAAAATATTCTGGGGTTGAAGCGGTTAATGTAGAGAATATATTAAGGTTAATAACCTTCAGCCTTCAGAACCACTTTAATCAGCATTAAATTGGCAGCCCCTTTGTTAGACAATGGCTTATCTCAATGGTTCCATGTACTCTGGAAAGCACTGCTTAGATATGTCATGAATATGTGAATAAGGCCGGGTCAACACATGTCCGGCTGCAATTTATAGTCCGGAGCCTGGTGCGTTTCTGTTCACCGGTTCAGGTGCGATTCAGGTGCACATTTTCCCCCGAATTCGCACCTGAACAGGACCCAAAAACGCACAGGACCCCTTTCAAAACCGTGCCCGCCCCAGATGTGTGTAAACCGCCTCCATTGAAAGCTGGTCACATTTCCATGTTATATGAATTGGATGCAGTTAAAAACACATCCAATTTGCCCATATGTGAACCCAGCTAAAAAGAAAATGTGTACATATTTACTGTATGTTTTATGATAGTTATGGTTAGTTGTAGGTTGGTAGATGATATCCTTGTGAGCACAGTAATCTTACTGGTATTTTGAAGACAGGATGAGGAAAGGACATGTCTTGAGGAAACAACATTACCCACTGACTCAAAGAGAGAAACTGTAAACTATAAAGATCAAAAACAGCAAAGGTCATTAAAGAGAATAACAACCTAAACATTGTTCATGGGAACCATTTGACACAAACAAACATGTAAGTAATGACTATTACAGATACCAGCCAGTCCTACAAAGAACAGATGCTGATGAACTGTAGTCAGTACAAATATCAGTCAGTAAAATAACAAATGTAGCCAAACAATTTTGCAACATAAAAATACAGTCAATTGAGATACTGTATGTGTATTCTATTACAGCTGCATGTAGAATCATTGCATCGGGACAGAACTACAGTCTTGTCACATAGTTCTGCCCAGAAGCTGCCTGTAAACATTTTTGGGGTGTTGTAGCAGCGGTCTGTAGGCACTGGATTCCACATAAAGTATGTGGAAGTTGACAGTGTATAGCTAAAATATTGAAACTCTTTTCCGAAGATTTACCCTACTGTTGATACTCAGCAGCAAAAAAAAGGCGATGGGAAATACAGTACAATATTCATTGGTTACCGCTACACACATAGAGAATAATGGGAACATGTGTGCTGTTGCCAGCAGTTAAAGGTGAGGTTTCCTCTCAAATTTTGGTTGTCTCTCCAGGGCTGTGTCCTCACAATGAGGATTCAGACTGAAATGCAAAGCTAAAAGATATTTTCTACCCTTCTACATGCTATCCAAAACAACAAAAAGATGGAATTCCACTTTGACAGATGAAACAGCATTGAATTCCAATATATGTAGCACCAAAATATTACTCAGTGTTATACTGGGTATATAGTTCTATTCATATCAGTTTACCTCTCTCCCTAATACCTTAAATAATCAATGGAATAGTGGCAGTTAATTTAAAAATGTATAGCCATCTGTATAGAGTCTAATTATAATGCAATGTTTTATAATGTTCTAGGTCAGGGGTATTTCATTAAAATTTAGGGAGATCTGCAATAAACATTTCTTTCAGCAAAATATCATGTTTGTACTATAATTCAGATCATTCGATTCATAGCCCCTATTCACATCATAGTCCCCCCCCTAACATTACATCACAACCCCCCTTTACATCACAGTCTCCCACTTCACATCATACTCCCCCACTAACATCACAGTGCCCTTTTACATCAGTATCCTTAGTCTCCCCTATTCATCACTGTCCCGCCTTCACATCACAGTACCACCCCTCACATCACAGCGTTTTTCTACATCACAATCCTTAGTCCCCCTTCACATCACAGTACCATCTTCAAATTAACATCCACCCCTCACAACACAGCATTCCTTTTACATCAGAATCCTTAATCCAGTCCCCCCTTTCACATCACAGTACAATCTTCACATCAACATCCAGCCCTCACATCACAGTACCCTCTTCACATCAACGTCCACTCCTCACATCACAGTACAATCTTCACATCAACGTCCACTCCTCACATCACAGTACAATCTTCACATCAACGTCCACTCCTCACATCACAGTACAATCTTCACATCAACGTCCACTCCTCACATCACAGTACAATCTTCACATCAACGTCCACCCCTCACATCACAGTACAATCTTCACATCAACGTCCACCCCTCACATCACAGTACCCTCTTCACACCAACGTCCACTCCTCACATCAATGTCCACTCCTCACATCACAGTACAATCTTCACATCAACGTCCACCCCTCACATCACAGTACAATCTTCACATCAATGTCCACTCCTCACATCACAGCACAATCTTCACATCAATGTCCACTCCTCACATCACAGTACAACCTTCACATCAACTTCCACTCCTCACATCACAGTACAATCTTCACATCAAGGTCCACCCCTCACATCACAGTACCATCTTCAAATTAACATCCACCCCTCACAACACAGCATTCCTTTTACATCAGAATCCTTAATCCAGTCCCCCCTTTCACATCACAGTACAATCTTCACATCAACATCCACCCCTCACATCACAGTACAATCTTCACATCAACATCCAGCCCTCACATCACAGTACCCTCTTCACATCAACGTCCACTCCTCACATCACAGTACAATCTTCACATCAACGTCCACTCCTCACATCACAGTACAATCTTCACATCAACGTCCACCCCTCACATCACAGTACCCTCTTCACACCAACGTCCACTCCTCACATCAATGTCCACTCCTCACATCACAGTACAATCTTCACATCAATGTCCACTCCTCACATCACAGTACAATCTTCACATCAATGTCCACTCCTCACATCACAGTACAACCTTCACATCAATGTCCACTCCTCACATCACAGTACAATCTTCACATCAACGTCCACCCCTCACATCACAGTACAATCTTCACATCAATGTCCACTCCTCACATCACAGTACAATCTTCACATCAATGTCCACTCCTCACATCACAGTACAATCTTCACATCAATGTCCACTCCTCACATCAATGTCCACTCCTCACATCACAGTACCCTCTTCACACCAACGTCCACTCCTCACATCACAGTCTCCCACTTCACATCATACTCCCCCACTAACATCACAGTGCCCTTTTACATCAGTATCCTTAGTCTCCCCTATTCATCACTGTCCCGCCTTCACATCACAGTACCACCCCTCACATCACAGCATTTTTTTACATCACAATCCTTAGTCCCCATTCACATCACAATACCCTCTTCAAATCAACATCCACCCCTCACATCACAGCATTCCTTTTACATCAAAATCCTTAGTCCAGTCCCCCCTTTCACATCACAGTCCTAATCTTCACATCAACGTCCACCCCTCACATCACAGTACAATCTTCACATCAATGTCCACCCCTCACATCACAGTACAATCTTCACATCAACGTCCACTCCTCACATCACAGTACAATCTTCACATCAACGTCCACTCCTCACATCACAGTACAATCTTCACATCAACGTCCACTCCTCACATCACAGTACAATCTTCACATCAACTTCCACTCCTCACATCACAGTACAATCTTCACATCAACGTCCACCCCTCACATCACAGTACAATCTTCACATCAACGTCCACCCCTCACATCACAGTACAATCTTCACATCAACTTCCACTCCTCACATCACAGTACAATCTTCACATCAACGTCCACTCCTCACATCACAGTACAATCTTCACATCAACGTCCACTCCTCACATCACAGTACAATCTTCACATCAACTTCCACTCCTCACATCACAGTACAATCTTCACATCAACGTCCACCCCTCACATCACAGTACAATCTTCACATCAACGTCCACCCCTCACATCACAGTACAATCTTCACATCAACTTCCACTCCTCACATCACAGTACAATCTTCACATCAACGTCCACTCCTCACATCACAGTACAATCTTCACATCAACGTCCACCCCTCACATCACAGTACAATCTTCACATCAACGTCCACTCCTCACATCACAGTACAATCTTCACATCAATGTCCACCCCTCACATCACAGTACAATCTCACATCAACGTCCACCCCTCACATCACAGTACAATCTTCACATTAATGTCCACTCCTCACATCACAGTACAATCTTCACATCAACAACCACCCCTCACATCACAGCACCCTCTTCACATCAACGTCCACCCCTCACATCACAGTACAATATTCACATCAACGTCCACTCCTCACATCACAGTACAATCTTCACATCAACGTCCACCCCTCACATCACAGTACCCTCTTCACACCAACGTCCACTCCTCACATCAATGTCCACCCCTCACATCACAGCACCCTCTTCACATCAACGTCCACCCCTCACATCACAGTACAATCTTCACATCAACGTCCACCCCTCACATCACAGTACAATCTTCACATCAACGTCCACTCCTCACATCACAGTACCCTCTTCACATCAACGTCCACTCCTTACATCACAGTACAATCTTCACATCAATGTCCACCCCTCACATCACAGTACAATCTTCACATCAACGTCCACCCCTCACATCACAGCACCCTCTTCACATCAACGTCCACTCCTCACATCACAGTACAATCTTCACATCAACGTCCACTCCTCACATCACAGTACCCTCTTCACATCAATGTCCACCCCTCACATCACAGTACAATCTTCACATCAACGTCCACCCCTCACATCACAGCACCCTCTTCACATCAACGTCCACTCCTCACATCACAGTACCCTCTTCACTTCAACGTCAACTCCTCACATCACAGTACAATCTTCACATTAACGTCCAACCCCTCACATCAAAGACACCCAGGCTGCTGAGTGGTGTGGCTGCAGTGCCCCCCTTCAAGTGGCACCCAGGGCATGTGCCATAGCTGTCATACCCTGGATGCGCCCCTGTCACTGTATAAAATATCTGAGAGGTGATGTGCTGCTTGTACTTCTGCGGGATTAGACTGGGGATTCTAAAGCAATAATTATTACCCCTTCCTGTGCGTATGTACAGTGTGGAGACTTCCAACCCCCTATCAATAAAGGGCTCACAGAACACTGTGCACTTCATAATAATATGCTAATAATGAGATTTTACCTTTTCAATAATTATGTTTTTTGTTTTTTTTTTGTTATAATCTAGATACTGGAATGATTATTTTGGTATATTCAGATTCAAATTCCTAAAGAAAAGATCCCAAGTTCCCTGTCAGGGAGAACTACACAAATTATTTGACATAGTGAACATTGTCACAAAAGTGACATAAAAAGTAAAAGGAAATCATTCAGTTGGGATACCTTATCCAATGAGGGCTGTCAAAGTTAAGATTTCCCTTCACTATAGAGAGATTTCCACTCTCCTTTTTGTACCTCTGGATAAGTAAGTGAAGAGAAATAAATGTTTATATATATTTATATTAGATATTTAATCAGTTATTTTGTGGTGCCTATTATCAAATCTTTCACCCGAACAGGGTTGAATATCGCTGTTATTGTTACTAACAACCATAGTCTACTATTTATGATATCATCTTGTCTACAGGGGAAAGTCTGTAGAACATGGATGGACCGCCATTTCAAAAACTATAGTTCTCTTGCATCCAGTTTCCATGTATACCCAGCTTTACGCTTTCAAAAATGGCTGGAAAATTCAACTAATGCTTCACAGTTTCACCATAAAGTATTCTTCTACTTTGAAATTGTGGAAGCTTAGAATATTATAATAAATATAAATAACCTAATTTAGGAATACTATTCCTACAGATGGTGGGAAATAAATGAGTGGCCAATAAGTATACAGGAAAAAGCAATCACTTAGCCTTTGCCATCTATAGGCGCATGCCTATTGGTAAATACAGCCATGGCTGTTTGAAGTACATAAATTCTAAAACATTACCTTGAAAATGAATCACCTAGCACAACATCAGGAAAATAGTACTGTGGTACCCCACCATCATATGGTCCATCTTTTCTAAACAAGTACATTAAGTTTCTTGAACTTTTTTTTATAATAATGAATATTATCTACAGAATGTATATAAAAAAATGCATGTGCCTAAAGAAATGCAGGCAATGTTATGAATTTATCCTATATAAAACAGAAATATTTTGTGGACAGCTGCCACGTGTCAGCATTGAACACAATCATTAATGTTCAGAGCTGCTGAAAATTCTTGCTAGAATAGCTAAATAATGAACTTTGAACTTAGAAAACTTTCACACCCCCAGGCAGTAGCTGGGATTCTGCAAGAAGTATATTAACCCTATTTTCATAAGTGGTAAAAAAAAGTTCATATTTTGGAATATGACTGAATAATTTTTTGTGTATTTATCAACTGCCTTTTTACACTCAAAGAAGCCAAAGATAGATTTATAGTGGTCTTAAAGTATTTATACACATATCATCCATAGGCAGAATTATTTTGTTTTATAACTAATTTGATGATACTCAGTATATGGACCTTCCCTGATTTAGTAGCCCGATCATTATCCACTGTTCAGACAAGATGGAAAATATGATGACATGACAACTAATTTAGAATGTTTCAAGCTATTGTGAATTTATAGGTTTTGCTTTTGAGATATTAAAACCTTACCCTGAGGTGCAGAGAGAATGGAACCCAGGACAACTGCATTTTCAATCTGTTGTCTTAAACAGACCATTAAAATCATGGCTTTGAAACCCAACTCCAACCCAAACTTTTTTTGCTTTGGAGGGTTAAAATATTGGGCAGATTTTAACTGATGTCTATGTACTATTTAGGAAGATTTTTCCCTCACTTCCTGGCATTTCTGACACCTGTCATGTGGGCAAAAAGTGCCTAATTGATCCACAGACATCAATAAGAACCTGCCAGAAGTTCTAATTGTTCCCCACTCTACTACAATGTGTTATTGCTGTTTGTCTCCCTGCTGTGGAGATTTCTTCTCACTTCCTGTTCTGTGTGACAGACAATTTCAATAGACAGTAAATAGAGGGAAATCTAACCAACATAGCGATACACAGCAACTAAATCTGAACAGGTCCCAAACTTTTCCTACCTTATCCAAGTTGCTGCAACAATACTGATTCTTAACAACCAAGTTAATGACAAAATGCAATGTTTCCTCAAACTCCAATATGTTCACTTACCATCAATATGGTCTTTCACTGTGCTTTATATGCAAAATGGGCAGCAGAATTTTATGGCTAGACTGATAATCTATCTCGTCTGTTTACAAATGACAATTATTTAGCCATACCATATGACCAAATACGTGTAAATAATATATATATATACAATAAAGTATATATATATATATATATATATACATATATATATATATATACACACACACACACATTTTTTATATATATATACTGTATATATAGATATATATATATATATATAGAAAATAAAAAAAGGGATTGATTGCTGCATTTAAAATTTAATATAGGAAAAATTAGATACAGAAAAGGTTTTTCTTTTCAGTGTTTTGGGCTATATGGATAACGCCATTCATCAGGACAGAACACATCTAACAATGGAAGTCAATGCAAGCATATATATATATATATATATATATATATATATATATATATATATATATATATATATATATATATATATATATATATATATATATATATATATATAAATATATATAGATAGATAGATATATAGATATACACATAAACACCTGGAATTCATTATTCAAATAATCAAGAATCAATCGGAAAATCTTTCAGCAACAAATTAGATCAATTCAGAGCGGAGTTCCTTCAAGTGCATTTGATCCCACCACACACGGGATTTGCTAAAGATGAACACCTATAATTAGAAGTTATGTACAATTTATTTACACAGTAAACAGAGATTATTTACAATACATATCACATAAAATCCAAACTAAGATGAATAAACTAAAAAAATAAATACAGATTAAAATCAGAATTCAGTCCATTAGGAGACAATGTGTCCAATCAGTGGATCCACTGAACTTCCCGTTTTCTCAGGGTTCATTTCTATTGCCCCTCGCGTCTATTTCTAGGTATCCCATCGATCATCGATTACCATGAATCTGAGCTGGGAAACAGTATGCCCCTTTTCAATAAAGTGTCTTGCCAGAGGTAACTCGGCACTGGGACTTATTACGGTTGTGCACTTCACCTTGAACGCTTTGTTATATATATATATATATATATATATATATATATATATATATATATTTATATATAAAACACACACACACACACACATATATATATATATACACACATATATATTATATATGCAGTATATATATATTCTTGTCAATAAATCTCTCTTCGTGAAGCTGTCCCCATAGTTAATCTTGCTTTAGGCATTTTTTAAGTGTAAATAGGTATGTGGCAGGGAAAAGATAGGGGCGTCACCACAGAACACTTCATTCATAATGTAGTGGAACAGAGAATTGTTCTGATGTCATGACATCAGCCTCTCTTTCTCTGCATTAGCAGAGGTACATTCTTGATCAGAAAACAGATGAAGAGGAAACAGAACCCAATCTTGTCATGTGACCAACCTGAAGAAATTAGGAAAAGGGTAAGTACAAAAATAGCAAAACATACATAGTGGACTTTCAGTGGGTGGAGGGAGAAGATTGAGGCTAGGGGACTGAGAGTTGGGCTTAAAGTGAATAAGTTGTATCTCTTCCACATATCAACAAAAGGATAACAGTAGTTATACCAGACTATGCAACTTCTATTTATTGGGTCCAGCACCAGCAGCCAGCACACTCTGAAAGCATAGTCATTTTTCCAAGCAGTAATACCATTTGGCACATTACTCAGGACCAAATGAACATATAAAGTTCAAATAAGCCAGAAGGTTTATTATTATTTGTCATGTAGTTCTATCATTTAAAATCATGAACCTCAATATGGTGACAAAAGCACTTTCTTCAATCTACTGGTTTAGGTAACCCTAATTTTGGAGAACAGTCTAGATTTGTAAACGTGTGATTATACCATTCAGTTTCTCAGCTGGTATGGAGAAGCCAGAAATGCGTTATTGAGAGCTACCAGGGCGATGTCTTAAACTCTCATTTAGCAATGAGCCTTTTCATTGGTTTAAGTTGTTTCCACTGATGTAACAGTTGTCAGGATCGAAAATAATGAGAATAAAGTTCCCTTTCAGTGCATAAGAAAAAGCTGTGAAAACTAAAATACTGAAGACAACTGACATCATTGGGAAGACTTTCAAGCATAATGATGTCAGAAGCACCATCGCCTGATACAGAATGTTGCTTTAAACAGCACTTTTCAGCTTTAGGCCAAATATTGTCTAACTTCTCTAAGCTAAAGAAAGACATTTTTGCTCTGCTTCTATAATAGCCTATGCTGATTTTTTATGAAATACTATTTACTAAGTTGATTTAGATGAACTGGAACAAAGAAAACTAAAGCAAATCCAAGGGCAGCTACCTCAAACCAAAAGCAGACTTTAAAAGGTTGTATACTTTCCTATATTATTTGTACCTATAGGTAAGCCTATAATAAGGCTTACCTATAGGTACTGTAAATATCTCCTAAACGTGCGCCGTTTAGGAGATATTTACTGTACACTGTGCCGATGATGTCATTGGTGCATGCTGCCCGTGCCGTTTCTTCAGGAGCGTGTGCCATGACTAGCGGTTCCTGCATGCATGCGTGGGAGTGACTTTGCGCAGCTCCCGCCAGTCACACAGCCGTAGTCCATGGACCCGGAAGGAAGATGGGCTAAGATGGATGCAGCCTGCAGCAGGGACAACGCGGGCTTCATTTGCAGATAAGTGTCACATAATGTGCTAGTATGCAATGCATATTAGCACTTTATGCCTTTACATTGCAGGGAAGAAAAAAAAATAAGAAAAAAAACAGTTTACTTTCTCTTTAAGCATGGACTGACCAAATTTTGATTCATGTATGGCCACTGTGGTTGTACAGAAGGTGATTTACCTGTAGAACTGTCCTGTCAGTTTTTAGCCACACGATCAGCGCTGCAGGCTAAAGCCTGCAGTGCTGATAAGTATATTCTGAGAGTGGGGAAGTCTCTCTTCCACCAGAATAAAATGATAAAATGATGTGTGGATGGGGGAATCAGGTCAGTTTCTTTAATTCAATCCGCTGTTTGAACAAAATAATTTGACTAATTCTATGGGCTCTTCAAAAAGAGGAGTAGGAGGGCCTACTTGCCTGTAGTCACTGTTTATGGCACGGCTCTGAAAGAATGGCACAGGTATGCCATTCCTTCAGAGCGCATGCACTGGTGACGTCACCAGCTGCATCTAAAGTAAATATCTCCTAAATGGTGCACGTTTAGGAGATATTTACTGTACCTATGGGTAAGCCTTATTTTAGGCTTACCCATAAGTAAAAATCATACAAGGGAGTTTACTCCCACTTCAAGAAGACTTATCTGGCCTGTTTCAGCTGAATAAGATGAAATACAGATTGCCTTCTTCTGGCAGAAGTCTGGATCTCATGTTTGTTCTATGACTCAGATCCTTCACATCATAGCCCCCTTTACATCACAGTCCCTCCTTTAAATGACCTTAATAGGTATGAGCCGAACACCCCCCCCCCAGTTTGCTTCGCACCAGAACTTGCGAACAGGCAAATAATTTGTGCGAACACCGTTAAAGTCTATGGGACACGAACATGAAAAATCAAAAGTGCTAATTTTAAAGGCTTATATGCATCTAACAGTGTTTGGGGACCTGGGTCCTGCCCCAGGGACATGTATCAATGCAAAAAAAAGTTTTAGAAACAGCCGTTTTTTAAGGAGCAGTGATTTTAATTATGCTTAAAGTGAAACAATAAAAATGAAATATTCCTTTAAATATCGTGCCTGCAGGGGTGTCCTTAGTCTGCTTGTAGCGCATCTTTCCAGAGTTCATAACAGTACCACAGCAAAATGACATTTCTAAAGGAAAAAATGTCAACTAAAACTGCTTGCGGCTGTAATGTATTGTTGGATCCCGGCAATATAGATAAAAATCATTGGAAAGAACTGCCCTTTGGGTCTGGTAGGAATATTAGGGGAACACGCACCAAAATTTTTTTCAAAAAATTGCGTGGGGGTCCCCCCAAAAGCCATACCGGGCCCTTCAGGTCTGGTATGGATTTTAAGGGGAACCTAGAGGCAAAATGTAAAAAAAAAATGGCATGTGGGTCCCCCCAAAATCCATACCAGACCCTTATCCGAACACGCAACCTGGCAGGCCGCAGGAAATGGGGGGGCGACAGAGCCCTCCCTCCTGAACCGTACCAGGCTACATGCCCTCAACATGGGGAGGGTGTTTTGGGGTCCCCATGATTAGGCAGGGTGCCTTTGGCCAATCATGGCTCTCACAGCAGAGCGCGCTGTGATTGGCCAAAGCATGCAGGTCAGGTGCATGCTTTGGCCAATCAGCAGCCGTCAATGCACTGCGATCTTGCAGTGTATTGACAGTCTCGCAGTTCATTATGGAGCGTTCCGCGGGCACTCAAAATTTCCCGCGAACGCCTCATAATGTTCTAAATTTGGCGAACGGGCAAACACGTTACGTTCGACTCAAACATTGGGTTCATCCCTAATCCTTAAGTGTCCCTAAAGTGTCCTAATCTCCCTTCATATCACAGCTCTCCCTTTAATTTTCAGTCCCCACTTTAAAACAGCCTCCTTAGTCCCCTCTTCACACCACAGGTCCCATTTACATCACAGTCCCTCCTACACCTCAGAGCCCCCCCTTACATCAGTGTCCTCAGTCTCCCTTTTAAGTCACAGACCCCCTTTATATCACAGTCCCCCCTTTACAGCAGTGCAGAAGTCTCTTCAGTCCCCTCTTCACATCACAGACCCCCTTCACATCACAGTTTTTCCTTTACATTACAGTCCCCTTCACATCAAGCCCCCTCCAATAGAGTTCCCATAACATCACAGTTTCCCCTCCCTTACATCACAGTTCCTCTTGCAATCACAGCCCCTCATCTATTATGTCACAGTCTCCCCTTGCAATCATAGCACTCCTGTTCCTTACATCACAGTCCCCCTTGCAATCGTAGCACTCCTGTTCCTTACATCACAATCCCACTTGCAATCGTAGCACCCCTGTTCCTTACAACACAATCCCCCTTGCAATCACACCCTCCCCCTTACATCACAGTCTCCCTAGCAATCACAGCACCCCCCTCCTTTACATCACAGACCTGTGTCTTAGCAACCAATTACCTGTTTGTTAATTGGAAAAGTTGGGCAGCACTCCAGACCGGCCACACCACCCAACCTCTGCCTTGCCGTGACAATGCCGTGACAATGACAGGACTATTCCTTAGTCCAGGTCTGGACCGTACTCCACCATTTAATAATGTCTGTCCTATAGTGTAAACAGAAACCCCTGGAGAATCAACATGAATGGAGTAGACAACTGACTGGGTTGGGTTTTTACCAAGAGATTGCACAAACACATACTCTCATGTAATAAAAGCACCATGGTCAATCAATTAAAAAAATTAATACTTTGGTGGTTGATTGTCCTTGCATGTTGAAATCATCTTGGGGTTGACTTACTAAGGCAAATAGACTTCAAATTGCAAAGGAATTTGCACCAGAACTTAAATGTAAATGATGTAAAGCTCTGCTAAATTCAATCATACAACCATGTGCAAGCAAAAATACATTATTTTTTATTTTTTTTTATTTCCCTGTAAGTGCTTTTGCATTCTTCTAACATTCACTAAGCTCTCGGTAAAAATCTCTTGAAATATACAACTTCCATTGCAAAGTGAATGATATTTTTTCCTTTAGTAAATCAAACTCTTTATGTCTAAATTCAGGTTTAGCCCTGGTTCACACCAGTGCAGCTTTAAAATTGCGCTACTTTAGCACGATTTCAAAGCCACCCAATCAGTGCGATTTTGATGTGCCATTTCATTGCGGCTTGCGACTTTGTTTACAAAAGTCAATGCAAGTTGCAATAAAATCACAAAAAAGTACTGCAGGAACATTTTTCAAAGTTGCTACAATTGAGTAGCAATGATTTGAACATCCGGTAATGGGGTGTAACTTTGTCATGCGATTTTGAACTGTAAAATCACATGAGAATTCGCACTGGTTTGAACCAGGGCTTAGATTAACTGCATTTATAAACATCATATAATGAGCTGCTGAAGACTGGACAGTTTATAAATGAAGGAAAGAGCTACCTGGTAATAGAAGAGAGCAGAGGTATATTGAAAAGAATATACAAAGTTTTCTTACAACAGTAATAATGTTTTTTTTTTTTAATTTTATGGCAGCTTTTGGCAGCTCTTTATAGTAGAAAACACCTGTTCTTGCCTCATTTGTGTTTGTGATCACCAACGATAACATTGTAATGCCGCGTACACACGAGCGGACTTTTCGACGGACTAGGTCTGGCGGACTTTTCGATGGCCTTTCTGACGGACTTTCCAAATGAACGGACTTGCCTACACACGATCAACCAAAGTCCGACGGATTTGTACGTGATGACGTACGACCGGACTAAAACAAGGAAGTTGATAGCCAGTAGCCAATAGCTGCCCTAGCATCGGTTTTTGTCCGTCGGACTAGCATACAGACGAGCGGACTTTTCGACCGGACTCGAGTCCGTCAGAAAGGTTTGAAACATGTTTCATTTCTAGGTCCGTCAAACTTTTGGGTAAAAAAGTCCGCTGGAGCCCACACACGATCGAATTATCCGACGGACTCCGGACCTCCGGACCAAGTCTGCCGTAAAGTCCGCTCGTGTGTACGCGGCATAAGGGATGATACTGCCACTTGCTGAACTGGAGGTAAAGTAAAAAGTCCATGTTTTTCATGGCAATCAATGGCCCGCTGTCATTTTGCCAGTGTAGCTTAGAAAATAAAAAAGGGAATGTGGTTGCTTCCCTCAAGCATCACAAACATGCTTTTATCCTGCACTTTTATATAAGGTACTTCTTACTGAAGCCTATCATTTTATACCGTCCTTCTTGGACACCATGCAACATCTATCAGAATGAAAAGCTGTCTCTGTTCAGGCTTTTCTCATGAGATGTAAAGTAATACATCTGCTGTCCTTTTTTTTCTGCTGATTAGTTTTACATTTATGATATGCTAAATTCTAAGCGTCCACAAGTCATCAGTCAGTACAGAAATAACTTATGGGGTTAACGCCTTCTCCTCCTACGCTGATCCTTCCTCCCCAGATTACCAACATCCTGCCAGTTATGTAACCTTTTAGTTACAAGGGGAAACCAACGAAAAAAAGCAACTACTAATAAACTGCTGTATAAAAAAAAAAAGACAACTCTATCTTGATCATTGAGTTGGAGTTTTTAATGTTTCATAGATTTGCTGTGCTTTTCAGTTGTGTTTTGAAAGTCCACCATCAGATATGTACAGAGGAAAATTTTAAATGTTTCTGTTTTGCTGGAGTTTGTTTTCTCGCCGGTCTGGAATGGAAGCCAAATGGAAAATCCCTTTAACAGAAACCTGTGAAGATAGAAATATTGGAGTTGCTATTGTTGACTTTTATTTGAATGATACAGACATTTGGACTATCATCCATATACTGACTTCACAGCCTAGTAAGTCACTTATCTGGATCAAGCAAATCAGTGAAACCTGAAAAATAACTGCACGCTAGCTCCAGATTAGTAACTCTCTAGGTAGTGTAGCCAGGATCAGGATGCTGAGCCTAAAGTTTGTACCTTTAAAGCCCATCTGAAGTAGAGTTGCCACCTCATCCCTTTAAACCCGAACACCTTTGAATTACACAGGTTCTGAGGCTAATTAAATGCAGATAAGGCACCAAGTGAGTTTAATTACTACCTTAATCAGCCACAGAACCTGTGTAATTAATATGTGTTCGGGTTTAAAGGAATAAGGTGGCAACCATAATCTGAAGACACCCCTCCTGTCTTTCCACCGTTAAAAAAAAACAAACCTCCAAAGCCTCTTACCCGACTTTGCAGTCATGTGCCCCTTTCCAAGATCACTGCAGGTTACAACACTAGCTCAGACATTGTAACCACTGCTGAACCAGCCACCTATAGCAACCACCTTTCACACTGGAAATTAGTGACCTAATAATTAATGTGGCAGAACATTGAACATGGGTAAAGCGGACGAATCCCACAGGAGTCATCCATGGCTGGCAGGTTGTGAGCAATTTAGGGATACAGCGGGATAGCAATAATATGCTACCAGGTGTACATAACCTTGTTACAGAACTAGGAGGTATTAAAACAGGAGAAGTGTAGTTGGGGAGTAGTGCCAGAGATCATTGCTAGGTAGGGTTGCCACTCATCTTCGATTTACCTGGACAGTCCGGGTTTTGAATCATGTGTCAGGGCTTTAGACTGCTTGAAATCTGGACACATTACTCAGACTGGACTGTGGCTCCTCAACATAGGCGTGTACACAGGGTGTGTCTGGGCGCATCCTAATCACCCTGTGCGGCACAGATCCCCCCTGCTGTCCTTGGAATCTAAGGTAAGGGGGACTCAAATGTAAGAGGTGCTGAGCACACTTTGTTGTAAGAACATTGTGGGGACATTGGTAAGCAGAAACCCCCTTACCTCAGATTTCCACTTTACACCAGAGTTCACAGGGTTCCGCCTTAAAAAAAAGATGTGTTCGGTTTTAGCTTGAAGAAAAGGTAGTAACCCTGTTCCTAGGGATAACCAAAGCTGTGCATCAATACCAGGGCAATCCCATTGTTAAAGTACACCTGTCATGAAAAAATCATGCATACCCAAATTCTGACTTTTCTGGTATTCATTTACAGGATTCATTTTCTAAAATGATGCGACCTTAGGTATTGAACCCTAGGTATTGAAAACTAGCATTTTCAGAAGGAGGCCAGCAATGGCAATCCCCATATGTCTCTCAAAAAAGGTGTACTTTAATAAGCAAACAAGCTCAGGACAGGTGGAATTCACACAAGGTCAAAAGCACAGATGAAATGTGATCAATAAAAACTTGTACCCTTGAGCCTAAACAAATTCTACAGCAGGCAGGTTTAAGGGAACAGGTTGCCTTTAGAAATGGAACTTCACCGCTGAGGACATTTGATACTGATATGTTCAAACACGAGCCTGCAGGCAGACAGTGCACCTAAGGGCATAAAGGGAATGCTAATGCTGGACTGTAAACTCTGGAGAAGAGATTAGTGTGTGGCTTGACCTAGCAAGGAGCTACACAGAAAGTTCATTACAGGAAATATAATTGATTTTTTATTATCAAAAGACTAGTATGTAGGCAGGTTGCCTACAGTTTGTTAGCTAGACAGCGACTGGCTCAGGTTGGGGAAAAGAGTCAATGTTGTGTGCTGCTGTTCCTGGCCTTTTTGGATCCAGCCTACCCACCTGTGATATAAATAAGTGGGGAAGGCTGGGTTCTTGAGCTTTGGCTCGCTCAAGAGAAGGGATGGCACTGAAAGACTGGAGATTTTTCAATATTGGAGAACACCAAAATGGACTACCACCTTGTCAAGGTACACTTGGCAAGCCAGCTAGATGCAGTTAGGGACATTCCAATGTTAATGTACCATTCTATCACTGGGAGTAAGGGGACAAATCTACACTGGACTGGTCGAGAGGGCATAGGCTCAGCGCTGCCTCTCCTAAATGCAACATACATCAAGCTAGGTGTGCAGTAACATGGAACAGCATGTTTTCAGAGGAACTCTGTACTTTTATTACTGCACACAGTGTCATGGCTCATCTCCAGTACGGGGAACCGCCATAATGTTTGATTTTTACATGACTGCAATCCCTGCCTGGTCCCATTGATGAGCATGTTCATGAGGAAAGGTACCCCCATGTGCAGGGCGAGTGGTCCTGCCCATAAGTGCGCTTGTCTTTAACCACTTCAATACCAGGCACTTAGACACCTTCCCGCCTAGCCCAATTTTCACCTTTCAGCGCTGTTGCAATTTGAATGACAATTGCGCGGTCATGCTACACTGTACCCAAACAATTTTTTTATCATTTTGTTCCCACAAATAGAGCTTTCTTTTGGTGGTATTTGATCACCTCTGCGGTTTTTATTTTTTGCGCAACAAATAAAAAAAGACCGAAAATTTCGAAAAAAAACAAGTTTTTCTTTGTTTCTGTTAAATTTTTTTGTAAATAAGTACGCTTTCTCCTTCAATAATGGGCACTGATATAGCTGCACTGATGGGCACTGATACGGCGGCACTGATGGGCACCGATGAGGTGGCACCAATGAGGTGGCACTGATGAGGTGGCACTAACGGGCACTGATGATGGGCACTGATAGGCGGCACTGATGGGCACTGATAGGTGGCACTGATGGGCACTGATAGGTGGCTCTGGTATGCGGCACCGATGGGCACTCATAGGTGGCACCGATGGGCACACATAGGCGGCACTGATGGGCACTTGTAGGTGGCATTGATTGGCATATATGGGTGGCACTGATGGGTACTTATGTGTGGCACTGATGTGTGGCACTGATGGGCACTGATAGGTGGGCACTGATGGGCACAGATGGGCACTGACAGGTGGCATCGATGGGCAATGACTGGTGGCACAGATGGGCAATGACTGGTGGCACTGATATAGCATTGCTGGGCATTGCTAGGCATTGCTGGGCATAAACATTGGCATAATAGTGCCAATCAGTGCCCATTTGTGGGCACTGATTGGCACAGATTGGGCACATGTGGATGGCCATGGGGTACATACCTGGCCATCCACGTTGCCCCTTCCCTGGTGGTCCTAGTGGCATCCCTGGTAGTCCAGTGTGGTGATCTGCGGGGGGGCTGCGCTGATAAACAATCAGCGCAGACCCCCCCTGCCAGGAGAGCCGCCGATCGGCTCTCCTCTACTTGCGTCTGTCAGACGCGAGTGAGGAAGAGCCGATCAACGGCTCTTCCTATTGACAGCGTGATCAGCCGTGATTGGACACGGCTGATCACGTGGTAAAGAGCCTCCGCCGGAGGCTTTTTACCAAGATCAGTGTAGCGGTGTGTCAGACTGACACACCGCTACACCGATCGCCGCGATGCGCGCCCCCGGGGGCGCGCTGCGGCATGTTATCCTGCTGGACGTCATATGACGCCCAGTCAGGATAACACAACCACTTCCCGGACGTCAATCCGCTATAGGGCGGGCGGGAAGTGGTTAAAGTGTTACTAAACCCAGGACCCTGCATTCACTCTATCTGGTCTCCCACAGTACACAGAACATGGAAATAAAAATATTTTAGTAAATACAAATTGCTAAATATGTTTTCTAATCAGCGGTTAGAGCAGTCTTGTGACTTATATCAGTGTCCAGCCAAGCACTGGTTAAAGCTTGTAGGAGGAGTTTTCTGACTGTCCTATAAGACTGCAGGACCCCTGACCCTCTGTCTGGAGAGTGCTGATTGACCCTGTGCTGATCCCATGCACCCAAGAAAAAAAAACTCTCTAGCAATACATACCAAACTGAGCATTTGCAGCCTGACTCCATAGACTCTGTGTTATCAGGGAATTATCAGGGGGCAGTGGAAGGAGGGGAGGATCAGAGAAGACAGGATCAAACAGCCTTTTTACACAATGTGGAGGATTAACCCCTTAGGTTCCACAGTGAGTATAACAAGCATGCTTTACTGCATATACAGACTGATTTTACCGTTGTGGGTTTAGTAACACTTTAAGTGAATATAACACAGCAGTGCTGCTCCAAAAAAACTGCATACCACTAAACTTATTATAATGAAACATAAGAACATTCTGTATGTGCCAACCCAGCCCCCCAAGAAAACCCTAAAATGAACACCATAGTAAAATGCACCCATATATCACCATTTATTTGGCGGTTTGGTACATGCACAGCACTCTGATGTTTTATAATACGTATAATGGATTATTTATTGCATACAACAAATAAACTACAATTTGCCCGGTCTTTAAAATACCACCAAGTATTCTGTAATAGCTACTGTTTGGAAAATGATGCCTTTTTTCCTTGTCAAAAGAAGTTTATTGAGTATACAATGTTATAAAGATACATAAAGTAAGTTTACAAGGATCTATAAAGTAAGCTCATTGTTTTACAGTAGGGTTTATATAGGTAAATATCATGAAATTTCAAATATTAAACATTGGGTTCACGTAAACCTAAATTAAAGATATATATCATTTCCTTAGTTACTTTTGTAGGTATTTAAATGATTTATACCTACTATACATATTGTTTACAAGTAGAGTGTATATAGGTCAAATAAATTCTGATAATGAGCTTTAATCGTAAGGTGGAGAAAAGGAAAGAGAAAGAAGAAAAAGGGTTGAAAGGTAGAGGTATGGTCCACAAGGTTGTCCCGCTCGTCAGTTTATTATTCTTTTTAGTTCTCTTTGAAGCCTTAGAATGGGTGTCTCTGTAAGTCATTTAATCTGTTACCATGGCAACAGGACAGAGTCATTGAAGTTTGACAGGAACTGTTGTTTTATACAAGGATGCCAAAGTTTTTCAAATTTTGGAATTTGATTTTGATCGATGGCTACCATCTTAGCATGGGACATTGTATTATTCATTCTGTGAATTGTTTCTGCTAGTACCAATGTAGGAGATTTCCATGCCTTGGCCACTGTTTGTTTTGCAGCCGTTATTAGTTGGATCATAAGTTTGAATTGAGAGAGTGTTAACCATTCCGGTTTTAGATTAAGTAAAGTTAAATATGGATCTGGTTGTATTATTTTTTTAAATATTTTAGATGCAATCACGAAGACTTCCTTCCAGAAGGTTTGGATTACTGGGCACGTCCACCATATGTGTAAATATGTGCCTATTTCTGGGCATCCTCGAAAACAAAGAGCTGAGGTATTAGGTGAATATTTTGCCACTCTAGCGGGTACAAGGTACCAGCGAGTTAGGACTTTATAATTTGTCTCCAGTGCTAAGATGTTGGGTGAAGATGACTTAGATGTGAGCCATATGTTAGACCAGTCCGTGTCTTCTAAAGTTCATCCCAGGTCCTCCTCCCACCTCTGAACGTAAGAGGGTCTATTAAGATTTGCTACTCCATATAATTGATTATAAAGCGATGAAATTGTACCTTTAGCAAATGGATCTTTTGTACAGATTGAATGATGCCTTTTTTCAAGCAAATGTTAAACCAGAAAGGGTTTAGTAAATGCTTGATACTGACTGGTCATCTTCTGTACAATAGTTAGCAAGGAAAAAAAATTGTACCATATAAAGCCATTATCGATGACACAACTGATACAACATAAAATACAGTTTTTATAGCTATGAGTATATGCAACACGTGGGAGGAGATTTACTAAAACTGGAGCACTCAGAATCTGGTGCAGCTCTGCAAAGTGACCAATCAGCTTCTAACTTCAGCTTTTTCAATTACGCTTTGACAATAAAACCTGGAAGCTGATTGGTTTCTATTCAGAGTCGCACCAAATTCTGTGTGTACTAGTTTTAGTAAATCCCCCCCATAGTGTTGTATAGCAACCATTACTGTCTATGGCTTTGTGTTGAACTGAGGACTTTTAATCTCTAAAAAAGTGAGAACCCCTGAACTTATGGACTGCAGTGGGCTACCAATGGATTTCCTACTAGGAAATGTTGCAAATCACTGTCTCCATAGTCCACAACAGTAGCTCCAAGACTGCCACTTAATTCAGGGGGTGACGTGAAAAAAAAAACCTTTAAAACTCCAGAGCCTTTTCACATTCTTTTACTGTCTTGTTTTTTTAAATTAAGCATAGAACGGAAGTTTTGTCTAACGTTGATCACATACTATATATAATGGTAATCAATAGAGTGAACCTTTGTGTCTAAATTGTGTTATTACTACAAACAGGTGGGCAGGTATAAAAAGACTAGTTAGAAAATGGGAAAACCCTTTGTGATTGAGACAGGTGACGGACATTTAGTGACAAACGTTCTGGTGGCAAAACTCATTTGCTTTAAGAGGTCCTCATTACCAGAAACAAAGAGCTAGTCATGGACACGGCAGGTGTCAGAGGTGACACTAGGAACTTTTGTCACCTATTTAGAAACAGGGTCTGTTAGACATGGCTCAAGTTATATATATAGCTGTTTTGAAACAAGAAACAAAGAACTTTTTGTGAAGTTTTGGAAAGGGTTGATAACAAAAAAAGCTACGACTTGGACAGACGTGTCTATAAATTATTTTGAGCTTAAGCTAAACTGTACCCAAAACTTTTTTCTTTTTCTTTAGTTTTGGATAGAGTAGGGATGGTTTAGAGATTTGTTATTGGGAGGAATTCCTTTAACTTTTTTATCCTTGTGACCCCAGAACATGAAACAAGGAGAACTGGTATTTCCATAGAACCCACAGAGGTTCTAGCCTTCTCTCTTATTTTTCCTCACTCTACAGCTCTTTTCACAACTTAGGAGGTGTCTATTACTGTCCTGAAAAGCAATTTGCAGTAAATGATGGAAGGAGGTTTGCAGGCATTCGAGAGGCAATGTGGCTGGCCCCTGATTTATTTATTTTTTCTACCTTTTTATTATTGGCAAGTGGCAATTTTGCATTGTAGGACTGGACTGCAACTTTAAGCCAGGCACGTCCCTATTCACTTACATGGGAGCGTTTGACAGGCAGTGCCGCCTGTCAAACTTGGCATGCAGCAATAAAATTGCTGCACCACTGTGTAGTGTGTACCCATCTGAGTGGCACTGTGTCCGCTTGTATATGGGTGGTCAGGGGGCAGTAAAAACTCACATCAACTGCCTGTATTTACTGCTCGTTTGAAAGGAGCCTACCAAAAACAGTGTTTTTACTAGAAAGATTTCCATTGGGGAAATCAATGGAAATAAAAACACTTTACTATACAAGAGTTTTCTACCAGTATTAAAATCTTACATCTCACAAAATAAGGGATGATCAACAAATTGCTTTATTTACAACCATAGGCTGTTAAGTTCCTGGAAAAAAAAACCCCACAAACATACTTAATTACTGCCACATGTTAATTCATGGTACACCCATCCATGTGTATCATTATGCTTTCATTTCTATTCACATGGATCATTAAAATAGAATTCCACCCTAATGGAATAGCAGACTCATTTCTTTGTGATGTTAAAACAGGTAATAAGCAACTAAGGGGGAGATTTACTACAACTGGTGCACAGAGAATCTGGTGGAGCTGTGCATAATAATCAATCAGCTTCTAACTTCAGGTTGTTCAATTAAAGCAGAGTTCACCCAAAAGTGGAACTTCCGCTTATAATAGGTTATTTCTCTCACATGGCATGTGTATACCACAAATAACACCCCAAAATACATTCTGCTACTCTTCCTGAGTATTACGATACCACATGTGTGTGACTTTACCACATCCTAGCCACATAGAGAGGCCCAACATACAGAGAGCACCATCACGTGTTCTAGGAGCATAAATTACACATCTAACTTGTTGACTACCTATTACCTTTTTGAAGGCCCTGGAGCACCAGGACAATGACACGTGACACTGACGTGGCACTGATGACAGATGGCACTGATATGTGGCACTGATGGCACGTGACACTGATGTGGCACTGATGACAGATGGCACTAATACGTGGCACTGATGACAGATTGCACTAATATGTGGCACTGATGACAGATGGCACTAATACGTGGCACTGATGACAGATGGCACTAATATGTGGCACTGATGACGGGTGACGCTGATGACAGATGGCACTGATACGTGGCATTGATGACACGTGACACTGATAACAGATGGCACGTGACACTGACAGGTGGCACTGATGGCAGATGGCACTGATACGTGGCACTGATGACACGTGACACTAATAACAGATGGCACGTGACACTGACAGGTGGCACTGGGGAGAGGTGGCACTGGGGGCAGGTGGCACGGGAGACAGGTGACACTGGGGACAGATGGCACTGATAGGCGGCACTGGGGACAGATGGCACTTGGGACAGATGGCACTGATGGGTGGCACTGGGGACAGGTGGCACTGGGGAAAGATGGCACTGATAGGTGGCACTGGGGACAGATGGCACTGATATGTGGCACTGATGGCACGTGACACTGATGTGGCACTGATGACAGATGGCACTAATACGTGGCACTGATGACAGATTGCACTAATATGTGGCACTGATGACAGATGGCACTAATACGTGGCACTGATGACAGATGGCACTAATATGTGGCACTGATGACGGGTGACGCTGATGACAGATGGCACTGATACGTGGCATTGATGACACGTGACACTGATAACAGATGGCACGTGACACTGACAGGTGACGCTGATGACAGATGGCACTGATACGTGGCATTGATGACACGTGACACTGATAACAGATGGCACGTGACACTGACAGGTGGCACTGATGGCAGATGGCACTGATACGTGGCACTGATGACACGTGACACTAATAACAGATGGCACGTGACACTGACAGGTGGCACTGGGGAGAGGTGGCACTGGGGGCAGGTGGCACGGGAGACAGGTGACACTGGGGACAGATGGCACTGATAGGCGGCACTGGGGACAGATGGCACTTGGGACAGATGGCACTGATGGGTGGCACTGGGGACAGGTGGCACTGGGGAAAGATGGCACTGATAGGTGGCACTGGGGACAGATGGCACTGATAGGTGGCTTTGAGGACAGTTGGCACTGATAGGTGGCACTGGGGACAGATAGCACTGACAGGTGGCACTGACAGATGGCACTGGGGACAGGTGGCACTGGGGACAGATGGCACTGTGGGCACTGTGTTGTGTTATGCCCCGTACACACGGTCGGACATTGACCAAACATTCCGACAACAAAATCCATGGATTTTTTCCGACGTATGTTGGCTCAAACTTGTCTTGCATACACATGGTCACACAAAGTTGTCGGAAAATCCGATCATTCTGAACACTGTGACGTAAAACACGTACGTCGGGACTATAAACGGGGCAGTAGCCAATAGCTTTCATCTCTTTATTTATTCTGAGCATGCGTGGCACTTTGTGCATCGGATCGGAAATTCTGACAACGGATTTTGTTGTCGGAAAATTTTATAGCAAGCTCTCAAACTTTGTGTGTCGGAAAATCCGATGGAAAATGTGTGATGGAGCCTACACACGGTCGGAATTTCCGACAACAAGGTCCTATCACACATTTTCTGTCGGAAAATCCGACCGTGTGTATGGGGCATTAGTGTGGCACTGTAATGTGTTATTTTTTCACTTACGCTGCAGCAGGAAGCTCTCTCTCCTCACACGCGGCCTCTGTGTGAGGAGGGAGAGCCGGCGATGTGAGATTATCTCATATGTTTACATATGAGATCATTTCCTATTGGAAGATTAAGTTAAGATTTCCTAGTGCTAAATGGCCGATGTGATTGGCCATTTAGCACGATCTGTGATTGTCCAACACAGATTTCCCCCGATGCGTGCCCGCTGCGGTGCGCAGGGGGGATGTAAACAGGAGTACGTCCAAGGACGCCCTCCCGGCAATTGAGCGATGCGCTGTAGCCGTCTTTCATCTATAGCGTGGGCGCAAGGTGGTTAAAAGTCCGCAGCTGCAGTATGTGCAGCTGCTGGATTTTAATTTTTGCAGCTGTGGGCGGACCTCCTCTTTTAGTTTTGTCAATAGAACCTGAAAGTTGATTGGTTACTATGCACAGCTACACCAGATTCTGTATGCACCAGTTTTAGTAAATCTCCACTTAAGTATCATAAATTCTGGAAAAATTGTTACTGTGCTGACCCACTTTCTAACACCTATACTTATAGGCTACTATAGAATACCACAAAAGAGAACTCCAGTCAAAAACATGAACTGTCCATTAAAAGATAAAATTTAAAAAAAAATAGCTTTTGCTGCAGTACTCGCCTTCAAAATAGAGCTGTCCCCATAGCACTCCCTTTCTGCCACTGGAGGTCTTCGTTCCTCCAGGTTGAATGGTGGACAGCAACATTTAAATCAATTTCTCTGAGCCAGGGCTGTCACGGACCCACTCACAGCCTATGAGTGGATAGTGAAGTGATATGCTAATTTCTCTGTCATTCTGCTTTCTACTCCTATCAACATGCTCCTCATCAGCACAAAAAATAATTGGCTTCTTGTGCTGCTTTTTCCTGTCCCTGCTGTACAAGGACTTCAAGAGGCTGATGCAAAGTCAGATTCAAGGACACTGTTGTTAATTAAAAAAAATAAGACATTTAATGAATACTGATTCATTTGCATCTTATATATCAAACTAGAGTTCAGCTTTAAACTTTTAAGCATTTCTAAATAGTAATTACATTGCTTTATTAGTTGCACATTCTTTTTTCCAGCTTTTCCTTATAAGGTAATATAGCCCAATGTATTAGGAAACAAAAAACACATCCACAATAAGCACAAAAGCATATTACTTCCTAGCCATTCCCTGACTGGCAGTAAAGCTGTTAATTCAGGCAGCAAGAGAGCTGTAGCTGTTAATGCGTCACAGTTCCAGACCTATTTCCTGCGCTCCTAATGCTAAACAGGCTTCTCATTCTTTAGTCAAAAGAGAAAAAAAAAGTTCAGTTGGTTCCCTGGGCCTCAGCTCAGCAGAGAAATAATGTATATTTAAAGCGTGTGGCTGACAGATAAAGGGGGTTGGAGTGTTGGGGGATGCAGGATTCACCCTTTCCAGGAACCCTTCATCAATAGAGAAAATTCCAACAGAAGTTACACTTAAAGAAGCTAGAACCCCTATAGCTCTGGGGGATTTATGTGACACAACTGTACAATGCAGATTTAAGGATACACATGTCATTTTTAATAACAAAACTCAGATTCCTTATTTCTTCTATGGGATCTAGGGCACAAGGGATCAGTCTTGTACAACCGATCTCTTATTACTGCAATATGCTGTAACAGAAGGTGTCAGTGATTAAAATTAGCCTATACTCAATTTTTAACTTTTAAAAAACACTACAAGATGTCCGCTATTACCTTTGTAGCAATGTCCCCGGGCCCCTGAGGCCTAATGGTGACCTCCAGAGTCAGGGACAGCTGACATCCTTCTGTGTAGAGTAGGTTACGAGGCATGGTGGGTGTAATGCAAGATGAAATGGTGGGGGCCAGACACTTTTAGAATGCAAAAAGAGATTTATTGTCTCTTGAACAGTGGGAGAGAGGGTTAGGGCCAGGACACCCTTAGGTAGATACAATGTTAATTGGCAGACTCCGAGACTTCTATAGGCAGACAGCTATACAAGTGAAGGCCTCCAGCTGGACACCACTTCTGTATAGGTAGGACACTGTCTCCTATGGCAACAGTCTTGTAAAAGTTACTAACTGTAATTTTATACAACTATTGGCAGCACAAACAGTTCTCAGCTTACTCCACAATCACTCACTGTGGGTCTTCACTCAATGAGCTCCCAGTCTCTCTCACTAGACTTCAGATCAATAGCCACTGGGTCCCCTGAGCTCTTTCACTGTTAGCACTCGGTATCTTCCTCAAGCGTCACCCCTGCTTCCCTGCTGGGTCCCTGGCTTGGCACTCACAGATACTCTTCAAGCGTCACCCCTGCTGACCCACTAGGTCCCTGGCTTGGCACTTGCTGATGCTTGTGGCGCTCCACAAGCGTCACCTCTGCTGTCCCGCTGGGTCCCTGACTTGCTAAAGTTTTCCCACTTCTTCACCATCCCTGGCTGGTGAGAAGTCTGCTCTGGTACTGGCCTCAGCTTACTTACAGTGGTCTCTGGTAGCAAGATGGATGGTCCCTTAGTGGCGACAGCTTCCCCTCTACCTCCAGCCACGACTGGTTCCCCGGCCGGCGGAACTGTTACTTTTGGTTAGACTACAAGCCTGCAGTCCCAACCCTACGCTGCTCTCCTGCTTCTGGATAGGCCCTCAGACAGCCTAGCAGCCAGATGTCCCCGGGATAGGCCTAAGGCTTACAGCCTAGCAGCTCAAGGCAACATAACACATGTCCACCCAGACAGCCGTCCAGGTGGCACAGAACCCCGATCACCTGACTCCACCTAAATAAATAGGCTCTCCCAGCAGGCCAAGGGACCCAAGAAAATCCCTGCCGATTGGCTGAAACGCCCCATTCATTCATAATCTGTCCTTGCCACGCCCTTGTCTTATCCAATGTCACCAGATACCAGGCCACCTAGTGACAGAAGAGAGAAGTGCAGCAATTCCAGAATTAGGGAGAAATCAATGGAACTCCTAATAATTGGCCAAGGCAACTATCATCTGGCAACTAAATTTAATAGCAGCCCTGCCTAAACATCAGGGTGCTACACCTTTACAGTGCCTTGCAAAAGTATTCACCCACCTTGGCATTTTTCGTGTTTTGTTGCCTCACAACCTGGAATTAACATGGATTGTTTGAGGATTTGCATCATTTAATTTACAGAATAGGCCCACAACTTTGAAGATGTTTTTTTTTTTTATTGTGAAGCAAACAACAAATAGGACAAAATAACAGAAAAGTCAATGTGTATAACTATTCACCCCCCCCCCCCAAAAGTCAATACTCTGTAGAGCCAGCTCCATTAAGTTGGATGGTTTGCGCTTGTGAACAGCAATCTTTAAGTCTGACCACAGATTTTCAATTGGATTGAGGTCTGGGCTTTGACTAGGCCATTCCAACACATTTACATGTTTCCCCTTAAACCTCTTAAGTGTTGCTTTAGCAGTGTGTTTGGAGTCATTGTCCTGCTGGAAGGTGAACCTCCGTCCTAGCCTCAAATCACACACAGAGTGGTACAGGTTTTGCTCAAGAACATCCCCGTATTTAGCACCATCCATCTTTCCCTCAACTCTGACCAGTTTCCCAGTCCCGACTGATGAAAAACATCCCCACAGCATGATGCTGCCACCACTATGTTTCAGTGTGGGGATAGTGTTCTTTAAGTGATGTGATGTGTTGGATTTGCACCAGACATAGCGTTTTCTTTGATGGCCAAAAATTTCAATTTTAGTCTCATCAGACCAGAGCACCTTCCTCCATACATTTTGGGAGTCTCCCACATGCCTTTTCGAAAACTCAAAACATGCCATTTTGTTTTTTGCTGAAAGTAATGGCATTCTTCTGGCCACTCTGCCATAAAGCCCAACTCTATGGAGCGTACGGCTTATTGTCGTCCTATGTACAGATACTCCAGTCTCTGCTGGGGAACTTTGCAGCTCCTCCAGGGTTACCTTAGGTCTCTGTGCTGCCTCTCTGATTAATGCCCTCCTTGCCCGGTCCGTGAGTTTTGGTGTGCGGCCGTCTCTTGGCAGGTTTGCTGTTGTGCCATGTTCTTTCCATTTAGTTATGATAGATTTGATGGTGCTCTTAGGGATCATCAAAGATTTGGATATTTTTTTATAACCTAACCCTGACTTGTACTTCTCAACAACATTGTCCCTTACTTGTTTGGAGAGTTCCTTGGTCTTCATGGCAGTGTTTGGTTAGTGGTGCCTCTTGCTTAGGTGTTGCAGCCTCTGGGGCCTTTTAAAAAGGTGTGTTTATGTAATGACAGATCATGTGACACTTAGATTGCACACAGGTGGAGATCATTTCACTAATTATGTGACTTCTGAAGGTAATTGGTTGCACCAGAGCTTTTTATGGACTGCATAACAAAGGGGGTGAATACATACGCACATGCAAATTATCAGTTTTTTATTTCTGAAAAATATTTTTATGTATATATTTTTCTAATTTTACTTCACCAACTTAGACTATTGTGTTCTGATCCATCACATTTAATTCAGATAAAAAAAAAATGAACTAAAGGCTGTAATGTAATAAAATAGGTAAAAAGCCAAGTGGGGGGGGGGGGTGAATACTTTTTCAAGGCACTGTATTAGCCAGAAATGCCCTTTTTTCCCCCTCTCTGATCTATTTTCCCTAAACTACTAGAGGCCTGAGTTTCTGTGATTTTATGCAGTAGCCCAGCAGGTTCCTGATAAAAAAAGACTCCAGCCATACTATCAGGAAACCTCAAGAGGGTCTAAACCAGTGTTATGCCGCGTACACACGATCACACATTCCGACAACAAAATCCATGTTTTTTTTTCTGACAGATGTTGGCTCAAACTTGTCTTGCATACACACGGTCACACAAATCTTGTCAGAAACTCCGAACAACAAGAACGCGGTGACGTACAACACGTACGACGAGCCGAGAAAAATTAGGTACAATAGCCAGGGTGGCTCTTCTGCTTAAATCCAAGCATGCGTGGAACTTTGTGCGTCGGAATTGTGTACACACGATCGGAATTTCCGACAACGGATTTTGTTGTCAGAAAATTTGAGATCCAGATCTCAAATTTTGTTTGTCGGAAATTCCGACAGAAAATGTCCGATGAAGCCTACACACGATCGGAATTTTCGGCAACAAGCTCCTATCGAAAAATCCTGTTGGAAAATCCGACCGTGTGTACGCGGCATTACTCAACTGAGGTTCCTGCTGAGGTTGCTAGGGGTTCCTTAAGCAGCAGGCAATGATGGATTGTTCTGCCACCTACGTTGACAACCAATGCAAGGGGGCAACTTTCCACTAACCACCACCCATGTAAGGGGCACTTATACAATGACCACAAGGACACTAGGGTGTTACTGTCTGCCTTTCTTTTCCACAGTATTTATTCATTTTAGGAATATTAGTAAAAATAATGTTTGTAGGGGGTGTTTTTTTTTTTCAACATCTTTACCTTATTGATCATACTAATGTATCATGAGCTGTCGGTATCCATAGAACTTGATATCTATTTCAAGGGTTCCTCTGGAGTAAAAAGGTTGAGAAAGGCTGCTCTAACCTGTTCATTGCAAGTCATGGGCTCCAATAGAATTGAAATCTGAGGGTCATAGCAGCCAGGTAACTAGCATTTTCAGAAGGAGTTCAGTAATGGTAGCCCATGTAGTTTTCTTCTGACACATTTACTTTGAAATTACTCCTTAACCACTTGCCGCCCGCCATATAGCAAAATGACAGTGGCAAAGTGGTTTTAATATCCTGACCGGACGTCATATGGCCTGATCAGGGGGCGCGCATCGCGGCGATCGTTGTTGCGGGGTGTCAGTCTGACACCCCGCAACACTGATCTAGGTAAAGAGTCTCTGACGGAGCAATGTATCTGACGGAGCAAAAATTTGGTAAACTTCGGCCGAACGAACGATAAATTGAAAGGTTAATGTGTTTCTCGCCCGAACAGTTTGCACTAGGCATATGTGACAAATGAACAAAAAGACAAATTCATTTATGTCCGTTGAACGATTTATCAATCAAAATTCTTTGATTACATGATGGCAAAATCATTTGCTCTCACGACCATGTGTTCGTTTTTTTTAAAACTCGTTCGAACGATTTTTCGACAGGTGTATGGCTAGCATTAGGCTAGGTACACACTGGCAGCAGTAGCTACCACCCCTCTGAAAAGTAAAATAATGGTGGATCGCTTTTCAGAGGCATATTGCAGGCATTCCTGAATCGATACTGCCACCTCCTGATTGGATTTATTAACCACTTAAGCCCCAGACCATTTGGCTGGCCAAAGACCACAGCACTTTTTACGATGCGGCCGCTTTAACTGACAATTGCGCGGTCGTGCGACGTGGCTCCCAAACAAAATTGATGCGCTTTTTTCCCCACAAATAGAGCTTTCTTTTGGTGGTATTTGATCACCTCTGCGTTTATTATTTTTTGCGATATAAACAAAAAAATAGCGACAATTTTGAAAAAAAAACGCATTATTTTTTACTTTTTGCTATAATAAATATCCCCAAAAAAGATATAAAAAAAATTTTTTTCCCTCAGTTTAGGCCGATGGGTATTCTTCTACATATTTTTGGTAAAAAAGCGTTTATTGATTGGTTCGCGCAAAAGTTATATCGTATACAAAATAGGGGATAGTTTTATGGCATTTTTATTATTATTATTTTTTTTTTTAATGGCGGCGATCAGCATTTTTTATCGTGGCTGCGACATTATGGTGGACAGATCGGACACTTTTGGCGCTATTTTGGGACCATTCACATTTATACAGTGATCAGTGCGATTAAAAATGCATTGATTACTGTGTAAATGTGACTGGCAGTGAAGGGGGTTAACCACTAGGGGGCAGAGAAAGGGGTTAAGTGTGTCCTAGGGAGGGATTCTAACTGTGAGGGGGCTGGGCTAAGTGTGACATGACACTGATCACAGCTCCCGATTACAGGCAGAACTGGGAAATGCTTGTATACATCAGCATTTCCCCGTTCTTCCTCTCCGTGAGACGATCGCGGGGATGTCCGCAGGACCCACGATCACACTCACGGAGTCTGCGGCGCGCGCCTGCAAACCGCTTCTTAAAGGGCAACATACAGGTACGTTAATATGCCTGTACGTGCCCTTCTGCCAACGTATATCGGCGTGAGCCGCTCGGCAAGCGGCTAAATATACATCACAAAGTAACATGGTAGCATATTAGCATGTAAATTAATGATATTGACACAATAATAATAGTAATAAAAACACCAGACTCAAGGATCCATGCACACATAATAGTAACAAAACTATGACACATTGGTATAGGCCAGTATAGCATATTAAAAGAAATGGTTGGTGACCCTCTTGATTTAATGATCATAGTAGCATATATAGCTATATAGCTCGTGTTTCATGGATAACCTGACTTTTTCCCATATAATTTCACAGTTACGCTTTAGTATTTTATATTTTAGGTACATGGTGATGTGGCTATATCACTTTTTAAGCTTAACCACTTGCCGACCGCCGCACGCGGATGTACGTCCAAAGTTTGGCGGCGGATATCGTTGTTATGGCAGCAGCCAGCTGCCATAAAGTCCGGTATCCCCGTTTTCGTGCGTCAGTCAGCTTTCAGATAGAAGTGGTCTCTGCGGCGAATTCACAGCGAGATCACTTTCATCGGTGGCGGGAGAGGGCCCCGTCGGTAGGGGCGGAGGTGATCGCGCCTGTGCCCTTGTTGTGCCTGGAGACGAGTGAGGGGAAGATGGCGCCCACTCGTCTCCATGACACTGCAGGGCGGAAGCGACGTCAAAACGTCACTTCTGCCCATACGTCTTAAAGGCACATTTTTTCAATGTCATTTTTTTTTTATGACTTTTTTTAAATTTATTTCATGCATTTTAGTGTAAATATGAGATCTGAGGTCTTTTTGACCCCAGATCTCATATTTAAGAGGTCCTGTCATGCTTTTTTCTATTACAAGGGATGTTTACATTCCTTGTAATAAATATAAAAGTGACACTTTTTTTTTTTTTTAAACAGTGTAAAAATAAATAAAATCATGTAAAATAAAAAAGAAGCGAACGCATACGTGAGTAGCGCCCGCATATGAAAACAGTGGTCAAACCATACATGTGCGGTATCACCGCAATCGTTCGGGCGAGAGCAATAATTCTAGCCCTAGACCTCCTCTGTAACGCAAAACATGCAACCTGTAGAATTTTTTAAACCTCACCTACAGAGATTTTTGAGGGTAAAAGTTTGACGCCATTCCACGAGCGGGCGCAATTTTGAAGCGTAACATGTTGGGTGTCAATTTACTCGGCGTAACATTATCTTTCACAATATAAAAAAAAATTGGGCTAACTTTACTGTTGTCTTATTTTTTTATTCAAGAAAGTGAATTTTTTCCTAAAAAAGTGCGCTTGTAAGACCGCTGCGCAAATATGGTGTGAAAAAAAGTATTGCAATGACCGCCATTTTATTCTCTAGGGTGTTAGAAAAAAAACAATATATAATGTTTGGGGGTTCTAAGTAATTTTCTAGCAAAAAAACCTGTTTTAAACATGTAAACACCTCAATTCCAAAACGAGGCTAGTCCTTAAGTGGTTAAAGCGGGGTTCCACCCAAATTTTGAACAATATCTGTATGTGTTCTCTTCCTTGCCTAGATGCTGGCATGCCGTTTAAAAAAATTTAAATTGCCGTAATTACCTTTTATTTTTCTATTCTTCTTTGCACTTCCTGGTTCTCCTCCCGTTGGAGTAGGCGTGTTTCTAGCCTCTCCCAGACTCCTGGGAGCTAGTCTCAGGCTTCCCAGGATGCCACTGAGCATGTGCGGGAATGAGCGGTGAATGCTGGGAGCACAGCATTCACCACATCCAGGAAATAAATGCTTGTGGGCTTCAAATGCCCACAATGAAGATGGAAACCGCCTGCAGTGAATAATATGTTATTCTTTCCGACGAAATCTGACACAGGCGGACATATTACACACAATATGTGAGTATGTAATGCTGAGAAGAAAAGTTTGTGAATGAACTCAAAAAAACCAAAAACGATAGATAGGTGGACCCCCGCTTTAAGTTCTTTTCACCATGGCGGCATTACGATACAGTGGTTCGCCTTGCAATCTGTTGTGGTGAAAAAAAGTACTGCATGCTCTCCTTTTTTCAGGGCACACCACAGCTGGGCTATGGTATGACCTGGCGACACAGAGAGCTAGATTAGCGTGCATTTTCTATGCACTGAAGCTTCACTGCCAGCACAGCCCCACTGCATCCAGTGTGAAGGGGCCATGAAAATGAATTCAATCTACTGTCTGAGGGGACATCAGACAGTGGCATGTTAGATACTTTATAAAATTGTATGTACAATGTAGAAGCATTGGGCACGTGAGCCAGGTGTAATGGTGTGGGACCAAGATCCCAAGTACTCCTTGGCTTCTGTATAGATGAAAAGCATTTGAACCATGTCTCCCTACTATCAGACACTGTTATATTAAAGGTCCATGTGTGACTTTTACTTACCTCCGTGCATTGTTTGCCATGATGCACTTATTTCAAAGTCCCCGTCTTTCCAAATTACTTCTAACCACTTTGTATATCAGGATATCTCTATTGCTTTGAAAGTAGAATTTATAACTCATGTAATGCTAACTAATGATAAAGTATTTTAGCTTAAAATATAATTGTCATGAACAAGAAATATCAATTAGGATAAGATATGCATATAGAAAATGAATGTTACATATAAATGGTTGAACTCTATATAACGCGCATTTTCATGAAACGCCATTATAAAACACATATGCAGGTACAGGTGTGAATGGGGCCTAATATTTAACATCAGCAATGTCTAGCTATTTCCATAATTCCCAAAGATCTGTGATAGACCCTTTCAAAACTAGAAGATTGATGCGGACCAGATTTTGGTTTCTAACAAACAAAACGTTCAAGAACAAAGGCAGACTAGGGTAAATAACGACCTACATATTATAATTACTTTTGAAATGTGTGTTTTGTCTGGACTTCTTTTATTAAACAAAAGATACACGCAATTAAAACAAGACTTGTGGAAAAAGAAAAGGTTGCTGTGATGAATATTTTGTTTCAGTTTGAATGAAGTGAGATGCTCTAGTGGATGAAGTGAGGTTTCCCACTCAGATCCAATGCCAAGTCTCACACTTCTTACTGGTTAGCCTTTTGGATACAGTCCAGAATACATTTATCCACCGCATTTCACATCTGTAGACTGCTTTGTCTTATTTGCCAACTGATGCTTTTTTTTTACATGAATGATTACAAGCTAGAACTGTAAGAGCTAAAGAAACGAACTGAAGTATATTAAACTTTAACAAGGTAAAATAGGAATAATCAAAATAGTGCCATGCTAATTATGGCCGGAATAAAGATAATAATGTGAACACGGCATGGAAACAAGAGTCACAATTTTCCCAAATGTGATCAGACCCTATCGGGTCACAGCAGCTGGTTTATTAATTGTCATTTATTGTACTTGGTATATCCTTGTTAGCCTCTGTTCGCATGTTCATCCTAACTAGACACTCGATTCCCCTTTAAGTGGTTAGGTGTAGGTTTATCCTTGCTTAGTAGTAGGGCCTTTAGAAAGTCAGGAGGATTTGTAATTGCAATGCTTTATCACCCAAGAAAACACATAACCCAAGAAAACACATTAAAAAATGCTTTATATATGAAAACTGAGACTATGGGGTCTTTTAAAGAAAAAAAAAAGGGGGGGGGGGGACAAGTTGCCATACTAGCAAGTTGCCATACTGTCCATATAGACTGGGTAACAGGAAGTTTGTCTTTTGTGTAAGGTGACTTTTGAGGCAGAGATGTGTCTATAGAGAGGTGAGGTAGAAGTTCTGTATTGGCTTTCTAGGCAAAGTTTGGCAAAAGGAATAAGGAGGAACTTGCAGACATATGAACATTGCCCAATCCAACAGTAACAGCCAAAGCAGCAAACACTCTCTCATGTGTGTAATCGCCTTAAGGCCTCATGCACACTGGTTTATTGTAAAACGCTTTCGCCTGACAGGAGAAAATCAGTGTTAAATTCACCTAAGCTGTGTTTTTTCAAAACAGTTTAGCAGATTTTAGCAGCATTTGTCGTGAGCCATCCGGGGGCACCTCCACTGGGAGCTATGGCGGACAATTCGGCGAGGGCGACCCACACAGGCATCAACCAGGGCAGGCATGGAACCACGAGGCACTCCTGTGTATGGAGTGGAAATATAGAGTGAACCTGGGAAGTCTCTATAAGAGATATGAGTGAAAGTGCGCAGCGCGTGTCACAGCTCCGGGTGGAAGTGCCCTTGGATGGCTAACATGCCCGGCACCATACCATCAATGCATGAACTACAGTAAGTAAGCATGTACTTGACGTGGGGTCCTTTTCACCCTATCCATGTTCATGTATGTACATATTAGACCATTCAGATAATATATAATTTTATTACAGACACATCACGCACTTGCTCCTGACGAGTGGCTCAAAAGCCACGAAACGCGTAGAGCTACCAGATGCCGTGTTTCTACTAATGTATTTTTAGGCTTTTAAGTCATCATTTAATATTCACTTTTACAGGATTAGCGAGGCCATGGGTCTTGCAGGCGCTACTTCGCACTTTATGGATTTGTACAATCATGCTTTTGGTGAACTATGGAATATTATTGTGGTTATATCATGAGATATCAATGTCATTACCATGTTTATCTTTAACAATTGATACCAGCATTATATGTATATATGTGTATATATATATATATATATATATATATATATATATGTGGCACAGGGGTTTTTGCCACCTAAGTTACTATGTAAATAATGTGATATTCTTTAAGTGAAAGTTTGGCTCCCTCTAGTGTCCTTTCTATTTAATACTATTAAGACTTTTGTTTGGCTTCTGCAAAGCCACGCTCCAGTGCATTGTGGGAGATGTAGTGAATGAGGAAGTGACTCATGTGCTAAAACTCAGTCTGTGAACTACTGACCCACAATGCCCAGTTTGCCTACTCACAAACGCCCAAGTCACAGAACAGCCTGCTGGGTAAGCAGATAAAAGGGACAGGGACGCCATTAAAGCCTGCCTGCAGAGAAGTCTCCGCACAGAGCGAAATCGTTTGGCCTCTGAGGAGCTACAGAGCACAATCAGCTGGACAAGCATGCGGATGGACCGGAGGATCCAGGATTTCTAAAGGTTTCCTGCACTACAGTTACATCAGCCATCAGAAGGAGTGGCACGGTGTGACGGCGCCAGCTGGGAACAGGCTGAGACAACAGTAGAGGAGCCTTGCAAGCATCGGGACCTGGTGTGGTGAGAGGGCACTTGCCCAGATAAATACAGTGCACTGTTGCTATTTAAATTAGTTCCAGACTGTTGCTGTTGTCCCACAGGAGTGAGTTCATTCAGACATAGACTGTGTACAGTGGAACTTCAAGGTTGTTTTCCCTGTACTGCAAAGTTAATATTGAGTTGCAACCCTCATTAAAGAAGAAGCTCTCCAAGTGTCCTCTATGTGGAAACCTTCAGTTAACAGCACATCATTTCTTATTATTAATTTGCTACCTACTTGTTTCTTACCTGGATTTACAAACACTGCAGTATAATATAATTAAGCTAACTGTCACAACTTCAGGTTTGCAGAGTGAACAGTGTACTGCAATCTAGGCGGAGCCATTGAGCACATGATATGGACAAATGTATTGTATTTCACTGCTGCGTTGTGATTAATATTTTGCTGAAAATTTGGTCTGTACTCTGAGGTTGGAGTGGGAAGGTGCTCAATATCAGGGCTTTATCATATTGAGCATAAGTCCCACTTTTTGCATATACTTCTCAGGTGACCATTGAGTTTGGTTTTCACATACACCTTGATTGTTATTACTTTCATTGTTTATATTGGAATTACCCCTGTGTATAATGTGTTGCACAAGTTTCTTTCAGTAAACTGTTTATGTGCTTAATTTACAATTTGTGTGAGACTCAATCTATTACAATCAGCTGGTGGAGTGACGAAGACCAAGGTGACGGTAAATATACAGTACAGTGTGTTTTTACTGTGTGTCTCTATATCATTGGGTCTTACACTAACATTGCTATACAGTTGTGCCAAGGGGGTCGAGCCATTATCTGGGGTTGGGAGGCATAGTGCAGGCCCAATCAATCATCAGCAGCTCCTTAGGGGGTCAGTGCTACACACACACACACACACACACACATATTTATATATATATATATATATAATAATTAATACATTTCCTATACGTTCCCCAATTTACCCTATTGCAACCACATGCTTAATGTAAAGTCCCACTTTCTTGCTCCTCCCTTATTTTTGATAATTGGCTGCAAGGTTTTTTGAACAATGTTAGAAGGAGCCTATCCCATGTCTGTCTTCAATAACATACAGTGTAAGAAGCCACACCTCTACATCTTTGTGAGGACAGACAGAGTTTGAATCTAGTTACAATTGATAATGGAGATTTGCTTGCACAGTACAGCCAAGGTTGATTATGGCAAACACAGCTGCCCAGCCCCCTCATAAAAAAAGTAAACTAACTAGAATTTTTCCATGCTGGAGGGTCCAGAATATAACATCTAATAAAGGAAAGCTGATTTTTATTTTTTGAGTTATGCTTTGTGAATGGGAGCATTTGACAAATGTATAACATAGGCATTATCTCAATTTGGCTGCAAAAGTGGAAATGCACTTTTACTCATTTAAATACATAAAGAATTAAAAGATGGTGTGATCCACTTATGCAATTTCAGAAGAATGCTCTTTTTAACATCATAGAGTGCATAGAGCTTATCTGGTCAGTGATCACACTCTTTTTAAGGAGAACAGCAGGCTTTTATCAATGACAACAAGATATAATAAAAGCGGTATAAACAGTAGTAATCTTGCACAAACTGTAGTAACAACAAGCAATTCGACTTCACCTGTCATCAGTCTGGAGTAGCCAAATGCATTGTCTTGCTTATTGTACTTTAAGTACTAGCAAACAATGGGCATTTGTAAAAATCTGAATCTATAGTCTTGAACTTTTGTTATACTAGTGCAGTTGTTGCATGCCTGCCTTCTAGCAGCCCAGACACATTGACAGAAACCATACTATAGTTGCATGAATGAAAAGCTATCTATGAATGGAGAACTGGAAGATGAATGAAAGGTCTGCCTCCTCCATTCATAAAGCACTTTTCGTTCATGTGTAGCGCTGGTAGATTTTTCAATCTACTGCTTATAGGTAAATTTAGTGGGTCATCTGTTGTGTACATAGTTCAGATTCAATTTAGTGTTAGATTAGCCTCTGTTCCAGCTTGGCTGTGTTGCGTGCAGTTCCACGTTGTGCCTGTGGGTGTCGTTGTTATCATGGGCCGGTGTTGGAAAAGCAGCAAGCTGAAGTGTATAAGTACTCTTCTGTCCCGGAGACAACTCGACGGAGGTGGTCCTCCGAGTTGCATTCTGGGAGAGGGTATTTATGGGACAGACGCCATGTTCCAAGGAGTCTTCTTGCCTCGTGGCCCTCCTGGCCTAGAGGTATGTGTCAGTGAGTTCTACCTCGCAGCCCTCCGGCTTGGAGGGTTGCGTTGCGGCAGCTGTGCAGGTGGGCCCAGAAGCTTGTCTGGGGCCTGCTATAGCTGGGATGGTCCTGTGCTGTCTGTCCGGCTGCTTCCCGCAGGACAATCGGGAAGATCCAGGGGAGGACCCATCTTGGAGGAGACCATGCAAGGCTGGTCTTAAGAAGGGCCTGGTGACTCAGTTGGAGGACATATTCTAAACGACACTACCGCACAAGTACTGCCGGGTCAGCTTAAAGGTTCCGGTATTGTGTTTGCTGTTCATCAAAAAACTACTACATCCTGTGGCAGAGAATCGTACAGTTTTGTTTTACCCAAGTCTGTGGCAGAGACTTTTCTTTTTGTTCGTGCTGCGTACCGGCTGTTAGGTTAGTGAGAGAAACCTATCCGGGCGGGCAACGATTTAATCCTAAGCAGAGGATACATCCATCCTAAAGATTTAAATTCCTTGATGCTACCCCAAGAAAAAGGTATTTGAACTTCCCTGCAACTCTTCTTCTACCTCTTTACTGCTACTTATTTCAGTTATCTCCCATTAAAGCATTGGAAAAATATTCAAGTGACTGTTGCCTACATTGTCTGACAGCAAGCTCAACGGGACCCTAGACCCGGTACTGGTGAAATTACAGGGGGAAAGGGTGGCGGTAACAGCCTGCTAAAAATCAGCAACTCAACCGTGAGTTAGTGCTACACATGTAAGCTATATACGAATTAAGCAGGGGGTGGACAGGCGGGCATAGTCGGCCCTCTTGATGAGCTTCTGTGACTGGGTCCTTGGACACAGGATGTCAATGATAGCCAGCACAAAGGATATTTCGGTTTGCTGTTTTTTTTTAATATATTTGATATACTGTATATGCAATGTTTATTAAAAACAAACAATTCTCCCAATGAGAGAAAAAATATTATCTTATAGGTGATTTGAATAATCACGAGTTGCTATGAATATAACGATACAGAAAAAAAGATGCAATCTCGATGACCATCGAGACCCTTAGGGTACGAAAATAAGTGTCCAATCAAAAGGATTGTAAGCTCCACATAAACATTATATATTCAGCAGTTAAGTATGCAGTGCTCTAGGTTGACAGCCTAATTTTTACAGAAGACATGTGAAGCCTGTGATAGGCTTACGGCTCTTAAATTGGTAATGCTGCACAAAATTACAAATTAAGAAGGAGTGAGAAGGAAAGAAAATGTGATATATATATATATATATATATATATATATATATATATATATAGTAGCTGCATATCCAGGTGTTTGGCTAAGAATGGAGAGTGAGAGATACACTGGCTGTAGCCCAGTGGTGCTGCTGACCAGGAAGAATTTAACAGGTTGAGTCAGGCAGCACTGCACTGTGGGAACTGTAGTCCAGAGGAGAGAGGTGATCAAAAGCTTTTTAACTACATTCCCCAGAAAGGAGATTGCCAGGAGGAGGGTAAAGAGCAGCCCTTGGCTGTACAGGAAAACTTCCTTTTGCCTTAGAGTGCACATCGCTGTCCAGCATGCACCATCACTGCTGCATATTGGCGGCCTTAGCAGGATCCAAAGTGCTGAGCTTGGGGGTGCCAACAGACAAAGTAATCTGGGTGCAGACCAGACAGTGGACTAATCATGGTATGTGACTGAATGATGAGTATTGCTGGAACTGGTGAGCTGCTGTTGCAGGAAATTACTATCTGCTGCTGGAGAGACTGAGCCCTTTAGGAACTGACCATGCAGTCATCTATTAGCTTTATTGCTGCCTGGAGAATTGATTGGGAGATTCATGTGCACCAATGGTACAACTGGGCCCCAACGCTAACCAGCTGAAGAGTTAGGACTAAAGAGTGCCCTTTAAAGCTGCTACACAAAGACCCTCATCTTTTGGTTATGCTAAGAAAGAAGTACCTCCCGGTGGATATTGTACCATATTCTAGGCATTCTATTATAGTAAACTCAAGACTAGTGATAGTGTTATTATTTGCATTGCAGTTAACTTTTATATGCTCTGTTTTTTGCTGACTTTGCTGATTCATTTCAGTCTAGTGGTACAAAACTCCCTTCTAAGTTACTTTGGCATAGTGATTATACTGTCTAGCAGACTGTGTCTGAACCTACCTTTTGTATGCTTATTTATGCTTAAACCATTTTTTCCAACCCACACCAATACATTGAGGTAATTTATTGAGGTAATCTATTTCCTGGTATTACCTCACAGTCAAATTAAAGGTATCCATACTGGTATTCTTATAAGTGCTTTCAGTAGTTTTCATTCAACCAGGTATGCCAGAGGGGCTGAGGTTATTCATTGAGTCGAGGTAAAGAACAGAGGACCCAATTAACCAAGTGGCTCCTATGGGGGTAGTACGACGGTTTTAAACCTCTGACATGAAAAATTAACAAAGCATATCCTTCATTGTGTGTACTTGTCTCAAGCACCGATTGTGATTTCTATCTGCTACCTCATTCCTCCACTATCTGCATGAGCCATTTCTGACAGTTGTGCAAACTCCAAGTGATGAGAGGGAGGAGCTCCACAGCCTGTGATTGAAAGTCTCAGCTGTGCATGTTTCCCTAGGAGATTGTGTAGAGGGGTGTGTGTCCCTTCCCTCCACTTAGGGTCCCAGATTACACTAAGCTCTTCTCTTTGAGCTGTGCAGTGTGTTACATCAGATCTCTGCCCCCTGCTTCTGGAGGCTCAGAAATGCTGTATAAATTCTGGACTTTGAACTGATGTAGAGGAGAAAGGTTTGCAGATAAACAAGTACAACTTATATAGGAGGATTTGTTTATTCTCATGTACCACCTTGGTCTAGTCATTTCACTGGGTATATGTAAGCGTTTACAACCACTTTAAAGTAAGCCAAACAGGAGAAATGTTAAAGGTACATCTATACTGGGCAGCACAGTGGTGTAGTGGATAGCACTTTCACCTAGCAGCAAAAAGGGTCACTGGTTCAAATCCCGACCCCAACACCATCTGCCTGGAGTTTGCATGTTCTCCCTGTGCCTGCGTGGGTTTCCTCCCACACTCTAAAGACACACTAGTAGGTTAAACGGATCCTGTCTAAATTGGCCCTAGTATGTATGAATGTGTGTTAGGGACCTTAGGTTGTAAGCTCGTTGAGTGCAGGGACTGATGTGAATGTACAATGTATATGTAAAGTGCTATGTAAATTGACGGCGCTATATAAGTACCTGAAATAAATATACTAAAAGTAATGTGTAGCTTTCAATTGCTGACCTTCTAAAAAGTGCTAGTTGCCTGGCTGTCTCTGGCTTCATTGCTTTCTGAATAACAGCAACGCTATATGCTTACTTGTTGCAGCTCAACAAGTTTTCAGATGACATTGAAAACACGCATCAACGTGACAGCCAAGGAACTAGCATTTTCACAGGGAAGGGTTAGTAAAACAGTATCCATATTTTCCTCAGCACAGGGTTCTTTGAAAAGCTTGCGTTTCTGTAATCTGAGCGAAGGTCTCCACAGGAAATGGTAGCATTTATTAGCATTTTGTTACATCCTACTTTCTTAGAGTTATATACATTCTATTTGTAAATTGGTCATAAAAATGTCAGTTTTATAGGATGTGCTGAATATGGAATTTCTATATTTGTTTTTCTTATAGTACTAGTGATCTACCATGCCACAAACTTCTCTGCTTGTACACTTCCTGGGAAATGCTGAGTCACACATTACATCCCACTCCCTTTCCCCATTCTTTCTAGACCTTGTTCTTCCCTTCTCAGCGTCACGTACCATTTCCCTGTAGCTCTACACATCACATTTCATTATTATTCCTGCCTGCCTCCTTCCCTCCTCACTCATATGATAGTATCTACCCTTCCTCAACATGCTTTTTCTATTTATTCCTGTTTACACTTCATTCCATGACTCTACTACTCTGATTAACCCTGGCCATCTTTCTGCTGGGGCAGGCTGTAGCTTCTGAGCTTGCAAAAGATTATCAGCTTTTCAACAAACAACGAAAAGGGAGAAAAAAATGTGCCTTTTGATGATTGAAAAATGTGTTTACTTTACAGAGTCCAAAGGCTATGTCCAAAGCCTACTGAGCTCCATTTCGGCTCAGTTTGAAATCCCCTGGCATTGTTCCACAAATCCAAAATATGCTGAGAACAGCAGAGTGCAGAGTTCAAGCATTAACTCTCTGTGCTTTGCCTGTACTGAATTCGGCTGTAAATTGTCCATTAGTGAAGAACAAGAATTCGAAAAAAAAAAATATATCGCATCATTCGCTTTATTTTCCATGCATTTCCTCTTTTGCACAACAGCAGATTTTATTTCTATGCCCCCATGACACTTATGCAATGATAACTTTTTAACAAAGTACATACTAAGAGTAGTCACCTACTTCAATTCTGTACGAAAATCCATCACCTCTGGAACACCTAAGGAAACCCCAACCATACTCTATGAACTCAAAAGGAAAGCAGCAAATCACACACTAATAAATTCAGATTACATCCAACGTTATCAAACCCAGACATAGCACACTACAGCCAAGCCTAGGACTACCCCTCGGTAATGCTTCACCCAATTAGGGCTTGATCACAGATCTCTATGCTCAAGCCCATATTGTGAGGCAGTCCTATGCCGTGTCTTCTCTGGGTCTAATAAAGTTGGATCTCATGTGATTGGTGTACAACCCTCACAGTGAAGCCCAGGATAGCTCTGGTAACACAGGTGAACAACTGGAGGGATCCATGGCCCAAAGAAAAAGAGCCACCCCATTGGAACTGAAGTACTCTCAAAGCAATCAGAGAGGTGCTCTCCACCGTAGCTGAGTCTTCAGGAGAAGCTGCATCCTATTGGGCTCCATCCCAGCTGCCCACACACCAGTTCTGACAGTTGAGGGCTCTCACCTGGCTGCAGATCACTTTTCTAGCTACTTCTGCCTCATCAAGTGTGGCAACTCGGAGCAGACAAAGGAGGGAAGCAAAGGAATTTATACACCCTGAGTATGTCCAGAAACTCTGGTAGTTGTGGGAAAGGGAGGTATAGGGGCCTGCACCTTCATCTTAGCATTGTGGGTAAATGGGAACTCCGTTCCTGCTCTTACAACATGGCCACTATTGTTTCATTGCCCCTAACTTTCCCTGTATCACCTTCTTGAGCTCCTTAGCTCCTCCTCTCCTTATTGCAGTCACCCAGCAATCATAGTTAATGCTTTGATTGTCTTGTTGATTCATTATTGACATTTGAACAGTAAGACAGGCAGGAGGGCATGTATTTGCTGTGAGGGAAACTGCCAGCAAACCCTACACTTGAGTGCTTAAAACAATGGCATTTTTAATGTTGAGTATTTTGCAACCTCAAGCTTCATGCTACATCAAACCATTGGCTGCCTTTTTCTTTTTATTCCCTATTTACTTTGATTGTATGAAAATGAGGGGATAACTCAAGCCAAAACTGAGCTCCTTGCTTATTAGATGAAAATGCAATGGTTCTAAAGGCAGAAGGTTTTTACCTTAATGCATTCTATGCATTAAGATAAAAAAAACTTCTGCATGCAGCAGCAGCCCCCCTAATACTTACCTGAGCCCCATCGCGATCAAGCGATGCACACGAGAGCCTCAGCTCTCAAGGGACTTTTCTTCGTCATTGGCTGAGACAGCAGTGGGCATCATTGGCCCCCGCTGCTGTTAATCACAGCCAGTGAGCAATGAGGAGAAAGAGGGGGTGGAGCCAAGCCACTTGCTCTGGGGGCAGGAGGGAAGGGCCAGGAGCACCGGCAGGGGACTCCAGAAGAGGAGCATCGGGGCTGCTCTGTCCAAAACCTATGCACAGAGGAGCAGGTAAGTATGACATGTTTAATTTTTTATTTATTTTTTTTAAAGCTAAGCCTTTGATATCGCTTTAAGGCATTTGTAAAGGCAAACTTTTTTTTTTTTTTTAAGTAACAAACATGTCATACTTGCTGCTCTATGTAATGGTTTTGCACAGAGCCCCCCAATCCTCCACTTCTTGGGTCCCATGCGGGTGCTCCTGGCCCCTCCCTCCTGTTGAGTGCACCCACAGCAAGCTGCTTGTTCTGGGGGGCACTCGTGTGTGCTCCTTCTCGAGCCATCTCTGTGTGTGTCTATGAGAAATGCAGAGCAGGCTTGGCCTCACCGGCAGCAAAGGGCTCCCATTCTCTTGTGCACACCTCTGGACTGGGATTGAGTGAGTATACAGGGGGGCATACTGAAGGTTTTCTTACCTTCATGCATAGAATGTCCTTAGAACTACCATAAGTCCTCTTTCACACGGATGGCCGGGGGATGGTAAAAGCAGGCAGTTGAGCCACAGTTTACCATCCCCCAGCCGAAGGGGACTGTTCACGTTTCACAGTTGCAGAAAGTTTAACAACGCATGTAAAGTTGACAGGTGGCACTGTCAAACTCTCCTATTTAACTTAATAGGGGCAGCACTGCAACTGCAAGGAAAACTGTTGGCTCGCAGCTGTGGCACATTAGGCCCATCAAAAATTGCTGTCAGGCAAAAAAAATAGGTATTCAGGAGGCAGGAGTATTGTCTTACCCACACTCCAAAAAGCAATCCATCGCAGATCACTTTTTCAGAGAATATACAAATGTGAACTTAGCCGAGAGGTAATCTGTCATGAGAAAAACATGGAGGCCGCCACTGTTTACTTCTACTTCTGAAAATGTGAACTTCCCAGCTGTCTTACTTCCACATTCTGAGTCATTGACCCAGAAACATTTTCTGGTAAGGACTCCACTTAAAAAACCTCTGACTACGCCTGGGTATGAGTGTAAATTCGTTCTATTTCCTAGAATATTTATTTATTCTAGCCATGAGTACGGACGTAAATTATATTGTGTAACTCTGAACGGAGGTTTGGGGCATTTTTTAACGCCTTTGAACACTACAGTAAAATATGCCTGCAAATGGCACAATGGGGGTTATTTACTAAAGGCAAATCCACTTTGCATTGCAAGTGCACTTGAAAGTGCAGTCACTGTAGATCCGAGGGGGACATGCAAGGAAAATAAAAAACAGCATTTTAGCTTGCACATGATTGGATGATAAATTCAGCAGAGCTTCCACTCATTTCAGATCTACCCCTTAGATTTAGAGCAACTGCACTTCCGAGTGCACTTTCAGTGCAATTTCAAGTGCACTTGCAGTGCACTTGTAGTGCAAAGTGGATTTGCCTTTCGTAAATAACCCCCAATGGGGTGGATTCACTAAAGGCAAGGAGACTGTGTACTTTGAAAGAGCAGTTGCTCCAGTGCTTAGTAAATGAGCAGAAGCTCTGTTGACTTCCTTCATCCAATCATGCACAAGAAAAAATGCAGTTTTTTATTTTTCTTGCATATGATTGGGTATTCTTTGTAAAGGGAAGCTTCATCTCATTTACTAAGATTTGGAGCAACTGCACTTGCAAAGTTCACAGTCTATTTGCTTTTAGTAAATCTACCCCAATGTGCATGTAAGATAATCTATAGCTGCTTACAGAGGCATAAAAAACAATGCCAGATGCCCCAACAGTGGCATTAGTTTCTGCCTGTGTGCATGTGGCCTTAGGTGTGCAGCCTTGAGAAATGATATGCTAGCTACTGACAGCTTATGCTCTCAGTCCTAAGATCCTGCTTTTAATTTTGTGGCTCCCTTCCCTGAAAAGGTTGGTTTGTAAAGCGGTTGTATACTTCGCTTGGTGATATTTACCTACAGGTAAGGCTTACCTGTAGGTAAAAAGAATATCTCCTAAACCTGCATGCAGCCGCTGACATCAGCGGCGCATGCGCTCTGCAGGACCGGTGTTTTGCAAGATTAGGTGACCCGTCAGATTGTGTAACGGAAGTAACGTTCCGTCACGGCCATCTTGGTACACCCCGCACTCGTCTGCAGTAACGGTCAGAAGGCGGCAAGCGTACATCTCTTTAAACCCACCGGAGTCTTGCATTTTACACTTATTTTTACCAGTAAACTCAGCTTATATACTGAAATACAGTATTTTGAAATCCATGTGATTGTTTTGATGTTGAAGTTTAAAAGTAACGGCAAGCCTGCATATCCACTGATTTTAAAAATTCAACATGAAAACAGTCAGATGGATTTCAAAATACTGTATTTCACTATATAAGCTTATATAAGCTTTACTTGTAAAAATAAGTGTGAAATGCAAGACTTTGGTGGGTGTAAAAAGATGTCCGCTTGCCGCCTTCTCACTGTATCCTTATGCCGCCGACTGCAGGGTGTACCAAGATGGCTGTGATGGAATGTCACTTCCGTAAGTTCCGTTACAAAATCTGATGGGTCACCTAATCTGATGAAACATCGGCGTATCCTGATGGGACCTGCCAGAACTGAGGGCTCCCACGCGTATGAGTGACATCATTGTGGCTCGGGCCACTCACAGCGCTGGTGCTAGTGATCCCGGAAGAAACACAAAGGGAACATGTCAGCTCCCTCAGCAGGGACCGGGCGCTGCTGCAGGGATTCCTTCTAAGGTAAGTATTTCATAATGTGCTAGTATGCGATGCATTATGCTATTGTCTTGCAGATTTTTTTTGTTTTTGTTTTTTTTTTTTTGCAGTTTACTACCGCTTTAAGGTAAAGGATAAGTAAATACTTAAAAAAAAAACAACCTTGGTAATATCTACACTAAATACAGCTGTGTATTTACTCATGCATAGAGAGATTATGAGTACATAGAGATACATACAGCTCTATATAAAATATTCATTGTGTGATGACTTTTGGTGACTTTATATTTATGCAATAAATTTAGAGTTATTTTACTTTGTATAAATGTTCCTGCTCTTCTATTCGTAAAAGTTAAGGTTTGGTAGGCAAAACACAATCCATTGCACACCTATATAATACATAACAAGTTCTTTTTCTTTTACATCATTCCTGACCATAACTAAGTCTGATTGCTATCATACACAATCACTGTTGCACTTGGCTTAAAGGATCACAAACATGTTATACTTACCTCCACTGTGCAGCTTGTTTTGTACAGAGTGGCCCCAAACCTGGTCTTCTGGGGTCCCTCGGCGGCTGTCTCGGCTCCCCCCGCATGGACTCAACACTTTCATGCGAGTTCCCTCGCATGGTGTTGAGTGCTTGCGGGCGCGCTCCCCTGATACAGCCGGCGGAGAGAGAGAGAGAGAGAGAGAGGGATGGCGAAGGAGGGGAGAGAGAGAGAGAGAGGAAGGGAGAAGGAGAGAGGGATAGAGAGGGGGATGGATAATGAGGGGAAATAGACAGGAATGGAGAAAGAGGAGAGAGAGAGAGAGAGAGAGAGAGAGAGAGAGGGAGGGGGAAGGGGGGAGAAGGAGGGGAGAAGGAGAGAGTCGAAAAAAGAGGGAGGGAGAATCAGAGGGAAAGAACGAGATAGAGGGGGAAGGAGGGAGGGAGAGAGAGAGGGAGGGAGGGAGAAGGAGGGGAGAGAGAGAGGAAGGGAGAAGGAGGGAGGGAGAAGGAGGGGAGAGAGAGAGGAAGGGAGAAGGAGGGAGGGAGAAGGAGGGGAGAGAGAGAGGAAGGGAGAAGGAGGGAGGGAGAAGGAGGGGAGAGAGAGAGGAAGGGAGAAGGAGGGCAGAGAGAGAGAGGGAGGGAGAAGGAGGGCAGAGAGAGAGGGAGGGAGAAGGAGAGAGGGATAGAGAGGGGGATGGAGAATGAGAGGAAATAGACAGGGATGGAGAAAGAGGAGAGGGAGGGGGAGGGGGAGAAGGAGGGAGGCGAAAAGAGAGGGAGGGAGAGACAGAGGGAGAGAAAGAGATAGAGGGAGAAAGGAGGAAAGGAGAAGGATGGAGAGAGAGAGGGAGGCAGAAAGAGAGGGTTGGAAGAAGGAGGGAATGAGGGAAGGAAGGAGAAAGAGGGAGGGAGAGAGAGGGATGGAGAAGGAGGGAAGAGAAGGAAGAAGGAAGAGAGAGGGATTAAGTGAAGGGGAGAGAGAGAGAGAGAGAGAGAGAGAGAGAGAGAGAGGAGAGGGAGGGAGGGAGGAACAGAATGAGAGAGGGAGAAGGAGTGAGAGAGAGGGAAAGAAAGGGAGAAGGGAGAGATGAGTGGAAGGAGGTAGAGAGTAAGACAGAGAGAGAGATGGAGAAGGAAGGAGGGAGAGAGAGAAAAAGAGGGATGGAGAAGGGGAAGGAGAGGTGGGAGAAAGGAGGAAGCAGGAGGGGGAGATGGGTGGGGGGAGGAAGAGGGAAAGGGAGAGAGGGAAAGAAAGAGAATGAGGGAGAACGGGGGGGAGAGATGGGGGGAAGAGGGAGGAAATGAGAGGTGGGTGGAGGGGGTTGAAGGAAGCAAGAGATGGGAGGAGAGGGAGGGAGGAGATAGAGAAGGTGGCAGAGAGAGGGAGGGAAAGAAAAGGAGGGAGGGTGGGAGAGAGGGAAGAGGATAGAAAGGAATGAAAGAGAGGAGGGGGCCTTAAAATTGGGAAGAGGAAAGGGTGAGAGAAATTAGGGGTCAGGGGGAGAAGGAGGAAGAGAGAGAGGGAGGGATAGAGGAGGGGAAAGAGAGAGAGAGAAAGGGAGGGAGTGGGAGCGAGAGATAGGGAGGGATGGGGAGAGAGAGATAGAGAGGGAGGTAGATGGGAAAATGAGGGAGAGAAAGGAAGAGAGTGAGAAAGGGAGGAAGAGAGAGAGAAGGAGGGAGGAAGATACCGAGGGGGGGGGGGGGCCGACAGAGTGGGAATGAGACAGAATGAGGAAGTGAGGGAGGGAGAGGGAAGGAGGAAGGGATATAGAAGAAGGGATACATGTATGGTCAGCTTTACACTTTTTGTTAGCATTTCCCACATATAGTGCAGTCCTTTAACATATGCATATTTGTTACAAATACTCCTTGCATACTGTATTTATGAGTATACATGTAAATACTGTATGAAAACAAACAGGGCCTAATCAAAGCCAGCATTTCTCAACCTTTTTTCCATCACTGCACCCATTAAAAGTATGCAAAATCTTGAGGCACCCCAGTATACAGTTTAAAAACCATAAATGTTATCTATGGGAAACCTGAGTCTAGAGCAAAGCACGCAATTGTTTTAATTAAATTAACTTTACATGAAGCCTCCTTCACATGAGAGCCCCCCTTCACATCAGACAGAGACCCACATAATATCAGAGACAACCCATCACATCAGAGATACCAAATCATGTCAGAAGACCCTCATCTTGTCAGAAGACCCTCTTTACATGTGAGTCCTCACCACATCAAAATCTTGCTATATATCAAAGGCCTCCTATACATGAGTCCCCCCATCACATCAGAGTCCTTCCATCACAGAGTCACAGACTCTGTGAATCACAGAGCCCCCCCCCCACAGAGCCTCCAAGTCACACTGTCCTCTCTTCACATCAGGACCCTACTATTTGGGTCCAGCAGCATGGCAGAGGGCAGGAGGTAAAGGAGGTCTAGAGGACGCAGACTTTGGTCTTCTCCTGAATGCTGAGGGAGGCCTTGCCTGTACTGGATCAGAGTTATGTGTTGCCATGGTATGGGTGAGCCAGCTGCCATTACCATAGCAACAAATGACACCATGGGGTTGATGTACTAAAACTGGAGAGTACAAAATCTGGTGTAGCTGTGCATGGTAGCCAATTAGCTTCTAACTTCAGCTTGTTCAATTAAACTTTGATAAAATACCTGGAAGCTGATTGGTTTCTATGAAGAGTTGCACCAGATTTTTCACACTCCAGTTTTAAAAAATTAGGAGAGAGGCAGTTCCCCTAACCGCCTCTAATAAAAGGAACATGGACTATCGCGGTACCTCAGACACCAAACACAGTAAGATAAAAGGATATTTTATTTATACAAAAAAACAGACTACAGAGATACAGTCAAAAAAACACAGATGTTAAAATCCAAAGATTGTATTGGAATACAGTCTAACAAATACAGTAGTTCCACTAATACTTAATGCACTCCTGTGGGGAGTCAAAAGATTTAGTGGGTCCTCAAATAGGCGTAGACTAGTCCTCTACATGTTTCACGGATATGTACCATTTCTTCATGAGGTATACTGTCTGAAATGTAATAACAAAGAATACAGGTAATGATCAAGATACAATATATCACATGAATATATACAAGGTATGGAATATATAGTCAATAAGGTTTTGTAGACGTGGGGAGAGGGGAAAAGACAATAGCGATTACCACTAGAAACCAACACACTCAACTGAATCAAGATGGCGATGCCCCCACCATTCCCCTATGGTGGATGTGGGGGAAAGGTGGATATGCAATACTATGTAGCAACTGTAACAAAAATATAGATATATTTTTATCCAGTTTTAGTAAATAAATCCCCATGTATCCTAGCCTTAGAGCGTCAATTATTATGGGGCTGGCAATCAGTCCCGCCTGCACAATGGCAATTCATGATGCTGATTCAGGGCAAACTGAGTCTCGTGCTCTCGCCACCCCAGGGGAACCTAGACAGTGTGCGGGAAGATTTATCTGCACCAGTGCACACGGGGGTACCTTTTGCACGGAGCGCACTCATCAATGACCAGGACCAGGTGGAGACTGCGTTCATGTGAAGAAAACCTCACAACCTGGAATTAACATGGATTGTTTGAGGATTTGCATCATTTAATTTACAGAACATGCCAACAACTTTGAAGATTTTTTTTTTTGTGAAGCAAACAACAAATCGAACAAAATAACAGAAAAAGTCAATGTGCATAACTATTCACCCCCCTAAAGTCAATACTTTGTAGAGCCACTTTTTGCAGCTATCACAGCTCCAAGTCGCTTTGGATAAGTCTCTATGAGACTTATCCAAAGATAAGTCTCTCTCTTGCCACATCTCACCACTGGGATTTTTTCCCATTCCTGCTTGCAAAACTGCTCCAACTCCTTCAAGTTGGATGGTTTGCGCTTGCAAACAGCAATCTTTAAGTCTGACCACAGATTTTCTATTGGATTGAGGTTTGGGCTTTGACAATGCCATTCCAACACATTTGCATGTTTCCCCTTAAACCACTCAAGTTTTACTTTAGCAGTGTGTTTGGGGTCATTGTCCTGCTGGAAGGTGAACCTCCATCCTAGCTTCAAATCACACACAGGTAAAATTGAGAGCAAGTGGCGGGACTTTATATGAAGCATGCAGCAGCGCAAAAGGAAGTCAAGTGACTGGGAAATATAATTTATTCATATTGTATAATCTACACATAAAACTTAATGGGTATATAACCTCCAAAAACATTGGATCATCTACAACATAAATTACATGATAATCCGCAGTCCTTAGAACAGTCATGTAGTATAAATGGAACAAACAATAAATTCATTTTATAAACATGATTGAGGTAAAATTGATGCTGAATATATCTCAGAGTTAGGGGGAGAAGGAGAAAAATGAAAAAATAAAAATAAATGAACATGATTATTATAATAAATATTGGTAAGTATAGGTAGGAGCTGTAGGAAAGAAAGGTTGATCCATGGTGAAATGATGGTATGAGTGTAAGGCTCGATGCAGTTCGCGGCCCAACACATTTGCATGTTTCCCCTTAAACCACCCAAGTGTTGCTTTAGCAGTGTGTTTGGGGTCATTGTCCTGCTGGAAGGTGAACCTCCGTCCTAGCTTCAAATCACACACAGATTGGTACAGATTTTGCTCAAGAATATCCCTGTATTTAGCACCATCAATCTTTCCCTCAACACTGACCGGTTTCCCAGTCCCGACTGCTGAAAAACATCCCCACAGCATGATGCTGCCACCACCATGTTTCACTATGGAGATGGTGTTCTTTGGGTGATGTAATGTGTTGGGTTTGCGCCAGACATAGTGTTTTCTTTGATGGCCAAAAAGTTCAATTTTAGTCTCATCAAACCAGAGCACCTTCCTCCATACATTTTTCTCCACATGCCTTTTCGCAAACTCAAAATGTGCCATTTTGTTTTTTGCTGAAAGTAATGGCTTTCTTTTGGCCACTCTGCCATAAAGCCCAACTCTATGGAGCGTACGGCTTATTGTCGTCCTATGTACAGATACTCCAGTCTCTGCTGTGGAACTCTGCAGCTCCTCCAGGGTTACCTTAGGTCTCTGTGCTGCCTCTCTGATTAAAGCCCTCCTTGCCCGGTCCGTGAGTTTTGTTGTGCGGCCGTCTCTTGGCAGGTTTGCTGTTGTGCCATGTTCTTTCCATTTGGTTATGATAGATTTGATGGTGCTCCTAGGGATCATCAAACATTTGGATATTTTTTTATAACCTAACCCTGACTTGTACTGTGAAGGAATGTGATGTAGATAATAATAATAGTAATCTGAAAATGTCTATTTTCTTATGTGCATACATATTTTTCTCCTTACTCATTATATAAGTATACAGATTTGCTCTGTTCCTATATTTTCTCAAGATGGCGTGTACCCCCTGCATCCCACACATCAAAAGAACGCGGAACTGGAGATAAAACCAAAGAGAGCCAAACCTCGTTATGAAAATTATCCATCTTCTTTTCTGTCTTAACCAATGAGATGTACCTATTAGACTAACATAGCAATGACGTATTTGTGTGTATAAAACATTAACACCGCCTTGAATAAATCAGAAGTGTAATGAGTTAGCAATTCTGAGCGTGTCTCAGAGTGTTTACTTTTATATGCATGCATATCCACACTTTTCAAATTAGAGACAGCAGCAGATAACCTTGAGCTCGATTGAAGCTCTTAAATCATTTCCATAACAGATGGTGCCGAAACCCGGGACCTCAGGCTACAGTCGAAGTTATACCGCGACAAGCATTCGGGCGTTAATTGAAAGATAACAGAGGGGGTCTTTGCGCAGCCCTAACAGTACCGGTGAGTTTGATTTATATTCTTACCACTGTACGACTCTCTTATCTTTCGGTTGACGGCTGGATTCTGTCGGTATGCTGAGACTGTCTTAGAGGCAGGTATTTCCTCGCCTGAGGTTGTTTAACGAACCTGTCAATGGGTTTCTGCTGACTGTATTTGTTCACTGTCTGCCATTCTTTGGGCTACGAAACTCAGCAGTCTAAAAGTGCTACATGAGTGAATGTGTGTTCTCATCTCCAGACGAGCTGTCGGCCTCTGGAGTGAGATAGTTTCCCTTGTGGCAGTCGTTTATAGACGGGTGTACTCTAGGTTCAATGAACCTTTGAGGGTTATCTCAGCTGCTGGCTTTGCAGTCTGAAAGTGTTACAGAAGTCTCACCCCAAGAAGAGTTGTCGGCCTCTTGGTGTAGAGCTGTAGAAAAAAACGTCTATAAACGGGTTTATTTTTTGCAGGGTGGTCTGCCCTTGTGGTTATCTTAGCCTGCTGAGGCTTTACGGTTCAGAGAGTGGCAGGTGTAATGTCCTGTCCTGAGTGTATTTGTGGTTTATTGTTTACTATACATGAGAGGGGGTGGGGACTGGTGAAAGTCAGAGAAGGAGGCTACCCGAAGGATCTGTTGGGTCACAAGCCGTTGCTCCCTACTACCCCTGACGTGCTTGTACTGAGATTAAACGTACATTACCCGGTGACAGGGGGGTTTGGGCAGACCCTCGAAGTGATAGAACAGAGAGCCAGAGAGGAGGGTCATCAAACCATTAGTTGTCCTCATTCCCCCTTCAAACCGTCAGCCGAGACTGCGGCAGACGAACAAAACAGAGTTAGAGACCTTGGTTACGTCTTAGGAGGCCCTGAGAGAGGAGGGGGAGATGGGTCAGAACAACTCTAAACCGGAGAAAGGAATTTGCTGATAAGAACGCTGAGAAAAATATTAACCCCTTGGTTGTACGAGAGAAAAAAGAAAGTGATTTTTCTCTTTTAAAAAAGGAAAAGAAAGTGATTTTTCTCTTTTAAAAAAAGGAAAAGAAAGTGATATTGCAAAGAAGATGTTGAAATAGTTAACAAAGTTGAAAGAAATGGCAAAAGTTATGTTGCTGAAGAGACAGGGAGAAAAATCCTGTGTGATAAAGAAAATTGGATAAAGGAAGTTAAGAAAGATGGCGATTGTATTAAGTATGTGTATCACAGAGCTGATGATATGTTGGAACTTTAAACAAAGGAGGGGAGGGACAGCACTGCCCTCCGTCTAACAACCACTCCTTTCTCACTATCCAAGCACAACCCACTGTGACAACTCAGCCCGGCGGCCATCTTAGTGCACCCATGCCTTCACTTTCTACCCAGTCCAGTGCACTTCCTGCCGGCGGCCATCTTGGTACACCCAGTAAGCTTAAACAGCCTGTACCCAGCCCTCGCTGTTTTAAACCAAGATGGTTCATACCACACACCTGTCTTCCCCAATACGGGAGCATCACATTCCCAGGCCGGATATGTTAATGATGAAGAAGCATCTGAGTGGGAAGCCCGACAACAGGCAGCAAGGCCACCCACTGATTTAACCCCCAATCCGGCTCCAGACTCTCAGTTCTGAGAGGATCTCAAACACATGCTGGCAACCGTAAAGAACAGTGCCTCTTGTCAGCCCCTGCCCCAACAACAGTCTCGGTTACCAGAAGGGGCACCAGTGATGTATGTCGCTTTTACTCTATCACAAACAGCGGCCTTAGTGACAAGTCTGCCTGACCCAGAGAAGCAGCCAATTCCCTTCTACCACAGGATAGTGCAGATACAAGAAACTTACTCAGCTGCCTGGAGAGACTTGATCAGCCTATGCCAAATCAAAGCAGGATATGTCTTTTGGCCAGTCATGCAGATGGCCTTCAATGATGCCTGCCTGACAAGTGCCACTTCCTACACCTCAGGCGTGGAGTTCTGTGCACAACTCCACGACTGGGCAAAGGAGAAGTTGACGGATCAGAAGACCACAATCCAAGATATTACCCAAGATAAAGGGGAGTCTGTGAAGAAGTATCATGCTAGACTCATAAAGGCACACACACACATGTTATCAACTGCTTTTGTTTCAGGGCTCAGAGAGGATATCAGAAAAGGCCTGATGGTGGCCCGCCCTGAATACCATTCAATGAAAATGTCTGATTTATTGTTGGTGGCCAGAGGTATAGAAAATCAAAAAGGTAAAAAACCAACGCCCCTCATGGTAACCCATGACGAAGATCCCACCTACACTCGTCCACCACCACTGCCCAATACCAGGTAAAGGATCACCTGTTACAACTGTGGGAAACGGGGCCACATAAAGAAAGAATGCAGAGCCCCAAGATGTCCCAGACGAGGCAGGGAACCCTATGCAGGGCAACGGGGACATGAACCACCACCACCACGCCCCAACTCTCACTAGGAAATGGGCAAACCCGTGTCACCCCTTATGGCAGTGTCCTCAAGTGGAACTGGGGGACCCTTAGCAAAAGTCACGTTACCCATACAAGGAAAACCTACCACCTTTCTACGGGTACAGCCAGAAGCGTGTTGAGGGCTGTGGACCTGCCTGATAATTCTTTCCTTTCCACTATTGATGTTTCCTGCGTAGGAATGGATGGGGTGCCCCGCTCCAGTCCACTTCCTGATTTGCTGCCAGATTTGTGGTGTCCTCTACATGTCCCTTGAATCTACTAGGAGCTGATGTGTTGTCCAGACTACAGGCCTCAATCAGGACACGCCTGAAGGGGGGGTGAAGTTACATACTCCCCTATCTTTAGAAGACTCATCTGCTTTGTGTTCTCAGCCTCTCCTGATGACACTTAATGAAGCAAAAACTTCAAGTTCAATACTGCAGGAAGTACTTGACAGAATCCCTGCGTGCCTATGGTCCACAGGACCGGAAGACAACGGTCACTTAAAGGTGCCACCAGTTTCAGTCAAGCTAAAAGAGGGCGCTTCATTGCCCCGGAAACCACAATAACCCCAAGAAGAGAATCCTAAAAAGAGAACCAGGTACCTACTGTGGATGCCTTTGACTGCAAAATACCTCACAGAGGTGGACCTTACAAACGTTTTCTTTAGTGTCCACCCTCACCCCTCCTGCTGGTACCTTTTTGCATTCATCCACGGAAAGTAACGGCAACATACCTAAACAGTTGTGCCACAAGGGGCACAGAACTTTCCAAGCCAGTTTGCAAAAGCTATGGCTATCATCCTTGACACATGACAAGAGGAACACCCGGAAGTGATTCTCTTCCAACATGTTGATGACCTTCTCCTTTGTGCAGCTGACTTACCCCCTGTTGAAGTCACCTCAGAAAGCCTGTTGTGCTATCTTGCCAACCAGGGCTGCAAAGTCTTAAAGCCCAAATTGCAGTGGTGCTCAACATCTGTCATTTTCCTTGGACACTGTTTGTCCCATGGGACACGACACCCCACTGAAGACAGGGTGCAAGTAATCTCTGACACCCCACTGCCACAAGGTCAGAGATCCCTTCATGCCTTCCTTGGACTAATTTCCTAGTGCAGAGCATGGATTCCAGAAGCCTTCCTACTGATACTCTGCAATCAGACCCTTCCAGATGTCTCCTGGAGAAATATCTAAGTTTGAGGCCCTCAAGTGTGCCATCTCAGGCGCTAGGGCTCCCAGCCTACGGCAAAACGCACAAGCTCTTTGTATCCGAATGTTCTGAGACATGCTGCAGGTGTACTCACCCAATCACACGGCATCAGCCTACGCCCCATAGGATATTATTCCTGTCGGCTGGATGTGGTAGCAAGAGGAGGCCTATTGTGTCTGCGAGCTGGCTTTGCTACACAAGCCTTGCTTGACAAAACTTTGAACTTAGTCCTCGGACACTGCCTCGTTCTGCTTGCTCCCCATGACGTTGTTGCCATATTCAACCAAGATCCAGCCGAAACACTTGTCCACTACCAGACACTTGAGACTCTTGTGTTCCCTCCTACTGGACAGCATTACTCTATTAAGTTATCAAACACTGAACCCTACCACCCTTCTTCCACTTCTCGAGGGGGGAAAGAAGGAGGAGGAGTAGAGTCTTGGCTTGTCACCCCATGACCACACAGGACACGCGGTCACCACTGAAAACACTGTTCTACAAGCTGAAGCCTTACCACTGGTGATGTCTACACAGGAGGCAGAGCTGTAAGCACTTACTACAGCATGTAAATGGGCAGAGGGAATAAGAGCCAACATTCATATTGACTCAAGATATGCTTTCAGCATTGCCCATGATTATGGTGTTATCTAGGACAGAGGATTCCTGATGGCTGCAGGAACACCTGTGGAAACTTGATTGATGCCTTGCTTCTCCCAACCCAAGTGACTATTCTGAGTAAAGCACACGACAAAATGAACTCAAAGGAAGCTTAAGGCAATCATCTAGCCAATTCAGCTGCCAAACAGACAGCTGGTGGTCCACGGGAAGTGGACAGCAGGGTGGTAGAAGAAGACCACCCCGTGCTTACCTTACAGACTTTCCCAGTGGACAGAGTTTATCTAAAAGAACTACAGGAAACAACAAGTGCGGATAAGAAGGAAAGCTGGAAATGGAGAGGAGCAACTCTCAGAAATGGACTATTCGAGTGCAACAAGAAGCCTTGTCTACCCAGGAGTATGTACCCAGCCGTGGTGCAATGGGCACATGGAGCTGCCCACTTGACAAAGACTTTTATGAACTCTCTTATCAACAAGTGTTGCACCAAGAGTTACTCCACTGACCGACAGCTTCTGCAGATCATGCATTATCTGCACCAAATGTAACCCAGGATGCACAGAAGAAGCACCTGGCAAAAGCCCTATACCCCATTCCAGAGGATGCAAATTGATCATTCTCAAGTGCCAAGAAGTGACAGATTTGAAAACGCCCAAGTGGAAGTGGTCACGACTGCCAGGACCACAGCTAAGAAACTACTGAGTGAGATAGTATGTAGATTTGGGGTCCCAGAGGTGATATTGAGAGATCAGGGACCAGCCCTAACAACAACCCTTACTAAAGAGATTTGGGCAGCACTGGGGGTTCAGTTGGCACTACACATCCCATACCACCCCCAAAGTAGCGGGAAGGTAGAAAGGATGAATGGGACACTAAAAACAGGATGTTAAAGATGGCCCAAGAGACTAACATGAGTTGGCCAGACAGTTAGCCCATTGCCCTGTTCAGTGTCAGACACACCCCCAGGGGAAACATGCCCTATCCCCTTATGAAATTTTGTTTGGTTCAGCTCCCAGACTTGGTTGTTACTTTCTACAACAGTTACAGTCTGATGTGTTGACTAATTATGTAAACACATTATCACGAGAATTAACCTGAATGCATGTCCAGGTGTTTTCTTCCATTCCAGATCCTGAATTAGATACAGGAACACACCAACTATTGTCTGGAGATCCTTGAGCCAAGTTATGATGGTCCATTCCAAGTTTTGCTGACCACAGCCACCTCAGTCAAGTTGGCCAGGAAGAACACCTGAATGCACGCTTATCACTGCAGGAGAGCGTGTTTTCGGGTGCTGCATATTCTTTTTCTGTTTGATCTAGGGGGGAGGGGCCCAGGAGGTGGCCATCACAAAAATGATAACATAATTACGTTTTGGTGTAACTCTTCAGGTACACATGTGACCACCTTTACCCTAGATTACTGTGACATAGTACCTTGTCCGTTTGACCCTTCATGGTGATGCCATTGGTACAGTGATATCCCTGACGGTAAGGACATATATGTATGCCACACAGACAGTTACTGGGGACAGAGTTGTGGTTTCTGTGGGGGCCAGTGGGTTGGAACACAGGGCCAGACTGGGCGACCACAGAGTGTATTAGACAAAAAAGATGAAAATAGAAAGCCCCATATCCTAACCAAAGATACCCCTGATACATACACTGACCCAGCACACAGTCAGAGGAGGAAGCGAACAGCTCTCTCCGGAAGCTTTGACCCTCATGTATACATACATGTCCTAGGGGTTACAAGGGGGGTCCCTGATGAGTTTAAATCCAGGGATCAGGTAAAAGCTGGTTTTGAGTCTTTGACCCCCATAACAACTGTCAGCAAGAATGTAGATTGGATTAACTACATGTCATGGTTATGCAATAGAGTTTGTCGATCAGCATACCTGTCTCCATGTGTTCATCTCTAGAGACCAGCTGACCCTCACCTGACTGCTTTTGTAACCTCCCCTCTAAGCATGGCCCCACCCCAGGCCCTATCAGAGAACCCTATATTAACCTGTGCACTGCAAGCCAGCAGTGCTGATCAACCACTGTGTGTTAGCCTCTGTGTGTACTTGCTGTGTTTCCTACATCTGATTCCTGTTACCGACTTTGGCCTGTTCCCGACCATCCCTGTTTGCCTGTGACCCTGATGTTCCAGCCTGCTGCCTCCTTCCTCTTCTCCTGTAGTCTACCAGGAGCGTGAGCTGTGAGACCCTGGGGGCCGCGACCTGGAGCCAGACTGCAGCGCAGTCCATCCTCACCACTAGAGGCTCTGGTGAACACCTGCTGGCTCTTAGACTCCGCGCCCTGGGGAATCTATGCTCTAGCTCCCAGTGGGATCTGTGTCAGTGATCCAGTAGACCTGCTTCCTGAACCTCCCAGGGTACAATCCGCAGCAGTCAGTGCTAGGGTCCACTACCTTGCGGTGCATTCCTGATCCCAACGGTATGCATCTGTCATCCAGCCTCTAGTGACCTGACACTACACATATTATAACCAACAGAGATTTGTAAATTACTCTAAAGACACCCTCCAGGGAATTGCTGACCAGTTAGCCCCCACTTCCTACATGACATTCCAGGACTTGATGGCCTTAGACATGGTGCTAGCTGGGAAAGGAGGTGTTTTGTAAAATCATGGGAAAAAAAAAAAAAAAAACGGGAACCTGTTGTACATACATTCCTGATAATATTGGCCCAAATGGTAAGGTTACTTTAGTTATAAAGAAATTAGAAGATCTGTCACTGGAGTTGAAGAAGAACTCAGGTATCACAGACCCATGGGACCAATATTTTAGCTGGATGAGTGGGTGGCAGAAGGTGCTCGTCCAGATACGGGTAACGGTATTAATAATCCTGGTCCTTTTAGCCCTGATTGTATGCTGTATTCTACCTTTTGTAAAAAGTTAATGAACAAGGCTGTAGACAATAGCAGACCTACATTTCTCCACCAAGAAGAAGAGGACCTCCTTATGATGGAAGATGACAAACCCTTCACTCCTCTACAGTCACTCCCTGTCCATAATCTCACAATCCTATAGGGTTATAGGGATAGATAGCGCCTGACTGCACCTCTCCAGCTGTATCGAGGAGGGAAGTGAACAGTTGCTGCCCAATTCTATATACAGCCTAAAAGAGTTGCTGAGGAGAAGGGCCAGGCTAAAAAGTGGGACCTTTAGTATTAGGGACAGAAAAGAGAAAATAGTCATTTTAGGGGGGATTGTGAAGGAATGTGATGTAGATAATAATAATAGTAATCTGAAAATGTCTACTTTCTTATGTGCATACATATTTTTCTCCTTACTCATTATATAAGTATACAGATTTGCTCTGTTCCTATATTTTCTGAAGATGGCGTGTACCCCCTGCATCCCACACATCAAAAGAACGCGGAACTGGAGATAAAACCAAAGAGAGCCAAACCTTGTTATGAAAATTATCCATCTTCTTTTCTGTCTTAACCAATGAGATGTACCTATTAGACTAACATAGCAATGACGTATTTGTGTGTATAAAACATTAACACCGCCTTGAATAAATCAGAAGTGTAATGAGTTAGCAATTCTGAGCGTGTCTCAGAGTGTTTACTTTTATATGCATGCATATCCACACTTTTCAAATTAGAGACAGCAGCAGATAACCTTGAGCTCGATTGAAGCTCTTAAATCATTTCCATAACAGTACTTCTCAGCAACATTGTCCCTTACTTGTTCGGAGAGTTCCTTGGTCTTCATGGCAGTGTTTGGTTAGTGATGCCTCTTGCTTAGGTGTTGCAGCCTCTGGGGCCTTTCAAAAAGGTGCGTATATGTAATGACAGATCATGTGACACTTTGAGTGCACACAGGTGGACATCATTTCACTAATTATGTGACTTCTGAAGGTAATTGGTTGCACCAGAGCTTTTTATGGGCTTTATAACTAAGGAGGTGAATACATACGCACATGCCAATTATCATTTTTTTATTTCTGAAAAATAGTTTTATGTATATATTTTTCTAATTTTACCTCACCAACTTAGACTATTGTGTTCTGATCCATCACATATAATTCAGATTTAAAAAACATTGAACTAAAGGCTGTAATGTAACAAAATAGGTAAAAAGCCAAGAGGGTGAATACTTTTGCAAGGCACTGTAGATCTCCATACCGTGCGTTTGGATCCAGTTGCTATTGGATTCCAACCGCTAGGGAGAGAGCCAGAAAATCAACCCTACACTCCTCCCCTCACTACCTGAGGACCTGTCACCTTACCAACAACTTTTAGCTTGTTCCTCCTTCATTCCTCGTCTTGTCCTTGCCGAGTTAACCCTTTGTAGCAGTGTTACTTCATACCACACATGCGCTTTACAGACCCAGGTTCTTTGGATTACGCCAGAACCAACACGCATCCCTTTGAATAACTTCAGACCAGGCTCATAACGGTTAATATATCTTTACTGAACATGGTGCAGCATACAGTTAAATATGAACAACATCCTTTCCCTAATCCTAACTAGAATAATGTAGTGGCCCAGGCATACCTCCATGAGGTGAGAGTCCATTGTGGTATTATCCACAACTTGGATGTTCTCCGCAAATCCTGTTTTTTTGGTAGTGCCACTGAATGCACACACAGGTGATGCTGTAACTCCGTGACCAACTTCAACCAACCTTTTTGGATCTCAGCCATCCCCCCTTCTCACAACACAGGTAAGTAGGCTAGGGCCAAAAGCCTGGTAACTAAGCAAGAAACACTTAACCCTTTCTTCAACCTGAGGTGGTACTCTGGTTGGGAAACATTGATCCGGGCAACCAAATCCCTACATTGGGATAGGGTACTCATAATTGCATCCAAGACTCAGGCACTGGATAACATCCAAAGCTTGACTGTTTGTATTCTTGTAAGAAAATGTGCAGGATGGAGCAAGGTTTTGGATATTAGGTAACAACTATCAAACACATCAATCCAAAAAAGGTGTGACATGTAGAAACACCCTTCCTGTCAAGTGTAGAGGTTTCTACCTGTAGTGTACACATTTCTATTTTATTTTAGCTAACAACTAGTGGCATGCTTAAAGCTAGTGAGTAGAATTATAGGGGTCTGATAATGTTGAGTTATATAAATATATAAATAGAGACTATCACTTTAAGAATTTGTAATGCGCTTTTCTGTTTTTACTTTCCTTAGGCGTTTTTTTTTTTTGTTTGTTTCTATTCCTGGGAAAACTAAACTGTTGGATATGTGATGACACAAACTACTGATAAGAACCCAGAAAATTGCTCAAAATGACTTTCTTATCAAAACCAGTCTGAAGTGACCAAATACTGCTGAAATCTCTTTTTTGCCAGTCACATGATTTATACACCCATTTAACTGTTCTCTTACTACTAAGAAGATATGAATGCTGATTGGACTCACACCTATAACACGCCTAGACCTTATGCATATTCATAAGTATATATTGTTAAACTTGATGTTTGTAAGTCAGAGATACTTCCTTCTCCTTTCGGCCCAGTAGAGCTGGATATCTGTGTGTTGAGTCTCTCCACTGTAGTGTATGAATAAAGCACCTAATTTTCTTTTACAAAGATTTGGATCTACTATCTCATCTGAATGTCTTGTTTGGCGACTCCCTAGCCTGATTTAACACTAGCCTACTTACCAATGAAAGTGGGAATGATTGAACTATTAATTGCAGGAGTTATACACCAAACTAAATATCTCTATGACTAGTTCTATGTGCAATTCCATTACCCAACTGTCATCAGCACTGATTCTGTTGACCACAGTTCTTGAGATGTTTAGTTATTAGGTAGCCAGCTATATGACTTCTCAGAAACTTCAAATGAACAAATATAGTAGTCTTAGGGCTCATTCATATTTTTAGTATCATGCATTATAATTAACATTATAAAATGTGTTACCAAAACACAAGGAAACATACTGTATACAGTATATGCATTACAATTATTGAACTGCACCCCAATACACATGTACATTGTTCTATCAGGCTGGGTCCACACTGATGCGGGCGCTGTTCACAGCATGGGGTCTGGTGTGTCCCTGTTCACTGATTCAGTTGCGAATCAGGTCCCCATTTTTGCCTGAATTCGCACCTGAATCAGAAACCAAAGACGTGCAGGACCCTTTTTAAATGCAAGCTGTGTGAACCGGCTACATTGAGAGCTGGTCACACTCTCCTGTCATGCGACTTGGATGTGGGGAAACCCGCATCGAATTTGCATATGTGTGTACCCAGCCTAATACTCTATGATGCACAAATGCAAATGCTCGGTCGGTTGAAACGCGCTACAGTTTCAACTATAGTACAGGACCTAGTGCATGGACAGCCTATTCAAAATTAATAGGTTGCCTCACGCAATGTGCTTTAATGTACAAAAATGCGTAAATTACAGCATACAGCTATTGTAGTATGAATGTGCACTTTAACTTTAAAGCATTAGCTTGCAGTTAGTTTAAATCATCTAAAGTGAACATACCAGTTAAATGAGACCTGATGTAAATCTGACCAGACCATATACTGTATGTTAAGGCTAATATATTCATGGCTTTTTTTGCAGTTGATTAAGAAAAAGCTGGAAATGTTCCTCATTACTGATCTTGGTTTTGTATCAAGAGAAGACAGCAAATTATAGTATAGTTGAAATTGATAACCCAGAAACCAATGCTACTTACCATTGCCAGGAGCCACACAACCACAGTGTAGATGTTACACATGAACTATATGATTCTTTGGTTATACTACCAGTTAAATGGTAGATGCTGGAACTATTAAATTTTGCTGAAAACATTTTCACACAGACAGTATCCAGACATCACATTCCTAACACACACCATAAACATGTCACATACCAGTAAATATTCCAGACAGCTCTACAGAAGGGGTCCTCAGAATGTTTCATCCTCGCATTGTTTTCCTTTTATGTGACTTTTTTGTAATCTGCTCCATACTTTAGAGCATACTGCACATATCAGAAACATAAGGAACACACTTGGTAACAGCTTTACTATTGAAAGCATGAGGACCCCATATTGCCTTCTTTTGTTCCTACGGTTTTTAAAGAGTAACTCCATTTTTGTTGAAAAACAACAATCTCCTCTGGGTGATCAATGTACATTGCACGGATCTTAACAAATTTTGTTGCATAGCTACTCTGAAGAAAATGCTTTTTGTTGTCTTCAGAGTGAATGTGAATATGAGTAACTTTTTATTATTAATCAGCTGATGCACTTTCTGACACGTACCTCATATGTGAGCCTGACGTGCAGAGGGAGACCTCTCGTACAGCCCTGGTTCCCATATCACTGGAGTTAAGGACAGTGACCGTAGGAGCACAGCGGGGTATGAGTGCCTGGTGGATTCTCTGGAACTGGAGATGATGTCCACTGGGAGACACTGGAACTGGCTGGAGTGCCGGGTGCAGGTCAGCAGGCTGCAGGTAAGCTGGACGCAGGTCAGCAGGATGCAGGTAAGCTGGATGCAGGTCAGCAGGATGCAGGTAAGCTGGATGCAGGTCAGCAGGATGCAGGTAAGCTGGATGCAGGTCAGCAGGATGCAGGTAAGCTGGATGCAGGTCAGCAGGATGCAGGTCAGCAGGATGCAGGTAAGCTGGATGCAGGTCAGTAGGATGCACACAGCAGGCAGAAGCAAGGTCAGACAAGCCGGGTCATACACAGTGGATCAGTTCAACAGAATCGGCAGGCAAGGAATAGTCAAGTTCGGGCTGGTTTCTGGTAACAGGAGATCAGACAGGCAGGTAAACAGAATCAAAGTCAGGGAAAGCCAAGGTTCAGGATTGGAGACAGCAGCGTGGTCAGAGACCCAGGTCAGGTGATCGGATGCTGATTACAGGAACAGGTCACAGGTGAAGCTGCAGATCAAACAGCAAGAGCTGAATGGTGGAAGGCCCTCTTAAAGGCCACTGGGCGCCAAAGCCAAATCACTGTGCAAGCGATCTCTGCGATCGGCACATGCGCATTGGCGCACGCCTGTTCGTTACTGGGAACCTGTTGGTGGGGATGCGCCTGAGCCCTGTTGCAGGTCTGGAAGTAGTATGTCCATGACACTTGCAGTGTTCTAATAAGGAAATTTCAGGCTCTGTATCCCTTTTGAAGTAATAACCCTTGGACAGTCTCTCACCAAAAATTTAAATTTGTTGCAGAAGATGCCTTAAATCTGACTTGTATCTTAGTGCAGACTTCTGGGGAAGTGTCACATACCTTGTTTGGAGGCTGAGTTGATGAGAGGGCATCCCTTGCGGCTCTGGCCCGAGCACAATGTGGTGACAATGTGGTGACAGAGGTACAAGGCTCAAAGAAGCACGAGTGTAGTAGGTGACTGCTACGGATAGAGACGTTGTCAAGGTGAGAAGACATGTGCAATTCGTTTCAGTCCGAATCTAAATTCTGATGAATTTTAGGTTATTCTGAGATTTGGATGTATCCTAATCTTCGAATGACAACAGTAACAAATTTTGTTCAAATTCCTTTTGTTTCATTTATTAGTTTTCTAACTAATTCCAAATTTTCAGGACCATTCAAATTCATATCAGTCGAAAAATGATCGACTGATCCGAAATTTGTGTGCAGTTGGTTAGCAGGTTTTTAAAAAGCAGGCCGCTAAGCAGGCCGCCATGTCCTTAACAACCATTATATCATCAGCTGTCAGAGGGTTTCCCCACTGACAACAGAATGTAAACAGAATTACATATAAAAATTCAGAAAAACAACAGCATGGGGGTCTCCCTCCCTATCTATACCAGGCCCTTTTGGTCTAGTGTGGATTTTAAGGGGAAATCAACGCCAACATTTTTTTTTTAAATGGCATACATACATACCAGACCCTTTTTTAAGCATGCAGCCTGGCAGGCCATGAAAGTGGGGGGTGAGCCCCCCTCCTGACCCATACCAGGCCACATGCCCCCAACAAGGGCCCCTTTCCCACACTACACTATGTGAGCGTTTCCCTTGGTTTTTTTTCCTATTTCCCTGCCTCCTTCCCACAACCCTGGCCCAGTGATTGTGGGGTGCAGGGGTGACTTATCAGAATCTGGAAGCCCTCTTTAACAAAGGGGCCCTCCAGATCCTCCCCCCCCCCCATGTGAATGAGAATGGGGTAAATAGTACCTCTAATCATTCAGCCAAAAAAAAGTCAAAGTTAATGAAAACACAACACCAGTTTTTGACAAGTCCATTATTAAAAAAAACATACAAACACTGATTCGAACGGAAAAAAAAATGCAGAAAGACAGGTAAACATAGGAGCAAGGGTTACCCGGTGATGCAACCGGATGGCCCCGCCCCATGTTTACCTGTCATTTGACTGTGTCCCTGGACAGGAACAGTCGTGTTTGGTCGGCGGCGGGTTTCTGTTTTTTTCCGTTCGGGTCAGCGTTTTTATTTTTTTTTAATAAAGGACTTGTCAAAAACTGGAGTTGTGTTAATAACTCTTTAAGCACTTTTTGGTTGGTGAATGAGTATGGGGTACTATGTACCCCATACTCATTCACCTGGGTGGGATCTAAGGGCCCCCTTGTTATAGGAGCTTCCAGATTCCGATAAGCCCCCCGCTCACAGACCCCGGGTTGTGGGGAAGAGGCCCTTCTCCCCATCAACATGGAAATAAGGTACTTTTGGGGTGAAGAGCCTTGATCCAAAGCACCCTCCATGTTAAGGGCATGTGGCCTGGAATGGTTCAAGGGGGGGGAGCGCTCGCTCATCCCCCCTCCTTTCCTGGCCTGCCGGGCTCCGTGCTCAGATAAGAGTCTGGTATAGGTTTTGGGGCTGGGGCCCCATGCTATTTAAAAAAAAAATTGGTGCGAGGTTCCCCTTGTTAGCATAGATTACTGGACAGCTGACCACCCTCCCTTGGTAATCCACAGCGACCCCATCAGAATTCTGGACACTCCAATGACACACACAACAGGCAGCTTTCATGTACAAAATGAGTCTGAACTCTTTATTAAGAATAATATCTTTATATGTGAGTTACAACACAGTGGGGAGGGGTAAGAGGGGTGGGGTTAACTCGCTCCTAATGCCCTCTACACATGACCGGTTTTGCCATTGGAATAAACTCTGAAGGTTTTTCCGACGGGGTTCCGCCGGAATTCCGCTCAAGCTGTCTTGTATACACACGGTCACACCAAATTCAGACCATCCAGAACGCAGTGACGTTCAACAAGTACGACGGGACTAGAAAACAGGAATGTTCAATAGTCAGTAGCCAATAGCTTCCCTCTCGTACTTGCGTCGTTTTTGGTGCGTCGGAACAGCATACAGACGAGCGGTTTTTCCGATAGTAATTTGTTCCGTCGGAAAAATATAGAACATGTTCTCTATCTAAGTCCGTCTGAATTTTCTATGGAAAAAGTCCGATGGGGCATACACACGGTCAGAATATACGATGATAAGCTCCCATCGGACTCTTTCTCTCGGAAATTCCGCTCGTGTGTACGCGGCATAAGTTTCTAAGGGTTAACCAGGCTTCTACAGAGAGATTTTTCATCATTAATTTTAGGCAGCTGAAAGGAATTTACAAAGATAGCTTATCTGCATAGACTAACTACCTAGAATTGGCCTAAACACAATGAATCATACAGTGCAAGTTCTTAATTAAAACTTGGCTCAAACAAAAAGGTCTAAAATTCTAACGAGAAAGAAGTGTAAGATAAGACACGTACATTCTTTAAAAAGTGACAGTTGATCATATGCTCTATTACACCCCTTAGGATTTATGAATTGTATATTACTAATTGGCAATATGCACGTTAATTACACCCCTTAAAATCCATAACAGATCTAAGGGTCTGGTAAGTATTTTGGGGGGTCCCTACACAATTTTTTACATTTTGGCATGGGATTCCCCTTAAAATCCATACCAGATCTGAAAGGCCTGGCATGCTTGGATAAGGAGTGTGTAGTTGTAGGGGGCGCTTTGTGTGTTCAATTCTGACATTCCTTATACATACCCAATTTAACGTGCATATTGCTAATTAGTGATATACAATTTATAAATCCTGACAATCCAGTGCTGAAATTGATTATTGACAGTGATTCAAATTAATACATCAAGTCCATAAATCTTTTTCTTTTTGGGTGCAACTTCAATTCTTAAAACGGTCACCAGTAGCAAACTTCATGTAGATCACCCAGTGAATGTGAGTAAATTGCCTACTCACTAGACCACCATGACCATGGGTGTCCGCAGGTAGGGGTGAAGGGGGGTCATGTGCCCCCCCCCTGGAATCAGGGATTGGATCTTAAATTCAGCACAGTTGCGTCGCTATCTGGGTGCGGGCAGCCCGCACCCAGGTGCCACCCGCCAGTGGGGTGACACCATCAAGGTGCTGTCAAGCCCCCCCAGTGTAGTGTGACTTCGGCTCTTTTCCCTGCTCTGTCCAGCAGAGAACTCGGCGGCGCTGTGACAGGAGAAAGGCGAGTTGCGGGCTGTCAGAGGTTTTCCCCGCTTGCCCCCCCTTTCTGCTGTCAGGTAGAAGAGACAGCGTCTCTCACCAGGTTCCCTGCCCAGCTTCCTGCCCGCTCCGTGCCTTCCCTATTGGCCATAACTGAGGGTCAATCAAAGGAGACTAGGAGAGGAGAGCATCATGGGACATGTAGTCCAAAAGATTGGCGGCCCCATTTTCCACAGAGAGGAGGCTACAGCTCCACCAAGAGAGAGATTGAGAGACTGCAGCCTGGAAAAAAGCTGAGGGAGAGAGTGCTACAGGACAAAGAACGACGGGTGTGTTGGGCGGAAGCCAGAGAGAGCCACGCTGCCCAACACCACCAGAGAGGGAGCCACACTGCCCAGCGCCACCAGAGAGAGAGCCACGCTGCCCAGCGCCACTAGAGAGGGAGCCATGCTGCCCAGCACCACCAGAGAGAGAGCCACGCTGCCCAAAGACTGAGCCACTACCAGGGTACAGACATGCTACACTACTGACCAGAGTCACCCCTGGGGAACCCAGAGTGAGCAATCATCCAGCCGGAGGGATCACTTCTGTAGTTTCGCTGGGTCTGGTAAGAGGGCATGTTGGCCATTATCCATTACTTATCCTAGGGACTGTACTAGGTCTGCAGTCTCTGACCATGATAATGTGATTATGACATTGTCAAAAAGGGGCGGTGCATGGGTGACCCTAAAATGATGCCCCCCCCTGAAAAAAGTTCTGCGGATGCCCATGACCATGACTTTTTTAGCTAAAAAAAAGGTCAGGTTAAGCTGTTAGCATGGATCAACAGTCCTGCTGGTGTGTCAAAAGGAGATGTGATTGGGAACCTTGCAGTTTCTCCACCGTGATAGCGCATTTTAAAAATGGATAAAAACGGGACCATAGTATAAACATAATTTATTTAACCACTTCAGCCCCGGAAGAATTGGCTGCACAATGACCAGGCCATTTTTTAAGATTCGGCACTGCGTTGCTTTAACTGGCAATTGCGCGGTCGTAAGACGTTGTACCTAAACAAAATTTAGGTCCTTTTTTTCCCACAAATAGAGCTTTCTTTTGGTGGTATTTGATCACCTCTGAGGTTTTTATTTTTTGCGCTATAAACAAAAAAAGAGCGTCAATTTTGAAAAAAAAGCAATATTTTTTACTTTTTGCTATAATAAATATCCCCCAAAAATATATATATATATATATATATATATATATATATATATATATATATATATATATATAAAAAATTTTCCTCAGTTTAGGCCGATGTGTATTCTTCTACATATTTTTTGTAATAAAAATCGCAAAAAGTGTATATTGATTGGTTTGCACAAAAGTTATAGCGTCTACAAAATAGGAGATTGATTTATGTCATTTTTATTATTAGTATTTTTTTATTAGTAATGGCGGCGATCTGCAATTTTCATCAAGACTGCGACATTATGGCGGACACATCGGACACTTTTGATACATTTTTGGGTTGATTGACAATTATACAGCGATCGGTGCTATAAAAATGCACTGATTACCGTATAAATGTCACTGGCAGGGAAGGGGTTAACACTAGGGGGTGATCAAGGGGTTAACTGTGTTCCCTAGGTGTGTGTTCTAACTGTGGGGGATGGGAGTGAATATAGGAGCTGAGAGATCGTGGTTCCCAGCTCGTAGGAACTCACGATCTCTCTCTCCTGTCCTCACAGAACTGGGATGGGTGTGTTCTGCCTCTCGTGCCCGCTATCACTTGTGGCCGGCGGTCATGACAATCGCCGGTCACGAGCATCGGCATCCCCGCTGTGCATCGGGCATGGGCACGCGTCTGCTATCTCGCTTGAAGGGACCAACGTATAGCTGCGACGGTTCGCAGGATCGTGCCGACCTGCCGCCGTATAATGACGGCGGCTGGTCGGCAAGCGGTTATAAAGATGAATATAAAAACTTGGGTCAAATGGCTGCTTACATTGGTTGGTGCCTTAGCCTGGCACTGAGGAATTTAGATACGAATCGTCAGACAGATGGACACAGCCATTTGGCACATGTTTTTATATTCATCTTTTTAAATAAACAGTGTTTATACTATGGTCTCGTTTTAATCTATTTTTTAAATGGGCTATCGCGGTGGAGAAACGACAAGGTTCCCAATCACATCTCCTTTGGCACACCAGCAGAACTGTTGATCCATGCTTAACCTGACCATTTTTTAGCTAATATGGTCATGGTGGTCTAGTGAGTAGGCACGTTACTCACATTCACTGGGTGATCTACATGAAGTTTGCTACTGGTGACGGTTTTGTATTGTCAGGATTTATGAATTGTATATTACTAATTAGCACTAGGCACTTTAAATTGTGTATGTATGAGGCATGTCATAATTGAACACACACAGCACCCCATATCACTACACACCCCAAATCCTACAAAGACAGCACTCATGCACTTTTAAAAAAGATCAGTATTACATACCGCCCAACTTTTTGAAATGGGTACAAGGGACACCTATGTAGGTATGTAGGGCAAAAGTCTGTAGGCATAGGACACACCCCCCGTCACGCCCCCTTAAAGGGCAATTATACAAAAAAAAGGTTAGTTAAACCCACAAGTGCTTTTTTTTTTTACCACCAATATTCCTTTTATATTGGCTTTTGAAATTTACAAATGCAGCAATTTTAGAAATTGGATGAAAAGGTTTAGCACTGGGAAACACTTTTTGAAAGATAAAAAGTGCATTTTATATACAACTATATAGATCAGACCAAAATGAGGGACAGATGAGGAGGAAAGAGGGGCAGAGGGACCTTGTTTCAAATTAAGAACAGTCCCTCGAAATCAGGGACAGTTGGGAAATATGGTATTATTTTAACAAAAATTCAGAACTCTGTAACAATTATTACCATTCATATAAGTTTTTAAAAAAATAGACATATTCAACCAAACTGACCTCAATTTGCACTGAATTGTTATTCCCTGATTATTAAAACTGGTTAAGCAGCTTATACACTCAGCTGAGGACTATTCTCTTGGTGGTCTTTCATGGAAAAAGGTCTAGACTCTACAGACAGATTGCTTTAACCTTCAGTCCGGTTCACACTGGTGCTATGCGGGAAACTCTGCGATTCAGTGTCGGTTCCCGCAATTGAAGTGCACACTGGTTCACACTGACTTTTGCAAACTGCTGGGGCTGTCAATGTAAAGTTAATGACACCTCCAGATTGGTTCACAGATCACAGTGCCAAATGGTACAGGAATCGGATCGCACAGGTGTGGACCAAGAAAAGGGTTCTGCACCATTTTGGTGCGAATGCGATGAGATTTCAGCCATACAGTTTGTATGGCTGAATTCGCATTGCACAGACATCGCATGTCATCTGCACAATGCAGTGTGAATAACATTTAATGTCTGTGATTACACAAGTGTGAACCCAGCCTCAGAGCCAGTTTCTCTAAGATTCTTCAGACAGATGGGGTACAGATACAAGCCCAATTACCAGTTACAGTGGGGGGGTTGGCCCTTCCGGACTTGCGCTCTTATTTTTTTGCATCACGGTGCTGGAGATGGTTCTAATTGATCCGGATCCAACTAAACAAATTTCTATATACTATAGGGCAGTGGGTCCTGGGAACTCGGGGTTGCTATCCAAGGCCAGGGCTCGGTGGGTGACTATTGTGCCGGAGTTGTCTGAGGAGATATGGCAGGAAGTTCTGGATACTTATCTTGTATCTGTCATCTCTTCCACGGATAAGTTGATTCAACTTCGATACCTTCACCAGATGTACTACACGCCAACTAGACTATACCGAATGAGTAGGAGGGACTCCGCAGTCTGTCATAAATATATGGTACAGAAGGGACCTTCATCCATATGGTGTGGGAATGCCCTAGAATAAGACCGTTATGGTCTCAAGTGACTGAATTTATTTCTGATAACTTTGGACTACCTAATATCTGTTCTCCCTTGCGTTGCCTCCTAGGGGTCTTTGTCCAGGAGGAGATGAATGCATACACTAAACTGTTCCTTAAGATCTTATACTTTGGAGTAAGAAAACTGATAGCCAGGCGCTGGATTTATGGAGAGCAACTGACAGTAGGGATGTGGATAAAAGTAGTAAATGCGGATGTACTTTTATATAGGATGATGTATGAGGCCAGGGGTGCCCCCAAGAAATTCAGGAAGGTATGATGTGGACTCCAAGAACACACTGGAGAAAGAAGGGACCTAGAGTTGTGGACGTGCCTAAGAGAGTAATCCCAATGGCAGAGTCCAGCCAGAGGGTGGGAATATGAGCATAGCCATTGGACGAATTAATTTTGAAGTTAGAAGGGTGTAGTAGGCTATGAGAAGCTGTATCCCATTGCCCATGGCTTTCTAAAATAAACGTTAAAATCCCTGGGGGGGAGGGCGGTTGGGGTTCTGCCCTTCACGGAAGAGGAAGGATTGGTTACTTCCTTCGCCTAAGGGGAAAGTTGGGGGGGGGGGGTTTGGTTGCACTGATTTTTTTTTTAAACAATAGACACCAAAGCAACTGTTCCAGGGTGCAGGATAGGGTTGGAGATTCAGAACATCATGGTTATGGAATGTTGATGTTACATTATTGTCTGGGTAACTGTGAATTCACTGCTGACTATACTGTATGTAATACCTGCTGATGTCTTGTATGTTTAATTTCTGATATGCTAAATAGAAACTTTTGGAAAAAAAAAAAGAGATACAAGCCCAATTGGCTGCTGACATTTAGCCTACGTTCACATTGGGCCGATCTTGCATGCGATTTGACATGTCAAATCGCATGCCAAATCGACGGCTATGGCACCGTCCGAATCAGTTTGCGGCAATGCACAGATTCCCAAAAGTAGTTTCTGTAGTCTCTGTACTACTTTTGACAACTTCGGGGGCGATTTGAATAGACAACTGTGCATGACCCCCCCCCCCCCCCAAGTCAGACTGCATTGCTGGTTTGAAATCGTACGAATTCAGCTGAACTTACACGATTTCTAACCCGCATCAGTGTGAACCTGGGCTTATATCTAGCTCAGTTTACTGAATATGATAGCCATATGTTTGTCTTTAAAGTTGTCACTTAGCATTTTTAGGACTTAAATATGTGTGGTATGTGTTGTTTTGGTTTCAGAGGAAGCTAGAACTGCAAACTGCATGCTTTTTTTTTTAACAAGCTTGTGTACTACATTAGTAAAATGTAGAGCTTAAGGGAATTTTTACAGAGCACATGACTGGGTAATTTAGATGTGTTTGCTTGCAGAATGCTACAATTTAATGTCACAGTCAGCTGCTCAGAGCAGTAAAAATATACTGCTACTTTGCAAAACTGTAAGCTTAAAGTGGCATTAAATGCAAAAACAAAAATATATTATATTGCAGTTTACCAAATCTTAGATGTGATGGCTGCATTAATTTTCTTTTTTTTTTTTCTTTTTCTTTTTAGTTCTTTTCTTTAGATTTCCTCTGTGGATCCTGCCAGTAAGTCTGTTATTTTTCAGCTAACTGTAACAGACCAAGCTGTCCAGCAAAAGTGGTAGTTGGTGTCTTGAGACAAACCATTCAACAATGACAGGGATGTTTACAATGGTCAGCATTTATTTATTCATGTAAAAGCCTGTCTTCTATCAGCATTATGCAGAGAGGGACCATTGTGCTCTGTGTGCAGGCAGTGTTCTTTCTGCACAGATCTGACACATTATTATTTGGTGCCAACAGATTCAGAACTGCTTTACAAATAGCTCTGCAATCAGCAAAGCTCATGCTCACTGCAGATTGGAGAGCTTGAGCTCTGGTTTAAGAGGGCGGCATGCAGCGGTGGCCCGTCCATTAGGGGCACCCGGGCGCCGCCCCCTCTCTCCTCTCCACCCCCTATATGCAGTGGATAGATTTATGCATAGCATAGCCATCACTGCCACTCCTATTCACGTGTCTGGCCCCTTTTCGGTCACTGGGCACATGAATTACAGTGGCCAGGGTTTTTTTAAGCACCTGATTAGAGCCATAGGCTCCAATAGGTTTCAAAATCGGGTGGGCTCGGGTCGCAGAGGATGCGTACAGAGCCCACCCAGGTGTGTTGCAACAGCGAATGAGTATTAGCTGTTGCAACACTGATCCTCATCCCGGCCAATCAGGAAGCAGGTATGAAACCCATTTCACGATAAGCCAAAACGTCAGGCGATCCTATTGGACACCTAGCGCCAGGAGGAGCAGAGAGGAGACACACAGCAGAGAGGACTCCATGAGAGGACACCGGAGCCTGCCAAACTGCTCTCATGCCCGCATCCACGGTACAGACAATGGGTGGTGGAAGGGGGGTGTTAGCGCAGCGCCACGGGCAGGCCTGTGCTGGCCATCGGGACTACCGGGAGTTTCCCGGTGGGCCGATTGGCAGCGGGCCACTACACCAATGACTCTGACTGTCAGTGTCACTGTCTCTCTCCGTCCAAGCGTCGCCGGGCGCCGGGCGGCTCCGCTCCTGCACTCGGCGGGCGGCACCGGCCGCGACACACAAACACAGTGACGGGTATTATCACTCCCCCAGACACTCCCCCTAACAATATAGCCATTTGGGGCGGCCTCTTTGTCCCGGCGCCGTGACGTCACTCACGGACGGAGGGCGGAGGCAGCCCGGGGACATAGGAGGAGGCGGAGCCAGGGCGTAGCAAAGCAAGCCTGCTGCCTGCAAGACTGCAACCTAGAGGAGCCGAGGCCGAGGAGGAGGATTCGGAATTTCGGAATCGGATCGGGACCATAATACCAGACCAAGTTGCAGGCAGGCAGCCACCAGCAAGTACAGTGACAGAGACCAAGTCTATAGTGTCATCATTCAAGTAAGCAGCACTATAGTAATAACTTTACTAATAATAATAGTAATTAGTAATAGTAAGTAACTGAATATGCAGCATGGAGGGGGGGGGGGGGGGTAAATCTGTACTGTATAAATGTACTGCCACTGGTCATGGTTAAATTATTCATCAGTTACCATGGCCAGTGGCATTAAATTAATAATTGACCAGTGGCATTAAATTAATATTAATGCCACTGTGGCATTAATATTAATTTAATGCCACTGGTCAATTATTAATTTAATGCCACTGGCCATGGTAACTGATGAATAATTTAACCATGACCAGTGGCAGTACATTTACGGTACAGATTTACCCCTACCCCCCTCCCCCCGCCATGCTGCATATTCAGTTACTTAAAGTAACTGAATATGCAGCATGGCGGGGGGGGGGGGGGGGTTAAATCTGTACTGTAAATGTACTGCCACTGGTCATGGTTAAATTATTCATCCATCAGTTACCATGGCCAGTGGCATTAAATTAATAATTGACCTGTGGCATTAAATTAATAATTGACCAGTGGCATTAAATTAATATTAATGCTACAGTGGCATTAATATTAATTTAATGCCACTGGTCAATTATTAATTTAATGTCGCTGACCACGGTAACTGATGAATAATTTATTGCCACTGGTCAATTATTAATTTAATGCCACTGGTCAATTATTAATTTAATGTCACTGGTCATGGTAATTGATGAATAATTTAATGCCACTGGTCAATTATTAATTTAATGCCACTGGTCAATTATTAATTTAATGTCACTGGTCATGGTAATTGATGAATAATTTAATGCCACTGGTCACGGTAACTGATTAGTAATTTAATGTCACTGGTTATGGTAATTGATGAATAATTTAATGTCACTGGTCACGGTAACTGATTAGTAATTTAATGTCACTGGTTATGGTAATTGATGAATAATTTAATGTCACTGGTCACGGTAACTGATTAGTAATTTAATGTCACTGGTTATGGTAATTGATGAATAATTTAATGTCACTGGTCACGGTAATTGATGAATAATTTAATGCCACTGGTCACGATAACTGATTAGTAATTTAATGCCACTGGTCATGGTAATTGATGGATAATTTAATGCCACTGGTCACGGTAATTGATGAATAATTTAATGCCACTGGTCACGATAACTGATTAGTAATTTAATGTCACTGGTCATGGTAATTGATGGATAATATAATGACACTGGTCACGATAACTGATTAGTAATTTAATGTCACTGGTCATGGTAATTGATGAATAATTTAATGTCACTGATCACGGTAAATGATGAATAATTTAATGCCACTGGTCACGATAACTGATTAGTAAGTTTTTTGCGCAATTACCTATAGTTTATATACTGTTTTTGTGTGTGTTTGCAAAATTAAAGTGGGCCGGTCTGGATGAAGTCCAGGGACAAATTTTTGTCCCAGTCCAGCCCTGGCCACGGGGGGGGGGGGGGGGGGGTAGCTGGCAGTTGTGCTAGTGCCTGCCAGGTGGGACGGTTGTTTGCCCCCCCACCCCAAAAAACCCCACCAGCCACGACTGGTGGCATGTCACATCTCTTCAAAGGCTGACTGAAGCTCGCATCTCCCTTACCATGTCAAGCTGACCAAAGTTTGCATCTGAAGGGAGAGAAATTACGAAATCTTCACTTAGCCAGCTGTTGACTAGGACTTGGCTAGTGATACCTTCATACATCCCTATAATGATTCCTAGCAGGCTTTGGGGTAGACCTATTCTCTTTAGGACTTGCCAAAGGAAGTTTTGTGACAGCTTATCGAAAGCTTTCTCCAGGTCAATTGCTTCTGAAATCAGTGCTATGTTGTTAGTATAGCACTTACCCCCGAAGGAGCGGCTGAATATTTGTTATATCCGTAATTCACGTTTACTACCTAACCCTCGCAGCCCATAGATTTAAAAGTCACAGTCCTTAATGCTTTTTCTTAATGCTTTATTCATCAACATAAACTGGGATGGGAGAAGGACTTTCTTTGAGATGCTCTTGGGTTGATTTCTGATCTTTCCTTTGTTTCACTGGCAAAGACTCATAACATTGCGGGTGACAGTGATTCAAAACTGGATGAATAATTTGTCAGGGAAGATGGAAGTAGATTTTCTTGATAGAGAATAAACAATAAAGAGTCACTCTGAATAACGTCTTTATCTGCAGAACTTTTAAGAACAGTCTGTTTCTCTATATATGTGCTTGCAGCTTCACCGCTACCTTTTTACCACTACTTCCCATCCGCATGGTACTTCCAAGTTGAGCTAAAAAGAGTCACTCTGAATGACCTCTCCCGCTTGACTGATTGGAATCCCGGGGCAATGCTGAACCCAAAGTCACAGGCCACAACCACCTGTCTTGCTGACTTGCGTACCAACATCCCTCAGCCTCTGGACAGTACCCCTCCCGGGGCTTTTCACTCACTTGATCAATAGCCCATGTGTCGCTCCTAAGCGATCGATCACCCAGTTTCCTTCAGCTTGTCTCTACTTCTCCCGCAATGATTTTTAGTTCCTCTTCTCCTTTGTGGCCCGCTCCCCTCCCCGCAGAGGCAACCAACGACATCAGCGACTACATGCTGTAAGATGTCGTCCGTTCCTCCATGAGGACCGGTTCTCCACCCTTCTCGCTAAGGTGAAGTCCCATTAACTCCCCGGAGGGGAAAAACCTCCACCTTCCCCTCCGGGAACCAGGCTGGCTCTCTCGCTCCTCAGAGCAGGACTGTACACGAACACCCTGCTACCATGTGACCCCACTTTTATATGAGAGTCCTGGGATTACCAAGCAAATCGAGGGACCTACCCCCTGTGATCAGGACCGCGAGGATAAAGTTCCACACCTATAGGAGGACTCCCCTAAAAAAGATCTTTGGTCAATGCGTTTGCCCCATTACCCTAAGGTAAGGGGCCACTTCTTACATATGTGTTTAGACACGAAGATGTGCACCTTGTGATCTACCTTGAGCACTGCACTGTTATTGCTGCATGCCAGGACGCTGCTACCACGTTTTAAAAAGAAGGACTTTTTTGTTGATACTTCTCACACTACTATTACCGTGCATGTTAGGATATTTGAATCACGCTAGATCCAATAGCTTTTACGCTATAACACCCGCTCAATTTTGGACACTTTATTACTGTCGGTGATTACACTGTTGCACATATGTTACTTTATGTGTTGCATGGTTGATTTACATTATGAGTCACTTTAGATTGCAATATGCACTTTATTATTACTAATTGCCACTGTATATTATTGGGAATATACCTATGGATATGATGCGATTTTTTCACTGATTGTTTATTTGCAACATCCTTTTATATCACTATTATTTGTTTATGCACACTGATGAGATATAGCTATCCATTAGTATTATCACAGATGTTTATTATTATTTTCATTATTCAGAATTGTTGCCTTATTTATTGAGAGTGTCTTCACGGCTGATATTATTACTTTCTAGTTGGCACTAAATCTCTATTTTCACATCCCTATTTTATTTTTGTTACTTTATTTTATTTATTCTAGTTAATTTACCCAGGACTAGCGCGGCACCACATAGTCTTATAATTATTCCCGTCAGAGTGCCCCCTTACATCAGGTGTCCCCGTCAGAGTGCCCCCTTACATCAGGTGTCCCCATCACTTCAGGTGTCCCCGTCAGAGTGCCCCCTTAACATAATATGTGCCCATCAGTATACCCCCACTAACATAATATGTGCCATCAGTGCGTCCCCTTAAAATAAAATGTGCCCATCAGCATGACCCTTATTTTATGTTAGGGGGCACTCTAAAGGGTACATTTTACATTAAGGGGCATGCTGATGGGCACATTTGTTGTGCTCATCAGCATGCCATTTAACATAAAATGTGCCCATCGGCATGCCTCTTAACATAAAATGTGCCCATCAGAGTGACCCTTAACATAAAATGTGCCTGTCAGCATGTCCCTTAACATAAAATGAGGGGCATGCTGATAGGCACATTTTATGTTAAGGGGCACTCTGTTGGGCACAATTCATATTAAGGGGCACTCTGTTGGGCACATTTCATGTTAAGGGGCACTCTGATGGGCACATCAAAATGTGCCCATCAGTGTGTCCCTTAACAAAATATGCCCATCGTTGTGCATATTAACAGATTATGCCCCACATACCATGAGGGCAGAAGAGAGCACATTTGGCGAGCTGCAGGGGGCGGAAGCTGTGAGATATAGCTCGCATGAGAGCCAGGAGCAGGGAGCAGGGAGTCGGGAGCAGCGAGCAGCAGGGGGCGGGCGCGTGTGACGTCACGTCAGGCCGGGAGCGTGCCAGAGCTGCGGTTAAGAGCAGGAGGCAGGGCACACACACTTGACGTCATTGGTTGCTGAGAAACCCGCGGTTCCAGCAAACCAATATCTGGTGCTACACCGGCGGCCTGGCAGTCCAGGCAGAAGCGTCCCGCGGGCTGTGCCTTGACCTCGGGCCGACATTTAATGACAGCTGCCCTAAACATTCACTGTAGGTGAATATTCCTGATGCATGTATTTTAAATTACAGTGATTGATTCACCTGCAATGAATGTTTGGCAGATTTAACATTCATTGCTCAATAAATAGACTTTTTAAAATATTTTGTATAAACACACTATCCTGATTTGTGTTCCGCCAAGCACCCCTCATTTTCCAAAAGATTTAGCCTGTAAGTGTCACGGTAAAAAAAAAAAAAATGTGATTCAAATAAAATCATGTACTCAGGAGTAAAGTGTCACTTTAGGACAGGCAAAAGTAATTTATCAAAAGGAAAAACATCATTGTTGCCCTCTAGTGGGCATCTGTATTTTCACAACAGTGAGACTTTCCTGCAGTGGGTAATGTTTACCATGCAGTCAAGTACCAAATGCATATTTCTTTGTTGTTTATTGGAGGGCACAGGATTCAGAGACAATAGAATTATAGTGCCACCTACAGGAGGATTTGTCTGGTATAACTCCTTCCAGTCACAACTCATTTTTGCTAGTGTCTTAGAAGGATGGGCATCTTTCTCTACTGAGAAATGTTTAACTCATTTACTACCCACTGTTCAAGTTCTTCAGTCAAGATTTCATCTATACCCTGCTTGAGCTAGTCTTTTGTGCACCTATCCAGATCAGTGTATTCTCAGCAATAGCTTTGGTGGTCGTACCTGGAGCCTACTAGGCTGGACAATTGCCGGGCCTGCCTGGAATGTGACCTACGGGCACTAGGCTCTGCTTGTGGCGTTTTTTGAAGATGTTTGTGTACTGTGGCACAGCCTCTGGTGTGACCCAGTCTCTGAAGACTCAATAATAAACAGGCCATGTGGGCGGAGGACTGGGAGCTACTCTATTAGAATCTTTGGGCACCATTATTACACCCTTTTTTTCCATCTTTATTTTTTGATCTCCAAGGAAAGGGTTAGAATTCTCAGGAACTGAGTGTTCACTAGGTGGAATGTGCTCCCTTTTTCCATCGTTTAACATGAGGTAGCACCTTCCCACCCCCGCTCCTGTTTGCAAGAGACAAGCAGTTTCACCTTGGTTAGTCCTTGCTGCCACCTACAGTGACCTGGTCACCTCTAGTCAGTTGAACCTCTTCTGTTTTAAGCAGTTGGTTGGTAAGTTCTCAAGGTTTTTATCTTGTATTAGAGTAAAGTTTTTACTGTTTGAGGTGCAACATGTTAGACCGCAAACACAAAAGGAGCAGTCCTTCTCAGGGACTCTCTTGCTCACAATCCACCAATAGTTCCAGAGCAACCTGCAGTGATGCCTCTAGGGTTGCCACCTTTTCTTCAAGCCAAACCCGAACACTTTAGCAGCACATGGTAGTTTATGTTTGTAGTATACACTATAAGAATGTAAAAGACCTGTGACAATCTCGGACATGCATACAGTTGCAGAGATGAGAGTGGCACAGGGTCTGCATCAGACGGTATACTGGTATGTGAATGACAGTGTGTAGAGACATGCACATGGAAGGGGGTGAGGGTGGAAGTCTTTGCGGTGAGCAGCCCATGTTATTAAGGGAAAAGGGAGGAGTTTGTACACTATAATGGACACTTCCTGTCATCCTGATCCCTCTGCAATAGACTGATTCTCTCGCAAGTCTGCAGAGAGGGAGCCACAGTCTGGTCTGAATGTGTCAGGGTTTCAGGCGGACTGAAACCTGGACACATGTTTCAAAACCCGGACTCTCCGGGTGAATCCTGGACAGGTAGCAACCCTAGTTGCTTCCCAAGAACCTGACACCAACAGTCTGAAATGTATTTCACTGCTGGTGAGTCTTTACATCCACTATCAAGGGGTGTTACCCCCTCCTCAGTTTTAACAAGGAAGAATTTTACTGCAGTTATGCAGGATTGCAACCCTGATTGTTGACTCTGACCACAGAAGCTTTAAGCATTCCTCCTTCACTTTCCCTGCAGTATCACTATCTGATCTAGCATCACACACAGACAGAATAGTCTGCTTGGTGTAAGAAAAAAAAAATGTTTCCCCCTAGACAATACTCTGAGACGAATTCTGACCTTTTTACAATCATGCCTGGAGTAACAATCAAAGGTCAGATTACAGTGCTTGCGATCTTGTTCCAAAGATAACGGCTATTGATTGTCATTTTGGAGAGAGTAAGGGAGGGTTATAACCCAACCGTTTTTTGTTTTTTTCACATCTGTGTCCCATTAGGAAGAGTTACTTCCAATTCCTGCCCCATTGCCACAACAGGAAGGGATAGGAAATTCCTCATATTTGCCAGAGTCTAGTGTCATCATTGGAAGATTTCCCTTCTATTTCTGTTCTGGTGACTATTCAAAATCTGGGATTTTCCCCTCACTTTCAATGATAATGGTAAACAGGACAAATAGAGGGTGAATCCCTGTAACGGGGACACAGACAGCAATGATCCCCAACATGTGTTCTAATCCCTCTCCACTCTATCCAAAACTGAAAAAAAAAAAGGTTTGCCTTAAGTTATACTTTAAGCCCGTCATATAGGTTGTTTCTCATCTGGTTCCCTCTGTGCACTTGCCAGTGTTTCAGTTGGTATTAAAGCCTAGAGCCTCCTTCCTTCCCCTGATGGCATTAGCCTATCACCTTAGCCAGGACATTGTGCTTCAGTCCCCCTGTAGGGTCCCAATTTATAAGATGGAGATTTCCCCTAATTGTCTGGATGTAGTTCAAGCTAAACCATGACTATCTCTCAGATGTTCTCGTTGTCATTCCAGATAATATTCATAAAGGGGAACCAGCATCTCGTTCCACCATTTCTCAATGGTTTGAATAAATCCCCATTTGCCTGGACGAAGCTTATGATCTTAAGGGTTCCACCCTTTCTTGTCAAGGCACACTGTACTAGATCACTAAAGTCTATTAAGGGACACAGGCCCCTGGAAGTCTTTTGAGGGACACAGGCCCTACCCCTGTAGTTATGACTGAGGCTGGATTCACACCTATGCTTTTTTAGTGCTTTTTGCATCTTTGCACTACAGTCCATTTAACATGGTTTCCTATGGAACACGTTCTGTAGTGCAAATCTGTAAAATGCAAAACACTAAAAATGCATAGGTGTGAATCCAGCCTGACTCTTGACACTGCTTTGATACAAAACTAAGGCATGCTGGGAGTAGGGGGGGGGGTATATCAAGCTGGTCACTGTTCTTTTGTTTGTCAATGCCCAAACCCATCTGTATGTGGAAATATAAATCAATTCAAAGCAAGGTCCATAAAGACATGGATGAGCGAGTTTGGGGTGGAGGAACTTGACCTGGGAAGCCTTCCCAGAAGAGTTGAAGCTGTTATAGCTGCAAAGGGTGGGCCAACTCAATATTGAACCCTACGGACTAAGACTGGGATGCCATTAAAGATCAAAGTTCATGTGCGTGTAAAAGCAGGAATCCCAATACTTTTGAATATATATATTTTTTTTTTCATACATACATACATACATACACACACACACACCCACACACACACATACATACATACAGTGCCTTGAAAAAGTATTCACACCCCTTGAAATTCTCCACATGTCATTACAACCAAAAAAGTGAATGTATTTTATTGGAATTTTATGTGATAGACCAACACAAAGTGGTACATAATTGTGAAGTGAAAGGAAAATGATAAATGGTTTTCAACATTTTTTACAAATAAATATCTGAAAAGTGTGGCGTGCATTTGTATTCAGCCCCCTTTACTCTGATACCGCTAACTAAAATCTAGTGGAACCAATTACCTTCAGAAGTCACCTAATTAGTAAATAGAGTCCACCTGTGTGTAATTTAATTTAAGTATAAATACAGTTGTTCTGTGAAGCCCTCGGAGGTTTGTTAGAACCTTAGTGAACAAACCGCATCATGAAGGCCAAGGAACACACCAGACAGGGATAAAGTTGTGGAGAAGTTTAAAGCAGGGTTAGGTTATAAAAATATCCCAAGCTTTGAACATCTCATGGAGCACTGTTCAATTCATCATCCAAAAATGAAAAGAGTATGGCACAACTGCAAACCTACCAAGACATGGCCGTCCACCTAAACTGACAGGCCGGGAAAGGAGAGCATTAATCAGAGAAGCAGCCAAGAGGCCCATGGTAACTCTGGAGGAGTGCAGAGATCCACAGCTCAGGTGAGAGAATCTGTCCACAGGACAACTATTAGTCGTGCACTCCACAAATCTGGCCTTTATGGAAGAGTGGCAAGAAGAAAGCCATTGTTGAAAGAAAGCCATAAGAAGTCCAGTTTGCAGTTTGCAAGAAGCCATGTGGGGGACACAGAAAACATGTGGAAGAAAATGCTTTGGTCAGATGAGACCAAAATTAAACTTTTTTGGGCAAAAAGCAAAACGCTATGTGTGGCGGAAAACTAACACTGCACATCACCCTGAGCACACCATCCCCACCGTGAAACATGGTGGTGGCAGCATCATGTTGTGGGGATGCTTCTCTTCAGCAGGGACAGGGAAGTTGGTCAGAGTTGATGGGAAGATGGATGGAGCCACATACAGGGCAATCTTAGAAGAAAACCTGTTAGAGTATGCAAAAGACTTGAGACTGGGATGGAGGTTCACCTTCCAGCAGGAAAACAACCCTAAACATAGAGCCACAGCTACAATGGAATGGTTTAGATCAAAGCATATTCATGTGTTAGAATGACCCAGTCAAAGTCTAGACCTAAATCCAATTAGGAATCTGTGGCAAGTCTTGAAAATTGCTGTTCACAGACGCTCTCCATCCAATCTGACAGAGCTTGAGCTACTTTGCAAAGAAGAATGGGCAAAAATGTCACTCTCTAGATGTGCAAAGCTGGTAGAGACATACCCAAAAAGACTTGCAGCTGTAATTGCAGTGAAAGGTGGTTCTACAAAGTATTGACTCAGGGGGGCTGAATACAAATGCATGTCATACTTTTCACATATTTATTTATTAAAAAATTGGAAAACCATTGATTTTCCTTCCACTTCACAATTATGTGCCACGTTGTGTTGGTCTGTCACATAAAATCCCAATAAAATACATTTAGGGTCCTGGTTGTAATATGACATAATGTGGAAAATTTCAAGGGGTATGAATACTTTTTCAAGGCACTGTGTGTGTGTATATATATATATATATATACATATATATATATGTTGTCATTGGCCTTTTTTCACTTAAATAATTAAGTAAATAAGTAATTTGTAGAAATATCCTACTACTACACTAATGCCGCATACACACGAGCGGACTTTTCGACCAGACTGGTCCGACGGTCTATTCGATGGACTTTCGGTGGACTTCCGACGAACTTTCCGAACAAACAGACTTGCCTACACACGATCACACCAAAGTTCGACGGATTCGTACGTGATGATGTACAACCGGACTAAAATAAGGAAGTTGATAGCCAGTAGCCAATAGCTGCCCTAGCGTTGGTTTTCGTCCGTCGGACTAGCATACAGACGAGCGGACTTTTCGACCGGACTCGAGTCCGTCGGAAAGATTTGAAACATGTTCCAAATCTAAAGTCCGTCAGATTTTCGACCGAAAAAGTCCGCTGCAGGTCCGATGAAGCCCACACACGGTCGAATTGTCCGCCGGACTCAGTCCGTCAGACCAGTCCGGTCGAAAAGTCCGCTCGTGTGTACGCGCCATAAGGGTTTTTTTATAAAACATTTGTTGTACAAATGTCACACACAATTGTACAAACTGCACAAATTTTGTCCGTAATTGCTGTAATGGATTGATTCCCCCAATCGTCAACCCCATCTAGTGGTCAAAATGCGGTATCGTTTTTTTAACCACTTAAAGTGGATGTAAACCCAATGTCATCCTTTCTAAACTACTGCCATAGGGGTTATCTATAAGGATATACATGCCTCCTGCATGTATCTTTACCTGTCAAATGTCTCCCCTCTGCCTGTTATTAGACCCGAAAAACTGCAGATTCTGTGGGTGGGTCTGTTGTCTGGAGCTCGGTGGGTGGAGTCGTGATGTCAGTAGACTCTCCGCCCACCTCTACACTCCTTGTCAATATTCATTTTCTTCTGTGTATTTGTAACATTGAACTTCTGCTGAACTTCTGCTATGATCTCTACCATCCAGTGAAAAGACAGGAAAGTAACCACATGACTTCAGCATGCCAAATCATGCTGAGGTGTGGAACAGCCAATCCTTGCAGAGCTGCTGAAGAAAGGAGTGGAGGAGGGAATTTAAAAATACTACATGTCTCTTAGGCTAGTGCACAGGATGTAAATCACCTGTCACTCACAGCAAGGGGGAGGATTTGACAAAGTTTTTGTCAGTTTGTCAAGAATTGTCTCACTGAACAATAAAAGAGGATTACTCAGAGATGGATTAACTCTGTGTGGCAAGAATGGGCTCAAATGATACCAAATCTTATACTCTACAGTATGATATAATTTTTTTTTTTTTTCGGGTTTACATCCACTTTAAAGACCGAGCCTCTTTATGAGATTGTTGTTTAAAAACAGTTTTGTTTTGCTAGAAAATTACTTAGAACCCCCAAACATTATACATTTTTTTTCTAACACCCTAGAGAATAAAATGGCAGTTGTTGCAATACTTTCTGTCACAGCGGTCAAGCGGTCTTACAAGAGCACTTTTTTGTAATAAATATACTTTTTTGAATTAAAAAATAAGACAACAGGAAAGTTAGCCCAATTTTTTTTATATTGTGAAACATAATGTTACGCGAGTAAATTGATACCCAACATGTCACGCTTCAAAATTGCGCCCGCTCGTGGAATGGCGACAAACTTTTACCCTTAAAAATCTCCATACGTGATGTTTAAAAAATTTTACAGGTTGCATATTTTAGGTTACAGAGGAGGTCTAGGGCTAGAATTATTGCTCTCGCCCTAACGATTGCGGCGATACCTCACATGTATGATTTGACCACTGTTTTCATATGCGGGCGCTACTCACGTATGCATTCGCTTCTGCACGTGAGCTCATTGGGACGGAGCGTGTTTTTGTGTTTAAAATGTTTTTTTATTATTTATTTTACCTTTTTTTTTTTTTTAATTTTACACTGTTTTAAAAAAAAAATTGTGTCACTATTTTTCCTATTACAAGGAATGTAAACATCCCTTGTAATAGAAAAAAAGCATGACAGGACCTCTTAAATATGAGATCTGGGGTCAAAAAGACCTCAGATCTCATATTTACACTTAAGTGCAAAAAAATAAATAAAAATTTTGTCATTTAAAAAAATGAAAAAAAAAAAATGGCCTTTTAAGAGCTATGGGCGGAAGTGACATTTTGACGTTGCTTCCGTCCTGCAATGATATGGATACGGGTAGGGGCCATCTTCCCCTCACTCGTCTCCATGTCAGGCCACAAGAAGGACCGGATCGCCTCCGCCGCTGCCGGCGGCTCCGGTAAGCGGCGGAGGGCACCGGAGCGTGGCAGGAACGGGGGGGGCCCTCTCCCGCCGCCGATAAAAGTGATCTTTCGGTTAAATCCGCAGCAGAGACCACTTTTATCCTAAACCAGACCGCTCACTAAAGAAGAGGATACCGGGGTTATGGCAGCTAGCTGCTGCCATAACAACGATATTCCTCTTCAAACAGCCGACGAAAAGCCCAAGCCAAATTATTGAATGGAACTTCTGAGAATAAAGTGGACATGAATTCAAAAAGTGAAGATTTGCTATGTTATAGGGAAGATCCAGAAATGGTATTTGTACATAGGCAGTACCCTGAAAAAAATCCAACTTTTGCCTTGCATTTCTTCTAAAAAATGTCATTTCACTTCCTCATATGTGAGGGTGCCTCACACTCCTTTGCTTACAGTCTCATAGTTATATATCTGCAATGTGAAATTCAAGACACTTCTGCTTCTGACTGCTAGTCCCAATATTATGAGTGAGATTTGGTGATGTCACTGATGTGCTGTCTGCTGAAGAGGAATCTAAGAACCATAAGTTAAAAATGGGTACTTACAACCCTTCTTTACTGCATACTAGGGTGTTCTGGCTGGAGGGGAACCAGTAGCACAAGAATATTTTGTTAGTTAGTTAGTTTTGTTAGTTGGGGCATGTGTAAAATTGCCTTGGTAAAAAATCCATAAGGATCTGCACTCCTTTATAAAAAAAACGACCTCAAACCCAAAAGCTGCTGCGTATGCAGGGCTTTTTTTCTCAGAGAATAGGTGCAGGAACTCCCCCTTTCTGAGCCACCCCTTTTCTCCACCCCTACCCACCTCTGAGCACCGCTCCTTGGTTCCATCCCCTACCCACCTCCCAGTACGGCCCTTTTAGACAATACAGAACCAAGTATCAATTTGTGGTGCTAAGTAATCCGTAAGGAATTTGGTAATTATAACAAGAAAAGCAGTAAAATAGAACCCCTGCAGGCAGTAACAATAGAGCCCCCACCAGCAACAATACACCACCCCACCACAAAAATCCCCCCAGCAACAATAGACTTCTAGCAGCAACAGCAGATCTCCCCACAGCCAGCATCAATAGATTCTCCGGCAGCCATGAACAATAGACCCCTCCCTCAACAGTAGATCTCTCCCAGAAACAATTGACTCCCCAGTAATATAAAACCCACCCCCAGCAACAGTAGGTCTTCCACCAGCAACAATAGACTTCCTCACAAACAATAGACCCCTATGCAAAAACAGATACCCTCCAGCTAGAATAGATCCCCTAGCAGTGAGTATCAATAGACCCTGCAGCACACCCCAGCACCACTTGCTGTCAGTGGTGAAGGTGCCGGAACTGCGTTCCCCGCGTTCCCGCTGAAAAAAAGCCCTGTGAGTATGTATCCATTGAAGGAATACTGTAACACAGCTTTGAAAGTGATTGTAAACCCTTCTTTTTTATTTTGTTAAAACAACAAACATATCATACTTACCTCCACTGTGCAGCTCGTTTTGCACAGAGTGGCCCGGATTATCTTCTTCTGGGGTCCCCCGGCGGCTCTCGCAGCTCCTCCCTGCATCAGATAACCCCCTAGGAGAAGCGCTCTCCCGAGGGGGTTACCTTGCAGGTACGCTCCCGAATCCAGCATTTGCGTCCATACAATTGAATGCTGGACTCGGCCCTGCTCCTCGCGCCCGCGTCATTGGATTTGATTGACAGCAATGGGAGGCAATGGCTGTGCTATTATCAATCTATACAATCAAGAGCCAGGACCCCGTGGAAAGAGGGGGAGCACGTCTCCGCTGACAGAAATATGGGGCTCAATTAAGGAAAATTGGGGGGCTGGGGGGCCGGTCACTGCCAGAAGTTTTTTATGCTTAATGCATAGGATTCATTAAGGTGAAAAAACACAAGGGTTTACAACCCCTTTAAATTCAGACAATGCTTTAGGTGTCCGTTCATGAAACTGTGAACAGGAGGGATCCCGAGGATCGCCGCTGATTTTAGCTCATAAACCGTTTATGAAACAGAGATGATGGGGGGAGATTATCTCCACACACTGAGAAGCTGTCATTGACACCTAGAGTTTCGGTGAATTTTGGGTACTGTAATCTCGTTAAGTGTCACGAGGTTCCAGTATCAGGGGCGTTCTCCGCTGTTTAAAGAGTTTGTAGATCGCTTCATTTTATAAAAGGAGAAGCAATCTACACTGCTTCATAAACTGGCACCCAGAGGAGAGAGGTCTCCACTGTGAATGCCGGAGAATGGAGCAGTGGATATTTTTGACTGCTTCATAAACAGACACTTTAGTGTTGTTACATTAGGAAGTCAAACTATGACAAACCCTGTAGAACTGCAAAGTGATACCATAACATTTGTCTGCATGTGCAAATGCGATTGCTTGCATGGCATGCAGATCCCTTCCTGTGACTGAGCGCATTTATGTTAGTGCTGGGAAGGCACTGTGTAAGTTTATATGCTGGATTTTTATTTGGTTTTATAAAAAAATTTTTTTATTTTTTTTGAAAAGCCAGTGGAGTGCAAAACACACCCAAAAACTTCCACCCGATGCCAAAAAAAGTGCACACACATAAAGAGTGACACACAAAAACGTAAAACGGGTGTTACACTGGTCCTCCACTAGGAAAGGACCTTACCCTGATCCCCCGGGGCGTTAGGCTCCAGACGGGGACTGAGGTACTTCACTTGGGTCCATCTGGCCGAAACCGGATGGACCCCCCTTTCTCTGGAAGGTCTGCCAAAACAGACCCACCCAAGTACTAGGTGGGACTCCCCCGAAGGAAGACCCCATGAGAGAGGGCGAACCAAGTCAGAAGGTCTATGTCCACCCCCTCCCAAGACTTTCAGAGTAGGCCCGAGGACCCACACCCTACTCATCACACAGTGACAAACGTGTATACACATCAAACAACAAAATACAAAAAAGTGACAAACACGGGGATGAATAAAAAGAAAGTGGGGAGAAGGAAGTGGGAGAGTAAAAAGTGACCATTCTGTAATACAATGGCAGGCCCTCTGGCCAGGAATAAAAATTTCCCCTGGTCCTAGCCAAAAGGCTTGGCCCTAGAGGCAGGTACGAAAAACGTGTGTTGTGGTGAAGTGACCATGGTGCCATAAATCAAGTGCCTAAACACTGTGACTGTACAGCACCCCCTGCACTGCCACTTTAGGGGCACATTCACCACTGGCTTTACATGCAACCCTGACCCTCAACCCAGACCACAGCAGCCCCAACCCCAGCCAGGAAGGCCTGAAGTTCTGGAAGCTTGGTGAGAGCCCTTTACTATCAGGCCCCACCGTCGCTCCCATCCCTCCTACCTAATTACATTCGGGAAATACTAACCACTCCCCCCCTCCCAAAGGGGGGGCCAGTGTTCTCTCCCGAAAAACTGACCTGAGCTAGAGGTACCCCAATCTAGGCCAGGGACCCGACCCTCTGGCCAGACCCAATGGTTCTCCATCCCCATCAGAAGGCTTCCCTTTCGGCTACGAACCGCTCCGGGTTACCTTTTTTCACAAGAAAAAGAAAGCTCCGGGTTACCTTTACATCAGCAGGTTTTGCATAGCCTCCGCCATCCATGATACCACTTCGCCGTAGATCAGGGACAGAAGCAAGCGCCACCTCCTGGCAACTGATAAGAACAGATACTACACTTCATCTTAGCCAAAAGGTCGAAATTGCCAGCTTACGCTATGTTGCCCTCTTATTTTCAACAAGCTCCCTATAATGATGATTGGTTCTTCCTGACGCTGTGCAGGAAATGAAGCCTGGGACAGCTGCAGCCACTCCTTGCTGATAAACAAAGCACTTGAGAGATACTTTTAAATAAAGTGTCACTGTCATATAGTGAGTCTCAGAGCCCCCATCGGGAGGGGAGCCCATATACATGTAGGGGGCCCGGGCCAAATGGAGTTATTGCTGCTGTTAAGAAGCAAGTTGTAAGATACCTGTGGCAGTTAGTGTCCAAAGTGGAGCTTGTGTGCTGAGGATTCAGACAAAAAAGTAGTTAGGCAGGTCAGATTGGCAACAGATTAGGCAAAGCGGTACACAATCGAAATCCAGAGAGTGGTCAGGCAGGCAGAGGTCATATACGAGGCGGTGAAGTACAAAATCAGCAGGCTAGATAGTGGTCAAGAATTCAGGCAGACTAAGGCCTTTGACAGCCTGGAATGGCCCTATCTCTGGCGGGTGCTGGAGGAGTTTGGCTTGGGTCCCGTCTTTAGAAAGTGGATAAAAATACTGTACAGGGGCCCAAGTGCGAAGGTCAGGGTCAATAAAGAACTGTCAGGGAAAATATGCTTAGAGAGGGGGACGAGACAGGGGTGCCCCCTGTCTCCCCTGTTGTTTGCTCTCGCTATGGAGCCACTAGCAATCCATATTAGATCTAGCTCTAAGATTGAAGGCTTTGTAAGAGGAACAGGAGAAGAAAAGATTGCCCTGTATGCCGACGATGTCCTACTGTTCATCGGAGATACGGGAGGCTCGCTCAGGCAAGTAATGGACATGATGGAAAGGTTTGGCAGCGTGTCAGGGCTAGTGGTGAATTGGAGGAAATCTGCACTAATGCCATTAGATGACCTCAATGGTCCTGACATGTTGGGAATCCCGTATTTAAAAGTAGTCTCAAAGATTCGCTACCTGGGCATAAATATGTCAAAAGACCCCAATCACTATATTGTAGATAACCTAGTACCATTATTGGATAAATTTAGGTGTAAAATAGATATCTGGAGCCGGCTGCCCCTATCTGTGGCAGGAAGGGGCAACCTAATCAAGATGGTTTGGTTGCCCCAACTGCTGTATCTGCTACACAACTCACCGGTGTGGTTGAACAAAAAGTGGTTCCAAAAGATCGACTCACTTTTTAGAGAACTGTTGTGGAGGAGGGGGAAGGCCAGGATTAGCCTTCAGAGCTTGCAATTACCAGTTAAAGAGGGGGGAATAGCCCTCCCGCATCCGAGGTGTTATTTTCTGGCAGCACAGTTGCAGCATGTAGGGGGTGGAAGTGCTGATGGAGGTTTGTTAACCCTGGAGGCACCACATAAAATCGTAGCAGAAGCATTGGAAGCAGATTCAATATCTGGTAGAGGCCCCACAATTAAGTTAGTAACAAAAGTCTGGAAGGCAACAAAGACCCTAATGGGATATGTTGGGTTTACAGAATATGCTCCCCTCTGGCATAACAGAAACTTACAGGAGATAGTGGCTATGGGGGAATTTAAAGAATGGACGAGGTGGGGCATAAATAGACTATCCCAGCTGTACAGAGGGAGGGTATTGAAATCTTTTGAGGACCTCCAAAGGGAATACAATATCCCAAGACAAACATTCTTCAGGTATCTGCAAATGAGAGTAGCATTGGAGGTACAATTTAGGGCAAAGCCCCTGGCCTGGACAGAGGCTACTCTGCTCCAAAGGGTGATCAAACCTGGGGAGATGAAGGGCTTTATCTCTGGAATATATGTGCAGCTGTGCAAGGAGGCTATTGTCAGATCAGAGCATCTGGGCTGTAGGGAGGGGTGGGAAAAGGATGTGGGAAAGTTGACAGATATACAATGGAGGGAAATACTGGAGGTAGGACAGGAGGTTTCAGTGTCACCTGCACAGAGACTCTCCCACTTAATGTTGCTACATAGAGCATACTACACCCCAAAAAAATTATTCCATTTCGGTGTAAGATCTGACGCCAAGTGCCCCAGGTGTGGGGAAGAGGGCGATTTGATACACATGATATGGAGGTGCCCCAAGCTGGTACGTTACTGGCGGGGGGTTGTGGGCTCTATCGAGGGCAAATGGGGGCTCTCCCTGGAGATAGACGTCAGATTCTGCATTCTTGGATACAGAGTATGGAGACGAGAGGAGGCAACGGCTAAAATAGCCGTGCTGAGGTGCCTTTACCAGGCCCGGAAACTCATTATGCAGAGATGGCAAACAGTCCTTCCCCCGGCAATGGATGAGTGGGTTAAAACAATAAATGAGGTAATATGGAAGGAGAGAGCCCTATATATCAGAAGAGGGAACCTTAAAAAGTTTGATAAGATGTGGAACCCGTGGTTAACAAGCTTAGGGTGCCAAGAATAAATGGAAGACCTGGACTAGGGTAGGGGGTGGGTAAGGGAAGGGAGGGTGGGCTGGGGGAAAAAATAGCTCCCGACTGCATTTGTGTACCATATGAAATATGTCCCCTCACTAGTGGAGTATACCCACGTGAACGTGTAGGTGTTTTAATATGCTGTATGTAAATTGAGAATGGTTAATAAAGAATATTTAAGAAAAAAAAAAAAAAAGAATTCAGGCAGAAGTCCATACACGGTAATCGGAATCACAGTGCTATCAATACACCCAGGGAGCTAGTCCCCACAAACGGGCACTGAGTAACAGGAAGTGCTGCTATTTATGGGCTGCTTGATTGTACATTGTCCGCAGCTGGCAGCAGGTGGGGCTAGTGAGTCCAAGGCAATGCATCAAGCTTTGAGAACATTTCGACAACTCCAGAGCTCCTCCGTGGCACAACAGGTAAGGCTGCAGCTGTGGAACCAGGAGCATCCCGGTTCAATGACACAAGTACAACTCTTAGGTACGGGTCTGGACCTCCAAACCAATGAGTTGTTAACCTACTGTATAGTAACAGCCAGGGCTTTTTTCCAGTGGAACATGCTGGACGGTATTCCGGCACGTCCGCCAGAGACAGTGAGGGAGAAACACTCTCTGTATACTAGTGCTTTACAAGGATGGCCATGGAGTGAGCCAATGCAGCTCACTTAGTTCCAGGTGCAGCCTGAGAGAGAAGAAGGGGGGGTAATATCATCTGCACTCCACCTCTCCTTGCAGCCTGGATGCTAGTTTGGGTACCAGTCACAGCTCAGCCGTGTGGAAGAGCTGCACTGCGTGTAGCCTGCCTGCCTGACTGCTCACTATGGACTGGAGACTAGTTGTTAGACATCGCATTTTTGGTAAATAGACAATGTTGCTGGATGTTGGATTGGGCTGTCACTGTCTCTTTGTTGTATTTGGGCTGTCTCTTTTCTGGATGGGGTTGTCTCTTTGCTGGATTTGGCTGTCTCTTTGTTATATGGGGATGTCTCTTTGTTGGTTTGGGATGTCTCTTTGCTAAATCTATGGGGATGTCTCCGCTGACTATATGGGGATGTATTGTAACTGTACTGTCGCCTTCTTATATTGTAAAATGCTGAGTAAACTGTGGGCGCTATATAAATCCTGTATATTAATAATATTAATATTGATGTCTCTTTGCTGGATTGGGATGTCTCTTTGCTGAATATATGACGATGTCTTTTTTGCTGGAAGGGAATGTCTCTTTGCTGGATTGGGCTGTATCTTTGCTGAACTGTACTGTCTGCCCCCATGTTGTAAAGTGCTGTGCAAACTGTTGGGGCTATATAAATCCTGTATTATATTAATAATAATAAATGGGGATGTCTCTTTGCTGAATGTTTTGGGCTGTCAGATTCGACGGGACGGCCAGTGGGAGGGCCCTGGGGATTAATGGTGGTCAGGCCCAGGGGGCCCAGGCCTAAAGCTGTGTAAGGGGCCTCAGAATTTTCTGATTGCTGCCCTGGTAAGTTTACTCCCTACAGGGAGGTGTGTGCGTGTAGAGGAGTCATCGCTGATTGCTGAAGCATGAGATTAAAGACTAATTTTTTAATTAAGTATTTCACTGTGGTTGGCACTTGTTTGGGGATTTTCTATGGAGACTTTTTTGCACATTTTATTTTTTTTTAATTAAGTTTTTTTGCATATTTGCACATTCTAGTGTATGCTGATGTTTGTACTTTTTTTTGTTTGCGTTTATAAGTGTTTTTCCCAAAGCACTAAAAAAAAATTTAGGCCTCACATATATGTGTTTATTAATGTTTATCTAGTATTTTTTTATACATTTATACATTTCTTATATATTGAAATGTATTTTTTTGTTTAAAACTGTATGGGTGCTGTTGTTATTCTTGTTGCCTAACCAAATCTCCTTTTACAAGGCTTTGCTATAAATGTTTGCAGGTGTGTCAGTGGTCACTTGGATCAAAGTACATAGGGGGCACCTTTGGACAGAAACATTGTCAGTCTGGTGGGGGTAGTGTTAGGGTGTTTAAATCCGCTAGTACATCTAACAAATTGACGCCAAACTCTAGCTCACACTTTATAGGCTGTTACAGCAAACTGTTTTTTTAACTTTTGGGATAAAGGTTTTACATAAATAAATAAAAGCTGATCATTTTAAGCATCCCTTCTAATGTTAAATGATTTGTCTCATCTCTGTAACTTACTGTTTGAGAGCTTGTTCTTTTGAAAAACAACAGATCGGCCAGATCACCAGATAAAAGGAAAACAAGAAAAGCCTAACAAAAAAAAATAAATAAAACAGCCATCACATCTAAGCATTGGTAAGCTAAGCTGCAATATAACAAATGTTTGCTTTGTCAGTTTATTACAATTTTAAGCAAATCAAGGTAATGCTGCTGCCTGCCGGAGAAATGGGCAGTAGGCACATAAAAAAAATGCTGGAGGCCAGACCCTAGGTACTATATCCCCCTCCCACAAAATCCTGCTCAGTTGTAGCAAGCAGTCCAAAAACAGAGTATATAGAGCATACAGAAATGGAGACCGAAAACACTGCTCTGGCCCTGACAACTCTGCCAGGAATCTCAAGGAAAAACTGTCCTGAAAAAACAGATTTTCATACAAACCAGGTGGATGGAGGAATCTCCCCCCCCCCCTTTCCGGGCACCCTGATTGGGTGTCCCTGCCGAAGGGTGGTCCAGTGGTGGAAACACCACTCTTGTCACTCTGAGCTCCAGGATTTTGATTGAGAGCTTAGCTTCCTCTGGTGACCACGTTTCTTGAGCCACACCCAAAGATTGACATCTTATCATTTTCCAGTGATATAGGAAGAACAACTTTCCCATTGTCAAGGCCAAGTTGGAAACCTACCAATCTAGGGAGTTCTTCTCCTGGCTGGATAGGAGCATAGGTTGATCAAGAGAATGAGTATGTTTGTTTCGTGCCAACAGAATTCTGTGTCGGAGAGGTCTGGAATGAAATTGGGCCAATGAGACAGCCTTGAAGGAGGTCACCATGAGGCCCAGAGCTCTCAGGGAGAATATCTCACTGGGGCATCTCTTTCATCACAAGTTCTGAACGTGAGTTCTTCAGAAGCAGGTCATCTGGATAACCTGTGACCTGGCTGCCCTGAGTTCTGAGAAGGGCCAGACAAGGGGCAAGTACCTCTGTGAGCGTTGCCCAGTTATTCAAGCTCAAGGATTGTGATTGACAGCAGAGCTCCCCTGAATATTAATGCTGTCTAATTTGAATAAGTAAGCAGAACTCTGGTGGTCCTGAAACAAACAATCTAAATGTAAATAACATTATGTAAAACAAAACACATGAAAGCAATGGAATAGAGTTAAGAATTATATTTTGTACCCCTTTGACGCCACCAATCAAACCACAGTTCTGGGATGTCAGTGACCCAGGGATAGGCAAACTGTAAAAGACATCCCTCCCACTCTTCATTGGCAAGAGGGCTTTATGGAAGACTTGTTTGGCTTTTGAGCCAAGTCTTTTGCCGCGTACACACGATCACACATTCCGACAACAAAATCCATGTTTTTTTTCCGATGGATGTTGGCTCAAACTTGTCTTGCATACACACGGTCACACAAAGTTGGTCGGAAATTGCGAACGTCAAGAACGCGGTGACGTACAACACGTACGACGGCACTATAAAAGACGACAAAGACGAACAGAAGGACTCCTGTTCGTCTTTGTCGCTGATGAAGCATTTGGTCTGGGTGAACACCTGATGCGGCCATTTCCGATGAGGACATTCACCCCGGAGCAGAGGGTTTTTAACTACTGACTGGCCAGAGCCAGAAGAGTGGTGGAAAATGCCTTTGGAATAATGGCCAGCCAGTTCCGCCTATTACTCTAATAAACATGGCGGAATATAAAATCAATCATATCGTTATGGCATGCTGCATATTGCATAACTTTTTAAGAAAAACTGCATCGAACTACGTGGCCTCAGTTGGGACTGAGGGCGGCTTATTACCAGATACAACAACCCTGACGGCTCTTGAAACTGGCCGTCCTGGCTTGCCCCCCCAAAGCGCCCGTGAAGTTCGTGAAAAGTATCTAGAGTACTTTGCGGGTAGGGGGCCATTGATATGCCACAAAATGTTTAACAAACATGTGAAAAATGCATTTTTTATTTAAATGGAAATAATATTTACTTTGATTTACTGCTTGTGTTTCTTTTAGCTGGCTCCTAGGTTATCCAATGGGCTTTTCTTTTTTCCCTTTTTGTTCAATATTGCAAATGTAATTTTTGGATACATGAGGTGATAATCTCTTCTTCAGTGAACTATTATGTTGTGGGTCTGCTACACACACACACACCTTGTTTTTGTTGTTAATGTATGTAATGCATTACTGATAAAAAATATTCATCATTTTCAGCACCATGACTGAATTTTGTGGAGTCACGAAAATGGCCTGATTGTGGCAAATTATAAAGCACTGTGGGTGTTATTTACTAAAGGAAATTCAACTTTGCACTCAAAGTGCACTGCAAAAGTACACTTGAAACTGCACTTGTAGTGCAAAGTGGATTTGCCTTTAGTAAATAACCCCCATTGTCACTGTAAACACAAACTTACTACAAAAATTGTTATTGAGCATTGAAAGAAGAAGCCACACATTGTTGAGTAGAAAACATTTTACTTAAAGCACATTCACATGTGCGTTAGAAAAGGGTTTTTGAACAAACCAACATCTTTGGTGTATAACATTTTTTTTCACATTAGAAATATCCTTTTTTTTGTTAAACAGGCATGTTTCAAACCATAAAATAATACACAACTCAGGAACTTACAAAGTTCAACTTTGATAAAGTGAAGGCAATATCAGACATTAGTATGTCCAAACTGTGTTCATATTGCCTTCATCAGATGGAGTGATGTCACCCCTGTAAAAGCCGAATTTTGAAGATGCACACAAATTGTGATTCAAACTGGGGATTTCCCTCCTGATCTCATGCCTAATGTCAATATGTGCTAGCTCCCACCATGGGGGATCAATGGACGTGTTTTGGGGGTGAAACCCCTTCCTCTCACCTACTTGAGTTGTGAGTAAGGGGTTGCACCCACAAAACGTGTACATTGATATCCGGTGATGGCAGATAGCACATGTTGACACACCGTGTGCAGCTTCAAAATTTGGCTTTTAAAATACTTTAAAACTCGTTTTTAAAAGCAAAAATACACGATAAAACGGGACAATTTTTGTGTGTTTTATATTCTGCCTAAAACATCAATGATGTTCTTCATTTTTTATTGAACATCATTGATGTTTTCCTTTATATTTTCTAAATTACGAGTGCACCCCATTATCTCCCCGATGAGGATCTGGGCACTTTCACTTGTGAAATGAGATTCTTCTCCCACAACATCCACATCACCTAAAATAAAAAAACAGACCATGTATTATAAATATGCAGGCATACATCTATTACCTGAAGCTGTTGTCTCAGACACTCACCTGTTGTGGTGACTATTTCACCCACTTCATAAACCTCTCTTTCCTCCACATCCTCTGCTTGTGGTTTTAGGATTTCCCCTTCTTTAGGAGGTGGGGGGTCCCTGGCGTCCTCAGATATCCCGAGTCTTTTCTCCCCTATGTGAATAAACAAAAGGTATACTTAGCACACAGATATTTGAGGCCAGAAATAGTAATATGAAACATCGCTTGGAAGTGTCGTCCAATTGTCTGTTTTGGCAGAGTTCCAAGCTGAAGAAATTTTCTTTCCTTTCTAAAGCTGGAATACTTCCCTTTTTTGTACAAGTTTCACACATGGAGACAGCCCTATAGTATCCACTGGAGCACCTGTGTGGGACACCCTAAAAAGTTTGTTCTGGTGTCCCACACTAGTGCTCCTGCGTCCAGATGTGCAAACAGCTGCTGAGTGTCCTCTGCTTACACTGAATCAATTTTCCATTTCATTCTAGTTACAAACCCATCTAGGCAACAAACTTCTTTTAATACAAATAGGCCTGAACAAATGTAGTTAACCTGCATCTGCCCAAAACATCTTATAAGTGGGCAAACAAACGATTTTTCCTACAACCGATTACTGTGCCCATTACATGTGCCATTTTAAACTGTACAACAGTAAAGAAAAGCACATGGAGCAGCATGCAAGTAATAATAATAATAATAGGAACACACGACAACAACTTACTTTTTTGAAGAACTCTCTTGATCCTTCTGTACTGATCCTGCTCCCTCAGGTGTGACCAGCGTTTCCTCAGTTGATCCTTGGATCGTCATACCCCAAAATTCCTGTGCAGACTTTTCACAACTTTAGTCATGATCTTGGCCTTTCTCACATTTGGGTTTAGGTAAGGTCCATGCTTCCCATCATAGTCGGCCCTCTTTAAGATGTCCACCATCTCCACCATCTCTACAAAGGATATATTTAAGACCTTAAATCTCCTCTGGGATCGGGACGTTCGTGGCTCCAGGATTTCGTCATTGCTGCTTTCCTCTGCATGCACCTGCTGTGTCTCCGCCATGTTCTCTACCCACTGCGCCGAAAGAGAAGGGGCGGGGAATATACTAGAAAGAACGTCAGGGGCGGAGTTTCACGCATGCACAGTGTATATAAAGCGCAACATGCGAGCGTCATACGTACGATCTGTGAGCAGAGGACGGAGTAGCAGACGCAACGATCGTTATAACGAAGGTACAATTTTAACTTGGTGCATCAGTGGCCTATACTGCTTATAGATTGAGGCCTATATTGGGTCAAGATTAGAAGAGTTTTGCCTGACATTAGGGTTTGTCTTGTGTTGTGTCTTGCAGAGAAAATGGATGGGTTCAAAGACCACAGTTTCCTCCCAATATTCATTGATAAATACAGGGAGCTGCCCTGTCTGTGGCAGGTGAAACACCCGCATTATGATAACAAAATAAAGAGGCAGGCAGTGCTGGAGAAACTGCTGGAGTTGGCGAAGCCGCAGGTCCCCATGGCAGACATCTCTTATTTAAAAAAAAAATTGGTGGCCTGAGGAGCGCATATAATCGTGGGCGTACTAAGGTCCAGAAATCCATGAGATTAGGAGCAGCAGCAGATGCTATTTATGTCCTCAGGCTGTGGTACTATGAGAGATTTCATTTTCTGGCAGACCAGACTGAAGTCAGGGAATCCCTCCCAACCCTACTTTCCACGCTTCCTTCCACCCCAGCTGAGGCTTCCGACGCCCACCCTGGGCCTTCCAGCCAGGAAGAAGTGGAGGAGCCCAGCTTGAGCCAGGTATAGCATTGTTCAACATATTTCTTGTCGTAAAATAAATGAAGTGAAATAGATGTTATTATTGATCACTAATTGCTGATTTAAGTGTTTTATATATCAATAGTAGTGGCCAAAAGTGTTTGGGACAAGAATGAAAAATGCTGGAGTAAGAATGATAGTCTTTTCTATTTATTAGCATTCAATTTGCAACAGTCATGAGCTGAAAATTGTGTGTGATTGATGAACAATAAACTAAAACTATGTCCCTTTTTCATACACAGGAAAGCCTCAGCCAGGAGGACGCTGTGGAATGTGGCAGCCAGGAGGAGGCTGGGGAGGCTGGGGAATGGGCAGCCAGGAGGTGGCGGGGGTAAGTGGCAGCCAGGAGGGGGAGTAAGGGCCAAAAGGGCCAGGAAGGGGAGTAACGTGGAGGAGGCAGCACTTAGGCTGATTAGGGAGGCTAATGAGGCCCTCAAAGCCAACCCCACTCTCCAAGAGGCCTTTGCATGCATGACTGCATACAAAATGCAGAAAATGGAGGAGGGCCAATGCCTCTTGTGTGAGGAACTTATGGTGATAACCCAAAATAAGGGGTTGAGGGGCCAACTCACAACTAAAACACACCTGTGTGAGTTGGACCATCCTCCTCCTCCACCTCCTGCCACACCTCCAACACCACAGCCACAGCCTAGAAGGAAGCGTGTAAAGAAGACAAAAAAGTGATGGCCTGGGTTCAGTCTGGTCTGGCAAAAGATGCAGGCTGTTGTATGACCACAGCCTGGGGACATAGATGTCATCTGCTGCTGTTCCTGATCTCTTGGAGTCCTGGACCGGGTTGTGCTCACTAATATTTGGACTCCTCAGGCCACCAATTTTGGCTGGCAAATAGTTGATGTGTGCCCTGGGGTACAAAGGCTTCGCCAATTTCAGCAGTTTCTCCAGCGTTGCCATCCTCTTTATTTTGTTATGACCCAGAAAAAATGGCAATTTTTTTCAGAAATATGTGTTTTACTTCAAAAAGGACAGTTTGTTTGTGAGTAGGCAGGTACATTTCCAAAATACAATGTCAAATTAACAAGGAACACCAACACCAACCTCCTTGAGATTAAAAAATACAAGATTGTAATGGTGTTGTGGTATCTTGACACACAAAACGAGAAAAAATATTATTTTTTTTATTATTATTATTATACATGTTTTATATAGCGCCAACAGTTTGCGCAGCGCTTTACAACATGAGGGCAGACATTATAATTTGGTACAAGAGGAATCAGAGGGCCCTGCTCGTTAGAGTTTACAATCTAAAAATGGAGTCTAAATTATGGAGATCACTATAAAAACCAAAAAAATAGGAGATCTTGATAAAAAATTTATATATATATATATATATATATATATATATATATATATATATATATATATATATATATATATAACAAAAATTAGAAACATTATTATGGAGATCTGACCAAAAAAATAAATTATATGATTCAGGAGATCACGAGAAATAATAAAGAAATCAGTTTGTCAGAACCCTGTGTGAATATGAGCAGCAAAACAACTTCATTATATTAGCATTCTAAAGAAGAAGAGAATGCGTTGCATTAAAATAATTTAAGAATTGCAGCGTGACGAATGTGCTATCTCCATTACGAACGCTAGTTTTACCAGACTGAGCGCTTCCGTGCCGTAATTTATTCTGAGCATGCGTGGCACTTTGTGCGTCGGAATTGTCTACACACGATCAGAATTTACGAGAACAGATTTTGTTGTTGGAAAATTTGAGATCCAGATCTCAAATTTTGTGTGTCGGAAATTCCGATGGAAAAAGTCTGATGGAGCCTACACACGGTCGGAATTTCTGACAACAAGCTCCAATCGCACATTTGCCGTCGGAAAATCCTATCGCGTATGGGGCATTATGCTGAAAAAAAAAGGGCTGAACTTTGGTTTAGAAGTGAAAGCTTTTGAGATTTAATACAGCTTTTATGTTTGCTGTCCCATTGCAAATATTAGACACTACCTAAGATTCCTGGCTATTGCAAATAAGGAAAAAAAACTAAAAATATCAAGGGCCCAATTTAGAGAAGGGTGCTTTGATCTACAACTGTGAGTCTTGCAGAGAATTCAGTAAAGGGTGAATGTGAAAACAAACATCTGGAGCTAATTTTCACTGGCATTCAGTGAAATTTATGATCATATATTAATAAGAACCAGTTCAAAACTTTATTTTTATTACTTTATTATTTTACAAAACATTATTAATGACTACATTTTAACATTTAGAAGCGCAAGTTCACCCAACTTTAATAGTGTTTGAAGTTTGAATTAGGTTTTTCTGGTTTGTTAAAAAATAAATAAAAAGAGCAAGTTAACTTCTCATAAACCTGTCCTAGTGAACTTGTTCCTTAACTACTTGAGTCCCAGCACCTTTAAAGGCTAAGCTCACCTTAAAAAAATAAACAAATGCACATACTTTTGCAGAAAAAAGTGCATTTTTTTCACAGGTACCTGCAAAGCATTGCACCCGCAATCAGTGGATCACGAGTACAATGCCAAGCTTCTGAAAATTTCCTCCCGCTACCTGTCAATACCATTGTATGGACTTTTAGTTGGAGAGCTGAAGGATCATGGACTATGAGTGCAGTGATCACTGAACCTGTATTCCACTGATATCCACAAGTCCGCCTGCCGCGGTGGCAGACAGGAATAATTGTAGGTCATTTATTCACCGATCTCTGAATTGGGATACTAAAATCGAATATACTCCTTTCTCTCAAGACCCTGGCTTCAATAGCCCTGCCAGTCAAGTCAGAGACTATAAAAAAGGATGGTGGATCGGACCATGTGACAGGAGGATAGGTCAATCCAGCAAGGTCCATGGTTGGCCCACTGACAAGTTTACAATGTCAGAGTACTATGTTCTCCTGGGCCAGGCTGGGGTGATCAATATTATTGGAATGCCTTTCACCCAAATCATGCAAAGCAGACAAGGTAGAACCTTTACCACTGATCCAAACACATACTGGTAGGTTAATTGGCTTCTGTCTAAATTGGCCCTAGTATGTGTATATATGAATGTGAGTTAGGGACCTTAGATTGTAAGTTCCTTGAGGGCAGGAACTGATGTGAATGTACAATGTATATGTAAAGTGCTGCGTAAAGTGACAGCGCTATACAAGTACCTGAAATAATAATAAATAATAATAAAGCACAAATTAGGGAGAACCAATCACATGCGTCACCAGAGTATCCACTGCAATAGCTCAAGCCTGGGTGGAGAGTTAAAGTGCTCTGCATTTTAAGGAGGTGGAAGCTCCTGAAGAGGGGGGTTTCTTAACTTTCCGTTGTGGAAGAAGAACCTTCTGTGACATCCATCTATAATTAATTTGTCAAGTGCCTCACCCAACAAACATCCTCCTTCAAAAGACATACATGTGAGTCATCTAAGGACATACATGTGGTGCAACTGCAGAAAGTTTCATCTCACTAGGCTTTGAGCCACAAGATTCTGTGCATGTGTATAGAAATCAGAGCCATTCTGGAAATTTTTTCCATAACCTGTTGTAGAGAAAGGACACAAGGCCATAGGTCATTTCTGTAATTGCTCAAAGTACATTCCTCGAAGAAACAGGATCATGTTGGTTGTTCATTGTCCTAGTCCAGTTAACTGTGGTTTGGCAGGCAGAAATTGCAGTGATAGCTGGTTGTAGAGCTGGATCTGTGAGAGTAAAGATAAAGCCTTCAAGAGCATTTCAAAATTCAGCAGAATCTTTAAGGAAGGAACATCTGTGAAACAGTGAGCTATTTAAAGATCTACTACTTCAATAGAACATTTTTTTCCACTGGACAGTGTTCAGCAATGATTTTGAGTGGTAAAAAATCTTTTCTGGATTGATGCATTCATTATAAATTGCCCTTTCTATTTGTTCATAGTGTTGAAAGAAGCAATGGCAAGTAGCTTTCTATATTGTGAACTATATATATATATATATGCATTATACCTATCTATACCAGTAGGTGGCACTGCCGTGTTATAATATGTATTCTATGGTAATGTAATGAGAGGAAGTGTTTGCTTTCCTCACTATGTAGTTGTATGCTCCTGTTTCCTGTTCCACGATAAAGACATGCTTTAATATCCTCCATGAAATTAAAGTATTCTCTGCATACAAGAAGCTTCCAGAGCATGATTCAATAACTTTCTAATAGGTTATGGACCCAGGCAGAGCCAGCAAACCCAGCAAGACCCAGGCACTGGAAAAATAATTCTGCAAGTCTGTGAGTATTGCATGCAAGCAGCTGAAAGATGGCAAGCGGTTCAGATGTGAAGTTTACAATTGCAAAGCTGAACAATGTCAATTACCAGCTGTGGAAGTTTTAACTAGAAATGATTCTAGGCAAGGATGTCTTGTGGCAAGTACTGAATACAGACAGACCCACAGATGGAGAGATGGAGGACTGAGATAGGAAGGACAGGCAGGCAAAAGCGATTATAAACTTCCTAGTGGAAGATGACCAGCTTATCCACATAAGAACAGAGAAAACGACCAAAGGTATTCATGGACTTCATTACAAAAACTGCATGAGCGCTCAAGCTTCAACAGTAAGCTCTTCCTACTAAGAAAGCTTTATAATATGAAACTAGAAGAGGGCCAGCAAATGTGTAACCACGTGAAAGCTATGCTAGAAATCATAGAGCGGCTGCATGCTATCAGGGAGGACGTCAAAGATAACCATATTGTTGCCCTGCTCCTCTGCAGCCTTCCAGAGACATATACTGCTCTTATTAACGCATTAGAAATCAGACCCGACACTGGAATACGTCAAAGGCAAATTAATTGATGAATATGAGAGATGAAAGCTCTTAAGATGTACAAAGGCACAAAGCACAACAAAGAAAGCAGAGCTTGTTTTCACTGTAAAAGGACCAGTTACTTAAAAAGGGATTGTTCTATCTGGAAAGCCAGGCAGAGAAAGCTATCCACTAAAGAAAGAGTCAAAGCAATCACAAAGGAAACTGCAGACACATCATGGAGTGGCACCTTTAAAGTGACACAGAGCGGCAAGCCAAGCGGCTGGTGCACAGACTCAGGTGCGACAAGCCACATGATTAGCGATGAGACCTTCTTCACAAACATTGATTACAGTGCAAGAGACAAAGTCTTCCAAGCAAATGGGAAAAGCATCACCTCCGAAGGTAAGAAAATTGAAAAAGGTGCTAGATGTCACAGAAAACAGCTAAGCTACCCCACATCCCTGAATAACAAAAATTGAAAAGCGAAATTCCTCTGAATGGGACTTTAAATAAGGTAGGTGGCTAATGAGGTGTGAGACGAGTATTAAAAAAATATAAATCATTTAATAAAGTTGTTTAAAGTAGTGAGCACATACAAAATTTTATATATATATATATATATATATATATATATATATATATATATACAGACAACAATCTTGCAATGATATTCTGGAGGCTAGTAAACAGATGATACAATAAGAATGTACAGGCAAAAAAAAACACAATTTGATCTGTCGAACTAAAGGTGAGTATAACAGAAATACCCGACGCGTTTCAAAATTTGCAAAGATAGCTTTCTCTTCATCAGGGGTTTATGCGATTTATCGCAGAACGTGAGTACGTCTGCAAATAAATAGACAAAAAATAAACAATAAAAATACATTACATATAAATGAGTGTATAGTGAGAATGCAAACAAACGGCAGATCCCAAAGCAGGAATGGTAGTAATTCACCTACTACCCCCTTCCCCTTTTTTAAGCAAGTCCTATGTCCTATAATCCATCAAATACTTGTGTTTTTTTGCTTTTACATTCTTATTGTATCATCTGTTTACTAGCCTCCAGAATATCATTGCAAGATTGTTGTATGTTTATATATATATATATATATTTTGTATGTGCTCACTATTTTTAACAAGTTTATTAAATGATTTATACTTTTTTAATACTCGTCTCACACCTCATTAGCCACCTACCCTATTTAAAGTCCCATTCAGAGGAATTTCGCTTTTCAAATTTCACCTCCGAAGGTAAAGGCCAGGGCTTCCTGAACTGCATTACACAAGGCAAGCAGAGTATCCTTGTAAAGAAAGTGCTGTATATTCCAGAACTAGAAGGCAGCCTTCTATCAGTGAAAAGTCTTGCAAACAACAGTCTTATGCCCCGTACACACGGTCGGACTTTGTTCGGACATTCCGACAACAAAATCGTAGGATTTTTTCCGACGGATGTCGGCTCAAACTTGTCTTGCATACACACGGTCACACAAAGTTGTCGGAAAATCCGATCGTTCTGAACGCAGTGACGTAAAACACGTACATCGGGACTATAAACGGGGCAGTCGCCAATAGCTTTCATCTCGTTATTTATTCTGAGCATGCGTGGCAATTTGTCCGTCGGATTTGTGTACACACGTTCGGAATTTCCGACAACGGATTTTGTTGTCGGAAAATTTTATATCCTGCTCTCAAACTTTGTGTGTCGGAAAATCCGATGGAAAATGTGTGATGGAGCCTACACATGGTCGGAATTTCCGACAACAAGGTCCTATCACACATTTTCCGTCAGAAAATCCGACCGTGTTTACGGGGCATTACAGTTAAGTTCCAGGGTGAGGAATGCAGAATTCACAATAATAAGCAATTCCTCGCAAAAGGAAAACTGGATGATCACAGGTTCATCACCACAGACCAGCAAGCCAAAATAGTCTCTAATGACATACACAGCAAATGTATTCATTTATGGCACAGGCAGCTGGGGCACGGAAGTCCAGAAGCTATACAGAATATTATAAAGAGAGGCTTATCAGAAGATTGGACAATAATGCCTTACAAAGTGCTCATGAAATGTAAGTGCTGCATTAAAGCAAAAGCCACACGTGCTCCCCTTCCACAGTCGTCTCAAAGAAAAATGATCTGCCCCCTGCAGCTCATACACAGTGATGTATGCGGTCCAATGAAAACTCTCACGTCAGGCGGGAACAGATATCTAATGATTTTCATTGATGATTATTCCAGGTACACAACTACCTATCTGATGAAACACAAGAATGAAACATCAGAGTAACTTCAAGAGTTCATTGCCATGTCTAGCAACAAATTCCAACAGAAACCAAGAATAATACACACAGACAATGGGGGAGAATACATAAGCAAAGAAGTGGCCTCATACCTGAAGAGACAAGGAATAGTACACCAGAGAACAACACCATACACTCCTGAACAAAACGGTGTAGCAGAAAGAAAAAATCACACTCTTATGCCCCGTACACACGGTCGGATTTTCCGATGGAAAATGTCCGATCGGAGCGTGTTGTTGGAAATTCCGACCGTGTGTGGGCTCCATTGGACATTTTCCATCAGATTTCCCGACACACAAAGTTGGAGAGCAGGAGATAAAATTTTCCGACAACAAAATCCAATCGCGTCAATTCCAATCGTGTGTGGCCTGTTCCGACGCACAAAATGCCACGCATGCTCAGAAGAAATTCCGGCACGGAACAGCTCGTTCTGGTAAACTTAGCGTTCGCAATGGATACAGCACTTTCGTCACGCTGCAATGTCAAAAATGGTTTAATACAGCGCTCTCTCTTCTTCTTTATAATGTGACAAGAATTAAGTAGTTTTGCTGCTCATATTCACACACACTTCTCACAAACTTTTTTTTTGTTTTTTTATTGGGATTCCCTGAATATATTGTTATTTGTCACATCTGACATAATGTTTTTTTTTTGTTTGTTTGTTTTTGGGATTTTAAGCCTTTTTTGTTTTAGATTTAATGTTTGTATTTTTTCCAAGGCTGATCTTTGTTCAATGTTATTTTTATTTTTACTCCAGAATCTTTTTGTGTGTGTTTTGTGTGTCAAGTTACCACAACACCATTGATATCTTTTATTATTTAATCTCAAGGAGATTGTTTGTTGTTGGTGTCCCTTGTTCATTTCACATTGTATTTTTGACATGTACCTGGATCCTCACAAACAAACTGTCCTTTTTGAAGAAAAACACATAGGAGAGTATAATTCAAAACAAAATTCCTTTATTAAGGGCTCAGAACCAAACAAAGAGAGAGGCAACACTGGATCAACAGGAGAAATTAGCGAAGCCTTGGACCCCCACGGCAGACATCAATTCTTGAACATCAAAATTGGTGGCCTGAGGAGTCCATATCTAAGGGAGGGCAGTCTGGTCCAGAATTCGCAGAGATCCGGAAAGCAGCAGATGACATGTGTGTCCCCAGGCTGTGGTACCACAAGAGGCTGCATCTTTTGGCCGACCAGACTGAATCCAGGGTCCTCACTTTCTGGTCTTCCTTCCACGCTTCCTTCCACGCTGTGGCTCTGCTGTTGGAGATGTGGCAGGAGGAGGAGGAGGACTGGGAGGACCTGGAGGAGAAGGAGGAGGAGGACCTGCAGGAGGAGGAGGACCATCGCAAAGGTGTGTCTGAGCTGTAATTTGGCCCCTCATACCTTTATTGAGAGCCTCCAATATGAACGACTCACACATGAGTTGTTGTCCCTCCTCCATCCTCTGCATTTTATAGGCAATGGTGGCAGCAATGGTGGCAGCAATGTCCTCCTCCACGGTGTGTGGTGCTCCCAAGACCTCTGTAGCCCTCCAAAAGAGTCCTCTGGCAGCCTCCTCTAGGGCACTCCTCCTGCCACTTTCTCTTTCCAGGGGGAGTGGAGGGACCGGCATATCAGGCAGCCTGCTCGGCCCGGCCAACTCCTGGCTGCGACTTCCCTGTGTATGAAAAAGGGACATGGTTTTAGTTTTTGCTTCATCAATCACAATCCTAAATTAGTACTCCCAACTAACATCTAGTTAACATCATTGATTGGACAAGCAGAAATATTTAGAGGAATGCCATACCTGGCTCAATCTGGGCTCCTCCACATGTTGCCTGGAAGGCCCAGGTTGGGCGTCAGAAGCCTCAGCCGGGGGGGAAGGAAGTGTGGAAGGAAGACTGGAGAGGGATGGCCTGGGTTCAGTCTGGCCTGCCAGAAAATGCAGCCTGTCATAGTACCACATCCTGGGGACATAGATGTCATCTGCTGCTCTGGATCTCTGCGAATCCTGGACTTTCTTGCGCTCCCTTACATATGTACTCCTCAGGCCACCAATTAAGATCTTCAAATAGGTGATGTCTGCCATGGGGATCACCTGCTTCACAATTTCACACAATTGCTCCAGTGCTGCCTTCCTCTTTGCTTGGTTCTTGTAATGTGGGTGGTTAATCTCCCACAGACATGGCAGCTCCCTTAACATATCAATGAATAGTGACATGAAGTCATTGTCTTTCACTAGCATATCCATGTTCACTGCAAGACACAACACAAGACAAAGCCTAATGTCAGACAAAACTCTCCTAATCTTGTTACAATATAGGCCTCAATGTAGAAGCAGTATAGGCACAAGTTTGTCTCTTACCTTCGTTCTTGCGATCGGCGCGTCCAATGCTCCTTCCTCCGCTCACAGATTGTACGTAATACGCATGTGTGTTATGCGTTATATACACTGCGCATGCATGTAACTCCGCCCGCCCCTGACGTTCTTTCTATTCTATTCCCCGCCCCTTTTCGTTCGGCGCAGTGGGGGAAGAGCACATGGCGGAGTCACAGCAGGTGCGTGCTAATTACAGGAACGAGGAGGAGGAGGAGGAAAGCCCGGATCCGGACACGGAAGGAGACGATTTAAGGCCACAAATATGTCCTTTGGGGAGATGTTGGAGATGGTTGACATCCTGAAGAAGGCCGACTGTGACGGAAAGTATGGGCCTTACCCCAACCCCAATATCAGAAAGGCCAAGATCATGGCGAAAGTGGTCAAAAGTCTGCACAGGAATTTCGGGGTACGACGATCGAAAGATCAACTCAGGAAGCGGTGGTCGGACCTGAAATTAAGAGAGCCCGAGCAGTACCGAAAGATCCGGAGAGTGCTGCAAAAAATGTAAGTAGTTGTGCTGTGTTCCTATTCTTTTTGTCTTTCTTACGTTCGTGCTGCTCCATATGCTTTTCTTAATTGTACAGTTTAAAATGTCAATTTTAATGTTCATGGGCCCATTATTCGTTCGTATCAAACATTTTTTTGGACCCCTCTAAAACACCATTGTTTAGGCCATATGCATTTTCCGACATTTTTTAGGGCCTACTTGGATGCAAAATATTTGTTTGTGTAGATGGGTTTGTTACTAGAATGAAATGCAAACTAGATTCTGTGTAAGGAGAGGACACTGAGCAGCTGTTTTCACATCTGGACACTGGAGCACTAGTGTGGGACACAAGAACACCATTTTTATTAGGGGGGGCACACAGGTGCTCCAGTGTATACTATAGGGGGGTCTCCATCTGTGAAGCTTGTACTAAACAGGTAAAATATTGCAGCTTGACAAAGGCCAATAAAAAAACGACATCTTGGAACTCAGCTAAAATAGACAATTGTACCCCACTTCCAAGCAATGTTTCCTATTTCTAGTTCTGCCATCAAATATCTGTGTGCTAAGTATACCATTTTTGTTTTACATAGGGGAGAAAAGACTCGGAGGACACCCCTCATCCGAGGAGACCACCGACCCCCCACCTATGGAAGAAGGTGAAATACCCCCAACCCAAGAAGAGCAGGAGGAGGAAGAAGATGTGGTGGAAATTGGCCGGCATATTTTTGATACCTGTTTTTGTTTTGTTTCTCTCTTTTTAGGTGATCGTGATGTTAGGGATGGAGATCCTTTCACATCAGAAAGTGCCCAGATCCTGATCGGGGAGATCATGGGGTGTAATGTAGAATTGCAAAACATCCAGAAAAAAAATAAATGATGTGATTCAAAAAAATAATAACATCATTGATGTTTTGGGGCGAATTTAAAACCCCACAAAATCACTTTTTTTAGTGTGGTCCAATGTTTAAAATATTTTTTCAATGTTTAGAAAAGCCAAATTTGGAGGATGCACACAGTGTGCCAACATGTGCTATCTGCCATCACGGGAGATCAATGGACGCGTTTTGGGGGTGCAACCCCTTCCTCAATTATAAAGTAGCGGTGAGGAAGGGCTTGCTCCCCCAAAACACGTCCCTTGATCCCCCGTGATGGCAGCTAGCACATGTTTACCTTCGTAAATTGGTGTGCATCTTCCAAATTTGGCTTTTCCTGGGGTGATTTGACCCCATCTGAACACAATATCAAACACAGTTCCTAAATCCTCATGTCTGATATTGCCTTCAGGTTTTAACATATGTGAACTTTGTAAGTTAAAGTTTTTTGTCTTTCTTGTTGGTTTTACACAGGCCTGTTTTATCTTAAATGGACATTTATATTTTTGATAATGCCACCCCAAAAATTGTTATACAACAAACATGTTGGTTTGTTTTAAAAACCTTTGGTAAATGCACATGTGATTGTGCAGGTATAAAAAAGTTTGTTAATCAAGAATGTGTGGATTATTGTCTCAACGCTACAACACTTTTGGGGTGATGTAATTGCTGTTTTCTGCGAAAATGTGGGTTATTTCCTAAGGGCAAATCCTCTTTGCACTACAAGAGCATTTTCATTGCAGTTTCAAGAGCACTTGTAGTATAAAAAGTGTATACGCCTTTAGTAAATAACAGCCAACAGTGCTTTGTATAAGGTTACACAAACACGCCATTTTCAGGACTCCACACATTTCTGTCAGAGTCAGCTAAAACAAACACAAGCAGTAAATGTCCACAAAGATTTTCATTTGTTTGATTTTTTATTTGAAAAAGGCTTCACAAATCTGAAGGCATATTGATGGCCCCCCTACCCGCAAAGAACTCCAGGTATTGTAACCGGACATCACGGGCACTCAGGGAGGGCAAGCCAGGACGGCCGCTTTCAAGCGCCGTCAGTGTTTCAGGTATCACTCAGGCCTCAGGCCCAACTGAGCCAGCATAGTTGACCGAATGTTTCCTTAAAAAGTTATGGAGAATACAGCACGCCAGTATAATATGGTTCAGTTTATACTCCGCCATATGGATAGGTGTCAGAAATAGACGGAACCGGCTGGCCAGGATTCCAAATGTGTTCTCCACCACTCTTCGGGCTCTGGCCAGCCGGTAATTAAAAACCCTCTGTTCCGGGGTGAGGGTCCTCATCGGGAATGGCCGCCTCTGGGGTTCCCAAGCGCAAACGCTTCATCAGCAATGAACACGAATGGGAGTCCTTCCACATTGTCCTCTGGAGCTGGCAAGTCCAAGCTGCCATTCTGGAGATGCCTGTAGAACTCTGTCTGGGCGATGACTCCACCATCGGACATCCGGCCTTTCTTCCCCACGTCCACATACAGGAACTCATAATTAGCCCACACCACCGCCAACATCACAATACTATTGAACCCCTTATAGTTGAAATAGTACGACCCCGAGTTGGGTGGTGGGACGATGTGGACGTGTTTCCCATCAATTGCCCCTCCGCAGTTAGGAAAGACCCACCGCTGGGCAAAGTGGGAGGCCACAGTCTGCCATTCCTGTGGCGTGGAAGGAAACTGTTGAGGAAAAAAAAAAAAATTACTATTTTTGCACATAAACATGGCAAGCAGATTAGGCACAAACATTATGGGGCAACCTCCAGATAGCATTTATTAAGGGGAATGTAACAACGCCAAAGTATAAGGTACACCTCTCCTATTCCCCCCCCCTCTCATGGGCCATTTCTAACATTATGGGGGGTGTAGAAATCTTGGACAGGTAACCCTCTTCACTTCATTGAGAGATAAATGCCTAAATACAGGGTATTACTTGGAACAGCCCCTCCTTAGTTACACTATTGGCAGCCCACTGGACAGGTAAGAAGTGTCATAATACAAAGATATAAATACACATTGTACACATTTGAGGACATTTGGACATTCTGCTATTACCTGTCAAGATAATAATAGGATACCAAAACTTTAAACAGTACCATTTGAAAGTATACAGGCAGGCCCTTGCACTACATGCTTTGGGTAATTCATCCATAAATCTGAGCACAAAAGAGATGGGTATAGTGTGTATGGGTTTGGCAAAGTCAGCAGATAGATGATTGAGGATAGATAGAGAATTGGGATCAGCTGACTTAGCAGTTGGGGGAGGTTGGGTTACTAAAAATGATTTGGGGACACCACAAAAAAAAAAGTCTCTGGCACTCTGCCTGAATTTAAACCTAAAATAACATTTCTAAACATTTTAGGGGGTGTTGGGGTAAAGCACTACTATGGAGCTGATAAAATACATTGTTAAGTGACTACATGAGGTGAATATAGGGCCAGGAGAGAACATGCTGGGGAGGTTATTGAAGGCCAATCTGTATGAAGGACTAAAAAAATAATTACATAAAAATCCTGCATGCATGAGGACAAAGGGGACATTCACAGCATATTACAATCATGGTCATTAGGGAATGAGGAAAGAAATACAATATATTATCAAACATTCAATACAATAAAATGTGATATTAAAAGAATAAAGTCTTACCTTCATATAATCCTTCTGCAGGACCTGTATGATGGCAGAACAGGTCTCTGGGATGATGATACCCAGAGCCTGGGGGGAGATGCCTGTCGAGAACTTCAAGTCCTGCAGGCTTCTCCCTGTCGCCAAATACCGCAGGGTAGCGACCAACCTCTGCTCCAGAGTGATGGCTTGCCTCATGCAGGTATCCTGCCTGCTAATATAAGGGGTCAGCGAAGCCAACAGACGGTGAAACACGGGGTCCGTCATCCTGAGAAAGTTCCTGAAATCATCAGGATTATTCTCACGGATCTCACGGAGCAAAGGCATATGAGAGAACTGGTCACGCTGGAGCAACCAATTCTTGGTCCATGAACTCCTCCCCACCCTGTTCATGGACTGGACTTGTGTCAAGGTCAGGACCCCAACACCAAGCCCCCGCACAGCACGAACTCTACGAGGAGTACGCATACTCAACATGGCTAGAAAACGGTCCGCTGCTCAGAACGAAGTAACAGAACGCACTGAAGAACAGCAAGGCCTGTGAAGAGCGACCTAAAAAACAGTAACGAACGAACAAGAATACAATGACTACTTAAAGTCACGCGGAACTTGCTTGCACGCACTGAAGAGCAGATACAAACCCACAAGCACAAACTGAACGGCAGAAAACGATCTGAAAGCCACAAATCTGAAAAAGCGCAAATCGTCTCTCACCAAACTTTTACTAACACGAGATTAGCAAAAGGAGCCCAAAGGGTGACGCGCTTGGTTCTGAACTGGCCTTTTCTAGTCTCGTCGTACGTGCTTGACGTCACCGCGTTGTTGGCGATCGGAAATTCCGACAACTTTGTGCGACCGTGTGTACGCAAAACAAGTTTGAGCCAACATCCGTCGGAAAAAATCCTAGGATTTTGTTGTCGGAATGTCCGAACAAAGTCCGACCGTGTGTACGGGGCATTATAGAAATGGCCATGTGCATGTTGTCGATTGCCAACCTACCTCACAAGTACTGGAGAGAAGCAGTCATGACTGCAACCTACCTACAGAACAGTCTACCCTCAAGAGCCATTAAAAGTACTCCATTCGAAATGTGGCATGGATCAAAGCCTAACATAGGGTCACATCAGAGTGTGTTGGATGTAAAGCATATGCCTATATTCCAAGTGAAAAGCGATCCAAACTGGAGAACAGAGCCATAGAGGGCATTCTAGTAGGCTACAGTGAGCAAACTAAGGGTTACAGAATCCTACACCCAAAGACTGACAAAATGACAATAAGCCGTAGTGTTTATTTTGAGGAGCGCCATCATCAGAAACACCAATCCCTGAAAGCTGTGAATATGCCAAGCAAACCAGAAGAAAAGGTCGACCAAAGCGAACCTATGCAGGAGTCAGAACAAGAGGTGGAACTCACAATGCCTAAATAAAGTTCCCCAACAGATCTTGCTGAACTGCCTGAAGTCAGAAGATCCACTCGGACCACAAATTGTGTCAAAACACACAGCATACTTGAACCAACATCCTGGGAAGACATGGAAAAACTGTCAAAACATAAAGTCAATAAATGGAGAAAAGCAGCATAAGAAGAATTAAAGTCACTTCAAGAAAATAAAACCTGGACACTCACAGAGCTCCCTCCTAACCGCAAAACTATAGGAAGTAAGTGGACTTTCAAAGTAAAGTCAGACGCAGAAGGGAATATCCACAAATACAAAGCCAGACTAGTTGTCAAGGATTACTCCCAGAAATTCGGTGAAGATTACGATGAAACATTTGCGCTTGTCGTAAAACACTCCATCATCAGAGCGCTTCTTAGCGTTGCAGCTGGGATGGGCATGCAAGTGAAACACCTAGACCAGGGGTCAGGAACCTTTTTAGCTGAGAAAGCCATGAACGCCACATATTTTAAAATGTAATTCCGTGAGAGCCATACAATTTGTTTAAAACTAAATACAAGTAAATGTGTGCATTTTATGTAAGACCAACACTTTTAAAGTACAATAAGTCTCTGAATTTTTTTAATAACTTTGTTATGCTGTTGCTAACCAATGATGAATAAGTACTTCTTACCATGAATGCGACTTCTGGTGCTGCATGGTTTTGCTGATGGCTTTGTAGTCTGGTTGATACGTGGTGAGGACATCTCCCCACTGTAATATCCACATCTACCCCCACTGTAATATCCACATCTCCCCACCACTGTAATATCCACATCTCCCCACTGTAATATCCACATCTCCCCCCACTGTAATATCCTCATCTACCCCCCTGTAATATCCACATCTCCCCCCCACTGTAGTAATATCCACCCCCCCCCCCACTGTAGTAACATCCACATCTCCCCCCCCACCGTAGTAATATCCACATCTCCCCCCCCCCCCCCCACTGTAGTAATAGCCACATCTCTCCCCCTCTGTTGTAATATCCACATCTCTCCCCCTCTGTAGTAATATCCACATCTCTCCCCCACTGTTGTAATATCCACATCTCTCCCCCACTCTTGTAATATCCACATCTCTCCCCCACTGTAGTAATATCCACATGTCTCCCTCACTGTAATAATAGCCACATCTCTCCCCCACTGTAATATCCACATCTCTCCCCCACTGTTGTAATATCCACATCTCTCCCCCACTGTTGTAATATCCACATCTCTCCCCCACTGTTGTAATATCCACATCTCTCCCCCACTGTTGTAATATCCACATCTCTCCCCCACTGTAGTAATATCCACATCTCTCCCCCACTGCAGTAATATCCACATCTCTCCCCCACTGCAGTAATATCCACATCTATCCCCCACTGTAGTAATATCCACATCTCTCCCCCACTGTAGTAATATCCACATCTCTCCCCCACTGTAGTAATATCCACATCTCTCCCCCACTGGTGTAATATCCACATCTCTCCCCCACTGTTGTAATATCCACATCTCCCTTACGACTGTCTACTTGTTTACCACACAAGCAGGCAGATCCACGAGTAGTTGAGGCGGGTGATGATGACGTCAGCGAGCCGCTCACCTAGGCCGCCGCCGGGTGTACCAAGATGGCCACCGCTCCGGAGCTAGGCCGAAGCCGCGGCCTTTCCTATGGGCTCAATCCGCGGATCGGCACACCACACGATCTGCGGATTGAGAGGCGAAAGACAGATGCGGCCATCAAAAGAGCCACATCTGGCTCGCAAGCCCCTGACCTAGACATTAAAACTGCTTTGATATGAAAACATTAAGGAAGACCTCTACATGGAGCAACCACCAGGGTTTGAGCAAGGAGACAACCTTCAGAAGAGCATCTATAAGCAATCTGCAAGGATGTGGAATGAGAAAGTGAACAAAGTACTTACCAGAGAAGGAGTCTCAAGAAGTAAAGCAGACCCCTGTCTCTACTCCAAGAATCAAGAAGACAGATGGATATACATCCTTATCTATGTTAATGACATTATAACTTGTTTTGAACAAGAAGGGGATTACAATCAGATAGTTCACAAGCTGAAAGAAAATTTTGAAATCAAAGAGCTAGGGAACATTAGCTACTATCTGGGAATCCAAATAGAGAGAGAAGAAGATGGAGATTATCTTCTCAACCAATCTCCGAAAATCTCTGAAATCTTGGAACAATTCCATATGCAAGATGCAAAGGAAGTGAAAACTCCTATGGAACTGGGCTATCAAAAGAAAAAAGCAGCAGAAAACTTGCTACCCAACAATGACATGTATCTTAGAGCAATTGGTAAGCCGCTATATGTTGCCACTGTGACAAGACCAGACATAGCCGCAGCAGTGGGCATACTATGCAGGAAAATTGAAGCAGAGTACATTGCAGCAGCACGCGCATGTCAAGAAGCGGTATGGATTCATCAACTTTTTGTGGACATTGGGATAGACATGTCAAAACCAATCCCCATTTTTTGAAGACAACTAGGGATCTATAAAGCTTACACAACCAGAAAGGGTCAATCCTAGAACCAAACACATAGATGTCAACTATCACCTACTGAGGGACAAGGTGTTATTGGCATTCAATACTGCCCGTCAGAGGTGAAGACTGCTGATGTAATCCAGGGCCGTAGATATTTTTTTTTCCTGGGGGGGGGGTTCAGGTCTTTCAAACTTAAAGGTATCAATTACACTTTTATGTTGGAGGAGGTATGGTAAAAACATGTGACAGCAGAGTGGGGCCATGAGGCTTTGCAATGCAGCGCAGCAAAAATGATCCCCATTCAACTGAATAGAACGCAATGCACGCAGTTGTGGGCCGGTAGTGTACTCATTAGTACAGCAAGCTCCTCCTAAGCTCCCTAGTTTTTTTTTTTTTTTCGTTCAGCCCACTTGGTTGAACTAAAAAAAACTTACCATGTGAACCAGGCTTTAGATCTCATTCATATTCTAAATGCCAATGGAATGGCAAATATACCATGAATACCTACAGCCAGGATCCCAGATTTTTTTTCTTTTGTCAGCTGCTCAGCCTGTTCACCTGAGTGATAGGCTGAAAAGAGATTGGAACATCTGAGATCCCAGGTGCAGGTATTTTAAGTACACTTGCTGCACCATGGTCATGTAGGATGTATGAATGAGACCCAAGACTGGATTTTAGCTAACCTTACGTTGAAAGTTGAGGAGGTGCAAGGGGCAACATATTGTTGTGGGCAGTAAATTCAGTTATTTATTTAAACCTTAAAAAACTGTGTCCTAAGAAATGTTATAAAATGTTTTAAGAGATGATAAAAAATATATGTATATCGTGCAATGCCTACCACAAGATGGTGCCCTTTGCACCTGGTCAATATGGTTGGCTTTTATTCAGTCTTAATGTAGTAAACCCAGCTTTTGAACTTGGACCTACAAGTAAGCCTATAATAACGCTTACCTGTAGGTACAGTGAATATCTCCTAAACATGTGGTGTTTATGAGATTCACATGGAAAGCAGCCAGTGATGTCACCGGTGCATGCGCTCTGAAGGGATGGAATACCACTTGGTTGTACTTCTCCTGAGTAGTGCAGTTCGTTCTGCACTTTCGTGACCTATTTTTAGCAGACAGCCAGCTTAGTCTTAGAAGCAGCTGGGGACAGATTGTCAGGTCACCTTGAGGCTAGGTGACAGATGCACTCTGTAGGAGTCAGAAGTGCACTGCTAGGTAGTGGACCCTAGGACTGACTGCTGCGGATTGAACCCTGGGAGGTTCAGGAAGCAGGCCTACTGGATCACTGACACAGATCCCACTGGGAGCTAGAGCATAGATTCCCCAGGGCGCGGAGTCTAAGAGCCAGCAGGTGTTCACCAAAGCCTTTAGTGGTATGGATGGACTGCGCTGTAGTCTGGCTCCAGGTCGCGGCCCCCAGGGTCTCACAGCTCACGCTCACGGTAGACTACAGGAGAAGAGGAAGGAGGCAGCAGGCTGGAACAACAAGGAAAGTAAGAGATAAGCCAAGGTCAGGGCCACAAGCAGACAAGGACAACAGAGTTCACGCCAAGGTTCAGGGTCACAGGCAAACAGGGATGGTCGGGGACACCCCAAAGGTCAGGGTCACGAGCAGACAGGAATAGTTAAGAACAGGCCAAAGTCGGTAACTGGAATCAGATGTAGGAAGCACAGCAAAACAAGGAAGGTAAGGGACAAGCCAAGGTCGGGGCCACAAGCAGATAAGGACAACAGAATTCACGCCAAGGTTCAGGGTCACAGGCAAACAGGGATGGTCGGGGACACGCCAAAGGTCAGGGTCACGAGCAGACAGGAATAGTAAGAACAAGCCAAAGTCGCTAACAGGAATCAGACGTAGGAAACACAGCAAGTACACACGGAGGCTAACACACAATGGTTGATCAGCACTGCTGGCTTGCAGTGCACAGGTTAATATAGGGTTCCCTGATAGGGCCTGGGGTGGGGCCATGCTTAGAGGAGAGGTTATAAAACCAGTCAGGTGAGAGGCAGCTGGTCTTTAGAGAAACACATGGAGACAGGTAAGCTGATAGAGAAACTCTATTGCATAACCATGACACAGATGCAACATTGGATCGATGCTCCATCCACCTAGGTAAGTATAATTTAAAAATAAAAAAATCTCTTTTAAGGGGAAAAAAAACCCTTTTCCACCTAAGAACCCCCCCTCCTCAAGCAAAGATTCCCACTGTAAAATATCTCCTTCCCTCAAATATACCCAAAAAATGAAAATGTCTCTATACCGACCCCCAAAGCAAAAATATCTCCCTCAGTCAACACCCTCTCCCCAGCAAAGATTCTTAATTATGAAGAAGATCTCCCTTCAACCAATTAAACTCCCTCCCAGAAGCAATCCCTGCCATCAACCACCCCTGTAAACTTCTCTACAAGAAACTCCCCCTTCTCCAAAAGCAAACCCACCCCCTTTCCTTAACCCCCCACCAAAAGAAACTCCCCCAGGCTGGAATTCTCACTTTCTCCTTCCCAAAATGGAAAATTCATGCCTCCCCACTTACCAGACCTCAGATTCAGCACAGCAAAAAGGAGTAGGAAAACACCTGCATCCTCAGTCTCCCTTCAGCTGTGTGATATGATACCTTGAGGAGGAGTCTAGGAGTTCCCTCAACTGTGCACTGTCCATTTCCGGCATCTGAGACCTTGCAGTAATTTCATGCTTTTCAGGGGAACCTTAAACTGAGGGGATGGGTCACAATAGAAGGGGGGCTGGCTGCTGCACTCCGAAACTCTGATTGCTTCTACTGTGCTGATGCTGAGGCTAAACAGCAGGGACACTGTCTGGGCATTTTGCCAACATGCTCTGGGGGGGGGGGGGGGGTGAACACCCCTGACCCCCCCTTATCTAATTTGACAAAGCACATGCTGTTGAGACAGGGTGTTGAAAGAAGCAACAGCAAGTAGCTTTCTATATTGTGCGCTATATATACAGTATACATTACACCTATCTTTACCAGTAGGTGGCACTGCAGTGTGTTATAATACAGTATCTCACAAAAGTAAGTACACCCCTTACATTTTTGTAAATATTTTATTATATCTTTCCATGTGACAACACTGAAGAAATGACACTTTGCTACAATGTAAAGTAGTGAGTGTACAGCTTGTATAACAGTGTAAATTTGCTGTCCCCTCAAAATAACTCAACACACAACCAATAATATCTAAACCGCTGGCAACAAACGTAAGTACACCCCTAAGTGAAAATGTCCAAATTGGGCCCAATTAGCCATTTTCCCTCCCGGGTTCATGTGACTCATTAGTGTTACAAGGTCTTATGTGTGAATGGGGAGCAGGTGTGTTAATTTGGTGTTATTGCTCTCACTCTCTCATAATGGTCACTGGAAATTCAACATGGCACATCATGACAAAAAACTCTGAGGAACTTAAAAAAAAAAATTGTTGCTCTACATAAAGATGCTCTAGACCAGTGATGGTGAACCTTGGCACCCCAGATGTTTTGGAACTACATTTCCCATGATGCCCATGCACTCTGCAGTGTAGTTGAGCATCATGGGAAATGTAGTTCCAAAACATCTGGGGTGCCAAGGTTCGCCATCACTGGTCTAGACTTTAAGAAGATTGCCAAGACCCTGAAACTGAGTTGCAGCATGGTGGCCAAGACCATACAGCGGTTTAACAGGACAGGTTTCACTCACAACAGACCTCGTCATGGTTGACCAATGCAGTTGAGTGCACGTACTCAGCGTCATATCCAGAGGTTGTCTTCCAGAGCTTGCCTTTGGGAAATAGACATATGAGTGCTGCCAGCATTGCTGCAGGTGTTAAAGGGGGGTGTGTGTGTGTGTGTGTGTGGGGGGGGGGGGGGTCAGCCTGTCAGTGCTCTGACCATACGTCGCACACTGCATCAAATTGGTCTGCATGGGTGTCATCCCAGAAGGAAGCCTCTTCTAAAGATTATGCACAAGAAAGCCTGCAAACAGTTTGCTGAAGACAAGCAGACTAAGGACATGGATTACTGGAACCATGTCAGGTGGTCTGATGAGACCAAGATAAACTTATTTGGTTCAAATGGTGTCAAGCGTGTGTGGCGGCAACCAGGTGAGGAGTACAAAGACAAGTGTGTTTTGCCTACAGTCAAGCATGGTGGTGGGAGTGTCAGGGTCTGGGGCTGCATGAGTGCTGCCGACACTGGGGAGCTACACTTCATTGAGCTAACCATGAATGCCAACATGTATTGACATACTGAAGCAGAGCATGATCCCCCTCCCCCTTTGGAGACTGGGCCACAGGGCAGTCTTCCAACTTATGACTCAAAAAATAAACAAAACTGGTGTAGCGCAAAATGAAAAACACAATCACTGTAAAATCAAAAATAGAGTCCAAACAATGTGAAAGTTCCACTGTTTGTGAAACTCAACGTGATAGTTCATGTAATTAAAAATTCATAATATCCAGTGACTTCAGTGACCACCACCTCTGGTTGGAATGCCTGCTCACCTCCAAATATAGGTGTTGGAAGTAATCATAATAAGTCTAGCTGAAGGTTATCGATAATCAATTTGCACAGTAGTGTTTGCACTTAATATATATATTTTTCAAACTTAGGTTTTCAATTCTGTGCTGATTATACTTTGTTTCACAGTATTCCAACATGATAACAAACCCAAACACACCTCCAAGACAACCACTGCCTTGCTAATAAATCTGAGGGTAAAGGTGATGGACTGGCCAAGCATGTCTCCAGACCTAAACCTTATTGAACATCTGTAGGGGATCCTCAAATGGAAGGTGGAGGAGCGCAAGGTCTCTAACATCTAACAGCTCCATGATGTCTTCATGGAGGGGTGGAAGAGGACTCCATTGGCAACCTGTGAAGCTCTGGTGAACTCAATGCCCAAGAAGGTTAAGGCAGTGCTGGAAAATAATGGTGGCCACATAAAATATTGACACTTTGGGCCCAATTTGGACATTTTCATTTAGGGGAGTACTCACTTTTGTTGCCAGCGGTTTAGACATTAATGATGTGTTGAGTTATTTTGAGGGGACAGCAAATTTACACTGTTATACAAGCTGTACACTCACTACTTTACATTGTAGCAAAGTTTAATTTCTTCAGTGTTGTCACATGAAAATATATAATAAAATATTTACAAAAATGTGAGGGGTGTACTCACTTTTGTTAGGTACTGTATGTATTCTATGGTAATGTAATAAAAAGAAGTGTTTGCGTTCCTCACTATGTAGATGTATCCTCCTGTTTCCTGTTCTATGATAAAAACATGCTTTGATATCCTCCATGAAATTAAAGTATTCTCTGCATACAGAAAGCTTCCAGAGGATGATTCAATAAACTGCTAATATATTGAAGGGGAATGATTTTTTAGACTTAGCAGGTGTCTGTGTACCCAAAGGGGTATGACAAGATGGAGGAGGTTCAAGTGCAACAAAGCCAAGGCTTTTGCATACAGCAGAAGTGAGCGTATCCACATTGGCCAGAAATCCTCTAACACCACCTCCTTCTATGTCTGCATTATTTAGAGCAGGACTCAACTCAGTAGAGACAGTGGAGCTGGCATTTTTTAACTCTGGACAGTGATGACAGCGTTAAAGCCATTAGTTTCCATGAAATTGTGGCACAGTTACAGAAAAATCTGCTTTAGTCAGGTAGGCCACTTGTTTCTTTTTTGAAAGAAAACATCAGAATTGGCCTGGCGTTGAGTGTAGTCTGAATAGGACGTGTTTGTGAAGAGCTCCTGCCATCCTGCTATACATCCTTGGCATCCCTTTTATAGCGGGCCCATCTTGTTCCCTCCACATCACTCAGGGCTTACCAGACGGCCGGTGCGCCGCTCGAGACTGACATTGCGGTGCTTCTCAGTGTCTGCAGCCTCCTGGGAGACAAACTGTGGCTCCGGCCTAGCTCTGGGGGTGGCGGCCATCTTGCTCCACCCGGCCGCGGTACCAGCGCTCAACCCTAGTTTCCCTGATCAACCTGCACCTGGCTCTTCCTCTCAGCCACCAGAGTTCACCTACCTGCTAACCGCCGCCTGCAGCACTCAGTGACACTCCTTCACAGCGGCCTGCAGGAGTAATATCAGATCCGGCCCTGCTAGTGGCGGCCATCTTGCTACACCCCAGCGCTCACCTTCCTGACTCCTCTATGCTTGATCCAAACCACCCCTGGAAGGCAGAGAACTCTAGCTGGTCAGGCCGCAAAACCCCCCAGCAGCGGATAGCTATTTTAATCTGTGGCACAAGTTGGAACGCAGCCCTAGTCCAAGCTTCAGAGCCACGGGTAGTGGCTATCTTGCTCCACCCTGCTACAGTGTCCACAATCAGTCCTGATCTCCTTGCCCCCTCTGCACCCGGCGGACTCCCTACACTGCCACCGGAGTTATCCAACCTGTCAAACTGCCACCTGCAGCATCCATAGAAGCATTCCTCTGCTTCCACAACCACGTTACAGACAACTCACAGCACTAGCTCTGGCTCCCTCGCCTGTTAGAGGAGGAGCGTGACTGACTACCGGGATGCGAGGAAGCAGTTTGCCTGAGCGCCTTCTGTCCCGCTACTATCCTAGCCTGATCCTGATGACCCGATCGCCCCTGTGGGAACCCACCAGCCTTCTTACCCTCCTGATACCACCGGGAACACCTGAGGATGGTGAAATACGGCCCCGTGCTGGAGGATATCGCCAAATTCCAGCCTCTGCTCTCTCCATGTGAGCTGCAACAAAACGGCTCCGGCCAGCCCTATGGAAGGGATCACAGCAAGCCTTCCTCTTCATCCACGGCAGCGCAACACAAACCAGGGAAGGGTGAGTCACAAAACCCCCTGCTTCTAGCCCTGATGACCCCTGCTGCTCTCACAGCCTGAGGACACAGCACCTTTCTCCCCCAGCGCTGACCATGCTGACACAGGCCCTGCAGAACCCATGCTGACACAGATCATGGAGGCCATTCAGCACAGCCATGCTTCCCTCACCACTCAGATAGACTCTTTCAGATCAGATCTGTCCTTCCTGAAACAAGATGTGCATAATTTCCGCCATAGAGTGACCAATGCAGAACAATGCATAGGAGATTTGGAGGATAATACCCGTCCTTTGCAGGCCTCTGTTAGAGAATTACGCCTAACCCAAGAGTATACCACTGATAAGTTAACAGATATGGAGGACCGCCTGAGGTGTAATAATCTGCGGTTTTTGGGCTTTCCGGAGGGTTCAGAAGGTACGGTCCGATGAGGCTTTCATTGAGCGATGGTTGACATCTACTTTTGTCGCCTCCACCTTCTCTCCACTTTTCGCCATAGAACGAGCGCATAGAGTTCCCCTGCACCCTTTACCTATTCGGGCACCCCCATGTGCTATGCTCATCAAACTGTTGCACTTCAGGGACAGGGAACCAGTTCTCAGGGCCGCATATCCATCAGTGGCAACAGGATCACTATTTTTCCTGATTTCTCAATGGCTACACAGAAACAGAGGGCTACTTACCTGACCATTAAAAGGAGACTACGAGACCTCCAACTACCATATGCTATGCTATACCCTGCACAACTGAGGGTCATCCATAAAGGAAAGGCTTACTTCTTCACAGAGCCGAAAAAAGCGGCCCACTGGTTGGATTTATTGGGTCCTCCTGATCAACTTCACCAGCAACGAAGATCTCCTTCTCGCTGACCTTCGGTTATCCTTCTTCACAGCTTCCCCCCCTTTTTCTTTTCTCATCTGCACCACTCCACAAGATTAGTCACAGAGAACGCTTGTTCATTCATGATACCCCCCTTTTTTCTGACACTTCTCATCCGAGTGACTGATGAACCATTACCTCATGTTGCCCTCCACTCACCAGACAAAGCTACTCCTGGATAGCTGTCACAGTAATCTCCTTGAGGATGTCCTACTGAGATAACTGACACATCCCTGTAGGGCCTGGGTCACCTACCATAACTCACTCTGCGGGCACAGATGGAGCCTAATTGTTGCGAACTCTATCGCCACCCACCACGGTTTGTTGGGTACGGGACCATGTCCCCCATATTTTACTTTTTTTTTCTGGGATCCAAGCCCCCAAGTGTTGAGGATTGGGGGCTGGGAGGGTTAGGGCTGTTCTACTGTTTCCCTTGTTTTTGGGACATGCTCCTCCCTTTTCTATTTTTATCTTTATTTTTTGTGTCTTTTTTTCCCCATGGTTTTTAGCAGGATTGATCATTATGGTATCCAGTCTACAGTTGTAAGAGAAATACTATATCTTCTTATCTATGTAATGTTATCAGCGACCCCTGCTAGGTTAGGGTTGCAGGTTTTTAAAACCTGGTTAACCTCACAACAATACAGAAAATATTCTTCTTTATGGTATACATTGCATGGTTATGTCTAAACTACGTATCATTTCATGGAATGTTAGGGGGCTGAACTCCAAGGTTAAACGTTCACTGATGTTTGAGTACCTGGCACGACACAATCCGCATGTGATCCTTCTCCAGGAAACTCATCTACTTTGCTCCAGAGTAATGGCACTAACGAGGGCAAAAATAGCCTACGCCCTACACTCTACATACTCCCAGGGCACATCTATTCTCATAGCTAAATCAGCTCCTGTTACTATTAAGCATATTAAGCTAGATGCTACGTAATTGTGGTGTTAGAACTCCTTGGTAAACCATACACAGTGACTAGCCTATACGCCAATCCACCCTTTACAAAACAATTCTTTAATCGTGTACTCACTTCCATCCTGGAAATTGCAGAAGGTCCTTTATTGATAGCCGAAGATTATAATACGGTCCTTGACAATTCTCTTGACAGATTTCGATGCTCTACTGTACCCCCCCCCCACACTTCCTTAGGCACTTATCTGACCCAATATGACCTAGTAGAGGCCTTGATATGGAAACGTGCCGATAGGAGGCAATTATCCTGTCAATCTGACTTTCATGGTACGCTATCACGTACTGATCTATGTTTACTGTCCTCTGATTTACTCAGCATGATAAGTGATGTTAGATACCTTCCTAGGGCGGTGTCTGATCACTCTCCACTGTTGGTGCCCGATAAACACGCTGCCTGGCGACACAAGGCCAGGGAGTTAGACATGGTATTACTCAAACAAACCTAGAAAAAACGGTTATATCAAAATCAGCGACTCTTTGAATTTGGCGACAAAAACAGTTGCCTGCTAGCCTACCTGTCTAGCTTGGACTATCAGCCATGCAGCATCCCTAGAATTCAGAACTCGGAGGGCATAATAGTTGGATATAAAAATTTTAGCCAAAGTACTTGCCCAGAGATTAAATATGGTCATTACTACTGTCATTGGAGCGGATCAGACAGGATTTATCCGTGGAAGATCTACTTCAATTAATTTACGGCGACTCTTTACCAACATGCAGGCCACTCATGACACAATGGGCTTCAGGGCTGTTTTAGCCCTGGATGCTCATAAGGCCTTTGACTCGGTTGAATGGCCGTATCTAATGGAAGTTTTGGCAAAATTCGGATTTGGTGACACGTTTATTAAATGGATTCAGTTACTATATTACAAACCTACAGGTAGATTGAAAGTAAATACAACTATCTCCGACCCCTTCATGATACACAGGGGCACCAGACAAGGGTGCCCTCTATCGCCACTACTATTTGCGCTGGCGAATGAGCCACTGGCAGAGCTGATCAGGTCTAGTGGGGAGGTTGTGGAACTGACCACTTGGTGCCTGGAAGAAAAGGTATCCTTATATGCTGATGACATGTTGATATATTTGGCGGACCCCCAGTCGTCACTCCCTACTCTACTGGATATTATGCAGCGCTTTGGGCACTTTTCTGGCTTCCAGGTAAACTGGGACAAATCCCTGTTGTTTATGCTAGACCAATCCATCCTAATTACACTACCACCTTCATGTCCATTACAAATTGTACATACCTTTCGCTACCTAGGTATTGAGATACAGCAGCCTATCTCCTCATACATCAAAATTAATTTAGATCCACTCATTAATAGAATGAGGAATACGCTTAGGGCCTGGGCCAATCTTCCACTGATGCTGCTGGGTAGAATAAATATTTTTAAAATTATCATTTTACCACGCTTTCTATATATTCTAAGTAATTCCCCAATATACATCCCCAAAAACAAATTTAAAGAAATTAACACGATTCTTATTAAATTTATTTGGGGGGGGGGGAGGGGTGGCTAGAATAAAAAAAGACAAGTTACAACTACCTATTTTGGAGGGGGGATTGGCGCTCCCTTGCCTTCAAACCTTTTATGTGGCCTCACAGCTGGCCCATGCACATTGGTTGTTCTAACCCGAGGAAAACAATGTGGCAACAGCATTGGAGGCAGCTATCCTCAGTTCCTATGAATCTCTCCAAAAATCGAATACATCGCCTCTCCACTAGGGGACGGGAGGGTACGAAAGTTCTATTTATGACCCTACGGATATTCAAGCTTTTAAAGCTACTGCCGTCCAGTACGCATATTATGTATTCCCCTAATGCTCCCTTTTGGGGAAACCCAGGTCTACCAGAATTTCTTCCGCAGAACAGACGAGGGGTTCTGGTTCAAGCGATGGGTTCGATTGATTTCCCACCTATTTATAGTGAACGTTTTTCGCTCCTTTGCAAATTTCGCAGGGACTATGGCCTTCCTCCTATGGATTAGTAACATTGGAAATGCCAAGCCTCACCTACTATAGCCTTCTGGCTCAAAAATGTCAATCAAGCTATACCTCTATACAAATTGACGTATGAGATCAGAGGATGCCCAAAAAAGTTTCATAAGATCTGGAATCCATGGGTTAGTTCTGATTGCACTATGCAATCTGCTCTTTGAGTTCCCTGAAAATGTTAGCTGAATTCTAGTCGTCACACTGGAATTTAGAAGATAACAATGAAACTCCTCTATTGATCTGTACTCACTGACTGGATACCATGTAACTGTACCTTATTGCTGAGTGAGCAATGTTTGCTCATTTAATGCTATATACGTATTTGTGTATTTGTCTATTTGTCTGTTTGTAAAGTGAATGCGTTTCAAAAGCATTCTTGGTTTCCTGATAGTTATAACATATAAACACATACTATTCAGGATTGGGCCTACAGTAACAGTTCAATAACAGGGCAACCCTGTTTTAACTGTCTGTGTCACTAGTCCCTATAAAGGGTCTAGGCTTCATCTATCACAGTGGGCATAGCCAAAATGGGTCTTTAGGGTCTGGGTTCCATAGTATTAGAGCAAGAAGTCGCGCTAATCAGTGAGTAATACAGATCGATGGGCATAAGCTCAAATATTGAGTGACAAAGGCAACCCATAATGCAAATTGATAACGGAAATAAATAACTAAAAATGAAACTAAGGTGCATCTACCAGCACATATCTAAATTGTGCATCCAATGTGCGAGGGCAAATGCTGAATGTATATAAAAAGATGTGACAGAACAAAAAAAGATCTCCAAATAGCAAAAGTCCATAAGTAAATTGTGAAAACAAGAGTCAATCCATAGGTGAAAAAATTGAATCCATGTTGTAAAAATTAAAACATCAAAAAAAACAAATAGTGAAGGCAAGTCCACAGTGATATATAGTGAGGTTCCACACTGAAGTGATAGGTGCAATATATAAATCTCCTCCACCACTGAAAAATACTGCCGCTTACCGGAAATCGATGGTCCCTTATTACAGGAGACCACACTGGGCGATTGGCTGTAACCCCAGCCCGGGATCTCTCTGGCAAGCACTGGACTCCAAAGCGTCAGCGGGAGTAGTCAGCAGAAGACTCGATAATGTGGCAGTATTGATTCCAAAAAAACAGAAAAACTCCACATAGTGTAAATCCTTATACATTTATTCAAGGTAAAAAGACACGTGTTAACTTACAATACAATGGATAGAATGCGCATGGGTATAAAAAAGTGAGCCGGCCGGATTCCACAAAGCCTGTATGCTTCCGGGACTGCAGCGGTGACGTCAGAACGTAGCTCCTCCTCCCCACGTCGTTTCGTCACTAGCGGACGTGGTCACGGGATACGGGCGGCGTCCTGATGCACCGCCTTTATAACGGACTAACAACCCCGCCTCGATCGAGATCACGAAGCAAGAATCACAGGGCGCCATCCCACTCAAAGGAAAGAGCTGAGGGCAAACCCGTCAAGCCATCTGAAAACCCATATAATAAGGATCTCCAGTGAAGGCAAATAAAATTATTGGATACATTAAAAAACTAAGCAACATAAATTCAAAAAAGGTTACTAAACATCTAGTGCAAAATGGGAGAATAATATTAATATAAATAAATAATGATCCAATAACCAAATAAAATTACCTAGTGGCACTATACCGTGTCCAATAGGCTAAAGGTTAAAACCGCCAAAACGAGCCCAAACAAACCTCACATAAAAAGTGGCAATTCAAATACCACAGAGCATGAGGTGTGAAGGAAGGCTCAAAAAGTCTGTTAAAATGAGGTTAACAGTAAAGATTAAAATAAGGAAAAATAAGATAAACTACATAATGGATCCCTAATGATGGGAAAGCGCCCCGCCTATCTTCAAAGGCCACTAAACATAAAAATATATAAACATAAAAATAGGCTAACATCAAAAATGCCCAATATGAGCGCCAACTGGCGTCTCAATAGATAAGTAAGAATCCCACTAATTCAAATGTGTCAAAAGTAAATATAGAGGTAAGTATGGAAAATAATAATGAACAAATTTACTATGAATTGTCAATAAAGGAGTTTACATCAACTTCGATATTGAGGCCAAAAGGGGTATAGCATTTAATCTTATGGACCCAAGCCATCTCCAACCTAGAGATGCCTCTAACCAACCCGCTACCCCTCCAATGGGGCCTAAATTTATCAATCCCCAAAAAAATAGTGCCAGAAGGATCTCTCTTATGGGTAGTGAGGTAATGCTTGGAAACGGAGTGCTTGGTAAACCCTCTACGTATGTTATTGATGTGCTCGTTTAACCTTACTCGCAAGGGTCTCTTAGTCCGGCCCACATACTGCAGGCCACAAGGGCACTGCAGCATGTACACGACCCCAGATGTGGAGCAAGTGATAAAGGGCTCTATGATAAATGATTTGGAGGTACAGGTAGAAATAAAGCTGACAGTTCTTCTAGTCGTACAACCATTAATTAAGCAGACCTGACATCTCCTACATTGGTAATACCCTGTTAGTTCAGAGAAGAAGCCAGATCTAGGGGTAGGGGGATTCAAAATGTTAGGTGCCAGTTTGTCCTTGAGAGACGGTGCGCCCCTAAAAACCACCTGCGGCTTGTCAGGAAGGATAGATTTCAGCACCCTGTCATTCTTAAGAATGTGCCAATGCTTGTTAATAATGTGTTTAACCCTAGAGTGCTGACAGGAAAAATTAGTAATGAAAGGGCAACGGTAAGAGGCATCAGCTGGACCCTCAGCCCACGTAACAAATAGATCGTTACGATCCACATTCCCAACCTGGTCTAAGGTGCTAGCCACAAAGTCAGGAGCATATCCCTTGGCTACAAACCTCTGGGTTAGGACCTGTGCCTGGGTTTGAAAAGTGGCAACATCCGTACAGTTCAGTTTTAATCTAAGGAGCAAGAGAGGACAGAGTGAGTAGATCAACACTGGGGGGAGACTGCCACATGTAGCCAGTCTCCCTTGAAGACAGCGGTGTGCTTACATCTTCTATCCATTCCCTCTGAGATCTCTTGAAAGTCAGCCGGGTGGGCTGAGGAAGAGTCAGGCGGCAGACTGGTGTAGAGAGGCAGCCAGGAGGGCTGGTGAAAGGGTCAAATGCAACCAGGTGGGCTGGCATTGCCTGAAGAAGTGGTGCTGGGATCAGTGGCCACAAGGGAAGCAGTTTCACTCCAATTGTGCTACTTTTAAGGAACTTTGAGTTCCTGCATTTAATGGGCTGATATTAAACTGACAAGAGGCCTGTCAGTTCCACCAAGAGTGAACCAGCAGAAGCTGTACAGGTGAAGAAAGGAACAAAATGTGTACAAGGCTAAAGAGGTGGCGCTGTATATAGGAAGCTGTATATAAGAGTCTGTAAATAAGAAGTAGCCCCTGAAGATCTTGTTCAAGTCAAGTGGGCATCCTGTGGTCTCCCATCTCTATCTAAGTTGTTAACCCTTAATAAACAACAAAAACAAAGCTCTGGCCTGTTCTCTGAGTGCCTGTGAAGATTTGGTGTGCCTGGCTGTGCAGGAGTGGGGAATCCCTGTTTATCTGCAGCTCCTACGTGGGGTGTGCTACAGTTATAATGCCAAGCTCCTGCAAACTTTTCCTCCAGCTCCCTGTCCATACCACTATTTGGGCTTTTAGTTGGATAGCTGGAGAAAGTATCATAGACTACGAGTACAGCGATCACTGCACTTGTATTCCATGGATGTCTGCAAGTCCGCCTGCCACAGTGGCAGAAGGGAAAAATTGTAGGTCATTCATTCACAGATCTTTGAATTGGGATAAAATTTAATACTGTACACTCCTTTCTCTCGAGTCCTTGGCTTCAATAGCCATGCAGGTAAAGTCAGCGACTGTAAAGAAGGATTTAATCGGGGGCGTGGCCTGGACAGCAATGTGAGAGGACGTGTAAGATCGGAGCTCCGCATGTGGTAATCCTTCTACCCTCATCCTGCACCTAAAATCGGCCTAAAAACTCACCCAAACTCTGGGAACCGGCGGCGCAGACATACCGGATCATGTCCCCTCCAAAGAGAAACACCGCTGCCTCCTCTTCCCTGGATAGATACCGGAGGACAGAGCGGGACACAGAGGAGCAAGATGGCGCCAGCAGCACACGCGGCACCCCTCTCAGAAGAGAGCAGAAGACGGAACGGCTAAGGTACTGGAAGCTATTTCACTATGTCAGTCTACCCTGACGACCAAAATTGAAGAAGTTAAGGTGAACATATCACTCATTAGACATGACATGACTAAACTGAGAGAGAGGGTCACTGAGGCTGAGACCAGGATAGGGTGGGCGGAGGACACATTACACCCTTTGCAGTATTCCTATGAGGACTTGCAGAGACAGATGCAGCAACTTGCACAGAAACATGATGACCTCGAGAACCGGTCTCGCAGATCCAATCTGCGCTTTATTGGACTGCCTGAGGGCGCGGAAGGTGCAGACCCTGCCACCTTCCTTGAGCAAATTCTGATAAATGCATATGGCAGAGATACCTTCTCTACTGCTTTTGTGGTGGAGCGCGCTCATCGTATGCCGGCACGCCGTCCACCTGAAGGAGCACCACCCCGTACCTTTATTGCAAAACTACTGAACTTTAAAGATCGTGACGCTGTACTTCGAATGGCCAGGCTTAAGGGTAACATCCCTTTTCAGTCTGGATTCATTTCGGCATTCCCGGATTTCTCTGCTGAGGTGCAGAGACAACGTGCACGATTTACAGAGGTCAAACGTCGCTTACGTGCACACCACATCAAATATGCAATGCTGTTTCCAGCTCGCCTCCGTGTAGTTGGAGAAGACCGAGTGCACTTCTTTGAGGATCCCACCATGGCTTCGGAATGGATAGATCAACAGGATGCTGCAAGAAATCGCCCGGCATGACCGCCCTATCGCGCTACTACTGCTGTAAGTGCCTTCTTTTATTCTACCAGGATGTTTTTCTACCTCACCTATTATACCCACCGTCCTGTACCAAATAAGGCCCGTCTATACAACACCACCATATGAACAGGAATATTTCGAATCTGCAATGACTAAGGCCCAACATTTACATGCTACTTAGTCCCTCTGTCCAAATTTGATATGATTTGACTTCCGCCAACACGACTTTCCAATCTTCAGAACGTCTGTTAGCCCATATTCAGGGCCGCCAAGTTAACTTCAGCAGATGGATTTTGCAGCGGTCATGTCACAATCGGGGACACCACATAATCTGGAACATGGAACTGCTCGTCTCTACCCATATCTAAACCACCAAAGCCAGACACAGTTTTCTATGGCCACAGCAGAACCCTGGACTCCTATCCCTTTTTGGTGCCAATACTTTAAGGCTTGATGCAACAGCGGAGCATAGGTTCAGGTTAATGCGACATACCCACGGTAGTAGGTCGCAGAGGTTGCACGTTCTCCGTTGCTGGATTTATATCCAGAATTTGTTCGCACCCAAAGGTTGCTGGTTATACCGCCACTGGCGTTGCCAAATAGGCTCCTGCTGGTGGGGGTATGTTCAAAAGTGCACTACTTTAACTTTTTGATTGTTATATGCGATTAACCTTTTGTCACTGCACTAGTTCTGGGATGCATACCCCAGTCAAGTTTGGGAGACTGAGGGTAGGGAGGGGGGTAGAGGGTAATGTTAAGTTAAGAAACATGTTTGATGTTATTTCATGTCTTAAGGCGCTATTGCATAGTCGTTTCCCTGCAGAAAAGGGGACAGAGCTATTTCTACCACGGTGCGGAGTGTGGTGGGGTGTATGCCCCCATAACGTTTCATGTGTATTTTTCCAATACTTGCTACTAGAGTACTATGGCTAACGTAAAATTTCTCTCCTGGAACATCCAGGGGCTCCGGGATAAAATCAAACGCACAGCGATATTTAACATTCTCAAATCATACAGAGCGGACATTATAGTCCTCGTGGAAACGCATGCTACAGGCCAACTTCAACATGCGTTGAAGCGCCCCTGGATTGGCTGGGCATTCCACACCACCCACACTCCGTACTCCTGTGGAATTTCAATTCTCATAGCTAAAACTACCCCATTTGCAATAATATCGATACGTACAGACCCACAGGGCAGGTATATTTTCTTACACTGCACACTAAACGGAATACAGTACTTATTAATGGCATTTTATATTCCTCCTCCATACAAGTCTACCTTAGTCACAGAGGGATTGTTATAAATGGCGCAACACCCAACATCCAAAGTATTTGGTTAGGGGACTTCAATATGGTACTCAACCCCCGCAAAGACAGACTACAAACACATCCAAATCCCCACTCCCCCGATACCACACTAGATTTGGGCGTACACTAGCGGAGTTTTCACTAACTGACACTTGGAGATACAAATATCCCAACACCACGGCATACTCCTGCTTTTCGGCGACACACTCCACCATGTCCCGGATTGATCTTATCCTAATATCAGACACCCTAATTCCCCTACAAACTGACTCAGGCTACCACACGAGATCTCTTTCAGACCACGCCCCATGTTGGGCCACGTTAAAGCTAGCCCCAAATATTGGCCCTTGCACCTGGCGCCTACACCCCTTTTGGCTAACCACACTAAAGGACCAAGAGGACATTCACAGAGAATGGAAATACTACTTTAATACCAATAGGGACACAGCCCCTGTGGGCATGGTATGGGAAACATTTAAACTCCAAGCACGCACTATTTTATCTTTCCGGATAAATAGAGCCAAAACCTCTTCCAAAGCTATTTTGTGTCAGGCCTCTGACAAATTGGATTTGATTACTAGGGAGTTCCAAAATGATCCTTCGCAGGAAAGGGTGTCTGCACTCAAACTACAAACCCGCCTTGTAGACCAGTTACACTTTGAAAAAGCTAAACAAAAACTTTTCTTTGTGAAGCAACAGATTTTTGAACAAGGAGAACGCGCGGGTAAATTATTAGCATACCTTGCTCGTCAGGACATGAGTCCGCCAGTAGTGGTTACACTCCTTGGCCCCAACTCTGTCACATACTCAGACCCTCCAACAGTGGCAAAAGCTTTTCAAACATACTTTACGGACCTATACTCCTCGAAGGTACAGGTCACTACACAAGAGACCCAGGCCTTTCTTAAACACATCCCCTTTCCCCAATTATCAGAATCTCAAGTTACTGAGCTAGAGGCCCCCCTTAAGTTAGATGAAATAGCACTCGCCATAGCATCCCTTGCACCAGCTAAAGCTCCTGGAGGTGATGGTTTACCACTTGACTTTTATGCAGCCTACTCGGAAATTCTTATCCCCGAATTATTAATGCTCTTTAACCATATATTCGAAACCGAGGCCCTCCCTGAATCCCTTTGTCAAGCAGTAATCATAGTGATCCCCAAACCAGGCAAGCACCCCCACCACCTAGAATCCTACCGTCCAATCTCGCTCCTCCAAGCGGACATTAAAATACTAGCCAAAATTTTGTCCATGCGCCTTAACCAAAGCATTCTCTCCTTAATAAACTCAGATCAAACGGGGTTCATGCCTGGCAAGAATACAGCCATGACCTTTCGAAGGTTATACATGAACATTCAAGCTGATCATGAGAACGTGGGAGATAGGGCGGTGGTGGCGTTAGACGCCGCAAAAGCTTTTGATTCGGTGGAGTGGGGGTACCTGTGGGAATGCCTTAAGGGGTTCGGATTCAGGCCCAACTTTATTAAATGGGTAAAATTACTATGCTACTCCCCCTCGGCTAGAGTGGTAGTTAATGGGTACGCATCCGACCCCTTCCCCCTGGGACGCGGAACCAGACAGGGATGCCCGCTGTCCCCCCTACTTTATGCCCTGGCGGTGGAACCCCTGGCCATTTCACTCAGGCTAAGTCCAAATGTACGAGGACTGACCAAGGGACCCCTGACGGAAAAACTGAGCTTATATGCAGACGATATGCTCCTCTATCTAGAGGACACTGGCCCTTCTCTTCAAAAAGTCCTTGATATTATCGGGGAATTTGGGAAACACTCGGGGTTAGGTATGAACTGGTCCAAATCACAGATTCTCCCTCTTGACCATTCACCTCCCTCCCTTAATGCGGCCTCCCTTCCGTTACAAAGAGTGGCCTCTATTAAATATCTGGGCGTGACCATTACGAGAGATCCCCGTGAATTTATAGTCAATAACATTGAACCACTCTTCCCCCTTCTAAAATCTCGTACACATTCTTGGGCAAGACTTCCCCTAGGAGTAATGGGGAGAATTTATTTATTTAAGATGGTACTCCTGCCAAAATTTTTGTACATATTTTGGAACTCCCCGGTGCTAATCCCACCAGAGATCTTTAAAAAGATGGACCAAATCATCAACTCTTTCATATGGGGGTCTAATAGACACAAACTTGCTTGGAACACGATTAAAAACCCAACCTCGTCAGGAGGAGCGGCCACACCAGATCTACACACCTACTACATTGCTGCACAGCTTTCACATTTCTATCATATTCACAAGACTGATGAACTTAGATACCAAACATTGGTATGTGAAAGACCAAATAATGATATGCACTCCCCACTACAAGTCCTATTTAGGAATGAGAGTAGGAGACGGACAAATAATGAACGGCACCCACTGTTACATCAGCATTGTCATATATGGGGAAAAGCGATTAAAATGTCCAGTGCTGATTTTTTCCACTCACATACACCCTTATGGCATAATCCCCTTTTGAAGGAGCTACTGTTCTTACCTGGGGCCAACAGGTGGGCTGCTAAGGGTATAGTGTTCCTTTTCCAGGTTATCACTATATTTGGGATAAGACACTTCCAAACACTCTGTGAAGAGTTTGACCTTCCCTCTAACATGCAATTTAGCTATCTGCAACTGAAACACGCGCTCCAGGCACAATTTGCAAACGGATTTCTCAACCCACAAATGCTCCCACTGGTGGACATAATCACAGGTTCCTCTCCAGAAAAACTTATATCCGATCTGTACACCGCACTACGCACTAGAACTACTGCCAGAATAGTAGATACAGCAAGAATCAGATGGGAGTCAGACCTTAGCCAAATAGATGACACTGATTGGGAAAATATACTGGAAAATGTACAGAAAACCTCACCTAAACTATCTGAACGCCTGACTCAACTATAAATAATTCATAAATCTTACCTTACACCCCCCAGAATAGCCAAATTCTCCCCAAACCAAAATCTAAATTGCCCAAGATGTTTAGGCACTCCATGTTCCTTTTTCCACTTGATCTGGTCATGCCCAGTGATAACTGAGTACTGGACACAGATTATAAAATTCCTCCATGACCATATGGGTTCACCACTACAACTAGACCCCAGGCCGTGCTTACTGGGTCTACTCCCAGACACCATGTCTAGGCCTTTGGCTACACTCCTTAGTGAAACACTGTTTAGTGCTAGAAAACTAATTGCCAAAAACTGGATGGGAAACACTTCTCCTTCTGTCCAGGACTGGTTGAGAGAGGTAAATGCGTCCCTGCCATATAAAAAAGTACTCTACATGCATAGGGGTTGCTCCAAAAATTACCATAAGATATGAAGCACATGGCTAGCCAACAATAATACCTGTACTACATGATCATTAATGTATAGCTGCAAGACTGTGGAGGCTAAGGTATTTACTATCTTAAGAATGTATTTTGGGGAATTGTCTAGATTAATATGAATAATACAATGTAAATGGCTAATCTAGATTCAATGTCCAAGATATGCACATATCTACATCTTCCTAGTTCGGTACAAATAACGATGGAATAGTAGGCTAGAATATATGTAGTGCTTATAACCTTTTCTGCTGTTGACATGACACGTATTTCATTTGTATGATGTTTTTTGACAACAATAAACATGTTTTTTGTTCAAAAAAAAAAAAGAAGGATTTCATCAACGTCCCAGCTGTTACAAACCCGGGGGCATATTCTGCTGGAATCCATTGAAGCTAAGTGAGGGAGGTCCACCAGGGATCCGATCTGGAAAGTCCACTAAGGAGATGTCTGCCTGACACTTGAGGGAGGCATCCAAGTTCTCAATGACTTGTGAGTATAGGTCTGAGTGCAGGATCTGGTTGACTGTGGCTGCTGGTAACCCCTGGTGTGCTAATGTTTGCCTGGCCTGGAACATTGCTTTTGGTGTTCCGGTGCTGTCCATTCCCAGAGCTATTGCTGAAGGGGCTGTTCTGAGAAGTAGAAGGAGAGAGTCCTATTACTGTGGTTCAGGGATCTGGAGTATCCCATTGCTCCCTGTGTCCTATCTGAGTTATCCAGCAATAAGTTTTAATCATTTGACCTCTGGAAGGTTTTCCCCCCTTTTTGACCAGAGCATTTTTTGTTATTTAGCACTGTGCTACTTTAACTTGCAATTGCACGGTCATGCAACACTGTACCCGGATTAAATCATATGACTGACGTGGCAGTGATCAGAGATACTGACTGGTGACAGCATGTAAAAAAATAATACAAAAATTAAATTGAATTTAAAAAAAATGTACATTTTCTTTTCTTTTTTTTTTTTTTACATACTGTCATCAGAGTAGATCATTGTCACTATTGTGACACTCTACTACTCTGGGGGGATGATCAGGATTTTTTTTTTTTTTACACTGCATTTGTTTGTTACAATGATGATCACTGTAACAGCAATCCTTTGAACTGTCATGAATGGCATTCAAACATCATTCCTTGTTTACTATTGTGATGCTGTGATTGGCCCACAGCTATCACATGATACAGGGTGCTGTGATTTGCCAAGGTACCATGTGATCACTGATGACCAATCACAAATCCCACACAGTGTCATGAATGGATTCCAATACCAAGTGCCGCAACCCACTGTGTCCAGAGGCAGTGCGCATGAGCACCGCAGCATATGGGTATGTCGTGGTGCCTAGGGGAGCCGCCGCCAGCAGTATATGTACTGCTGGTGATCGGCAAGTGGTTAAAAAGGCAACCACTAGTCTATTAATTGAGCCAGAAGAGGGGATATTGCTGAATGCCTAGCTGCTGTTGCACTTTGGGGGGGGAGCAAAGAAAAAAAATCCTAGGACAAATTAGTGGCCCCTGCAGGGGTAGCAGTACATTATTTTTTTTTTTTTGGAAAGTAGAGAAAAAAAATGGTGAGAAAAAGTTATTTTCTGTTGATTTCGACCACATACAAATGGAAAATTTGAGGCACAATGGTTTTTTTCCAAGTTATGGGGAAATGATATGTAGAAACAATGGTGTATATAGTAGATTTTATTCATGAAACATTTTTCTTCTCACACTATGACATGACAACAATGGCCCATATTTAAGGCTGGGTTCACACTAGCTGCGGCCGTGGCTCAGAACAGGGGGTCCGGTGCGTGTCTGTTCACTGTTTCAGGTGCAAATCAGGTCCGCATTTTTGGCTGAATTTGCACCTGAAACATACCAGATGATGTACAGGACCCTTCTGCAATGTGGCACGCAGCCGCCCCAGAGCTGGGTGAACCAGCTCCATTGAGCGCCAGTCACACTCTCCTGTCATGTAAAGTGGATGCGGGGAAACCTGCATCAGTGTGAACCCAGCCCTAAAATATATTGAAAGACCCCATAAATGTCACAATTTGTCACAATTTTGATCAGAAAACAGTTTGAAATGTTAGACTGAGTGTTTTGAATATTAATAATAGTTTTATGTTAGAGTTACTTGAAAATAACCACTTCACATCCTTAAGGTGGTTGTAAACCCCTAATTTTAACTTTTACCTATAGGTAAGCCTAGAATAAGGCTTACCTATAGGTAGTGGAAATATCTCCTAAACGTGAAGTCATCGGTGTATGCGCTCTGAAGAAATGGACCTCCATGCCGTTTCTTTACTCGCAAGTGCCGTGACTGATGGCTCTTGTGTGCATGCGCAGGAGTGACGTCACGCGGCTCCGGGCCAGTCACAGAGCCGGAGTCCACGGCCCCAGAAGGAAGAGGGCGAAGATGGATTCAGCCACCAGCGTGGACAGCGCAGATATTGTTTGCAGGTAAGTGCCACATAATGGGCTAGTATGGGATGCACACTAGCCCATTATGCTTTTACTTTGCAGGGGAACAAAGAGGAAGTAAAACCCATCAGTGTTTACTTCCTCTTTAAGCTGTTTTAAAAGTTCGTGGACTTAAAGTGGTTAAAATAAGCTCATGGCTACAGCTGTAGCCATAAGCTTGGTGTCATCGTTTTTTTCAACTGGTGATCGGATGTTCTGGAAAAGTGATCCGGTAGGCTTTTTTTTTTTTAACAGTGAACGGCTTTACTACCACCCAATCACTTTTACAGGGTGACAAGGAATGACCAACATGGTTGTTACTGGGCTATTCTGTTCATCCAGGGAGCCCAAGGCTATGGTAAATGATGGTAACTATAGGGACAGGAGGCAATTTGGGAATTAGTCCCCCCTTCAACTGATGAACTCAGAGGATGTGTATTGCATCACTTCCCATTTCACACCCATCATTCCTCCTACTGTAGCCATGGATGCAGCAAATGATGCAAAATCTGTGCTTGATTAACTGCATTAGAGGGCAGCAGGGCATTGAGGGTTTGAGGCTACATTTGCATGGGCAACTAGCACCAGTACAAACATTAAGGGCAGGAAACTGCTGATCCCTACAATGATAGGTCGGCGGCAGGCACAGCTACCCATGGCTGTCCGCAGAGCCAGCGATTACCTGTGGTGATCGCTCCTGGATGTGCAAAAAGTATGTGCGCTAGTGGCCCATGTGAATGTATCCCAAGACCATCAATGCCTCCCTGCCTTCTAATGCAGCTCTCCCTGTGTCAGCCATTGAAAGATGAGAAAATCCACCTGACAATTTTCCACACCAGGAATGTAGATGGCAGACAGGGTGGAAATATGATTTTTGTACACCACTTCTGTCCACCCGAGTTTGAAGAGCATGACATTTGCCTGGGGAATGATCACTTTTGAATGGACTGTCCAAAATCAGACCTAAATATTCCATCCTCTAGGTTGGGATGAAGACTAAGTTAAAACAGGAATACACTAGCCCATAAGAGCCAAGACCAAAGATAGCACCTTTATGAACACACTAGGCAATGTGGACAGAACAAATGGCAGGGCCACATTTTGAAATATGTCTGTCCGTCAATGGCAAACGCAGGAACCGTAGGTGAGGTTGGAAATTTGGGATATACAGATAAGCATCTTCAATATCCACAGATGTCAGAAAATCTTCTTGCAGGAGGGAGGTGATTGCTGACTGAATAGATTGCATATGTAACTTTCTACTCTGATAAATGTATTGCTGGGATCTAGAATGGGATGAACGTCGCTGTTAGGATTAAGAACCGTGAAGAAGTTAGAGTTGAAACCATGAAACTTTTCATTCTCCAGATCAAGCTCTCACAGCAGGCAATCAAGGGATTGAAAAAAAGACTGTCCTCATTTGCAGATTCAAAGAAACATTTGAAAGCATAAAGTGTGGAGAAGGAAGGCTCTGAAATTCTAGCTTGTAATCCCAAGCCACTATACCATGGACCCAAGCAGCGCTACTACCTCCCCTGGTATCCTCCACAGCTGAAATAACCAGTGCTCAGGTGCGGATTGCTAAGAGCCGCCAACACATCTATTACAGGAGAAGAGCAGGCACCAAGGTAAATCACAGTATTGCTTGGGTATTTATTGTAAAGTGGTGTAAACCGCATAGATAGTCAACACGTTTCAGCTTAACCAGTTGCCGACCGCTGCACGCCGATGTACGTCGGCACAATGGCACGGGCAGGCATAAGGACTTACCTGTACGTCCCTGCCTGCCCGCGGGCGGGGGGGCCAATCGGACCCCCCCCGGTGCCTGCGGCGGTAGGATTCAGGTCAGGGGCGATCAGAGGTGAGAGGGAGGCCACTCATTCGTGGCCACCCCCTTGCGATCGCTCCTGGCCAATGACAAGCTTCCTCGGCTTCTGTAATGTAAACAGAAGCGGAGGAAGTGATGTCATCTCTCCTCGAACCGGTCTTTTCATTCCGGGGCTGACGATGTGAGTTTGCACAACACTACACTTATAGTAGAACACGCAGGCACACTTTTCAACCCCCGATCACCCCCCTGTACCCCCTGTCACAGTGACACCAATAGCAGTTATTTTTTTTTGCATTGGTGTCAGTTTGTGACAGTTATAATTGTTAGGGCAGTTAGGGTTAGTCCCCTTTAGGTCTAGGGTACCCCCCTTACCCCCCTAATAAAGGTTACCCCTTGATCACACCCGTCCCCAGTGTCACTAAGCGATCGTTTTTCTGATCGCTGTATTAGTGACCCAGGTGACGCTAGTTAGGGAGGTCAGTATATAGGTTCGCCGTCAGTGTTTTATAGCGACAGGGACCCCCATATACTACCTAATAAAGGTTTTAACCCCCTGATTGCCCCCTCGTTAACACTTTCACCACTGATCACCGTATAAGTGTTACGGGTGATGCTGGTTATTTAGTTTGTTTATTATAGTTTTAGGGCACCCGCCGTTTATTACCTAATAAAGGTTTAACCCTCTAATTGCCCGGCGGTGATATAAGTTAAGTTTTTAGGGTCAGATAAGATCGGTTAGTGCCAGTACCGCTAAAACCCACGCACACAGCATACACCTCCCTTAGCGGTATACTGTCTGAACGGATCAATATCTTATCCGATCAGATCTATACTAACGTCCCCAGCAGTTTAGGGTCCCCAAAAACGCAGTGTTAGCGGGATCAGCCCAGATACCTGCTAGCACCTGCGTTTTGCCCCTCGGCCCAGCCCTGCCCAGCCCACCTAAGTGCAGTATCGATCGATCACTGTCACTTACTAAACATTAAACACATAACTGCAGCGTTTGCAGAGTCAGGCCTGATCCCTGCAATCGCTAACAGTTTTTTGGTAGCGTTTTGAATCAGTCGCTAACAAGAACAGCAGGTCCAACAAAACCTCGTCAAACCCAGCACGTACAGACCCAAACCGGGGCAGCAATGAGGCCAGAATTCTGGCCCCGGTTTGGGTCTGTACGTGCTGGGTTTGACGAGGTTTTGTTGGGTCAATCTAGGGGTAAGCACTACAACTAATGCTGTTTCAGAGCGACAATGCACAGTTTCTTTGTTATTCATGTATTTTTTGCTACAATATAAATTCAATGTCATTCATGTAATTTTTTATTTTTTAGAATCATTAAGAGTGTCGGATGATATCACCACCAGTTTGCATATCCCTTGAAAAAGCGACAATGCGAAACATGTCGGGCTAGTATGCAATAAATATCATCTGTTAAACCATAATACACACTCCTATCCCATCTGACCACCATGTTTTTAGAATTGTAAAAAAAATTTTCCGATACTATGTACAATTTATATGTTCTTTTTTAATGGCTGAAATAATAAATTGTCTTTTTTAGAAAAAAAATTTCTTTCTCTATGTATAGTTTGCTTGCACCATGGATAATAAGAATGTTTTCGTTCTTACCTCCCTTCATGCAGACACGACGGTCCAAATTACTACGGCGACTGGTGTTGTGGAGAAACCCCTCTGTGTCCACGAATATAACCTCAATATGGGAGGGGTGGACCTCAAGGACCAGTTGTTGGCACCGTACCTAGTTGCCCGTAAGGCCAGACGCTGGTATAAAAAAGTGTCTGTATACTTATTTCAATAGGCTTTGCTGAACGCTCATGTGCTATACAGAGCTTCAGGACGGACTGGATCCTTCCTTAAATTCCAGGAAGAGATCGTCAGAGCCCTTCTGTTTACAGACGGTGCTCTACCTTACCTTCCCCAACCAAATGCAGTAAGCCGGCTGCATGAGAGGCATTTTCCTTATGTCCTCTCGAGTACCCCTACCCAACGAGCCCCCCAAAGAAAATGTCGTGTCTGCAGAAAGCGCGGATATAGGCGTGACACCCGGTATTATTGTCCCTCCTGTCCTGACAATCCTGGTCTTTGCATTGGTGAATGTTTTGAATGCTACAATACACTAGTTGAGTTTTAGCGTAGGGTACAGCACTGCACAGACTAGGACACACTTTCACAGGGTCTCCCAAGATGCCATCGCATTTTGAGAGACCCGAACCTGGAACCGGTTACAGTTGTAAAAGTTACAAAAAAAAGTGTAAAAAAAACCAAAACAAAAAACCACAAAAAAATAAATAATAAAATAAAACAACAACTATTTTTGTTTTTATTATTTATTATCTCTCTATTCTCTCTATTGTTCTGCTCTTTTTTACTGTATTCTATTCTGCAATGTGTTATTGTTATTATGTTTTTATCATGTTTGCTTTATAGGTATGCAATTTTTTTTATACTTTACGGTTTACTGTGTTTTATTGTTAACCATTTTTTTGTTTTCAGGTACGCCATTAAGCTGCAGAGTGGATTTATTTATCTTGACAGCAACAGCGTTTGCTCCCACGATACATAAAGCCGTGACTCCAGCGCTGTCGGAGGTGATTTCACCACCACAATTACATACTTTACTTCGGCATATATGCCAAAGCGTGGGGGCAGCAGTGGGCGGAGGAGCGATTTGCTCCTACCTTTTGTGGGAGGATGCCCCCATGCTTCAGCATATATAAACGGTGCATGTATGCCCATCATTAGAAGTGGGTGGATGAACGGAGGTATTCTAATGGTGGGCATACCCACCGATCAATCTCTTTTTTTTCGTTCAGCCCACAGGCTGCATGAAAAAAAAGTTTACAATATATGCCCAACAAGACCAGCAACGTACTGGTATGTTGCTGGACTTTGAGTGGTTATACCAGAATGATGCCTGCAGGTTTGGGTATCATCTTGGTATCATTCTTTTCAGCCAGCGGTCGGCTTTCATGTAAAAGCAATCCTAGCAGCTAATTAGCCTCTAGACTGCTTTTACAAGCAGTGGGAGGGAATGCCCCCCCCACCTTCTTCCATGTTTTTCTCTGGCTCTCCTGTCCCAACAGGAAACCTGAGAATGCAGCCGGTGATTCAGCCAGCTGACCATAGAGCCGATTAGAGACCAGAATGGCTCCAAACATCTCTACGGCCTAAGAAACTGGAAGCTATGAGCATTTCTTGACTTATATTTCGCCGGATGTAAACAGCGCCATTGGGAAATTGGGAAAGCATTTTATCACACCGATCTTGGTGTGGTCAGATGCTTTGAGGGCAGAGGAGAGATCTAGGGTCTAATAGACCCCATTTTTTTCAAAAAAGAGTACCTGTTACTACCTATTGCTATCATAGGGGATATTTACATTCCCTGAGATAACAATAAAAATGATTAAAAAAAAATGAAAGGAACAGTTTAAAAATAAGATAAAAAAGCAAAAAAATAATAAAGAAAAAAAAAAAAGCACCCCTGTCCCCCCCCTGCTCTCGTGCAAAGGCGAACGCTAGCGTCGGTCTGGCGTCAAATGTAAACAGCAATTGCACCATGCATGTGAGGTATCACCGCGAATGTCAGATTGAGGGCAGTAATTTTAGCAGTAGACCTCCTCTGTAAATCTAAAGTGGTAACCTGTAAAGGCTTTTAAAGGCTTTTAAAAATTTATTTAGTTTGTCGCCACTGCACGTTTGTGCGCAATTTTAAAGCATGTCATGTTTGGTATCCATGTACTCGGCCTAAGATCATCTTTTTTATTTCATCAAACATTTGGGCAATATAGTGTTTTTTAGTGCATTAAAATTTTAAAAAGTGGGTTTTTTCCCAAAAAAATGCGTTTGAAAAATCGCTGCGCAAATACTGTGTGAAAAAAAAAATTAAACACCCACCATTTTAATCTGTAGGGCATTTGCTTTCAAAAAATATATAATGTTTGGGGGTTCAAAGTAATTTTCTTGCAAAAAAAAATATTTTTTTCATGTAAACAAAAAGTGTCAGAAAGGGCTTTGTCTTCAAGTGGTTAGAAGAGTGGGTGATGTGTGACATAAGCTTCTAAATGTTGTGCTAAAAATGCCAGAACAGTTCAAAACCCCCCCCAAATTACCCTATTTTGGAAAGTAGACACCCCAAGCTATTTGCTGAGAGGCATGTCGAGTCCATGGAATATTTTATATTGTGACACAAGTTGCGGGAAAGAGACACATTTTTTTTTTTTGCACAAAGTTGTCACTAAATGCCATGGGAATATGTGAAATTACACCCCAAAATACATTCTGTTGCTTCTCCTGAGTATGGGGATACCACATGTGTGAGACTTTTTGGGAGCCTAGCCGCGTACAGGACCCCGAAAACCAAGGGCGTAAATTTAAGATTTCACTCCTCACTGCCTATCACAGTTTCGGAGGCCATGAAATGCCCAGGTGGCACAAACACCCCCCCCCCCAATTACCCTATTTTGGAAAGTAGACACCCCAGGCTATTTGCTGAGAGGTATAGAGAGTATTTTGCAGACCTCACTTTTTGTCACAAAGTTTTGAAAATCGAAAAAAATCCTGAAGGTGGTGATTGGTTTTCGGGGCCCCGTATGCAGCTAGGCTCCCAAAAAGTCCCACACATGTGGTATCCCCGTACTCAGGAGAAGCAGCAGAATGTATTGTGGGGTGTAATTCCACATATTCCCATGGCTTGTTTGAGCAATATATCATTTAGTGACAACTTTGTGCAAAAAAAAAAAAAAAAGTTTGTAATTTTCCCGCAACTTGTGTCAAAATATAAAATATTCCATGGACTCAACATGCCTCTCAGCAAATAGCTTGGGGTGTCTACTTTCCAAAATGGGGTCATTTGGAGGGGTTTTATGCCATCTTGGCATTTTATGGCCTTCAAAACTGTGATAGGTAGTGAGGAGTGAAATAAAAAATTTACGCCCTTAGGAATCCTGAAGACGGTGCTAGGTTTTCGGGGCCCCGTACGCGGCTAGGCTCCCAAAAAGTCCCACACATGTGGTATCCCCAGCAGCTAAATGTATTTTGGGGTGCAATTCCACATATGCCCATGGCCTGTGTGAGCAATATATCATTTAGTGACAACTTTTTGTGGGGTCATTTGGGGGGGTTTTGTACTGCCCTGCCATTTTAGCACCTCAAGAAATGAGATAGGCAGTCAAACTAAAAGCTGTGTAAATTCCAGAAAATTTACCCTAGTTTGTAGACGCTATAACTTTTGCGCAAACCAATAAATATACACTTATTGACATTTTTTTACTAAAGACATGTGGCCGAATACATTTTGGCCTAAATGTATGACTAAAATTTAGTTTATTGGATTTTTTTTAAAACAAAAAGTAGAAAATATCATTTTTTTTTCAAAATTTTCGGTCTTTTTCCATTTATAGCGCAAAAAAAAAAGAACCGCAGAGGTGATCAAATACCATCAAAAGAAAGCTCTATTTGTGGGAAGAAAAGGACGCAAATTTCGTTTGGGTACAGCATTGCATGACCGCGCAATTAGCAGTTAAAGCGATGCAGTGCCAAATTGTAAAAAGTGCTCTGGTCAGGAAGGGGGTAAATCCTTCTGGGGCTGAAGTGGTTAAAACAGCCTTAACCATGACTAAGGCTGTTTTAAGCTGAAACACGTTGACTTTCTGTGCTGTTTATACCGCTTTACAATAGGAGCAATACTGTGATTTACCATGGTGCTGGCTCTTCTCCTGTACTCATTTCAAAGTCCAGGCCTTCATCAGAACTGGGAGTAGGGCTTGAGTTTAAAGCCATATGCCTGATGATTGGCAAAAATAATGTTTTATGGAAGTAGAAGAGGTAGTAGGCTTACTTCAGCCTTTGACTTCTTCTTACCCACAGTTACCTTTAGGGATTTTTAATCCAAAGTGGGAATGAATGATTACCTTTTCAAGGGAAACATTTGTTCAACCTACTTTCCACAGGGAAGCTCTGCTAACCCACACTAGCCATAGGATCCTGTGCATATGCACAGAGAGGACACCCATAGGAGAAATTTGTCGAATGGAGTCTTTTAAGGCATTGACCGAGAAACTAAGAACATGGGGTAAATCCACCATGTATCTGCCTGACCTAGTATCTCTGCAGTCAAGATCTCAGTGCGTCAAGGTCTGGCTTCACAGGATGATGAGACACAGACACAACTCTACAGTCGCAAACACAGGTTCCCCCACTAGAGCAAAGGGGGCTTTAAATAAGGCCTCCAGACATTTGTCCAAAGTATTCTTAAATACCTGTACCTCACCCACTGTAACTGAGAGGGTCTTGTAATTTATGCCCCTAGAATGCCTAAAGGTGCTTCTTGGATGTTGGACCTATGTGGCCAGGCTGTGGAAAAATCTCACACATATGGTATCGCCTTACTCAGGAAAAGTAGCAGAACGTGTTTTGGGGTGTAATTTTTGTAATGTACATGCTATGTGTTAGAAATATCTTATCAATGGACAAAATAAAATGTTAGGTTTTCATTTTCTTTCCACATTTTTCAAAAACTTGTGTAATAAAGACATGTTCAAAAGACTCATCATGATTTAAAGAATATACGTGGGGTGTTTGCTTTCCAAAATGTGGTCATTTTGTGGGTGTTTCCATGGTCCTGGTGCTCCAGGGCCTTTAAAAATATGATAGGTAGAAGTTAGAGCGTAATTGATGCCCCTACAACGCTTGAAGGTGCTACTTGGATGTTGGGCCTCTGTACGTGGCCAGACTGTGGAAAAGTCTCACACATGTGGTATCATCATAATCAGAATATGTTTTGGAGTGTAATTGCAAGTATGCCTATGCTGTGTGATAAATAACTAAAAAAATACAACTTCATAAAACTCACCATACCTCTTACTAAACACCTTGTACTGTCTACTTTCTAAAAAGAGGTCATTTGGGGGGTATTTGTACTGTCCTGACATTTCAGGGCCTCAAGAAATTATATAGGCCCTCAGTACATCAGGATTGATCAGTTTTCAATGATACGCAACAACATAGCTTGTAGACGCTATAACTTTCACACAGACTAAATAATATACACTGATTTGGGTTATTTTTACTAAAGTTATGTAAAAAATTACTTAAAGTGGTTGTTAACCCAAATGCCCCCAATTAATCAGGCATACACAGGACACAGATTCCTTCTGACGTATGCAAAATACGTCAGAAGAGGCATCTTATATCTTCCTCCCTGTAGCCGTCAATGCAGTGTGTAAGGAGGACAGGGGCGGAGAGGGGCATGGCTGGGAGTGTAGGAGATCATCTTTCTCACTCCAGATTACATGTTGACAGGTAGCATGACTGAATAATTAACAAAGATGGTACTCCCGCGCTTTTACAAAAAATTAGTAAAAATTAAATAATTGTGGCTATGACTGCTGCAAACACTGATAAGCAAATACGTGGCTCTAGAGTGTATGAGAATAACGATGATGTTGCGCTGTCAACCAGTGGCGGCTGGTGAAGTTTTAGGATGGGGTGGCGGCAGACCCCGCCCTTCCTTTTTGACCCCTCCCACTTGGCAAAAATGGGTGCGGTTTCAGTGACATAGTGGGCGTGGCTCTAAGGGGGTTTGGTTAGCGTCTGAGATGAACGAGGGATGGAGGGAGAGGGAGGGACAGCAGGCCCAGATCCCACACAACAATAGAAATATGTGCATTCTAGAAAGTTTAACAATCAGCAGATAAAGATTCTTCAAACACCTGGTGTTAGCACTTCATTCATCCAGGCACCATGGTTGTTATGGTGTCAGGATGATTGAAGCACATTATTTCTATTATTACATTGTAATATAAAATTAAATTATTCAACTCCACATAATGCAGAATCAGTGGGAGCCCTGAGTGTGTCACCTGCCACCAGATGCCATCAGGTGTCCCCAGCGGAGTCCATCCTTACATCAGGTGCCCCAAGTGGAGTCCGTCCTTACATCAGGTGCCCCCAGCGGAGTCCGTCCTTACATCAGGTGCCCCCAGCGGAGTCCGTCCTTACATCAGGTGCCCCCAGCGGAGTCCGTCCTTACATCAGGTGCCCCCAGCGGAGTCCGTCCTTACATCAGGTGCCCCCAGCGGAGTCCGTCCTTACATCAGGTGCCCCCAGCGGAGTCCGTCCTTACATCAGGTGCCCCCAGCGGAGTCCGTCCTTACATCAGGTGCCCCCAGCGGAGTCCGTCCTTACATCAGGTGCCCCCCGCGGAGTCCGTCCTTACATCAGGTGCCCCCCGCGAAGTCTGTCCTTACATCTGTGCCCCCAGCGAAGTCTGTCCTTACATCTGTGCCCCCAGCGGAATCTGTCCTTACATCTGTGCCCCCAGCGGAATCTGTCCTTATATCTGTGCCCCCATCAGTGGAGTTACTCCTCACATCTGTTTCCCCAGCGGAGTCCGTTCTTACATCAGTTGGCCCCCAGCAGAATCTGTCCTTACATCAGGTGCCCCCAGCAGAGTCCCTCCTTACATCAGGTGCCCCCAGCGGAGTCCCTCCTTACATCAGGTGCCCCCAGCAGAGTCCCTCCTTACATCAGGTGCCCCCAGCAGAGTCCCTCCTTACATCAGGTGCCCCCAGCAGAGTCCCTCCTTACATCAGGTGCCCCCAGCAGAGTCCCTCCTTACATCAGGTGCCCCCAGAAGAGTCCCTCCTTACATCAGGTGCCCCCAGCGGAGTCCCTCCTTACATCAGGTGCCCCAGCAGAGTCCCTCCTTACATCAGGTGCCCCCAGCAGAGTCCCTCCTTACATCAGGTGCCCCCAGCAGAGTCCCTCCTTACATCAGGTGCCCCCAGCAGAGTCCCTCCTTACATCAGTGTCCCCAGCAGAGTTCCTCCTTACATCTGTGTCCCCAGCTGAGCCCCTCGTCACATCAGTTTCCCCATCAGTGGACTCCCTCCTTACATCAGTGTCCCCATCAGCGGAGCCCCCTCCTTACATCAGTGTCCCCATCAGCGGAGCCCCTCCTTACAACTGTGTCCCCAGCGGAGCCCCTCCTTACATCTGTGTCCCCAGCGGAGCCCCTCCTTACATCTCTGTCCCCAGCGGAGCCCCTCCTTACATCTGTGTCCCCAGCAGCACAGCCCTCCTTACATCTGTGTTCCCAGCAGCACAGCCCTCCTTACATCTGTGTCCCCAGCAGCACAGCCCTCCTTCATATCGCGTCTGTCTCTCTCTCCCCTTCAGCTAGTTCATGTCTTTCTCCATGTGTTCAGTGGAGAGGGGAGGGACCTCCCCTCTCCACTGAACACAAGGGGATTAGGCGGCGTACATCTTTTTGTAGCCCGCCGGGCGCCGGAAGTGACTTTGCTCTCACACTGAGAACAAAGCACCCGGCCGGGCGGATGCTGATCGGCACAATGGATTGCGCCGCAAAGCAGCTCCAAACCCCGCCAGAAGAAGCGTTGCATCTGCGATCCCATGATTGCATAGACGTGGCGCTTTCCATAGTGCACTGTGTCTGGCGCCCAAACAGTGCACTTAAGTACTGCACTTTTCTTTTTTTTTTTAAAGGGCCATTATTTTTTTTGTGACTGCCGTGGAGGGGGCGCCCCTATGGACGGGTCGCATTATTCACTGCATAGCATTACATGAATTGTTTGTTTATTGTTGACAGCAGTCAACAATAAACAAATAATTCATGTAATGCTATGCAGTAAATAATGCGCATAAATAAATACACAAAAAAGAATGACTACATAAAATGATGCTTCTATAATATCCGCAAAACTCAAGTGCCAACAAAAGTGACTAAATATATAAAGTTCCAGTGGTAACAGTATACATCCAAAAGGTGCACTTGTGATTAAGGTGCTCAAATTCTTCCACATTTGAAACGGTGAATAAAGGTGATGGGGTCTTTTCTTATAGTTTATCTGACACCTCAGTGCTCACAGGCCTCTCACCTTACTGCTGTAGGTCCAGCATTGGATTAAATAACTCTCATGGGCAATCCTTGGGTCTCAACTTTTCTCTGGGGATCTTTCTGTAATGGATGTTGCCCTTGGGACTGGATATACGGCAATGCCTCCTTAACCACTTGCCTACAGTTACACCCCCTTCCTGCCCAGGCCATTTTTCAGCTTTCAGTGCTGTCGCACTTTGAATGACAATTGTACGGCCATGCTACATTGTACCCAGATTAAATTTTTATCATTTTCTTCACACAAATAGAGATCTCTTTTGGTGGTATTTAATCACTGCTGGGTTTTTTATTTTTTACAAAGAAAAAAAAAAGACCAAAAAATGTGAATTTTTTTTTTTTTTAACTTAGTTTCGCTCAGTAAATTTTGTAATTAACCACTTGCCGCCCGCCATATAGCAATATGACGTCGGCAAAGTGGTTACAATATCCAGACCGGACATCATAGGAGGTTGCCAGGATATCAAGCCGGGGCGTGCATCGCGGCGATCGTTGTTGCGGTGTGTAAATCTGACACACCGCAACTCCGATCTAGGTAAAGAGTCTCTGACAGATCGCTTCTCAGTGCAGCCCCCCCCCCCCCCGAAGATGCCCACACTGGACCACCAGGGATGCCCACCACTAGTCACCACCAGGTAATGCCACCCGTGGCCACCAGGGATGCCAATTAGTGCCCACAATGGGCATCACTGATTGGCATCCATCAGTACCATCCATTAGTGTACATCAGTGTCACCTATCAGTGCCCATCCGTGCCGCCTATCAGTATCCATCCATGCCGCCTATCAGTGCCACCTACGTGTACCCATCAGTGCCGCATATTAGTGTCCATCATTAGTGCTCATCGGTGCCACCTCATTGATGCCCATTCGTGCCGCCTTAACAGTGCCTGTCAGTGCAGCCCCATCAGTGCCCATCAGTGAAGGAGAAAACTTACTTATTTTCAAAGTTTTGTAACAGAAACAAAAAAAACACGTTTTTTTCCAAAATTTTTGGTATTTTTTTTTTTTATATGCTTAGCAGAAAATAAAAATCCCAGAGGTGATCAAATACCACCAAAAGAAAGCTCTATTTGTGGGAACAAAATGATAAAATTTTTCTTTGGGTACAGTGTAGCATGACTGCGCAATTGTCCTTCAAAATGCGATAGTGCTGAAAGCTGAAAATTGGTCTGGGCAGGAAGGTGTATAAGTGCCCTGTATTGAAGTGGTTAAGTAATTTTTCTCCTTTAAGGATGTGCGTTGATGAGGCGGCACCGATAGGCTGAACTGGTGGGCATTGATGAGGTGGCACTGATGAGGCAGCACTTATGGGCACTCATTAGGTGCCACTGATGAGGAGGCACGGATATGCAGTACTGATGGACAGCAGTGATGGGCAGCACCGATAGCCAGCACAGACTGGCATCACTAATGGGCACTGATTGGTGACACTTATGGGCAGTGGTGGGCACTGATTGCTGGCACCAATTTGTGGCACTGGTGTCGTTATTGTAATCAGGGCACTGATGCTCAGTGCCCTGATTACATGTATAGATGTCTCCTGTGAGGAGATGCCGCTGATCGGCTCTCCTCGTCACACACTCTGTCAGTGTGAGGCGAGGAGCGCCGATTACCGGCATCTCTGTGTTTACATGATTATCTTTACAGAGATCGGGGTTGCTCCGTGTCCTAGCAACACAGCACTCCCGCGATTGCTGCGCGCCCCCATAGGCCCACGAGAGCGGCTGTTTTCGGACGCCATCCCAGAACAACAGCCACACTGCCCTGCCGTCATTTGACGATGGGCGGGCGGCAACTAAACATAATCCAGGGGTTCCTCCTAGTCACCTCCTTGTTGGTGGTATATAAACAAAGGTGCTCCAATAGTGTGATATAGTTTCTCAAAATATTTTATTATAAAAACAGCTAGATTTGAACTATCAGAAAGTCTTCTGATCTTTTAGGAACTGGCCGAACATTACTCGTCAGCTTTACATGCAATTACAGCCGTGGCCAAAGGTTTTGAGAATGACACAAATATTCATTTTCATAAAGTATGCTGCCTCAGTTTTTATGATGCTAATTTGCAAATACTCCAGAATGTTATGAAGAGTGATCAGATAAATTGCAATGTCCCTCTTTGCCATGAAAATTAACTTAATCCCATAGACATTTTCACTGCATTTGTGAAGAAGGCTTCAGGGCACCCAAGAAAGTCCAGCAAGCACCAGGACCGTCTCCTACAGTTGATTCAGCTGCGGGATCAGGGCACCACCAGTGCAGAGCTTGCTCAGGAATGGCAGCAGGCAGGTGTGAGTGCATCTGCACGCACAGTGAGTCGAAGACTTTTGGAGGATGGCCTGGAGGCAAGGGCAGCAAAACAGCCATTTCTCTCCAGGAAAAACATCAGGGACAGTCTGCTATTCTGCGAAAGGTACAGGGATTGGACTACTGAGGACTGGGGTAAAGTCATTTTCTCCGATGAATTCCCTTTCCAATTGTTTGGGGCATCCGGAAAAAACCTTGTCTGGAAAAGAAAAGGGTGAGCGCTACCACAGTCCTGTGTCATGCCAACAGTAAAGCATCCTGAGGCCATCCATATGTGGGGTTGCTTCTCAGCCACAGGAGTGGGCTCACTCACAATTTTGCCTAAGAACGCAACCATGAATAAAGAATGGTACTAAAACATCCTCCGAGAGAAACTTCTCCTAACCATTCAAGAACAGTTTGGTGACAAACACTGCCTTTTCCAGCATGATGAGCACCTTGCCATAAGGTAAAAGTGATAACTAGAAGGCTTGGGGAACAAAACCTCAACATTTTGGGTCCATGGCCAGGAAACTCCCCAGACCTTAATCCAATTGAGAACTTGTGGTCAATCCTTAAGAAGCAAGTGAACAAAAAAAAAACACTACAAATTCTGACAAACTCTAAGCATTGATTATGCAAGAATTGGCTGCCATCAATCAAGATGTGGCCCAGAAGAGGTCTTGAAAAAGAAGGGTCAACACTACAAAATATGGACTCTTTTCATAAACCTAATGTAATTAATGAAAGCCTTTGACACGTATGAAATGCTTGTAATTATACTTCAGTATACCATAGTAACATCTGACAAAAAGATCTAAAAACACTGAAGCAGCAGACTTTGTGAAAACTAATATTTGCGTCATTCTCAAAACATTTGGCCATGGCTGTAGCTCTCAGGAAACCAGGGAGTATTCTCATAAATTAATATTTAGAGATAACAGCTCCTTCATGGTCTAAGTATCCAAGAACATATCACCATTATTTTAATCAAGAATGTATAGTTTTGTACACATTTTCCGTTCAATTACTATGGCAGGCAGGGAAAAATACATGAAGTTTTTCTTTTTAGTCAGGTAAAAATTAAAAACGTAGATGAATAGATGTAGTTTTATCCAGCTAGCAGGTGGGCTTCTTTCAATGTCTATTCTAGTTTCCTACCAAGGATGATGTTAAAAGCCTATTTACAGAGATCAAAAGCACAAGTTTATACACAAAACATGCATTTAGGTGTAATGCATCCCTCATCAGACATCAAAATTGACTGAACACCACTGCAGTTTTCCCATTAAAGAATCATTCCACACACCAATATAACTTCATGTGCTAAGCAGATTTTGGTGCATCTCAACACATACGGAGCTGTTCATCACAATTCACCTTACTATCATGTGTTAGGTCTTCAAAAAACAGCACATATGCATTTTCTGGTTTGTTGTGGTGCTCTGGCAGGCTCTTTATGACCAGACTGTTTCACCCCCTTCCTGCCCAGGCTAGTCATGCAACACTTTACCCAGATTAATTTTATATCTTTTTTTTTTTTTTTTGAGACACAGAGCTTTACCTTGTTGGCATTTAATCCCTGCTGAGTTTTTTATTCTATAGAGAAAAAAAAAAAACTGAACATTTTTTTTTTCCCCCCAAAAAGGGTTTTCTTATGCTGCGTACACACAAGCGGACTTTACGGCAGACTTTAACTGACTTTACAAATGAACGGACTTGCCTACACACGATCAACCAAAGTCCGACGGATTCGTACGGGATGACGTACGACCGGACTAAAACAAGGAGGTTCATAGTCAGTAGCCAATAGCTGCCCTAGTGTCGGTTTTTATCCGTCGGACTAGCATACAGACAAGTGGACTTTTCGACCGGACTCGAGTCCGTCGGAAAGATTTGAAACAAGTTTCATTTCTAGGTCCGTCGAAATTTTGGGGAAAAAAAGTCAGCTGGAGCCCACACATGATCGAATTGTGCGCCAGACCAAGTATGCCGTAAAGTTCGGTCGTGTGTACGCGGCATTGGTTTCAGTTCTACAGCTTTTGAAAATAAAAAATAAAAAATCTTTCTCCATACATTAAGCCAAAATGTATTCAGCTACATTTATTTGGTAAACAAAAATCAGTGTATATTTTTTTTGGCTGTGTGAAAGTTAGAGTCTAAAAACCTAGACCAGGGCTAGGTAACCTTAGAGTGGTGAAGAGCTACCTCAACAACATGGGAGAAAGCAAAGATCACCGGGCACAACGCACTATTTTGAGGCGCTAATCTAGCAAGGCCATTAAAAAGTAAGGCAGTTTTGACGAAAACTTGGGGCCAATTCACTCTGGAAACACATGATAATGCAGCACACACTCTCCTGTGCATTTCCCACGTTTTTTCCAACGTGGTGCATTTTGACAGCCCATTCATTTGAATGGGCTGCAAATCACACTGGAATGCAGAAAAAGTAATGCATGCATTACTTTTAAAAGCATGCTGCAGCAAACAGCATGGTACTGCAGAAACCATGCAATACGGTGCCCACAAAACGCACTGCGCTTGCAATCTGCATTTGGGATGCTTTTACCAATACAATGGCACCTGTATTGCGATCACAAAGGCAGTCTGCTCACCGGCAGTGTGGGAAATGCGCATGGAATGCATGTTTCCTGCACCACATTCTGGTGTGAACGGGCCCTTAGAAAAATATAATAAAAACATCAATGGAAGAAGGGAGGTACCAGGAGTGCTGGCAGTAGACCCGAGGAGGATCAGGGCTGCTATGTGCAAAACCACTGCACAGAGCAGGCAAGTATAACATTTACTTAAATAGGAAAAAAAAAAAAACACACGCTTGCCTTTCATATCACTTTAAGGCTTTCTATGGGCACATAAAATTATGCATCTCATTTCCTGACTACCCTTCACATTTTTGGAGGGCCAGGACAGCAGAAACCCCCACAAACTTAACACATTTTGGGGAATAAACAAGATTTTTTTTTTCCTTTTAAGGCTGGGTTCACACTGCGGCCGTTGCAGACATCGCATGTGATTCGCAGCGCACTGCTGTTCACATCACATGCGATGTCTGTGCTGTGCGATATCAGCCATACAGATAGTATGGCTGATATCGCACCGCATTCGGTCCAAACTCGCACAGGACCCTTTTTTTTGTTCGGACCAAAATCGGATCGCATGGGTGTTCACACCTATGCGATCCGAAAGTGTCCGGATTGTCAGTTCGCATTGCGATATGCGGGCTGAACTGGGGGTGTCATTAACATTGTATGACACTCCCCAGCAGTTCGCATATGGCAGTGTGAACTGCCGTGCGAGTTGGTGCGGTGCGGGAACCCGCAGTAAATTCGCTGCGTTCCCGCACCGCAGCAGTGTGAACCCAGCCTAAAGGAGGCATGGTGAGTCTTTTGAAGACTATATTTTTGCCACGTTTTGGAAAAGGTGGAAAGATTTATTGTTTTTTCTTTAAAAAAACACAAAAGTCTGTTTTAGGCTCCACTAACATTTGACATCTTGGGCAGCATTGCTGTGATCTGCCCGCCATCTCAAATCGCACTACAAATTGCAAAAACGCATGTTAAGGTACCATTCATTTTCAATGATACCTAAACCTGGTGCAGTTTTGCCACAATTATTGAGAGGCAAACCCAGCACATGAAGCTAGTCACCCAAAAAACCTCCCGCTTTGCTCGTTGGATTGCCACGTGATTTTTCACATGATCACGACAAAGCTGCACCGTGTTTAACCACTTGCCGACTGGCTCACGGTGATATTAGTCAGCTAAGTGGCACAGGTGTGCAAAACAACACCCCCGTACGTCACTGGGTCATCTGCGGCTATCAGGTGCGTGCACACCCCGCCGCGGGAGCGTGCCCGCGGACTCGATGTCTGCTGGTGGCCCACGATCGTGGCACGGAGAGGCAGAATGTGGAGATGCCTATGTAAACAAAGCATTTCTCTGTTCTGCCTAGCAACATGACAGGGATCTACTGCTCCCAGTGATCTGAGCCCATCCCCCCTACAGTTAGAACATGCTGAGGGAACACAGTTAACCTCTTGATCACCCCCCTAGTGTTTAACCCCTTCCCTGCCAGTGACATTTACACAGTAACCAGTGCATTTTTATAGCACTGATCGCTGTATAAATTCCAATGGTCCGATCTGACCGCCGCAATGTCGCAGTCATGATGAAAAACAAAAAAACAAAAACAAAAACGCAGATATGCCGCCATTACTAATAAAAAAAAAAAATTATAAAAATGCCATAAATCTATCCCCTATTTTGTAGACGCAGTAACTTTTGCACAAACCAATCAATATACGCTTATTGCAATTTTTTTTTACCAAAAATATGTAGAATAATACATATTGGCCTAAACTGTGTAAGAAATTTGTTTTATATTTTTGGGGATATTTATTATAGCAAAAAGTAAAAAAATATTGCTTTTTTTTTTTTCAAAATTGTCACTTTTTTTTGGTTTATAGCGCAAAAAATAAAAACTGCAAAGGTGATCAAATACCACCAAAAGAAAGCTCTATTTGTGGGGAAAAAAAAGGACGTCAATTTTGTTTGGGTACAACGTTGCACGACTGCGCAATTGTCAGTTAAAGTGACGCAGTGCCGTATCGCAAAAAAGGGCTTGGTCAGGAAGGGGGCAATTCCTTCCGGGGCTGAAGTGGTTAAGGAGCCATTGAAAATGAATGGCACCCAAACATACGTTTAGTGAATCTCGGGCAGAATCGCAGTAATTATGCTGGAGATCCCAAAATGCCAAATGTGAATGGAGCTTTAAGATTTTTTTTTTTCCTCACACAAAACATGGACATACAAAAAGGCCCGTAAACACGATCGGACTTTTTGACTACAAACATGCAAATTAGCTGTTTTAAGGCAACATCCAACCGTGTGTACGCTACATCGGACAAACTTTTTCAGTTTTCATCAGACTTTTGTTGGCTGTGCGAATGGACAAACTTTCCTGCCAGAAAAGTCAGATCGTGTGTACACAAAACCATTGGACTTTTGTACAAACTACAAAACACGCATGCTCAGAACCAACGCAAAAGATCAGACAATACAGAAGTTGACCAAAGGGTGGCGCCGGAGAATTGAATGTCCTCTTTTTCAAGTTTTGTCAGCAAGTTGAAACGTCACTACGTTCGTGTTTGTTGCCAAAAAAGTCCTGCTGTGTGTATGCTTAATTAGTTTACGGCCAACGCCCTTTGTACAAAAATCCACGGGAAAGTTTGTACAAAGTCTGATTGTGTGTATGAGGCTTTAGAATTACACCCCAAAACACATTCTGCTACACCGGAGAATGTGGAAACCACGTGCAAGACTTTTTGCATATCCCGTCTTGGATTTGGACTGATTATGTATCAGATATTTCATCTCATATATCACAAAAATCAACCAATTGTATCAGTACAGTGCACTATAATGGTTGCCTCTGTACAATTGGTCAGGGAACATAGCTTAGTGTAGAGTCACCTAAAGCAGGCTTCATTCCTAAAAGCCAAGCTGTCTGTGGTTGACCCCATGAATGTCATGTTCACTGGCCCGGAAATGACTGGGACTGGTGCCTCTCAAGAATGTACTCTGTGGGACATGAAGATGGGTCAGTTCAGGTGGTAGGCATGAGAAACAGTCAATAAACAGGCCGAACTGTTATCAATAAACAGGCCAGGGTAAATATAGACAACACTGCATTGGTATGGTGGTGATCAGGAAGGGTGTTTGCTGGCTGAACTGGCTCCGGTGCTACTGTATTGATGTGGTGATCAGGGCCACGTTTGATGGCTGCACTGGTTCTGGTGACAGTGGCACTGATATGGCTATTGAACAGGGACATTGTGGCTTGCTGCACTAGTGTGGCAGTGATCAGCAACACTGATTGGCTGGTCACATTGTCTGCATTCAGGGCCTTGCACCCACACAGATGTGACACGGGGAGCAGCAGCTTAGTTGTTGCAGCTGCTGCATCCTAATAGACATTGATTGGACTGTCTGTATGGGGATGCTCAGAACACCTGTGCAAATAAACATGGCCCTGACACAGGGTAAGCATTGTTACACACCATGTGAACAAGGCCTTATGTGATGCTGGGAATAGTATATGGCAGTAATCAGGATACACTGACAGACTATACTATTAGGCCTCGTTCACACAGGGTGCAATCAATGCATACGCCACGCAAGGGCCATGTTTACCAGCACAGGAATGCACAGGTGTTGCATGCATCCCCGTGTAGGCAGTCCCATCGATGTCTATTGGGACACAGCCACTGCTCCCAATCTGACATCTGTGCGGGTATGTGTCCCTGAACTCACCCTGTGTTCAGGCCTTACAGCCACCATGTCCTTATAGATATAAATGGGACTGCCTGTATGGAGATGCATGAACACCTGTGCAGGTAAACAGCCCTCACATGCGGGTAGGGACTGATACACCCATGTGAACTTGGCCTTATGGTGACATTTGCAGTTGGGAGTGGTTGAGCTGCATTTTTACTGCCCCGCAATCACTCCCCCTTAACCTGGGAAGGTAGCGAAACTAAACTTGTCATGGTGTCACACTTGGCAAGCAATACCTATCTTTTGCTGAACATGGAGGTGAATATGAAGATTTGTTTCACAATCACAAACTTCCCCTTTAACACAACACTTGTTACTGTGTAACATACTGTATATGTGTTTTCAACACACTCGACAGCCTGAACAGGGCCTTTATTGCGCTATATGAAATCATACACTAAGGGGTTATTTACCAGACGCACATGCACTTTGCACTACAAGTGCAAAGTGCTCTTGGAAGTGTAGTTACTGTAAACCTGAGGGTTAGATCTGAAATGAGAGGAAGCTCTGCTGATTTTATTATCCAATCATGTGCAAGCTAAAATGCTGTTTTTTATTGTCCTTGCATGTCCCCCTCGGATCTACAGCGACTGCACTTCCAAGTGCAATTTCAAGTGCACTTTGCACTTGTAGTGCTAATCGGATTTGCCTTTAGTAAATAACCCCCTATATTTTTTATTTAGGCAAAAGATTTTTGGTTAATTAGTCTTGGACAGAATGTGGGGGAAATAAAACGGTCATAGGGAGAGGGGGGGACCCAACAACACACACAACCCTTTGGCTTTTCATACACTAAAAGTCAAATATTCGTAACCCTCTAAATTCATAAAGCAGGGGTCGGCACCCGGGTCTGCCACTGCTAGATGCCTGGCCCGTCAGTGCCCGTAAATAAATCATGGGCACCCGGCCCGTGGACATTTTCGCTGCTATTCTCTTCATTGGAGAACGGCGGTATCACAGGGCTGGATAGGGGTGGGAACTGCTGGAGTTAAAGTGGTGTTCCAGCCGAAATTATACTTTTTAAATAAAAATACCCCTATAATACACAAGCTTAATGTATTCTAGTAAAGTTAGTCTGTAAACTAAGGTCTGTTTTGTTAGTTTATAGCAGTAGTTTGTTATTTTATAAACTTACAGCAGGCCGTGGCCATCTTAAGTGTGGGCATCTGAAGCCAGACTGTATTTCTTCCTGGATCTCATCCTTGTAGATCTCACACATGCTCAGTGCAGCACAAGCAGCGTAATAGGTTTCAGGTCAGGTTTTCATAGCAACGGCAGTTTCAGAGGAAGTTGCCGCCCCTTCCCAGAAGGCATTGGAAACAGGAAATGATGTAATGGGCCGCGGCCAGGGAGGAGGAAGTGAAAAATTAATACAGCAAGTGCTAAGAAAAAAATATATATCCAATTTGTTTACAGTGCACAGTTTAGTGAGGGATGCTGAAGAGTTGTAAAAGTGGGGGAACTCCACTTTAACTTTTTACATTACACAGCACAGGTGATTGGTTGCCGGGCGATCCTAGCAACCAATCACCAGCCTGTTAATGTGAAAAGTTAACCAGCAGTTCTTGCCCCCATCCAGCCCTGTGATCTCTGCTCGCTGTACACCTGTGTAAGGTAGAAGGAGAGTGCTACCTACACAGTGTGTGTGTGTACACTGCTTTGAGGGGACAGGGACCCCTCCTCACCCCATCTCCAGACCATGCTGGCTGGCGCCAGCCACCCTTGGGCGTCAGGATGGGGGAGGGGACAGTAAAATCCAAATCCCCAGCCACATGCTCCCTCAGGGTGAACTGGCTTTGTATTAGTGAAGCACCTTAAAGTGGGGTAAACCTGTACTGTTTTTATTACTATGTTAGCATTGTTATTATATTCATTCAGCCGGTGAATGCGACCCTCCATGCATTCACATACATTGAATCTGGCCCTTAAGTGGAAAAGGGTTGCTGACCCCTGTCTTAACCACCTGACATCCGGCCGTAGCCGAATGACGGCTTCAGCGCGGATGTCAATTCCCGGGAGGCCGTCATATGACGGCCTCCCCTTTCCGCGCTCACGAGCGCGCAACGGGGAAATTCTGTTGGCCGTGTCCCTCGGACACAGCCCATCACAGATCGCTGTAAACGGCCAATCACAGCAGCCATTAACAGTGCGATTGCTGCCTCCAATGTGAGATGATCTGAAATGTAAACAATTGAGATCATCTCTCATTGCCGACTCTCTCTCCTCACACAGAGAGAGAGATCTGTGAGTGTTTACCTGTGCGTTTTACTGTGCCTACAGTGCCCATCATTACAGTGCACATCGGTGCCCACCTGTCTGCCCAGTGGTGATCAGTGTCCAGCTGCACAATCAGTGCCCACCTGTGCCAATCAGTGCCCATCTGTGCTGCTCCATCTGTGCCGTCACATCAGTGCCCAGCTATACCACCTCATCAGTGCACATCTGTGCCATCTCAGTGCCCACCTGTGCCGCCTCATCAGTGCCCACCTGTGCCGCCTCATCAGTGAACACTGAGAATTTTTCTCCAATAGATTTTTTTTTAAATTTATTTTTTACCAAGGACATGCTGTCAAATATTGTGGCCCAGTGCAAACTTTATGCACAGCAATTCATTTTGAATAATCCAACGTCCTACTATGCCCGTCCCTACGAATGGAGAGACCTAACGGTGGAGGAGTTGAAGGTTTTTTTAGGGCTCACATTTAACATGGGACTCACAAAAAAAACAAAACACTTTGCCGTCCTATTGGTCAACCCACCCCCTCCAATGCATGCCAGTATACTCCAAGTTAATGCCCAGAAACAGATACCTCATGATATTGTGGTTTCTTCATTTCGACGACAATACCCAGTAGTGTCCTCCTCGAAATGACCCAAACTATGACAGACTTTTCAAAATTCGGCCACTTTTAAATTATCTTTCTGCACTATTCCCCCTGCTGTTTACCCCGGACAAAAACATACGTGTGGATGAGTCCCTTGTTAAGTTTAGTGGCAGGCTTAAAATAAAACAATATATTCCCAGTAAAAGGGCCCGCTATGGGGTGAAGGTATACAAATTATGTGACCGAGTCACAGGTTACTTGTATGCCTTCAAAGTGTACGAAGGGAAGGACACCCAGCTGCAACCCCCTAATTGCCCAGACTACTTGAGATCAAGCGGGAGCATTGTTTGGGACCTCACATACCCCCTACTGGAGAAAGGCTACCACCTGTATGTAGATAACTTCTACACATCTCTGCCCCTGTTCCACAACCTGCATCGGAAGAAGACGCCTGCATGTGGTACCATTAAAAAGAACCGGAAGGGCTTTCCTCAAAGTCTGGTCAATAAAAACTTGAGAAAAGGAGAAACGGCGAGTCTATGAAACAACGAGATTTTGGCAGTGAAGTGGAGAGACAAAAGAGATGTGTACATGTTGTCTTCAATCCACGATGATACCTTCATGGAAATCCCCAGAAGAAATGGCCTCATACAGAAACCTAAATGCATCTTTGATTATAATTTGTTTATGGGGGGAGTTGACTTGAATGACCAGATGCTGGAACCGTACCTTGCTACAAGACGGACATACCATTGGTAGAAGAAAGTCACAATTTATTTTTTTCATTTGGCCATCTACAATTCATAGGTCATTTATCGTAACTCCACCCAAAACCCCAAACGCTTCCTTGGCTACCAAGAGGAAGTTTTTACTGCCCTTACATTCCCGAACGGCCCCCCAGAAAATATCCGATCAGATGTTCTAAGTCGACTCTCCGAACGCCACTTTCCCGATAAGATTCCTCCCAAACCAACAGGCCAACGACGGCAAAAAAAAAATGTAAGGTGTGTACCAGAGCAGGATTCAGAAGAGACACATCTTATTATTGTGCACAATGTCCTTCTGAACCAGGCCTCTGCATAGGTGAATGTTTTCGTTGTTACCATACTTCGCTAAATTATTAGTGAAGTATGGTAAACGTAAGCCTCTGTTCCTGCAATTTACCCTCACACCCCTTATGCCACTGCCTCCTCTGTAACTGACCCTGGCTTGTTATTTGACCACGCTTCTGCCTAACAATTCTGTACATACCTCTGCCTGATCTGGAACTGACCATGGACTGTTATTCTACCATGCTTCTGCCTAACGATTCTGCACATACCTCTGCCTGATCTGGAACTGACCTTGGACTGTTTGACCATGATATTTGCCTGCCTCTTGGACTGATCTTGTACCCCGATATTGGACTAGTGGGATTCAACACAGGGGTCTCACATACGTGAGGGGCTCCAGAATTGTTTTTCTGGATGAAGAAAACAATTTTTTTTGTTTTCTCAATCCTAGATTAGGGTCTGGAGACTCGGAGGCTTCAAAGAGATTTGGGTGGGAGAAGCCTCTACCCCTGTCCCCATTCTGTCCTGAACGAGACCCTACTTCTGCCTGTAGGACTTACTGCCGTCATGCCTCTGCCTGTCGCACTGACCACACCACATGGACCTGCCTACTACCAGGACCAATATTTTTGGCACTGCGGACAATATCTCTGCCTGCACTGACCCTGGACTTTATATGGACAGTAACTCTGCCTGCTGCCTGGACAATTGTGTTCGCCACTGCTGACCAAGTCCCTGCCTGCTGCCTGGACGAGTGCTATCCTCCTGTGTACAACTGCACTACTACAACCACAGGTAATCTTTTCTTTACGCTTTGCTCAGCATAATGTATTTTGGGGTGTAATTCTTGGTATGTGCATGCTATGTGTCCCTGGAACACCTGAAGGTGTTCCTTGCATGTTGGATCTCTGTATGTGGCCAGGCTGTGTGGAAGTCCCACACATGTGGTATCGTAATACTCAGGAGGAGTAGCAGAATGTATTTTGGGGTGTCATTTTTGCTAAATTCTATGTGTTGGAAATATCTTAGAAACGGACAACTTTGTGTAAAAAAAAAAAAATGTGTTTTCATTTTTTTTCCCACATTTTCCAAAAACTTCTGGAAAAAAAATAAACCATTCAAAAGACTCATTATGCCTCAGATTATACGTTGGGGTGTTAGCTTTCCAAAATGGGGTCATTTTGTGGGTGTTTCCATTGTCCTGGTGCTCCAGGGCCTTCAAAAGTGTAATAGGTGGTTGAGAAATGTGATGTGTAATTTATGCTCCTAGAACTCCTGATGGTGCTCCATGCATGTTGGGCCTCTGTATGTGGCCAGGCAGTGAAAAAGTCCCACACATGTGGTATCATAATACTCAGGAGGAGTAGCAGAATGTATTTTAGGGTGTCATTTGTGGTATACACATGCCATGTGAGAGAAATAAGCTATTACAATGACAATTTTGTGGGGGAAAAAAAAATCTCAATTTTGCAAAGAATTGTGGGAGAAAAAAAATACAACTTCAAATAACTCACCGTGCCTCTAACTATATACATTGAAATGTCTACTTTCCAAAAAGGAGTTATTTGGGGGGCATTTGTACTTTCCTGGCTTGTTAGGGTCTAGACTAAAACTTTCACACAGACCAAATAAATTTCCACAATTTTTTGGTTATTTTTACCAAAGATATGTAGCAGTATAAATTGTGGCCAAAATTTATGAAGAAAAATTACGAATTTGCAAAATTTTATCACAGAAATTAGGAAAAATGCGGGTTTTTTTTCAAAATTTTCGGTCTTTTTTCATTTATAGCGCAAAAAATAAAAAACCCAGGAGGTGATCAAATACCACCAAAATAAAGCTCTATTTGTATGAAAAAAAGGACAAAAAAATCATTTGGGTACAGTGTTGCATGACTGAGTAATTGTCAAAGTGTGAGAGCACTGAAAGCTGAAAATTGGTCTGGATAGGAGGGGGGTTTAAGTGCCTAGTAAGCAAGTGGTTAAAGGGCAAGTTCACCTTGTGTAACATGTAACAAATCTCCTAGCCCCCAAACTTCCCCGATGTGACAGGCAGCAGGTGATCATCTGCCCCGGCTCTGTTCTCTGCTCCGCCTGCCCTGCAACATCCCTCATTCATAAAATTCTGTGAATAGAAGACTACAAGGTCCGGCTGCCTTGTGGCTGTCAGTTTGTAGTTCTCAATGAACTACCATTGCGCTGTGGTAGTTTACTGATGCCTCCAGTTAGTGTGTAACTGCTTGGCCATATGATGTATGGCCAAACCGCTTACACAGTCTGCAAGTGCCCTGCATTGCCCCCACAATCTGCTGATCGTGGGTGCAATGCTTTCCAGGCTTCCAGAAAAAAAAAATTATAACGAAATGCTAATTTTTTTTACCTGCAAAAAAAAGAAGTAAACCGGTCACAAAAGAAGTACATAGGCTGCCACTGATCTCAAAAATTATAATTGCTTGGATGTAAAGGCTGACCCTTTGGCTTTAATTAGGTAATGGCTGTCACTCTTTTTAAGACAGGTTTGTTTTAAGTTTAGGTCTCATTTAGGGTTCTTAAATCTAATGCTAAAGATTGCCTAGAGTTTGGACCAAGCTAGTCTCCATAAAAGCTGTGTAGGTGAAAAAATAAAATTACAAACCATGCAATTTGCTCAATTAAACAAGTCAAAAAGATAACCGTAACAGCACTTTATAAAAACAGAAAAATGCACACTGGCCTTTATTTAATAATATGGTGCAAACAGCAATGATGTGCATAACACCTAACAACCAATCAGATTTCAGCACTTTAGCCAATGCAGTGAAAGATCTGATTTGCCATTATACGTCACCGTGTACTGGTTTTTACCCTGCCAAATAAAAAGGGAATAGATTTATATATACAGATATTCAGAGGCATATTTTTTTTTTTAATGAATCATCAAAATTCCATGTCACAGTGTAACACAGTGAGAACACACCATTCCGTGCTTTGAAAAAGGAACCTCAGGATATTGTTTTCAGACTAAAAAAATAACACATTCTAATAAATAGGCAATATTGAGATCATACGGGGGGGTGAAAAAAAAAATAAAACACATACAAGTCAGATGACAGGAGAGGATGTGGATGTTATAAGCCTGATGGTTATAACACAGCTTATTCTTTCTACATGGATATTGCAATCCAGCGGATATTCAATATCAAATATATATCTCTATATAAGGATATATATTATTTATATATATATATTTATATATGTACACAATATCTAGACTGTCACCCCAGCAGTAAAATAGGGGACAAACTATGAACAAATGGCAAATAAAAGACAAATCTGTTCCACAGCAGACTCCTTCTAAATGCTGTATGTTTCCACTCTGTGGAACTTGCTACAAAAGAGAGGTAGATTTAATGTCTATGTATAGATCTATATATATATATGTATATATTTTCTTAAAAAAAAAAAGCTGATAGCTAAAAGAATAAAATTGTAGGAGATAGGGGATTAAAAAAAAAAAAAAAAAAAAAGTATTTAATGCTGCCGTGCCTTGCGTGCATTGTCTGCAGCTAATGGCATCTGAAATTTACACCCTGCTTGAAAATAAATGCTACATTAGCTTGTATTCATTGTGCTGGAAGTGTATTGCTATAGGATAACTGGAAGGGGCGTCAGGGCTTATGTGCAATATTTTTTTTAGACAGAATCATAGTACAGGAAAAGAAAGGTGAGCGAGGCAAAGTAGAAGTCTAGCACCATGTAAACCTTTCACAGCTGAGGGAGATTCTCCACCTGATGTTTTCAAAGGGACAATGAAGCATCTAGGGCTTAATGGAGTTAGTGGGAATTGGGAAGAGTCAGGTGTGGCGGAGAAAGGTATCGCTGGGCCAAAATTGCAGCGTCCAAAGGGCTCACTGGCTGAGCATCATATCCCAATCTTCTAATGGGTGGGAAATTGCCAAAGTGGCGTTTTTGAGGGAAATTCTTGGCTTCGTGGATTGTGTTTTTCTCCTCTGCCAGAAGAAGCTGTTGCCGCATGTAGTTTTCAAACTCATACTGAGAGGATTCTTCTGTCACTTTAGCCTACAAAAATAAAAATATGTCAGATAGTAGAGAAAAACCTGCACTCAATCTCAAGCCAAACCACAGTGGAGGAAATGGATTGCCTTGAAAGTTAAAAGCGACTGTCCGCTTTAAAAAAAAAAAAAATCCAGACTAAAGTTACCTGCAATAGAACCACTAACAGTAGCTCGTTTTCTGCTTCCATCCTGTCGATAGATCAACTTGGGTACATTAAGCCTGCCCATACATGGTTTGAATCTTGGCTGGTCCCTGCTAAGCCAGCTGAGATTTAAACCATCTATGGCTGGCTTAGTGGTCTTTTATTACATGTGTTTCCACTTTTGCAGCCAAACTGGGATAACACCTACTATAAAATCGGTTACATCTTCCCATTAACAGAACTAAAAAAAAAAATAAAATAAATAAAAATTGCAGCTCAACTTTAAGTGCTTTTTACCGGTCTTAAAAGTTTTTGTGATCTCCCTGCTTTGTAACCTTTAGGAGGGGAGTTGTGAAGTAATGTCTAACAGTTTGCCCTGTTTTGAATCCTAACAAAGGATAAACATTTAGAAACCCCCCTCTGCACTGTATGTTAATGTGGGATAGTGTGGGGAAAGAAACTTGAGAATAATGTCTAGAAATTCTTATCAGCCATGACATCGCCTAAAAAGCTAAAAAAGATATTTATACACGGGCATCTGACACACCTAAGGTTGAACCTTAAGGGTCCTTTCACACGGGACAGATCCGAGAGGATCCGCCCCGTGAACATCCGCTTGCTCAGCGGGGATCGCTCCGTGGATCCTGCTGAGCAGGCAGATGACAGGTCCGTCGCTGCAGTGTCACAGTGCTGCTCTCCCCTATGGGGGATCGGATGACGACGGACCGTAGAGTCAGTCGTCACCCGATCCGATCACGAATGGAAAAGTAGGTTTTTCCTCCGTTACACTTTTTCGGATCGGAGCAGGTCGGATGTCAGCGGACATGTCACCGCTGACATCCGATGCTCCACAGAGGTCTATGGAGGGTCCGCCTAAAAAACTGACAGGTGGACCTGAACGGATCGTTCGCCTGAAAGAGGCCTATGGGCTCTTTCACACGAACGATCCGTTCAGGTCCGCCTGTCAGTTTTTTAGGCAGACCTGAACGGACCCTCCATAGACCTCTATGGAGCATCGGATGTCAGTGGTGACATGTCCGCTGACATCCGACCCGCTCCGAAAAAGTGTAACGGAGGAAAAACCTACTTTTCCATCCGTTAGCGGATTGGATGGCGACGGACTCTACGATCCGTCATCATCCGATCCCCCATAGGGGAGAGCGGCGCTCTGACAGGTACGTCGCTGCACAGCTTATTTCCAGCTTTTGCAGTCAAATTTCAGAAAACCCTACTATGTTTTTTTTGTATTCCTTTTCACATGGCATATGTTAAAAAATAAAATAAAGAGCCCATTCACACAGGGGCAACTTTGGATCCGACTTCAAGTCGCCTCAAGTTGCGCTACATGAAAAAAATCAATGTAAGTGAATGGATCCGTCTTAATGCACACTACTGCAGTCGCTCCAACTTCAGAAAAGGTTCCTGTACTACTTCAATCCGACTAGAAGGCAACTTGTACCCATTGATTTCAATGGAAGTTGCCTCCAAGTCTGATCACTGTTCATACTGAGGCAACTTTACAGGAAGCAGAAAGGAAACAAAGTAATTTACTCCATTAAACAGCCAGCCCCCTCCTTCTCACACACAGCTGACAAGCTCCGATTGGCCACTTGTAAAGTTCCCTGTCCTGGAGGCGACTTCAGGTTGTGTTGTAAGTTGCCCCAAGTCGTGCTGTGATTCATACTCAAGTCGTGTCCAAGTAGCCTCTCAAAGTCACGCTGGAAGTCGTGTTGCCCCTGTGTGAATGGGCTCTAACATATGCCATGTGAAAAGGAATACAAAAAAAACTAAAATACAAAAAAAAAAAAAACACCATAGTAGGGTTTTCTGAAATTTGACCGTAAAAGCTGGAAATAAGCTTTAAAGGTTCAACCCTAGGTGTGTCAGATGCCTGTATTAACCGCCATACACTGTGGTGCCACTCTGACCCCCTACATCACTATAGGACACAATAGTGAAGTAGGAGTTGAAGGTCAGAAAAACAGAGCACGGTTACACCAAGAGGTTCAGAATGCCGGAGAGTATATACCAGTTTTCCTCTTTCAGGGAACTTTAACCTATTATATTATATATTTTTTTAAGCTGAAAGGGTCACTTTAAAACAGAGAACACAATTTTGGAACAGTACTTACCTCCTGCAAATTCTCTGGACTTGTCACATGATCAATGTCGGGAACAACCTGAAGCGGGCCACTTAACGAGGACATTGATTGCCTACAAACAGGAAATGCTTAGATATTTTAGATACAAGTTATGCCCTGCTTTTACAAGATAACAAATAAGAAAAATAGGATTTTTACATCATACTTGCCGGTAAAATCATTTTGAGTACATCATGGGACACAGAGTTAGGCTAATATCTATTACCTGCTGGGTTATACTCCATCATTAGGTGAATGGACATGGTAGACCAAAGGTCTTTAGATAGGAAGTGATCCCCTATATAACCCCTCCCATACAGGAAGTACTTTAGTTTTGTAGCAAGCACTAAATCCTCAAAAGAGGGGAGGGATCTCTGTGTCCCATGATGTACTCAAAGAAAAGGATTTTACAGACAAGTATGACGTAAAAATCCTCATTTTCTTTTTCATACATCATGAGACACAGAGTCGGGCTAATATTCATTACCTGCTGGGGGGGTGTAGCAGGAAAGTCTGTGCGACCTGAAAAGGTCAGAGATCCCAGAGGACCAGGGGGGCTCAGTCACCTCTACAAGAGGCAACTTAAAGGCAGAACAAACCATTTTGGTCAGAGTCAGGTTTAAAAGCCTCTGCGACTGAGAGGCAAATATCGACTGGATATCTTCTTGTCCAGATTGCTCAGAAGCAGACTCATCAGCCGGGCACTCGATCGAATCCTGAGCTTTCAGCTCTTGCCCATCCTCAACCCATTCCTGCTTTATACTAGGAGACTCTGGGGAGGGGGATCTGTCACGCTTTCTGCCACCCTGTGGGATGGAGGCAATCATGCCGGCAATCCTGTGCTTTAACCCGGCTAGGGCTGAGGACAGTTCATGCTTCGTGATAAAGGGTGAAGCAGCAGTGTTGACTGTTGGCACAACACCAGATAGGCACAGCGGCTCAGATTGCCCAGGAGCCTCTGGTCTTTTAGGGGATACAACTAGGTTCATCAAGAACTACTGATGACATTGGTGTGCCCTTCCCTATGGGGTTAGTCCCACTCCTCTTTTTGGAAGACATTCAATGCCGCAAACAAAGACTACTTGGGTATAGTTAAAACACCTCAGAAGAATAGGGCTCAACTAGCCCCTATGCAACAATCCTGCTAAGCACCTTTAGACTGCCAAGCAACACCTGGTGACTAACGTGACCTGGGTAAGGAAAAATGAACCACTGCAAGTGTCTGTTCAGAGCCTGCTCTGGGTCCCACAGGTGCCTTCTGGAAGCACCACATGCTTGGCCCGCACAGCTTAAATAAGGTGGGTGTGCGCCAGAACGTTCTAGACGAGCAGCCGTGACTGTATTTGCGTACGTCGCAAATCTTCGTGTGTCCAGACAAAGGCTACGGTGCATGTGCCATGGCCGCCAAACAAGCAAACTGCTGAGCCAAGTGGCGTTCTTGTGAACGCACGTGCGCCATATGGTGAACCAAGGTGAAATGGTGCGGTATCATACAGGTAAAATACAGCCAGACACGCAAAAAAAAAAAAAAAAAAAAAAAAAAAAAAAAAAAAAAAAAAAAAAAAAAAAAGGTACACTTTGCAAACACCCAGAGCTAGCCCAGAACTCCCCTGTATGGTCACTGCACACAGGTGTCCAGCCCTTAGCTAGCTTGACTGATTGTTACAATCACTAGGACACTCCACAATAATAAAATAAAGGGGTTTCACTTACCCGTCCAGGCGCAGGGCCACTTAGAAGCTAAGAGCCCAATTTTCACCCTTCACAATGGGGTTCCTGTCACTTGGACCTTCAAGGACTGGGTACCCTTTCATGTTTAGGGTCCACTCCCTTGGACCTGCACAGCACCCTGCAGGAAATGCTTTAGCTCTGTAGTGTCAAGGATTTCCACTCCGCAGGGTCCAGCGCCCGGAGGCCACGTTACAGGCAAAACCTTGCAGGATCTTGAGTCTTATTTGCGAGGCTCGGGTACCATTTATCCAAGCATAAAAGCCTGTGTCAAATGGATCCGATTGGCAAATCCCTCGATTCATTTTTGGAACCGTTTGTGGGACTAGAGACCTGGAGCTCAGAGAGCTCAAACTAACCGTGCCATCCACCTTGCAGGCACTGGTAAAAACTAAAGTAAAGTACTTCCTGCATGGGAGGGGTTATATAGGGGATCACTTCCTGTCTGAAGACCTTTGGTCTACCAGTGTCCATTCACCTAATGGAGTATAATCCAGCAGGTAATGAATCTATTAGCCTCTGTGTCCCATGATGTATGAAAACGAAAAGGAGGTTGTCACGAGTAGAAACATGTGCAATATCTACATTTTGATTGAGAAACTTTTTTTTGTTATAATAAGGAAGGGGGAAGATAAAAATCAGAGTTTGTAAAAATTAGTCCAGCTTAGCCAACGGCAGTCTCTTGCAGGGGTTCAGCCGCAAACACTAACCCCCAGGTGCCCCCCCCCTCCCACACAATCTCCTTCCCCTCGCCTAGCAGTTATGCTGTGCACAGGGAAAAGCTTCAGCCTGGGAAATGCAATAAGCTGATGTCATGTGCAATGGAGAGTTTCAAAAGGGAGTTACCTTAGAGTAATACTAAAGTCTAATTTATTTTTCTTCAAAAATAAACATATTATACTTACCTGCTCTGTGCACTTGGTTTTGCACAGAGCAGCCCAGATACTCTTCTTGGGTCACTTGTCGGCTCTCTTGCCCCGCCCTGCTGTCAAGTGCCCCGATAGCAAGCAGCTTGCTATCGGGGCACCTGTCCCCTCTCGCTCCCAATTGGCTGACTTTGATTGACAGCAGCGGGAGACAAATGGCACCGCTGCTATGTCACAGCCAATCAGGAGGGAGAATTCCGGACAGCCGAGGCACTCGTGCACGTCGCTGGACCGAGATGGGGCTCAGGTAAATATTAGGGGGGCTGCTGCACACAGAATGCATTAAGATAAAAACCTTTTACCTTTACAACCCCATTAATTTCCAAAATCTGCAACCTCCAGTAACTGCTGTTCTGTAAAAGTTGTACACACACTTTGTGATACAGCAGCTACTGATGGGTGGAAAACGGTGTAGGTGATAAAATACCTCTATAGAGAAAAGTGAAACTTCTGTACCAAAATTTAAGAGCTGAAGATTAGCATATTTCATTGAAAAGATAGACAGGAGTGGAAAAGGACCAATTGGCAACCCAAAATAAATTTTGTGCATGTACTATGTCTGGAGTTTGGAGCCCCTCTCTTGCCATTACTCTTTCTTTTTGTTCTGAAACAGCTTGCGTCTGGGGGCGAACAGCTGTCCTAACTTGCTCCATTTATAATCACATCCTAATACTGGTGGACAGCTGTGGTGCTTTTCAGCCTTTCATTGCTTTGTACGGGGCCAAACAGCTGTTACGCCGAGAAAACAAGGTCACCTCTCCCCCCTCCCTCTCGGCAATCATCTGGGACACATCACAGGTCCCAGATGATTGCCCGGCCAGTCACAGTGCGCAGCGTGGCTCATGCATGGCACCCACAGTGACAATGCCGGCGCCGCACAGAGGGGGAGAGGAGTGGGGCTTCAGTCGCCCGCATCGTTGGACCGTGGGACAGGCGAGTGTCCGATTAATAAAAGTCAGCAGCTACACTTTTTGTAGCTGCTGACTTTTATATGGGTGGAACTCTGATTTAATCTGTGTTAAGTGATGCTTGGCATCATTTAAAGTGGTATTAATCCAAAAAATATATTTATTATATTGCAGCTTACCAAATTCTTGGATGTGATGGCTGCATTACTTTGCTATTTTAGGCATGCTTTCCTTTTTTTTCCCCCACCAAATGATCTGGCCAGCAAGTCGGTTTTTCAACAGAAAAAGCTTTTCAGTTACAGCGATGAAAAACATTTCAAACTTACAGGGGTGCTTACAAAGCCCATTGTGCATACCTCAAAAATTGACAAACCAGTGTGACCTAACTGCTTAAAAAGTGTTAGCTTGAGTTCTGCTTCAATGTGTTAATGTATTTAAATCTGCTAGTACATTGAACACATAGCAAGGCTGCTGTCCAAAAAGGTGCCCCTGTGTTCATTCATCCAGATAACCAGGTGAAAAACAGAAAAAGCCTAAAAAATAAAAAATGCAGCCACCATATCTAAAAAGATTATTACACTGCAATATATTACATTTTTGGGGTTTAATACCGCTTTAAGAGTGTAATAAGTCTCACAAACCAGAGACATAGCAAATTAAATTGAAAAATATGGGACCATTTATTTTAAAAACCCAATAAAATCAGCAACTTACCATGAAGAAATGATTCCTCCAAGAGACTCCAGAACCTCAGATGCAGTCAGGCGATGCTGAGGATCCAAAACCAGCAACTTTCTTATTAGACAAACTGTATTCTCTGATACTCTGCCATCCCTGTATTAAAAAAGAAGAAAATGTTAAGCTGGAGTAGAGTTAACAACATCTGCAAACAGTAGGAGACTGTTAGCCATGTTGCAGGTGATCCAGATAGGTGGTGCATCAAAAGCCATAAATAGGGAAAAAAGACAGGGGAACCTATCCAGCGGAAGTCAGCTGCGACTTACTTAATAAGCAAATTTTTACAGATTTATAACCCACTTAAAAAAGCAGTCTGCAATCATTGCATAAAAACAAAACTAGCATTAACTTTTGAATCGGACTTATTTTTTTCCCCTCTACACAACACCCAAATACATCAAGCTTCCATCTGCTTGCCAAAAAAGAAAAATTAAACTTGCCGTCAAACTCTGTATGTTGGGAGCGCAATTCGGGAACAGGCTTGATATTCATGGACTCTTGGTTATAGGCAGATACTTTCAGGTGACTGGACACTGGCAAAGCTTTTGGACATGACCTCCCCCTATAACAGGGATGGCGAACCTTGGCACCCCAAGTGTTTTGGAACTACATTTACCGTGATGCTCATGCTCTGCAGCGTAGTTGAGCATCATGGGAAATGTAGGTCCAAAACATCTGGGGTGCCAAGGTTCGCCATCACTGCCCTATAACAACCCTACCACACTCCTGAGTCCTCAGTTTTGTAGCAAGCAATGCAGAGTAAATCAAGGAAAGAAGGGAGGGTGGAGGGTGTGTTCTTAACTATAAGATATGGAATTTACAGGCAGGTCAAAATTCCTTTATCCTATCTCAGAGTACAGAACACTGGTCAGAGCCTGGGAAGTCCCCAAGCAACGAATGAGAAGGACGGGCAACAACAAGTCAATTAGAACTGTGCCAATATGCCCAATAATAAGGGGTTAAGACACCCAACTTCAGCGTGCAGCAAGAATCTTGTGCCCAAAAGCTGCCACTGCAGAAGATTGACATACACACAACCAATCCATATTCATATTGGGGTTTCAGACATTGTTGCCCCTGCTAGTGCACATTTTTTTACATTTTTAGTTTCTACCTTCAATACCCATTTAGTATAGTACCTCCTTAGCATACATATTAGGACCATTTTCCTGTCTATATTGATAGTACCAGGGAGGGACTTCGTATTGGGAGGGGCCAGGTTTTCCTCTAGGAATTGAGGGGACTAATTGAGGGTGTTTCTTTTCCATGGGAGATCATGATCTGTTTGGATGGAGAATCACCACTCACCTTTGCAAACACTAGGTATTTTTTCTGTCTCTGGTGGCAAGTTTCCTGGCTTACATTACACACATGGGTCTATTTTTGTGCTCAATCAGTACCAACATTGGAGTTTCAGACATAGTTTCCCCTGCTATTGCATAATTACCTTTTTTTGTTTTCATTTTTAAAAACACACATTTAGTATAGTATCTCCTGCACATACATAATAACCTTCCTTTTCACCCTCTCCCCCATTTTTTTCAGGTTGGTTTGGTATTTTTTCACCACAACCATGATCTCTCGTGCCACCTCATTGGTTTTCCTATTGGGTGTCTTGGTTCCCTTCTGCTACTTCCGTGCCAAACACTGAGCAGCGGTCACCATTTAGCGATACTAGGTTTTATCAAGTTCCAAGCGGCTTTGTAAGCCTCTATTTAGAACATCCATATGTAGGGTGGTGGCATCCCTGCCTTTTTAGGGAGTGCTTTATTATTTTTTTTTTAGTATAGGGTTCTGTTGTTGGAGGCACCCACTCCCGAAGAAGTCAGTTTGCGAAACGCGTCAAGTTACAGATGCATTCCACTCATATTGCAATCATCTTGGTTGTGTAAAGCATGTGATTGAAAATATACCAGCTTGATGTACATTATATATTATGTGTAACCCATTGCCTTGATATGCCAAACATTTTTTGTGTGTACTTTATGCATGTGTCCAATCCTTTTACATTAAATTGACATTTTATGACTTGTATTATACCTCATTTAAAGTCCCATGGCCAAATATTGGTTGTGTGTATGTTATATATGGGGATGGAGGCATGATACTTTAGGCACCTGCTCACAGTTTCTTTTTTTTTGATCTGCAGAAGATTGATGTCCACCTGGCAGAAATTTGAAAAGGAATGAACAGAAAACATAGCAAGCATGTAATCGTGCAGGGGGAGCGGCTTCTTTCAGAGTGTAAGCTCTTGCAATAAATCTAGTGATGGTGGATGTTAAAGCAGTCTGACCCTTGCAAAGTCCTGGGGGTAGGATGAATATGGAGGCCTTTTTTTCTGATAGAAACTGTAGCTTTGAGGTAGACTCTGATGTCGGAGTACGTCCAGTAAGTGAGGAGCCATTCTTAATCACTCTGATCTCCAGGATGTTGAGGGAAAGCTTGGCTTCCTCTGGTGACAATGTTCCCTGAACCATGAGGGATTGGAACACTCCTCCCTAGCCTGAAAGCCTGGCATTTGTTGGTGAAATGACTAAAAAGGACATCCACATAAGTGGAGAGAAGGAGCATGCATGTTCTATGCCAATAAGGTTATGTTGGAAAGGTCTCAAATTAAATTGGGCAAATGGGACAGCCTTGAAGGAGGTCACCATGAAGCTCAGAACTCTGAGAATATCAAAAAAGATGCGTCTCTATAATCTCAAGTCCCAAACAAGAGTTTTCAGAAAATAGTTTGGTTTCTGGAAGAAAGACTTTTGCTTGGAACTGGGCCCAAGTATTCCATGCAAAGAGATGGATAAACAGATTTATGGAAGCGGATCATCCAACCGAAAGCCTGAAGCACCTGAATTGTCTTTTGAATGTTTGTAGATGGCTGTAAAGGAGACGAGTCCTTCAGAAAAGGTCATCTAGATAACCAGTGACTTGGATCCCCCGAATTGTTTTGTACCTTTGTGAATATGCTGGGAGCAGAGGATAGAACAAATGACAGTGTGACAAACTTCAAGTGATTGTCTTCTAATGCAGTGGTTTGAAAAAGGTGGCTCCCTGCTCGCTCTTTTCCAGCTCCAACCATGGGGCACTAGTTGCTCTCCTCCACCGCCATGTGCCTCTGGCACACCAGCTCTCGTGTGAGTCTCTGCATCTCCTCCTTCCCATGTCAGGTCTGTAGTCTGTGTGAGAAGCTGGAAGACCCATCTCTCACATAAAGCCAGCTGCAGTTCTGTGCATATAAGGCGGCGTGGGTGTCTTCCGCTGGTCTCAGTTCCCACCCCCTGCTTTAAGCTCCCACCCACCTGCATAGAAAACAGCAAGAATGCTTTCCGATGGCCACGGTTCCTGCCCACTTCAGCTCCCGTCCACCTCATTCTTGTGCATGGTGCACTGAGACCTGAAGCAGTGTGGAGACCGACACCAGGCTGCCTGCTCTGGCTTAGGACAGGTAATTACAGGACTGCAATGCTTTTTTAGCCTGAGCCTTCCTGTCTGCTCACATCCCAAGGGTCGTTCCTCGGTAGCAGCATTAAAGAGGATTTGTGGTAGCTAATGTTTCTGTTCTACTTTTGGAACACAAATAGCTATTGGGAACTGCTACTTTAGAACAGGGTACAGAAACGGCTGCTCAGAACCAATAGAAGTTTCAAAGTAGTAGTTATCAAGCCCTGTTCTAAAGTTGTAGTTCCCAATAGAAGGAACTACTACCTTAGAACAGGGATTAGTAACTACTACTTAAGAACTTTTTTTAGCCACTGCTTTTTTTTTTTTTTTTTTTTTTTAAACACGGACCAAAGGCTGGTTCACACCAAAATGCAGTACAGGAAAAGTGCATCCCATGCATATTTTTCACCACTGCATTCGAACGTGCTGCCCTTGAAGTCTGCATGTGGGTGCTTATGTTTTGTAAAGGCACCCTAAGCCCAAATTGAAAACGCAGTGCTGCAGTACCGTGTGGTTTTGGTGCAGTGCGTTTTTGCGCAATCCAGTGCACTACTTTTTGCATGGTCTGGTGCATTTTGCATCACATTCAAATGAATGGGCAATCAAAACACACCATTGGAATGCGTGAGAATCACACACAACCCAGACATTACCATGAAAATCCAGTGAGAACCAGTCCTACATTTCCAGTGGGGGTATTGGGGGACATTATAGATTTTTTTTTATTGGGAGCCCATGAAAAATTTATAAAAATACACAAGTTCAGTAACTTAGCCCTATTAATAAGTACAAGAAGCGTGGGGGAGAGGGTGCCACTGTTGCAGCTGCTGCCATTATCCCCACAGCACCTGAAAATGCAGCATTTTTTGTAGTAGCTGGCTTTTAGCTAGGTATGATTTTTGCATTAAGCAGCAGCCATACACACCTCTTGTAAGGACTAAGTTACTGTACTTATGAATTTTTGAAAATAACTTTTTTTTTTTGGATCCTGTAAAAAGAGTCAGTAGTTAGTGATAATAAAAAAAAATATCCTGACATTCAGCTTGAACATAAAAAATTTGTGTGCCCAAAATAAAAAAAAGTATCAATTGGAGCTGAAGGAATTAGGGGGTCATCTACATTGTGAAGCCACGTGCATTGGGGCTTATCTGAGGTCTAAAGATGCAGAAGTTGGGCCTGGTTCTGGTCAGAGGTCTAAAGATGCAGAAGTTGGGCCTGGTCAGAGGTGTGAAGATGCAGAAATTGGGGCTGGTCAGAGGTGTGATGGTTCAGCAATTGGGGCTGGTCTGAGGCGTTATAGGATTTGGGCTGATCTGAGGCATGAAGGTGAAGAAATTGGTGAAGGTAGCCATGGCAATGCTATCAGCATTTGGATCTATTTATGTGTGTGTTCATTTCTTACTAAAGTAGTTCAGCATTTACTTAATAAAAATTCCTTTTCGTAACAGAGTGAAATTAACATTCTTATTATGTAGTCTGCACTCGATTTCTTTGAAAACATTTTTTGGCATGCTATGCTCATGCCAAACACATATTGCAGACTGTGGCTAGTTTTAGCTGTAAGTTTAAATAAAATATATACAAATTTCAACTCACTCAGGGATAGAGTATTCTGCTGCCTTAATTTTGCGAAATAGTTCTTGAGGTATGCTGTCATAGAAGGGAAATTGACCATACAACATGGTGAAAAGGACTACACCCAGAGCCCACATGTCACTTGGCTTTCCTCGGTAAGGCCGACCTTCGAGTCAATAGAAAGAACAGTTATAATTCTGGTGCAGAAGCGAATTCCAGAAATAAAAAACACTAAAACAGATACCTGGAACAAAAACTGATAAATATAAGACAACACATAAAACATATCTAGTAATAATGTAATATAACTCTTCTCATAAACTTCAGTATTTGTTTTTAAGAACTCTTAAAATATAGGGTAGTGACTTCCCTGTTTTCACCTATTAGATAATAGACAGAATTATATTGTGATATACGTGCCAACTCTCACCTACTGTACTTTCAACATGACCAACAATCTTTCACCATGGTAGCCCATCTTCTAAGCACTGGCTATCTTGTCCAGGGAAAACACCTGTTCACCAGTTATCACAAGAATTTAAATGGGCAGCCTTGTTGATGGTTCATGGTTTGACCCACAGTGGCCACCCACACCCTTAGGATTAGATTGCTACAAAGGACTGCTGTAACCTGCGGTCCAGGATGTTTCAGGGACCGCATGCAGGAGACTTTGAAAAATGCAGTTTTGTGGGAGTACATTAAAAGCGGGCAAAAGGTTGCCTCCCTGCATTGTCTGACCTAAGCCACACTTCAAATGATTTGTTTCTATAAATATTCCGACATTACTGCCCGATGCCTAGAAACACTTTTTTTCTAAAGGAAGTTCTAGAGCCTAGACTTTGTTTAACATTAATTTCATGTACTGGTTAAAGCTAGACTAAGAGCGCCAACCTTCACAGTCACTCTGTGGAAAATCTAATAGAAGATAGCAGAATGCATTTTCTTTGGTCACATCGCACCTATTCCCTCCTGTCATAAAGTCACGGTCTTCCTTTTTCTGTGAAGCAGCGTAAGTTTTTGTAATAGAAAGACAGGCAGAAAGACAGAACTGTGGACCTAAAATCCTTTGCATGGATTCATCCCCTATCCCCCCATTATCCCCTACCACCAAAAATTATCCTACAGCAAGCCCCACTTCCCATCCAAACCCGTACAAGCTCAAACTGCTTTGGCAATGCTAGAATGTATTTGGTTCTGCCAAAAAAAGCTCATTAGAATTGGAGGAGAAAAAAAATGCTAGATTCCCCCATCAATAAAGATTGTGTTGATGGGGGAATCTCTCCCGCAGCACTATTTTATTCTGCCAGCAGAGAGCCCCCATTGGCAGAACACAATCACTGCTGGTGGCTATATCCGCTGGCAGTAATCGCATACAAAAAGGATCTGACAGGTTGGTTTTACTTAAGCTGATCGATGATTGCCTTGGGTACAACCAGCCTGCCCATAGAGGGATCCAATCTAAGCTGGTTGCTGCTGAACCATCTGAGATTCGATCCATCTATTTCCAGCTCAACTAACCAGATCCACAGAAGATCTAAAATCTAATTCTTCCATCCAAAAAATCCTCCTGGATAAAAGCAGAAAGTAATGTGAAAGTATAAAAAGGTCACAGGAGGTGCTTTTACAGTGTTCCTTACCACTAAGTACATCAGGACTAATGTATGCTGGACTTCCCCTCTGATCTTTCAGTAGGTCATCTTCACTCACCAAGTGTTTCCCAAGGCAGAAATTAGTGATTGTTATTCTATGAGTCCTGGAAGTTGATGAAACAGAAACACGTATGAACAATGAACGATAAAAAAAAAAAAAAAAAAAAAAGGAAGGAGCAACAAGCCAGCATGTAATATATATTATCCGTTGCATTTAAGTATGTATTCTTAACCCTGAAAAGTACATTCTTTTGCTTTGTCTTCACCAATTCCTTTGTTGCTGTGATTCAACTTAGAGGGTGGCTACATTCATTCAAGTCCCACTGTAGTAGGAATGTAAACACCCTCACTTGTTCGTTCGAGATAGGAGTATGGATTATGGACTATGGGATATTTAGTGTGCACAGAACAATAAACATGCACTGCTTGTTTTAAAGAAACAGAAGTGTGTGTGTGTGTGTGTGTGTGTGTGTGTGTGTGTGTGTGTGTGTGTGTGTGTGGGGGGGGGGGGGGGGGGGGTTTGGTAGCATGTGGGGGACATTACAAGGAGGCAGAACAGTTAGGAAAATATTTCATGAAAAATTGTATGGATGATTTTTTGGGGAAGATTGTTGCTTAGTGTCACTTTATAATTAAAGCAGAACTAAACCCACTAATTGTGCTGTCCCCTCTCTACATTGTAAAGCGCTGCGTAAACTGTTGGCACTATAAAAATTGTTAATAATTTAATCATTTTCAGAATAGTTCTATTCGAGGCATTCCTGGAAGGGTAACGGTTACAGTTACTAATGTGCTTATGTTAGCTCTCAAACTGTCAAGCCACCAACTGGTTAGTGCCATAGTAAATCACAGGTGCAGCACCTAGGAACATGCAGATCAAAGAAACTAAGATAGCAGCTTCCTTGGCTGTAAGGTATAGGAGGGTTTAGTTCCACTTTAATATGTCTGTTGGCCATCACATTAACCGGCAAAAGCCGGTGTCTCGGGTCCTGATTGGATGGATTGATAGCAGCGCAGCCATTGGCTCCCGCTGCTGTCAAACAAATCCAATGACCCAGGCATCGGGGCCGAATCATACATTCAGCTTCTATGGACCCTGAATGAATGACTCGGGAGCACGCCCACAAGGTAACCCCCCGGGGAGTGCGCTTCTCCTAGGGGGTTATCTAATGCGGGGGGGAGGAGCCGTGAGAGCCGCCAGGGGACCCCAGAAGAGGATGTTCGGGGCCACTCTGTGCAAAAAGAACTGCACAGTGGAGGAAAGTATGATATGTTTTTTTTTTTTTTTTTTTAAATAACAAACACGAAGTTTAAATGTCCCTTAAAAGCTTTTTACAGAACCAATTTTCACACAATTCACTTTGTGTTGCAAACTACATCCTACTCCTTTCTGTACAGTATTAGCCATCTCAAGCCAAAAATAAGATTACGTCCACATTGTTTAATGGAATTAAAAGATGGAAGGTAAACCTTTAACCCTTTTGTTGCCAGAACGGTCTTTTTTGCACAAATAAAGCTCCATTTTTTGTCATAATACTGGGTAAAGAGGTTTGAATAAAACCCCAAACCTCGCTCTTCTGCGGAGATCTGCATGATCACCCCCTGAGCCAGTAATCGGTCTACTGCCCGAAACAGAGATAGCATTTTCCCTGGATCTTTGGGAATGTTTGTTCTCAGAAAAGGAGATGGTGGAAACTCCCGAAATTCTAGTTTGTATCCCAAAGACACCGTGGAATTGACCCATCTATCCTGAATTTCCTCTTGCCAGACTTCTGAGTATTGCAGAAGTCTTCGCCCCACACTGGTGAGGGGGGGGGGGGGGGCACCTCTTCATAATGAGGCTGTAAAAATTCTGCTTTGAAGATTTCCGGCCCCAGGACTTTCTGTGCATGGGCCTGACCCTGAGGCTTTCCGCTAGAGTCTCATGGTTGAGGCCGTCACCACTGCCTAGAGGGGGATGCCTCTGGCGCAGGGGAAAGAGTCCGCTTAAACGAAGGACGTTTATACTTTCTTTTGACTGGCAAAAGAGTACTCTTCCCACTAGAAATCATTTGGATGCATTTGTCCAAATAATCCCCAAATAGTCGCTCCCCATGAAAAGGGAAACTAGTCGGAAGCCTTTTGCAAGGTGCTTTGGCTGACCAATTTTTTAACCATGGGATCCTACGCATGTGTATTACTACAAGCACGAGGCGGGACGCCTGGTGAATAGAGTCTTTCATGGCATCTATGGCAAAACATAATGCCTTTGGTAGTTCGGCCAAATCGCGGGCCTGTTGTGCAGGGACCTCCTTAAGAGTCTGTCTAAGCTGGTCCTTTAGGGACTGACAGATACCTATTGCAGTGACTGCAGGCTGAGTAACGGCCCCTGCCAAGGAAAAAGAGAATTTTAGCAGAAATTCCAACCTTTTAACTGTTGGATTTTTAAGCATTTGTGCATTGTCTACTGGGCAAGTTAGAGTTTTATCCATACTGGAAATTGCAGCGTCAACTGCTGGTACATTCCATTTTTTTGGTGAATTTTTCCTCCATAGGATAGAGAGCTGAGAATCTCTTTGGAGGGAGAAAGTGCTTATCCGGGTGATCCCATTCAGCATAAATATGTTTTTCTAGTAATGCATGTACAGGAAATGCATTAAAAGGCTGTAAATGTTTTAAAGAACCTAAAGATGAAACAGAACTTTCAGCTGACTCAGTTAGGGGTAACTTGAAAGAGGAACGAATCATCTCCGTAAGAGATTGTACCAGCAATTTCTCAGATTGTGAGGCTAAAAAAGGTTTATCCACAGTTGTCTCATCTGAAGAGGAGTCATCGGTTTGCCTTTCCTCCTGATCGCCTGAGGGTAATACCTCATCCTGTACCCACCGATCTCCTGGTAGGGGGTCTGAGGAGGGGGATCTAACACGCTTCCTATCCCTTTGGATGGAGGATGCGATTAAAGCCACTAATCTTCCTTTTAGGCCCTGCAGGGCAGAGGAAAATGCATCTTCAGTCACGAATAAAGGAGCTGAGATGTGAGAAGCTGTACCACCAATTGGTTGTAATGATTCACCCTGGCTTGTCACAATTGGCAATTCAGGAGGATGACAGTGTGGAGGCATGACTGGAGTTCCCAGCGCCTAGGGGTGTAATTTTTGTGTGGTGTCTTTTTTGGAAGTCATAGTGCTAAGCACAAAAGCAGAGGCACTAAGTAAATGCACTATTTGCTGAGCAGTAGTCTAGCAATATAATGCCGCTATATAAAGTTCAGCTTGGTGCTGAGTAACAATGTATTTCCTGTACTGGAATTGCCTGCATACATCCCTTATGTGCTCCAGCGCTCCTGTGTTGTGTCAGACTTCCATCTCTTCAGTTGTTTATCTGATAGAGATCTTGTTAACCACTTGCCGACCACCTCCTGTAGATATACATCGGCAGAATGGCACAGCTGGGCAAAGTAACGTACCTGTACGTCACTTTGAATTTCTGTGCGCGCGTGCCTGCCGCGAGCTCCGTGACCACGAGACCCACGGACTCGATTTACGCCTGTTGCCCGCGGTCGTGCCACGGAGCTGAACGGGGAGATGCCAGTGTAAACACAGCATCTCCCCGTTCTGCCTAGTGACAGGACACTGATCATTTGCTCCCTCTCATCGATTAGTGTCATGTCACTGGTAGCCCATCCCCCAGAGAGTTAGAATCATTCCCTAGGTCACTTAACCCCTTTCCCTCCCCTTAGCGGTTAACCCCTTCACTGCCAGTGAAAATTTTACAGTAATCAATGCAATTTTTTAGCATTGATCACTGTATTAATGCCATTGGTCCCAAAAATGGGTCAAAATTGTCTGATGTGTCCGCCATAATGTTGCAGTCACGATAAAAATCGCTGATCGCTGCCATAACTACGAAAAAAAAAAAAAGCCATAGAACTATCCCCTATTTTGTAGACACTATAACTTTTGCACAAACCAATCAAATGCTTACTGTGATTTTTTTTTTACCAAAAATATGTAGAATACGAGAAAAAAAAGAAGAAAAAAAAGTTTTTTTTATATATGTTTTGGGGATATTTATTATAGCAAAAAGTAAAAAATATAGCTTTTTTTCAAAATTGATGCTCTATTTTTGTTTATAGCGCAAAAAAATAAAAACCGTAGAGATGATCAAATACCATCAAAAGAAAGCTTTATTTGTGGGGAAAAAAAAAGGACGTCAATTTTGTTTGGTAGCCACGTCGCACGACCACGCAATTGTCAGTTAAAGCGATGCAGTGCCGAATCGCAAAAAGTGGCCTGGTCATTTGGCAGCAAAATGGTCTGGGGCTGAAGCATCTTTTTAAAACTCCCAGGTGTGCTGCGTCCCTGGTGCCTGCCCCCTGTGCTCCACGTGGACGCTACATCTCACACACGGCGCCTAAGCCACGCCCCCACCACTAACCCGCCCCTCTCCTTGTTTTAAATTGACAGCGGTCCGCGTGTGCAGACTCATAGGAGAGGCAGCTTTTCCTCATATGGACAGGGCTGGGGATAAACTTTATGGCCATGTGGGGGATATATATAGAAGAAAAATCCGGGGGGGGGGGGGGGGGGGGAGGAGAGTCTAACCGCTGTACCTCCCAAGCCCATTAGTTCCCTTAGGGGGGAGAAGAACATGTGCTTTGACCTGAAAAAAAATAAATAAACAAAAAAGTGCTGCAAACTTTGTTCCTGATTAAAAAAAATCCGTCCAGCCCCGGGGGCGCGCATCACGGAGATCGTTGTTGTGGTGTGCCAGACTGACACACCGCAACTCCGATCGCGGTAAAGGAGTCTCTGACAGGGACTCTTTACCACGTGATCAGCCGTGTCCAATCACGGCTGATCATGATGTAAACAGGAAGAGCCGTTGATCGGCTTTTTCTCACCTCGCGTCTGTCAGATGCGAGTGGAGCAGAGCCGATCGGCTGCCCCTCTGACAGGGGGCGGGGTCTGTCTTGATTGACCAGAGCAGCCCCCCCCCCCCCGAGGATGCCTACACTGGACCACCAGGGATGCCCACCACTTGTCACCACCAGGGATGCCAATCAGTAACCACAATGGATGCCAATCAGTGCCCACACCGGATGCCCATCAGTGCCTGCCAATCAGTGATGCCCATCAGTACCATCCATTAGTGTACATCCGTGCCACCTATAAGTGCCCATCCGTGCCGCCTATGTGTACCCAGTGCCCACTCATCAGTGCAGCCCCATCAGTGAAGGAGAAAACGTACTTATTTACAAAGTTTCGGTCTTTTATTTGTTTAGCAGAAAATAAAAATCCCAGAGGTGATCAAATACCACCAAAAGAAAGCTCTATTTGTGGGAACAAAAAGATAAAAATTTAGTTTGGGTACAGTGTAGCATGACCGCGCAGTTGTCATTCAAAGTGCGACAGCGCTAAAAGCTGAAAATTGGTCTGGACAGGAAGGTGTATAAGTGCCCTGTATTGAAGTGGTTAAATAGCACGTTTATAGCGATAGGTTTCCTTACTAAGACATATCACACCTGCCGTGAGGGTCCTGGGCCACAGGTGGGATAGCAGAAGCGGGTCTGTGGAAGCGAACAGGTAGCTTTACACCAGCCCAATCACAACAGTCGGCTTGTCAGATTTACTCACAATCCTGCATGTGTAAGCCCCCTCCCCAGTTGCTGCTCAAGTATGACATATGGCAGCAGTGAAAGGGTAAAAAAAAGTAACACAAAACTGAATTTTATGCACAAAGAACTAGTACACTTCTAAAACTTGTAAAGTACCTATAGCCAAAACGTTGACCTGAGATCACGTAGATCAGGTTTGTTTAACCACTTACCAACCGGCCCATAGCCGAATGACGGCTGCAGGGCGGTTGGATAACTCTGGGAGGGCGTACTATGACGTCCTCCCAGAATTCCCCTCTCGCGCGCCCCCTGGGGCGCGCACCCGAACACATCCGTGACCGCCGGGTCCGGAGGACCCGGCGCATCACGGATCCCGGTAAATGGCCGCTGATCGCGGCCGTTTACCATGTGATCGCGCCGTCAAATGACGCCGCGATCACATGTAAACAGACCGGCGTCATCTGATGACGCCGGTTCCTCTCCTCCCCCTCTCCTCCCCGCCTGTGTACCGATCGGTACACAGTGAGCGGGGAGGGGGATGGATGGATGTCTGCAGCGCTGTGGGCTGTATGTGTAGTGCCCATAGCGCTGCACAGAGACATCCAGGCATCCATCCATCCATGCTCAGCCATCCCCACTACACTGCAATGCTGAGCAATACTCTGCCATGCCCCCGCCATACTCTGCCATGCCCCCGCCATACTCTGCCATGCCCCCGCCATACTCTGCCATGCCCCCGCCATACTCTGCCATGCCCCCGCCATACCGAGCCATGCTCAGCTGTACTCGGCCTCTGTATGTGGCCAGGCTGTGGAAGTCTCACACATGTGGTATCGCCGTACTCAGGAGGAGCAGGGGAATCTATTTTTGGGTGTCATTTTTGGTATGTACATGTTATGTGGTAGAAATATTGTATAAATGGACAACTTTGTGTTAAAAAAAAAAATGCGTTTTAACCACTTCCCGCCCACCAGCCGTCATACAATGTCCTTGACTTTGTGCGGAGATATCTGAATGATGGTTGCAGCTACAGGCATCATTCAGATATCGGCTTTTTCAGCAGGCGATTCCCTACACCATGAGAACGATCATAGCAGCTGTTCCACTGCTTGATCGTTCTTACAGGAGGCGAGAGGGGATGTCCCCCCCTCCCGCGCTTCTACCGACTCACCGCTACGATCGAAGCCAGGATCGTTTTTTTTTTTTTTTTTTTTTTTTTTTTTATTTCAGGCTTCCCAGCCTAGAGGCGAGATGCGGGGTCTTATTGACCCCATATCTCACTGTAAAGAGGACCTGTCATGCCATATTCCTATTACAAGGATGTTTATATTCCTTGTAATAGGAATAAAAGTGGTCAAAAATTTTTTTTTTTGGAAAAAAGCATCAAACTAAAATAAATAAAGTAAAATGAACAATAAAAAAAAAAAAAAAATTTTTTAAAGCGCCCCTGTCCCTGCGTGCTCGCATGCAGAAGCGAACGCATACGTAAGTCCTGCCCACATATGAAAACCGTGTTCAAACCACACATGTGAGGTATCGCTGCGATCGGTAGAGCGAGAGTAATAATTTTGGCCCTAGACCTCCTCTGTAACTCAAAACATGTAACCAGTAAAAAATTTTAAAGCGTCGCCTATGGGGATTTTTGAGTAGCAAAGTTTGGCGCCATTCCACAAGCGCGTGCAATTTTGAAAGGTGACATGTTGGGTATCTATTTACTCAGTATAACTTCATCTTTCACATTATGCAAAAACATTAGACTAACTTTACTGTTTTGGTTTTTGTAAAGCACAAAACAGTTTTTTTCCCAAAAAAAACGCGTTAAAAAAATTGCTGCGCAAATACCGTGCAAGATAAAAAGTTGCAACGACTGCCATTGTATTCTCTAGGGTCTTTGCTAAAAAAACATATATAATGTTTTGGGGTTCTATGTAATTTTCTAGCAAATAAATGATGATTTTTACATGTAGGAGAGAAATGTCAGAATTGGCCTGGGTGCTCCAGAACACCTGAAGGTGCTCCCCTGCATGTTGGGCCTCCGTATGTGGCCACGCTGTGTAAAAGTCTCACACATGTGGTATCGCCGTACTCGGGAGTAATAGCAGAATGTGTTTTGGGGTGTAATTTGTGGTATGCATATGTGGTGTGTGAGAAATAACCTGCTAATATGACAATTTTGTGGGAAAAAAAAAAAGTAAAAAAAAAAACCTTGATTTTGCAAAGAATTGTGGGAAAAAATGACAACTTCAAAAATCTCACCATGCATCTTTCTAAATACCTTGGAATGTCTTCTTTCCAAAAAGGTATCATTTGGGGGGTATTTGTACTTTTCTGGAATGTTAGGGTCTCAAGAAATTAGATAGGCCGTCAGTACTTCAGGTGTGATCAATTTTCAGATATTGGCACCATAGCTTTTGGACTCTATAACTTTCACAAAGACCAAATAATATCCACCGATTTGGGTTAATTTTACCAAAGATATGTAGCGGTATAAATTTTGGCCAAAATATATGAAGAAAAATTACTAATTTGCAAAATATTATAACAGAAATGAAGAAAAATGCATTTTTTTACAGATTTTTCGGTCTTTTTTCTTTTACGGCGCAAAAAATAAAGAACCCAGCGGTGATTAAATACCACCAAAAGAAAGCTCCATTTGTGTGAAAAAAAGGACAAAAATTTCATATAGATACAGTGTTGCATGGCTGAGTAATTGTCATTCAAAATGTGAGAGCACCAAAAGCTGAAAATTGGTCTGGTTATTAAGGGGGTTTAAGTGCCCAGTTGTCAAGTGGTTAAAAAATAAATAATTCACGTCTTCTTTTTCCGATTTCCAAGGCCAGGCAAATGTCATGCTTTCCAGTAGTCTTCAGGAGAGGAAGAGGGGTTTTCTAAGCCAAGCACATCCTCCTGTCTGCATGCCTGAGCTAAGGGCAGATGGATTCCAGGAAGTAAATGCTACATGCATCAATTGCAAAAGATCCGTAAATCTTGTTGAATTCGCGTTAAATTAATCAACTTCTAGGCAGTGTGTCAAATTTCGATTTCATTTTAGTCAGTCTTTTTGACTAAAATGCCACTTTAGTTTTAGTCATATTTTAGTTGACAAAAATCTCTAATACATTTCAGTCGACTAAAATCTAATGGGTTTGGTTAAATTGTAATGCAGTATTAAAGCATTTATCTAGAATTGCCAAACTCATTACATACTCTTGGAGTAAAAATCTAATCACAGGTTAGTTTTTATGGTAATAAGATTTGAACATGCACTACAGACACAGATTTAGCCGTTGTGATATAGAATGTCTTTATAAATAAAAGTTGCATTAACAGTGTGAAGCAGCGGGTACTTGGTTTTGACAGTTCTGATCTTTACCTCCTCCCCCCCCCCCCCCCCCCTCCTGCCTTCTGGGACACGTTACAGGTGCCAGAAGACTATAGGACCATTCACAGTGCGAATCTTGCGCAATGGGCACCCCGGCTGTGAAGAGGAGATGCCGGGCCAGGGACAGAAGATCAAGGGAAGGAACAACTCGGGTGAGCAGAGGATCCTGCCACAGGTGAGTGTCCGTTTATTAAGAGTCAGACGCTACAATTTTTGTAGCTGCTAACTTTTAAAAAACAACAAGGACTGAAGCTTCTCTTTGTTGTAGAAGCTAGAAAGGAACTTCATTTTTTTTTAATTTGTGGATTTTGGGTACACAAAGCCAGTTGGCTTTTAATTTTGTTAAATATGCTTTTAGTAAACCATTTTGTGTACACATGCGTGGGAGATGTACATGGTTGCGTATTAGACATACATTGGAAGCACTATTATTCAGACTGAACAGGCTGTACTCTTGGAGATGAATCATCCTGATTAAGCTAATCGTTTCATACATAAGCCCACACTACTCTATGGGGAACACACAGTAGCAACATCAGTGCAATAAAAAGCTCTGATTTTACTTCTTTTCCAATTAAACACAACTGGAAAACAATCATACATCTAAAAAGGAGGTTGATTATGCAGGAGAAAACAAAAAAACAAAAAACACGCACAAATAGGGTCACTGCATTCTATTACATCACAAAAGTAAAATGTGCATATGATGATGTTACTGTAAGAAGAAGCTGCATCACTTACACAAGTGGATGCAAAGTCAACACAATACTTAGTCATGTTTTGCAGAAATCTGGAACAAGGTCATTTTAGGAAGCAAGTTGCTTCACTGTATATGATATATAATGGTCCACCACAAACTGCCAGCTTTAAATTTTTTGAGGGCTTAAGTTACTCATCCTGCCATCTGGTTTGTCCAGTGCTAAAATAAGAGATTACCAAAAGATGTGCAACAGCTTTATATAAAAAAGGGGCCAGCCTTCTACACACATGCATTCGCTGGAAACACAAACAATTTAAAAAGCCGGTTGCAATGCACCCTTTAGTACAGGGTTTTTCAACCAGGGTACCATGGCAGCAGCACAGTCCGAGTGCTACCCTGTGTTAGCCCTCTCCTTTCTGTAGTGCTCTCAACTATTGCCGTAAAAACAGAAAGTAGCTAAGAACATGTCAAGTGGCACCACAGCTCTCAGTTTTGCCGGCAATACTTGAGATAGCTGCTGGAAGGAGGAGAGAGCTGTGCTCGCTCTGTGCATGGCAGTTGCTCACATCCCAATGTGCAGTGTCTAATTGCCTACAAAGGATAGGTGTGCGAGCCGATTAGGCTGTATGGGAATGAAGTCCTGTGCCCACCGCTGTCTACGCTCCAGCCAATCGTAGAGACTGACTAGGTGTTCCGGGAGCCGCACATTAAGTCGATACCTGCTGTATGATGACGAATGACATTCTCGGCCTGGACACTCACCGGGCCACGCCCCCAATACGTCCGATTACTGCCCCCCCCCCCATACTACTCTTGTACAGGCACCATAAATTAGGGTTGGGGGCAGGTAATGGATCTGAGAGCAATCTATTAACTCCAGTGGGGGTGAGGAGCTGGGGGAGAATGGTGAGAGCACAGCCCACACCTCCTCCTAGCTCTCTCCCCACACCTGTAAGGATGAAAGACAGAATTTGTGCTTGAGGGGAATTTGGAAAAAGGGCTTGTTCATACCAGGTGTAGTGCGGTAATTTGAAACTGCACGTTTTCCCATACCACACAAAAACATGCTTCCCCTTGCAGTTGTTTGCATAGGTGCCATTAATTCTTAATGACACCTCATGCATCTTGCACGACCATTACAAAATGCAACGTGTGCGAACACACAAATTCAGCATAGCTCCGCATCTACTGTAACTACTACACATAGTAATAAAAAAAAAAAAGAAGTACAAATCTTCAACTCGATAGCAATGAATGCAGAATTCATAGGGCATAGCTTGAATTACGAATCATGGTGAAAATAGAAAAAAACTACTAACTCAAACATATGGATATCTGAGCCCTGAAAACAATGTCTTGATAGACTTAAATGCAGCCAACTCTACCCTTTCAACATTATCTTCTGCTTTATAAAAACACTGCAAAGTGTCATGACATTAAAATGGAGGTGTTTTTCTGCTAAGGGGACAGGACAACTTCACTGCATCAAAGGGACAATGGACGGGGCAACGTACCATCAAATCTTTGGCGAGAACCTCCTTCCCTCAGCCAGGGCATTGAAAATGGGTCGTGGATGGGTATTCCAGCATGACAATGACCCAAAACACACAGCCAAGGCAACAAAGGAGTGGATCAAGAAGAAGCACATTAAGGTCCTGGAGTGGCCTAGCCAGTCTGCAGACCTTAATCCCATAGAAAATATGTGGAGGGAGCTGAAGGTTCAAGTTACCAAACGTCAGCCTTGAAACCTTAATGATTTAGAGAGGATCTGTAAAGAGGAGTGGGACAAAATCCCTCCTGAGATGTGTGCAAACCTGGTGGTCAAGTCATTTTTCGTCTTTCTGTCTGACCTCTGACTGCCAACAAGGGTTTTGCCACCAAGCAATGTTCTGCAAAGGGGTCAAATACTTATTTCACTCATTAAAATGCAAAGCAAATCTTAACTTTTTTGAAATGCGTTTCTCTGGATTTTTTTGTTGTTGATATTCTGTCTCTCACTGCTAAAATAAACCTACCATTAAAATTATAGAGACTGAGCATTGTTTTGTCAGTGGGCAAACGTACAAAATCAGCAGGGAATCAAATACTTTTTTCCCTCACTGTATTATGTGGAATGTGAAATGACAGAAATGAAGCCATTTTGTTCAAAATTATGCATGTTACAATTTTTACTATGGGTGACATTTTTAAACTTGGCTGGTTGATCGCTTACCTCTTGTTCAGCACCATATTACCCAGTTTCAAGTCTCTATGAACAATATTTTTCTAAAAAATAAATAGAAGGGAAGATTCTATTACAGTGGTGCAACAATACTGACCATCAAAAATCATTGCTATACAATCCTGTACAGATCTTTGAAATAATTAGTACATTATAACGTATGAGGTTACATCTTGGCTTTGAAAAGGTACCTTTTAAAATTAATACTATGTTCATTTCTTAATATCAAGTTGCGCTGTAAATAGTGACAAATATGGTACTAAATACTTATTTCAATAAAAAAAAATTAGGTGGAAAACGAAATCACATAATGTATAATTAATAGTCCATTCAGATTGATAGTTCTCCACTGTGCAAATATCTCACAAAACACCCAGGAAAGGTGATAAAAGAAAAAATTCTGCCTTCCAACTCCACACAAACTGCTGCTTACCGACTCCTGTGGATCTCTTAATTGTAGATCATACACGCCTGCTGCTTGATACCCAGCCCGGGCCTTTGATTGCACACAGCAGAGATCCCAGTGTCTTCACAGGGGTTTATGGCTCAAACAGGAAGGTTGTTTCCCAAAAAAAAAAAAGTGAATGAAAGATAAACCGCTTCCATAGCGTAAAACCATAGAAACTTTATTGCATAAAAAGAGTAATAAAAAGGTATTGCACTTACATTTTATAAAAGCATCGTAAGCAGAGTAAAAAACCAAGCCGACCGACTCCCGTTAACAGCCCGGGACTTCCGTGTATCGTGGTGAAGTCAGCATGTCGCGCCTTCCTACGCATTTCGTCATATCCGACATCGTCCTGGGGCACGAGCGGCGTGCTGATTCACCACTTAATATATCCATCAACAGAAAACCACAGCACTAATTCCATTATTCAAATAGTTGGTTTTAAAATTTAAATAAAATCCGGAAAAATGCTATGGTGGAATTAAGGGGCGGTGGTAAACCCTGCTATGGGTGTGCCGTTCGTGATGATCCCTTTTAATAGGGAAAGGCCATTTAACTATTGGTGTTGCCCCCTAATATTTACGGTTATTTGTTTCTGCTCTCTTTTTAAGGTTACTGTTAGCGAATATCGTCTGATTCCGAGAGTAAATGGGGATTGGCTGATTTAGTATTTTTTGCCTAAGCAAGTAATATATACTTGGGTGACACAACAACTTTCTAATAATTTTTTGGTTTAGTTTTGCTTTTTCAAAATGGTCCTATTCATTAAGGGCATTTTCCCACTTTCAAAATGGTTGATTTGGATCGATGTCCTTCAAAGCCCAAAACAAGGTGTGGTTCTCTGTTGATGGATATATTAAGCAATGAATCAGCATGCCGCCCGTGCCCCAGGACGTCAGGTGTGACAAAAACGCGTGGGGAGGAGCGAGGTGGTGTCACCGCGATACACGGAAGTCCCGGACCACGGGCTGTTTTTCGAGAGTCGGCTGGCTTGGTATTTTACTCTGCATACGATGCCTTTATAAAATGTAAGTGCAATACCTCGTATTATTTGTGCAATAAAGTATTTATGGTTTTACGCTATGGAAGCCGTTTATTATTCTTTTGGGAAATGTCTGCTTTAACCTTCCTGTATGATCCATAAACCCCTGTGAAGACGCTGGGATCTCTGCTGTGTCCAATCAAAAGCCCGGGCTGGGTATCAAGCCACAGGCTTGTATGATCTCCTATAATTAAGAGATCCACAGGAGCCGGTAATCGACAGTTTGTGTGGAGGTGGAATGTTAGCAAAAGGTCTTTATATGCCAGCCATTAGAGAAATACCTTATGAAGGGCTTCTACCACTCGGACAACATCATAGAAGATAACTACTGTTTCCCGTTCCCCCAGTCTCTTCTCTTTGATGACATAATGCTGTAAATTGATTAAGTCTGCAGTCTTCTCACTGAAATCATGGGCACAAAGACAATCCAGCACCAGACATATCCGTTTTCGCATCTTCCTCACTAGCTTGTTGGCATCCAGATCTTCTGCAATTTCACATGTCCGGTCCTGGGAATATCAAAAGAAAGGCTCGACAGTGAGAAAATTTCAACTTTAAGTAAAGCAAAACAACGTGAAAAACTATGCTTCACTTTTCATGGCGACACAAACAACTTCTTAAAATGTGCCGTAAATGCAGGTTATGGTAATATCTAGGGCTGCAACTAACGATTATTGTCATAATCGATTAGTTTGCCGATTATTGTTTCGATTAATCGGTAAATAACTTTAAAAGTGTGGTGTATAATTTAGTTACTATGTAAAGTTTAAAAAAAATGCAAATTTATTCTTAAATATCTTTAGGGAGCAAAATATCTAATCCACTCTGAGAATAACAGACTGAAGAGATATTCTGTACATGCTATTAGGAGGAGAGATATAATGTATATACTATTAAAGGGTGAATCTGGTAAATATCAGACTCAGATCTATTTTTTATTTAAAAAACATTTAACGTTTATTTAAAAAAAACAATGTCTTCCCCGACAAATGACAAAAAATGTCATTTTAAGAACGTTAGTTCGATTTTCTAATCAGTGGGGTCAAATCGAATTGTCAAAGGATCTGCGGGAAAAGGTAGTTGAACTGTATAAAACGGGAAAGGGATATAAAAAGATATCCAAGGAATTGAGAATGCCAATCAACAGTGCTCAAACTCTAATCAAGAAGTGGAAAATGACGGGTTCTGTTGAAACCAAACCACGGTCAGGTAGACCAACTAAATTTATTTAATTTATTTACAGTAGAGAGTTTATTTGCTTTTTTTGTACTATAAAAGGGCTCATTTTATTTTTTATTTTTTTTAACCCCATTATGTTACTGGCCAATTAATCGATTATGAAAATAGTAATCGATTAGTTGTCCATCAATTAGTTGTTTCAGCCCTAGTAATATCACATTGGTGCATTTTGCTTGTACCTAATCTTACACATGCAAACTGCAGCTACAACCTTTCTCAATGTAAACAGCTCTGTCTAAGTGCATAAAAGTATGCATGCAGTCTGAATGCCGTAGAACATAGGGAAATGCATTTTTCAATTGTCTTTCAAACAGCAATATTTTTATATGATTTCTTGGCTGTGAATATTTGACTTGAGGTATCAATGAAACACCAATGTTATAAGCTATGCACCCAAAACTACAATAGAAGGTATGACGAACAGAAAAAACCCCACAAGGTATCAAATTTTGGAAAAAGGTTAAACTAACAAAATTCATAAACTCATGTCTAGGACACTGGAGTGGCTAGTTGCTCTTCAGGAACCAAGAGGCAAAATCATTTTGAAGTGAACATATATTACAAACACCAGTCACATGCCTGGCAACTAAATCAACCATCCTGGTATATCACTAGTTAGCAGGAGCTGGTTAACGTAGGGAGAGGGAGCTGTTTGGAGTCCTTGGAATAGTATAAGAAAGGAATCCAGATTAGGGGAGAAAAAAAAAATATATATACACTTTTCATAAGGTGTACAGTGAAAGCTGCAATCCGCGGGCGTTTTCCACACCACACTGCAATTGTACTGCCCTTGCAATCTGCTGTAGGCAAAAGTAACGACATCTCAAACGGTCACAAACGCGGTGAGTTTGCCTGCACCTGATTGCATGACACAAAAAAGGAACATGTGGTCTGGGTTGGTCGGGCTCAAAAAAAAAAAAAAAAAAAAAAAAGGAGGTTTAAACGGCAAAATACCTAAATGCCCTCTTTTGTTGCATGTTGGGCAGCTCATTGAAGTCAACGGGCTGTCTATCGAATGTCGTGGGAAAAAACTCACCGAAAAACATGAGTTCACGCTACACTAGATGTGAATGGGGCCTGAAAGTATAATTTGTAAGTTTACACAACAATGACAGCTGTGTCTCCTCCCATGTATTTGTATAAAGCTGGCCATATACTACACAATCTGATTGTACAATCCGTAGGATCTCCTTTAGACTTACCAATACTATATAATAGGAGGACAAACCTATCTATCCAATCACTCTGTATCCAAAACAGGCAGACCCTTGCACTACATAGTTGATGGTAGATCGCAAGTAGATCGTACCATCAGATTGTACAGTGTATAGTGAGCTTTACAGATTTCCAGGGACACATCTCTCCTGGTTTCAGAACTGCAGCTCTACTCCACAAAAGGCTGTTATGTGGACACTTGGCTCCTGCACACACTCTGCCAAACGAATGAACTATGCAAGAAGGTAAGGTACAAAACAATTGCTCAACAGAGGATGACACTGGCTGTGTATTTAGCGAGAACAGTGTCTGCAATAGAAAAGCAGGTTACTGACGAGGTGGACGGGAGCATCTCCTGGAGGGGAAGACAGGTGCAGAATGTGTGTTGAGGTCAGCTGCTCAAGTACTTCCTTCTAAGAGGGCGTACACACAGTCGGACTTTGTTCGGACATTCCGACAACAAAATCCTAGAATTTTTTCCGACGGATGTTGGCTCAAACTTGTTTTGTCTACACACGGTCGCACAAAGTTGTCGGAAAATCCGATCGTTTTAAACGCGGTGACGTAAAACATGTACGTCGGGACTATAAACGGGGCAGTGGCCAATAGCTTTCATCTCTTTATTTATTCTGAGCATGCGTGGCACTTTGTCCGTCGGATTTGTGTACACACGATCGGAATTTCCGACAACGGATTTTGTTGTCGGAAAATTTTATCTCCTGCTCTCCAACTTTGTGTGTCGGAAAATCCGATGGAAAATGTCCGATGGAGCCCACACACGGTCGGAATTTCCGACAACACGCTCCGATCGGACATTTTCCATCAGAAAATCCGACCGTGTGTACGGGGCATAACAGTTTTCCTGTCCCAAATACTATAACGAATACCAGGAAGTAATGGAGGAGACACTGGTGGCTGAGGTAAAACCGGCTCTAGAATAGAATATAGAGAAATCTTTCTTTTCTGCAACAGAGGCAAAAACAAACAAAAAAAAACAAACACGAATTTTGCCTAAAGGCTAAGAACACTTAACGGGTATTGCTTTGCTTTACCTGGAAAAGACCATGGTGATGGACCACTCCATCCTGATTGTGAAGAAGAGATAATAAAGAATATTCAGTATGCAGCAGCATTTTGCCTTGTCTCTCTTCCTGTGTCTCCCCTGATTTGTCGGGTCTTTCCTCCAGGCTCAGGATCTGACAGAAAATATAAATCACACATCAAATTAAACAGAGTTGAAAGGCTAGGTTAGTACGCTCAAACAAGAATAATAGCATAACGTGCATGACTCCAATCTCTGTGAAGAACATACAAGAAGCTGCATGTGAACCAGTACCAGCCAATAGAGTGCTCATAGCAGCCAACACCTTCACTACACTTGCTCTGGAGGTCAAATTCAACACGAGTCTAGTACCTGTATTGTAAATTTCTTAAACGGCTCATCTCTGCACCTCATCAACCGACCAAAGGGTGGACCTTTGGGGGGGAGGGGGGTTGTGCAGAAGAAATTGCAGTACCCAGTCTTTTATTTAGTCATGATATTGTTAGAACGTTTCACAAAAATGCCCAACTTGGTTCCCCCCCTTTTTTTTTTTTTTTTTTTTTTTTGGGAGGGGGTTTAATTTTATTTTTTATTTTTTAAGATTGAGTGCTGCAACTTCACTGTCAAATTTGACTACATATGTGGAATCTTGAATGGGTTTATTTATAATTTTTTATTTATATTTATCAGTAAGAGAACCTGGGACATTTAAATCAAGTTTAGACATGAAGATACGAGTTTAAATTATAGATCAGAGGCATTACGAAGCCTCCTCCTGTAGTGCCTGAACTATTTCACTCCCACGCACACAAAAAGGTCATATCAGACCCCCCTGATCTCTTATAAATAGGATATGTTAACTGTAGAGTGTGTGTGTGTGTGTGTGTGTGTGTGTGTGTGTGTGTGTGTGTGTGTGTGTGTGTGTGTGTGTGTGTGTGTGTGTGTGTGTGTGTGTGTGTGTGGGGGGGGGTAGTGGAAGAGGAAGTTTACCACCCTGTAAGTTACATAATAAAAAATAACTTAACAGTCATCTGATCACTTCACAAATGGTAAATGTTATGCAGTGAGTTTAGAGACATTAACAGTAACACTAGTGAAGTACTGCAATTGTTCAAAAATTGTGGGTGCATTTTCTTGCACAAGTTCCTTAAACTTGAGGCAATGTAGGAGCCAATAGAAGGAACAGCAGAGAGCAGCAATCAGCATACCAAGAGGTGTCAGATACCTGTAGTGGTAGGGGATACTCAACGTGGTGGAGATTTAGGATACTGGCCAACAGAAAGGCATATATACTTCATACATCCTCTTTTTGTACAGGACAGGTTTATTTTTTTTTCTGGACCCCATAGTGACAGGTTCAAGTGATACTAAACACACACTGTTAAATTTACATTGTCCCTTCTACTTTTGTATATGGATGATTACACAAATTTTAATTAAAAAAACATTCAAGTACCTTCTTCCTAATCAATATACAACTGTCACATGACCCACATATTTCCCAGCCTGTCTGCAGGGAAACATAAGCAGTAGGATCTGCTAGTCCTCTGCTGCTGGTCACATGTAAAAAATAAAGAAATAAAAAAGGACTTTGGAATACAGAATAAAAATAAAGAAAATCAATAAACTGTCATACATTTATATATTTGAAATAACATGGTGTGGATGGATTTCTGCCTGTGTCTTAGACCCCTTTCACACTGGGGCGGTTTGCAGGCGTTATTGAGCTAAAAATAGCGCCTGCAAACCGCCCCAAAACAGCCTCCGCTGTTTGTTCAGTGTGAAGGCCCGAGGGCTTTCACACTGAAGCGGTGCGCTGGCAGGAGAAGAAAAAAATCTCCTGCAAGCCGCATCTTTGGAGCGGTGAAGGAGCGGTGTATTCACCGCTCCTGCCCATTGAAATCAATGGGACAGCGCGGCTATACCGCGGCAATACCCGCGCTTTACGAGTGGTTTTAACCCTTTTTCGGCCGCCAGCGGGGGATTAAAACCGCACCGCTAGCGGCCGAATACCGCGGTAAAACAGCGCTAAAAATAGCGCTGTTTTACCGCCGATGCCCCCTACCGCCCCAGTGTGAAAGCAGCCTTAGAGTGAAGGGAAGCAACAATCTACATGCAAGATCCCGCCCCATTGTGTTTAGCTAGTTAGAGAGCATGGAGCAGGAGGGAGGCATGTGTGACTCCAGTCACATGGGCAGGCTGCTCAGATGTAATAGGGAGGAAATGCTCAGCGTAGAATCTCACTGAAAAGTGAGCATCTGCAGAGTTGCCACCACAGCTGCAAAATCCCTAGCTGAATCAGGGACATGAACAGAAGGTCTCAGAGATAAAGAGCAGCTGGATCAACCAGGATTTTTGCAGAATACAGAAAACACATCTTATAGTGACCGAGTGGGCATGAACAGCATTGTACTTGTAGTTTTTTTATTTTTTATGATGTGGGTTTATTGACACTTCTGGTAATGTTCACCTACTGCACTACCCGCTGTATTTAGTGGTGCAAGCAGCAGGAGAGGTGAAAATTTACCTTCCTATTTGCAGGGATCTTAGGTAATGGTATTTTATTTTAGCGACAGAGTTGCTTTAGGAGAAGAACGAGCAGCCTCACAGTATTGTGTATTTGAGGGCAATTTCCACAAGCTCACCTTAAGCTGGTAAAAGTCATCTGTGCCATCTTTCCGTGCCAAGCACTGGACAATGCTTGGGACAGGAGAGTTTCCTAAACGAGGCCCTGCAGGAAGAAAAGGATATTTTTTAAAAATTAGGAGAAGCAAACAGCATTTAAAGTACATTCGTCAAACTTGAATAAACACATTTTAACCAGTTGTGGGAGCACTACATCTGCAAAAAAAAAAAAAAAAAAAAAAAAAAAAAAAAAAGGGAAAGGAAAAAAACCCTGTCCTGCCCCTCTGCTGCTACTTGCTCAGCAGTTGCCAACAATTCCTGATAGTCAACATGATAGTGAGGAGTGGCTATGAAAATACAGCAGCTGTAAGTGTTGCTGCTGTCAGAGACCCTCCACTGTTTATAAAAAACAGTCTGGACAGGAGATAGACATAAAAAGTTGTTACTGTTGTATGCACCCAGATTAAAAGTGAAGTATGGGGTTTGGGGTTTTTACAGTTATACTTACCTAGGTGGATGCAGCATCAGTCTGATGCTGCATCTGTCCCCCGCCAGCGTTAACCCTGAGAAATAAGTGATCAAACACCGCCAGATCACTCAGTTCTCACAGCTCCCTGAGCAGAGGGATGGTGGCTGTCAGTAACTGCTCTTTGCTCTATCTGCCACCCCCTCCTTCATTGTCACAATCTAGCCCAAGCCTGGACTGGCTCTGCGATGTCAGCCGACAGCTGGCTTCAGCTCCCTGTCTGCTAAAAACAGTCATGGGAGTGCAGAACAAATTGCACTCCTGTGACCCACAGGAGAATTAAAGCTCTAGGAGCTTTGGCTGTACTTCTTTAAAGGTCTGATTTTCTGGCTGTATAAGAAAGTGCTGTGCAGTCATACCCACTCACAGTAAGCACATCACTGCTCTCCATTTACCACACAGTGGAGGAAATGCAACCAGGAGCCATTTCTCCATAAAGAGAAAAAAGCTGCATTAGGTCGCCCAAAGCAGAAAAAGCTCCAGTATGAATTCATGAGGGACAAGTTTGGGAGCTCAGAATGAGAGAACTGGATTTTGAACAGAAATGAACGAGCTTTTCTGGAACAAGTAAGCAAATGTCTTGCGGACATTAAAATGGCCCAGCTATAAAGCCCAACTCCAGGAAACCTAAAAAACCAAAAAAACAAAAAAAAAAAAGGAAGAAAAAAAAACAAACAAAAACCTTGCAGTGGGACTGTAAAGTATTGCATGTGTCAACTACTAGGGTTGTCCCGAAACGGTATCGGCACCGATACCGAGCATTTGCCCGAGTACTTGTACTCGGGCAAATGCTCCCGATGCTTTACCCGATACCTGGACAGTCAGCAGTGATCGGTGCGTGGGGAAGTTACAAGATTCTCCCCCAGCGGCTTTCAGCTGCTTTAGTGAAATTTATACAGCGGTGATCGGTGCTTGTAACTCTTCCACGCACGATCACAGCTGACTGTCACCGCATCCTCCTCCATGCCGTTCTGCTGTCCCCCTCTGTTCTTCCTCCATGCCCCCTCTGTTCTGCTGTCCCCCTCTGTTCTGCTGTCCCCCTCTGTTCTGCTGTCCCCCTCTGTTTTGCTGTCCCCCTCTGTTCTGCTGTCCCCCTCTGTTTTGCTGTCCCCCTCTGTTCTGCTGTCCCCCTCTGTTCTTCCTCAATGCCCCCTCCGTTCTGCTTCTGTCCCTCTCCATGTACTCTTCCTTTTCTGTATGGACAGTCGGCTGACTCTGTCCATTCACATAACTGAAACATTGTAACCTCCTGTGATTACGATGTCTCAGTTTATGAATGGAGAGGAGCCACTGTCTTCTCTTCATTCATTTTCAGTGCAGCTGAGGGCTGCAGAGAAAGGGACAAGGAAATCTCTATCCTTGATCTCTTTCTCTGTCTCAAGGGGGATATCAGGGGTCTGGCTCAAGGGGACAGACCCCTGATATCTCACCAAACCCCCCAACAGGGCTGATGGGAAAAAAAAAAAAAAAAAAGTATCGGTATTTGTTCCTACAAAAGTGGTATCGGGACAACCCTATTAACTACCCATTTCCGTCTAGGGGACTTAGGCCCCATTCACATCCACTCGCGTTTTTTTTTTTAACACGTTTTCCAAACATTAATGAATGTCGTGCGTACAGCAACCGATTCACTTGATTAATGGCCTAAAGTAGGTCCAGAAACTTTTCAGGGCACATTGTGGCACGGTTTGTTGCCACAGTAAAACACACATCTGTTACCCGCACTTGTGGCGTTCATTAATGGCACCACATGAGCGACCCACGATTGCAGCAAATTTCCAAAAAACGCGTGGCACACACGTACTGTGGTACGTTTTGTCATGAGTTTAGGAAACACAGGTGTGAATGCAGCCTTAAGGAGAACTTCAGTCCCCTTAATTGTGGTTAAGCCCCCTCCACAGGCAATTCTTGATAAGCCAATGCATGCACAGTTGTACTATTGCATGCACAGGAAGAGTGGTCTCAGGCTTCCTTCATTTCTCTATCTCGCATGCTTGCGCAAAGAAACCAACGCGTGTGCTGATTTGCCAAGAGCCCAGAAGAGACACGCAGCGCATCATTTTCATATAGGCAAGAAAGGAGGGAGGAAGAACTGCCCTGCAGCAGAGAGAAAAACCACAAAAAACTTTTTGGTCTAGGAAGGGGGCAGGTGCAAGCAGCGTTTTGTGGTGAAGCTCTGCTTTAAAAACACTTGCTTACCTGATCCCCTGTCTTTGAGCAGATGACATCACCCCCCCCTCCACCCATGCCTGGAACGCGCACAAAGTTACACCGTAACACACAAGCCCAGTATTAAAGCAAAGCACAACTGTAGTGGTAGTTCTGTTTCTGCAGGGCACCGCTGATGTAATAGCCAAGATGGCGGCACCCTGCAGCAATCTGGAACTGCTTTATAAGGAACTACAGGAGACACTTTAGAAACAAAATTTAAATGCAAAGAACAAAAAGCTAACTAATGTCCTTATTTATCATATACACTGTATTTGAGATAATGATCTGGGGACAGAGTATGCAGAAATAAGCCAAATACATGCCAGGTGCATCAAAAAACAAGGTGTTGAAAACAATCACAGCTTAGACAGAAAAGCCTGTACCCTTGCCTGCATGCTATACAGCAGGAGTCACTAAATGGCAGACAGCGGTCCGGACCCGGACCGAATGAGAATTCTACTCAGACCACAGCTCTGCCATCCAGCAGCCTGAGTGGCCTCTCCCGGCTGATAACCTACTCCCCTGCCGCAGCCTCAGCTTTCATTACTACAGCAACTGGCAGGCAGAAGGCAAGACACACCCAAACAGAGGGCGGAAACACCCAAGCTCACAAGCTGATGACTTGCCGGCAGTACACAGGGTGGTCGCAACAACCAATCACCTGCCCACCAACAGCAAAAGCTGGGCCGTCCAGACACATCATGCTCCCTGCCCACCAACTGCGGTGCAAGATAAAGTTGAAAATGTTCGAGGGAGGCTGGGATTGGAAGGGGGAAATGGGGTGCAAGGGAGGGAGCTGGGATACAAGGGGGAGCTGTGAAGGGGACTGGTATAAATGAAAAGGGGGGCTGTTAAGGGAACTGGGATACAAGAAAAGGAGGGTGGGGGGTGTGATGTGAGGCTATGTGAAGGGAACAGAGATGTAAAGAGCAGGGCTGTGATGTGAAGGGGTGACAGAGGCCACTGACGTGAGGGGAACTGATGTGAGGTGGGGCCTGAGGACACCAATGCAAATGGGGGAGGTCTGTGATGTGAAGGGGGACACTGAAAGAAAGGAGACAGTGTGATGTAAAGAAGGGCTATGCACAGGGGGGCTGTATTGTAAAGGTTAGTGCTGTGATGTAAAGGGTGGCTATACTGTAAAGTGGAGTGCTGTGATGTAAGGAGGGTGCTGTATTGTGAGGGGAGGGTACTGGGATATAAAGACGACCACTGTGTAAAGAGGAGGTTCTGCAATTTAAAAAAGGAGGCACTGTGGTGTAAAGGGGAGACTTGTGAAAAGGGCTGCAATATAAAAAGGCGGTCCGTAACATAAAAAGGGAAAACTGCAATGTGCAGGGTTGGGAGGGGCCGTGATATCAAAGCACATAGCACAAACACAAGACTCGGACCCCTGTTGTAAGAAAATTTTACTGACTGGACCTCTGAATTTGAATTCCATACTCCTGCTATACAGAATGATCCTAGCTCTCTGCAAAAGTACTGTAAAGTTTCCCACTCAGCAAGAACACAAACTTTTTGGAATGCAGAGCTATGCATGTCTGACTCAGTAGGGGGCCATGTCAGAGAGACCACTGCTTCCATGGAAGGAGCAAGAGTCCTTTCCTGCGGCATGCTAGCAGGGGGTATGCTTTTCTACTTGGGCAGCTTTCTAATCAGATGCAGCCACAGTAGGAGGAGATTTGTCCATCCACGCTGTCTGGTGTGGATGGAGGAACCTCTTCGATTTTTTGTTCAATCTGCAGGCTGAAAAGGGAAAAAATAAATAAATCTATCTATGTGTGTATGGACAGATTTTGCTTCAGGACATAGCAGTCCCAAGATACATCCAATAAAACACAACATTTAATATGCATGACAGGGACATTTTCCCAAAGCCAGCACAGAGATACTACCATTAGCTACTAGAACTTGTGATTTTGTTAGATCTTCTCAAGATTTACATTTCCTGGCTAAAACATGCAACTCAGAGGTATTAAAAAACAAAACAAAACACCCCAAACACACACACACAAAAGACTAAAGCCTACCGAGAATGAAAGGACCTGCCCTCTTTGCATTACTTCCCGAGATACCGGTGCAGAGTGCCTTGGATCTGGCAGAGGTCTCTCCAGAATCCCTTTCAGATGCTCTCCTCTTCATCCTCTATCTGGAAAAGGAAAGTGAGAGAAGACGGATGCATGGGGTGAAACACTGCTTATTCATTTTGCTCACATGCGTGCCTTTTCCCCTTCAACATAGTTTCTCCTCCTACAGATTTTACAGTCTGTTCCTAAACAGACACTTCTCCATCTGCTTTCACCAGCACATGCACTGAATACTGTACAAGAAAAAAAAAAAAAAAAAAAAAAAAAGCATAGGTCATCTGAGTTTTTTAACTCGTTGCTTCAAACAAGTCAAATATTGAAGTAAAATGATGAAATCTTTTCAGCAGAAGAACAATGTCCAGTAGCCCTTGCCCCTCCATGAGTTTTTCACCAAATAGGTGGAAAATGCAATAGCCCACTATACAGTTATACAGGATCAGAGTTCAATTTTATTTTGATAACAGGAGTCCTGGCAGATATCAAGATGTTAAAAAGGACACCATCATTACCACCTTAAAAACACTTATCAAGCTATACAAAATGTAGTGTGTAGAAGCAATTTGTACGAAAATACTATTGTATTGAAATATTAGAACCAATTTCCCAGCAATTCTTTGATCAGCTCCTAACTGGGCAAAAGAGAAAAAGCTACCCCTGTACAAACTGTCTACAAAAGCAACACTGTACTTCAGGACCGCACATCATATCTTCTTGAAAAAAGACTGGAGTGAATAACTGACAGAAAGTGATGACATTATTACATAACCACACACTAATAATGTGACCTGCTATTGAGAGTATTTGCCATGGAGGACAAGATAATCTGCTCATTAGAAAACTGCAGTGTACGCTTACTCACATATGTTGCATCACAAGAGCCGCTGTGCTAACACGCAAGATAAATTCTCTATAACTGCCTGAAGAAAACAACTCATTCTTACAAAACAGCAGATGTTACATTCCACAAATAAGGTATAAATAGGTAGGTTGTATTTCTGTATTCCTATGTCTATAAAAGCATTCCATTTCCTCTAGCTGTTGGAGTTCCCAGATTCCTGCAGTGTATACGTACACTATTGCAGCAAAGTATTTGAGGTCGACTTTGCACTAGTTCCTGTGTAAAATAGGTATGCCCAAGTGTGGGTATGCATTTCAAATTACTTTTCATGTTCTATGAAAGGAACACTAGGAAAAAATGCAAGTTGTGCCTATAAAAAAAAAAAAAAAAAAAGGAAGGATAAGCTAAACTACACTAAAAACTATACAAACCAACCCTCTTATCAAAAGGAGCAGTCCCATGCTTTCTGTACTGGTGCATTAAAGACAGGAGGAAACAGGTTTAGGAGCCCCAAGGGGGAAAAAAAACAACAACACACACACACACACACACACACACACACACCTTTTCAAGAAAAAGGCTTTTTATCTGTCCTCACTGCATGTCACCTTTTACCTCATTATCACATTGCATATTGACAAATTTAGGTTTTAATGTCACCTTTATGAGAGAGGAAAAAAAAAAAACCCCACACCATACATATACATTAACACACGCGCATGAAAATGTAGATCCAAATGCTGCAAAACAATTCATGAGCTAGGCCTCAATTTTTCCAGAAGTATGCATACAATGGAAAACAACCTGCCAGCTTTCACATGCAAGACATTGCACAAAGCAACATGACACCGATTATAACAGCATGCCTTGGTTACAGCAACATTAAAGAAGAAAGTCACTCTTAATATCTTCTTCAGACATGCATTCTTTACATACAAGCCAACCTAAAATACTACCCTTCCAAAAATGAAACCTAAAAAGCCTCTTCTGCTGATCCCCGAGTTGCACACAAACTTTTCACTTTGTGAAATTCTTCACATGCACTCCCACTTGAACGGTTATGAGTTAATGCGATTGTAACACTAACTCATGACAAACATTTTTGGATGCCTGTCTGAATCGTACGATTTATTTTTTTTTCTATTTAAAGCGGAGTTCCACACAAAAAATGGAATTTCCGCTTTTCGAACCCCCCCCCCTCCGGTGTCACATTTGGCACCTTTCAGGGGGGAGGGGGGTGCAGGTATTTGCACCCACTTCCGGCATAGACTCCCATGGGAGTCTATGCCAGCTTAATGTGGCCCCACACACACAAAAATAACACGCCCAATCTCTCTCTACCACAAAGGCAAGAGAAGAAGTCTTGTTGGGCAGTGTATTAGTGCTCAGACGAACACACTTAGGCCCCTTTCACACAATCGGACCGTTCAGGTATGCCTGTCAGTTTTGATGGCGGACCTGAACGGGCGATCCATGTTAGCCTATGGAGCGACGGATGTCAGCGGAGACATGTCCGCTAACATCCAACCCCATCTGATCTGCTAAAAGCAGACGGATGGCCCTACGTCCGGATCCGTCACTGACGGATCCGGTGAGATCTGACGAAAACGGACATGCTGTCCGTTTTCATCTGGTCCCTCCATAGGAAGCAGCGGCGCCTGACAAGCCCCTCCACGTTCAGTGTGCAGAGAGGGACCTGTCATCCGCCGGCTCAGCGGAGATCAACAGAGAGATCTCCCGCTGAGCCGGCGGACCGAGGCGGGCTCCGTGGAAACAGAGTCGGCCTCGTGTGAATGAGGCCTTAGACCGAATTTTAATGGTTCAAAGAATATCAGGCAAAATGGTCGGCCCTCACACATGTTCATCAAATCTGGCCCTCCTTGAAAAAAGTTTGGACACACCTGCCTTACAGCTATCTCTAGCTTCAGTATTGAGGGTCACGTGATCACTGTAGCTTCCCACAGTGATGCACAGACCTGCTGGTGGGCGTGTCCAATTTCAAGGCATGCATGTCATGACAGGATAGGATAGGCCATCAGGCCCAGCGGCATGCATCACTTCCTACTTTCCCTGGCCGAGTGCAGTGACAAGGGGTGAGCGCAGCTGTGACAGCCTGCCTGCATCTTCAGCGTGATGATAAGACGTAAACTGACCACGCTACCATGGATCAGCAGCCATGCTAGTGTGGACAGTTTATTCTCAGGAGGTGGGGCACAGGCAGGAACAACCAGATAAAATGGAATATTGAAAGGGAGACATTTCAAAGAGCCAGCACAAGGGTTTTTTTCTTTTTTTAAAGGGTTACAAAGTAGTTGTAAACCTCAGAAAAAAAATAGAAGTATATCCCTCTATAGAGTGTGCTTATTTCAATTAAGAGCACCAAGTGCAATTTCTGTCTGCTGCTTTCTTCCTCTGCCATCAGCATGAATCACTTTTGACAATTTTTCCTGACACCAAGAGAAAAATGGTGACAGGGGAGAGACCTCCAGCTGAGCGACAGCCTCAGCTCTGTTCCTGTGAGCTGTGTGAAGGGGAGGGTGTCCCTTCCATCCAATCAGCTCTGAGTTCTGACAGAGTATAACTTCAGCTCCCCATCACCTGCTTTCTGAACTCTCAGACAAGCTTCATAATTCAGCACTTTGAAATGGATATAAAGAAGAGAGGGCTGCAGATTGACAGATACAACTGATGTAAGAGGATTTGTTTCATCTCTGTGCATTACTTGAGGCCAGTCACTTCACTGGGTCACTTTAAAGTGCACCAAACTATAGGTTTAAAATAAAAAAAATATTAAAAAAGCATGTGTTCTTTGGGCTCCATTCACACCATGGCATTCCGTTTTGAGGGAGGAATTGGCACGATTTGGAAAATCTGCAAATCGTGGGATGCCCTTGCCTGTTACTTTGAATGGCACCCAAATCGCTGTGCAATTTCCCTACAACAAAATCGTTCGACAAATCGTGGTAAAATAGCGCAAACAGAATTACAGGACGCCTGTCGCCCAAAGAAAGTTCTTGTACTTATTTAGGGAGTCACGTGATTCTGTTTGCAACAATCGCAGCAAAATTGAACCACAATTTGGGTGCCAAAGTAACGAGGGTCGCAAGGGCATCCTGCGATTGGCGGCATTTCTGAATCGCGGTGGTTAGCCCGCAAAATGGAATGCCACGGTGTGAATGGAGCCAATTCAGAAAAGTATCTTGTTCTTCTCCAAAATCGCCAAATTTCTCTCTGTGCAAGCCCTTTTAAACAGGTGCCTTTCGTTGCGATCAATTAGGGACCTGTCCCCTAATCCCTGCTGATCGGAGCAGAGTGGGGCGGATTACAGGTCTTTCTGCAGAGCAGACAGGAAGAGGCCCTGCTCTGCTCTATGGGTGGCTGGGAGTAAACCGGTTCCACTGTCCATTTACACCCAGCTCCCCCCCATTCCGGAACAGAACACAGTCCTTCTCCTCGGACCTGGAGGTAGGTGGGTGTAAACAGATAAGTCCTTTTACACCTGACGGTGCAAAGAAATACATGGACCATCTCATCAAGTCTGCCTGAAAAACTGAAAGGCAGACCTGATCAGCTCACCCACGTGAAAAGGCTACATTAAAAAAGGTAAAAACGTTTGACTTTATAACCACTTTAAATCACAGGGAACCCCCACTGGATCTCCTGCATCTAATCGCTAATTACCCCATCTGCAACTGTGCATTGGTGCTGCTTAAGAAATAGAATATATATATATATATATATATATATATATATATATATATATATATATATATATATATATATATATATATATATATATATATATATATATATATATATATATATAATAAAAAATAAAATGGGAGAACAAGAATCCCCAAACATAAAAGGAGACTCCCACATTTCTACCCTCACATTTCCTTTAATGCAAGGGAACCGAGTTATAAAACGCCCACAGACAGCCGAGCAAAACTGAAACCATTGTATTTATGGGAGCACAAGTAGGAAAGGAAATGGGACTGTTGCTACATATTAAAATCACAACGATTCAGAAACAGATGTGTCATTAATTTCTAAAACAAACACATATATACACACACAGATGTTCAATTACCTGATGCCAAGGGACATGCAGTTCTTGGCAAGGAGTTTAAAAAACAAAACAAAAAATGTAATTAAAATTGGCCCTGCTGTGGCCAAGCAGCAGGGTTTAGAGCAGACAGTGATCTCTCTTGTAAAAGCAATCAAAGCTGCCAACTAGCTGCTAGATCACCTTTACAAGCAGTGGGTGGGGGTGCCACAGGCTGTCCCGTCTCACAAGGACACCCGTTTGACGAGCGGGTGCTTTTGCCAGGTAACCACAAGGTGAACAAGGACCGGAACAGGTCTGTCCGCCTCTGATACAGGAAACACAAAGATGAGCAAAACATCCCTTGGAGCAGGCAGTGACACGTCAGCGTGGAGGGACAGGGTGACAGCCATCACAGCCATGCTTATTGGAACTGTTTGCTTGTTCGATCACTATACTCTAAGTGCAATACTTTTTATAAACCTTAAAAGGCAGTATAGCACTAGGAGTTCTCTGCCTTGTTTCTTATTCATGCATAAGCAGGAGCTGGCTGGTGGAAAACCACAGCAATCAACTGGTCAAGATAGCGAGTCTTCGAGAAGGGAATACTTTTAAGCGCTGACGATTTCCTTATGAGAGATCCTTTCAGTCTCGTAAGCAACCTGTTTGCCCTAAGGAGCACAGTTGTGACACAGAAGCACTTTCATATTTTTTCAGCACAGAGCACTTTACTTTGCACTTGGATGGACTTTATCTGGATTTCTAATTTACTGGTTTATAAAATTAATAGTTCAGCACTAATATTGGATTCGTTTATAGATTGTTTTATTTTTATTTTTTGCACTTTATGGGGAATGTCTATTATGTAAAATTTATAAAACACAATTTGCATTTATTTCATTAACACGTGACACTTTAAAAGGGTAAATTCACTTCCTGGGGGGGATAGCAAATAAAGAAAAATATAGCGTATACAATTGCGACACAAGTCATATTGTTAATAAAGGTTATTAAAAAAAATTGGATTTTTGACTTACCGTAAAAACAATTTCTCTGAATTGACAGGCACAGCACAGCACATTTTTCAGAACAATAGGGTTATACCACCCCCTACAGGAGGAGTAGGACACTAGGCAGAAAAAAAAAAAAAAAAATGAGGAGTAGGACACTAGGCAGAAAAAAAAAAAAAAAAAAAAAAAAATGAAAGACTTGGCTATGCCTATGGGCAGTCCTAGGTGGTATATACTGGATGGATTGATTGGATTCATGGCAAATCAAAAATCCCATTTGCTTTCGTTCATTGACAGACACAGCGCTCCATTATTCAGAACAATAGGGATGTCCAAAAGCAGTGCCAAACATGAGGGGTGGGACAACGAAAAATGCCAAGGCTAACACAAGAGCCAACCTGGTAACAGGAGCTCCACACAGTACAAGCTGGAGCCCAACCTGAACAATACCCCTTTAAGAGGGAATAGACCCTCTAAACCAGGGATATGCAATTAGTGGACCTCCAGCTGTTGCAAAACTACAAGTCCCATCATGCCTCTGGGTGTCATGCTTGTGGCTGTCAGAGTCTTGCTATGCCTCATGGGAATTGTAGTTCTGCAACAGCTGGAGGTCTGCTAATTGCATATCCCTGCTCTAAACAGTAGCCTGCAAAACCTTGCAGCCAAAAGAGGCATCCGCAGATGCCAACACATCCACTTTGTTAAAGCGTACACTGACGACCAGTGGCCACCTTGCAAACTTGTACAACAGATGCCTGACGACAGAAGGCCCAAGAAGAATGTGCCGTAACAGGGAAAAGAGAAACCTAATCCCCGACAGAATAGGCTAGAGTCATCAATTTGTCTGATCCATCCAGAAATGGTCACAGAAGAAGCAGACAGCCCCTTTCTTGGCCTGTCCATGAGCGTAGCGAATCTGACAGTCAAAAAGACTCAGTGGCTGCCAAATACACCCAAATCCCCTAAACCACATCAACGGCAGAAAGGCAAATTCCTTAGGATGTGTTGACCAGGGACACAAGGAAGACAACACAATGTCCTTATTCAAAAGGAAATCCGAGGAAGAAACGATGGAAAAGGGTGAAGAACCACCTTAATCTAGTGTAAACCTGGGTAAGGTGTATGACGACAAGATAACGCCACCATTCCCAACACCCTGCGAGCAGAGGCGATAGCCACCAAAAAAAAAAAAAGTATGCACCAGGGAGTGGGAGACCAGAAGACGCTGAAGACCACCTAGGATGACACCTGGCCCTTGATGGTACTCGAGGCCCATTCCTGCTCAACCCCCTGTGAAGGGAGGTCGGAATCAGAGCCACCGAGAAAAAACAAGTATGAATGCCCAGTGACTCACACCAGGATGTATGTGCTTTCCACATCCAGAGCTAGAACCTCCTAGGTGGTAGATTCCCTAGCCATCAGCAGTGTTGGAACTGCATCACCTGGCTCATCACAGCCAGGCCATTAAAACCAGCCACTCTAAAGCAGGATAGAAGAACAGCCCTTGGGACAGTAGATCCTACCTGAGAGTCAGTTGCAAAGGAACGTCGGCGATCAGGCGCACCCAGTTGGTGTACCTAGACCGACGGGACCTATCCGAAGCCAATAGAATGACCGGAATCCCCGCGGCCGTGATCATGCGCAAAAGTCACAGCAGAAACTGGAGAGGAAGAAAGGCATAAAACAAACGTTACCGGCCCATGGGCCACCAGAGCGATTGAGGTGCCCACCAGAGGATCCCGTGACCTTGCCAGAAACCTTGATACCACCCCGTGGTCCAACCCTAGCCGACTGAGGCATTCGACTCCTGGAATGTGTACGTCGGAGAGGGCTGGAACGAGATGTTCTGCCCACTGGAGGATACTGGTAACTGCCAGGGCTGCCAACACCCTATTTGGCCCGCCCTGGTGATTGACATAAGCCCCCACCGTTGCATTGTCAGACTGGATCCGTACCGGGAGACCCCGAAGTCAATCCATCCATGATCCAGACACAGTCTGATCACTCAAAGTTCCAGGAAGGGAGCTTGTATTGAACTGTGCAAATGGAATCGCCTCAAAAAAAAAAAAAAAAAAAAAAATTTTTGATAAATGACACAAAATATTAATTTTCACAATGTCTGCTGCTTCAAAGTTTTTAGATCTTTTTGTCAGAGGCTTCTATGGCATACTGAAGTATAATTACAAGCATTTCATAATTGTCAAAGGCTTTGAGTGACAATTACATGAAGTTTATGCAGAGTCAATATTTGTAGTGTTGACCCTTCTTTTTCCAAGACCTCTGCAATTCGTTTGTCAGAATCTGTGGGTATTTTTTTTGTTCATCTGTCTCTTAAGGATTGACCACAAGTTCTCAACTGGATTAAGGTCTGGGGTTTTGGTGTCCATGGACCCAAAATTTCCATGTTTTGTTCCCCAAGCCACCTAGGTATGACTTTTGCCTTATGGCAAGGTGCTCCATCATGCTGAAAAAAAGTCATTGTTCCTCACCAGACTGTTCTTGGATGGTTTGGAGAAGTTGCTCTCAGAGGATGTTTTAATACCATTCTTTATTCATGGTTGTGTTCTTAGGCAAAATTGTGAGTGAGCCCTCTCCCTTGGCTGAGAAGAAACCCCACACATGAATGGAGCTTTACTGTTGGCATGACACAGGACTGATGGTAGAAATCACCTTTTCTTCTCCAGACAAGGTTATTTCTTGATGCTCTAAACAATCGGAAAGGGGATTCGGGGAAAAATGACTTCTTTGCTGCCATTCTTGACACCAGGCCATCCTCCAAAAGTCTTTGCCTCACTGTGCGTGCAGATGCACTCACCTGCCTGCTACCATTCCTGAGCAAGCTCTGCACTGGTGGTATCCCAGTGTAGGATACGGTCCTGGTGCTTGCTGGACTTTCTTGGATGCCCTGAAGCATTCATCACAAAATCAGGGTGGACATAAAATCAAACTTTTTTAAAAAAAAAAAAAAGAAGTATTTGTTTGATTATCACATTTTAATAAAATGCTTTTGGAGTAAAAATCTGAACATAGTTTTCCATTTAAGATACATTAATAATTTAGTTTATTCAGCTTAATTATGTAGAATAAGGCTGTATAGTCTGCAATATTTACATTTTTGGTAAACTCATTCAATGAATCCAAGCTCTGCTAGCTGAGATAACACGCACTGCATTGATGCATTCACACAATTTCACAGCAACCATGAGATAAAACAAGGTTCAGGAATATTCCTTTATCCCATTGTTTTGAAAATCTATGTATACTACAAATTGTATGATTGAATCGGTTCAGATATCACTGTTTTACTAACCTGACAGTTTATTATTCTAAATAGGAAACCTTCATTTTGTTTGCAAATATTAAAGATTCTAACTACCAGTAAGAAGAATGAGCCCTTACATTGAAAGAGCACCTGTCATTTCAGATCCATCATGGCAGCGCCTGTTAGCGGGCAGCCACTCACCCGCTGCCGCCACGTCCCTCACCTTAATGTGTCACTGCCGCATCACCATCCATCCCATTAAAGTGAATGGGACTGTCGATGAGTCAACAGAAGGTCAAGTCTTTTTACTAGTGATTTAAATCGACTTGATTTAAATCAAATCCACCCCGTCACAAATGCAGTGGAAATGTTTATGGGATGACGTTAATTTTCATGGCAAACAGGGACTTTGCAATTCATTGTAATTCGTCTGATCACTCTTCATAACATTCTGGAGTATATGCAAATTGCCACCAATAAAACTGAGGCAGCAGACTGAAAATTAATATTTGTGTCACTAAAAACCTTTTGGCCATGGCTGTACACATACTTCACCACATTTTCAGCTAATAAGCTCCACAAGAACTGAAATATTTAACATGTTCTTACAGTGAAGTCTCTGGTGCATAACAATGATGTAAACACACCAAGGTTATTAAAGCATCTGGATAATACATAGTGCAACGCTTCACTACTTTTGAGCACATCCTCACACCTGATCCCTGCAAGGCAACCTCTAAGGGAATGTGCAAATGGGAGGAAAATGCTGTGCTCAGCTATTAGGGATAGAAAGAACCAAGACGGAACAAATACATTTCATCAAAATTTGGGGTTGTTAACTCACCAGAGGCAAAGGTGGCACGGCTTAAAAGCGACACTAAACTTTTTTTTTTAAACCAAAGTCCACTCAGAATATAGCCTAGCCTACGCCTTCCCTCCATTTCCTCTCTTGCCACTAGAGTAGTTCGGAAGATTGTTCAAGATCAAGCAGAAGTTATCCTGATTGCCCCTTGGTGGCCTAGGAGGAGTTAGTTCTCCTCGCTGAGAGCTCTCTCAATAGACCCCCCCAGGCCCCTGCCGGAGCGGAGGATTCTTCTCTGTCAGGGGCCAGTACTTCATCCAAACCCTCAGACCTTCCATTTGACGGCCTGGAGGCTGAGCGGCGCATCCTACAGCTAAGGGGATGCTCAGAGAGGGTTTTTGAGACTATTCTGGGCAGCCATAAATTAGTCACAAGAAAGATCAATGGGAAAGCTTGTTTCCTAGCAGAAGACAGGAATGGATTCTTTTTTCTACTCCCTGTATACTAGATTTTTTGTAGAGGGGAGTGGAGAAAGGACTTTGTCAGCACCCTTAGGGTTCAGGTTGCTGCCCTGTCTCTGCAGAAAAAAAGACTGGCTGAGGACCCTTTCAGCCAGAACTGGGCGTACACCCAGGGCTGTTAAACAGATTCCTCCCTGTGATGTGTCGTTAGTATTAAATGCTCTAACTAGAGCTCCTTTTGAGCCATTGCATGAGGCCTCTCTGAAATTGATTTCCTTAAAAGATTACCTTTCTTTTGGTTATAACGTCAGGGAAAAGGATTTCTGATCTAGAATCTTTCCTGTACGGACCTTTCCTGAGGATTTTAGAGGACAGGGTAGAGATTAGGCCCGATCCTTTGTACTTACCCAAAGTTTCTTCCAGCTTTCACAGGTCCCAGGATGTAGTTCTTCCTAGTTTTTGTTCCTACTCTAAGAATACAGAAGAGGAAAGAGTTTGTTTTTTGGACGTGAAAAGATGCCTTCTGCCTTATCTAGAAAGGTCTAGTGAGTTTAGGAGATCCTCCCAACTCTTTTTCATATTGTAGTACATTTTTGTGCTGCAAAACAGAAATTTCCTTTTTTCTGATCTAGGCCAGGCCCTGCTGCCTCCTGGGATTGCCATGTCACACCTGCCCCAGGAAGCGGTTCATTACCAAAAGCATATGTTCACTGCAAGATTCAGTGCAGATGTTGCATCTGCTACATTGTCCATATCCCAGAATCTGGTGGTATATGTGCACATGCACAGAAATCCCCCACACACCTACATACATACATACATACATACATACATACATACATACATAAATACACACACACACACACACACACACACACCTAGCCACGCTCTCTTGCTCACTCCCGAGATGAGGTATGTGGATGTATACGAATTGTTTTAGGAGAATAGGGATATAATTTCATGTCACTTTAAATTAGGGATGCACCGATATGTTTTTATTTTATGGGAGAGTACGAATACCGATACCTTTGTGGTGCTATTTGAGCCCATATAAAATGAATGCAAGCAATTTGAATAAGAATGTGGTGCGATTCCTGCACAGCTCCTGTGTGAACCCAGTCTGAAGTCACTATGCCAAGCCTGGGTTCACACAGGAGCGGTGGGGGAACCGCATGCAATTTGGACAGGAATTGCACCACAGTGCAATTTGGGCCCATTCATTTTGTATGGGCTCAAATTGCGCCACAAAAGGTATCAGTTTCAGGTATCCTCGTTCAAATGCTTGGTCTGGGTGCAAGTGCAACCTTACCTTGACAACAGAAGAAAATCTGAATTTAGATTTTTGTTTAAAAGAGAAGTTCAGGTTTTGTTTTCTTTGTTAGTTTTTTTTTAAAGACTTATACTTACCTAGGTGGATGCAACATTGGTCCGATGCTGCATCTGTCCCCCCCGGCTTTAAGACTGAGAAACGAGAAATTGAATACCGCTGATCACTCAGATTTCAGATCTCAGTGCTCTGTGAGCAGAGAGATAGTGACTGCCAGTCAGCAGCTCTGCGCCTGTGCTCATTGGAAAGCTGGGCTGTGGAGGCAGCAGGAGCGGCTGGCTCAGGCTCTCAGCAGCTCACTGATAGACTGAGTCAGGTGCCGGTACAGGGTTGTGGGTGTACCCCAATCATATTAGTCACAATCTTGCCCGAGCCTGAAAACGGGTCACAGGAATGCAGAACGAACTGCACTCCTATGTTCCATAGGAGAAGTACAGCCAAACGAGCTTTGACTGTACTTCTCCTTTCAAGCATGAATAGGGAAATGCCTACAGATAATGTGCAAAAAGGTACACCATGCAATGTATACACTGCTAATGATAGGGGTAAAGCATTTCAGAAATGTAGGTAAAACATTTGTAAAATGAAATATGGATTACAGCAGGGTGGATTTGATTTAAATCATAGTTTTTAAAGAGCAACTGCCATTTCTGTCTCGTAGAGGCTCCTCCTCTGACCCTCTGTTGACTCACCGACTGTCCCATTCACGTTAATGGGACAGTCGGTGATGCGGCAGTGACACAAAGTGAGGGATGTGGTGACAGCAGGCGAGTGGATGCCCGCTAACAGACTCTACCATGATGGATATAAAATGACAGGTGCTCTTTAAATGTAAGGACTTATTCTTGCTGGTAGTTAGAATCTTTAATATTTGCAAACAAAATGAAGGTTTCCTATTTAGAATAATAAGCTGTCAGGTTAGTATAACAGTGATATCAGAACTGATTCAATCATAGAGTTTGTAGTGTACATAGATTTGCAAAACAATGGGATAAAGGAATATTCCTAAAAGGTGCAGTTCCAACTGTTTTTTTTTTTTTTTGGATGAATATCTTTTGTTTAAAAATCTTTATAGCACTCATGTTCCTCTAATGAATTGCCATTCGATTGCAGATTTCATAGGAGGAAGATCTGTTATATTGCTCTTTCCTGGCAAATTCCATATTGCTTGTGGGCATGTGAAGCCCGCAAGCACCATCTTCCGAGATCGGGTGCAACTGAGCGACCAGCATGCACCACCCCTTCTCGTAGCACCATACACTTCCGACGTTGCCATCACAACGGGCGGGGTCGTTGGAAGTGCCCGCCACGTTGTGATGGCAGCGAAGCCCTCGACGCTGCCCACTGACTCCTGGAAAATGACAACAAGCATGTCCCAGGCGCACTAGCGAGCACAGGCGCCGTAAAGAGGAAGTGGCAGAATACAAAGGACCCCATAGCAACAGTGCTGAAGGGGCAAGCAAAAAAAAAAATTTATATATATATATATATATATATATATATATATATATATATATATATATATATATATATATATATATATATATAAACTAATTTCCAAATGTTTTTGCTGATGCATAGATGCTGCTGATTTTTGCAAAGTTGATTTTTATGGGTGGCACTCCGCTTGAACTTTGGTTTATCTAATGGTTACTGAACAATTGTGTGAATGCATCAATGCAGTGCATGTTATCTCGGCTTGCATTCATTGAATGAGTTTACCACAAATGTAAATATTGCAGAATATACAGCCTCATGCTACATAACTAAGCTCCATTCCATGCTGAATAAACAAAAAGATTAATGTATCTTAGATTTTTACTCCAAAAGCATTTTATTAAAATAAATTTAATTTAAATAAAAAAAAAAAAAAAAAAAAAAAAAAAAATCATTGATTTATATGCACCCTGGATTACAGTTACAGACACATTGCACAGTTCAATAATGCACCACCTCACATACTACAAATCATAAATGCAATTGCAAGAAGTACCTTTGTCTGGTCACAGGCTATCAGAGAGAAGCAAACACTTAAAAAGACTGACCAATCAGCAAAAAATTCTGGACAATAGGATATAACAAATGCATGGGAACCACTACTACATTCAATCAAAATCTTAGAATAACTATCATATATTGTTTTAAGATTGAACACACACACAGGTGTAATAAAATAATCCTAATTACACCACATCTTGTTGCCAGAGGCAGCAAGCATAAAAAATGCTCAGTCTGGTGCGTATTTACACACGTTCACGCATTCTTTTTTTGCCCATGTGCATAAAGTGGCAGAATATAGCATAATTATTCCATACACCAGATTTCTTGCATACAAGGATGTAGCACACTGTACTACTTGGATAGGATTTGTTGGTTAGTACAGACTAAAGGTAACACGTGAGGCAACCACAAGTACCTACTGTCATCCACAGGTCTCAAAAACATTGATTAAAAGTACAGAAACAAATCCAAAACTTTTATGCTACTACATACAGGAGACATTTTTTGTTTTAAAGATGCTCCAAGCCAGTCAGCACTCTCAGGTATATATAGACCCAAAACCCTCATAAGTCACTTTATAAAGCAGAAAACCCAGCAAGCTGTTGTGGTGTTCTGCATTCCTTACCATTAGCTTTCCTGCTACTATATCCCCCCGTAACACAGGCGTAGAGCCCTGTACAGTCACTGCTTTGGGGGGGGATGTGCACCTGTCCCTGTGTACCTGTCAAACTGGGCAAGTCCATACACTTATGTAGGCTGCCTGCAATCAGCCCCCCCGCAGGTCTAAAAAGTCAGCTCTTCACTGCACCTGTGTGCATGAGTCCTAAATAGACAACTTGAACATTGGTTATTTATTTTTATTTTATTTCAGGTACTTCTATAGCGCCGTTAATTTACGCAGCCCTTTACATATGTATTGTACATTCACATCAGACTCCCTACCCTCTAGGAGCTTACAATCTAAGGTCCATAACTCACATTCATATATCGAGGCCAATTTAGACAGGATCTAATTAACCTACCAGCATGTCTTTGGAGTGTGGGAGGAAAACAGATTACCTGGAGGAAACCCACGCAGGCACAGGGAGAACATGCAAACTCCAGGCAGGTAGTGTCGTGGTTGGGATTCAAACCAGTGACCCTTTTGCTGCTAGACGAAAGTGCTATACACTACACCACTGTGCCGCAGTTATGTTAGGCCTCACTCACACTGGCTTTAACATAACTGAAATTTTATGCATTTAAAAAGGACACATACCTGTGGTTGGCTTCAGACTGGCATATGAATAGGTAGTAGTGTACAGACCTGGATGCAGCAGGACTCTGTGCTTTGATTAGCTGTTATTATAGGCATTTTTGGTTTCTGTAGAGGGGGTGGGAGGGACGGTCATTTTAATCCTGGAGAAGGGCAATAAATGATGCTAAATAGTGAAAGTAAAAAATAATTCATCATATAGGTTTACCAATACAAGCAACAGAATGTCCTGTCTCAAACCTAGAAAGAACAGTTAAGTCAAGCCAGACAAAGGGTATTTATTATAGAATAGCTACTATTAGGGGTTTAAAGTAAAACTTTAGAAACCAAAAAAAAAAAAAATGGCAAACAAGCAGGATATTCAATGCAGAAGAGACACTCTTTTCTGCACTAAAGTTTCTTACATGCCATGTATACTGAGCTGTGTACAAGTAGCTTAGTGTACAATTTTGGCAACGCCAAGATGAATGAACCATGCATGGGAGTGACATCTTGGAACGGTCTATGAAGTAAAATCAGTACCCAGAAGCAGACTGGGCGAATATGTCAGCAGCCATCAGAGAGCCCTGGGACACTGCAGCGCTGGAGTAAAGGTTCTGCTTTTAAAAGAACATACAGTATATCCATGCTTTAAAAAAAAAAAAAAAAAAAAAAAAAAAAAGAGAAAAAAGGTAACCTTTCAATATGTAATAAACAAAAAAAAAAAAAAAGAGAACGGTTCAACCACTACATATATTATTTAGGACTCATTCAGGTGTGTGGCCATGAGGGTGGAAAAAGCAAGTAGTTAAACTGTGAATTTACTGCCCACTTGAACAAGGACATGCAGCCACCCAGGGTTGTATACATGCCCCAGCTGCAATGCTTTGCAGCAAAAATGAAGCCCCTGTTTGAGCAGTACCTTCAAGTTATTGGGATTGCAGTGTGGTGGTCTGCTTTTCGCAGGTAAAATAGGCAGTGATGTTTTGACATTTTGCCTCCCAGCCATCTGTCAACTGCTCTGCTGCTGTACATCTGAATAAGCCTTTAATAACCTTTTTAAAACATCTACACCATTTTTCTTATGGTTACAGGAGATAGGAACTAGGCTGCTTTATTCCAGCCCCAAGGTCCCTCCAGAGCTGGCTAGGGGTTCCTTGAGCAACGTATGTCTCTCAGATAAGTGATCACAATGATCATTTTAGCTATCTGTAAGGGGGTGGGGGGGGAATTCTACCCCTTTTCAACCACTAACATGCGTGGTGGTAAAAGGGCAGGATTTAGAGGGGTTGTAAACCCTTGCATATGCCCAGTGAAGTGACTGCCCTCAAGTGATGCACAGAGAAACAAATCCTCCTACATAAGTTGTACCCGTTTAACTGCAGTCTCGTCTTCTCTACATCCATTCAAAGCCCAGAATGTATACAGCTGGTCTGAGCTTCCGCAAAGGAGGTGGCGGGAGGCTGAATTTACACTCTGCAGATGCTGAGGAGCTGAGCCATGTCAGGGATGAATTCGAAGCTGCAAATAAGGAGCAGAGGAGGTTCGAACCCAAGCTGGACTTGCTAAAGAAAGAGATGGATGATTCGAAAGTAAGGAACAGCAGTCTCACACGAGAAAATGAGAAGATGCAGTCAGAGAAGATTCTGCTGCAGAGACAAATTGAAGAGCTACCCCGACATGGAGAGCTCTGAGAGCTGATTGGAGGGGATGCAGGGAGGCAAGGGACATTCCCCCACACACAGGAACAGAGCTGAGGCTGTCAATTGCAGGCTAATTACTGGAGCTCCCCCGTCACCTTTTTTTCCCCTCTTGGCGTCAGGAAAACATTTGTCAGAAGTAATTCATGCTGACGGAAATGGCACTTAACGCTCTGGATTGTGACAAGCACACACTATTAAGTGATATGCTTTGTTCATATCTCATGCCTGCGGTTTACAACCACTTTAATCACTGGATGCCCATGCTATAGCCGAAAGATGGCTACAGCGCGGGCTTAAAGTGGACCTTGAGTCATTTTTTTCATCTTTCCATCTATTAAATCTTCAGCCTTGTTGTTTTAACTTTGGATAGTAAAACATTTTTTTTCTGCCAGTAAATACCTTTATACAGCCCACTTCCTGTTTCTTGTCTGGTCATTAGCCTAGGCTTCTAACATCATCCACAGCTCTCTCACTCTCGTGAGAGTTTGCCAGGAAGAGGTGTGGGGGGGGGGGGGGGAGATGAGGCATAAGAGGGCCAAAGAGAGCTGCAGAGCTGGAAGTGGCCAGGAAGATCTGCAGCATATTTGGCAAGTACAGACTCACAGTTGTGCTCATAAGTTTACATACCCTGGCAGAATTTATGATTTCTTGGCCATTTTTCAGAGAATACGAATGATATATGAATGATAAAACAAAAAACATTTTTCTCTCATAGTTAATGTTTGAAGCCATTTATTATCAATCAACTGTGTTTACTCTTTTTAAATCATATTGGACACAGAAACTAGCCAAATGACCCTGACCAAAAGTTTACATATCCTGGTGATTTTGGCCTGATAACATGCTCACAAGTTGACACAAATGGGTTTGGATTCTGAGTCATGGGGAAAGCAAAAGAATTATCAAAGGATCTGCAGGAAAAGGTAGTTGAACTGTATAAAACAGGAAAGGGATATAAAAAGATATCCATGGAATTGAGAATGCCAATCAGCAGTGTTCAAACTCTAATCAAGAAGTGGAAAATGAGGGGCTCTGTTAAAACCAAATCACGGTCAGGTAGACCAACTAAAATTTCAGCCACAACTGCCAAGAAAATTGTTCGGGATGCAAAGAAAAACCCACAAATAACTTCAGGTGAAATATGGGACTCTCTGAAAACATGTTGTGTGGCTGTTTCAAAGTTGCACAATAAGGAGGTACTTGAAGAAAGATGGGCTGCATGGTCGAGTCGCCAGAAGAAAGTCATTACTATGCAAATGACAAAGTATCCCGCTTACAATATGCCAAACAGCACAAAGTCAAGCCTCAAACTTTCTAGCATAAAGTCATTTGGAGCGATGAGATCAAAATTAAGCTTTTTGGCCACAACCATAAATGCTACATTTTGAGAGGAGTCAACAAGGCTTATGATGAAAAGGTATGGAGGTGGATCGCTGATGTTTTGGGGGATGTGTGAGCTACAAAGACACAGGAAATTTGGTTAAAATTGTTGACAATATGTATGTATGCTATCAAAAAATACTTGAGGAACATTTGCATTCATCAGCCAGAAAGCTGAGCATGGGACGTACTTGGACAGTCCAACATGACAATGATCCAAAACACAAGGCCAAGTCGACCTGTCATTGGCTACAGTAGAATAAAGTGAAGGTTCTGGAGTGGCCTTCTCAGTCTCCTGACCTCAATATCATTGAGCCCCTCTGGGGAGATCTCAAACGTGCAGTTCGTACAAGACAGCCCAAGAATTTACAGGAACTGGAGGCTTTTTGCTAAGAGGAATGGGCAGCTTTACCATCTGAGAAGATAAAGAGCCTCATCCACAAATACCACAAAAGACTTCAGGCTGTCATTGATGTTAAAGGGGGTAATACACGGCATTAACCTCCCTGACGGTATGATTATTTCAGATTTTTGCGTCTCAAAGCGGTACAATTATTTTGCATAGAAATTTGGCGTTTTATATTGTAGGCCTGTAATTCTTAGCAATAACACACTTAGATTTGTCCACCAAGAGTTCAGTAGATATCCCGGGTATGATGAAGTTTGAAACACAAAATCATAAATTATAATATAATAAATAAAGTAAAAAAAAAAATAATATAGTGTTCTAATTTACTATCGCAGTTTTCTAGCTGGTCTAAAGCCACTTTTGATGTAAAGGGACACTTTTTGGTTGCTATGGACATTCTCAAGTTTCCAGGCAGAAAGAACAGTATATGTAATATAAAACCACATGCAGGGCATAGGTCAAAGCACTGGGGACAAAAAGGAAGTGAAATGATTTCATACAGTACTGTAATCTGTAAGATTACAGTACTGTATGTGATATGATTTTTACAATTTTTTTTAATTTGCCGCCAGGCTCCGCCCCCATGCATTGCGACGCTTGCAGGGAATGGAGCGTGGCACAGAGAGGCTTCGGACAAGGTAAGTAACCTACACCAGGATCCTGGGATGTAATCCCGAGTGTGGCCCGGGCTTACCACTAATGGTGCTGAAATTTAACCCCGAGCCACACTCAGGAATACCGTCAGGGAGGCTACGAACTAGGGTATGTAAACTTTTGATCAGGGTCATTTGGGTAGTTTCTGTTGCCATTGTGATTTAAAAAGAGTAAACACAGTTGATTGATAATAAATGGCTTCAGCCAAACACTAACCATGGGTGAAAGAAATGTTTTTGTGTTATTCATTCTCATATTCTCTGAAAAATGGCCAAGAAATCATAAATTCTGCAATGGTATGTAAACTTATGAGCACAACTGTATATAAAATATGCAAAGTGGTTGGAGGGAAGCCTCAGAATGGCAAAAATGTTTTTATTACAAAATTATGTGAGCAGACTGCAGTTCCTCTTTAAATTACCAGGAGGGTATACATGGACGTCCTCCCGTGCCTGCGCCCCCTGTGGTTGGCACTGATCCCAGCCCTTTACCACGTGATCAGCTGTCAGCCAATGACAGCTGATCACATAATGTAAACAGAAGCTGTAATTGTTTTTTTTTTGCCCTCATACTGACACCGAGGAAAAAAAAAACAAAAAAACAAAAACAAGCCGATTACTGGCTTCTGTAAAAGGGACATTGGTCTCACACACTGACAGCCTTTGCTGCTAAGCAGTGCCCACCAGTACTGCTAAGTAGGGCCCACCTGTGCCACCTATCAGTGGCCATCAGTACTGCTAAGCAGGGCCCACCTGTGCCACCTATCAGTGGCCCCCAGCAGGACCAGCTCCCAATCACATGACCACTGTGACATCCAATTAAAGTGGTCATGTGATCAGTCAGTCAATCTCAACCCCCACATTCATAACTATTTAAACATCAGGGAGGGCAGGAAAGGGTTAGGGCTCGTTTACACCATACGTGCATGAAAACTGATGGGAAAACCACAGATTTGACTTGCAGAGACATCAGTTGATATACATGCTTCAGTGAGTTTTTAATGCACGTCAGTTATGTGCCCTGTTCACACCAATGTTAGTTTCATACCGTCCCCCATGCAGAAAACTGCATACATAGTGCAGATTCCTGCACAGAAATAAAAATCTTCATGTTGTGGTGTGAACTGGGCACATAGAGAATAATTGTTTTTATTTGTGCCCTTGCAGAAAAACTGACCTGCACCGTGGTGTGAACTTAATCAGTTTCACATCAGATTTCATGCACGTTTCTGTGAGCTTTTTATGCACGTCAGTTCACATCAATGCTGATGTCAGATGAGATTTTTCCCTGCAGAAAACTGCATAAATGTTGCAGATTCCTGCGCAAAAAAATGATGCATGTTGTCACGTAAACAGGGCACATAGAGAACCATTGTTTTCTTTGAGCCCTTGCAGAATGCATTTAGAAAAACCTGACAGCTCTGCATCATGGTGCGAACGAGGCCTTACAGTGCAGCGACTACAATTAGAAAGTTATTTCAAGGGCTCCTCCGTGTTAAAAAGGTTGCTTTATACACTAAGTAGGGGCACAGACATATCTTATGGCTAGGGGGATGCGGTCAGATGATGGGATGAGGTTCTTTGATGGGTCTCTTGTCCTGCACATTGGGTACACAAGGCTAATCTTATACAAAGACTGGGGGGTGTCACGCTGCCCGATTACACCGCTCACGATTAATGAAGGAATCGACTGCAAAAAAGTGTATTTGTAAACCTGGCATTTGTCAATCCAAGCGGGGAAACCTCTGTAAAACCCATATGAGGCAGAATCTATTGAGAAAATGAGAAGTTGGGTTTCTTCAGCAGATGTAGCATCCTGCAGGAGTCTATGAGAGGTCTCACAAGGTCTGGTCAGTCCTAGAAGACAATAAGCTAGGATTGTCTGTGATCATTAATACAGCATGCTCCAGCAGTGTGTGATCCAAGGTGACTCCAATACACCTGCCCCCAGCCGAGGTGTGCAGACAAAGCCATCCCTGCATACAGCCACCCAGCAGACTATTACATCTCCTTCCACCAGTCCTGGAGGATCAGTACAAATCCCTGCACCAACCATTGTCCTCCGCTCACCTGACCCCCCCACCTAAAGAGATTAGCAACCCCCCTCCTCCCCCTTGTCCGCACTCCAACACACACACAGCCGACCCAAGCCGCGGCCTCACCACCTCCCCCTACCTCTGTACACGACTGCCGGGGCCTCCTCAAGTCGAGCTCATGCCCCGGGGTAGTTCGCGATACACCGGGAGGCCTCTCTCGCCTACCAACCCCGGCTCTCCATCGCTTCGCACTTGACAACGGAAATGACGCAAACCGCTAGCCTCCAATCACAGTCCGTGTAGCAAAGCGCGACTCCCAAGCCTTTTGAAATAAAGCTGCTGTCCATTGGCTTATTCCATGAAAGTATCAGCAGCCTGTAGCTCCGCCTGGTATAAGAAGAGTAAGGCTGTCGCTCCGAGAGGCGGCGCTGTGATTGGTCGCTGCCTGTGAATGGAGGCTGCTGTGATTGGATAAAAGGAGATAATGATTTAAAGTTCCCGTAGTGGAATTATTTAACAAAAGTGTTGTGTGAATTAGAGGCCGTGCAGGTAGGTATGTACAGCGTGCTCGTGTAGGCGTACCCTTAGAGCAATAGTGTACACAGCCAACGTGGTACAATAACTCCATAGTACAAGGGTATGGAAACAATCCACATGGCAGATTCTGGCCTTGTGTGCAGAATCAAATCTGGAATATCTAGTTGTAGCCCAAGCAAAATAACATTTATGATTTACCTGTCCTGTACACAGGGTGGCAAAGAGATTATCTACACAGGTGACCAGCGATTGACACCTTACACTGTTGACCCCTTACCAGTGATGGCTGGTGCGGGGGGCAGCAAACAAACGCGCGCTGGAGACGGTGGCGATCAGTGCCCACCCCCCATTGGCCAGGGAGTCCTAAGACTCCCTGCCCAATTGGGTCTCAGGACCCGCTTCCTGATTGACAGGGAGGAGCATCAGGAAGACAATAGCGAATATTAATTTGCTATTTTCACACAACTGGGTGGGCTCAGGATGCAGTGCTCTGCGCCCCGAACCCACCCTTTTTTTAAGCCAATTAGAGCCTCAAGCTCTAATCATGCTTAAAAAAAAGTATTGAAATTCATGTGTATCCGGCGCTATAACGTTCACGCAAACCAATCAATATACACTTATCTGGGTTTTTTTTTTAATCAAAAACGTAGCAGAATACATTTTGGCCAAAAGCTATGAAGAAATTTTATTTTTTATTGGATATGTTTTATAGCAGAAAGTAAAAAATAGTTGTTGTTTTTTTAAATTATTATTTGTTTTTTCATTTGTATCGCAAAAAATAAAAAACCCAGAGGTGATCAAATACCACCAAAAGAAAGCTCTATTTGTGTGGAAAAAATGATATAAAAATTTCATTTGGGTACAGTGTTGCATGACCGCATAATCGCATATTATGGTATATACTCGAGTATAAGTCGAGGCCCTAATTTACCACAAAAAAATGGGAAAAACTTAGTGACCCGAGTATAAGACTAGGGTGAGAAATGCACAGCTACTGTAAGTGGAAAAGAGGGTCAACAATGCCCATTTGCAGCCTCACTGTGCCCATTTGCAGCCATAGGTCCCCCGAACTTCAAACTCGGTAGTTAAGGGTTCCTAGATGCGCCCTAGCTGCAGCCAAAATTTGGGGCCTCTGAACCCAAATGGTCCCGAAATGACATTGCTGCAGATGGACACAGTTGACCAACTTTGGGGCCCCGTATCTCGGGGCCACTTAGTGCTAGGAACCCCACATTTTGTGTGCAAACTCAGTGGAACTAGCACCATAAAATATCCATAGCTGGGGTTTCTAGCACCAAGTGTCCCCGAGATACAGGGTCCCAAAAATCGGTTCAGAAAATGTCAAGCACTTTTCTGCAGCAGAGAATGACATTTTCCGAACCAGCTTTGGGGCCCCGTATCTCAGGGCCACTTGGTCCTAGGAAAACCCCACCTTTGGATATGTTATGGTACCAGTTCCACTGGGTTTGCACACCAAATTTGGGGTTCCTAGCACCTAGTGGCCCTGAGATACGTGGCCCCAAAGTCGGTTCAGAAAATGTCAAGCACTTTTCTGCAGCAGAGAATGACATTTTCCGAACCGATTTTAGGGTCCCGTATCTCGGAGTCACTTAGTGCTAGGAACCCCAGCTTTGGATATGTTGTGGTAATCTGTTCGGAAAATGAAATTTTTTGCTGCAGAAAAGTGCTTGACTCGAGTATAAGTCGAGGGGGGCCACTTTCAGCACAAAAAAATGTTCTGAAAAACTCGACTTATACTCGAGTTTATACGGTAAGTAGCACAGTGTCAAATAGCCAAAAATGGCCTGTTCATGAAAGGGGTAAAATCTTCCCGCTGAAGTGGTTAACACTAGTGTGTATTGGCAGTGGAAAGGGGTTACAAATCAGAATCCCCAGCAAGTGGCTGGGCATTTGGATTTTTCCACCCCCATCCTGGCATCCCTCTCTCCCCCTCTATCTATCTCAGCCCTGTCGCTCTCTTACAACCTCTATCTCTCCCTCACTTTTCCTTCCCTCTCTCTCCCTTTCCCTTCTCTCCCTCCCATCTCTCTCTCTCCCCCTTTCCCAATATCTCTCCATCCCCCTCCCTTCCTTCTCTCCCCACTCTCTCCCTTCCCTCTATTTTTCTCTTCTCCTTCCTTCCCCCACCTTTCTCTCCCCCCCCTTCTCTGACTTCCCTCTCTCCCTTCCCCTTTATCTCTCCCTATCCTCTTTTCTTCCCCTCTCTCTTCCTTCCCCCTTCTCTCTCCCTTCCCTCCTCCACTTCCTTCTCTCCCCCCTTCCCCAATATCTCTCCACCCCCCCTTCCTTCTCTCCCCATCCCCACTCTCTCCCTTTCCTCTATTTTTCTCTTCTCCTTCCTTCTCTCATGCCCCCCATTCTCTCTCTCCCTCCCCTCTGACTTCCCTCTCTCCCCCTTCCCTTTCATCTCTCCCTCCCCTCTCTCTCTTCTTCCCTCTCTAGCCTTCCCCTCTTTTACCCATTCCCTCTCTCCCCTCCCCTTTCTTCCCTCTTTTCTCTTCCTTCCCTCTCTCCCCCCTCTTTTTATCACTTTCCTTCCCCCCCTTCCTCTCCCCTCTACTCCTACTTGCCTCTCTTTCCTCCCTCCCCACTTCAATTCCCCCCCCCCTTTCTCCCTTCAGTCTCTCCCCCTTCCCGTCTATCTCTCTCTTACAACCTCACTCTCCACCCCCCCATTCTTCTCTCCATCCCCTCTTGCCCTCCCCTCCCTATTCCCCCCTTTTCTTCTCTTTCCACCCCCTCTCTCTCCCTTCCCTCCTCCACTTCCTTCTCCCCCCCCCCTTCCCCTCTGTCTCTCCATCCCCATTCCCTTCACTCTATTTTTCTCTTCTCCTTTCTTCTCGCACCCCCCCCCCGACTTCCCTCTCTCTCCCTTCCCCTTTATCTCTCCCTCCCCTCTCTCTCTCCTTCCCTCTCTAGCTCTCCCCTCTTTTACCCATTCCCTCTTTTCCCTCTATATCTCACTCTCCTCTCTCTTTCCCTCCCCCTTTCTCTCTTCCTCCCCCCCCTCCTTTCCTACTTCCCTCTCTCTCCCCTCCCAACTTTCATCTTCTCTCCCTCTCTCCCTTAAAGGAGAAGTCCAGCCTGAGCTTGTTTGGCTGGGCTTCTCTTATGGGTCACAGGAATGTAATTCGTTTTGCACTCCTGTGACCCATTTTCAGTAGAGAGTGGTCTGAAGTCCGCTCTCTGCTGACGTCACAGAAATCAGTCCAGGCAACGCATCATCCCGACAATAAAGGATCTGGATCCACCAGGTGCCTGGACTGATGCCTGTCTCAGCCTTTCAGCGAGCCCCTGAGAGACTGAAACAACCGATCCGCCCACTAAACAGCTCAGCGCTCCAGTGAGGGTGGAGGAGCAGAGAGGAGAGCTTCTGATTGACAGGCAGCAGCTCTCTGCTCAGGGATCTGTAAGAACTGAGCCATAGGCGGTGTTTGATCGCTCGGTTCTCAGTGCAGAGGCACCGGGGGGACATCGGACCGATTCTGCATCTACCTAGGTAAGTATGATGGGTAAATAGAATAAAAAAAAACATACTTCTCTTTTAAAGCAGAGGTCCGCCCACCACTGCAAAAATTAAAAGCCAGCAGCTGCACATACTGCAGCTGCTGACTTTTAATAATCGGACATTTACCTGTCCTGGAGTCCAGCGATGTCGGCACCGCAGCTAATGTTTCCTTCAGCTGTCAGGTGCAGGCCACATCCATTGCGAGTAAGGGAACCCGACAGTGTAGCCTTTCGGCTTCACGCCAGGAACCCTACTGCGCATGCGCGAGGCTCTGCTCCTCTCTCCTACTGGCCTGGCGACAGAGGGAGGAGGGAGCCCCAGCCGTGACATCAATACCCGCGGCTGAGGCTCCCGGAAGTGGAAAAAACATACTCGTGAAAGAAGGGTATGCTGTGCCCACTCCCCCCGAAAGGTGCCAAATGTGGCTCCTACTTTGTCCACTTTCAGATGATCCTTGAAAACTCATCTCTTCAGAGAAGCCTATCTGGCCTCCACCTAACAACTGTACTTTCATTTTCACCATCAGCACATTCCCCACAGTTATTACCTCTTGTTTCTCTTGACCCTCTCTTAGATTGTAAGCTCTAAGGAGCAGGGCTCTCTGATTCCTACTATATTAGTGTATTGAAGTTGTAATGTCTACCCTCAAGTTGTAAAGCGTTCTGTAAACCGTTGGCGCTATATAAATCATGTATAATAATAATAATAATAATAGTTTAATCCATTTTGGAATAAGGCTCTAACATAACAAAATGTGTAAAAAGTGAGGCGCTGTGAATACTTTCAGGATGCACTGTATTGTAGTGTTTGCTTTGTTTTTCTTTTAAATGTGCAATGCATAGAAACCCACCGACAAGCCGAGACAATTGCTTTCTGTGTGCCTTTATGGAGATGTGCGTTTTCAAGGGCAGAAAAATGCAGGTCTCAGCACAAATGTGAATGAACCCTAAGTGAAAAAGCATAGGATATCCCAGATTCTGGCAAAAAAAGGCCCAATCACTATTAAACTGTGACATACAGCACTTTTTAATGGAAAAATAAAAGATGGGCCTCTGTTAGGTAAAATTAATTAGAAAACAAGGGGGGGTACCATTATCCTTACAATGACGAATAAGAGAAACTAGTGACAATCCCCACTGTGTCCCAGATGAGAATGAAAACAGATGGACTATCTCAGCACCCAACAATTCCAAAATCATGATAAAAAAGTACATTTTTATTGGCGGTTCCCCCTACCTGGCCCCGCCGGGAGCAGACAATAGCTCGGCAGGAGGGATTTGTGTTGAGGGACTAACTGTGTTGATGGGGGAATCGTGCAAATTTCTCCATGTATGGTCAGCCTAAGTCCTGTACATGTTTTGCAGACTATTCCACTTCTTCAGGAGAAAAAAAGTATTATCTGCAACATAAACATAATAATAGTCAACTAAAAGTACATAATTGATAAAGAATGTGGCACCAACAGTGATACAGGGGGGTATTCACCAAATTGCTTACCAATGAGGACCAGCTTTCGAAGATGGCCGAGACGTAAGCACCAAAAAGTCTCCCCCATGGGACACGGGGGCATAGAATGAGCATGTGGATTAGTACTCCATCCAACCACTAGAAATAAAAGGTGTATAGCAAATGTAAAGCTAACTCTAATTTCTCTTATTCGACATTTTCATTTCACTTCCCTCATAAATCCCAAATCCAAACTTCTCCTGTGCAATAATGTGGTTCTAGATGGACAGCTAGCCAGTGGGGCATAATGAAATAAGTTACATGGCTCAGCATACTACCTCAAACTGTATGTAAACTGTAACAATGAACTATTTATTTTTTATATCTTGTTATATCCGTTTGGTGCACAAAATACCTGTTGATCATGACATAAATCTTTTGAGCTGATACCTTCTTGTGCTTCCCAGCCTTATTAATTATTGTTTCCAGCTCTATGACCTACAAAACACCTCCCCACTATTTTACATGGAAAAGAAGGAGGACATGCTTTTTTTCGGGCCCAGAGGGATAACACTGCTCCTCCAGATACAGTACCGTGAGTGTTAACACCCTAGGACATAAATTGTTACCGATAGGCCCACCAGAAGAAAGTAAAGGGGAAAAAACGAATGCAGCCAATACAGAAGGATGTTCATGTTCTGTTTTAAACCCCATAATCAGCCCCTCCTTAGTTTGAAATGTGTCCCCTTTAAGACAGTTATAAAATGAAAGAATTGAAAAAAAAATGTGGCCTGGCCCCACCCCCTTTCTCTTCTCATTGGCTGGCTGACTTTAATTGACAGCAGCAGGAGCCAATGGCGCCACGCTGCTGTCTCAGCCAATGAGGAGGGGCGTTCTGGCCAGCCCAGTGTCTTGTGCAACATTGCTGGCTCTATAGGGACCTCAGATAAGTATTAGAAAGGCTGAGGGTGGCTGCTGCACACAGAAGGCTTTTTATTTTATTGCATAGAATGCATTATAATTAAGATAAAAAAAATCTTCTGCCTTTACAATCACTTTACCACTTGCCCACTGGACACTTAAACCCTAACCAGACCGATTTTCAGCTTTCAGTGCTGTCACATATTGAATGACAATTACTCAGTCACGCAACATTGTACCCATATGACATTTTTGGCCTATTTTTTACACAAATAGAGATTACTTTTGGTGGTATTTAATTGCTTGCCGACCAGCTGGCGCAGTTGTACTGCGGCAACATGGCTTGACTGCGCGAATCGCTATTATCTTACGTCGCTTCCGTTTTTGGCCACTAGGGGCGTGCGTGTGCCCCCTGCTCGTCCACAGAGCCGATGCAAGTGCCTGGCGGTCGCGATCACCGCCGGGCTCCCGTGATCACTCAGGGCACACCGAGAACTGGGATCTGTGTGTGTAAACACAGTTTCCGGTTCTCTGAGGGGAGAAGAGACAGATCGTCTGTTCATACAGAGTATGAATGAAGAGTATCTCCCCTACACAGCCCCCCTTCTGTTAGAACACACACTAGGGAACACAATTAACCCCTTGATCGCCCCCTAGTGTTAACCCCTTCCCTGCCAGTGACATTTTTACAGTAATCAATGCATTTTTATAGCACTGATTGCTGTATAAATGCCAATGGTCCCAAAAATGTGTCAAAATTGTCCGACGTGTCTGCCATAATGTCGCAGTACTGATAAAAATCGCAGATCGCCACCATTACTAGTAAAAAAAAGATTAAAATAAAAATGCCATAAAACTATCCCCTATTTTGTAGACGCTATAACATTTGCACAAACCAATCAATATACGCTTATTGCAATTTTTTTTACCAAAAATATGTATAAGAATACATATCGGCCTAAACTGAGGAAAAAAAAAAGTTTTTTTATATATTTTTGGGGGATATTTATTATAGCAAAAAGTAAAAAATATTGTGTTTTTTTTTAAATTGTCACTCTTTTTTTGTTTATATCGCAAAAAAAAAAATGCAGAGGTGATCAAATACCACCAAAAGAAAGTTCTATTTGTGGGAAAAAAAGGACGTCAATTTTGTTTGGGTGCAACATCGCACGACCGCGCAACTGTCAGTTAAAGTGACGCAGTGCCGAATTGCAAAAAGTGCTCTGGTCAGGAAGGGGGTAAAATCTTCCGGGCTGAAGCGGTTAATCACCGCTGGGTTCTTTATTTTTTGTGCTATAAATTAAAAAAAAGACTGAAAATTTTGTAAAAAAAATGCATTTTTCTTAATTTCTGTTACAAAATGTCGCAAATTAGTCATTTTTGTTCATAAATTTTGGGCAAAATTTATACTGCTACATATCTTTGGTAAAAATAACCAAAATAAGTGGATATTATTTGGTCTTTGTGAAAGTTATCGAGTCTACAAGCTGTGGTGCCAATCATTGAAAATTGATCACACCTGCTATACTGACGGCCTATCTCATTTCTTGAGACCCTAATGGCCCGTACACACGATCCGAATATCGTATGACCGATCATACTACCCTTCTCGCTTAATAGACGCAAGTAGATATTGAATAGCTAAATAAAGTCACGAAATTCTCGTACGACAGACAAAAAAAAAATCGGTGAGGTCATGTGTTGTAGTGTATTTGTATTGTATTTTCGGACGACAACTATACTGACTAAACGAAAATCGTACGATCTGGAATCGTATGAGGAAATTTTTCGGGTATGTCCGATCGAATAATATCGGATAAACGGTCCTGATCGGCTGTCAAAAGCAATGTACTCACGATCCGAATATCGCAAATCCTTCCTCGGACGACCGTTTTCGTACGATATTGGGATCGTGTGTACGGGCCATAAGCCAGGACAGTACAAATACCCCCCAAATTACCCCTTTAGCTCATCCGTGCCACATCCATGCCACTGATGTGGCATGGATGTGGCACAGATGAGCACTGATGTGGCACGGATGATCACTGATGTGGCACAGATGATCACTGATGTGGCACGGATGATCACGGATGTGGCATGGATGATCACTGATGTGGCATGGATGTGGCACGAATGAGCACTGATGCGGCATGGATGGGAATGGATGAGCCAGGGATGGCGCATGGATGAGCATAAATGTGGATGGATGAGCCAGGGATGGAGCATGAATGAGGATGGATGAGCAAGGGATGGAGCATGAATGTGGATGGATGAGCCAGGGATGGGACATGGATTTGAATGGATGAGCCAGGAATGGAGCATGGCTGAGTGTGAATGTGGATGGATGAGCCAGGGATGGATGGATGAATGAGCCAGGGATGGGCACAGATCAGCGCTGTGGGCACTGCAGATCCAGCCTACAGCGCTGCTGCACATGCTCCCTTCTCTTCTCATATGCTGTACCGATCGGTGTGAGGAGAGGGGAGGAGCCGAACCAGACATGCATCGGTTTGTTTACAAGTGACCATTCCGTCATTGGACGGAGTGATCACGTGGTAAAGGGCCGTTGTCATTGGCCCTTTACCCCGATCCATGACAAGACGGGTCTGGGAGACCCGACGATCACAGACATTCCCAGGTGCGTGCCCCAGAGGGCGCGCGGAAGCGTGATTCTGGAAGGACGTTATATTAGAGTAACCAGAGTTATCCGACTGCGTTATCTGCTGTTTTTTAGCTATTGCCCGGTCAGCAAGTGGTTAAGCTTTGACAAAAAAAAACTGGAAGCTGATTGGTTTCTATGCAGAGCTGCAGCAGATTTTGCACTCTCCAGTTTTAGTAAATCAACTCCACTGCATTTTGAACAGTAGAATTATACAAAGATAACAAACATGGGACAAGAACAGAAACTAATTTTACTATAAAGCAGAAAAAAAACACTGCTTATGAGACTTTATAACCCACTCATACTTTTCAGATGATATAGGAGTATTTAAAATTGGTTGTTGGAAGGCCAGAAGTTTTACAACATACATTTCTGTTATCTTATTCGTTACTGACAACATTCAAACTGAGCATTTTAGGAAGGCCAACAGCAAGAAATGTTGGATCAGACAAATCAGAATTTTATGAAAGATGGTTTCCTTTGAAGCAAAGCAAGAGGAAATCACAGGTTAGCATGCAGATATTTATCTTCCAGAATGCACTAGAAGACAGTTAGCTGCCTAAGACACATGATTGGAAAGATCTGGCAATGTCTTGTGTCCAACCATGGGATTGTGAATGTCTACTTTAGACTTCAGGTCCACTTTAATTTGCAGTACACGGTATTAGCATTATCTGAAGCAAAGCAGTCATTTATAATATGCACAATGTTTCGCTTGCTGTATGTGTGTGGGCTGGAGCATGATATTGTTACCACAAACTACACCCAATATGAGTCAGCCCACATCAAACATCTGCAGACCAAATACATCCCATTGAGGGCCTGGGGGCTGGCGCCTGGCCCGATTTAACCATAAGCTATTATTTATCAGGTCTACCCCCTGACAGAACCAATCGTATGCTTGTTGTAACACTCGCTGGAAAGTTCCAAATGTGACTGAATGGAAGGTTTAGTACAGAAATGACAGTTGTAAATATGACTCCTGTTCACATAATATGTCAGCTCTGTTTCACATCAAAGGACAGACGATTTCAGAGTTCTGTTGAATCAGCAATACACTAAAGTCAGGTATTCCCACTGAATATTGACAAATTCGAGACAAAAATGGAAACCCCTAACAAAGTCTGCCCCTTCAACTGAAAACACAAGAACATCCGCGTTTAAAGTGTTACTAAACCCAGGACCCTGTATTCACTGGAAATACAATAGTTTTAGTAAATATAAACTGCTAAATACATTTTTTCATCAGCAGTTTGAGCAGTCTTGTAACTTCTATCAGTGTCTAGTTAAAGCTTGTAGGTTGAGTTTTCATTCTACTCTGACTGTTATATAAGGTTGCAGGACCCCTGACCCTCTGTCTGGACAGTGTTGATTTGCCCTGTGCTGATCACAAGCACTCTTCCAAAAAAAACCTCTAGCAATACACATCAAACTGAGCATGTGCAAAGTGTCCCCATGGCCCTATCAGGAGATGGTTTGGGGACTGTGGGAGAAGGGCAGGATCAGAGAAGACAGGATCAAACAGCTTTTTTACACCATGCAGAGCATTAACCCCTTAGGTTCCACAGTGAATATAACAAGCATGTTTTAATGCATATACAGACTGATTTTATGGTTGGGGGTTTAGTAACACTTTAACTAGAGACTGTGCATCTAGCAAAGATTTATTGCTGGCCCCTCCTCCTGCAGTGCTAGTTGCCTACCTACCATACTAACCCTCCTGCTTTAGTCCTTTCTAACCAGTAATAAGTATGCAGGATCAGAGATCTTTATCTCCACACTTATTGTTCCTGGTCAGTGATTCAAAGAGTAATTAAGGCTGTGTTCACAACATCGCCACATGTGGCTCACAGCAGGGGTCTGGTGCGTCCTGGTTCACTGTTTTAGGTACGATTTTAGCCCAACTTTTTGTCTGAATTTAGACCTGAAAAAAACCTAAAAGTCGCACAGGGCTCCTGTGCAAATTTGCACCGAAGCCACAGCGGAGATATGTGAACTGGCTCCATAGAGAGCCGGTAAAAATCTCCTGCCATTGCGAATTGGATGAATTGGATGCGGAGAACCACATCCAATTGGCAATTGTGTGAACCCAGCCTAAAAGTAGAACTTGAACTGAAAACATACTAAGGGGTCGATTTACTAAAGGAAAATATACTATGTACTTGCTCCAGAGCTTAGTAAATGAGGTAAAGCTTCACTTTGCAAAGAATATTTAATCACATGCAAGGAAAAGAAAAAACAGCATTTTTGCTTGTACATGATTGGATGATAGCAATCAGCAGAGCTTCCACTTGCAGTTCACAGTTTATTTGCCTTTAGTAAATCAACCTCCCTGTGTCTTTTGCCCTAAAGTTCTTTACCTGCCTGTCCAGACTGTACACAGAGCTGCACAGTGTATATTTTAGTATTTTGCATAGACGTTTCAGCCCCGCCAATCAAAGTGGCTGAAGACTGGAACCTGGAAGACCAGTCATAGATGTCAGTGGCCGATGAGGGAGCTCTGGGACACTGTAGCGCTGGAGTGAGTATAGTTAGGCTTGAAGTTCAAGGGTCAGCATAACAGCCAGGCAATATGTATCTTTATATAAAGCAGAACTAAAGTCCCACTGTAAAAAAAACTGTGAGCAGGCAGGCTTTTACTGCAAAAGAGACATGCACTGTCTCTTGCTGCAATAAAATCCCCCTACTTCCCTGCTCGCCCTGTCCTCTGGCTCTGTAAACTGAGCTGCAAATGCGCCAAGTGCCGGGATGACAGCCTCCTGCGCATGTGCAGGAATTACATCATCCCCTGCCACCAAAAAAAAAGGGCCTGAAGACTGGCACTTAGAAGATGATGCCGGTGTAGGACCATTGGGACAGATAAGCATGGAGACTTTAGTTCCTCTTTAAGAGTTTAGCGATGGCAGCCTCCATATAACTTTCATGACAAATTAACTTTAAAATGCCTGTAAATAGGATTTTCATTTGAAAGACCTATCACACAACAAGGGTATTTACCATTAGTCCATTTGGAAAGGGTGGTTTGCGTGTATTTCCCTCATTAGCCAAAATCTTCGTAACTCTTTATTTTTAAGGCTGATAACTGCTTCATCAGAATTGATTGACTCATGATCAACACTCATCCATATAGGCCTCCCTGAAAAGTATTAATTTACCCTGAAATAATGAATACTAATTGGACAATCTTGTTTATTAGAGGAAAGTTATTCCACCCAACAAAGCAAATAGGTTCCCACGGATAAAGAAGTTGATGTGTCACAGATGTTTTTTCAGTGTGGTATTTGCGAGAGCTGACGTGGCTTGGATTGCAAGTCAGCAGGATGACTCATTTGCTAAACATAAGATTGCTCATCAAGGTCTGAACATTAGTTACCTACGGAACTGATATGTATATACATATACAGTATACACACACACACACACACTATAAACCAACTTGGAACAGAAATAAGCCAGCACACCATTAAGATTATTATAAGGATAAACATACCATCAGTATTTCCTACTCATTTCCCCCCTCACCTATATACAAACAATATATACGTATTTACCACAGCTAGACAAATCAGATAAGAAATTATAGCTAACCTTCAGGTCTTTTGAATTTAATAGAGCTCTACAATGGGCCTGGAGATCTAATCCTCCTTCATGAAGGGCATGAGTAGGGTTGCCACCTGTCCATGATTCACCCGGACAGTCCGGGTTTTGAATCATGTGTCTGGGTTTCAGGGGGACTGAAACCCGGACACATTATTCAGACTGGGCTGTGGCTCCCCAAGTAACCAAGATAGTCACACACTAATCTATTTCCACCCAGGAGCTGTGGGCTGCTGTCTCGTTGGGGGCACCCAAAGGTGTCCCAGGTCCATAAGTGTTCGGGTTTGGCTTGAAGAAAAGGTGGCAACCCCAGGCATGAGGCTATATTTATTCAGCCTAGTTTCCAACTGGCATGTGTATTTTCTAGGCCTGCACAGAACGTGCTTAACCGCTTGCCGACCGCCTCACGCAGATATACTGCGGCAGAAGGGCACGTACAGGCAGAATCACGTACCTGTACATTCCCCTTTAAGAGGCGGCCAGCGGGCGCGCGGCAAGCTCCGTGAGTCGGGCCGTGGGGATACCCGCAATCGCCTCACTGGAGGAAGAACGGGGAGATGCTAATGTAAACAATCATCTCCCCGATCTGCCTAGTGACAGTGTCACTGTTCTCTGCTCCCTGTCATCGGTGCAGAGATCATTGACGTGTCACACACAGCCCATCCCCCCTACAGTTAGAAACACGCCCCTAGGACACACTTAACCCCTACACTGCCACCTAGTGGTTAACCCCTTCACTGCCAGTGTCATTTACAAAGGAATCAGTGCATTTGTATAGCACTAATTGCTGTATAAATGACAATGGTCCCAAAAATGTGTCAAAAATGTCCGATGTGTCCGCCATAATGTCGCAGTCACAATAAAAATTACTGATTACCGCCATTTAAAAACAAAAAATTATTAATAAAAATGCCATAAAACTATCCCTTATTTTGTAAATGCTATAACTTTTGCACAAACCGATCACTAATCGCTTTTTGCGATTTTTTTTTAACAAAAATATGTAGAAGAATACGTATCGGCCTAAACTGAGGAAAAAAAATGTTTTTTTTACTTATTTTTGGGGGATATTTATTATAGCAAAAAAGTTAAAAAAAATGCGTTTTTTAAAAAATTGTCGCTCTTTTTTTTGTTTATAGAGCAAAAAATAAAAAGCGCAGGGGTGATCAAATACCACCAAAAGAAAGCTCTATTTGTGGGAAAAAAAGGACGTCAATTTTGTTTGGAAGCCATGTCGCACGACCGCGCAATTGTCAGTTAAAGCGACGCAGTGCCGAATCGCAAAAAGTGCTCTGGTCAGGAAGGGGATAAACTCTTCCAGGGCTGAAGTGGTTAAAGTGACATTAAACAATATCTTTATTCTTCAATTCAATTCATGCACATCCGCTACTTAATGGTTCTATAATCTTTTTTTCCTGAAATCATTTCTTACTGTGTTTTTCTGCCACCTTGTAATGTCCCCTTTGAGCTCCCGAACCTCTCCTTTTCTTTATCACTTCCTGTGTTCAGAAAAGAACAAGCATGGTTATGTGCATGGTTATGTGCACTGCTCTGTGCACTGCTCTGTGCACACTAAAAATCCTGTAGTACATAGCCGCTAATCCATTTCAGGGGTGAGCAGAGAAGGTGGCTACATTCAGACAGTGGGACCATGGGAAATGAATGGATGCACCCTCTAACAGGAATTCAGCAGCAAAAAAAAAGGGATTTGGAGATTTGGATAAGGCTAGGGCAATAGATGGTACTATTTGGGCTCATGCACACTGCATTTCAAAGACACGGCTCCTACAGGCTTTTGAACTCTCATTTTTTCTTGTTGGAAACTCCCCTCCATGTTAGCCAATGTGTCCATGCACACTATAGCTTTATCAGGCGTTTACAGGCATATGCTCTTAGACCCCTTTCACGCTGGGGCTGTCTGAGCATTAGTGGTAAAGTGCCACTCGTTTTAGCGGCGCCTTACCACTGTTTAAGCGGTGGTTTTTGGCCGCTAGCGGGGCGCTTTTAACCCTTGCTAAAGGCTAAAGAAGGTTAAAAGTGCCTATGTTGCGGCGCTTCCTGAAGAGCTTTTCAGGCACTTTGGAAGCACTGGCCATTCATTTCAATTGGCAAGGCATTTGAGAGCGCTGTATACAGCGCTCCCAAAGCGCCCCAAAGATGCTGCTTGCAGGATTTTACCTGACGTCCCACAAGCGAAAAATCAATGAGAGTAATAGGAGGCAGTTTTCAGGCACTATTTCTAGCGCCAAAACGCTTGAAAACTGCCTCAGTGTGAGAGGGGTCTTACAGGCAGAACCCCCCCCCCCCCCCCCACACTAAACTTGCATTGTTGAGAGGAGCTTTCGAGCAGAAAAGACGCCTAAGTGCCCAAAAACTAGTGAAAAAGCATGACGAAGCTCGAAAAAGCTCGAACAATTAGCTGAGGGAAGGGTTTGTAAAAAAAAAAAAAAAACACCTTATGGTCAAAAAAGCTCAAGCTTCTTCAAGCTGAAATAAAAGCTTAAATGCCTTTTTTTGAGCTGCATTAGGGATGGACGAACGGTTTGGCCCAAGCATGAGTTCAGGTCAAACATTGGCTGAATCATCGGGGTGTTCGACCGTTTGTTTGGTCCACCAAATGATCACAATGCACTGCGCCGGCGCACAGTGCTTTGGAAGCCCTGATTGGCTGAAGAGCAAATGAAAGTTTTGCCCAATCTGGGCACAGAGCATGATTGGAGAAAGTAATGATGACTGTATTCAATCAGGGCTCATTGCTCTTAGTCCCACCCCACACTATAAAAGTAATCTTTCAATAGCGGCCATTTGTAGTGTGATATTGGTGTGGAGAGAGATAGAACAGGGCTTTGTTCAGTGCTATTAGACAGTTAGTATGCTATTCTGATTCTATTGTCAGTGTATAATATCAGTTTAGTGTGAATCTAGTGATAGTTCAGTCAGTGTGAGTGTAGTGAGTGACCATTCATTTTTACTTTAGTGTGAATCTAGTAATTGTTCAGTGTGAGTGTACTGACCATTCATTTTTACATTAGCGTCAGTTTATTTGGTCAGGGCAGGTTTACTGCAGTATGGTTGTGCATTAGTGCATGTTTAACGCAGTATATTTCAGTGTGTTAGTGTATATTTAACCACTTCAGCCCCGGACCATTTGGCAGCTCAATGACCGGAGGACTTTTTACAATTTGGCACTGCGCTGCTTTAATTGGTAATTGCGCAGTTATGCAATATTGTGCCCAAACGAAATTTGCGTCCTTTTTTTCCCACAAATAGAGCTTTCTTTTGATGGTATTTGATTGCCTCTGCGATTTTTATTTTTTGCGATATAAACGGAAAAAGACCGAAAATTTTGAAAAAAAAAGATATTTTCTACTTTTTGTTATAAGAAAAATCTAATAAACTCAATTTTAGTCATACATTTAGGCCAAAATGTATTCAGCCACATGTCTTTGGTAAAAAAATGTCAATAAGGGTATATTTATTGGTTTGCGCAAAAGTTAAAGCGTCTTCAAACTAGGGTACATTTTCTGGAATTTACGCAGCTTTAAGTTTATGACTGCCTATCTCATTTCTTGAGGTGCTAAAATGGCAGGGCAGTACAAACCCCCCAAAACGACCCCATTTTGGAAAGTAGACACCCTAAGGAAATTGCTAAGAGGCATGTTGAGCCCATTGAATATTTTATTTTTTTGTCCCAAGTGATTGAATAATAACAAAAAAATATATATAAATATAAAGATATATTTTTTTAAAGTTGTCACTAAATGATATATTGCTCACACATGCCATGGTTATATGTGGAATTGCATCTCAAAATACATTTTGCTGCTTCTCCTGAGTACGGGGATACCACATGTGTGGGACTTTTTGGGAGCCTAGCCGCGTAAGGGGCCCCGAAAACCAATCACCGCCTTCAGGATTTCTAAGGGCGTAAATTTTTGACTTCACTCCTCACTACCTATCACAGTTTTCAAGGCCGTAAAATGCCAAGATGGCACAAAACCCAGCCAAATATATAAGAGAGAGTGTCCGCGCTTAGGATAAAAGTATGGGCTGCTGCCTATCTCTAATTGGTACCCATAAGGGTACAATTATATAGTAGGTAAATAACCCAGCCAAATGACCCCATTTTGGAAAGTAGATACCCCAAGCCATTTGCTGAGAGGCATGTTGAGTCCACGGAACATTTAATATTTTGCCACAAGTTGCGGGAAAATGACAAACTTTTTTTTCTTTTGCACAAAGTTGTCACTAAATTATATATTGCTCACACATGCCATGGGCAAATGTGGAATTACACCCCAAAATACATTCTGCTGCTTCTCACGAGTACGGGGATACCACATGTGTGGGACGTCTTGGGAGCCTAGCCGCGTACGGGGCCCCGAAAACCAATCACCGCCTTCAGGATTTCTAAGGACATAAATTTTTGATTTCACTCCTCACTACCCATCACAGTTTTGAAGGCCATAAAATGCCAGGATGGCACAACCCCCCCCCCCCCAAATGACCCCATTTTGGAAAGTAGACACCCCAAGCTATTTGCTGAGAGGTATGGCGAGTATTTTGCAGCTCTCATTTGTTTTTGAAAATGAAGAAAGAAAAATGTATTTTTTTTCTTTTTTCAAAACTTTGTGACAAAAAGTAAGATCTGCAAAATACTCACCATACCTCTCAGCAAATAGCTTGGGGTGTCTACTTTCCAAAATGGGGTCATTTGGGGGGGGGGGGGGGGGGCAGGTTGTGCCATCTAGGCATTCCATGGCCTCCGAAACTGTGATAGGCAGTGAGTGAGGAGTGAAATCAAAAGTTTACACCCTTAGAAAGCCTGAAGGCAGTGCTTGGTTTTTCGGGGTCCTGTACGTGGCTAGGCTCCCAAAAAGTCTCACACATGTGGTTTCCCTATACTCAGGAGAAGCAGCAGAATGTAATTTGGGGTGTAATTCCACATATGCCCATGGCATGTTTGAGCAATATATCATTTAGTGAAAAATTTGTGCAAAAAAAAAAAAAGTGTCTTTTTCCCGCAACTTGTGTCAAAATATAAAATATTCCATGGACTCGACATGCCTCTCAGCAAATAGCTTGGGGTGTCTACTTTCCAAAATGAAGTCATGGGGGGGGGGGGGGGTTGAATTGTCCTGGCATTTTATGCACAACATTTAGAAGCTTATGTCACACATCACCCACTCTTCTAACCACTTGAAGACAAGAAAATTACTCTGAACCCCCAAACATTATATATTTTTAAAGCAAAGGCCCTACAGATTAAAATGGTGGGTGTTTATTTTTTTTTTCACACAGTATTTGCGCAGCGATTTTTCAAACGCATTTTTTTTGGAAAAAACACACTTTTTTAAATTTGAATGCACTAAAACACACTATATTGCCCAAATGTTTGATGAAATAAAAAAGATGATCTTAGGCCGAGTACATGGATACCAAACACGACATGCTTTAAAATTGCTCACAAATGTGAAGCAGCGACAAACTACATACATTATTAAAAGCCTTTAAAAGCCCTTACAGGTTACCACTAGATTTATGGAGGAGGTCTACTGCTAAAATTACTGCCCTCGATCTGACCTTCGCGGTGATACCTCACATGCACGGTGCAATTGCTGTTTACATGTGACGCCAGACCGACGCTTGCATTCGCCTTTGCGCAAGAGCAGGGGGGGACAGGGGTGCTTTTTTTTTTTTTATTATTATTTATTTTGCTTTTTTATTTTATTTTTAAACTGTTCCTTTCATTTTTTTGTAATCATTTTTATTGTTATCTCAGGGAATGTAAATATCCCCTATGATAGCAATAGGTAGTGACAGGTACTCTTTTTTTGAAACAATTGGGGTCTATTAGACTCTAGATTTCTCCTCGGCCCTCAAAGCATCTGACCACACCAAGATCGGTGTGATAAAATGCTTTCCCAATGACGCTGTTTATATCCGGCGAAGTCATGAAATGCTCGTAACTTCTGGTTTCTTAGACTATAGAGATGATTGGAGCCATTCTGGTTTCTGATCAGCTCTATGGTCAGCTGGCGGAACCACCGGCTGCAGTCTCAGGTTCCCTGTTGGGACAGGAGATCCAGAGAAAACCATGGAAGACGGGGGGGGGGGGGACATTCCCTCCCACTGCTTGTAAAAGCAGTCTAGCCACTTGCCGTCCGCGCTATAGCCGAATGACGGCCACAGCGCGGACCTGAATTTCCAGGAGGCCGTCATAGGAAGGCCTCCTCTTTGTGCGCTCCCCCTGTGATCACCGATCACAGATCCGCCACCTATCAATGCCCACCAGTGGTGCCAATCAGTGCTGCCGATCAGTGTAACCGATCAGTGCCCATTATTGCCACCCAGTAGTGCCCATCACTGCCACCTATCGGTGCCCATTAGTGCCGCCTCATCAGCGTACATCAATGAAGAAAAATTACCTGTTTTGCAAAATTTTATAACAAAATATATAAAAAAAATAAATGTTTTTAAAAATTCAGTCTTTTTAAATTTTTTTAACAAAAAATAAAAACCGTATAGGTGATCAAATACCACCAAAAGAAAGCTCTATTTGTGGGTAAAAAGTGATAAAAATTTCATTTTGGTACAGTGTAGCATGACCGCGCAATTGACATTCAAAGTGCATCAGTGCTAAAAGCTGAAAATTGGTCTGGACAGGAGGGGGGTTTAAGTGCCCAGTAATCAAGTGGCTAGAGGCCAATTAGCCACTAGGATTGCTTTTATATGAAAGCGAACTGCTGGCTGAAAAGAATGATACCAAGATGATACCTAAACCTGCAAAGTCCAGCAACATACCAGTACGTTGCTGGTCCTTGTTGGGCATATATTGTAATCTTTTTTTTCCATGAAGCCTATGGGCTGAACGGAAAAAAGATTGATCGGTGGGTATGCCCACCATTAGAATACCTCCCTTCCTCCACCCACTTCCAATGATGGGCATACATACGCCCCAAAGGTTAGGAGAAAATCACTCCTCCACCCCTGCCGCCCCCATGCTTCGGCATATATGCTCTTTTTTTTTAACTGTGGTGGTGAAATCACCACAGACAGCGCTGGAGTCACGGCTTTATGTATTGTGTGAGCAAACGCTGTTGCTGTCAAGATAAATAAATCCGTGCTGCAGCTGAATGGTGTACCTGCTAAGCAAATGATGGTTAACAATAAAACAAAGTAACATTGCAGTATAACAGTAATGCCCAGTACACACGATAGGATTTTCCGATGGAAAATGTGTGATAGGACCTTGTTGTCGGAAATTCCGACCGTGTGTAGGCTCCATCACACATTTTCCATAGGAATTTCCGACACACAAAGTTTGAGAGCTTGCTATAAAATTTTCAGACAACAAAATCCATTGTTGGAAATACCGATCGTGTGTACACAAATCCGACGCACAAAGTGCCACGCATGCTCAGAATAAATTAAGAGACAAAAGCTATTGGCTACTGCCCCGTTTAAAGTCCCGACGTACGTGTTTTACGTCACCGCGTTCAGTACGATCAGATTTCCTGACAACTTGCAAGACAAGTTTGAGCCAACATTTGTCGGAAAAAAATCAATGGATTTTGTTGTCGGAATGTCCGATCAATGTCCGACCATGTGTACAGGGCATTAGACTTACCATACCTGCAAAGCATATACAAAAAAAAAGTAAAAAATAAAACATTTTTTAACGCAACCTGTGCCTAAAATATATATATGCCGACCCTGTGAAAGTGTGTCCTAGTCTGTGCAGTGCTGTACCCTACGCTAATACTCCACTAGTGTATGGCAGCGTTCAAAACATTTACCAATGCAAAGACCAGGATTGTCAGGACAGGAGGGACAAAAATAGAGGGTGTCACGCCTAAATCCGCGCTTTCTACAGACACAACATTTTCTTTGGGGGGCTCGTTGGGTAGGGGTACTTGGGAGGACATACTAAAAATGCCTCTCATGGCAGCCGGCTTACTGCATTTGGATTTGGGAAGGTGAGGTGGAGCACGGTCTGGAAACAGAAGGGCTCTGACGATCTCTTCCTGGAATTTAAGGAAGGATCCAGTCCTTCCTGAAGCTCTGTATAGCACATGAGCGTTCAGCAAAGCCAATTGAAATAAGTATACAGACACTTTCTTGTACCAGCATCTGGCCTTACGGGCAATTAGGTATGGCGCCAACAACTGATCGTTGAGGTCCACCCCTCCCATGTTAAGGTTGTATTCGTGGACACAGAGGGGTTTCTCCACAACACCAGTCGCCGTAGGAATTTGGATCGTCGTGTCTGCATGAAGGGAGGAAAGAACGAAAACATTCTCATTATCCCTCCACTTCACAGCGAGCAAATTATTACACTTGAAGCAGGCTCTTTCCCCCAGCCTAAGACGGTAATCTACAAGCCTCTGGGGTAAGCCCCGGCGATTAGGTCGCACGGTGCCACATGCGCCAATTTGATGATCAAACAAGTGACTAAAAAGTGACACGCTCGTGTAATAATTGTCCACATACAAATGGTACACCTTTCCGAATAAGGGTGACACCAAGTCCCACACAATCTTGCAAGTGCTCCCTATGTAGTCTAGGCAGTTCTCCGGCTCTACGTGACTATCTCTTCCCTCATAAACCATAAAACTACATGTATAGCCTGTGGCCCTGTCACAGAGCTTATACATCTTGACCCCGTATCTGGCACGCTTGCTGGGAAGATACTTTTTGAAAGACAAGCGGCCAGAAAACGTAATCAGGGACTCATCAATGCAGACAACTTGATGGGGAGTAAACAAGGCTGCAAAACGTTGGTTGAAGTGATTTACGAGGGGCCAAATTTTGTAGAGCCGATCATGTCCAGGGTCTCCACGAGGACGGCAGAGTTCATTGTTGTTGAAGTGCATGAACCGCAAGATCTGCTCGTATCGTGCCCTGGCCATGGAGGCAGAGAACACAGGCATATGGTGAATTGGGTCAGTGGACCAATATGACCGCAACTCACTCTTTTTAGTTATGCCCATGTCGAGGTATAGGCCCAGAAAGGTCTTAAATTCGGAAACCGTAATTGATTTCCAATCTCTGGCAAGGGAGGACTGGGGATTAGCGGCGATGTATTGTCCAGCATACAAATTGCTTTGGTCCACAATAGATCTGTAGAGATCTTTGTGAAAAACAGCGAATAAAAATCAAGTGACGTAAAATCAACTGTTTCCACCTAAATTCCGGGTTGGCCAGTAAATGGGGGAAATACGGGTGCGTAGAAGTGGTGGGTTCCCAATTAGGATTGGCGAATTCTGCAGGAAGGACACTATGGTCACGACGGGCCTATCTTTGTCTTTTTGGTGGCAGTGGGACACTACTTGTGCTTGCCACCTCGTCAACTTGAACTGCACTTATTGGACTTGCCACGTCACCACGTGATACTGCAGTGCTGGATGTACGACCAGGGTGTACTAGGCCACTGGTGCTTGCCAGTTCACCAGAAGGATGAGCGGCACTAGTACTTCTCTGCTCCATACGAGAGCCCTGCGGTTCTTGCACCTCAACAACAACAGAAGATGATCAGGGTCTGGTACGCCTGACCTTGGCAGGGACCACAACTCTATCATCAGAGCTATCTGTCATGTCGTTTACCGGATAGTATTCTGAGTCTGTGTCAGGGCTGGGCTCAGCCCTTCCTTCTCTGAGCTGGCCGCTCAGCTGTCGGCTAATTGCCAGCTCCCATCTCTCTCCAGTTACCCAGCTGTTGTTGATTCTGCTCGTCAGTCTTGCCTACTTAAAGCCGTTCAGCTCACTTGATCTCTGCCTTCGCCTTGGTCACATCACAAGAAACCATCTCCTGTGTTCCTGTTTAAAGACTGGCTTTGCTGACATCCCTTCTGGCTCCTTATCCTGCTTGCTGTTCCTCTACTTGGATCCCTGACTTCTGGCCTGGCTGATTACCCGATCTGGTTACTGAACTCTGGCTTGGCTAATTACCCGATCTGGTTACTGAACTCTGGCTTGGCTGACTACCCGATCCGGTTACTGGACTCTGGCTATGCTTTGACTACGCTTACTCTATTTACCTTTTTATTTTTATTATTAAACAAGTGTGATTTTACTGTACTTCTGTCTCGGTCTGGTTCATGGTTTCTGACAGCCTGAATCTAACAGATGAGTGACTTCCTCTTCACTATCTGTCATGCTCAGAAACCTGAAGGCCTCTTCACTACTGTACCTTCGATTTGCCATTTTGGGCTCTAAATTTACTGGTACAGTAGTGAGACTCACAGGTAAAAAAGCTCCTAGGCTGTCAGTAACTGTATCAAATGCTACCAAAAAACTGTTAGCGATCGCAGGGATCAGGCCTCACTCTGCGAATGCTGCAGTTATGTGTGTTCAGTGTTTTGTAAGTGACAGTGATCGATGGATACTGCACTTGGCTGGGCGGAGGGGCAAAATGCAGGTGCTAGCAAGTATCTGGGCTTATCCCACTAACACTGCGTTTTTGGGAACCCTAAAATGCTGGGGACGCTAGTATAGATCTGATCAGATCAGATATTGATCCGTTCAGATACTATACCACTAAGGGAGGTGTATGCTGCATGCGTGGGTGTTAGTGCTACTAGCACTAATCTGACGCTGCCTGGGGCAACGCAGACCCTAACTGACCCTAAAACCTAACTGATATCACCCGTCGCGCGATCGGGGGGTTAAACCTTTATTAGGTAATAAACGGCGGGTATAAAAAACAAAACTAACCAACCAGCGTCACCTGTAACACTTATACGGTGATCACTGGTGAAAGGGTTAACTAGGGGGCAATCAGGGGGTTAAAACCTTTATTAGGTAGTATATGGGGGTACCTGACGCTATAAAAAGCTGACGGTGAACCTAAACACCTACCTGGCTAACTAGCGTCACCTGTGACCTGTTCACCTGTGGATGAAAGGGTTAACGGGGGGGGGGGGGTGATCAAGGGGTTAAACCTTTATTAGGGGGGGTTAGGGGGGTACCCTAGACCTAAAGGGGCCTACCACTAACTGCCCTACCACTTATAACAGTCACAAATGACACCAAATGCAGTGATCAGTAAAAAAATAAACACTGCAATCGGTGACACTGTGACTGGGGATGCAAGGGGTGATTTGTGTGACTGTGTGTGTGCTGTTGTCAGTCTGTTGGTGCACTTACTTGGGTGTCTTCTCTCCTCGGGCGCCGGAACAAAAAGACTAACAAGGAGAGATGACATCACTTCCTCTGCTTCGGTTTATTTTCAGAAGCAGAGGAAGCTTCCCATTCGTCAGGAGCGATTGCGAGGAGGTGGAAAAGAATCGGTGGCCTCCCCCTCAGTACGGATCGCTCCTGCAACAATGCCTACCGCCGCAGGCACGGGGGGGGGGGGAGTTGGAGCCCGACCGGGCCCCCCCGCCCGCTGGGAGGAAGGTACGCCCATATGCCTGCCCGTGCCATTCTGTTGACGTACATCATCGTGCAGCGGTCAGCAAGTGGTTAACACAGTATAATTCAGTGCATTATGTGCTACTTAAATGCAGTATATTTTAGTGTGTTACGTGCCGTTTAACAATATATATATTGTTAAAGCCTTTTGTCAGGTTGGATGGATTTCTCCACCACCAGAGAGCCCTCTTTACCTTTAAGGAAAGGTTTACCTGTTTTTCTAATGGTTCCTGGTATGACCAACTGCGCAGAATGTTTAACTGGAGGGGCCTTGAATGCAATCTGGCCCACTGAATGGCGGAAATCGATGCTGTAAGAAGACCCAACACCGCCATAGCTGACCTGGCTGACACTGACAGGTTGTTCTGAACCTGTTTCACCGCTGATTGGATCTTTTCCCTTTTTTCCCGCGGTAGAAAGACTTTTTAAAGCACCAAGTTTTTGGTGTACCCCAAAAACCTTCATCTCCTGTGAGGGTTCCAGATTGGATTTTTTCAAATTTAGGAGCCACCCCAAGTTCTTCAGGTGATCGATCCTGGGACGTCTGGAGATTTGATAAAACTTGTTCTTTGGAATCTGCGAAAAACAACAGGTCGTCCAGATAACAGACAACTGAAATATCTCTCTCAACTTGAGAGGTTCCAGAGCTTCCGCCATAATTTTTGTGAAGATCCTGGAGGAGGATAAAAGTCCCAATGGTAGAGCTCTAAATTGGAGGTGCCATACTGAGTTCCCCAGGTCCACTGCTAGGCGTAGAAAGCGTTGAGAAGTCTGATTTATCAGAACATGAACATAAGCATCTCTTAAATCCAGGGATGCCATGAAACAGCCTGGAGTCAGTAACTTTGTAATTGAAAAAATTGTATCCATCCTGAAATGTTTGTACCGTATTGATTTGTTCAAGATTTTTAAGTTCAAGATCAAGCGGTACTCCCCTGAAGGCTTCTTTACCAGGAATATATGAGTAGAAGCCCCTGCCCTCCTGATTTTTTGGGACCTGGATGAATACTTCTTGCTGAATCAGATCCTGCAGTAGGTTCATCATTGCAGAAGCTTTTTCCCGATCTTTTGGTAGGGCTGTAACATAAAATCTGCTCGGGGGTGGCTCTGAAAATTCCAGCCTGTATCCCTGAGTTATGATGCTTTTCACAAACAGACTTGGAGATGTCATGTTCCACTGTAGGTGAAAAGCTGACAATCTTCCCCCTACTGGAGTGAGATTGTCACTTACTTTTAGAGGGCTGGTCTGGGAGAGATCTGAAAAGAACTCCTCCTCTTCCCTTATCCCTTTGAGAGACCCAACGGCTCTTACGCTCCTTACCCTTATGGTGCTGTTGAACAGCACGAAAATTCTTTTTAAATCGGCTGTTTCTTTTTGGCAGGGAAAGCCTTTTTCTTGTTGGCTGTCCTATCTAAGACTGTTTCAAGGTCTGGACCACAAAATCACCTGAAAAAGGTAAACTGCACAGCTTAACCTTGGAAGCTGTATCACCAGACCAGGTCTTCAGCCAGACCACACGTCTGGCTGAGTTCACCAGTGCTGATTACCTTGCCACTAACTTAACTGACTCAGCTGATGCATCAGCCATATACTTAACAGCTTTTAGTATCAAGGGAAAAGACTAACAAATCTTTACGTGGCGTGCCTGCTTCAATATGGCTTCTCAGCTTTTCCACCCAGCATTCCAGGTTCCTTGCCACAACCGTGGAGGCCATAGCAGGTTTGAGACCGATTGATGTAGAATCCCAGGCCTTTTTAAGGAGGGAGTCTGCCTTCTTATCCATCGGGTCCTTCAGCACCCCCATGTCCTCCAACGCAAGGTCTGTGCGTCTAGAAACCTGCGAGAAAGCAGCATCTACCCGTGGTTTCTCATTCCAAACTTTAGAGTCTTTATCTTCAAATGGAAACCTTCTCCTAAGGGTCTTGGAGAAAAAAGGGGCCCTCTCTGGGTCCTTCCATTCTTTCTTGACTGACTCTGATAGGACCCTATGAACTAGAAACACCCTGTGTTTAGTTTCATCCAGATCCTGGTACATTTTGTCGTGAACTGACAGTTGTACCTTTTTATCCTGAATTTCCAGAGTAGTGTAGATTGCTCTTAAGAGGTCATCCACTTCCTCTAGGGATAGCTTGTACCGAGAGGTTCTGCTATCGTTTTCCTCTTTCTCATCTGAATCCCTAAGTGAGAGAAGAGTACTTCCCCCTTCGTCACCTGAGTCCTCAGTCTCCACTGGTCTAGATGAGGATGCTTTTGGACTAGGTGGTAGATCCTGGGACTCAACCTGAGCTGCTGTGGTCTGTACCAATATGGACCTGACAGAACTCAGCGAGTTCGTAAGTTCCCTTACAGAGGAGAATAAGTCCTTGTATTGCTGGGATGTTTCTTCCTCCACCAGATCTTTATTACAAGATCTGCACATCGCCTTCTGCCATGAATCTTTTAGGGGGTTCTTGCAAGAAGGACATTTACTTTGACTTGGTGGGTTTGCATGTTTAGTTTTTGCTAACGCTTTTTCCTGTAATGAGAAACAATTTTAACTAAACCTAGTGTCCCTAACCACAAGCACTAGTACATAGCAAAACCACCACCAAGACAGGGAAAAAAGAAAAAAGAAAAACCCAAGCAGTGTAAATAGTGAGATACCCAGTCCATGCTGCGGGGTTCAAGAGAAGTAATCTCTGACCAAGCAGCTACAGGCTCCCCTCAGGGAGGAAACAGACAAAAACCCACAAAGCCTGTAAGGATCAGAAAAAAGGCACCACTGTACCTCTCTTACCTGGCTTGACTGGTGCTAGGGGCGCCTGCATCCGCCGCTGCTGCCTTGCTCTCATCCATCTTGCAGAGAAAGGGTAGCAAATGACAAAAATTTTTTTAATTTTCCCGGCCCTCGCGTCATTAGTGAGGGCCAGAGCGGAAGCGCCGGTCTGTAGATCCGCCCACTGGTCCCTGCATTCCCTACAATCTACCTCCTGGATCACAGTGAGTCTGATATCCGGAATACAGCCACTAAGTGCACCTTAGAGAGCGGTGTCTCTCCACCTCTATTTTTCTCCCTGCACATTGAGCCATTGGGTCTGACAATTAGGATCGGAGCTTGGAGCACACTTGCTGACATTAACCCCTTGTCACCTGGAAGTCATGGTGGTATACTCATTTTCAGATTACCATGAAAATGAGTTGTGCTTACGAAGTCTAATAATTTTATCATCTCATTTTTTTTTTATTGACAGTTGTTTTTAATTTCAAATCTCAGCATGCATCCAATAAATGAACTTTGATTATACCATCAGCAATAGTTTTTTACTACTGGTCCCATTGATCGCTGCATTTTTGTTTATTTATTTTTTTTTTAACGTGGGAACATGAGCCTACAGAGAGGGGAGAACACTAGTACACAAATTGGCAGTCATGTTCCCCCAGCCGCAGCGTATGGTCTCCAGTGGTAAGACAAAAATGAGAAAAATTCCCCTAAATAGACTTTAATGGCACTCAATCAATAATGTATAATAGAAAGTATATAACAAGGTATACAATAATATGTAAAACACTGCCTGGGCAGCACAGTGGTGTAGTTGTTAGCACATTCACCTAGCAGCAATAGGGTCGCTGGTTCAAATCCCGATCACGACACCATCTGCCTGGAGTTTGCATGTTCTCCCTGTGCCTGTGTGGGTTTCCTCCGGGTACTCCAGTTTCCTCCCACACTCCAAAGACATGCTGATCGGTTAATTAGATCCTGTCGAAAAAATTGGCCAAATATGTGTTTGTTGTATGTGTATGTGTATGTGTTTGTAAGCGTGTCAGGACCCCATGGGGCAAAGGACCGCGCTATACTGCAGATGGGCACCGGCAGCAAAAAGCGCCCTGAGGCGATTCAGTTCGTATAGGTAGCGCTATACAAGTCACTCATTCATTCAATGCGTAAATTTTATTTATAGAAATACATTAAAAACATTAGTGATGGAACATTGATCAATTTATATAATGCATATATCATTAATAAAGTTATATGTGAACAAAGACCTCCTCACACCCCTACACGTTTTGGTCTACATATAGAGTCCTTCTTCAGGGGTGTAGAAAATTGGCAGAGGTTCAACTACAATAATAATAGAAAATATACAGTTAGACAATTCTAGGATTAAGAAGGTCATAGAGGATTATAGAATTGAAAAATTGACGTTGCCAGCACTTACATACGTTTGGTTGGTAGAGAGGTTTAACAATGTTTCGTAGGTTCACATAAAAGCTTGCAATTAGAGTAGCACCAAATGGGTAAGATGGTGGGGAGGGCTGTCTTGGGATAAAACAATGGATCATCAAAGTTGGTATATATAAAGGAGGGTGGATCTGTGTCTTTAAGAGGGAAAGAAAAGACCCTCCTGTACTCCACAGCAGCGGTACGGCCGGGGGAATATATTGAGGCAAAAAGGGATCCCTGGGGGTAAAAAGAAGATAAACTAAATATATGGCTATCCTAAATGTATAGTAATTGGTGTATAGGAAAGAAGTAAGAATAGATACACTTATTAAAAAAAAAAAAAAGACATATAAAGAAATTATGTTTATCAAAATTGCGTAGGTAAGTAGGAGTATCTATTAATTATAAGTTTATTTTAATAATAGTTTTGAAAGGAATACAGAATATAATTTATGAAATAGGACTGAAAAATATTAGTTAGTAATAAAGAGATGAACAAAGAGCTCAAATGAACTATTGAATTTATTGTATCAAGTAAGAATTGAAATATACTTGTATGGATGAGTAAAAGAAAATATAGTATGTAAAATTTTAAACTCGTATAAGAGTCAGTGATGAAAGAATAAATAATGAGCTCAAATAAAATGTTACATTTATTGTATCAAATGAGGATTGAAGTATAAATGTGTAGATAAGTGAAAGAAAATAAAGTGTATAAAATTGTAAAAGCCTAAGGTGGCTGCATAAGAGCATATAGTAGAAGTAGAACTCTACTCTCTATTAGGTTATAAAAGGGGCTTAATAAGGCACTATTTAGTTTCCCCATAAGCCAATACTTAGTATAGGATTCAGTAGTAAAGAGGTTTTTGAACAAAAAAGGAAAAATTACCTTTGTTGGAGCCAATTAGAGCACAGACCATCCACACGACCCAAGTCCAGCAAAATGATGCCTGGTTTGGTAGTGGTTTGGTTGAGGTATTTAAGGGGTAATCTCTAAGTAATTAATGCCAGTTAGCTGGCGCTGGAGGTGCGCACAGCTGATACACAGCATGGTTTCCAGGGAAACCTATGAAGCTGCCCCCTGGGCTCGATGTGCGCGGCGCAGCCCCCACCGCGCATGCGCAGAGCGCCGGCACGTCGGAGCGTCATCACGCACACCCAGCTCACCGACACGGAGTGCCAACTCAGCGGACTGCGCATGTCCGCTAGAGTGGCAAGATGGAGGCTGTGGGCGGAAATGGAAAACGTCCATCAGTCGCCAAAAAACGCTGCCCAGAGAGAAAAACTGGGTGGCTTTCCGTGCCGGGCAATTCCCTCGGTCGACCGCAGCCGGAGGAGGACCGAGGGAAATGATGGAAGACAGATATAATGCCCTGCATAAAGACTAAATTATGGAAAAGATGTAACTTACAGTAGTGAGTAATCCATTTTGGGAGAGCATTGTCCAATGCAAAGAAAAAAATATATCAAGCAGCTGATCCCAGATTGAAAGTGGCAGTAATGGACATAAAAAAAAAAAAAAAAAAAATTGAATTAGGATATGGCATATGAGGCTGGACTAGATCTAATTGCATGCCTTGTACAACTGATTAAATATACAGTACAGGAAGTCCTCTGTAGATTTGGGTTCGGTCCCAAATTCCTCCACTGGCTAGGCCTACTATATCAAGCCCCTACAGCGAGAATTCGTGTGAATAATGCCCTCTCGGATTTTTTTCTCCTCCAGAGGGGAACTCGCCAAGGGTGCCCATTATCCCCCAGCTTATTTGCCCTTGCTTTGGAGCCCCTGGCGATAGCGGTCAGAGAGTCAAGCAGTATTGTGGAACTCAGGGTTGGCCCTCTGGAGGAGAAGATATTCCTATATGCGGATGACACTCTGCTATATCTGCATGATGCTGAATCCTCGCTGACTGCAGCACTTGAGACCTTTGATGAATTTGGGAAGTATTCGGGGATCCGTATCAACTGGTCTAAATCCGCTCTGTTCCCATTGGATGACCAGGCCAGAATCTCGGGGGTGCAGACTCCCTTGCCATGGGTGGAGGAGTTTGTTTACCTGGGGATCAGGGTAGCAAAGGACTTGCGGGCCTTTCAACGCCTTAATCTCCAACCGATAGTGGCACAACTTAGAGATCATTGCTCCCGTTGGGCTAGGCTGCCCCTTAATCTTCTAGGGCGCATTAATATTATAAAGATGATCTATCTCCCAAAGTTTAACTACATCTTTAGAAATTGCCCAGTGTGGATACCCCCATCCTTTTTCAGAGACATAGATAGCTGCATTGGCGTTTTTTTATGGCGAGGCCCCCCCCCGGCTAGCTAGACAGACCCTTTTGCTTCCTGTGAGTAGTGGAGGCCTTGCCTTGCCTAATTATTTTGGTGTATTACTGGGCAGCTGTGCTCGTCACGGTAAGATGGTGGATGGAGCAATCAAGAGCCAATGCAGCGACCTGCCTAGAAGCGAACATAGTGGGTTCTCTTACGGAACTTAGTAATCTAGTGTACAGGGGCCCCACGGCATACCCATCCCTCCCGACGTCGACTCGGCAACCTTGCGGGTATGGAAAATGGCTAGACGAAGATTCATATGTCCTAATAGGTGGTCCCCCTATTGTCCGCTGTGGGGTAACCCTGCTCTTCCCCACTTCAGGACGATTCCTGACCCGCAGCTTTGGGCCGATATGGTGTCAAGGTGCTGCGGGACATAGTACAAGCTGGCTCCCTACTCACATTTAGTGCCCTAGCTAACAAATATGGACTTCCGGCATGGATGGCGTTCTGATACCACCAATTGTGCCATGCAGCCAGAGCTCAGTTCCCTGCGCCTCCCAGTCTTGAGGCAGATCCTATTGAGGAGCTGCTGGCACAGGAGTCCCTCAGCAAGCCTCTGTTTTATACCTAGCTCTCCTTCAGACAGACTCACCTAAAATGGACGCTCTATGGGAGAAATGGAAGGTGGACCTGCCTGACTTAGAGAGACCTGGGAGGAGCGTTTTGAAAATAGTTCTAAACTAGTGATATCCTCTAGGGATAAATTCATACAAACCAAATTTTTACATAGGGTGTACTATACGCCTCAGAGGCTGCACAGAATATATCCATCACGCTCCCCAAATTGTCCGTGGTGCCACTCTCCCGAAGGCACTTACCTCCATATGTTTTGGACCTGTTCCAGGCTGTCGCGGTTCTGGGCTGTGGTGGGAGAGTGGCTTAAGGTTCACCTTCAGCTGGATTCCCCCTTAACGGCGGAGCTTGCACTGCTGGGTGTGCAGGACGATGAGCAAAGGCCTAGGTATACTAAGATACTGATCTCGCTTCTACTTTTTTATGCAAAAAAGGAGATTCTGTTAAAATGGACTTCTCGGTTACCACCCACGGTGGGAGCATGGGAAAAATCGGTTAATGCGACTCTCCCATTATATAAATTGACATATACAAGTAGAGGGTGCCCCATGAAATATGAAAAGATTTGGCGGCCATGGACTGATCCCATGTAGTCTGATGCTTTTTGGAAATGGCTACTTATGGTTAAGTTGACCCTGTTGTGTTTTCTCTGCCCTCCCCCCCCCCTATATGTTTAAGGTCCCACTGTATATTAACAGTTTATACTAAAGTGTTGTGATGTCTACCAATGTATAGTCATGAATATATTACTTGGATTTCAACTGTATGTTACTGTAATTGATGTATCTGATATATTTTTCAACGTGAAGTATATGTATCATGCCATGATTTCTATTTTACAATAAAGACCAACCTTGTTGTTAAAAAAAAATATACAGTACAGAATATTGATTCGGACATGTGAAATAATTTGTAAATATACCTTGTTATATACTTTCTATTATACAATATTGATTGAGTGCCGTTAAAGTCCATTTAGGGGAATTTTTCTCATTTTTGTCTTGATTACAGGATGTGGCACTCCTCCCTAAACATAGGTTAGCCTCTCGCCCTTTCTTATCCGGTCTCCAGTGGTAATGGGGATGGAGGAGATGATGATGATGAAGTCACTGACACGACTTTGGTGCCGAATAGAGCAGAGGAGGCAAGTGAGGGTGAGGTACAACCCCAATGGAGGCAGCTATAATGGAAGAGTAGAGAGCAGCCTCCCTATTCCATCACATTGTGGAGCTGTTATATCCCAGCCCACTTCCCATAGCTCAGCTGTCTGGGCCTTTTTTAGCACATGTGCAGCCAATCACACTGTTGCAATTTGCAAACTTTGTCTCAAGAACATCAAGCGTGGCAAAAACACCAGTTGTTTCTGTACCACAAGCTTGACAAGGCATTTAACCTCCCACTACACAGCCCGTTGGCAAGAGCACCTGAAAGCCACACAAAAGGTTCACAATTCTGTTCCTCCTCCTTACTCACCTCGGTCTACCCCCCGCTATACTTCATGACCTCTCAGCAGCCTCCACTGACAGGGATGATGGTATAGCACAGGGTGTCCCAGTTCCTTGCAGCACATCTTGCAGTAGCACAACACCAGCTGTAGACTATAGCTGACAAATTTCTCTGCCACCCACATTCCCAGCGTCTAAATGTAACCTGTCAAAGCTGCTGGCTCTACAACTTTTGCCTTTCCGTCTGGTGTATGTGCTGTACCGCAATGGCAGGTTCCCAGATCTTTTCACACAAGGCCATTCCAGCTCTGTACTATCATGTGGAAGATAATGTTGTAGCCTCGTTGGGAAAGGCAGTCAGCCGCAAAGTCCATGTTATTGCTGACACGTGGTCCAGCAAGCATTGTCAGGGATGATATATTTTGTTCACAGCACACTGGGTAACTACTTGGAAGGATGCAGGACAGGGCTCAGTGCTGCAGCTTCAGTCTTCATACAGCTAGTGGTGATGATGCAAGATCTGTCAGCTCTACCCCCTCCTCCATGCCCCCTCTGCTGAATTGTGCCACAAGTACCCCCCTAAACGTTCAAAGGGCTATTTAATGAGTCAGGTTAAAAGGTGCCATGAAGTGCTTCAGCTGGTGCGTCTAAGGGACAGAAACACACCAGAGTAGATATCCTTGTAGGGGCAGGCCCAGAGGTGGTTCAACCCACCTCAGCTGGATCCAGGAATGGTGGTGTGCGATAATTGGTACAAACCTGCTGTCTGCCCTTAGACAGGGAAAGTTGACGCATGTGCCATGCCTGGCACGTCCTCAATTTGGTGGTGCAGAGTTTCTTAAATAGGTACTCAGGGTTGGAAGATCTGCTAAAGCAGGCCAGAACAGTCTCTAGCCATTTCAGACGGTCATACACAGCCAGTGCTCGGCTGGCTGAAATTCAGCAGGAATTCCACCTGCCCGTAAACTGCCTGATTTGTGACATGACCACCAGGTGGAACTCAACTTTGGCAATGCTACAGCGGCTGCACATGCAGCAGAAGGCTGTCCACGGGTACCTGTGCGAGTATGGCTTTATGCAGAAACTATTCTTCCTACGCCACAGAACAAGAGGAGAGGGAGGAGGATGATTCTGGTAGTTTTGGAGATATTGATGCAGAGGAAGATGTACGTCAAACCTTAAGAGATGGTTTTCCATCCCCAGAACCCTTGAGAGTAGAACGCGGCTTGGAGGAGACCGTTCCAGATAATGTAATCCTCAGAGACCCCAAAGGAATCTGCTTCTCATGCCTCTGCAAACTTACGGTGCATGGGCTCCCTCATGCTTCAAAGCCTGCGAAAAGACCCAAGTATACATGGCATAAAGGAGAAGGATCACTATTGGTTGGCAACCCTCCTTGACCACCGTTACAAGGGGAAAGTCTCAGAACTCATCTTGTCCCCACAGAGGGTGCCTTAAAGAGGAGTTTATCCAATGCTTTTCCTGGCTCTGGTAGGTTACAGTGTCGTGGAAAACGTAGTTTTGAGGTTTCTGTTGTTCAAGAGAGGAGCGGTGGAGAAGGGGGCCACCTAAGTGATGTATTTCACTATTTTTTTGAGAAAGCAGCACAATTAGATTCCGCTGCTGTCAAAGTCAGTGAGCCAATGGCGAAAGAAGGGGGCGGGGCCAGGCCGTGGCTCCATGTCCGACTAGACACAGGGAGCAGCAGCTCGGCTGCTTGCTGTGGGGGAACTCAACAGAAGGTAGGGGGCCAGGAGTGCCGCAGAGGGACCCAAGAAGAGGAGGATCTGAGCTGCTCTGTGCAAAACCACTGCACATCGGAGGCGAGTATAACATGTTTCTTATTTTTATACAAGAAAAAAACAGGACTTTAGTATCACTTTAAGAATACATACTTGTTTATGTATTTTTCACTTGTTTAGGTGAGCTGTGTAGTACCAGACGTGGGAAGAAAACCACCCCACTTCACCCCAACCAGGAAACTACCAAAACTGAAATATAATAGTTCTGAAACACTATCTGATGAAACCTTATCCAATGTCAGTGGTAGTGATAACATCTACAAGTTATCCAGTGGTTAGGTCTACACCAGCAGCAATTGCTGGCATATTTAGCTGGCACACAGAAAACATTACACAAGAATGCGTGCGTGCCAAAAGTCTGTGCCCACAACAATACAAGGGTGAAGTCAGAGGTTCCAACTGGCTATTACAGGAATTGGTGTTTACAAACTGTTTCTGTTCCATGTTGTGTTCTTTCAGGACTCCTAAGAAGACTTCATAATGACCTCGCCTTATAGAACCAGTCAAACTCTCAAACAGATTCACCCTTCCCCCAACCAAAATGAAATAGACGGTAAAACCCATTCACATGCCATACAATTATGCCTATGACTTAGTTTAAAAAAAAAAAAAAAAAAAAACTATAAAAAGAGACAAACTATTTCATAGCAAATGTGCAAAGATACAATTATGTATGGGGTAAATCTAGTTTCAACAGGTGCACAAAATCTCATACTTTACTTTCCTGGTGCCTAACACAGCCTGTGTGTGGCAATAGGTATACAAAAGCCCAAACTGGTCCTGGTCTCGACCTACTGCTGGAAAAAAAAAAAAAATAAGGAGTATCTGTAACTAATGTGATAGGATTGGTTGTAATGCCTTCATTGCTGTGCCTTGGGCTCCTTTTAGATTAAGGACATCTCAAACTCACATGATTTCCAGTGCAATTTGACTTTACATTCTCTGGACCAAAGTCACACCAAAAGTTGGACCAAAGTAGTGCAGGAACCTTTTCTGAAGTTGCAGCAACTTCTGTAACATCTGTAGGAACGGCTCTCATAGAAAAAAAAATGAATTTCACACGACCTGCGACTTGGTGTCCCACAAGTCAGATCCCAAGTCGCAGAAGTGTGAAAGGAGTCTTAAAGTGTAACTAAAAGGCAAAACTTTTTTTTTCGTTTTGAGTAGAGTGGAGATAGAACACCTGCCAGTTTAACTGCTGTCTGTGCCCCCATTAGGGAGATTCATCCCGTTTGTCCTGTTTACCATTATGAAAGTGACAGTAAAAGAAAATCCCAAATTTTGAATTGTCCCCAGAAAAGTAATTTAGGGGAAATCTTCCAATGGGGACACTAGTTCTGGTGACCTGGGGGTCCCCAAGAAATTACCCTTATTTGCAGGGATTTCCTCTCACTACCTGTTTGGCTATGGGACATAAAGTGAAGGGAAATCTCCACAATGGGACATAGATGGCAAAAGTAATTCTTACAGGGGTTATAATCCTCCCTTAAAAACTTTACGTTTTGCCTATAGTTCTCACCAGCTGTGTTGCCCAACACAAGCACAAAATTATTTGCCTTCTGTGTTGTGGCTTCAGTTCACAGCAACATACCATTGGTGTTGACAGAAAAAAATAAAAAAAAGGGTAGGCCATGTTGCATTATTGTGCAGAAATATCCGAACAACTAACACATAAAGTGCATAAGAATTAAATTGTTTTAAATAAAAAGTCAGCACACCAATGCATTTTACCAAAGCATTGCAGTGCACACCAGTGTGTTATACAAAACGCACTGGTGTACAAATTCTGTTGTGCGGCCCTTTGGACATGTCACGTGCCGCACATGAGGCCCTCTTTATTTACCAGATTGACCACCACTGCTCTACTCTCTTGACATCAAGACACATACACAAAAGAAGCGTTTATGCCATTTAATCACATTTCTCACATCATACAACCGCACGCTACCATGTAGCAAAAATAATCTTATTTACACAATAACTGCAAAGTTTTACCAAAATGATTTAAAAGAGGTTTCATTTACCAATATACAGGAGGATCTTTTATGATCACTAACCTGTGTATGTCTGTGTATTTGTTTTTACATACACTTCTTAGTAAAACAGCTAGATGTTATACAGCAGCATTGTTTTGTTCAACAGCAGGGTAAAATGGGCATCATTTGCACTTCTTTGAATCAAATTCTTTTCTTCCCTTTCCACCAAATCCACGGATACCTTGTATTTTCTTTAGCCGCTCTTCAATAGTGTGAATTATATCCACCTCCTCTGGAATATGTATGTAGCGCACATTGCGTCCATTGATAAACAAGTCATCCAGCTTGGATTCCTTGCCCCGACGGTCTGTATAAGTGACCTTTTCTAAGCGTACGTTCATGAAAGCATCTACATTTATAACCGAACCTTTAGCAGAACTCTCATCTCGCAGCTCCACAGTAGTGGCATGTCCATGCAGTCCCTGTAAAAGGATGACTAGGCTATTTTCTGCAATAGTCCTCTCCTTTACTGAGTGGCTTACTTCCATGATGACACCTGCAAAGTAAAATACAATAATAAAAATAATCTAAAAAAGTGAAAACATATTGCTCATATCACACAGTGAGGGAGGTGAATTGCATAAATAATCACATTTGTTTCACTCATTAAAAAAGTTAGCAACTCTGTAAGGACTTATTCAGGGGTTCATACAAACAAGCACTAGATGCTACTGCATATTCAGCATTTAAAGCATTTAAAGCGGAAGTAAACACAGATTTAACAGTTTCAAAAAAAGTTACATTTCCGGAACATGCCAGGAATTTAACTGCTCTCAACCAAAAACGGTCAAACCATGCAATGGCTGGTGTTATAACTGATCGCATGTGCAGTATCATGGCAGTTAAAAATTAAACAGAAGCCAAGATGGCAGCTTCCTTGGCTGAAAATGATAGGAAGATTTACTTCCACTTTTTTTTTCTTAAACATGTATTGGGCATGAGCATGGATATGTCCACAGTTGCTGTTTGCATAAAGAAAGGCTTAGGCCTCGTATATGCATTGCAAAAAAAAAAAAAAAATGCTGCAGGACCTAGATTTTTATGTAATGAAGTGCGTTACAGCCCATTCAGTTTAAACGGGTTGTAAAGCCCTCAAGGTTTTTCACCTTAATGCATTCTGCTGTCTGTGTCAATGGACGCAGCAGCAGGACTCGGGAGTGCGCCTGCATGAGTGCCCCCACGGAAAGCAGCTCTCCGTAGGGGCACTTGAGAAGAGGAGGAGCTAGGAGCGCTGCTGGGGGACCCCAGAAGAGGAGGATTGGGGCCGTTCTGTGTAAAACCCTTGCACAGGGGAGGCAAGTATAACGTGTTATTTAAAAAAAAAAAAAAAAAAAACAACAACCTTTACACAACCCCTTTGTTAGTCACACAGAAAAACTCCAGCAAGCACTCTTGTGTGAACACCCCTCTTCTGTACAACATAAAAAACTCTATATATTCTAGAAAGGGTGGGTTGTACAATACATTTGCATATCCTTTTAGCAAGCGTTATTCAGATGTAAATTTCCTTTCTGGATGAATACAGGGTTCTCCTTTGACTCTACAACTACAGTTCAGTCCTACAGCTCCTGTTTGTGGAATGCTACCTCTCCATTATTAACTTTTCAGATTTCTGTGCATGTTGGGATGCCCATTTTTAAAATCTTAGCTTAGGAGAGAAGATCATCTCACAGAGGAGAAAGACACAGGGGAGGCTTCTCAAACAAGTGATCACTGTGATTAGAAACTCATCCTACTCACTACTGATTAATAACGAGACCAGCACACTTTCAGCACAAACACAGCTTTGCATATGTGGCTGCATGGCACAAGGTCCAGTCCGAACTGCCACATGTATGCGTAAGCCCAGCCTTAACCCCTTTTCTACTGTGGTACATCTAATTCTAATCAATGGATCAGCTGCCTCTTACTTAACCCATTTTTTAAAGTTTTCACTGCCAAGCCGTATTTATACATCTCATCTTCAAACTGTCTCTCTAATGAGCCTTCACCTCCCTTATCCTACACATCAACCCCTTCACTACCATCCTCCCACTGTATGTGGCCTGTATTTTAAGCCATTTGCTTTCTTCTTCCTCTGTGTATGACTTGTACAATAATGTATCTAGTGCACCATTACCAAGTTCCAGGTTTAATCCCCTCAATACCAACAAGTTTAATTTCCAAAAAAAAAAAAAAATGGCAGAAACCAGCGTCACTTTGGGGTGTCCGCTTTCCAAGTATTCTTACTATTCTGTCATGTTTATTTTAACAGAAAGTAGAGGAAATCTTTTTTGGCTAAATTATTGGTATTTTTTTTCCCTGTTCTATAGTACAAAATAGAAGACTCAGTGGTTACTAAATACCACCAAAAGAAAGCTTTACAGGCAGTCCCCGGGTTACAAACAAGGTTCTGTAGGTTTGTGTTACTAACCCCACAACAGTAAAATCAGTCTGTATTTGCAGTAAAGCATGCTAGTTATATTCACTGTGAAACCTAAGGGGTTAACCCTCTGCATTGTGTAAAAAGGCTGCTTGATCCTGTCTTCTCTGGTCCTTCCCTTCTTCCACAGTCCCCAATCTATCTGCTGATAGAACAGAGCCTTGGAGGCACTCTGCACATGCTCAGTTTGGTGTGTATTGCTAGAGAGCTTTTTTTTTCTTGGGAGGGTGCATGTGATCAGCACAGGGCCAATCAGCACTGGCCTGGTAATGAATTAGCATATACAGGCTGGTACCCAAGTGGTTAAGGCAGTCTGGGCACATGTACACTTTAAAATTGCATTCACCAGAGATCGTTATTCCAGAGGGTGATGGGTTAAGGCCACAGTCAGGGATTTACTGCTGTCTGTGTAGCAGCTGGGGATATGCACTCTGGGTGATCTCTGTCACCAGGAACCAAAGTAAGGTCAAATCCAAAATGTGGGTTGTCACCAGAACAGGAGAGAAATCTTGCATCAAGGACATCTGTTCAAATGACAACTAAGGGCCTGTTCACACTTGTGGCACACTAAACTGTAGGGCTGCTGAAATTAATCGCAGCATCGATGCATCGCGATTCGGGTGTCCCCGATGCGGCATCGATGCATGCGACCCTAAAAATCGATGTCTGGCCCCGCCCCCTCCCGGTAGAGCGCTCCGTGCATAAAGTTGTTTTTAGTGTGTGTATATTCCGGTCATGTGATTCTCAGCCGCGCCTCCCTCCTCTCAGTCTCTCCTGGTGTCAGCTCCGCCCACTGACTGGAGCTAACAGGTCAGAAGAGAGGCGGGCGGGGCTGACATCAGGAGAGACATGAGAGGAGGGAGGCGCGGCTGAGAGTCTCATGACCGGAATATACACACACTAAAAACAACTTTATGCACGGAGCGCTCTACCGGGAGAATTCACTGACCTGAGATGTGACAACCGGCGGAACACCGGCCGCACGAATGGAGATCGGGGGGAGATGGTGAGCAGGCAGATCTCCTGTAGCATGTCTGCAGTCTCTGATCATCTCCTGTAGCATGTCTGCAGTCTCTGATCATCTCCTGTAGCATGTCCGCAGTCTCTGATCATCTCCTGTAGCATGTCCGCAGTCTCTGATCATCTCCTGTAGCATGTTTGCAGTCTCTGATCATCTCCTGTAGCATGTCCGCAGTCTCTGATCATCTCCTGTAGCATGTCCGCAGTCTCTGATCATCTCCTGTAGCATGTTTGCAGTCTCTGATCATCTCCTGTAGCATGTCCGCAGGCTCTGACCATCTCCTTTAGTATTTTGGAAGAGAGCCTGGAGCTCCTCTGCTGTCTCTTTTTTTTCTTAAGAACAGATAGAATAAAAAAAATGGAGTTCTCCTGACTACTTTAATTTTTTTTTATGAAAACCATGAGCACCTGCGGACTTGCGCTGTAATCGTGATGCATCGCGGAATCGAATCGAATCGAATCGTTGACTTGATAATCGTAATCGAATCGAATCGTGAGGCCAGTGAAGATGTGCAGCCCTACTAAACTGTTCCTTTTAGTATGCAGGCTGGTCTCCGTTGTGCGTTAGCATGTTTCATTTCATGCATTTTTATGAATCGCAGCTGAGTGGAAACAAACGGTGACTTCAATTGGAGAACTGGAGCACTGGAGCACAGTCTGTATGGGCCGGTAGGCCGACATGTGTACATGGGGAGGAGGTGGTGTTGCTAGTAGGAGGATGTGTCCTGTGATGGACAATTGATTATTCCAAGTTCCATACCCAGGTGTTCTAGATGGGGTATAAATAAGAACAATATCTACCATACACTACAGACTAGATGGCAGCTTCCTTGGCTGTAAGTCCCCGTTCACACCGGTGCAACTTGTCATGCGATTTGAAAGGTCAAATCGCTCCCTTTTGTCGGCAATGGAACTGTTTAAATTGGTACGATGCAGTCTTTGCACTGCCGTACCGGTTTGAAGACATAGTTGCTGCACTAGTTTTGGCGATTTCAGGTGCGACTTGCATAGACAGCTGTGCATCAAGTCACACAGATGTCAGCCAAGTTGCATTGACATGCGGTTTTGAAATCATGTGTTTTATGTGAAGTTGCACAATTTCAAAGCTGCATTCAGTGAGAACTTAGACTTAGAGCCCTTTCACACTGGGGCGGTTTGCAGGCGCTATTGCGCTAATAATAGCGCCTGCAAACCGACCCGAAAGTGCCGCTGCTGTGTATCCAGTGTGAAAGCCCCGAGGGCTTTCACACTGGAGCGATGCGCTGGCAGGACGGTAAAAAAGTCCTGCCAGCAGCATCTTCGGAGCGGTGAAGGAGCGGTGTGTATACCGCTCCTGCCCATTGGAATCAATGGGACGGCGCGGCTATACCGCCGGCAATGCGCCTCTGCAGAGGCGCTTTGCGGTGGTATTTAACCCCTTCTCGGCCGCTAGCGGGGGGTAAAACCGCCCCGCTAGCGGCCGCATACCGACGGTAAAACGCCGCTAATAATAGCGGCGTTTTACCGCCGACACCGCCCCCCGCCCCAGTGTGAAAGGGCTCTAAAGGATAGGAGGGTTCAGTTGCACTGTAAATAAGTGGGTTTAGTTTCACTTTAATCCTTTGGTGTTTACAAGTTAAAATCCGTATTTTTTGCTAGAAAATTACTTAGAGCCCCCAAACATTACACCATTTTATTCTGTAGATTCTCTGCTAAAAATTATATTATATATATTATATATATATATATATATATTAGAGGTCGACCGATATATCGGCCGGCCGATATATCGGCCGATATTTGGCTTTTTTTACTTAATTGGCATCGGCCGATTGTGCTGATAAAAAAAGCCGATAATAGCTTCAGCGGGACTTGCAAATGACTTCTGTAATATAAGTCAGTGCAAGTTGTCTATAGTTTGTCTTCTCTCCTCCTCTGGGCAGCCTGCCAAGTCTGATAAGAAGATACATTGTATCTTTTGGTTCTTTTTATCAATAGACTGAACTCCATGGAGAAGTTTTCAGTTTAACCATTTAAAGACTAAATCTTTTTTGACATTTGTTGCTTACAAGTAAAAATCCTGTATTTTCTGCTAGAAAATCACTTGGAACCCCCAAACATTATATATATATATTTTTTTTAGCAGAGACTCTAGGGAATAAAATAGCGGTTGTTGCAATATTTTATGTCACACGGTATTTGCGCAGCGGTCTTTCAAACGCATTTTTTTTTAAAAAAATTAATGAAAAAAAAAAAAAAAAAAAAAAAAGCAGTAAAGTTAGCCCATTTTTTTTCGTCCAAAAGTTTTGATTACCTGTTTTTGTGTATTTAATATTTAAGATATAGTTATTTTTTTTTCATCTAAATTATACATACAAGTGAACTGATTGGAGGTTTGTTTTGTTTAATAAATGTTTAAATATAAAAAATTTTCTATATCACTTATTACTTAAGGTTGCTTTCACACTGGAGCGGGCATGCGTTGACGGTAAAACACTGTTAGTTTTAGCGGCGCTTTACCGTCATTTTAGCGGCGCTATTCGGCTGCTAGCGGGGCGCTTAAAACCGAGCTAGCGGCCGAGGAAGGAGTTAAATGCGCCCATGAAGCGCTGCTGCCGAAACACTTTGCAGGCGCTTCGGCAGCGGTGCACATTCGTTTCAATGGGCAGGAGTGGTGGAGGAGTGGTATACACCGCTCCAAAGATGCTGCTTGCAGGACTTTTTTTTATTATCCTGCCATCGCATCGCCTCAGTGTGAAAGCACTCGAGCTTTCACACTGAGACTGCAGGGGAGCCGTTTTACAGGCGCTATTTTTAGCCCAAAAGCACCTGAAAAACGCCCCAGTGTGAAAGGGGTCTAACTGTTAGATTTTATGAGATGAAGGGAAAAAAAAAAAATCGGCCCAAAAAAATCGGCATCATATATCGGCCACTGCGATTTCTAAATATCGGCATCGGCCAGGGAAAAACCCATATCGGTCGACCTCTAATATATATATATATATATATATATATATATATATATATATATATATATATATATATATATATATATATATATTTTTAGCAGAGAATCTACAGAATAAAATGGTGATTGTTGCAATATTTTATGTCACACGGTATTTGAGCAGCGGTGTTTTAATTGCAACTTTTTGGGAAAAGGGACACTTTCATGAATTTTAAAAACACGAAACAGTAAAGTTAGCCAAGTTACAGAGGAGGTTTAGTGCTAGAATTATTGCTCTCGCTCTGACGGTCGCGGCGATACCTCACATGTGTGATTTGAACACCATTTACATATGCGGGCACAACTTCCGTATGCGTTTTCTTTGCTGCGCGAACTCGCGGGGATGGGGGCGCTTTAACCACTTAAGGACTAGCCTCGTTTTGGATTTTAGGTGTTTACATGTTTAAAACAGGTTTTTTTGCTAGAAAATTACTTAGAACCCCCAAACATTATATATGTTTTTTTTTCTACCACCATAGAGAATAAAATGGCGGTCATTGAAATACTTTTTTTTGCACCGTATTTGCGCAGCGGTCTTATAAGCGCACTTTCTTTGGAAAAAATTCACTTTTTTGAATAAAAAAATAAGACAACAGTAAAGTTAGCCCAAATTTTTCTTATATTGTGAAATATAATGTTACGCCAAGTAAATTCATACCCAACATGTCACGCTTCAAAATTGCGCCCGCTTGTGGAATGGCGTCAAACTTTTACCCTTAAAAATCTCCATAGGCGACGTTTAAAACATTCTACAGGTTGCATGTTTTGCGCTACAGAGGAGGTCTAGGGCTACAATTATTTCTCTCGCTCTACCGGTCGCGGCGATATCTCACATGTGTGGTTTGACCACCGTTCTCATATGCGGGCACTATTTGCGTATGCGTTCACTTATGCGTGTGAGCTTGTCAGGACGGGGGGGTTTAAAAAAAAAAAAATTATTTTTATTATTTATTTTACAATATTTTATTTATTTTTACACTGTTTTAAAAAAAAATGGTGTCACTTTTATTCCTATTACAAGGAATGTAAACATCCCTTGTAATAGAAAAAAGCATGACAGGTCCTCTTAAATATGAGATCTGGGGTCGAAAAGTCCTCAGATCTCATATTTGGACTAAAATGCAAAAAAAAAAAAGTCGTTTGAAAAAATGACATAAAAAAAATAAAATAAAATATGCCTTTAAGAAAAGTGGGTGGAGCTGATGTAATGACGTCGCTTCAGCCGTCCAATGGTATGGAGACGGGTGGCGGCCATCTTAGCCTCACTTGTCTCCATACCCAGGCACGGAAAAGTCCAGATCGCCTCCGCCGCTACCGACGGCTCCGGTAAGCAGCAGAGGGCGCGGGAGAGCGGCAGAAGGGGGGGTGGCACCTCTCCCGCCGCCGAGAACGGTGATCTGGCTGCGAACCCACCGCAGAGACCACCATTATCGTACACAGAACCGGCTCCTGTAAAGATGAATACCTCGGTTGTGGCAGCAGGTGCTGCCGTTACCGAGATATCCATCTTCAAAGTGCTGACGTGTATGTACAGGAGTCGGTCGGTAAGTGGTTAAAAAAAAAAAAAAAATTCTTATTTTATTTATTTTTATATTATTAAATTGCCAGCGCCGTAGATGGAAGCCAAATTCTCAGCAGAGTGAATGACTGCTTGACTCATATACCATCCCAATAATCCCAATACCATCCCAATAATCCTCACAACCACCATTCCACTGATACTGACGCATATCTGCATCTATGTTTGCAGTTTCTTTATTTATTGATCTCCATCTTTTTGCTCCCTGTGGTTGCAATTTGGCCCTTTTGCTGTCCCGTCGTGGTTGGGTCTGGTCATGCTGGTGCTGTTGAGGTTTTACTGGGTCATTTTGGGGAATTGCTAAAAGTGTTGGATGACTCACTTAACAGTTGCATATCCCTTGAAAAAGCGACAATGCGAAACATGTCGGGTTAATATGCAACAACTACCACCTGTGAACTCGTAGTATAAACCTTTTTTCCCCCCACTTGACCATATTGTGTATTTTATACTGTTTGAGAAGAAAAAAAAGAATTTTGTCTGTTGTTATATACAAACCATGCTCTTTTTAATTGATTGTAAACAATAAACTGTTTTTTAAGAAAGAAAAAATTGCACCGTTAAAATCCCTTTAGCTCCTTTCTATGTTTATATATATTATTAAATTGTGTTTAATAAAAAAAAAATTATCACTTTTATTGCTGTCACAAGGAATGTAAACATCCCTTGTGACAGTAATAGGTGGTGACAGGTACTCTTTATGGAGGGATCGGGGGTCTAAAAGACCCCCAATCCCTCCTTTGCACTTCAAAGAATTCAGATCACTGTATTCGGCGATTCTGAATACTGTATATTTTTTTTAAAACCGGTGCCATTGGCAGCCGAGTAAACAGGAAGTGACGTTGCTTCCGTGTTTACAATCAGGTGACTGGAACGAAGCCGTTTACGGCTCTGTACCTAGCCGCCGGAAAAGGCGGATCGATGAGCGGGACTCCCGGTGGGACGGGAGCCCCTTTCAGAGCGGCGGGGGGGGTCCCCTCCTCCGGGATAACAGCCGAGCGGCTTTTAGTCACTTCGGTTGTAATCCCTGGAAAGCCGATCGCTGGCTCTACAAAACGGTATCGGGATGATGCCTGCAGCTGCGGGCATCATCCCGGTATAACCCCCGAAAGCGGAGGCCGCACATCTGCGTACGCTCGGCTAGAAGGGGTTAACTGAACGAACTGAAGATAGAAGCCAATTGGTAGCCATGCACATCTGCTCCTGATTCTGCCTGCTCTAGTTTTGATCATTTCCCCTCTATACGCCGTGACTGGTGCGTTTCCTCACTGGATCAATGCCATTTACCACAAGTGTCAATAGACAGCCCCATTCACACCATAACACTGATGTGAGGTGCAGTTTTTTTCACAGCACCACAGCCAGGGTGGATAAAAAAAATAAAAATTTATAGGATTTTTTTTTTTTAAATCTGATATTTTTGGATTTAAATCAAATTTATTTTAATAAAATGCTTTTGGAGTAAAAAAAAAAATCTATCTAAAGATAATTATTACTGAATCTTAAATAGAAAAAACTTATTTTATTCAGCATGAAATGGCGCTTAGTTCTGTAGCATGCGGCTGTATATTCTGCAATATTTACATTTTTTGCTAGGGTTGTCCCGATACCGATACTAGTATCGGTACCGATACCGAGCATTTGCCCAAGTACTTGTACTCGGGCAAATGCTCCCGATGCTTCCCCCGATACCTGGAAGACAGCTGTGATCGGCGCGTGGGGGAGTTGCAAGGTTCTCCCCCAGCGGCTTTCACCAGCTTTAGTGACATACAGCGGTGATCGCTCACAGCTGACTGTCACTGCATCCTCCTCCATGCCCCCTCCGTTCCTCTGTGCCTCTCCGCTGTCCCCTGCATTCCTCTCTCCTTATCTGTCCCCCTCCGCTCTCCCCCTCCGTTCCTCCGTCCCCCTCCTCCTTCCTTTGTGTATGGATAGAGTCAGCTGACTCTGTCCATTCACATAACTGAAACATTGTAATCTCCTGTGATTACGATGTGTCAGTTTATAAATGGAGAGAAGCCGCTGTCTTCTCTCCATTCATTCTCAGTGCAGCTGAGGCTGCAGAGAAAGGGACTGGGGAATCTCTATCCTCTGTCTCTTTCTCTGTCTCAAGGGGGAGATATCAGAGGTCTGTTAAGACCCCTGATATCTCACCAAAGCCCCCCAAAAGGGCTGATTAAAAAAAACAAAAACAATAAAGAATAAAAAAATAAAAATTGTAAAAAAATAAAAACAAAACACACACACATACAACGTTCACCCCCCCCCCCAAAAATAGCAAAAAAAAAACTGTCACGTGACATTAAAAAAAAAGTATCGGTAATCGGTATCGGCGAGTACTTGAAAAAAAGTATCGGTACTTGTACTCGGTCCTAAAAAAGTGGTATCGGGACAACCCTATTTTTTGGTAAAGTCATTCAATGAATCCAAGCTCTGCAAGCTGAAATAACATGCACTGCATTGATGCATTCACACAATTTCACAGTAACCATGAGATAAAACAAAGTTCAGGAAGATTCCTTTATCCCATTGTTTTGCAAATCTTTATACGCTACAAACTCTATGATTGAAGAGAAATGCATCTGTATCAGGCTCTAAGTGTGAGAAAGGAAGGGCAAGCAGCAAAAATGAAAGTGAAACTTTCTAAAGCAGCTTATGAACCTTGTGATCTTTCTGCACATAGCTTGATGTGCTTTATTCCTCCCTTGAGGAGCAAAATGGCAGCAGGCCATAAAAGAGACCCAGTTTGGGAATATTTACTAACCTGACAGCTTATTATTCTAAATAGGAAACCTTAATTTTGCTTGCAAATATTAACCACTTCAGCCCCGGAAGGATTTACACCCTTCCTGCGTTGCTTTAACTGACAACTGCTCGGTCGTACGATGTTGTACCCAAACAAAATTGACGTCCTTTTATTCCCCACAAATAGAGCTTTCTTTTGGTGGTATTTGATCACCTCTGCGGTTTTTATCTTTTGTGCTATAAACAAAAAAAAGCGACAATTTTGATTAAAAAAAAGCAGTATTTTTTACTTTTTGCTATAATAAATATCCCCCATAAATATATATAAAAAAAATAATTTCTTCCACAGTTTAGGCCAACATTTTTGGTTAAAAAAAAAAAATTGCAATAAGCATATATTGATTGGTTTGTGCAAAAGTTACTGCGTCTACAAAATAGGGGATAGATTTATGGCATTTTTATTAATAGTTTTTATTAGTAATGGCGGTGATCTGCGATTTTTATCATGGCTGCGACATTGCGGCAGACAGATCGAACACTTTTAACACTATTTTGGGACCACTGGCATTTATACAGCAATCAGTGCTATACAAATGCACTGATTACTGTGAAAATATCACTGGCAGGGAAGGGGTTAAACACTAGGGGGCGATCAAGGGGTTAACTGTGTTCCCTTTAGAATGTTAACTGTAGGGGGGATAGGCTCACTAGAACATGACAGATCACTGCTACCGATCACTGGGAGCAGTAGATCCCTGTCATGTTGCTAGGCAGAACTGGGAAATGCCTTGTTTACATAGGCACACCCCCGTTCTGCCTCACCGTGCAGCGATCGTGCAGCAAGAATGAGTCCTTACAATTACAGAGAACCTGTCATTTCAGATCCATCATGGCAGCGCCTGTTAGTGGGCATCCACGTCCCACACCTTGTTGTGTCACTGCCGCATCACCAACCATCCCATTAAAGCGAATAGGACTGTCGGTGAGTCAATAGCCGGTCACAGGAGGAGCTGCTGCGGGACAGAGATGACAGTTGCTCTTTAAAAATTAATAATAAAAAAAAATGACCAGTTACACTTACCGGTAACTGTGTTTTTGGGAAGTCTTCCAGGACGGCACCCTGAGAGATGACTGGTCCACCTGACAGGAAACACAATCAAAGAGGTTAAAAGCCCCCACCCCTCCCCGTGCTCCTCAGTTGTGACAAAGTATTGACCCACACCAGTGCACAAGAGTGAAGAAAACCAATACCACCACACGCTATGTATTAAATTATACCTACAGAGAACTGGTGGGAAGTAGGCCTGCCGTCCTGGAAGACTTCCCAGAAACACAGTTACCGGTAAGCGTAACTGATCATTTTTTCAAGTCGTCTTCCAGGACGGCACCCTGAGAGAGGAGCAAGTAGCTCAGGCCTACCTTAGGGCGGGACAACCGTTTGCAGGACCTTCCTGCCAAACGCCAAATCCTGAGGGGACAGTAACTCCACCCTGTAGTGCCTCAGGAAGGTGTTCTGGCTTGTCCATGTAGAGGCTCTATATATCTGCTCCACCGAAGCTCCGGCCCTTCCCGCCCAAGAGGTTGCCAGAGATCGCATGGAATGGGCTTTAAGGTCCCTAGGGGCTGCCTTACCGGACTGCTCATAGGCTAAAGAAATAGCATGCTTAATCCATCTAGCTATGGATGCTTTAGATGCTTGTTGGCCCTTCTTTTCGCCAGAAAAGTTAACTAAAAGATGGCTGGACTTTCGAAATGCCTTAACTTTTTCTAAGTAGGATAATAAACAACGTCTGACATCCAGACAGTGAAAAGAAACATCCCTCTCATTTTGGGGATCATTGCAAAAAGAAGGCAGCACTACCTCCTGAGTTCTGTGGAACTTGGATGCTATCTTAGGGAGGTACAGGGGATCCTGCTTAAGTATAACCCTGTCCTCAAACGAAAAAATGGCCTGAATCTCGCCTACTCTCCTGGCAGATGTGATTGCTAGTAGAAAAACCAACTTAAAGGTGAGGATCCTAAGGGGAATCTGATCTAGTGGTTCAAACGGGGCCCTTGTTAACCCTTCTAAAACCAAGGTCCCATGGTGGAAACCTAGACACCTGGAAAGGGGACAACCTCTCTCTGACCAAAAGGAACATTTTAATTAGGGGGTCTAATGCCAAGCGTCTCTCCAGAAAACAGGACAAGGCTGCTACCTTTGCTTTAAGAGTCTTGGTTGCCAATCCCTGATCTGCTCCATCCTGGAGAAATTCCAGAACGGCAGGGATCTCTTGTTGTGAAGTCCCTCTCGCCTGACACCAGCGAGAAAAAATCCCCCAGGTCTTGGCATAAATACGCCTTGTGACCGGTTTTCTACTAACGGAGGAGAGTATCCACTACTCTGACAGGCCCTTCTCCCGCAGGTTCTGCCTTTCAAGAACCAGGCCATCAGCCTGAAGAAGCTGGGGTCTGGATGGTAGACCGGACCCTGAAGGGTTGGAAACCGAGCTCTCTTGGGCCACCAAGGGGCTATCAAAATCAAGTTGCCTCCCGAAAGAAACAACTTTTGAAGAACTCTCGGAATTAGCCCCAAGGGGGGAAAGGCATAGGCTAGCCGGAAGTCCCAAACCTGAGCCAACGCATTTATCCCCTCCGAGCCCCCGTCTCGGGCAAGGGAAAAGAATCTCTTTACCCTTCTGTTTTTCCTGCGGGCGAAGAGATCTATCTCTGGAATGCCGAACTGCTGACATACCAGGGAGAAAACTTCTGGATTCAGCTCCCATTCTCCCTGCAAAATTGGCTGACGACTGAGATAATCTGCCTCTGTATTCAAAGTTCCCTTTATGTGAACTGTGGAAATGGAGAGAATCCTATGCTCCGCCCAACCCAAGATCTCTAATGACAGGGCCAGGAGAGTTTTAGATCTGGTGCCCCCCTGATGATTCAGGAATGCCACTGCTGTGGCATTGTCTGATAGGACCTGAACTTCCTGGTCCCTGATCCTCCCTTCGAAGGCTTTTAGTGTTTCTCCGATGGCCAAAAGCTCTCGAAAGTTGGAGGAGGACTTCCTCTGCCTCGAGTCCCAAGACCCCTGGGCTCTTAGATCTTCTAGGTGGACCCCCCACCCCCAGGAACTTTCTCCTGTTGTTATCCTGAGAGGCTGAAGCTGACTCCAAGGGAGACCCCCCTGAAGCCTCTGAGGGAGAAGCCACCAGCGAAGAGAGTCTTTTACTTCGACCGGAATGGCTACTTTTATGTCCAGAGAGCTTCTTTTCCTGTCCCAAGAGGATAGCAGGAAGTGCTGGAGGATCCTGGAATGTAGCTGTGCCCAAGGAACTGCCGGGATAGATTCAGTCATGAGGCCCAGTACTCTCATAATACCTCTGTAAGATACCGTCTGTGCCTCTAACAGAGATATGGCTGCTGAAACTAGGGCCTTTACCTTGCTCTGCGGTAGGACCAATTTCTGTTCCGAGGAAACCACCAGGAAGCCTAGATACATTTTCGTCTGGGCCGGAACCAGCGAGGATTTTTCCTTGCTGATAATCCATCCCAGAGATTCTAAGGTCTCCATTACCCTGATTAGATTCAAAAGCAGCCTGTCCCAATTCTGATTGTAAATCAGAATGTCGTCTAGATAAGGGAGCAGCGCTCTTTCCTGGAGATGCAGGAAGGCCACTACTTCTGCCAGCACCTTCGTAAAGACCCTTGGACTGGAAAACAGTCCGAAGGGGAGGGCCGCAAACTGCCAGTGCTGAATTGACTGTGGAGAAGCAACTGCGAATCTCAGGAAGATCTGATGATCCTTAAATATACGGACGTGAAAGTAAGCATCTTTAAATCCAAGGTTACCATGAATGCATCCTTGAGGAGGTGCCTTCTTAGGGAATACACACTCTCCATGCGGAACAACTTCTACCACAGGAAGACATTGAGGTTCCTTAAATTTATGATGAGACGATACCTTCCTGAGGGCTTGGGTACCACAAATATGTGGGAGTAAAACCCCTGGCCCTGCTGGCCCTCTGGGACCGGCACTATGACCTCCTGACTGGCCAGTTCTTCTATGTTCTGTAGGATTCTTGCTGCTTTGCAGGAATACCTGGGAAGGTGAGTCAAAAGGAACTTGGGGGGAGGAGGGGAGAGAAACTCCAATCTGTAACCCTCTCTTATGATTTGAAGAATATGGGGGCTCTGTGTGACCCTTTCCCACTGAGGGACAAAGTGGGAAAGTCTTCCCCCTACTGGAAAGTCATTTGGGGGTCTTATCGCCCGACTTCTGACTGGAAAAGAGAATGCCTGATTTTTGCTTGTCTTTTCCAGCTCCCCAACGTCTATTAGGGGAAAACTTTTTCTCTGAAAAGCGGTTCTTTGCCTGGGGGACTCGAAAAAACCTCTTCTTATCCTTTCTTGGTTTAGTGGGCAATTTCTTCCCCTTTTCAGTAGACCTAGCAAGGGCTTGATCTAAACCAGTACCAAAAAGGAGGGAACCCTCAAAAGGGAGGCCACAAAGACGCGTTTTGGATGAACTATCCCCGTCCCAGGTTTTAATCCAGAGGGCTCGTCTGGCTGAGTTCAGTAAAGCACCTGCTTTGGCAGTAGCATGCACCGTCTCAACCGCAACATCCGCTAAGTATGCGACAGCACTCCCTATGACCTCCATTGAATCTAAAACTTCCTTAGATTTGGAGGTTCGGGATACATGGTCCATCAGCTTACAGACCCACATGTCCGCATTCCTTGCGATGCAAGCTGAGGCCAACGCGGGGCTCATCGCCGCAGCATTAGCCTCCCAAGCCCCGCGTAAATTGGTTTCAGCCCTCCGATCCATTTGATCCTTGATGTTCCCAGTGTCTTCAAAAGAAAGATCGGACTACTTAGAAACCTGTGCTAGGGAAGCGTCTAGCCTAGGGGTTTTGAAAAACTTTTCTTTATTCTCTTCAGTAAAGGGGCATCTACGCTTCCACATCTTGTATTTCAGGAGCTTCCTCTCTGGTTCCTTCCATTCCCTTAAAGCGGTTGTATACCCGCAAATTTTTTTTTTTTTTTTTTAACCCTGTAAAGCAAAAGGCATAATGAGCTAGTATGCACCGCATACTAGCTCATTATGAAATACTTACCTTAGAATGAGGCGTCAGTATCTTACCTGGTCCACGCCGAGGGAGCTGTCATGTTGCCTCGGCGTGTCTTCCGGGTATCGCGGTTCCAGCGCTGTGAGTGGCCGGAGCCGCGATGTCATCACTCCCGCGCATGCGCGCGGGAGATTTCTTACTCGGCAAGGTCCGGCAGCTGCCGGGCTTCAGCCGAGAAACCCCTGTGCGCATGCGCCGCTGCAGTCAGCGGCGCATAGCAAGGGGAATATCTCCTAAACCGTAAAGGTTTAGGAGATATTTTTTTTACCTACAGGTAAGCCTTATTATAGGCTTACCTGTAGGTAAAAGTAAAAAAAACCACTATACAACCGCTTTAAGATAACATCTTTAAGGGCGGGATGTACAGGAAGGACCCTGGCCTGAGGTTTAATTAGGTCTCTATACATTTTATCTTGGGCAGAGACATGCTCAGTGGGCTCCTGAATCTCTTCGGAAGCATAAATGACCCTCAGAAGGCCCTCCATGTCGTCAGCTGAAAAGATATGCCTACTAGACCTAAAGTCCTCCCCCTCATCCTCCTCCTGGCTGTCCACTACCCACTCATCCGAAAATCTCTGCTCAAGGGATTCCGACTCAGCCTCCTCCTCTGAATCCTGAGAAAGGAAATACTTTGGGTTATCCGCCCCACGTTTAGACCCCCTAGAGGAAGCGGAACCCTCCTGGGAGGAGGCATCCTTACTGGTATGAGCCTCAGAATGCTTGGGCTTAAAAGAGGATTGAAAAGCTTTTAAAGTGGACAGCATCTCTGTTTGTACCGTGAGAAATTCCTTCATAATCTGAGATGTCTCCTTCCCTGTCAGCTTCTGTATACACTTAAAGCAGAAAGATTTAGGATGATCTGGGGGTAATCTATCATTACAGTTCCCGCATCTCTTAGAGTGGGTAGAAGATTTCACGGGACGGCTGGCAACCTCACAGGTAGTGGCATCCTCCCCTCAACCAACATAATACAGGCATCGTAATATAGCACTGTAACACCCAAAGGAGAAGAGTTGGGGTACCCTCCCCATCTAAACTTTCCGCGACTGGTCAGACTCACCCCGTTGGCCGTGGACCTGTGGGTCTCTCCTCATGTTCCATGCTGCTGATGTCAGTGACCTCTTGATTGGCTCTTGACAGAAAGCGGCAACTGGTAGGAGAAGTGGGGGCCTGTTCCATTTGGATTTATTAACTCCCCCTTTTAAAAATGAGAAGACTCACCCCGTCTTCCTCCTCTCCACCGCACTGATGCCGCTGCCATTTTGCCGTAGACCGGAAATGACGCGGGGCACGCCGAGTTCACTTCCTGTCTAGTGGAGGAAGTGATCTCATTCCTCCACAATACTCAGGAAGATGGCGCCGAGTGCTCACAGAACGCTGAGCGGTGTCATCAAACACACAGCAGAGGAAAAAGACTGCGCGAGCACAGCGGGGGGGAATGTGGGGCGCAGCACAGCCACAGACTCACCGGTACTGCTGCATTAAGAGATCTCCCTGCATAAGGAAGAACACTCACCGCTGCCTGTCGGAAGGAAAACCAGACTCCCTCTTTGTACAGCCACCGCACAGGTAAGGAGAGGAGGCAGGAAAATTGGCCCCTGAAGTTCTGGGTACACCACTGTACCCAGGGTACTTCAGCGCTCTTCCAGTATCTTCTGCCCCCCTGAGGAAATGATAGAGGAACCCCCCCCAGGAAGGATAAACATATCCTGCCGGACCCAGAGGCTTCCCAGGCATTTGGTCTGGCTCCCAGGGGGAGACCACCAGCCCCAGGCTTCGGGTCTTACAGAAAAATAACAAACGGTTTCGCTGTGGGGAAACACAATCAAAAACTGAGGAGCACGGGGAGGGGCGGGGGCTTTAAACCTCTTTGATTGATTGTGTTTCCTGTCAGGTGGACCAGTCATCTCTCAGGGTGCCGTCCTGGAAGATGACTTGAGAAAAATTAAAAATTATTTAAATAGAGTTGATTTGAGCGTTTTTCTGCTCAAATGCAATATCTAAAATAAAATAAATTTAAAAATCCTAACCCCAAATATGCCTGAATGGACACAGAGCAGCGGCTCGGGTGCCCCCATAGCAAGCTGCTTGCTGTGGGGGTAGAAGGGAGGGACCAAGAGTGTTGGCGAGGGACCCAAGAAGAGGAGGAACTGGACTGCTCTGTGCAAAACCACTGCACATAGCAGGTAAGTATAACATGTTTGTTATTTTTAACCACTTCAGCCCCGGAAGGTTTTACCCCCTTCCTGACCAGAGCACTTTTTACAATTCGGCACTGCGTCGCTTTAACTGCTAATTGCGCGGTCATGCAATGCTGTACCCAAACGAAATTTGCGTCCTTTTCTTCCCACAAATAGAGCTTTCTTTTGATGGTATTTGATCACCTCTGCCGTTTTTATTTTTTGCGCTATACACGGAAAAAGACCGAAAATTTTGAAAAAAAATGATATTTTCTACTTTTTGTTCTAAAAAAAATCCAATAAACTCAATTTTAGTCATACATTTAGGCCAAAATGTATTCGGCCACATGTCTTTGGTAAAAAAAATGTCAATAAGTGTATATTTATTGGTTTGCGCAAAAGTTATAGCGTCTACAAACTAGGGTACATTTTCTGGAATTTACACAGCCTTTAATTTATGACTGCCTATGTCGTTTCTTGAGGTGCTAAAATGGCAGGGCAGTACAAAACCCCCACAAATGACCCCATTTTGGAAAGTAGACACCCCAAGGAATTTGCTGAGAGGCATGTTGAGCCCATTGAATATTCATTTTTTTTGTCCCAAGTGATTGAATAATGACAAAAAAAAAAAAAAAAATTACAAAAAGTTGTCACTAAATGATATATTGCTCACACAGGCCATGGGCATATGTGGAATTGCACCCCAAAATACATTTAGCTGCTTCTCCTGAGTACGGGGATACCACATGTGTGGGACTTTTTGGGAGCCTAGCCGCGTACGGGGCCCCGAAAACCAAGCACCGCCTTCAGGATTTCTAAGGGCGTACATTTTTGATTTTACTCCTCACTACCTATCACAGTTTTGAAGGCCATAAAATGCCCAGATGACATAAAACCCCCCCAAATGACCCCATTTTGGAAAGTAGACACCCCAAGCTATTTGCTTTGAGGCATGTTGAGTCCATGGAATGTTTTATATTTTGACACAAGTTGCGGGAAAGTGACAAATTTTTTTTTTTTTTTTTGCACAAAGTTGTCACTAAATGATATATTGCTCACACAGGCCATGGGCATATGTGGAATTGCACCCCAAAATACATTTAGCTGCTTCTCCTGAGTACGGGGATACCACATGTGTGGGACTTTTTGGGAACCTAGCCGCGTACGGGACCCCGAAAACCAAGCACCGCCTTCAGGATTTCTAAGGGCGTACATTTTTGATTTTACTCCTCACTGCCTATCACAATTTCGGAGGCCATGGAATGCCCAGGTGGCACAAACCCCCCCCAAATGACCCCATTTTGGAAAGTAGACACCCCAAGCTATTTGCTGAGAGGCATGGTGAGTATTTTGCAGCTCTCATTTGTTTTTGAAAATAAAGAAAGACGAGAAAAAAAATTTTTTTTTTTCTTTTTTCAATTTTCAAAACTTTGTGACAAAAAGTGAGGTCTGCAAAATACTCACTATACCTCTCATCAAATAGCTTGGGGTGTCTACTTTCCAAAATGGGGTAATTTGGGGGGGTTTTGTGTCACCTGGGCATTCCATGGCCTCCGAAACTGTGATAGGCAGTGAAGAGTGAAATCAAAAATTTACGGCCTTAGAAAGCCTGAAGGCGGTGCTTGGTTTTCGGGGTCCCGTACGCGGCTAGGCTCCCAATAAGTCCCACACATGTGGTATCCCCGTACTCAGGAGAAGCAACAGAATGTATTTTGGGGTGTAATTTCACATATTCCCATGGCATGTTTGAGCAATATATCATTTAGTGACAACTTTGCGCAAAAAAAAATAAAAAATTGTCTCTTTCCCGCAACTTGTGTCACAATATAAATTATTCCATGGACTCAACATGACTCTCAGCAAATAGCTTGGGGTGTCTACTTTCCAAAATGGGGTCATTTGGGGGGGTTTTGAACTGTCCTGGCATTTTATGCACAACATCTAGAAGCTTATGTCACACATCACCCACTCTTCTAACCACTTGAAGACAAAGCCCTTTCTGACACTTATTGTTTACATAAAAAAATAATTTTTTTTTGCAAGAAAATTACTTTGAACCCCCGAACATTATATATTTTTTTTAAAGCAAATGCCCTACAGATTAAAATGGTGGGTGTTTCATTTTTTTTTTCACACAGTATTTGCGCAGCGATTTTTCAAACGCATTTTTTGGGGAAAAAACACACTTTTTTACATTTTAATGCACTAAAACACACTATATTGCCCAAATGTTTGATGAAATAAAAAAGATGATCTTAGGCCGAGTACATGGATACCAAACATGACATGCTTTAAAATTGCGCACAAACGTGCAGTGGCGACAAACTAAATACATTTTTAAAAGCCTTTAAAAGCCTTTACAGGTTACCACTTTAGATTTACAGAGGAAGTCTACTGCTAAACTTACTGCCCTCGATCTGACCTTCGCGGCGATACCTCACATGCATGGTGCAATTGCTGTTTACATTTGACGCCAGACCAACGCTTGCGTTCACCTTAGCGCGAGAGCAGGGGGGACAGGGGTGCTTTTTTTTTTTTTTTTTTTTTTTTTTTTTTCTTTATTATTATTATTTTTTTATCTTATTTTTAAACTGTTCCTTTCATTTTTTTTTTAAAATCATTTTTATTGTTATCTCAGGGAATGTAAATATCCCCTATGATAGCAATAGGTAGTGACAGGTACTCTTTTTTGCAAAAATTGGGGTCTATTAGACCCTAGATTTCTCCTCTGCCCTCAAAGCATCTGACCACACCAAGATCGGTGTGATAAAATGCTTTCCCAATTTCCCAATGGCGCTGTTTACATCCGGCGAAATCTAAGTCATAAAATGCTCGTAGCTTCCGGTTTCTTAGGTCAAAGAGATGTTTGGAGCCACTCTGGTCTCTGATCAGCTCTATGGTCAGCTGGCTGAATCACCAGCTGCATTTTCAGGTTCCCTGTTGAGACAGGAGAGCCCGAGAAAAACACGGAAGACGTTGGGGGGGGGGGGGGGGGGGCATTCCCTCCCACTGCTTGTAAAAGCAGTCTAGAGGCTAATTAGCCACTAGGATTGCTTTTACATGAAAGCCGACCGCTGGCTGAAAAGAATGATACCAAGATGATACCTAAACCTGCAGGCATCATTCTGGTATAACCACTCAAAGTCGTGAATGGCATACCTGAAGACAAAAAAATGGTTAACAATAAAGCACAGTAAACGGTAAGGTATAAAAAATTGCATACCTGAAAAACAAACATGATAAAACATAATAACAATAAAACATTGCAGAATAGAATACAGTAAAAAAGAGCAGAACACCAGAGAGAGAATAGAGAGAGAGAGAGAGAGAACAATAAAACGACAACTATTTTTTTTTTTTTTTTTATATTTTTGTTTGTGTTTTTTTTTTTTTTTTTTACACTTTTTTTTGTAACTAACTTTTATAACTGTAACCGGTTCCAGGTTCGGGTCTCTCAAAATGCGATGGCATCTCGGGAGACCCTGTGAAAGTGTGCCTAGTCTGTGCAATGCTGTACCCTACGCTAATACTCAACTAGTGCATGGTAGCGTTCAAAACATTCACCAATGCAAAGACCAGGATTATCAGGACAGGAGGGACAATAATAGCGGGTGTCACGCCTATATCCGCGCTTGCTGCAGACACGACATCTTTTTTGGGGGGGTTCGTTGGGTAGGGGTACTCGGGAGGACATAAAGAAAATGCCTCTCATGCAGCCGACTGCATTTGGTTGGGGATGTGAATGGGGGAAGTACGGGCGCTGCAGAAGCGGTGGGTTCCCAATTAGGATTGGCGAATGCAGCAGGAAGGGCATTATGGGCACGACGGGACTGTGTTTGTCTTTTTGGTGGCAGCGGGACACTACTTGTGCTTGCCACCTCACCAGCTTGAACTGCACTTTTGGGACTCGCCACGTCACCAAGTGTTACTGCAGTGCTGGTTTGACTACGACCGGGGTGTACTACGCCGCTGGTGCTTGCCAGTTCACCAAAACGCTACAAAAAAAACTGTTAGCGATCGCAGGGATCAGGCCTGACTCTGCGAACGCTGCAGTTATGCGTTTAGTGTTTTGTAAGTGACAGTGATCGATCGATACTGCACTTGGGTGGGGTGGGCTGGGCTGGGCCGGGCGGAGGGACAAAACGCAGGTGCTAGCAGGTATCTGGGCTGATCCCGCTAACACTGCGTTTTTGGGAACACTAAACTGCTGGGGACACTAGTATAGATCTAATCGGATCAGATATTGATCCGATCAGATACTATACCACTAAGGGAGGCGTATGCTGCGTGCCTGGGTGTTAGCGGTACTGGCGCTAATCTGACGCTGCCTGGGGCTGGTGCTTGCCAGTTCACCAAAACGCTACCAAAAAAAACTGTTAGCGATCGCAGGGATCAGGCCTGACTCTGCGAACGCTGCAGTTATGCGTTTAGTGTTTTGTAAGTGACAGTGATCGAACGATACTGCACTTGGGTGGGCTGGGCTGGGCCGGGCGGAGGGGCAAAACGCAGGTGCTAGCAGGTATCTGGGCTGATCCCGCTAACACTGCGTGTTTGGGAACCCTAAACTGCTGGGGACGCTAGTATAGATCTGATTGAATCAGATATTGATCCGTACAGATACTATACCACTAAGGGAGGCGTATGCTGCGTGCGTGGGTGTTAGCGGTACTGGCGCTAATCTGACGCTGCCTGGGGCGACGCATATCACTGCCGGGCGATCAGGGGGCTAAACCTTTATTCGGTAATAAACGGCGGGTGCCTTGACACTATAAAAAATAAACGAACTAACCAGCGTCACCCGTAACAGTTATACGGTGATCAGTGGTGAAAGGGTTAACTAGGGGGCAATCAAGGGGTTAAAACATTTATTAGATAGTATATGGGGGTCCCTGTCGCTATAAAACACTGACGGCGAACCTAAATATTTACGTCCCTAACTAGCGTCACCAGCGACACTAATACAGCGATCAGAAAAATGATCGCTTAGCGACACTGGTGACAGGGGGTGATCAAGGGGTTAAAACTTTATTAGGGGGGGTTAGGGGGGTATCCTAGACCTAAAGGGGGGTAATACTCACTGCCCTAACACTGTAACTGTCACAAACTGACACTATGCAGTAATCAGAAAAAAAAAAATACTGCTAATGTCAGTTTGTGACGGGGGGTGGGGTGATTGGGGGGGGGATCGGGGGTGTAAAGTATGCCTGGCATGTTCTACTGTGTGTGTGTGTGTTGTGTGCACTCACTTGTCTTCTCTCCTCGGCGCTGGAACGGAAACTGCCAGACCGAGAAGAGATGACATCACATCCTCTGCCTGTGTGAAACGACACACAGGCAGAGGAGGATTCCCATTGGCTGGGAGCGATCGCGAGGGGGGGGCCACGATCGGATGGTCTCCCCCTCGCCTCCCGACGCTCCCAGTCAAATGCCGACCGCCGATGGCACCGGGGGGGGGTCCGATCGGACCCCCCGCCCGCGGGAGGCAGATCACGTACGGGTACGTGATTCTGCCTGCCCGTGCCATTCTGCCGCAGTATATATGCTGTAGGCGGTCGGCAAGTGGTTAAACAAAAAAAACCCCACAAGACTTTAATATCACTTTAAAGTTATTGTAAAGTCTGCCTTTTCTCTTCAAAATAACAAACATGTTAGGCCTCTTGCATATGAAACTCCTGTTTGAGCATACACATTTTCAACCTTTTTTTCTGTATGTATTTGCGCACATTTTCACATATATGCGTTTGCGCATTTTAACCTAATCTCGCGTTCTCGTTCTGCACAATATGTAAAAGGGCATTTGTGCGCATTCACTCAGATTTGCGTGGATAAGGCGTAAATCACTGACCAAAAAAACTGATTTTTCTATTTTTTTTACTGAAGAATGCACGGCACTTGTTTATACGCCTTGTTTATACGCCTGTATTTTAGCTCAGTTAAAAAAAAAAAAGCTGTACTGAGCTTTTTCAAGCTGCAGTGTGTGGTTGGTTTTGCACAGAGTAGCCCAGATCCTCCTCTTTTCGGGGTCCCTCTTCGGCTCTCATGGCCCCTCCCTCCTGTCGAATGCCCCCACAGCAAGCAGCTTGCTATGGGGGCACCCGAGCAGAGTCACAGCTCCTTGTGTCCATTCAGACGCAGAGACCAGGTTTGGCCCCGTCCCCTCTCCCCCCTGATTGGCTAATTAACAGCAGCGGGAGCCAATGGCGCTGCGGTGTCTCAGCCAATCAGGAGAGTGTCGGACGGCCGAGGCACGCGTGGACATCGTTGGATAGAGATGGGGCTCAGGTAAGTATTGGTATTTAAGAATAATTAAAAAAATTATTATAAAGTGGTTGTAAAAGCAGAAGGTTTTTTTAACCTTTTTAAAAAAAGCCTTCTGTGTACAGCAGCCCCCCTAACACCTACCTGAGGTCCCTCTCTGTCCAGCAATGTCCACGAGTGTCTCAGCCATCCAAGATCCTCCCTCCTGATTTGCTGAGACACAGTAGCAGCACCATTGGCTGCTGCCAAAGTCAGCTAGCCAATCAGGGGAGAGAGGGGACAGGGCCCCGTGTCTGAATAAACACAGGGAGCTGCGACTCGGCTGCCCCCATAGCAAGCTGCTTGCTGTGGGGGCACTAAACAGGAGGGAGGGGCTGACCAGGAGCAAAGAAGAGAGGGATCAGGGCTGCTCTGTGTAAATCCACTGCACAGAGCAGGCAAGTATAAGGTTTGTTATTTTTATAGGAAAAAAGCAAGACTTTACAATCACTTTAACCTTTAAACCCCAACCAATGATTGTGAACCTTAGCACCCCAGATGTTTTGGAACTACATTTCCCATGATGCTCATGCAATCTGCAGTGTAGTTGAGCATCATATGAAATGTAGTTCCAAAACATTTCGGGTGCCAAGGTTCGCCATCACTGCCCTAACCCCTTACAAAAAAAGATTTTTTACAAAAGCAGATGAAAAACAGCAACAAAGGATGAAACAGATCTTTTCTCTATTCGCTAATTTAAAAAAGCCAAAGCTTAAAAACTCTTTAAAAGGGTTTGTACACCCTCTTTTTTATATATAAAAACAAACATGCACTGATTTTGCACAGAGCAGTCCTTTTACTCTTCTGCGTTCCCCTGCTGGTGCTCCAGGCTTCTCCTCCTCATCGGGTGACCCCATGGAGAATCGCTTTCCATGGGGGCACCTGTGCAGGCTCACTGCTGAGTACGTTGATACAGCCATTGTGACTCGGCCGCACCCCCTGGATTTGACTGACAGCAGTGGAAGAGCCAATGGCTCCTGCTGCTATCAATCTGTCTAAGGCTTGATTCACACTAATGCATTTTTTGATGCATTTTGCAGAAATGCAGGGAACATTTTTAACATGGGTTCCTATGGAACATGTTCACATGAACGTATTTTTGTGCCTCTGCGCTTTTGGAAAGGGTCAGGGACTTTTTGTTCCCGCAAAATGCAGCGTTTTTGCATATAAATAGAATTCAATGGACCCGCATCCAAAATCCAAGTACCGTGTTTTTACTGCGATTTGCATTTTTCTTTATACTGTATATAGCTGGTTGCTAAGGAGGGGGCCAGGGAGCCTGCCTCCGTGTCCTTAACAACCGATGAGTCATCAGCTGTCTTCCCGCTCAATGTAAAAAAAAAAAATGCCGGTATAAAAAACAAAACAAAAAACACCGTGGGGACCCACCACGCCAAATTTAAAAAAAAAGAAAATGGCGTGGGGGTCCCCCCAAAATCCATACCAGACAATTATCCGAGCATACTCATTCAGATGGGGGGGCGGGATCTGGGGGCCCCCTTGTTTAAAGGGGGCTTCCAGATTCCGATAAGCCCCCCTCCCGCAAACACCGGGCAAGGGTTGTCGGGAAGAGGCCCTTGTCCCCATCAACATGGGGGCAAGGTGCTTTGGGGTGGGGGGGCGCAGAGCCCCCCCTGCCCCAAAGCACTCATCCCATGTTGAGGGCATGCGGCCTGGTATGGTTCGGGGGGGGGGGGGGGCGCTCGCTCGCCCCCTTCCTTTCCTGCCAGGCTGCATGCTCGGATAAGGGTCTGGTATGGATTTTGGGGGGCACCCCCACGCCATTTTTAAAAAAATTTTTGGCATGGGGGTCTCCTCCGAATCCATACTAGACCCAAGAGCCTGGTATGGACCTGGGGGGGACTACACGCTGTTTTTTCTTTTTTTTACATTCAGCGGGAAGCCCGCTGACAACTGATGACTCATCGGTTGTTAAGTATGCGGCCGCCGGCTTCGCAGCCCCCTCCTTAGCAATCAGCTATATACAGTGTAAAAAAAAAAAAAACCGCAAATCGCGGCAAAAACGCGTGTCCAAAAACACGGCAAGCACCGCAAAAACGCTCAAAAGCACCAGGCATAGATGTGAATTGAGCCTAATAATGAATGGGATAGCGGCTGGAGCCACTGCTCTTGTGTGCATCGCTGGATCGGGCTCAGGTAAGAAAGGGGGGGGGGCTCTGCAGCACAAAAGGTTTTTCACCTTAAAGGGATTGTAAACTCTCCTGTTTTTTCACCTTAATGCATCCTATGCATTAAGGTGAAAAAACACCTGGCAGTGATCGCCCCCCCAGTTTTACTTAACTGAGCCCTGGAACCTGACCCAGCGGGGACGCGCTGTCTCTCTGCCCGGGGTCCTGGCTCTTGATTGGATAGATAGCAGCGCAGCCATTGGCTTACACTGCTGTCAATCAAATCCAATGATGCGGGCACCAGGGCCGAGTCACTCATTCAGCGGCTATGGACGCCGAATGCCGGACTCAGGAACGTGCCCGCAAGGTAACCCCCTGGGAAAGCGCTTCTCCTAGGGGGTTACCTGATGTGGGGAGGTGCCGCTGGGGGACCCCAGAAGAGCAGGTTCGGGGCCAATCTGTGCAAAATGAGCTGCACAGTGGAGGTAAGTATATGATTTTTTTCATTACGATGAAAAACCTTGAGGGTTTACAACACCTTTAAATACGCTGTACACAAGCGCTCAAAAATGTGCATACAAGAAAAAACTCAATGCTCAGGCGTGTATGTAGCTTGGGCTTTGTGCTGAGAGCACAGACACAGTCACCCAGCAACACATACATGAGACATGAAGACGTTAAAGCCCATTCTTTTGTTGCTGCACATATGTGTTGGGCAGTCATGAAGATCTCTTCTCATTCAGGTTATGTATACAAGGAAGGAAGAGATCCCTCCCGAGTGGGACAACCGTGACAGGCGTTTTACCCTTTATCACTCCATCCAAAATAAAGAGATGTGACTGCTGCCCTCAGCACAGAATGGAGTCTGTAGAGGTTGGGAATAGCAGGCAGTGCGGTTATGGGTACTGTGTGTTCACCTCCTGAGTGCAGCCTCCGATTACACGGTGTGATATGAACCCGCCACACGTCTCTCCGGGATCTTCTCTTCCCGCATTTCTGCCGGGCAAATGACACAAACAGCCACGTGATCGCTCTCTGCCGGGGAATGGTCACCTTCCGTGACTGACAGGGGAATGCACCAATCACGTCTAGACCGGGGTTAGTCAGCGCATCTGCGCACTAGCAGCACAGTGTAGGGCAGTTGTTGTAGGCGGTGATGGTATCTGGGCTCCCATAGACACTACATAATAGAAATGAAAGTGTGTTTGTCATTGTAGTAATAAAAACAAAATCGTTATATATATATATCTATATAGATATCTATATAGATATATATATATATATATATATATATAGATATATATATATCTATATATATATAGATATATAGATATATCTATATCTATATCTATATATATATATATATAGCTGTAAACACACACTTACCTGTTCTGTTCTGACAGTAGTGACAGATCGTGTGTTCCTATTAGCTAGGAACCACGATCTGTCACTTCCTGTAGTTAGTCCCCTCCCCCTTCAGTTAGAATCACCTCCCAGGGAACACTGTTAACCCCCTTCACCGCCCCCTAGTGTTAACCCCTTCACTGCCAGTGACATTTTTACAGTAATCAATGCATTTTTAATCGCACTGATCGCTGTATTAATGCCAATGGTTCCAAAAATGTGTCAAAATTGTCCGATGTGTCCACCATAAAATTGCAGATCGCCGCCAAGGACAGTAGCTGGCTGGTTCAAAATATAACTATCTATATACTGTTGTCAGGCTGTGGTGGGGCCTAAACCACATTTGTTGTGTCTAGTTTTATTTCCAATAAACAAATGATGAAAAAAAAATTACCTTCAAATATTCATTTTTCAATACATTAATGATGGCTTAACAGGTTTCAGGAATTATGCGTCCCAATGACTGTGCAGAGATCCCTGTGCTGAACTTTAGGTCCTCCAAACTCCTACCAGTGGCTAGGAAACGTAAGATTGCGATAAGTCCATGGTCTGGAGTTATGGAGCGCATAGTTGCCAACATTGTAAAAAAAATTTTAGGGACACTGGCTGTAGGCGGAGTCCTATTATAATTAGGGGGCAGGACATGCGTTTGTAGGTGTGGCACAGGGGAAAAGCACTGCGACGAAAGATGGGCGGGGTTTACGCAAAATAGTGGGCGTGTCTTAAATGGGCATGGCTCAAAGGGGGTGTGGTTAGCGTCTAATATGAACGAGGGATGGAGGGAGAAGGAGGGAGGGATGGAGGGACAGCAGCCCCAGATCCTACACAACAATAGAAATATGTGTATTTCAGAAAGTTTAACAATCAGCAGATAAAGATACTCCAAACACCTGGTGTTAGCACTTCAATCATCCCGGCACCATGGTTGTTATGGTGTCAGGATGATTGAAGTGCATTATTTCTATTATTACATTGTAATATAAAATGAAATCATTCAACTCACCATAATGCCGAAACAGTCGGATCCCTGAGCGTGTCATCTACCACGTCGCCTGCCACCAGCCATCCGTCCTTGCATCAGGTGCCCCCAGCAGAGTCCGTCCTTGCATCAGGTGTCCCAGCAGAGTCCATCCTTACATCAGGTGTCCCAGCAGAGTCTGTCCTTGCATCAGGTGCCCCCAGCAGAGTCCGTCCTTGCATCAGGTGTCCCAGCAGAGTCCGTCCTTGCATCAGGTGCCCCCAGCAAAGTCCGTCCTTGCATTAGGTGTCCCAGCAGAGTCCGTCCTTGCATCAGGTGTCCCAGCAGAGTCTGTCCTTGCATCAGGTGCCCCCAGCAGAGCCCCCCTTACATCAGATGTCCCCAGCGGAGCCCCCCTTACATCAGGTGTCCCCAGCAGAGCCCCCCTTACATCAGGTGTCCCCAGCGGAGCCCCCCCTTACATCAGGTGTCACCAGCGGAGCCCCCCCTTACATCAGATGTCCCCAGCGGTGCCCCTCTTACATCAGGGGCGGAGCGAGGCGAAGGGTGGGCGGCGACACAGGAGCTCCGTCTAGCCGCCCAGCCGTGTTTCTGGTCTTCTTAAAAATGCACTTCATGTGGGAAAAATGCTCTCTGTTCCTCAGCCAATCCTTGCTCCATATTCTTCTCCTTTTATTTCGCTCTCTTTCTCCATTTTTTGTATGGCCAGCACTCCCAACATTGCTATAGCAATTTTTTTTGTGTTTCGTCTACACATTCCATAGTGAATAAATGAATATTCCCTGTACAAACGACCACGATGGAATATTTCCTGCTACCACAAACTATCGACCACCCCCACCGGAAATGTACGGGTGTGAAAGGTCAAATATTGCATCACTTCCCCAAACAGATTTCTTGAACGTTAAATCGTGACATAGTATGGAATTCGAACGGTTTATCGGTTCAAATTTCAAAACTGCATGATGGTAGAGTCATTAGTTCTAAACAACCGATTTGTCGTTTACAGTGAACTCAACCCCCTAATTTTTCGTCTAGCGTATGGCAAAGATAAGGAACAGGGTCGCCAGTGTCCTCAACAACCAGTGAATAGCTGGTTGTTAAGGAGTGGGCCGGCAAGGATGGATGACTCATCAGCTGTCAGCGGGGTTCCCCACGGACAGCTAAATGTAAACAAAAGAATTGCCGGCAATAAAAACTTGAGAAAAAAAAACAGCGTGGGGGTCCCAGGCCTTCAGGTCAGGAAAAGATTTTAAGAGGAACCGCAAGCCAAAATTTAGAAAAATAAGGGAATGGGGATCCCCATCCAAAATTCATACCAGACCCTTATCCGAGCATGCAGGCTGGCAGGCCAGAAAAGGTGGGGGTGAGCGAGTACCCCGCCTTCTGAACCTAACTAGGTCACATGCCCTCAACATGGGGGGGGGGTGCTTTGGAGTTCCTAAATCCTGGCCCCCATGTGAATTTCTTTTTTATTTTGGTGTGTGGGCTCCCCTCAACATCCATACCAGAACTAAGGGTCTGGTATGGATTGGGATGGACTCCACACCATTTTGTTTTTTAAAAGGCATGGGGTTCCCCTTAAAATCCATACCAGACCCCCCCCCCCCCCCCAGCTGTTTTTTTTCTATATTTTTTATTTCCGGCAATTCTTTTGTGTACATTCAATGACAGCTTATGAGTCATCCGTTTTTAAGGACTCGGCTATTCAATAGTTGTTAAGGACACCAGCAGCCTCCTGCTTAGAAAAAAAAAGAAAAAAGAAAGCTGGGCACCGGCGCTTAGCAGAGTTTAGGAGCTGTCAGCATTTTTTCTGTCAAAGTGCCGCTGCTTCAGAATGCCCTGGGAGTGGATTTCTTTTTTCTGCCACAAAATGCTGCTAAAAGCCTACGTGTGATGTAGCCCTTTATTTTCCAATCCATGAAACGTTACCACTTTCAAAAAGTATCCAAATCCTAAGCCAGTGCCCAACCTTTTGAGGAGCGAGGGCCACTTTATCGACTTGGTAACCAATCACGGGCCACAATGAGCATAAAGCGGGGATGGTAGGCACCTGTAATCCGCCTCCTTGTAACATCTTCCATGAGCTCCTGAACCTCTCCTTTTCCCCTCACATTTGTTAAGAACAAGCAACGCACGTTAGGTGTGGTCATGTGCACTGCTCTATGCACACTACACATCCCATAGTTCAGTCCATGACCCCTATGGCTATGTTTCTAAATAGAGTGGGACCAGAGAACGAACATAGCCACCCTCCCACAGGAAGTTGGATCACAACAGAAAAAAAGGAATTTGAAGTTTTGCAATCCTGGAGTGGTACTTTAAAGAAGAGTGTTATAAATAAAAACAAATGCAAGCAGGCAGGTTTTATATTGTAGAAGAGATTTAAAAGACTGCACATTGAGTTGCACATGTGTAGTTCAGTGTACATTCTTGTCATGCCTTGGTGCAAAAGTTATGTTATCCTGGTCGGCCAATCATGATGGTCAGAGATGTCCAACCCAGAAGACGACTGGGTAAAAATGTTAGCTCCTGGCTAGGGAGCTTGCAATTGTTGTATCTCTGGAGGAGAGAGGAGCATCAACTTATGGTACATCTGGATGGTTATTGTTATAAAAGGGGACTGCACAGTCCCATAGAAGTGTATTGACATTATTCTTTATGGTTTATTGGTTTAATTTGCTTGTTATATTGCAAGACCCTGTTACTCTTTATCCCATATGCAAGCATTCATTGAACCTGATAAACATATCTGTCATTTTTATGATCAGTTTAATTGGTAACTTAAAGTAGAACTATAGGCAATTTTTTTTATTTTGGATAGAGTAAAACCTCGTACACACGATCAGATTTTCAGACAACCCTTTGTGCGCTTTTTGTTGCATGCTAGTCTCATGTCGAACATGAAGAGGTTACTTGCCATACGATAATTCTCGTACGACAGAATACAACTTCAGAAGTGACATAATGTGTTGAATAGTTTTATATGTATTCTTTTGTTTCTGAGCATGCGTAGTCTTGCTCTTACGATTTTTTTCAGACGAAAACTAATTAAATGAAAATCAGACGTTGAGTTCATGTACGACAAAAATATTATAGTCTGCACATCCAGCTTTTGTTGGACGAAAAATCTGAAATTGGCTGTCGAAAGTGCTATACTAACAATCCGAAAATCGGCAGATCTGTGCCCAAAACAGGAAGTGAGAGGAAATCCTTGCAAATTAAGGGAATTTCTTGGGGATTCCCAGGTCACCAGTACTAGTGTCCGCATTGGAAGATTTCCCCTCTATTACTTTTCTGGGGGTAACCCAAAATTTGGGATTTTCTTTTACTTTCACTTTTAAGGATAACAGTAAAGAGGAGAAAAAGAGAGGGTGAACCTTTCTATTGTAGCGCTGGGATTTTTGCCATCTAATGTCATGCAATGTTAATGTTGTTAGATTGGTATTTGGCTCCCTCTAGTGGTATATAATGTGAATAGGACTTGTTTATTTTTCACATAAGAATGTGAGCAGGAAGTGATTTCATTGTTTTACTGGAAAGACTCACCTACCCACAATGCTCACTCACCTACCCATGAACACTGAGTGACTGAACTGCATGCTGGGTAGGTAACAAAAGGCTCGGCGCGGCCATTTTCTTTGTCTTCTGGGACACGTGGCCTGCCTGCAGGGATCTGTGGGTGTGTGCCTGGAAGAGCCGCGGCCTGCTGTGTAGCGGAGCGGAACAGCAATCACTGAGAGTGACTTATATAAAGCACTTAATACACTATAGACTAGTTTCACAGATCTGCTGAGATCTGCAGTCCTACGGAACAGTTACTTCCAATTAGACTGTGCTCATTCAGGCCTCAAAGCCTGTACTTCACTAGAAACTGACTGACGGTCGGGGTGCATTCTCACATAAGAAAGTTATAAGTGTATCTCATAACTGGAGTTGCTGTTATTCACTATGTTACACTACATTACCATCTGCAAACCCTATGGAATATAAATACTGCAGTTTCATGGCTAGCTGAAGAAAGAAGACAAGAGACTATACCATTCACTGTAAGGCCTTGTCTTTCTGCTACGTGCAAAGGACTGCATTACACCGCAGGGTGAGCTATTGAGAAATTACACTGTGTTGTATTGTTCTAATAGCATTGCATTGTGCTGCAGGTTTACTGTGTCTGCACGGCCGTCCTGGAAGTGGGAAGGTGATCAGTGTCAAGGCATTACCACCCTGAGCATTAGTCCCACTTGGAGACGCGTCTACACGCACCATTTATTCAGTGTGTGTTAGGATGAACATTTGGTAATATCTTTATTGCAACTGTTTTGATTTTTGTATAAGTACATTTGAGAGGTGTTTCTCCATTTAACTAAGTCTCTTTTCAGTAAACTAATCATATTATTTAATCAAAATTGTGTGTGACCTTTTGCTGAAAGCAACGGATACCCAGGTAATAATAGAGGTACAATATATGTATGTTGCTCTTGTTGGGTTGTTCTTTGTCATTGAGTTTCGCACCAACACTGTTACACAGCTTTGTCAAGTGGGTTGAGCCAATTTATTGGGGGGTGGAAAAGCAGAGTACAGGCCCAATCAATTACCAGCAGCTCCTTCGGGGGTAAGTGCTACACTAACAAAGGCACAGACAGCAATAACAACTGACAGGCATTCTAATCCATCTCCACTCTATCCAAAATGTTTTACCTTTAGTTATACTTTAAGGTGTTACTAAACCCAGGACACTGCATTCACTATATCTGGTCTCCCACAGTACACAAAACATGGAAATGTAATAAATTTAGTAAATAAAAAAATGCTAAATACCTATTCTCATCAGCAGTATATAGCAGTCTTGTGACTTCTATCAGTTCCTGGTAAAGCTTGTAGGAGGAGTTTCCTCACTGTTTGTTTCTCCGTACTGCACTGAGCTGTCCTATCAGGATTCAGGATCCAGGACCCCTGACCATCTGTCTGGACAGTGCTGATTGCATGTGATCAGCACAGAGCCAATCTCCCAAGAAAAAAAACCTCTCTAGCAATACACACCAAAGTGAGTATGTGCAGCCTGACTTCAAAGGCTTTATACTATCCAGATATTTTCTGGAGTTAGTGTAAGAAGAGGATCTGTGCCTTCAGGATCAAGCAGCCTTTTTACACAGGTGCAGAGGATTAACCCCTTAAGTTCCACAGTGAGTATAACAAGCATGATTTACTGCATATACAGACTGATTTTGAGGTTGTGGGTTTAGTAACACTTTAAGGGATTTAGTAGGATTGTGACCTGGTAATGTTGCAAAGGTTAAATATCTTAGCCATACATCTCGGTGGGTAACATGGACATCAGTAAAAGTACTAATATGCACCAGAATATGGGTGAGGTCACCGATCTCTCCAGTAGCAGTGGTCAGCTACAGCATCCTATAGCTCTGTTGGGTATCTATGGGTCAACCCATGTTTCCCCTCCTGTCATGCATTAATATATAAACTCTCAACCACCAAACTAAAGCTGGCTATACGCTAAAAATTTTTTTTTTTCGAAAATTCTCATTTTAATGCCCCGTACACACAGTCGGACTTTGTTCGGACATTCCGACAACAAAATCCTAGGATTTTTTCCGATGGATGTTGGCTCAAACTTGTCTTGCATACATACGGTCACACAAAGTTGTCGGAAAATCCGACCATTCTGAACGCGGTGACGTAAAACACGTACGTCGGGACTATAAACGGGGCAGTGGCCAATAGCTTTCATCTCTTTATTTATTCTGCGTGGCACTTTGTCCGTCGGATTTGTGTACACACGATCGGAATTTCCGACAACGGATTTTGTTGTCGGAAAATTTTATATCCTGCTCTCAAACTTTGTGTGTCGGAAAATCTGTGTGATGTGTGATGGAGCCTACACACGGTAGGAATTTCCGACAACAAGGTTCTATCACACATTTTCCGTCGGAAAATCCGACCGTGTGTACGGGGCATAAGAGTGTTCATTCAATTTTTCTAAATTGCTAGTGGGGTCAAACCGATGTTCATTTTATACCACAGTGACAGGAAAACTCAGAGCAGGGCAGGTTGGAAAACTAATGCCGCGTACACGCGACCGGACTTTCCGGCAGAAAAGGTCCGACGGAATCATTCCATCGGATATTCCCATCGTGTGTGGGCTTCATTGGACTTTTTCTTTAGGAAATTCTGACAGACCTAGAAATAGAATGTTTTAAATCTTTCCGACGGAATCAATTCCTATCGGGAAAACCGTTCATCTGTATGCTATTCCAACGGACCAAAAAGGACGCAAGGGCAGCTATTGGCTACTGGCTATTGAACTTCCTTTTTCTAGTCTCATCGTACGTCATCACGTTCTAAATGATCGGACTTTGGTGTGATCGTGTGTAGGCAAGTCCGATTTAGCGGAACTCCCTCGAAAAAAACGTCAGAGTTCATTCCGACGGAAAAAACGGTTGTGTGTATCCGACGGAAAAAACGGTCGTGTGTGTACGTGGCATAACACATTTCTAACGGCATATATGGTTTTCCTTTGGCAAAGTTCATTCATTCTAAAATTAAACGTTAAAAAAGGAAAAAAAAAAGAAAAAAGGAAGTACTTTTGAACAAAATTTGTTATTGAAGTACTGTTTTACATTTTTGTAGGAACATTAATTCGGAATTCTACTAGCGTATGGCCAGCTCAAGCCCCCCTCATCCCAAAGCAAATAATTAATGGGCAATGCCTATGCAAAATTAATAGAGAGGTCAGGTAAGTGAATATGATTGCACTGTGAACAAAATAGGGATAAGAGAAAGACCCGTCTGCCTGTCTACCATTTAATGGAAAAGTAGATACAATATATATAGGAACTAGTGCGCAAAACCACAAATTAAATAGATGAATGATAGTGCCAGACAAGAAGCTGCCAACATTAATCAGTGTACTCACACAATCCTGACAAACAAATGTTCAAATACAATGTGGCGCTGCCCTATCTTGGTATACTGACCCCAAATAAATGGTCACAAAAACGCTGTAGAAATATCCTCTTCATAAAGGTGCAATGTGCATATATAATTTGGTAACAATACCTTGTGATACCCAAATAAAATCTACTTCAATGCATTAATAATTTAGCAATATCCAAAAAAATGGTATATCAAAATAGTATATTCTGATTCCTAGTGCTCATATAAATACGACTAAATAAATAAGATGTGACACTATAATATTCTTATGTGTTCACTCCAAATCCAAAATAAAGTCACAAAAGTGCTGGAAAAATCTTCCTCATATAGGTGCACTGTGCATACATAATCTAGTAACAATGCCTAGTGGTAACCAAATCAATGCATTAAAATTTAGATGTATAGCCACAGACAAATAGTGCATCAAACTAAACTAATTCTTAATGCTCATATAGATGAACTAACTATTAAAGTGCCCTGTGCGGAATGCAAAAATAGTGCGACTCTTTTTGCAACTATTACACCATAAACATATTTTTAAAGGTGATACAATGTGCAAAAAATCATAAAGTGCTTAATGTGCAGGAATCAATGCGATAAAGCTCCCGCATAAATACATAATTAATAAACATCAAAAGTGACAATTGTGCAATATAGTCCACGAACACTCATTCATGCAGTGCGACTCCTGCTGTGACCGTAATGTCCACAAAGGGAAGTCTATTAAAGAGTGCAAGTAATAGTGACTTGTGCTACATTCTTCCAATTCTGTTCTCATGTGTAGTGATTGTTTCCCCCAGCCTCTCACCTTCAGTAGCGGCCCCCAATTGGGCCGAATCAAGCGAGAAAAATCGGGTAGATGATGTTCTATATGGGGGATGAATCTTCTACAGTGATCCCAGTTCCCAAGAGGGCATCCGTGGATCTCTGTAAGCCTCACCGCCACTCAGAATACTTCAGTAGCGGCCCCCAATTGGGCCGAATCAAGCGAGAAAAATCGGGTAGATGATGTTCTATATGGGGGATGAATCTTCTACAGTGATCCCAGTTCCCAAGAGGGCATCCGTGGATCTCTGTAAGCCTCACCGCCACTCAGAATACTTCAGTAGCGGCCCCCAATTGGGCCGAATCAAGCGAGAAAAATTGGGTAGATGATGTTCTATATGGGGGATGAATCTTCTACAGTGATCCCAGTTCCCAAGAGGGCATCTGTGGATATAACTCTCTGTAAGCCTCACCGCCACTCAGAATACTTCCAGGGTGTTGGTAAAGGAAAAGAGAATAGCCTCCATAGTGTAATATTGCAGTACAGGTTTATTGAAACAAACGTAGCAACTTACATTTACATATAGAGCAAGCAGTGTAGATCAGAAGGCTTCCGGGTTCGGCCGTACCCAGGAAGCGTCGGCACCTGGCTCCTCCCACCATGGTGATGCTCTGCCAGGCCTCTACTGCAACTGTCTTCAGTTCCTGCTTGTTCTTGGGGCATTTTCCCTTCAGCAAGTGAAATGCATGCTCAATCAGATTCAGGTCAGGTGATTGACTTGGCCATTGCATAACATTCCACTTCTTTCCCTTAAAAAACTCTTTGGTTGCTTTCGCAGTATGCTTCGGGCCATTGTCCATCTGCACTGTGAAGCGCCGTTCAATGAGTTCTGAAGCATTTTGCTTAATATGAGCAGACAAAATTGCCCAAAACACTTCAGAATTCATCCTGCTGCATTTGCCAGCCATACATGCCCACGCCATGACACTACCACCACCATGCTTCACTGATGAGGTGGTATGCTTTGGATCAGGAGCAGTTCCTTTCCTTCTCCATACTCTTCTCTTCCCATCACTCTGGTACAAGTTGATCTTGGTCTCATCTGTCCATAAGATGTTGTTCCAGAACTGTGAAGGCTTTTTTAGATGTTGTTTGGCAAACTTTAATTTGGCCTTCCTGTTTTTGAGGCTCACCAATAGTTTACATCTTGTGGTGAACCCTCTGTATTCACTCTGGTGAAGTCTTCTCTTGATTGTTGACTTTGATACACATACACCTACCTCCTGGAGAGTGTTCTTGATCTGGCCAACTGTTGTGAAGGGTGTTTTCTTCACAAGGGAAAGAATTCTTCGGTCATTCACCACAGTTGTTTTCCATGATCTTCCAGGTCTTTTGGTGTTGCTGAGCTCACCAGTGCGTTCTTTCTTTTTAAGGATGTTCCAAACAGTTGATTTGGCCACACCTAATGTTTTTGCTATCTCTCTGATGGGTTTGTTTTGTTTTTTCAGCCTAATGATGGCTTGCTTCACTGATAGTGACAGCTCTTTGGATCTCATATTGAGAGTTGACAGCAACAGATTCCAAATGCATACAGCACACTTGAAATGAACTCTGGACCTTTTATCTGCTCCTTGTAAATGGGATAATGAGGGAATAACACACACCTGGCCATGGAACAGCTGATCCCATTACTTTTGGTCCCTTAAAAAGTGGAGGCACATATACAAACTGTTGTAATTCCTACACTGTTCACCTGATTTGGATGTAAACACCCTCAAATTAAAGCTGGAAAGTCTGCAGTTAAAGCACATCTTGTTCATTTCATTTCAAATCCACTGTGCCAAAAAGATTAGAATTGTGTCGATGTCACAATATTTATGGACCTGACTGTATATACATATACATACACACACACGTGATTTAATTAAAAACATTTAAATACTGTTAAATATCACAGTTATGTTTCATTTTAGATGCAGAATACCAGGCCTCAAATTTTTCATTTTTCCATCCTCTGCTTTTACAAGTACCGTATTTATCGGCGTATAACACGCACCGGCGTATAACACGCACCCCAATTTAGGAGGGAATTTTAAGGAAAAAAAAACTTTTAGGAGGGAAGTTGAAGAGAAATAAACTTACATTTAAATGCCCATCATTGCAGCCTTCTCAGTGCAGCCTTGCCCCAGTGCAGCCATGTCAGTGCAGCCATGTCAGTGCAGCCTTGTCAGTGCAGCTATGTCAGTGCAGCCTTGTCAGTGCAGCCTTGTCAGTGCAGCCTTCCCCAGTGTCCATTGCAGCCTTATCCCAGTGCAGCCTTGCAGCTCGCAGTTTGATCCCCTGCGATCCTGAGCTTCAAAATCACCGACCGCGATTTAAAAGTGGCGCCGCCGGCGCCGAAATACACAGAGCCGGTCCTCAGCTCTTCTCGGCGGCTCTCGTTCACTTTCGGCTCCACTTGTAGTCCCGCCCGGACGTGTTCGGGCGGCGCTCGAGTGAAGCATAGTCTCAGTATTGAATCATGGGTCCATAACCCTTTTAGAAATATTGTGTTCAGTTTTATCTTGTGTTTTGGGATCGACACTACATAGGGACCCCTTGGGGAATGTATGACCGGGATCCCTGCTTGTATTAGATCTATATATGTTTTTGTGTGCCCACTGAGGCATATGTATATATAGGAAGTATGCAGAATTGCAATATATATATATATATATATATATATATATATATCCTCTGGGGGGTTTTGAATGTTCTAAAACCATACATATGTTCATAGGAGGTTGGCTATAGCTGGTTGGGCATATGGAATTAAATAACTCAGGGCCCCTGCTATAGGCCTATTGCGTTTTAAACGAGAATTTATAAACGTATTACCTCATGGGTTCCGAATATATGAGGTGTTTTTATGCAGAAGATTATTACTGTTATATTTGTCTCCTATGGAAACATGGATGCATTTAGCAAGTTGTACCCTGAACATTATCCTCCTACACATATATTTTCATTTTATTGTTTTTTTATTTTTTATTTTATCTTCTGGCTCTTACCCGAGTATCTACCTGACATGTTATGTAGTCTAAGGGGAATGTCTCCGACCTATATGTAGTGGCCTTTCTGCATTTTTTATGCTTTTGTTTTTAATATGCAGGTTAACCACTTCAGCCCCGGAAGGATTTACCCCCTTCCTGACCAGAGCACTTTTTACAATTTGGCACTGCGTCGCTTTAACTGCTAATTGCGCGGTCATGCAATGCTGTACCCAAACGAAATTTGCGTCCTTTTCTTCCCACAAATAGAGCTTTCTTTTGATGGTATTTGATCACCTCTGCCATTTTTTTTTTTTGCGCTATAAACGGAAAAAGACCGAAAATTTTGAAAAAAAAATGATATTTTCTACTTTGTTATAAAAAAAATCCAATAAACTCAATTTTAGTCATACATTTAGGCCAAAATGTATTCCGCCACATGACTTTGGTAAAAAAAAAAATGTCAATAAGTGTATATTTATTGGTTTGCGCAAAAGTTATAGCGCCTACAAACTAGGGTACATTTTATGGAATTTACACAGCCTTTAATTTATGACTGCCTATGTCATTTCTTGAGGTGCTAAAATGGCAGGGCAGTACAAACCCCCCCCCCCCCAAATGACCCCATTTTGGAAAGTAGACACCCCAAGGAAATTGCTGAGAGGCATGTTGAGCCCATTAAATATTATTTTTTTTTGTCCCAAGTGATTGAATAATGACAAAAAATTAAAAAAACTAAAAAAATTACAAAAAGTTGTCACTAAATGATATATTGCTCACACAGGCCATGGGCATATCTGGAATTGCACCCAAAAATACATTTAGCTGCTTCTCCTGAGTATGGGGATACCACATGTGTGGGACTTTTTGGGAGCCTAGCCGCGTACGGGGTTTCGAAAACCAATCACCGCCTTCAGGATTTCTAAGGGCGTAAATGTTTGATTTCACTCTTCACTGCCTATAACAGTTTCGGAGGCCATGGAATGCCCAGGTGGCACACCCCCCCCCCAAATGACCCCATTTTGAAAAGACACCCCAATCTATTTGCTGAGAGGCATGGTGAGTATTTTGCAGCTCTCATTTGTTTTTGAAAATGAAGAAAGACAAGAAAAAACATTTTTTTTTTCTTTTTTCAATTTTCAAAACTTTGTGACAAAAAGTGAGGTCTGCAAAATACTCACTATACCTCTCACCAAATAGCTTTGGGTGTCTACTTTCCAAAATAGGGTCATTTGGGGGGGGTTTGTGCCACCTGGGCATTCCATGGCTTCCGAAACTGTGATAGGCAGTGAAGAGTGAAATCAAAAATTTACGCCCTTAGAAAGCCTGAAGGCGGTGCTTGGTTTTCAGGCCCCGTACGCGGCTAGGCTCCCAAAAAGTCTCACACATGTGGTATCCCCATACTCAGGAGAAGCAACAGAATGTATTTTGGGGTGTAATTTCACATATTCCCATGGCATGTTTGAGCAATATATCATTTAAAAAGGAAATGCAGCTCACAAACACTCCTGCTCTGGAATGACACTGCCCTAGTAAGAACTGGTTCCAGGTGCTGGCTTTGCTGGTTTGCAGTGAGGTAGAAGGAAATCCTGGATAGCCGCACTCTGGGATACGAATAAGCATCCAAATGATGTGAAACGCGTTAGCAGTCTACCACCCTGTACGTCTCTGCAATTGACTGTATTGTTGGATTTTATTGAAATAAAGATGTCCTTATCCCAGAGTGCGGCTATCCAGGATTTCCTTCTACCTCACAATATATCATTTAGTGACAACTTTGTGCAAAAAAAAATGTCTTTTTCCCGCAACTTGTGTCACAATATAAAATATTCCATGGACTCGACATGCCTCTCAGCAAATAGCTTGGGGTGTCTACTTTCCAAAATAGGATCATTTGGGGGGGTTTTGAACTGTCCTGGCATTTTATGCACAACATTTAGAAGCTTATGTCACACATCACCCACTCTTCTAACCACTTGAAGACAAAGCCCTTTCTGACACTTTTTGTTTACATGAAAAAATTATTTTTTTCTGCAAGAAAATTACTTTGATCCCCCAAACATTATATACTTTTTTAAAGCAAATGCCCTACAGATTAAAATGGTGGGTGTTTCATTTTTTTTTTCACACAGTATTTGCGCAGCGATTTTTCAAACGCTTTTTTGGGGAAAAAACACACTTTTTTCAATTCTAATGCACTAAAAACACACTATATTAAGCCGAGTACATGGATACCAAACATGGCATGCTTTATATTGCGCACAAATGTGCAGTGGCGACAAACTAAATACATTTTTAAAAGCCTTTAAAAGCCTTTACAGGTTACCACTTTAGATTTACAGAGGAGGTCTACTGCTAAAATTACTGACCTCGATCTGACCTTCGCTGTGATACCTCACATGCATGGTGCAATTGCTTTTTACATTTGACGCCAGACCGACGCTTGCGTTCGCCTTTGCGTGAGAGCAGGGGGGGACAGGGGTGCTTTTTTTTTTTTCTTTATTATTTTTTTTGTTTTTTTATCTTATTTTTAAACTGTTCCTTTCATTTTTTTTATCATTTTTATTGTTATCTCAGGGAATGTAAATATCCCCTATAATAGCAATAGGTAGTGACAGGTACTCTTTTTTGAAAAAATTGGGGTCTATTAGACCCTAGATCTCTCCTCTGCCCTCAATGCATCTGACCACACCAAGATCGGAGTGATAAAATGCCTTCCCAATTTCCCAATGGCGCTGTTTACATCTGGGGAAATCTAAGTCATGAAATGCTCGTAGCTTCCGATTTCTTAGACCATAGAGATGTTTGGAGCCACTCTGGTCTCTGATCAGCTCTATGGTCAGCTGGCTGAATCACCGACTGCATTCTCAGGTTCCCTGTTGGGAAAGGAGAGCCAGAGAAAAACATGGAAGACGCTGCTTGTAAAAGCAGTCAAGAGGCTAATTAGCCGCTAGGATTGCTTTTACATGAAAGCCGACCGCTGGCTGAAAAGAATGATACCAAGATGATACCTAAACCTGCAGGCATCATTCTGGTATAACCACTCAAAGTCCAGCAACATACCAGTACGCTGCTGGTCCTTGTTGGGCATATATTGTAATCTTTTTTTTCATGCAGCCTCTGGGCTGAACGAAGGCTGCACCCACTTGTAATGATGGGCATACATGCACCATTTATATATGCCCAAGCATGGGGGCATCCTCCCGCAAAAGGTAGGAGCTCCTCCGCCCCTGCTGCCCCCATGCTTCGGCATATATCACCTCCGCTGAAGTCACGGCTTTATATATCGTGGGAGCAAACGCTGTTGCTGTCAAGATAAATAAATCATTGCAGAATAGAATACAGTAAAAAAGAGCAGAATAAAACGACAACTATTTTTGTTTTTATTTTATATTTTTTTGTGGTTTTTTTTTTACACTTTTTTTTGTAACTGTTACTTTTATAAATGTAACCGGTTCCAGGTTCGGGTCTCTCAAAATGCGATGGCATCTTGGGAGACCCTGTGAAAGTGTGCCTAGTCTGTGCAATGCTGTACCCTACAATAATACTCAACTAGTGTATGGTAGCGTTCAAAACATTCACCAATGCAAAGACCAGGATTGTCAGGACAGGAGGGACAATAATAGCGGGTGTCACGCCTATATCCGCGCTTGCTGCAGACACAACATCTTTTTTGGGGGGGTTCTTTGGGTAGTGGTACTCGGGAGGACATAAAGAAAATGCCTCTCATGCAGCCGACTGCATTTGGTTGGGGAAGTGAATGGGGAAGTGCGGGTGCTGCAGAAGTGGTGGGTTCCCAATTAGGATTGGCGAATGCAGCAGGAAGGGCATTATGGGCACGACGGGCCTGTGTTTGTCTTCTTCTTGGTGGCAGCGGGACACTACTTGTGCTTGCCACCTCACCAGCTTGAACTGCACTTATGGGCCACGTCACCAAGTGTTACTGCAGTGCTGGTTTGACTACGACCGGGGTGTACTAGGCCGCTGGTGCTTGCCAGTTCACCAAAACGCTACCAAAAAAACGGTTAGCGATCGCAGGGATCAGGCCTGACTCTGCAAACGCTGCAGTTATGCATTTAGTGTTTTGTAAGTGACAGTGATCGATCGATACTGCACTTGGGTGGGCTGGGCTGGGCTGGGCGGAGGGGCAAAACGCAGGTGCTAGCAGGTATCTGGACTGATCCCGCCAACACTGCATTTTTGGGAACCCTAAACTGCTGGGGACGCTAGTATAGATCTGATCGGTTCAGATACTATACCACTAAGGGAGGTGTATGCTGCGTGCGTGGGTGTTAGCGGTACTGGCGCTAACCTGACGCTGCCTGGGGCGATGCAGACCCTATCTGACCCTAAAACCTAAGTTATATCACCGCCGGGCGATCAGTGGGCTAAACCTTTATTCGGTAATAAACGGCGGGTGCCCTGACACTATAAAAAGTAAACGAACTAACCAGCGTCACCCGTAACAGTTATACGGTGATCACTGGTGAAAGGGTTAACTAGGGGGCAATCAAGGGGTTAAAACCTTTATTAGGTAGTATATGGGGGTCCCTGACGCTATAAAACACTGACGGTGAACCTATATATTTACTTCCCTAACTAGCGTCACCAGTGACACTAATACAGCGATCAGAAAAATTATCGCTTAGTGACACTGGCGACGGGGGGTGATCAAGGGGTTAAAACTTTATTAGGGGGGTTAGGGGGGCGATCCTAGACCTAAAGGGGGCTACCACTAACTGCCCTACCACACTAACTGTCACAAAGTGACACCAATGCAGTAATCAGAAAAAAAAAAAAAGCTGCTTGGTGTCAGTGTGACGGGGGGGGGGGGGGGGGGTTGATTGTGGGATGATGGGGGGTGTAATGTGTGCCTGGCGTGTTCTACTGTGTGTCTCCTCGGCGCCGGAACGGAAAATACCGAGCCGAGGAGAGAGGACATCACTTCCTCTGCTGTTGTTTACTATACAGCAGCAGAGGAAGGATTTCATTGGCTGGGAGTGATCGCGAGGGGGGGGCCACAAATGGATGGCCTCCCCCTCACCTCTCATCGCTCCTGAACAGAAGCCGACCGCCTCGGGCACGATCGGACCCCCCGCCCGCGGGAGGCAGATGTCGTACAGGTACGTGATTCTGCGTGCCCGTGCCATTCTGCCACAGTATATCTGCGTGAGGCGGTCGGCAACTGGTTAATAACTGGATTTTTACCTATGGGGCTTTCCATTGGGGCTGTAATGATGTAATTTACCACTGGGGGGAGCTCCCTTTCGGGTTTAATACGATTATAAGTATGGTTTCTTATTGGTTACTAATAGACTATTATTTAGTAACTATACTAATTTTAAATACTTTGTATGTCATATATAGTTGTATGATGCCTTTTATATGTGATCAATTTAAGTCTATATGTACAGGTGAGCAGAGATGCACCGGTCCGATATGTTAAGCAATGGGATTATATCCTTCTGTGTTGGCTCATCCCTTTCCTTTGGTTTCTATGGTGGCCGCTATATGGGGGTGGGGTTTTCGTTGTGAAATTACGCCCTCTGTGCCTTAATCTAATTGGGAGGGGGGAGGATCCTGCATGTCCGTCCACCTTATAAGCTATGTGGTGTACCAAGATGGCGCTGCCTTTGATAACGAAACATGTAAGGCGGGGCTACACACGCACCCACGTCATTCCGCCTTTTTTCTGAAATTACTACACTATGGGGCTATTTCATATCTCTTCCAACAAGCTTTCTAGCCATGGATAGCATGTGGATTCTCCCTGAAGTGACAACGGAGGCTAAGCTCAGTGGATGATTGCGGTCTGAAGTCCATCCAGTCCAAGGGGGGACCTTCCATTACTCATACATGCCTATTACCCCTGTCGGGGTATGAGGAGTCGGTGAGTGGGGACCTAGAGGGGGAGCACAAAAGTCACCAGATCAGCTTTGAGCACAGGAGTCACCAGACTGTTTCCACTTTTTTTTTGCTATTTGGATCATCACTATTTTTGTTATTTGGATCATCATTATATACATACCTCTCTGGCTCACTATTTTTGTTTTGTTTTTTTGGACTTGGTATTGTTTTTTACGATTTTTGATGCACTTGATTTTTAATTTTTGGACTTGGTGATAAGTTTACTTAGATGTACATACACTATTTGTCTATGTTTGGCGTTAAGTTTACATAGATGCACATACTTAAATGTCTATGAGTGGTGGTTCATTTGCTATTTCGTTTCTTTTTTTTTTCCTCCACGTGATTACATATTAAGGTGACACATTTATGATTCACCATTTCCACTATAATCATACATTTACATTTATGGCTACTTTTAGTCATACACTTGGTTGTCACTGGGTACAAAGTACCATGCACGTATATAAATACAACTTGTATGACCAGGATGTATTGTCGAGATCACTTGAGACAGTAAGAGGTAGAGACAGATCATCGCTGTTGGGAACAAGCCAGCGTCAGGCTGTTAATGGTAATTTTAGCTTACCATTCATTACCACATTCTCTACTCAGCACCGCCAGATTAAGGACTTAGTTAAAAAACATTGGCATATTTTGACCACTGACTCAGTCCTTAATACGGTTTTACCTAAGAATCCCCGTATCGTGTTCAGAGGAGCATCTACTCTGGGCAACAGAATTGCTCCCACAGTTCAGGATCCACCTAATATCAATAGATCTTTCTTTCATGACCTTACAGGGTACTATAGGTGTAGGAGCTGCCAAGTCTGCTCCCTTAATAGATGTAGGAAAAGAAAGATCTGTCGGTTCACTTCCACCAGTACCTCACGGGTCTATGAGGTGAAACCTTTCATAACTTGCATGTCCGAGGGGGTTGTTTATCTTATACAATGCCCCTGCGGACTGCAATATGTAGGGAGGACCAAAAGGGCTCTCAAGGTCAGACTGACCGAACACATAAATAACATCCGGAGGGGTTTTGACAAGCACCCCGTTTCGAGACATTTCGATGAAGTGCACAGTAGAGACCCCTCCAATACCCTGTATGTGGGGATTGATAAGTACAGACCCCACTGGAGAGGGAGTTCATTGGTAAGGGAGATCTCCCAGTGCGAAATGTCTTGGATCTTTAGGTTAAGAACTTATGCCCCTTTTGGGTTAAATGTAGATACAGATGTAAACGCATTTATTAATAACTCTTTTTTTTTTTTAAACAAGAGTAAGCTTTATTATTGAATTGAGGACAGTTATACATCAACAGTACATAGAATTGCATGTCAAAAGTTAGTCAAGAGAAAATAAGCAAATAAAAGCAGATATAAGGAGTGGGAGGGTGTAATATTTTTCCTAAACATACGTATGCTAGTTGAGGGAAGATATAGCGTCATATCAAACCATATTTACCGTATATACTCAAGTATAAGTCGTTCCGAGTATAAGTCGAGGCCCTAATTTACCACAAAAAAATGGGAAAAACTTATTGACCCGAGTATAAGACGAGGGTGAGAAATGCACAGCTACTGTAGGTGGAAAAGAGGGTCAACAATGCCCATTTGCAGCCTCACTGTGCCCATTTGCATGCCTCACTGTGCCCATTTGCAGCCATAGGTCCCCCGAAACTTCAAACTCGGTAGTTAAGTGTTCCTAGATGCCCCCTAGCTGCAGCCAAAATTTGGGGTCTCTGAACCCAAAGTGTCCCGAAATGACATTGCTGCAGATGGACACAGTTGACCGATTTTGGGGCCCCGTATCTCAGGGCCACTTAGTGCTAGGAACCCCAAATTAGGTGTGCAAACCCAGTGGAACTAGCACCATAACATATACAAAGCTGGGATTTCTAGCACCAAGTGGCCCCGAGATACAGGGCCCCAAAAATCGGTTCAGAAAATGTCAAGCACTTTTCTGCAGCAGAGAATGACATTTTCCGAACCTATTTTCGGGCCCCGTATCTCGGGGCCACTTGGGGCTAGGAACCCCAGCTTTGGATATGTTATGGTACCAGGTCCACTGTGTTTGCACACTAAATTTGGGGTTCCTAGCACCAAGTGGCCCTGAGATACGGGGCCCCAAAGTCGGTTCGGAAAATGAAATTTTTTGCTGCAGAAAAGTGCTTGACTCGAGTATAAGTCGAGGGGGGCACTTTCAGCACAAAAAAATGTGCTGAAAAACTCGACTTATACTCGAGTATATACGGTAATTACAGCAATATCAATGGCAATTCCTATTGTTTAGAGTGATCGTAAATAGCAGCCTATTCCCATGGTTTAAGAGGATACAATAAGCTAATCCGTACTTTATGGAATTTAGTTGGGCAGTGTACATCACTTTTTTATATGGTAGCACTGTATTAACTTCCCTGATCCAGTCCTGTAAAGTGGGGGGTTCTGTTCTCATCCAATGCTTGGCTATTAGTTTCCTAGCACTAAATAGTGATTCACTCAGGAGTGTAATCAAAGATCTGTCTGTGATGGCGTCTGGGAGTAACCCAAGGAGGCATGGCTTGGGGTCAAGTTGAACTGGTGATCCCATGTGGTCGTGAAGGAATGTTATGATTTGTGCCCAGTAGCTTTGTATTTCTGGGCATGACCAGAGTAGGTGGAAAAATGAACACGGGCTATTGGAGCATCTTGGGCAGTGTGGGTCTTGGTGTGGGGAAAATTTGGCAATTCTGGATGGTGTTAGGTATGCTTTGTGTATTATATACAGCTGGGGTAATCGGTCAGAGATTTTAGGTGACGTAGTTTTGACATTTGATAGTATATCTTCCCAGTCAGAAATGTCTATAGGCCCCACATCATCCTCCCATCTAATTCTTGCTGTGTCCACAATTCGTGTTACCGATTTGGTACGGAGTGTATTGTAGAGGGAGGATATGAGCTTTTCTTGGTTTGTCCCTGTAATTATGTCCACAAGGGGTAGTACCTGGGGGTTGGGAAGTCCGTGCCCGAACTGCGTTTGGAGCGCGTGCTTCAGCTGTGTGTAGCTAAATTGCATATGGGGGGAGAGATCAAATTCCTCACAAAGTGTCTGGAAGCTTCTTATTCCAAAGATAGTAGTAACCTGGAACAAGAATACTATTCCCTTGGCTGCCCATCTAGTAGCACCCGGTAAGGAGATCAATTCCCTCAGCTGGGGGTTGTGCCATAAGGGTGTGTGTGAGTGATAGTAGTCAGCTCCAGATAGTTTAACCGCTTTTTCCCACACATATCTATGCTGAGATAGTAATAGGTCTCGGTCTTTACGTTTGTTATGTTTGCTGGCTTTCCTGAATATCACCTGTAATGGGGAGTACATATCGCCGTTTGGTCTTTTGCATATTAAGGCTTGGTATCTAGTCTCGTCGGTTTTATGGATGTGATAAAAGTGCGAAAGTTGTGCCGCGATGTAATACGTGTATAAGTCCGGCAGGGCCGCACCTCCCGAGGTGGTTGGGTTTTTAAGTATGTTCCAGGCTAGCTTATGTCTGTTGGGCCCCCATATAAAGGAGTTAACTATTTTATCTAGAGATTTAAAGATACTAAGAGGGATGAGTACTGGGGAATTCCAGAATATATATAGGAATTTTGGGAGCAGTATCATCTTAAATAAATTGATCCTACCTGATATGCCCAGGGGGAGTCTTGCCCAAGTTTGTGTACGGGACTTTAAGTGTAGAATTAATGGTTCAATATTGTTGGTGATGTAATCTAGCGGGTCTTTGGTAATCTCTACTCCCAAGTATCTAATAGAGGAAACTCTCTGCAAGGGGAGTGAAGCTGCAATTTGTTGCGGGGGCGATACATCAAGAGGAAGGATTTGGGATTTGGACCAGTTCATGTTTAGGCCCGAGTGTTTTCCGAATTGTTCAATGGTGGATAAGGCTGCCTGGAGGGATGGGCCTGTGTCCTCTAGGTAGAGGAGCATGTCGTCTGCATATAGACTTAGCGTCTCAATTAAAGATCCTATGCGCAACCCACGTATGTCCGGGTTGGTCCTGAGGGAAATAGCAAGTGGTTCCACCGCAAGGGCGTACAGCAGCGGGGACAGTGGGCACCCCTGACGGGTTCCTCTCTCCAGAGGGAAAAGGTCTGACATCCAACCGTTCACCACAACTCGGGCCATAGGGGAATAATACAGCAATTGTACCCATTTTGCGAAGTTTGGGCCAAACCCAAATCCCTTTAGACATTCCCACAGGTAGCTCCACTCCACAGAGTTGAACACCTTTGCAGCGTCGAGGGTCACGATCGCTCTGTCTCCCGTGTGGTCATGTTCCGCCTGGACGTTCATATGAAGGCGTCTTAAATTCATGGCTGTGTTTTTCCCTGGCATGAACCCCGTCTGGTCAGGGTGAATAAGTGTAAGAATACTATTATGGCTAGTATTTTAGCTAATATTTTGATGTCGGCTTGAAGCAGCGAGATTGGGCGGTAGGATTCGGGTAGGCGGGGATCTTTTCCTGGTTTTGGGAATTACTATAATTACCGCTTGGCGGAGGGTTTCAGGAAGGGTCTCAGTGTCAAAAATGTGTTGGTATGGTGTCAGTAGCTCAGGGGTCATAATCTCCGAGTATGTTGAATAAAAATCTAGTGGCATGCCATCACCTCCAGGCGCCTTAGCGGGGGCAAGGGATGCTATGGCAAGAGCTATTTCGTCTACTGTGAGAGGAGCTTCCAGCTCTTCCACTTGGGACTCTGAGAGTTGTGGGAAGGGGATATTCTGAAGGAAGGTCCTGGTTTCCTGAGAGGTAACCTCAACCTTGGAGGAGTAGAGGTCGGTGTAATATCTCTGGAACGTTTCAGCGACTAACTGGGGATCCGAGACAGCTTCGTTGTGTGGGCCAACCAGGGTTATCGTTACGGGGGGGTGTGACTCCTGCCGGGCTAAATATGCTAGCAGCTTCCCTGCTCGCTCTCCCTGTTCAAATGAGCGCTGTTTTAGAAAGAAGAGTTTCTGTTTAGCTTTCTCGTAGTGAAGTTGGTCTAATAGGCGGGTATGGAGTTTGAGTGCGGTTGCCCTGTCGGGGGAGGGATCATTTTGAAATTCCCTTGTCAGTACGTCTGCTTTAGTTGAGGCTTGTTGAAGAGTTATATTAGAGGAGGTTTTAATCCTACGTATTCGTGAGGATAGGATAGTGCGGACATGTAATTTGAATGCTTCCCACACCTGTCCCACCGGGGCTGTGTTTCTGTTTGTGGCAAAGTAGAATTGCCATTCTTTGTCTATGTCTTCTTGGTCTTTCAGCAGTGATAGCCAGAAGGGGTGAAGACGCCACGTAGGGGGTCCCATTTTCGGGTTAAGCTGTAGGGTCGCCCAACATGGAGCGTGGTCGGATAGGGTTCTAGTATGGTAGCCCGAGTCCGAAAGGCGGGGAAGCAATGTGTTGGACACCAGAATCAGATCGATTCGGGACATAGTGGAGTGGGTTGCCGAAAAGCATGAGTATGCCTGAGAGGTGGGATGTTTGTGTCGCCATGTGTCTGTCAGTGAGAATTCTCGTAGTGTCCATCCGAGCCGGGTAGTGTCTGGGAGGGTTGTGTCTGGGTTTGTCTGTGTTTTATCTTTTTGGGGACTTAAGACCATGTTAAAATCGCCCAGCCATACGGCTGGTATATTGGGATGTTGTGCCATGTATAATAGTCCTTCAGTGACTAGATTTAATTTGTATGGTGGGGGTATATAGAATGCCATTATAAGATATTGTGAGCCATTTAGGGTGCAGTGTAGGAAGATGAATCTACCTTGGGGGTCAGTGCGTATGGTAATGACTGCAAAGGGAGTGGTTTTGGCTACGAGGATTGATACTCCCCTCGAGTGTGGAGAGTGGGTGGCATGAAATGCCCATCCTATCCAAGGTCGCTTTAATGCGAGTTGAAGTTGGCCAGTAATGTGTGTTTCAACTAAAACTGTGATATCTGCCCGATATGTTTTAAGGCAAGCAAAGACTGCAGCACGTTTGATTTTATTACGGATCCCACGGATATTCCAAGTGAGAAATTTTAGGTTAGCCATAATAATATGGTGTTTGATTGTATTTGGAGGGGTATGCGTAGGGTATTTACGTGGGCCTGAGCCATCACTCTCCACACTGAGGCAGAACCATATCTCACCCCTCGTCCTGATTGATTACATAAACATGTTCTCTTAACATTAGTTAGTTGTAATACTTATTCTTCATCTGAACTTTATCTTTAACATTTCTCTTGCCCTCCCTCCCTGCCCTCAGTCGCCCCAACTTGACTGGGGCTTGCATCCCAAAACTTGTGCAACATGTATAAACTATTTCTCGCAAGTTGCTTAGCATTGAAAGAAAAAAGAAAATAAGTTTCTTTCCCTCTTGAGAAAAAAAACATAACCAGGTGCACATTAAACCGATCAACCGTGGCAGTTGTCTATAGGACAGTGCCAGTGTTGATATGGCGGTCTCCCGCCGAGGACGAATAAATTCTGGATATAAAGTCAGCGATAGAGTAAACGCTGCAACGTTTTCGCTTCAGCATGGCATTTAGAAGAATAAAGAACAGCACAATTCGAAGTAGCCTAATGTGGCTGTTTGGGGGTGTCTCTTCCCCTGTTCACCTCCATAGCACGGTGCGAGTTCGAGGAGAAGTTCAGGAGAGCGGGGTGAAAAGGCGCTGGCAAAGTCAGTCCGAGTGTATGGCACTTCATGTAGGATGTTAGCAATAAAAAAAAAAAAAAAAAAAAAAAAAAACAAGCAGAGGGAGAGTTCCCCAGGGGTTGGGAAAAAGTAGAAGCGAAGGGCAGTGGAGGAGAAAGGATAACAGGTAAATGTAAGCTCATGCCAGTTCAGCAGTGATGAGGGGCATAATGAGGAGTTCCGATCAGCACAAGAGGCCTGGGTGTCACATAGTTATCTGCCTTGGCTGCGGCATTATGGGAGATTGAGGATCGGTATGTATTTTGTGATGATCGCATGCAGCACAGGTCGTTGGGCAAATAGTGTACAGAAAATTAAGAGGAAGCACTTACAGTAGACGGCCGGTATGTGATTCAGGCAGGTCGATTTCTTTGTGCGTCCAGGTGATCTACCCATGATGAGGCCTGACCAGGGTCTTCAAAGAAGTGCACACGATCCTCTCCTACTATGCGCAGGTGGGCCGGGAAGAGCATCGAATATTTAATATGGAGTGCTCTCAAACGACGCTTGGTGTCAGAGAAGCGCGCCCTCTGCCTCTGGACCTCCGCCGAGAAATCCGGGAACGCTGAGATGAAGCCAGATCGATATGGAATGTTCCCCTTCAGTCTGGCTAGTCTTAGGACCGCGTCCCGGTCTCTGAAATTAAGCAGCTTTGCAATGAAAGTGCGTGGGGGTGCACCCTCAGGTGGTCGACGGGCCGGCATGCGGTGGGCACGCTCCTCGACAAACGTGGTTGAAAATGCATCCCTACCATATGTTGTGATTAAAAGCTGCTCCAGAAAGGTAGCTGGGTCTGTGCCCTCAGAGCCCTCCGGTAATCCAATAAATCGGAGATTAGACCGGCGGGCACGGTTCTCCAGATCGTCATGCTTTTGGGCTAGTTGTTGTAGCTGGCGTTGTAGTTCGTCTTGTGAGTGCTGCATGGGGTGTATTATGTCTTCCGCCCGCCCAATCCTAGTCTCAGCCTAGGTCACTCGTTCCCGGAGCTTGGTCATATCATGCCTAATTAGTGATATGTCCACCTTCACCTCCTCTATCTTCGAGGTCGGTGTGGACTGGCATAGAGAAATTGCCTCCAGTACCTTTGCTGTACCGTCTGGCTCGGGCTCCACATGTGAGGCCTCGTGAAGTGCTGCCGAGGCGCCATCTTGTCCCTCCGGGTCCCGCTCCGTCCGTCTGTAGCGATCGAGAGATGTGGAGGCCGCGTTTCTTTTCGGCGGGGACATGGTGATCCGAGATCGCAGCGATGAATCCCACAAAGGCAGGGGTGTAGGAGAGATTTTTAGGGTGCAGGATGTGTAGAAAAGGATCTGCCACGAGCGGAGCTACAGACACACACGTCCGCTCACATCGCTGTCCAGGCCACGCCACCATTTATTAATAACTCCTAATGCAATAAATTGTCTGTACATTTATGGATACACTGTATCTACTTACCTACATATAAACCATAAGATTATTTGGTGATTATATGTCCACAACTTTGGTCTTTTGTCACTAGGGATTACCTAGCTGTTGTTATTTTTAGAGTGCCATATAAGATATGAGTTTTATTGGGCCTTTGTTTATTTAGATTAAGCCATCCATTTAGGGCTTTGTTCAACCAAAGTTATTTTCTTTTTATTTTTTAGACATCATTTTATATAAATGTTTTTCAGATTCATTATTTTGAGATTGTCATTCTTGCATTCTCAAAATCATCCACTAGATGCCGCTTTTAAATTTTGACAGCGACATCTTAGTGGTATACACTGCAATATGTGTTTTTTGGTTGTATTTTTAAGTTTATCCACTGGATGCCGCTGCTGATTTTTGATGGCGACATTCTGGTGGAGACTACGACTTATCAATTATTCCACTTCCGGTGCCTGTATCGTTCGGATGTAGGTAAACAGATGGAAAACAAATACATTTTTTTTGCTTTTTAAATAGGTTTTTGGTAACATTTAACTTTGACTATTGAAGAATTTCTTTGATCTATGGTCATCTATAACAACCCAAGAATTCTAGTTCATTGTTTTTTAAAAAGTTTTTTTATATTTTATTTTATTAATTTTTCATTGACTCTATATATGCTTAAGATGATTTTTGCATGTAAAATATGGTCCGTTCCGCTTATGTGAAGCGGTCTATATACAGCGGTAATAATGTGGTGGTTTTACTGCAAACAATCCATGCTGAGAAGTGTACCCGGATGTTGGGTCCTTTGGTGCATCATGGGTTGATTTCAGGATAGACCGGGGTCCATAACGAGGCCTGGTTAGATCTGATACTATTTAAGGAGGTGACGTAGTGCGCCGCCTGTGCCCCTGGAAGACGTGATGATGTCACATAACGCGTAGGGCGGAGCTAGACGACGCGCTGACGTCACCTAAAAGCTGTGCTTTACTCCAGTAGGACGGGTTTGTCCAAGTTCATCTGGCCACGAACCGGACTTAAGGCTCTCTATTTTCTGGATTATTGTAAGTGTCCATTTTATGTATTTCAAATAAAACAATTTTTATGGTTTTACGCTATGCGAGTTCCATCTTTCGTTTTATGGTACATCTCTGCCACGAGCTTGCTGTTGATATTGATGGTGTGATGACCCCTAACGGATGCTGATACGAGTTCCCACTGCCAGTTTAAAAGGTATACCTGCTAGCTATGATCCTCTGTAGTGGGGGATCAGGGCCATCCGGTAAGGAGTGACCCCTTCTATTCCTGGTGGTGGATCTTTTCTGGTTCTCACAGATGAACAATTATTAATCACTTGGACTTTTTTGCATAATGATCTATGGGTGATCTTTAGTCACTTTTCCATTTCAGTTGATGCAATATGTTTTGGATTACATGTAGCTGTCACGAGGATTTATTTATTTTTCACATATATTTTATGTATTCATTTATTTTAATATTTTTTCACTGCTTAACGTATGCAAGATTGTACACTTATTTAGCGCGATTCTTTTTTTCTTTATAAATACAACTTTGCATTGTTTAAAGGGGGAATTTCAGTGGATATTTTATTTTATTTATCCTATTACATACAGTGTTAGGGGTTTATGTTATCTTTGTTTGGGGTAGTCCCAGCTATTGTGGGTGCCTAAACATAACATTACCCCCCCTATTAGGGAGCGCTACTTACCCCACCTTCTGTAATTTATTAATATTCATTTGTTTGCTAATAGAAAATGTGTTTTTAGCCGCCTACTAAAAGATATTTCTTATCCATTAAACTGTTGTATGCATGTTCAGTCAAACTCATGCCATGCTGGAAAACACATGACAATACTCAAGGATCGGACAGTAAAATACTAGATAGGATCTGAAATCATTCTGTCATCATTGTGATCATTTTTGAGCATTGCTACGATTACCTGTTTATCAAGGGAATAAGGTATATTTTTAGACTGTCTGCAGAACTTCTATACATATGTATCTTGTACCCCAAATCCTGGGTAAAAGTATCTAAACCCAAAAATAAAAATGTAATATATTATTACTTACCAGATCTTAGAAGCAGCTTCATTAGTAATTTGTGCTATAGGTTTTTTCTCTTATTCAGTTCACCTAGTATCACTATAAATAACACACACTTCCTGTCCCTGGTTGGCTATGCACGCTCCTCCACTGTATCTATGGAGGAACTTATGGATATCACTCAGGCTGGACTTCAAACATGTCTACCCTTGTTGATCTCTATTATATGGGGGGGGGGGGGTCAAGGAAATAGTTTATAGAAGGAGGGTAATACTGTTTGTATATTCCATTATGCTCACAGGAAGTGATGAAGATACTACAATTACTTCCAAGATGAACATGCATTTCTGTTTTTGACAAAAATGTTCTGAGCCTGAAAAATGAACACAAACAGCTATTCTTAGGCTGCATTCACGTCCTAGCATTGTGTTTGAGTGTTTTGCACAGCATTTTTGAGCTTTGGCATTTTTTTTAAATTAGCCAATAGAGAAAAATATAATCTGTTTCATTATTTGTTGCAGTGTGTTTCAGCTTTTTCATCCACTCTCATTTATTATTTATTAACTTTTTATTATTTTAAGGGTTGGCTAAGAGTTAGGAGTTCATTTATTATAATTGTTATCTATTTAATTTTCTTATTATGTATTGTTTGGGTTTATTTATGCATTATTTATGTGATTAATACTAGTAAATCATTGCACTTGGGCAAAAAAACTGCTCAAAAACGTGTGACAAAACGAACGGGCTAAAATCGGACCTGAAAATGGTGAATGGAGACGCACCGGACTCCTGCTGTGAGCAGCTACATGCTCTAGTGTGAACCCAGCCTTACTTTTGTTTGAAATTTGAAAACCACGATACTTATTTTAAAATCTTTAATAAAAGCCATAAAAATACAATTTACATGGAATAACTGGTACCAACGCGAAATAAAGGCATAATCATTTGTTTACGCGTCAGTCTTTTCCATATTGTTTCTGTCTGGCAGGAAAGAGAACAAATATATTCGGTCAGCACAGGAAGATGACAGAATGTAAAGGCAGAAATCTGGGTTCCTAACAGAATATGAGAAAATGACACATTTAGGTTATAAAAAAGAAAAGAAAAGCAAGAAGGAAGAAGACCCACTCAGCACTGTCTCACCAGCAACCATCTCGGCTAATCCTAATTTTCATTCATATCTCTTAACCCTGCATGAAATTCCCTTTTCAGTTTGATACTACTATTTTTGGCTGTCTGTGGTTAAGCATATACATTGCTGCCAAATAAGCAGAAAGCCTAGTAGAGTGACTATTATCTGTCAGAAAGACATCTTAAAAATGCTAAGTTGATGTTTCACACTTCAAAGCTTTAGAGGTACCTTAAAGAGGACTGCCTAACCCACCCAACCCACAAATAAATATGGTAGACATTCTCATAAGATGATGTGGTGTGCATAACTTGATACAGATCTCTCTGTGAATCACAATAAAAAAAAGAAAAGATGTCCAGAGAGAATATATTCATAGACATACATATATTCACACACATCAATATTACCAATGTTATAAATATAAAAGTGACCTGTCACTTTATTTTTATACAAGCTGCAGCGTTTGGCTTGTTGTCTGAATTATTACCATTACATGAAATAGAGCAGTCTGTTTTCACATGGTAAACAGTCACCATCCCAGTATTTGAGAAATATATATTATTATATTATTAATATTGGACTAGACAGAAATAAAAATGTTTTTTGTCATCACAGTCCATCCATTAGCGCTAGAAGATCATCTCCTTTGCTGGTACTCTGTACCAATGTCTCCTCAGATCGAAACTCTCCCATAATGCGAGAAAGTGCCTTATTTCTTTCCAGGTCCTGGAAAAGCAAAATGGAAAATTTGTTTAACATTGATATGACAACTATAAAAGCATTCTCTTAAAATTGACCTAAAATTCCTTGCTTACTGTGGCCATGCCATTACTTTTTTTATTCAAACCCCCTCTGGCACAGTTATAAAGTACTTTTGTGTGCTTTATAAATGTCATTTACTTAAGGCTCTAAAAGCAGCTGAGGTAAAGGGCGGCTCTGGTGGAGGACCCTGGGCTAAGGGGCAGCTCTGGCGGGGGATCCTGGGCTAAGGGGCAGCTCAGGCGGGGGATCCTGGGCTGAGGGGCAGCTCAGACGGGGGACCCTGGGGGCAAGTCTGACGGGGACCCTGAGGTAAGGGGGGGCTTATTGTAATGAACTGGAAGAAAAAAAGTGAGATGGAGGGAGGAAGAACACATGCAAGGGCATCAGGTGTTCCACACTCCACTCTGCATTTTTAAAATAAAAAACGTAAAAGTTTGGCACAGTGTGGAGATATTCCAGTGATGGCCTGTGGTATACAATGTGGGGGCACTGCGGTTCTTGATCAATAGGCTCCTTTGAACCATTAAATACTCATAGCGTAGCAGGACCAACCTCCCTTTTATTATAAAGTAGATGCACCACTTTGTTCAGGTAGAACCCTTTTGCCTAATCTGACCTGGAAATGACTACAAGAGAATGAATTCGTAAGAAAATGTTTTAATTTTAATTTTGTGTCTTCTACAACCTAAGGCATTGTGCAAAAAGTAGTTGGTCACATGGATACGTTTTTCCAATCTGGGAAACTTAGTAAAAAAAAACATTTTTTACGGCATTAATATTTGTTGAAATATTACTGGACAACTTAGAGAAAATATTCCTTACATTTACAAAACATGTAATTTGCTATAGTCCCTGTAGCTTTTTAGGGAGACTGGAGAAACTTGGTTTACAAGAGGCAACACAGTACAACAGATCCACCACTTAACTCTTCACTTACTTCACTGGCTTCAATGTTGATCACTTTGTAAGAAAACTCCTCCGGTCTGGTCAGTGCTGCTTGCCTTTTTGCATGTCAAGAAAAAGATGTAACAGCTCAATAACAGTCACATGACCCTATTACATACTTGTTACTGTCAACAAGTATATATCTTTCTAAAAATTCATGTTATATATACATACACACACACACAAAAAAAAAAAAAAAATCCTAAAATCACAAATATATATAACTGTGCATTTTGTATGCAGAATTACTTCAATCAAGGTCTAGCCATTGTCTAGCATTTTGGCAATTTTTATTTATTTATTTTCTCAGTTTGTATGTCACTGCACTTATTTTTGTGTCACCTTTTTACTCAGGACTGTAGAACATGGGTCTTTGGGCCTGCCCTGAAGTCTAAGGGGTGGATGTGTGGCCATCAAGTTCCTTCCTCCTCTGCCTTGGTGGGTCCCTTTTTGGCAGAGCCCCCCACACGTTACTCGTTGGTTGTCTTCGGCTGATCACGAGAAGCGGTATCTGCAGGACCTTTTGGCTATGTGGACCTGAGTGTACCTTCCCTCTGTCGGGAAACTTGCACCCTGGGGGACCAGGAACTTGTCCTCCTCTTTGGGAGCAGACCATTTGACGTACCCTAGTGTACTTATTTGTGCCCCTTCACATGCACTTTTTTCATTCATTTTGGCGTTATGTTTTTGCACACCGCACTGGAGTCTCAAAAAAACCACCATATTCATGCCCGTTATGATGTCCTGAAATGGTCTGCTCCTGATATTTCAAGACATTAAGAGGAATAAAGCTCCCACTTACTCCTCTTCTTCATCGTTGGTGAAAAGGTTTAAACGGAAGATGTGGTCAGCACTGGAGGGTTTCTTCAGCTCCATACCACCCATTAGCTGTGCCAGGAGGTTTAACTCTTCTTTCGCCAAAGGATTTGGTGCAACATTCTCCTATTAAAATATATTAAAAAAACAAAAAAAAACACAACAGTTAGTCATAAGCTACAGAAGCCTTACTTTTCTGCTTGTGTCTATGAGAAAGCAATATGGCGAGACATAATTTCATCTGTGGAGGCTCTTAAATATTATTTCCTTTACTGCTGTAGCCTAGACTCAACTAAATAGCATTTCTAGTGGATAGGCTGCCAGCTCCCATCAAACTAACTCTGGTACTGTGATGTTATCCTTTGGAAAAATCAGAATAAAAAACAGATTCTGATAACTGAGCCCTGGCTCACACGAATGCGTTGTGGGAAACGTACAAGATTCGTGCATTACACTCCGAAGCAATCGCACTTCAGCGAGCTGAAGTGGGTGTCAATGTTATAGACATGTCAAAACACATCACAACACCCATGTGATGCGATTCAGATGGGGGGGGGAACAAAAGGGTCCTGCACCTTTTTGGTGCTGATGCGCTGCGATTTCAGCCATACAAAATGTGCGAACATGAGGTGTTATCCATGCACCAGTGTGAACCTAGGCTCAGAAAAAATGTACAAACATTTAAAAAAAGCTTTGGAAATGCTCTACACTTTCCTGGTCTTAAAGTGGAACTAAATCTAAGTTTTTTAAACCTGCAAGCAGACAGCTTTTTATTGCAGAAGAGGCACGCTGTGTCTCTTCTGCAACAACACAAACTTATATGCCTGCTGGTAGTCCTCCTTTGAATGCACACAGAGCTGTGCACATACAGCTCAGTATGCATTCCCGGCACACTTGACTCCTGTGCACATGTGCAGAAAGAGATCATCCCTTGTCGACTAATCAGGAGGCCAGAAAAACAGGACGTGGGAGAAGATGACAGTGGCTGGTGTGGGATGTAACCGTTGCATCACTGTAAGGTTAAGGTGAGCATCCTGCGGGGATTAGTTCCTCTTTAACAAAGTTTTAAAGTGGTTGCAAAGGCACAAGGTTTTTTATGTTATACATTTTATGCATTAAGATAAAAAGCTTTCTCTGTGCAGCAGCCACCTCAGCACCCCCCTAATACCTACTTGAGCCCCATTTCTATTTCCACGAGTGCCTCGGCCATCTGTGACTACCTCCTGATTGCCTGAGACACAGCTGGCACCATTGGCTCCTGCTGCTGTCAAAGTCAGTTAGCCAATCATGAGAGAGAGGGGGGCGGGGCCTAACCGGGGCTCCGTGTCTGAATGGACACGCGGAGCTGCAGCTCGGCTTGGGTGCCCCCATAGCAAGCGGCTTGCTCTGGGGGCACTCGACAGTAAGGAGGGGCCAGGAGCACCGAAAGAGGGACCCGAGAAGATAAGATCTGGTCTGCTCTGTGCAAAACCACTACACAGGGCAGGCAAGTATAATTTTTATTTTATTTTTTTATATGGAAAAATAACAAACAACTTTACAATCTTTAAGCCTAACCATACTGTTCAGTTACAGCACAGTGAAAATTGTGCAAAAGTGCCAGTTCAACCCTCTTTATCCTCAGCTGACAAAAGCAAAAACATGTTTCTATTGTAATATATATTTTATAACATATCATTAAAAAAAAATATTTAATAAGGCATTCCTGCACCGATTAGATGAATTTACCATAAGCATAGATTTGAGAGATTGATTGTAAAAGCCAGTTCACAAGAATGATTGTACAGGTTATCAATCCTTAAAATACCATGAGTGTCAGGCTGGTAATATGTGCTAATTTTGGTGAGGGGTGTATTGAAAAAAGCAGTTTGTCATATCTGGTGATAAAAATTACAGATCATCATCATTGCACTTTATTATTATATAACCATTTTTATTAGTTAAAGTAGAACTAAAAAGGCATTTTAATTTCGATAGAGTAAGGGAGGGTTATTACCCCTATAAGGTTTATTTTTGCCATCTGTGCTCCATTGGGGAGATTTACCTTTACTTCCTGTCCCATAGCCAAACAGGAAGTGAGAGGAAATCCCTGCAAATTAAAGGAATCTCTTGGAAGATTTACCCTCTATTATTTTTCTGGGGACAACCCAATATGTGGGAAGAAGTTTTGCCCTTGGTTATACTTAAAAAAAAAATTATACCTAAACTTTTCAAATGGTGCTCAAATAACTAATAATTTTTAGTAAATGGAGTCAAATTTAGTGGCTTGGCGAGGTTATTTCTTGATGTGTGCCCTCTTTCTCCAGCTGCCAAGGACAAAAATGAATTATAGTTTTATAGTTGGCCTTACCTTTGTGTGTGAGGCTGAACTTTTCAATGTCCCGGACATGTGAGTCTCCACAGAACGGCTTACACTGTACCTGTTAACATAGTCCACATTTAAGTACACTCCTTTGATACATCTTCCTGCTGTATTGCTTCCATGGCTATTTGAACATTTAATGCAGCTCCTTCAAATGCTTATTCTGTATAGCATAGGCTGAAATGTACTACTAATGCCGTGTACACACGGTCGGACTTTCGACCGGACTGCTCCGACAGACTTTCAACTGACTTTTGACAGACTTCTGATGGACTTTAACGAATGGACTTGCCTACACACGATCACGATCATACCAAAGTCCGACGGATTCGTACGCGATGACGTACACCGGACTAAAATAAGGAAGTTGATAGCCAGTAGCCAATAGCTGCCCTAGCGTCGGTTTTTGTCTGTCGGACTAGCATACAGACAAGCGCATTTCTGGGTTCAGCGCAGTTACGACGTAAAGATTTGAAGCATGTTTCAAATCTAAAGTCCGTCAGATTTTCGACTGGAAAAGTCTGCTGAAGGTCCGATGAAGCCCACACGCGATCGGATTGTCCCCCGGACTCGGTCCGTCGGACCAGTCCGGTTGAAAAGTCCAACCGTGTGTACGCTACATAAAAGTGCATCAAATGCTTTTCAGTGACTACAGAGCTCTCATGTTAGTGGTAACCTTTATGCAGAAGCTGTAGCCAATCTTGTAACAATTTTGCAGATATTGTTTCAAATTTTACTTAACTGGATATTTAAAAACTGCAAACTATTTAACCCATGCCCATTAAAGATTACAACAATATAAGGAACGTTCTTTTGTGAAACCAAGGTAGCTCGTTTTTATCAACTGCCCTGAATGAGCGTTTTGAAAGCTGCAATGAGGTTGGCGCTGTTGTGCATAATTGGTGGACATGACCTTTTGTTACCACATTCTGGTCTACAGTTTGTGAACTCATCCATTACATTCCATGTAAAGCAGCCCAGAGATTATTCAATTTTCTTTCCTTCCACCACAGGTGGAAGGAAAGAAAATTGCTCAAAATCCCTCCCACAGGGCTACTGTGTTCTGCCAGCAGGAAGTGCAGGGAGCCTTCCCCACTGACAGCACACAATCGCATGAAAAAAAAAAAAACTGACATGCTGGTTGTACTGAAGACAATCAAAGGATTGGCTTCAGTACAACCAGCCTGCCCATAGATGAATCAAATTTGGGCTGGTCCCTGCTGAGATTCGATCCATATATGGCCAGCTTAAGAATACTGTGCAACCCATAGATAGCTCTCCTAGATTATCAGACAGATGATTTATTTAAACAGCAGCAGAAATTGGCCATGTTTATCTTTTCTAGCCACAAAACTATAGCATCAGCATGGAAATCACAATCCCTCGCCTTACATAACGTCAAAACCTATCTTTTTATTAATCATGAAAAAACAAGGACCTCTAGCATTCTGTCAGATCCTCATGACAAATTTTGTAAAATTTGGGCCCCTTGGGTTACTTATGAACTTACTTCCATGGATCCAGCTACACTCACAGTGCTTTAGTTACCCTTAAAAGCTTAAGTTTATTTAAAAAAAATAAAATCAGCAGCCTTGTTCTGTTGGCTTTGCATTCCTTTAAATCTTCTTCCTCCAATGGCCCCCTAAAACCCATCCACCATAAATCTTTCAGTGCAGTTGGGGTTAATAGAGCTGAGAGAGCTGTGACAGGCACTCATCAAAAAAGTGCCCACCCTTTTCAACCACCTCCTCCATTCACAGAAGTCTTGTTATAGCTTCCAATATTGAAATATGATCTATGAATAGAGGGGGTGGACCTTACCATGCCAGTGCTCTATCAGAATACCGCTACCCATCAGAAAATGCAACGGAAGAGACGTTGTGAACAAAATTGCTTATTGTGCATGCACTATGTGTTCCAGCATGGCCGCCATGCGTTTCAATAGGTTTCCTAAGTGACAGTGACAGAACATGAAGGCAGCAGCTTACATCTTCTTACACCGAGGCAAGTCCTCAATTTTACTTATTTTAGCAGTTAACTCACCTTATATACTGAAATAGACTATTTCACTCTGTCACGGTGAAATAGTCTATTTCAGTATATAATCGGTTTGCCGCTGAGCAGTGCGGGGTGTACCAAGATGGTCGTCGCCACCTTCTGCCTGCTTGCCTGGGTGTAAGAAGATGTCCGCTGCTGGCTTCGTGTTCTGTCAGATTAGGAAACCTATTGGAGCGCATATCGGCCATGTTGGAACGCATGGCGCATGCGCAGTAAGCATTTTTGGCTCAGAACGTCATATGGGTAGTGGTATTCTGACAGGACACCGGGCAATGCATTTAGAAAACACCCTGAAGCTCTACTGTAAACATTACTTGCAGTATGCAGGTGCTTGCAGTATATATTGTACATCCAGTAGACAGGGCTCTACTACACAGATTATTATTTTTTAGATGCAATACTGTGCAACCCAGAGTCAACACTACCCTACAACTAATCAGATATTTTTGGGTATATGATGAAGTGGTAAGATCTGAACTTTACGTTTTTCACCCACAGGAATAATTAGACACACTATATACAATGAAGTGAAACTGAATACAAGATGTATTATAAGGGCTACATGTGTACAACAGATTTGTGAAGTGTGTGTGTGTGTGTGTGTGTGTGTGTGTGTGTGTGAGATTTTGTAAAACAGATGCAGGTATATTCCACCTCTGATAAAAAAACTCACATATTGGTCCCCAGCTTTAGCACTCGGTCACCAAAAAGATCATAAGAGCCTTCTCGAAGAGGGCTGACATAATTCCCACCATTCTGGAACTCCACTCTCTTCACCTCTTCCCCTTTGAGGCTGAAAATCCTAAAAAGGAGAAAATACCTTTATAAAAACACATTGCAAACCATTTTACATACAAACCATTTTAACTACACAACATACCACTTCACGGGCTCATCATGTTATTCCATACAGCTTTATTGTAAAATAATATTATATTTATAATTTAAAGAAGAATTCCAGACATGGTATATTTTATATATTTCCACCGTTGGACAGATATGGTATATACATAGTTACTTTGGTCAAAGTTGAACATTCCATACCTGTCTAATGCCCCTTAACGTTGGAAATTACTAAAGTAGACACCGCGACTCAAGTGATCTTCACTTGCCTCCATGTTCCATGTTGAGCAGCTGACCTGATGCATTGTGAACACAGTAGGTTGCCTACTTGACATAAGCACTATTCGGAGAATGCTTTGCATTGTTTGAATGAATGCAAATGGTTCTCTGACTGGACGAGGTGGAGAGCGTGATGTCATTATCCTGCCTCTCCACCTCGTACAATCAGAGAATGCTTTTACATTTTCTAAATGAATGCAAAGCGTTCTTTGAATGGTACCTGTGGTGAGCAGTTGACCACCTGTGTTCAGAATGCGGCCAGCCGCTCAGAACAGGACGCGAAAGCAAGTGTGAGTAACGGTGTCCACTTCAGTGATTTCCAGCTTCCAGGGGCATGGGTCAGATATGGTATATACAGTCACACTGGAGCAATGTAACTATATATAAAAATTATACCATACCTGGAATTCTTCTGTAACAGTTACGATTCATTTCTAGTAAGTTGGTATAATAATATTTACTGTACCCATAAAAACAAATGTTTTCATTAACCTCTGTGAATCCATTTTTAAATGAGCTTAGTTTGTTCTTCTAGAATACTCCTGTTGACTTTTTGTATAACTACAGCAAAATATTGTACAAGTATAATAAAATGAATAAAACATGGAGGAAAGGAAAAAATGGAAGTGTTACTTATAGCAGTTAGCTTTCATTTCTTTTCATACATCAGGGGACACAGAGCCATAGTAGTTACTATGTGGGTTATAGGCCACCTTCAGGTGATGGACACTGGCACGCCCTAAGATAAAAAGTGCCCTCCCTATATAACCCCTCCCACTACTAGGAGTAGCTCAGTTTTTTCGCCAGTGTCTAAGGTGTTGGTCGCGGTGTAAAGATGTGCTGCGCTGAGCTCCTCTGGAGCAATCCTTGCTGGGGCTAGCTATGCAGACGGATCCATTCAAGGTGTCTTTCTGGCCGAATTGAATGGTACCCGGGCCTCCTGTCCAAAGAAATAAGGTTTTTGCCTGTGAATGCTTCTCTTTTGAGAGCTGGACCCCGGAATCCAGTACTTTTTGGTATTAAGGCCATAAAGTTTACTGCCGGTTGTGCTATTGCAGGTCTAGGATTGTGGGTTTCGTCAAGGATCCCCGGCTCCTGAAGGTTTAACGGAACCCACTGTGAAGGGTGAAGATTGGGTCTGTTTGTTTTCCACAGAAAACCCTGCGGTGGGAAAGATAAGTGGAGTTTTTTTCTAAGAAATTTTTAAAATTTTCTTATGAATTGTCTCCTTTAAATTAAATGAAAATGTTGTTATGCCTAAGTGCCACTACTGGGGGCTGTATGGAGCACGTACATTCTCATGCTTTGCTCAGAGATCACACTGTGTCACAGAAGCAGCAGACTCTTTTTCTCCAGCCAGCAGGCAGACCTCCGGTAAGTTTGTGGGGTTTTCGCTTCCTCCAGACACCCCCACCTGGGTTGAACTCTTCCCCTCTTCATGAGGCTAAGTATAAGGTAGCACTAAAAACTATTGGCAATGCCGTTTTCTTTCACCGCCCCTACACATGGCGGCTTCCAGGTCTCCTCCACGCCATCCCTCCCTCACGCACAAGCTGATCCCAAAAGTCGGGATCTTTTTGAAAGAGAAAGGAGGGGGCGCGATGCGAGGTGGGGGCGAGGCTCAGCGGGGCGTTGGTGTCCAACGCGGGAGTGTGTTTTTAAAAATAAAAAAAAATCCATTTGTGCTGGCTGCAAAATTGTCGCAGAGACAGAGCAAAAAGAGGTTTTGGTGACACAGGCATTTCCTGCTTAACACATTTACTATTTGCATGAGGCTGAGCATTAATAGCAGCGGCAGTGGCTGGACTATTGCTCAAAATACACCCAAAATAGAGCTAAAAGGGTCCCCCTCAAAGCTCTGGAAAAGCCTACTCATCTCTACAAATGGCATCCTCCCCTGAGGGGGAGTGGCTGGCCAGATTGAGCATCGGGGCCATGAAATGTTTGCAACTGTTTCAACACTGCAGCCCCTGTGTATTTTACCAAAAGATCTTTTTTTCCCTCAGCCATGATGGGTAAAAAAAAAAATTTAGCGACTTTAAATCCCACAGGTTCTCTTCCATTGCCCAAGACCCTCAAACTGAGGAACTAGGGGCAGGAGAAGACGAATTCCCTCAGGAGACCGTGGTGAGGCTGATGAATCCTCTTCTGAGGTGTCAAATGTGGGAGAATCAGCTGGTTTCAATCTTAAGATTGATGGTGCAACTTCTTGCTGTATGGTCCGCTCCACATTTATGCTCCCTTAACTGAGTGTTTGGGTTCGCTAAAGCCTCCTCAAACTATGCATGCTTTTTCCTATCCATTATTGTTGGAAAAGCTTTTTTGTATCTGAGAGGATCTCCCAGATATACATTATTATTCCTCCTAAAAAAGTTTTTACACTTTATCCTATGGTGGAGGAAATTCAGCAAGTAGAGTATACAAGCAATTAATGCTGCTATATCCTCTGTGAATAAGAGCTTTTGTTCGGCAGACAATGCTCAAATGCTTAGGCATCCAATGGATAAAATGTTGGAATTCCTGTAAAAAAAACAAAACACAACACTTTTTTCTCTGGCAGATTCAGAAGCCTGCGCTGACAGTAATTGCTTAATCATTGTGAGGCCAGTTTAACAGGTGTTCAGGGGTCCTGCTCAGCAGGCCCAGGATCTGGCAGCTTTAGGTTTGCAATAAATTACTTTGTGAGTTTCTATTGTAGAACCTCCACAAGGTCCTCATGCATGTGTTTGCTTTATAAACTAGCCAAACGCACAACTGCTGAGATGCCTGCGGCCACATCACCCTGAAAGAGCCCGATCTCGTCTGATCTCAGAGGCTAAGCAGGGTCAGGCCTGGTTAGTACCTGTATGGGAGACCGCCTGGGAATACCAGGTGCTATACACGGTTCTGTGCACATTGTTGCTAACACAAACAGCTAAACGCATGAGTGCGGGAACGCACGTCAGCGGAGGATAAACTTCCTTTCACCATGCAGAAGCTCCTGGCTAGTCTTCCTTTTGTGGTAAAACAGCTATTTGAGAATGTTTGGATAATTCATCCAAAGAAATTCTAGTGGGAAAAGTACCCACTTTTGCCATTTAAGTAAAGGAGTAAATATATTTTCATTTTTAAAGCTCCTTCTTTTATACCAGGGGCATCAGCCTCCAGGCAGTCACGATGGCTTCCGTCGTCAGGTTCAAAAGGTAATCCTCAGAATTAACCCCAGGGACAAAAAGAGGTCTTGGGGGAGGAAACCTACAAGATACTGAAGCCTCCTTATGGAGGAGGCGCCCCCGCTCGCTCAATAGGGGGAATTCTTCTGCAGTTCTCAAGGATCTGACAGGAAGACGAATAGGACACTTCCTCAATAGCTCCAAGGTACAAGCTAGAGTTCCAAGAGTTCCCATCTCCTCGTTTTTTTTCTCAGATCAAAACGTTCCTAAGGATCCAGAGAAAAAGAAGTCTCTCTCAAGCATTGGACCATTTTTTTGGCAAAAGTGGTCCTGGTGGTCCTCATGTAAGAGCAGAGGTTGGGGTTTGGTTTAATCCAAATGGACATTCTGGATCTCAAAGATCTAAACTCTTCCCCGCTCACCAGAAATTTCTATGCTTTGAGGTAGAAAATCTTCATTTCCAGTTTGTAGCTCTACCTTTTCGGGCTAGCTACTGCACCTCGAGTGTTTATAACGATCCTGGCTCCTCCTTTAGCCAGGTTAAGGGCTTTAAAGTATAACGATACTAGCCTACTTAGACTATCTACTCTTGATAGATCAATCGGTAGCCCATTTAAACCAAAGTCTTGTCACCACAGTCAGCTACCTGGAATACTTTAGGTTGGATCCTCAACCTAGAAAAATCCTCCTTAAAACCATCAAGGAGATTGCAGTACTTAAGGCTGATCATAGAAAAGGGTATTTTTGCCCCAGGAAAGAATCAGTTCCTTAAAAAGGAACTGATTTGGTTGGTCAAAACAAAGAAGAATCCTTCTATTCATCTTTGCATGAGTTTATTGGGAAAAATGGTGGCTTCTTTCAAGGCCGTTCCTTATGCGCAGTTTCATTCAAGACTGCTGCAAAACAGTATCCTGTCAACTTGGAACAAGACGGCCCAAACTCTGAACTTCCCAATGCGTTTTTCCGCCAAAGTGCGTCAGAGCCTTAATTGGTGGTTAATATCCAAAAATCTTCAAAAAGAAAAATCCTTTCTACCGGTTACCTGGAAACTAGTAACAACAGATGCCAGCCTTTTGAGCTGGGGAGCAGTCCTGGAAGAAGCGTCTGTCTAAGGGAAGTGGTCCAAATCAGAGTTGACCTTGCCCATCAATATTCTAGAGAGAGTCAGGCAGGACGTTTGGCCCTAAAGGCCTGGACGCTCAGACTACGGAATTATTCTGTCAGGATCCAATCCGACAATGCCACAGCTGTGGCTTATATCAATCGACAAGGGGGCACGAGAAGTCGTGCGGCCCAGGGAGAGGTGCATCATATTCCGTCTTGGGCAGAAAACAACATCCCTTGCCTATCAGTAGTTTTCATTCCAGGGATGGGGAATTGGCAGGCGGACTACTTGAGTCGCCAACAATTGTTTGGGAGAATGGTCCCTTCACCCCATCTTTCTGTCAATATGCCAAAAATGGAGAGTTCCGGACGTGGATCTGTTTGTGTCCAGGTTCAACAAGATCGACAACTTTATGTCAAGGACAAGGGATCCGATGGCATACGGAACAGATGCCTTGGTCTTTCCATGAGATCAGTTTTCACTGATCTATGCGCTCCCTCCTGTTCTGCTGCTTCTGCGTCTCCTACGCAGGATCAAGCAAGAGGGAAAAGAGGCGATTCTGGTGGCCCCAGCGTGGCCCAGGAGATCTTGGTTTGCCGAGATTTTAAGGATGGCGGTAGGGGACCCTTGGACCCTGCCCCTGTGGAAAGACTTTCTCTCGCAAGGTCCGGTGTTCCATCCTACCTTACAAACGCTAAATTTAACGGTTTGGCTATTGAGACCCACATTCTAAAGGGCCGTGGGCTGTCAGCTTCAGTAGTTTCTACCTTGGTTAATGCTAGGAAGCCGGCCTCCAGAATCATATATTATAGAGTCTGGAAGGCATATGTCTCCTGGTGTGAATCCAGGGGTTGGCCCCCCAGGAAATATATCATAGGTAGGATCCTTGAGTTCCTACAGATGGGATCAGTAATGAAGCTGGCCATGAGCACTATCAAGGGCCAGGTGTCAGCCTTATCGGTGTTTTTTCAACGACCACTTGCTTCACACTCTCTGGTTCGTAACCTTATCCAGGGGGTAGCATGGATTAATCCCCCAGTCACGTCACCCCTTAACGCTTGGGACTTAAATTTAGTCCTGTCAGCTTTACAAAAACGGCCTTTTGAACCAATTCAAGATATTCCCTTGATCCTCTTGACGAGAGAAATAGTTTTCTTGGTTGCCATATCTTCTTTCCTGTAAAGAGCCATATTTGATTATTCATAAGGATAAGGTTGTATTGCGGCCTCATCCTAATTTTCTACCGAAGGTAGTGTCAGGTTTTCATTTAAACCAGGATATTGTTCTGCCTTCATTTTTTCCAGAACCTCGTTCTGTGGAAGAAAAGTCACTACATTCTCTTGATGTGGTGAGAGCGGTCAAGGTCCATTTAAAAGCGACTGCTCAGATTCATAAAACAGATGTTTTGTTTGTGTTGCCAGACGGTCCTAAAAGAGGACAGGCGTCGTCGAAATCTACCATTTCTAAATGGATTCATCAAGTGATTGTTCAAGCTCATGGTTTAAAGAGGAAAATTCCTCCTTTTCATATTAAAGCGCACTCCACCAGGGCTGTTAGTGCTTCTTGGGCAGTGCATCACCAAGCCTCCATGGCTCAGATCTGCAAGGCCGCAACTTGGTCTTCAATCCATACATTTACCAGATTCTATCAAGTAGATGTAAAAGGTCACAAGGATATCGCCTTTGGGCCCAGTGTACTGCAGGCTGCAGTAAAAGTCCTCTAATCTTAGTGCCCTACTTTTGCTGTGTCTCCCTCCATTTAGTTGGCATTGCTATGGGACATCCCACATAGTAACTACTATAGCTCTGTGTCCCCTGATGTATGAAAAGAAAATAGGATTTTTAAAACAGCTTACCTTTAAAATCCTTTTCTTTGAAGTACATCAGGGGACAGAGGTCCCTCCCTTCTTGGTATACACATGCATTGCTTGGCTACAAAACTGAGGTACTCCCAGTAGTGGGAGGGGTTATATAGGAAGTGCACTTTTTGTCTTAGGGCCTGCCAGTTTCCATCACCTGAAGGTAGCCTATAACCCACATAGTAACTACTATGGCTCTGTGTCCCCTGATGTACTTCAAAGAAAAAAGGATTTTACAGGTAAGCGGTTTTAAAAATCCTATTTTTACTAACTAGCACTGAACAACATGCTTTCCTTTGGTTAATCTTTTTCATGAACAAGAACTGTTAAAAATCACAAACATTGTGTTCACACTTTTCCGCCCTTGCGCATTGCATTAATGCACACACATTAACATGCGTTGTGTTAACCACTTGCTTACTAAGTAGGGATGGGCCGAACACCCCTCCCGGTTCGGCTCGCACCAGAACATTCCGAACAGGCAAAAAATTTGGCAGAACACACGAACACCGTTAAAATTTATGGGACATGAACATGAATAATCAAAAGTGCTAATTTTAAAGGCTTATATGCAAGCTATTGTCATAAAAAGTGTTTGGGGACCTGGGTCCTGCCCCAGGGGACATGTATAAATGGCCGTTTTTTCGGGAGCAATGATTTTAATGATGCTTAAAGTGAAACAATAAAAAGTGAAATATTCCTTTACATTTCGTACCTGGGGGGTGTCTATAGTATGCCTGTAAAGTGGCGCATTTTTCCCGTGTTTAGAACAGTCCCTGCAAAAAATGACATTTCTAAAAGGAAAAAAGTCATTTAAAAGTACTCGCGGCTATAATGAATTGTCCGGCAAGACAGATAAGTCTTTAAAAAAAACGGCATGGGATCCCCCCAGTCCATTACCAGGCCCTTTGGGTCTGGTATGAATATTAAGGGGGAACCCCGAACCAAAATTAAAAAAAAAAAAAAAAAAATGCGTGGGGGTCTCCCCAAATTCCATACCAGGCCCTTCAGGTCTGGTATGGGTATTAAGGGGAATCCTGCGCCAAAATGTAAAAAAAAAAAAAATGGCGTGGGGGTCCCCCCAAAAATCCATACCAGACCCTTATCCGAGCAGGCAACCTGGCAGGCCGCAGGAGAAGAGGGGGGACGAGAGAGCACCCCCTCCCCCCATGAACTGCACCAGGCCACATGCCCTCAACATGGGGAGGGTGCTTTGGGGTAGCCCCCCAAAGCACCCTGTCCCCATATTGATGGGGACAAGGGCCTCATTCCCACAACCCTTGCCCGGTGATTGTGGGGGTCTGCGGGCTTATCAGAATCTGGAAGCCCCCTTTAACAAGGGGACCCCCAGATCCCGCCCCCCCCCTGTGTGAAATGGTAACGGGGTACAAATGTACCCCTACCATTTCACAAAAAAAAAAAAAAAGTGTCAAAATGGTATAAAAAGACAAGACACAGCTTGGGACAAGTCCTTTATTAAAAAACTAAAAACTAAAAATGTCCCACGAAGTCCATTCATCTTCTTCTCTTGCTCCGCCGACGGACCGAAAAATAATAAAAAAACAAAAAAAACAAAGCCGCGACGACCTGCCTCCATGGGAGGCACCCACCGTATGACGCGTCTTCGCTTTGACAGTTCTTATATAACTGAGGGCGGGACTACACGGTGACGTTCCGGGGTGACCTCATCCCCCTCTGATACACGGGGACTTCCCCATGGCTTTCCCGGGGTGTCAGGGGGGGGTGGGGCCACCCGGTTACGTAAACATAGACCTGAAGGGTCTGGTATGGATTTTGAGGGGGACCCCTATGCCATTTTTTTTTTATTTGGTGCAGGGTTCCCCTTAATATCCATACCAGACCTGAAGGGCCTGTTATGGAATTTGGGGAAACCCCCACGCAATTTTTTTTTTTTTTTTTTAATTTTTGTTCGGGGTTCCCCTTAATTTTCATACCAGACCCAAAGGGCCTGGTAATGGACTGGGGGGATCCCATGCCGCTTTTTACAATGACTTTTATCTGTATTGCCGGGATCGACAATTCATTATAGCCGCGAGTACTTTTAAATTACTTTTTTTCTTTTAGAAATGTAATTTTGTGCAGGGACTGTTCTAAACATGGGAAAAATGCGCCACTTTACAGGTATACTATAGACACCCCCCAGATATGAAATTTAAAAGGAATATTTCACTTTTATTGTTTCTCTTAAAGCATTATTAAAATCACTGCTCCAGAAAAAAAAAAAAACGGTCGTTTTTAAAACTTTTTTTTGCATTGATACATGTTTCCTGGGGCAGGACCCGGGTCCCCAAACACTTTTTATGACAATAACTTGCATATAAGCCTTTAAAATGAACACTTTTGATTTCTCATGTTAATGTCCCATAGACTTGAACGGTGTTCCAGCGGCTTTCGAAGTTGCCCTGAACACCGCATATTGTTCGGTGTTCTGCAGAACATCCGAACAACCAAAGTTCGGCCCAAACTTATGCTCGGGCCGAACTGTTTGCCCATCCCTATTACTAAGCACTTCTAGCCCCTTCCTGCCCAGGCCAATTTTCAGTGGTCTCACACTTTGAATGACAATTACGTGGTCATGCAACACTGTACCCAAATAGAGCTTTTTGGTAGTATTTAATCACCACTGGGGTTTTTATTTTTTGCTAAACAAAAAAAAAAAAAAATCATATTCAGATTTTGTTATAACATTTTGCAAACAGGCAATTTTTCTCCTTCACTGATGTGCGCTGATGAGGCAGCACTGATGAGGCAGCACCGATGGCACTGATTTGCAGCACATTTGGGCGCTAAGGGGACCTATGTGCTTCTAATCGAAGCCACTGATAGCGTGAAGGAAAAAAAAAAAATAAAAAAAAAATAAAAAAAACGGCATCTGTTTATTTCTGTGATGTATGATCAGCCAAGTCTCACGGACTCGGCGATTACAGAGCACGCCGCAGGGGAAGCACGAGAATGGGAGGACGTTTACGGATGCCCTTCCGGCAATTTAAGCTTGCGTTGTAGCTGTCTTTCGGCTATAGCGTGGGCGGCACTTGGTTAAAGCAGCCTATTCAAATAAATGAGCTGCCAATGCTCCAGTGTGGGCAAAAAATGGACATGCATAATTTTTGGCAACACAGTGCCCCATAACAATGCAGTGCATTACTATGAGTTGTAAGTGCTGCAACACAGGTGTGTTAAAGTGTGTTCTGATGCCATTTAAAATTCCTTAGAACTAAGCATCCGTTGACGGTGTGAACCCATCAAGGTCCAATTCCCACTAGCATGCTGTGTTACATTTGTTGATGCAATGCAGTGTGATTCATTCTGAAAGGCATCCCAACAAACCTTCCCAGTGCACCTGTGTTGTTGAAAATGCTTCATGCGTGATTTTTTTTCTCATATTAGGCAGCCTATTCAGTCGGAAGTGCTTCCTTAATGCAACGCACATTAACATGCATGTGTTTAACGCACCCCATTGGCCCAGACTGCTGTGAATTGGCCCTAATGTGTATGTAAACCCAATACTAAAGCCATTACATCAGAATTAGCGGCAGCCTTGTCATCTTGTCGCATGTCCTCCTTCAGTTGGTCATTGGGCTGACCATCAGGTCTATCAGATAGGCAGCCAAACAACAACTTAAAAAAAGGAGCACACACACACACGGCTGACAATTCTGTTGCCAATTGTGATGTAGCATTGCCAGCCTGCAACAGGAAGTGCAGTTACTAGTGGGATCACCAAGTAAGCATCTATACAAAAAAAATAAAAATTATTTGTTAAAGAAAACTGCAAACAGTGAGGCACAATGCCACACATTCTGAAAAACAGATTTAGGCCTCGTTCACACCATGGTGCAGAGACGTCAGTTTTTCTGCATGCGTTCTGCAAAAGGCACAAAAAAAATAAAAAATAAAAAAAAAATTGTTCTCTATGTGCTCTGTTCACACCACCACACTGGTATCACATGCAGATGTTTTCTGTGCAGGAATCTGCAACATGTATGCAATTTTCAGCACGGGAAAAAAACTGACATGATGTCAACATTGATGTGAACAGGGCACATAACACGCATGAAAACTGATGTCTCTGAAAGTGAAATCTGAAGTTTTCCCATCAGTTTTCATGCATGTATGTATGTATGGTGTGAATGGGCCCTAAGGCTCGATTCACATCTATGCATTTTGCTTTTGAGCGTTTCTGCAGTGTTTTTTGCAGTGCTTGCCGCGTTTTTGAGCAGCATTTTTACGGCTTTTATGCCACGTTTTGCGCTTTTTTGTTTTACAGTTTTTTTTATACCGTATACAGTGTAAAGAAAAAAAAAAAAGCAAAACGCCGCAAAAACGCTGTAAAAATGCTGTAAAGACGCTGTACTTGCGTTTTTGATGCTGGTCCATTGAATTCTATTACATGCAAAATGCTGCATTTTGCATGAAAAAAAGTCCCTGACCCTTTCCAAAAATGCAGAGACACAAAAATGCATTGATGTGAACATGTTCCATAGGAACCCATGTTAAAAAATTCCCATGCATTCCTGCAAAATGCATTAGTGTGAATGGAGCCTTAGAGTTTACATACACTTTAATGAACATATGCAGGTTAATGGATTCACATATACTGTATTTGTATAAAAACAGAAAAAAAAGTTTTTTGGAGCTCATTTTTAATACCACCTTTTTAATCATGCATCATAAATAAAGCCAGCGAAATATCACCACTCACCCACCTTATAAGACCTGGTACTTCAGTCCCCCAAGGAACAGGGCCAGATGTTGGCAGCACAAAACGCCCATTTGAGTTTTGGACTTTATCTTTTAAGAAAATGGAAACCTAGGGAACAAATTTTAGCCATTTAGCAAAAACGATATAGAATTTTGTTAGCAAGTATTAATGAAAGTACCAGAAAACTTGGCTTTTCTTAGTCATATGTAAAAAAGCACAAGGGTCCATGTTGCCCCAGTCAAGTCAGATCTTTTTTGGTTTTCCCCTTGGTTTTTTTATGGGTTCAAGAAAATGTCAGCTTGAATCTGACTGGTTGCTAAAAGCAACACTGACACCTTAAATATCTAAGGTATTTCTGAAAACTGTACCCATGGAAACAATTCTTATGTTACTAATCATTCTTTTACTGAAGCTGGAAGAAACTGCCTGCCAATCTGCAGTAGTTATCAAAACTACAGGTGTCCTTTAGCAATGAACATCAATTAAATTCATAAATATTCATATAAAAACTGTAATGTAGTCAAGGAATTTGAAATTACATTTTTACAACCCAACTTCTTTGATATTATAAGCCATTTCAAGCCAGGGAAAGAAGGGTGACTTAAACATGCGCTACAAGATTACTAGAGAGAAAGTCAACTTTATACAGCGCAAGAAATGTCATTTGTATCCAAATAGTAGTTTGTATCAGATAAAATAGCAGTTTGTGTCAGATAACATCTACTGTATATCCCATTTAGTTCTAATAAGATCCTTAACCTGATATTTCGAACATACAAGTAGTTATTTATAGATGCTCTGTGTACACCTATATTTATATAAAAGTAGAGCTCAAGCCCAAAATGTATTTTCTAGCATTAAAGAAGAACTCCAGATTTTCACACAATTTGGTCCAGCTTGGCCCAAACAAACTATGTCCCTCACCAACATGTGAGGCTGCTGGATGTGCGGTTTAAACTGTATGTAGCTGCGGCCACATACAGCATACCGCACTGTGTTACGGGGGCAAGCCGAGACTTAATATCTTGTACCCGGAACACAGGAGAGTCTACAGCAGCAGCGCTCTGTATCCTATCAAATACAAAGCTTCTTCTGACTGGCTGAGTCAGAGGTGTGACATCATCAGCCCGCCTCTCTGACTCAGCCAATCAGAGGAAGATTTGTATTCATTGATAGAATACATCGCTCCCTCTGAATTGGCCCAAAACGAACTAGGTAAATTGTGTGAAAAGATGAAGCTCTTCTTTAAGACTGAACTCCAGCCTTACTTTCCAACTTGTACAGATGTACAGGCTCCTCTTGTGTACTAATAATGATTACTCTGATTTGAATGCATACTGTGAGTTTCTCAGTGTGTTTAACCGCTTGCCGCCCGCCGGCTGTCATATGACGGCGAGGCGGCGCGGCTCTCGTTCTGGGAGGGCGTCATATGACACCCTCGCCTTCCCTAGCCACCAGGGGGCGCGCGCGCCGCCAACGGCAATCGCGCGCGCCCGCCGTGTCACTGGGCACCCGATGCACGTGCCCGGCGGCTGCGATGTCCACTGGGCACACGCGATTGCCCGGTAACACGGCAGGACGTGGATCTGTGTGTGTAAACACACAGATCCACGTCCTGTCAGAGAGGAGAGGAGACCGATCTGTGTTCTCAGTACAGAGCAACACAGATCGGCCTCCTCCCCTTGTGAGTCCCCTCCCCCTTCAGTTAGAAACATTCCCTAGGAACACAGTTAACCCCTCGATCACCCCCTAGTGTTAACCCCTTCCCTGCCAGTCACAGTAATCAGTGCATTTTCATAGTACTGATCGCTGTATAAATGTGAATGGTCCCAAAAATGTGTCAAAAGTGTCCGATGTGTCTGCCACAATATCGCAGTCACAATAAAAAAATAAATAAAATTCGCAGATCGCCGCCATGACTAGTAAAAAAAAAAAAAAAAAAAAAAAAAAAATAATAATAATAATAATAATAATAATAATAATAATAATAATAAAAATGCTATAAATCTATCCCCTATTTTGTAGACGCTATAACTTTTGCGCAAACCAATCAATATACGCTTATTGCGATTTTTTTTTACCATAAATACAGTATGTAGAAGAAGAATAAGTATCGACCTAAACTGAGGAAAAAATGTGTTTAAAAAAAAAAAAAAAGAAAAAAAAGATATTTATTATAACAAAAAGTAAAAAATATTGTGTTTTTTTCAAACTTGTCCCTCTTCTTTTGTTTATAGCGCAAAAAATAAAAACTGCAGATGTGATCAAATACCACCAAAATAATGCTCTATTTGTGGGGAAAAAATAATAAAAATTTCATTTGGGTACAGTGTTGTATGACCGCGCAATTGTCATTCAAAGTGTGACAGCGCTGAAAGCTGAAAAATGGCTTGGGCAGGAAGGGGGTTAAAATGCCCTGTATTGAGATGGTTAAAGAATAATTCCAGCCTGAGCTTGTTTGGCTGGGCTTCTCCTATGGGTCACAGGAGTGCAACTCGTTTTGCACTCCTGTGACCAGTTTTCAGCAGAGAGTGGTCTGAAGTCCGCTCTCCGCTGACGTCACTGGAATCAGTCCAGGCAGTGCGTCATCCTGACAATAAGGTCTGGATTCGCCAGGTGCCTGGACTGATGGCTGTCCCAGCCTCTCAGCGAGCCGCTGAGACGGCCGGTCCCCTCCACAGCTGAGCACTCCAATGAGCTTGGAGGAGCAGAGTAGGAGAGCTGCTAATTGACAGTCAGCAGGTTTCCGCTTGGGGAGGTGAGAGAACCGAGCCATCGGCGGTGTTCGGGGGCTTGGTTCTCAGTGAAGAGGCGGCGGGGGACAGATGCAGCTTCAGACTGATGCTGCATCCACCTAAGTATGTTTATGGGATAAAAAAAATCCCATACTTCTCTTTTAAAGCTGCAGCATCAGATAGGGCCCGTCTCATTTCCTGGCTGGAGGATGTCCATCATCATCTAGCCTGGCCCGCTCAGCATCACATGTGGATATAACCCAGGGCAGTTTGCATGCAAATGCAGCCTGCCTAGGACTGCCCACTCCTCCAGACTGACACCCACCCATAAAAGGCATCTTAATGTTTAAGCAGGGCTGAACTAAAAAAAAAAAAAAAACTGACAGCTCAGGAGATGCCGATGTACTAACTATGTGATGATAGTACAGTGATCTTTCCTGCTGGGCTATGGTGTTCGCACGGGGGGGACAGGAGGGGGTAGGAACGACTGCTGCTGCTCTCCCCCCCCACCAGAACACTCCGGTCAATGGTGATCGGGAGCCGATCGGCAGACCTTTTTCGGCTTCTGTCGGAACAGCTTCAGTACACACGGGCTAAACATCGGCCAGTTTCTACTGAACCAGCCGATGCCACCTGATATTTGGCCCTGTCTGTACTAGGCTTAACACTTTTCAAGAGGCAGCTTGCATCAGGGCTGGGGATTCTTGAGAGGGGTACTAGGGCAGGGTGCTGTGATGTTTTCAGGAAGCTATGCATCTTAAAGTGGTAGTAAATCACGCAGAAAAAAAATAAATAAATAAATAAACACCTGCAAGACAATACCATAACGTGCTAGTATGCACCTTAGAACGAAGCCCTGCAGCGGTCACTGCTGAGAGAGCTGACATGTTCCCTCTGTTTTTTCTGGGATTGTGGCTTTGGCGATGTGAATGGCCAGATCAGCGATGACATCACTCCCGCGGGAGCCTTCCGTTCTGGCAGGATACGCCAGACCTGCAGAGTGCATACATCAGCAGTTGCATGCAGGGTCAATTTCTCCTAAACCGTGCAGGTTTAGGAGATATTTTTTATCTACAGGTAAGCCTTATTTCAGGCTTACCTGTAGGTAAAAGTCACAAAGTGAGGTTTACTACCGCTTTATTGCAGCCCCTCTAATACTTACCTGAGTCCGTCTATCCAGCGATGTTGCAGGAGTGTCTAAGCTGCCCAGGACTCCCCTTGGCTGAGCCAGCAGCATGGTGCGATTGGCTCCCGCTGATGTCAATCAAAATCAGTCAGCCAATCAAGAGCGAGAGAGAGGCCCGGGCCGAGTCATGGCTGTGTTTCTGAATGGAAGCACAAAGCTGTGACTTGTTGAGTGCTCCCCATAGCAAGCTGCTTGCCGTGGGAGCACTCAACAGGAGGGAGGGGCCAGTAGATCCAAAGAGGGACCCGAGAAGAGAAGGATCTGGGCTGTTCTGTGCAAATATAGAAAAAATGCAGCGCATAATGAGTGTGCGAGGAATCAAAACTCGAACAATTCTGAATTGGTGCTTGAAAAAAAATAGTGCTTAGAAAACAAAAACCAAAAGGCATATAATATACATAAAGTCAATAAGTGAATGTGGATATGAGAAATATAATGTCCCACTGCACAGGAGGGTGAGGGGTGGTGGTATTCCGATAGTTGTCAGAAGTCAAACTTCACCATAAACCGACATTTCAACTGGATGGACCAATCATGGCAGAAATAATGTGTAAAAGACTCTTACCAGATCCCGTGGATTCCCATGTCAGCGACAGGGAATCGCATGAGCCGTGTGCCACCAAAGGCATGGAAAGGGAAGTCTTGACACTCAAATCCTCTATGCTGTAGTCTGCATGGATCTCCGGGAGCAACCAGGTAGGTCCTCACAGTGGACGGCCGAGGTGTGGATCAGGAGGGCAAGAACGTCACTTGTGGAGCTATTATAGGCACTTAAAGCGGAGGTTCACCCACACCGCCAAAAAAAAAAAAAAATATATTAAAAGCCAGCAGCTACAAATACTGCAGCTGCTGACTTTTAATACATGGCCGCTTACCTGTCCCAGGGTCCAGCAATGTCGGCAGGGGACGCCGAGAACCCGCTCGGTTCTCGGCAGCTGCCGCCGCCATCCTAGGTGAGGGAATCAGGAAGTGAAGCGTTGCGGCTTCACTTCCCGGTTCCCTACTGCGCATGTCGCGCTGCGCGTCCCAAGTGGTCCCCGCTCTCTCCTGGGAGCTGTGTGTTCCCAGCAGACAGCGCGGTGGGGACGGGAAGAGGCATAGACTCCCATGGGAGTCTATGCCGGAAGTGGGTGCAAATACCTGTCTTAGACAGGTATCTGCACCCCCCTCCCCCTGAAAGGTGCCAAATGTGACACCGGAGGGGGGGGAGGGTTCCGAAAAGCGGAAGTTCCATTTTTGTGTGGAACTCAGCTTTAACCTCATTCAGAAGATATGGAGAGAGAAAAAATATGCCTCCTCACTTATTGACTTTATGTATATCATATGCCTTTTGGTTTTTGTTTTCTAAGCACTATTTTTTCAAGCACCAATTCAGAATTGTTCGAGTTTTGATTCCTCACACACTCATTATGCGCTGCATTTTTTCTATATATGTATTAATTGTTTTTGTCAGACTGTATGCAGCAGCTCCTTTTAGCCGTATTGGTTAGCGCGGTGTTTCACATCCATTTTTGATACTGTTCTGTGCAAAACCAACTGTAACAGAGCAGGTAAGTATAACATTTTTTTTTTTTTTTTTTTTAGAAACAAAAGGAGACTTTACAAGCAGAAGTACATAGATCAGGACTAAGTATAGGAAACATGTCACTTTATATGAATAAAAATCTACAGGAAAAAAAAAAAAAAGGGAAGAAATCTCACCCGAATGTGCATATCTTGGAAGAAGATAAGCAAAGTTTGCCTGATCAGTTGAAACTCACCAGCAGGTAGACAGTTGTACATCTATGGGAATAATGACACGTAGAAATGATAAGCAACACAAATAAAATCCATTTATATCTTCTTACCCAAATGTTTAAAAAGCATGCATATACAACATAAAAAATTCTAAACAATAAACTGCTGGCCCAGGGCAAAAAGACACAAAGACTAAGGAATGTGGTAAGAGAGTATTACCTATACTAATGTGTTCTCACTGACAGGAGATAGGAATACCACTTGTCCAGTATGTGAGATGTGTTCAGAAAGCTTTTTGCACGGTGGTGACATATTGATAACATGGAAGTTGAGACTTTGAAAGAAGTGGTCCTACTTTACAACTGACATTTCAAGTCTGCCAGGCATCAGCTCAACTACAACAGTCTTTGGTTGCCTCTATGGAGCAATGCAAGGACGCTGACACATGTGAATGTGATAAAACTTCAAAAAAAAAAAAAAAAAAAAAAAAAAGTGTCTACATGTCATTACCCACTCTTTCAGGTTTACAAACTCAACACTTTCATACATTTGGGTCCCCATTATCATTTTGCTGACTGGACTTACAAAAAACACTTTCTACGCATTGTCTATATTTATAAATCCCCTTCTTACATCAATCAACTGCCGGAAAGTCTCATCCACTTGGTTCAGAATACTCGGAGAATCCCGGATAAATTCTTTGATAGCGTCCATGTGATTAAAGGTAACTAATAAGATATCCTTGGGGCGAGGACACAACAGAACTTGATACTTGAAGGCCATAGTCATCAAGTCATAGAGCTGCAAGAACATATAAAATCTAATGTTAGATGCAACAGAAATCTAAAGTTTAAACATTTTTATTAAAAAAAAAAAAAACACACTACACAGCAGCACCAAATGTAAAGGTAAAGTCAATCATGACAACTGTGGAAGTACAGGCAGTCTACCCTCCAATATGGCTTGAGCATGAATAACAAACTCTAAAAACAAATGGGGGTTATTTACAAAAGGCAAATCCACTTTGCACTACAAGTGCAAAATGCACTTGAAATTGCACTTGGAAGTGCAGTCGCTGTAAATCTTAGGGGTCGATCTGAAACGAGGGGAAGCTCTGCTGATTTTATCATCCAATCATGTGCAAGCTAAAATGCTGTTTTTTATTTTCCTTGCATGTCCCCCTTGGATCTACAGCGACTGCACTTCCAAGTGCAATTTCAGTGCAATTTCAAGTGCAGTTTGCACTTGTAGTGCAAAGTGGATTTGCCTTTAGTAAATAACCTCCATTGCATTCCAATTTAAAAGGAGGAAACATCATGGAGGCACATTAAAATTGTTGTGTAGAAATGCTTTGAATACTGTATGTATTCTGACTTATATAAAGAAAGTGAAATGTCTCCATTTTTGTACACTATCTTGTAGTACACATCTCCCCATCACTGCTTTGTTGTTAAGATGTACAGTAAAGATCTACTGCTGGTGAACAAATTACTGTACATAGTTTGGACTTTTTTTATGCTTTGAATACAAAATAAGAAAAGTATGCCTATATACACTAGAAAATTCATAGGAAAGGTACTTACTGCAGAATGCTGATGCTGACTTCTTTAGTATTAAATTAGTTCCCTGTCTGTAATGTTTATCCTTTGTCTCCAATGCTGTCAGAGTTACAAAACCCAAGCCTTCACCCTGACGATTATATTCTCCGATTGACTGTCATTTAAACTTCTCTTTCTTAGGTCTCGTTTTCACTTGCTTCCTATTGCTATCTCTAATCTTGGGAACCTGGGTTAATGCTTTACAGCGACAAAGCATAGTGGTAATCAATCAAAAATCTCTCTGGCAGACATACTTGTCAGAGGGAAACTGGTGTGTATGGGTGAGAAGCAGGGTCCAACTTCCCCATATATCATGTGACTTGATGGTCATAAGACTCATGACAAGGGAACATATAATACAGCTGCATCTCAGATGAGTTTGCATGTGCATTTTGCATGCAAATATGTTAACCCTTAACCTTTTGGCTCGTTTTGCGACCAAAGTGATAGATTTGGTTTGGCATTATCATGGGGCCCAGCAGAAGCGGTCTGCCTCTGTTGTTCGCTGTAGACACTTAGGCGTGTTCTCACCATACGTGCATGACAACTGATGGGAAAACCTTGCAGATTTCACATCAGTTTATATTCACATTTCAGTCAGTTATGTGCCCTGTTCACACCAATGTTGATGTCATGTCAGATTTTTTTTCCCTGTGCAGAAAACTGCATACACATTGCAGGTTTCTACACAGAAAAAAATCTACACGTGATACCAGTGTTGTGGTGTGAACAGGGTACGTAGAGAACAATGTGTTTTTTGTTTTTTTTTATGTTTGTTTTTTAAGCTCTTGCAGAAAAACCCAACATCTCTGCACCATGGTGTGAACAAGGCCTTATTTAGTTTTCAGCTTCGTAATTGTTGCAGAACTTAAAAGTGCTAAGGAGCGTCTTTTTTCATTATTGTGTTGAGCCAGCTGCTCTGTCTTCAGTTAATTTTGTTGTTAAAGTATTGTCGGTTGACGGTGTTAAATAAATCTTTGTTCACCATTTTGCCCACCCGGGTGTGTACTGCAAGTTATTTCCCACACGTTGGCTGTCATGGAGTCTGTCAGGAAAATTCCTATCAAAATACTTACCGTAATTTTCCTTTCCTGATGGACTCCATGGTAGCCAACGTGTGGGTTAAGTCCCGCCTCTACTACCCTATAGGACACTATGCCCATAAATCTTTGATCTCCGCCAGCGGCCGAGTTCGATAACTAGCCTACTCCAGCCATTGGGAGGGAACTCCTGCTGCCATGGAGTCCTTCAGAAAAGGAAAATTATGGTAAATATTTTGATAGGAATTTTCCGTTTTCCTGACAGACTCCATGGCAGCCAACGTGTGGGAAATAACTTGCCGTACACACCCGGGTGGGCAAAATGCTGAACAAAGATTTATTTAACACCGTCAACCGACAGTACTTGAACACCAAAATTAACTGAAAACAAAGCAGCTGGTTCAACACAATAATGAGACATAAAAGCTATGGATTGATGACCAGGAAGCCGCCCTGCAGATCACTTCAGGAGCGACATGATGTGAGGCTGCCCATGAAGTTGAGACTTCTATTTTAGTGCGCTGTAACCGCCTCAGGAGGAGCCAAGCCCTTCTCTTTATAGACCCATTAAAATGCTTGGACAACCCACGCAGTAATGGATCTGATGGAGGCCCGGAGCCCCTTGTTTTTCCCGTGGAACTAAACAAAGAGATAATCCAACTGACAAAAAAAAAACAAAAAAAAAAAAAAACACACGTGGCGTCCAAGTACTGCTACAAGGAGACTCCTACATCGAGGGGATGTATTTCCAGACTTTCAGCTGATCTAAAGGTGGGAAGTGAGATCTCCTGATTCTCATGAAAGATTGAGGTGACATTAGGGTTTGACCCTTGCATCGGAATTAAAACCACTCTGTCTGGAAAAAAAGTTAGGAAAAGTTCTTTTGACCCTAAAACCTGGATTTCGGATACCCTCTTTGCCAAGGTGATGGCTATCAAAAAGGCAGTTTTGAGTGTAAGGTCTCTGATTGAAAGTGGTTTGTCGAGTTGTGAGAAAAACTCAAGGACTAGAGGTTTGGGGAACCTGGGTTTCCTTTGAGGCCTCAGTCTAACTGCTCCTTTGAAAAATTGCTGAATAAGGGCGTGACTGCTCCTGTCATGATTGTCACCGGACCGACTTTGTTGGGCAATAGGGCCACCTGCTAGTAGCTAGGCTGAATGGCTAATGCTCTGCTTTGCCTCTCACTGACTAGGACTGTAGCATCTTCAGCGCCTCTTCCAAATGCCACCGCCATTAACCTGCTAGTAGCTAGGGCTTATTGGAATAATGCGACTCCTCATATCCAGGGTTGCTCTGCTGTTTCTGATCGTAGGAGAAAAAAAATCTTCGGTTAGGAAGACCATCAGCTAGGTCCTTCGGAGGAGGACAAAAAAAAAAAAAAAAAAAAAAAAAAGAAGAACACAGCCGCTGGTGGGGAGCAAAGATTTATAGGAGTAGTGTCCTATAGGGTAGTAGAGGCGGGACTTAACCAACACGTTGGCTGCCATGGAGTCTGTCAGGAAATGTTCAAAGTAGCCAATTACGCAAAAGGCAAATTCTTCCATAACTGGTGTTAAAAAAATAACAGGCAACAGAGTAATAACGGCAAACAAAAAGTCAGTTTTCTTACATGTTCCCCACAGATGCATGCAATAAAATCATCAGTTTTTAACGTTAATATTGAAACAACTTAATTTGTTGGGTTTTTTTTAGCGTGGTCTAGGTAGATTGAGTGCTTGAGATTTTTGTATTGTACAGAGTGCAAAGGAAGGTTGAAGCTTGTGTTTTAAAGTCTTCCATGCTGCAAACATATTCCTCCACGGATGGGTCATTCGTTGTAATCATGCCTAAACTGGTATTTTTTTTATTTTTTATTTTTTAAAAACAAAGCAATTTGCTGTAAATGGTGAGTAAAAATACCTTGTCCATACTGGCTTGGTTAAGCCTCATGATAGAAGCATGGGCCAAGCGGTCAAAAACTGTCCTGAGGGCTTTCTTGGAGTACAACTCTTGTGGTTTAAATAGTTCTTCCATGAACTTCTTGTTAAACATAGTTGTGATAATATCATTCATAACTGTAAGAGAAATGGTGTTCAATAAAACTGTAATTGTCAATCCTAAGCCACATCCGTATAAACCATTGAACTAAAAAGAGGGAAAACCACTAAGCTGGACTTTTCAAGGCATATTGGACCAACAATAGTAGTTAACAATAATCAATATCGTTGGTCCAATCTACCTTCAAAGTTCGACTTAGTGGTTTTCCCTCTGTCTAGAAATTGTATTCAATCACAAGCAAGCAAAACAGAATCAACAATCCATCTAATCAGGGATGTAAAGCACTTCATATACAGATTATATAAAGCTGATTAAAGAGCACCTTCTAAGAAAACATGCTGCAATGAAAATAGGAAAGTACTGCCCTTCCATGGTTTTCAATAATGAAAGATTTGGGATGTTTTAGAAGGGTAATGTAAAGTCCTGTCTGCCATTTTAATAAAAGCATGCCTCCCCCAACCGGTTCTAACCCCACCAACACATCATTAAGGTCCCTTTGTTTAGCATATGGCCATTGGAAAGAGGTACCGTGGTGGATGAGTTTGTTACTCAATAACCCATTGAATCAAATGGCTCCACAACCTATACTTGTACTGCTGTGATCAATGTAAAACAGCACGGGGACACAGAAGTTGAACAATTCAGAACTGTGATAAATTTAAATCATAAATAGATCTTTAGCACTGGAAGAACCAAGTACCTCCATGAGTACACTCCTTCACAGCATTTGTTTAGTTAAGTAAAGGTGCACTTTAAGTAAAAGCAATGCACTGCGTTTGCATTCGGTCAAAAGCTAAATTTTCTACTTACCAACCCTGTCACGTCAAATTTTGGGACAAAATTGACAATGATCTGCAACTCACCTATAAAAAAAAAAAAAAAAAAAAAAAAAAAAAAACCCACACACCACACTGCCCAACACGACTTGTGATAAAAATGCATTACCCCATTTGTTGCTGGAGAGGCCCGTAAAATCAGGGCAAAGCTAGCAGGTTTGCAATGTTACTATAAAATAAATACACGGCACAGGATGCAGTCATTTTTCTAAAAAGGTACCCATACACAGCAAATCCTGAGCTCACTTCTTCATACCACATTAAAAAGGAAACCAGCCTAGTGATAAGTATACACAGCCTAGAAAAGAGCCCAAAAATAAAAATAAAATAAAACACTTAAATAGTATATACAAAAGTCACATGATTAACCAACACAGGTGAATTAAATATGCAAAAGAGTAAACCCGGCATGACTCCGTGCAATGGAACACATCACAAAAAGTAAACATGAAAAACCAGGCATATTTTTTATATGCCCGGTTTTTCATATGTTGGATGTCATCCTGAGTGCTGACCATTCCTTTCGTAATTCTGATGTGACATAGTTAATTGATTAGGAAAAAGGTACTTAGATTTTTTCTTTATTAAAATAATTGCAGTGGGGGGGGGGGCGTGGCTTGGCACATGGAGAAGTAAGACGCTCTCTCCCGGAGCTCCCGCACATGCCGGATCATCTGAAGCTCTCAGCGCTTCCCAGCACAATTCAGGTCTGTTATGGGGAGAAGGGGTGGGGGAGATAGACACCGAACCCCCGATCCACATAGAGGAAGGGGACATAGACCGTTTCTTCACTCATTTGGGCCACAATCGCTCCGCCCCCCCCCCCCCCGGTCCAAGATGGTGCCCGCCCGGTCCCCAGGCACACATGCTGCCTCACAGGGAGCTGTTTCTCAACGCTCCTCACCACATATAAAGACCAGACAAAGACCCCGGTCTCCCCCTGATTCAGGAGCAGGATCGGTCCGCTCTGCATGCCATTCCCCTGAATCCCACAGATCCTATAGTGGATAGGACATGGAAGCATACATTAAAGCACTCCCCACCAGACACGATTTTGAGGCCTGTGTGCAACGATTAGAGCGCTCATATAAACAAGAGATGTCTGAACTGCGCAGGGATATCACTAATAGAATTGAAGTGGAACATAATATGGAGGAGACTGCATCCACCCTGCAAGTGCATGACACTATTTTGCACGAACACACCCTCCAGATTCAGCAATTGATGTATCTTTAAGACGACCAGGAAAACAGAGCCAGACATAACATACGCATACGCGGTCTCCCTGAATCTGTTGAAACCAAAGACCTAGCCCCGGCAGTCATTACCATGTTCAACGAATAGCTCCAGAAAGATAAAGATGCCCCACTGGAACTCGACTGAATCCACAGAGCTCTTGGCCCTAAGAACCCGAATCTAGAACACCCCAGAGATGTGATCTGCAGAGTGCACTTCTATGCGGTTAAAGACACCATCATGCAGGCTGCACGTTCTCAATCAGCCATATACTTCAACGGCACCCCCGTGTCTCTTCTTCCTGACATCTCCAAAAGGACTCTGGATATGCGGCGGGCTCTAAAACCCCTGACTGGAGCCCTCCAAGCAAAACAGATCAAATACCGCTGGGGTTTCCCCTTTAACCACTTGCTTACTGGGCACTTAAACCCCCCTCCTGCCCAGACCAATTTTGAGCTTTCAGTGCTGTCGCACTTTGAATGACAATTGCGCGGTCATACAACACTGTACCCAAATGAAATTTTTATCATTTTTTTCCCACAAATAGAGCTTTCTTTTGGTGGTATTTAATCACAGCTGGGATTTTTATTTTTTGCTAAACAAATAAAAAAAGATGGAAATTTAAAAAAAAAAAAAAAAAAAAAAAAAATCATGTTTAATAGTTTGTTATAAAATTTTGCAAACAGGTAATTTTTCTCCTTCATTGATATGCGCTGATGAGGCGGCACTGGTGGGCACTGATAGGCTGCACTGGTGGGCACTGATAGGCTGCACTGATGGGCACAGTAAAGGCGGCACTGATAGGCACAGTAAAGGTGGCACTGATGGGGACAGATAAGGCGGCACTGATGGCCACTGATGGCCACGGATGGGTGGCACAGATGGGTGGCACAGATGGGTGGCACAGATGGGTGGCACAGATGGGTGGCACAGATGGGGGGGCACTGATAGGTTGCACTGATGTGGGTGCTGATGGGTGGCACTGATGTGGGTGCTGATGGGTGACACTGATGGGTGGTACTGATGGGTGGCACTGTGGGCACTGATGGGTAGCACTGTGGGCACTGATGGGTAGCGCTGATTGTTGGCACTGTGGGCACTGATGGGTGATGCTGGTGGGCACTGGTAGGCAGCACTGCTGCCTATTGCCTTGTGTTAGAAGATCGCCGTGATCGGGACTGATGTCCCGATCACGGCCGCCGGTGATCGGGTTTTTTTTTTCCTCCTCGCGCTGTCAGCGCGAGGAGGAAAAATAGCCGATTACCGGCTCTGTTTACATCACATGATCAGCTGTCATTGGCTGACAGCTGATCATGTGGTAAGGGGTCGGGACCAACCCCTTACTCTGACCTGTGATCAGGCGAGTCTCAGACTCGCTGATCACCGAGCGCGCCGCGCGCGCCCTGCAGGGGGCGCGCAGGCCGCTCGTGCACGGGACGACGTCAATAGACGTAGTCCCGGCAATTTAGATCCGCGCTGTTGCCGTCATTTGGCAATGGCCCGGATCTGAAGCAGTTAACCTGTTTGCAACCCATGAAGGGAAGTCGACGACGTTTCGCGCACTAGGCGATCTCCACAAGTTCCTCTGAACTTTTGAACTGCCACAGATCTCCATTCCAGATTGGACACTTCATGCAGCCACCCCTGGCTTCAAAGCCGCACCAGGATGGCAGAAGCGAACGAAGAAGAATAAATGGTCCAAGTCGGACTTTTCCACTGCGACAGATGGATGAACCCCTGCTTCTGACATTTTACCAATATTTTCCCCACAGGTTTCTGGCCAGTGGTGACGTCCCCGATTGCAGTTTTGTTGGGACATTAAACTACTAACCCATTTTCTTACTTCCTTAATATAGGATTTATGTTATTGTTTCATCCTCTTGATCCTTTTGATGAACGACTTCCCATGACAGGCACCGTTCATCTTATTGCTCGTTTCTCCCTAACCATGCCTCATCCCTTCCCTTCAAACCCCCCCCCCCCTCCCCTTCTCCTCTTCATCCCCTATCATACATGTTGATGACTTGTTGCTGGGAAAATGGCTCTGCATGCTGTTCATACATTTGGGTCTTTATGAGACATACCCTTCCAGGATAATACGTGTAGCTATTCATCGCCCACACAGCAATGCGGAGCTCTGAGATGTTATGTTTATCGTTTTCAGATTTTGTTTTTTCAATAGTTACTGCCCGGCGTGTGCGGGCTCCTCTGTGCATTGACCGCTGTCTTAGGTTCTTCAGCACCCATAGAGGTTTTAGCTGAAATGTTGCTCACAACACTAGTAGTGAGGCTGTTCCGGCCTTGTTCTCTCTTCTCCACTTCTGTTTTTCTTTTCTCATTACTTCACGTACTTTCCTTCTCTCATTTCACCACTAGATGTCCCTCCTCTCCCTCCTTCCCCTCCACCTACTCCTTTGAGAAAGCGAGCCTCCTCTTTGTCTATTCACATATGCCAAATAAATTTGTTTTCATATGGCAGCACAAACCGCCTTAAAAGTCTCCTCATTAAACTGCAGGGGTCTCAACGTCCCAGAGAAGAGACGGCAAATACTATATCATTTTCACAAATTGCGGACACAAATCCTTCTTTTGCAGGAAACCCACTTTAGAACAGATAAACTCCCACAATTTCTGCATAAACAATACCATCTGGTTTCATAGTACCAATCCCTCTGCAAAATCTAAAGGGGTCTCTATAGCATTTAACACATCTTTTACTCCAGATGTCCTTGATACTTATACTGACCCGTTAGGCGGGTATATCTTTCTTAAACTGTCTTACCTGAATGTAATTTACACGGTTATTAACATATACTCGCCTAACCAGAACCAACAACAATTCCTCTCTTCTTTGATCTCTCGTCTGAAAAGATTCTGCACAATCAACATGATCCTGGGAGGGGACCTCAATGCCACCTTGATAACTCGTCTTGACTCTTCGACTGGTAAGTCCTCGATTTCCCCAACCTCCCTGACCAAAATGAGAACACTCCTATCCGACTTATCCCTTGTGGATGTATGGAGGATGCTACATCCTAGCACTAAGGACTACACTTTTTATTCCCCCGCACATACCCCTTACAGTAGATTGGATTACCTCCTTATTTTCCAATCTCCATTAGATTTTTCACCTTCTGCCTCCATTGGTCTCACTCTTTGGTCAGACCACGCCCCTATACACACACACACACACACACACACACACGAGCTTAGGACGTATTCCTACAGGTAAACGAAACTCTTCTTGGAGACTAAACGTTAACCTATCAACTGACTCAGTATGCTCTCAGGACATTATACAGACCATTAAACACTTTGTTTCGGACCATGCCCAAGACACCACTAACCCGTTTACGAAATGGGAAGCACTCAAATGCGTACTTAGGGGCAAACTTATTCAACACGGCGCCCGATTGAAGCGTGCCCGCACCGCAGATACGACACGTCTTCTCACCACCATTGCCAACCTGGAAGAATCACATTAAAAAAAAAAAAAAACACCCTATTAAAGCGGGGGTCCACCTATCTATCGTTTTTTTTTTTTTTTTGGAGTTCATTCACAAACTTTTCTTCTCATGATTATCTACTCGCATGTTCTGTGTAATAAGTCCACCTGTGTCCGATTTCATTGTAAAGAATAACTTATAAAATTCACTGAAGGCGGTTTCCATCTTCCTTGTGGGCATTTGAAGCCCACAAGCATGTATTTCCTGGATGCGGTGAATGCTGTGCTCCCAGCATTCACCGAGATGTTGTGATGACGCTGTTGCACAATGCATGCTGGGAAGCCTGAGACTAGCTCCCAGGGGACTGTGGGAGGTCTGGGAGAGGCTAGAAACATGCCTACTCCCATGGGAGGAAAACCAGGAAGTGCGTAATTACGGCGATTTAAATTTTTTTTACACAGCATGTCAGCATCTAGGCAAGGAAGAGAATGCATAGAGATAATGTTCAAAATTTGGGTGGAACCCCGCTTTAACTCGACTCTTCTAGAACTCACCAATGCGAGAAGAGACCTCCTGCTTATCTTTGCAGAGAGATCTCTAATAGCCCGAGACAAAGGCCGATTTACTTACTACTCCCAAGCTAACAAATGTGGCAGACACCTTGCAAATACCCTCCAACCCCGCCAAACCAGACGGCCTATCGCGTTTATAAACTCCCCCACCAAAGGTAAAATCAGGCAGAATTTGGCAATAACCGAAGAATTCCGCCAGTATTACTCTACCTTATACAATCTCACCCCCCCAGACCCCATCAACTATACCTACCTCGCAAGATCTACCCTCCTACATTCAGGAGACGGCACTTCCACCTCTCCAGTTATCGGATACGGAGGATCTGGAGGCCTCTCTGTCTGTGAATTCCTAACCGCCATAAAAAAAAAAAAAAAACTCAAAAATGGCAAGAGCCCAGGACCAGACGGGTTCTCTTCCCGTTTTTACAAACTTTTTGCACCACAACTCTTCCCATTGCTAGCGAAGGCTTTTAATGCAATTGATGAGAACGTCGCCCTTTCCTCTTCCATACTTCAAGCCCAAATAGTAGTCATTCCCAAATTCGGAAAAGACCCATCCACCTGTCCCAACTACAGACCGATATCCCTTCTAAATATCGATCTAAAATTATACGCCAAGATCCTCGCTCACCGTCTCTCCCCTTTGCTACCGAAAATAATACACAAAGACCAGGTAGGTTTTGTTCCTGGTCGAGAGGCCAGAGACAATACCACCAAGACCATACACTTAATCACCTATGCTCAACGCCATCATATACCGGCCTGCCTCCTCTCCTGTGATGCAGAGAAGGCCTTTGATAGGGTCAGCTGGTCTTTTCTCCAATCCACACTTTCCCAGCTAGGTCTAGGTCCGAGAACGTTGACACGCACTATGTCGCTCTATTCCACACCCTCTGCCACGGTTCTGGTAAACGGTACTCAATCAGAAAAATTTACGATCACTAATGGCACCAGGCAGGGCTGTCCCCTTTCCCCTCTCCTGTTCGCCCTGGTGATTGAACATCTGGCCCAAGCCATCAGATCGAATCCTAACATACAGGGCATACAGACCCCCTCATCTCATTGTAAACTCTCCCTATACGCAGACGATCTACTCCTTTACGTAACCAAACCTCACATTACCATACCCTCTATACTGGCAGATAGACAGATTCGGTCGTTTTAGCAATTACAAATTAAACATCTCTAAAATGGAGGCCCTAAACCTTTCTCTCACAATCTACACTCTCCTCCCTCCAATCCAACTTTTCATTTCAATGGCGACCAAACTCTATCTCTTATCTACGTACGGCCATACCGAAACAAAACTTCAGACATTTATCCCCTGAACTTCAGCCCTCTACTCCAAAAACTAAGAACGATTGGACTTATCTGTGTCCTGGGTAGGGCGTAATAACGCATTAAAAATGGATATACTCCCCAAACTACAATACTTATTCCAGGCCCTTCCCATCGTCCTCCCTTCGGCCTTTTTCCGTTCCCTTCGATCTATGGCTATCCGATTTGTATGGAGGGGTAGCCACCCGAGGCTGAGACACAAACTATTATGCTCTCCTATTACAAAAGGCGGGCTAGGCCTACCTGACTTTGAGCTATATCATAAGTCGGCAGTTTTATCCCATATCCTTGAGTGGTTCCCCCGCCCTATGACCAAAGCTACCACGTTCGTGGAACAAGACCTATCTACACATGACCTACGAGCGCTTCTCTGGGGCTACGATCAGTCGTTTAAATCACTTTCAACATTGTCCCCCCTTACTAGGGACGCCCTGGCGATCTGGTGCTGAAAGAGAGATACCTATTCACTATCATCTGAACCTAGCCCCCTCACCCCTCTGTTTGACAACCCAAATCTTCCGGAAAGGCCACTCAACACACTCTATAGACAACTACAATAGAGACTTCTGGCCCACGGCACAGCAATGTCGATATCACCCTAGGCACTTTCATATTTACCCCAACAGACGTTACTTCCAGGGTGACATGGCTCACTCGTGGACACCTGAATTCTTATTGCAAAAAAATCCACGACTCTAAACAAACTCATAGGCCCCTGACTGGGTTTGAACAACTATGCATACTCCCTGAGACTCCACGACATCCCTTATGACTTATATACAAAACTAATCCTAGAGCACACCCATGGAGCATTACCTAACTATACTACAAAATGGTCAGCGGAGGTTGGGAAAGAAATAACTGAGGCAGAGTGGAGTAAAGCCTTTCTTTTCACGAATAAGACCTCCATTTCGAGCTATACGCAGGAAAAAATTATAAACTCTTATCAAGGTGGTATCGAGTTCCAACAACCCTCAGGGTCATGTTCCCGTCTAATTCAGATACGTGCTGGAGATGCAACTCAATGAAAAGGTACATACATCCATATCTGGTGGGAATGTGACGTGCTTCTTCCATTTTGGACACAAATATTCCAGATCTATACAGACATATACGACAAACCTCTAATGCCATCACCCTCCATTGCCCTCCTCTCCATATTACCCAGGACCATCAAGTCACAAAAAAATAGTCTACTGAAGTTCTTCATCAGTGCGGGATAGCAACTCATACCCAGGCACTGGAAAACCACTACTCCCCTTTCTCTAATAGAATGGGTTAGTGAGATAAACAATATTATGCTAATGGAAGAAATGTAGGCCAGTGCTCTGGACAAACAAGCTAAGTTTTCATTTGTCTGGATTATCTGGAGGCATTACTCTACTTCAGACAAACTCAAACAGAGACTCGTGGGGATGAACTCCACCTAAGAGCTAAAAATGGCCCATCCGCAAGACCACAGCCTGGGGATATGGTCATATTTATGGACCGAGGTTCGCTGTCTCTCTGCCCCCTCCCCCCCCCCCTATCCTTCTACGAACTACCCTATACTTTTTCTCTTCTCTGCTTTTCTGTTATTCTTAACTTCTTCTTCTATGATCTCCCTTCGATGCAATACATCCTACAAGATTGCCCTTCCCCCATAAGGCCTTTCTTGTTATAGAAACTACTCCTGACAATTATTTGTTCTAGTTTAACGCTCTAGACTCCCTGAGCATTTGGGTGCAGAAGGTTCCCAATGGGGCATCCAGGACCAGGGTAAATAACTCCTACAAGTCAATAGACACACGTTTACGGGTTTAATATAAAGCTTTATTTAAAGTGACCTTTGCTCATCTACTGGATTGCACTATTCTAACTTTTGTATAAATTGTATTTGTATATCAGGAGACCTGATGTCAGGCTACTGGCATTGTCTATACTTTCTCTGTTTTTTAGGTTTTAAATATCTGTTGAAAACAATAAAAACCTATTGAACCATAAAATAATTGCAGTGCCATCATCCACATATGGAAATAGAAGTGACAATGTAAATAAAACAGTGTGTGTTTAGTATTACTTTATATAAGGAGCTGTATATAAGGAGGAGGGGGCATTCAATGTTAACAGTATTACCACTGACCGACCCTGTTTCATTCACCCTGCACACGTACCATTGCAATACCATTTGCTGTGATTTAGGTACAAGGCTTTGTGTCATAATGAAGAATTGGCCATATATTTCCAATACAACCAATAGGCTACATGGACACAGTTGTAAAGGAAAAGGGTTTTTATCTTAATGCAGCCCCATCTCTCTCCAGTGATGTTCATGGTTCCCTCAGCCGTCAGAGACTCTCCTCCTGATTGGCCGAGATACAGCTGTGGTGCCATTTGCTCTGGCGGCTGTCCAAGTCACTTAGCCAACCAGAGAGAGAGGCGGCAGGGCCGAACGGCAGCTCCAGGTCTGATTGGACACACGGAGCTTAGGGGGGGCGCATCTTCACTGGCCGCACAATTTGATTACGATTATCCGATCCACATTTCGATTCCGCGCTGCATCGCAATTACTGCGCAAGTGCGCATGGTTAAAAACTTTTTATACAAAAATTCAAGTAGTCAGAAAAACAAAATTTTTCTCCAGAGGCAGGGGGAAAGGTGGGATCAGTGGCAGGGGGAAAGGTGGGATCAGTGGCAGGGGGACAGGTGGGATCAGTGGCAGGGGGACAGGTGGGATCAGTGGCAGGGGGACAGGTGGGATCAGTGGCAGGGGGACAGGTGGGATCAGTGGCAGTGGGACAGGTGGGATCAGTGGCAGGGGGACAGGTGGGATCAGTGGCAGGGGGACAGGTGGGATCAGTGGCAGGGGGACAGGTGGGATCAGTGGCAGAGGGGTGATGGTAGTGGAGGAATGGGATCAGTGACACTGGCACTCACCAACATTTATCGCATGCAATAACAGTCACGCAACTCATTTGCATAAAATGATTGCATGCTGCAAATAAAGTCCAATTCACCAAAACAAAGAAGGATTATGCGGTATTTACCTCAAAATGAAAAATGTGCCGGTAAGTATTGTTTAAAAACCATAAGCTCTTAAGTCCAATTCACAAACAGACCAGAGAGTAAAAAAAATTCAAAATTTATCACCAGGGTTTTGCAGGCGGTATCACATGCGGTATTTGACCCTTATCCGAGTATGCAGCCCAGCAGGTCAGGAAGGGGGGAGGCGAGCGAGCGCACCCCCTCCTGAACCATACCAGGCCACATGTCCTCAACATGATGGGCGGGGGAGTGCTTTGTGGCAGGCAGACCATGAGAACAAAAAAAATAAGAAATAAAACTAACAACAAACATGTCCCCTGGTGTAGATCCATACAAGAAAAAAAAAAAAAAAAAAAAAAAAAAACCTCCGCTCCCGCCAAAGCCTTCCGCTGTCAGCCTGCTCTGCCGTCTGACAGTTCTTAAATAGCTAAAAGGAGTGGACACCTGGCAACGTCACTTGGTGGCACCGCCCCCTTGTGACATCATTGACTGGATCCCCGCTAACAGCTGATGAGTCATACGCTGTTAAGGACGCCAGCGGTCTCCCGCTCCTTAACAAAAATGCTACTGCTCCTAAACACTTGTAAACGCTCCTAAATATTAGCATTTTTATCCAGTGTTTTTTTTTTTTCTGTGGTTTTAGAGCATCTAGTGTGCATGGACTTATAATCCATGCTTCAATCATTACTACTGCAAACATGAATAAAAGTCCTTCTCAATTGGTGGCAAAGATGTTCAAGAACCCTTGCCTCCAAGCATACAATTATGTCAATTTTATATGGAAAGTGGATACTACTATCCATTGTCTGCAGGGTACTGCAGTTTTTATCCCACACAGCACCTGCATTATTTTGTTTCATTCATCAAATGAAGGCTACAATATGGGAGCATGTACTGTGCTTTAGCTATAGTAAATAAAAATTAAAAAAAAAAAAAATAAATAAAAAATAATAATAAATAAATAAAAAAAAAAAAAAAAAAAAAAAAAAAAAGGGAAGAAGGGGGAGGTATAAAAGTGCACAGCACACAAATGGTACTACATGGAGGGTAAAAAAAAAAAAAAAAAAAAAAAGTTGGCAAATTTCCTGTTAAATGAATGCTCTACAAAGGCCTTGAAAGCAAGAAAGATGAAGGTCTTGCTAAAATTTCACACTTTCACTGTCCATATGTATTGGCCAATTTCTGTTAATTTTAATTTAAAAGCAAAATGTTGGAATGTAATATGAAGAAGTTATGTCATTCTCTGCCCTACTCAACTAGAAACCTAGCCAAACTGGCCACTAAGCATTTACTCACACAGCACTTTAAGCAATAGGTATAAGCAGCAAGTCAGCGGTAAATAGATGAAAGGGGAGTCATTTTGTTTATGAGTGCCCCCTACCTCGCTTTCTTTCCTGATCTGTCCAATCATCTATGCAGGGTTAGGTCAGAAAAGAGAAATTGGCAAATGAAAATGTGGAGTTGGAAAATATAGGCCAATTTTACAGTCATGTGAAAAAGTAGGTACACCCTATCTGGCAAGGGATTTAAAAAGAATGTCAAATGATTTTAAATCAATCATTCCACTGTAAAGAAAATAAGTGGAGCCATACAAATTGTTCAATACTGACCGACCCAGCAAATTCAACCCAATAATTCACACTGATGCTAAATAATAGAAGGTTCCAACAACGCCAACATTTTATAACAGGGTGTCCTGGTAGCTCTTGGAAAAGTTGGGGTCCAAGTGCATGTATCTTCAATCAGAACAAAATTGCATCAATTCAACATGCATGGGAGGCATGTTAACCACTTGCCGACCGCTTCACACAGATATACTGCGGCAGAGTGACACGGCTGCGCAAAATCCCGTACGAGAACGTCCTCCCCTTTAAGAGCCGCCAGAGGGTGCGCGCAAGTGCTCGCTGCGCGGCGGGGGACCCCGCCACCGGCCATGCGCAATCGCGTGCACGAGAGCCAGCATGGGGATTTGTGTGTGTAAACATACAAATCCCTGTTCTGTCAGGGGAGAGGAGACTTATCATTTGTTCCTAAGTAGGAACAACGATATGTCTCCTCCCCTAGTCAGTCACATCCCCATACAGTTAGAACACACTGAGGCTGGGTTCACACCTATGCGAATTGGATGCGGGTTTCTCCGCATCCAATTCGCATAGCAGGAGGATGTGACCAGCTCTCTATGGAGCTGGTTCACATACCTCTGGAGCGGCTGCGGAGTGGCTTGCACAGAAACACTGTGCGGTTTTGGCTCCATTTCAGGGCCAAATTCAGGCTAAGATTCAGCCCGGATTCCCCCCTGAAATAGAGAACAGGGACGCACAGTGTTTCTGTCCGATTCGCGGCAGTTTCCAGTGTGAACTGACCCTTCCCTACCAGTGACATTTACACAGTAATCAGTGCATATTTATAGCACTGATTGCTGTATAAATGTCAATGGTCCTAAAAATGTGTCAAAAGTGTCTGATCTGTCTGTCACAATACCTCTAAAAATCGCAGATCACTGCCATTACTAGTAAAGAATATAAAAAAAGCCATAAATCTTTCCCATAGCTTGCAGACGCTATAACTTTTGCGCAAACCAATATACGCTTATTGCAATTTTTTTACCAAAAATATGTAGAAGAATATATATTGGCCTAAACTGATGAAGAAATGTGGTTTTTTTTTGGGGGGGGGGGGGGGGGGGGGAATATTTATTATAGCAAAAGTAAAAAAAAAAAAATAGTTTTTTTCTTCAAAATTGTCGCTCTTGTTTTGTTTATAGAGCAAAAAATAAAAACCGCAGAAGGTGATCAAATACCAGCAAAGGAAAGCTCTATTTATGGGAAAAAAAGGACGCAAATTTTTGGGTACAGCATCGCACGACCGCGCAATTGTCAGTTAAAGCGACGCAGTGCCAGATTGTAAAAAAAAAAAAAGTGCTCTGGTCAGGAAGAGGGTAAAATCTTCCGGGGCTGAAGTGGTTAAGAAAAAGCTTTCACTGTCCAAAGGAAACATTAGAACAAGATTACAGTTTGTCACTGAATGCATAAACAAAGACCAGGCCTTCTGGAACAAAGAGCTGAAAAGTGATCAAAGAGAGTTGTTTGGTCAAAGTATCATGACATGTTTATTGCAGACCAATGACAGTCTTTCAGGAGAAGAACCAAATAACAACCGTGAAGCATGGTGGTGGAAATGTTTATGGGTGCTCTGCTGCTTCAGGACCTGGGCAGTTTGCAGTCAAGTCAACTACGCATTCTGCATCCTATGAAAGGCCATCTATCCAAAAGTAGAAGTTGAAGAGTCTTTCAAACACAATATTGATCTAAAGAAAACAGGAACATCCATTAAGGGATGGCTCAGAAGAAAAAAAAAAGTGTGTTATGGACTGTCCTAGTCAAAGCCCCAATTTGATATCCAAATAAATTTGGTAGGGGGATTATGAAATGCGCATTTCAAGCAAGGAAACCCACAAACCTCACAACTGAAAGGATTTTGCAGGGAGAAGTGGTCAACATCAATGTCAGAGAATGTCAGGCAGTTATACGAAATGCCTACAAGAAGTCATTTCTGCTTAAGGGGCCATACCAGCTTTTGAAGCCAAGGTTGTACCTACTTTTTCCACAGTACAGCATGGCATCTATTGATAATTTTTTTTTGAACACATGATTGAAAAGATACATTTTCAATGGGAAAAATACAAGATGTTCTCTGAATAGCCAAGTGATGCATGTGACCTTCTGGTGTTCAAAGTGCAGAGCAGAAGTCACTGGAGCTCTATCCTGAAGATCATGTTCTCATTCTATGTAGTGAGGACTGCTACAACGATTTTTGGTATACCCGGGGGCCATCTAAATATTAGATCTAGACACTTTCATCAAGCCAACTGAATCAATGTAAGTATGAATAAAAGATAAATTCCTAAAGTTCTGCTTTAATTTTTCCCCAGAGTTGAGCTTTAAAGCTGTATAAAACCCAAAAATGTATTATATTGCAGCTTACCAATTCTAGCTTTAAGGCCTTTTTTTCTTCGTTTTCACCAAGGGAGTCAGTCAGTAACACTTACTGTCTTATGGCTTGTACAAGTGATCCGAAAATCGCACAAAAAAATACCGCTTTAAACGCGATCGCACGATAATCAGATCGTTAGTACAGAGCTTCCGAGAGCCGATCACGACAGTTCATCTGATATTATTTTATCGGACGTGCATGAAAATTTCTCGTATGATACCAGATCATAGGATTTTCATTTAATCAGTACAGTTGTCATCTGAAAATGCAATACAAATACACTACAACACATGACATCACTTCCCGATTTTTTATTCTGTCGTACGAGAATTTTCGTAACTTTAGTAAACTCTTCGGGTTCGATATACGACTAGCTCTATAAATAATGCAGCTAAAAATAAAAATAGCAATAAGCGTCCCCCCAAGTGAAATGCAAAATTTCATATAACTATACCCTACATTATTCACATATATCTATATATGGATTAAAACCCAGCTGGCCCCTGCTGAACTGGCTGAATTTAATTTAATGTAGGGTCTGCTTTATTGTGGATAAAGAAATGTGTTAGATTTCCTTCATTCGGAGTGATGGCTTAGCGTACGGTCACATTAGTGCCTGATCCCTATAAAGCCATGGGCATTTGGCAGCATTTTAGCCAGCAAGGGTGAACTGGCTTAGTGTATCTATGAGCAGTGACAGATGTGTTGGGGTGTCATGGGCTCTTAGGCACAGAGTACTTGTATAAATGAACCCCAATGCTTTGTTAGAGTGGCTTTTAAAGTAGAAGTCAACCCTAATGGCCCGCACACACTAAGAAAATCAGGCGAACATTTCCGTTTTGAGGAACAATCGTACGATTTTCTGATAGTGTGTACACAACTTTTTAACAGCCAATTCCGACCTTGCGAAAGAATATTTCTAAAAAGGGACAAACTCTCAAATTTTTCTCGTACGGGTACTTCACGAATGATTTTTGTTTAATGTGTACCATTTTTGTACAAGAAAGATCAGATTTGAAACACTGCGCATGAACAAATAACAAAAAATAACCTAGGTCAGTGATAGCGAACCTTGGCACCCCAGATGTTTTGGAACTACATTTCCCATGATGCTCAGCTACACTGCAGAGTGCATGAGCATCATGGGAAATGTAGTTCCAAAACATCTGGGGTGCCAAGGTTCACCATCACTGACCTAGGTCATACGAGAATTTTCATACTTTATTTCTATCCTCGGTTCTGGCTTAGGCCTCTTTCACACGGGGCAGATCAGTCATGATCCGCCCCGTGAACATCCGCTGGCTCAGCGGGGATCGCTCCGCCGATCCCAGCTGAGCAGGAAGGTGACAGGTTCATCGCTGCACGCTGTGCAGCGACGGACCTGTCAGAGCGCCGCTCTCCCCTATGGGGGATCGGATGATGACGGTCCGTAGTGTCCGTCGTCATCCGATCCGAAAAACGGATGGAAAAGTAGGTTTTTCCTCCGTTACACTTTTCGGATCGGAGCGGGTCGGATGTCAGCGGACATGTCACCGCTGACATCCAACGCTCCATAGGGATGACTGTATGTCCGTTTTTCATCCGAAAAGGGAAGGATGAAAAACGGACATACGGATCCCCGTGTGAAAGAGGCCTTACTGTGAAACATCGAGAAAAACCGTCCGATCGTTTGCCTGATTTCCTATAGTGTGTACAGGGCTTAAAGTGTTTGTAACCCTTTTCCCTTAACCACTTCCATACCAGGCACTTCCCCCCTTCCTGCACAGGACAATTTTTAGCTTTCAGCGCTGTCGCACTTTGAATGACAATTGCGCGGTCATGAAACACTATACACAAACTAAATTTTTATCATTTTCTTCCCACAAATAGAGCTTTCTTTTGGTGGTATTTGATCACCTCTGCAGTGTTTAGCACTATAAACGAAAAAAGGCCGACAATTAAAAAAAAAAAAAAACGAATGGGCACTGATAGGCAGCACTGACAGGCACTTTGATGGGGAACTGACAGGCATTACTGATGGGGCACTGACAGGCGTTTATTATTAGGACAGGCTGGCAGGTGTTGGGCACCTTTTGATGGGGGCTGTGCTGATAATCAATGTGCTGATTATCAGCACAGACCCCCCCCTCCCCTCTGACAGGGAGAGACGCCGATCTGCTCTCCCTGTCAGTGTGAACCGAGGAAAGACGTTTACCGGCACTTCCTGGTTCACGTGATGATCAGCTGTGATTGGTCACAGCTGATCACGTGGTAAGAAGCCTCTGTCAGAGGCTTCATACTACGATCGGTGTTGCGGTATGTGAGACTGAAACACAGCACCTCCAAAATCGCCTCCAATTTTTTATCATTTTTTTTCAAAAAATGTTATTGAGTTTTATAAAGGGATTAAAACAATACAGAGTTACAATTTGTTTTTTAACGGGACAAGGATGCCGGCAGCTATGTCTCTCCCTGCAGCAGCTGAAAGTCTTTAGGAGGGAGAGAAACCAGTTTGCAGCTGCTGCAGAGAGACGCACAGGGCATCCTGTAATTGCCCCTCCCTCCGACTTCACTGATTCCCTCTGCTGTTTGGGCCCCCCTGTGTGCCTGGGCAACCTACAGGAGGACTGGTGTCCCCCCAACCCCCCCCCCCATTAGTGGCCCAGCTCCCATTTCCACCCACGCCGCCTAGGCGACTCCTCCTCTTCCCCTCCCTCCCTGTAATCTTGGACAAGTCACAGAAGGTTGCCTGGCCATTCAGGACATGCAGCGTTTTTTTAAACACAAATGATTTTCTAATCAATGGTGCAAAGCACTGCGCCCGAAGCCCATCCAGTTGTGTAACAATTGCGAATGAATACGCTCTACTGTAACACTGATTCTCCTCCTGTCCGATCAGGAAGCGGGTCATGAGACCTGTCACCTGATTGGCTGAATGGAGATCCAATCGGATTGGCCACCAAGAGGAGGAGGAGGGAGGAGACGTTGGGGAACCGAGACAGCAGCCGCCGTCACGAGCGCTGCCCGCGAGATGGGGTAAGTGCAGGGGCGCACGTTGTCGGCTAACCTGCACACAGCATCCACTGCTGGAAACGGGACCAGAACTAAAAAAAAAAAGTGTTTACAGCGATTTCTTCTTTACTTGGTTAGATAGGTTAGTCTTAGATCATGGATGTCTGTAGATTTAGAGATTTTAGTGTTAGGGTGGACTTTCACTTTAAGAAAAAAAAAATGTTTGTGCTGAGAGTTGTCTCCATGCTGTCACATGTGATGTGTCTGTGCTGGCCCCATACTAATGGATTCCCAGGGTTCAATCACCCAGGGGCTCCTTGCTGGCACACACCCCGAGTATGGGCGAAGAGAAGCAGCCATATTAGCAACCGCTCACCTTTCTTGGCTTTGTCTGGAGGGATGTTCTGGGCTCGGAGGCGCTGATCCAGGATGTAGAGCATCTCTCCCCCGAGATTGATAAAGAGCAATGGAAGGGTGCGGAGAGACATGGCTGGGATGAGGGACGAGCCAGGCACAGATGTCAATGGCCGATGGAGACCCGCTGATCGGGGCTTCTTTTCCCTGACAACACAGGCCCCTCTCTCCCTTACATAGGCCGTAGACGCCGCCGCACGGTTACTAGGATACCGCTTCTGCCAATCACAGCGCTCTGCTAAGGCGGCTTAAAGGGGCGGTGCCTTATCTAATAGAATAGCCGTGCTCACACCTACACTGTGTACAGAGCCTTATATACACTGCTAAATCATTCAACACACCTTCTACCGAGTGATTACAGATTTCATGTATACAGAGTGATTTCTACATATGTCATGTATACAGAGTGATTTCTACATATGTCATGTATACAGAGTGATTTCTACATATGTCATGTATACAGAGTGATTTCTACACATTTCATGTATACAGAGTGATTTCTACATATGTCATGTATACAGAGTGATTTCTACATATGTCATGTATACAGAGTGATTTCTACACATTTCATGTATACAGAGTGATTTCTACATATGTCATGTATATAGAGTGATTTCTACATATGTCATGTATACAGAGTGATTTCTACACGTCATATATACAGAGTGATTTCTACACATGTCATGTATACAGAGTGATTTCTACATATGTCATGTATACAGAGTGATTTCTACATATGTCATGTATACAGAGTGATTTCTACACATTTCATGTATACAGAGTGATTTCTACACATGTCATGTATACAGAGTGATTTCTACATATGTCATGTATACAGAGTGATTTCTACATATGTCATGTATACAGAGTGATTTCTACATATGTCATGTATACAGAGTGATTTCTACACATTTCATGTATACAGAGTGATTTCTACATATGTCATGTATACAGAGTGATTTCTACATATGTCATGTATACAGAGTGATTTCTACATATGTCATGTATACAGAGTGATTTCTACATATGTCATGTATACAGAGTGATTTCTACATATGTCATGTATACAGAGTGATTTCTACACGTCATATATACAGAGTGATTTCTACACATGTCATGTATACAGAGTGATTTCTACATATGTCATGTATACAGAGTGATTTCTACATATGTCATGTATACAGAGTGATTTCTACATATGTCATGTATACAGAGTGATTTCTACACATTTCATGTATACAGAGTGATTTCTACATATGTCATGTATACAGAGTGATTTCTACATATGTCATGTATACAGAGTGATTTCTACACATTTCATGTATACAGAGTGATTTCTACATATGTCATGTATACAGAGTGATTTGTACACGTCATGTATACAGAGTGATTTCTACATATGTCATGTATACAGAGTGATTTCTACATATGTCATGTATACAGAGTGATTTCTACATATGTCATGTATACAGAGTGATTTCTACATATGTCATGTATACAGAGTGATTTCTACACGTCATGTATACAGAGTGATTTCTACATATGTCATGTATACAGAGTGATTTCTACACATTTCATGTATACAGAGTGATTTCTACATATGTCATGTATACAGAGTGATTTCTACATATGTCATGTATACAGAGTGATTTCTACATATGTCATGTATACAGAGTGATTTCTACACATTTCATGTATACAGAGTGATTTCTACATATGTCATGTATACAGAGTGATTTCTACATATGTCATGTATACAGAGTGATTTCTACACATTTCATGTATACAGAGTGATTTCTACATATGTCATGTATACAGAGTGATTTGTACACGTCATGTATACAGAGTGATTTCTACATATGTCATGTATACAGAGTGATTTCTACATATGTCATGTATACAGAGTGATTTCTACATATGTCATGTATACAGAGTGATTTCTACATATGTCATGTATACAGAGTGATTTCTACACGTCATGTATACAGAGTGATTTCTACATATGTCATGTATACAGAGTGATTTCTACACATTTCATGTATACAGAGTGATTTCTACATATGTCATGTATACAGAGTGATTTCTACATATGTCATGTATACAGAGTGATTTCTACACGTCATATATACAGAGTGATTTCTACACATGTCATGTATACAGAGTGATTTCTACATATGTCATGTATACAGAGTGATTTCTACATATGTCATGTATACAGAGTGATTTCTACATATGTCATGTATACAGAGTGATTTCTACATATGTCATGTTTACAGAGTGATTTCTACACATGTCATGTATACAGAGTGATTTCTACATATGTCATGTATACAGAGTGATTTCTACATATGTCATGTATACAGAGTGATTTCTACACATTTCATGTATACAGAGTGATTTCTACATATGTCATGTATACAGAGTGATTTCTACATATGTCATGTATACAGAGTGATTTCTACATATGTCATGTATACAGAGTGATTTCTACACGTCATATATACAGAGTGATTTCTACACATGTCATATATACAGAGCGATTTCTACACATGTCATATACACAGAGTGATTTCTACACATGTCATGTATACAGAGTGATTTCTACACATTGCATGTATACAGAGTGATTTCTACATACAGTATCTCACACAAGTGAGTACACTCCTCACATGTTTTAAAATATTTTATTCTATCTTTTCATGTGACACTTCAACACTGAAGAAATTACACTTTGCTACAATGTAAAGTAGTGAGTGTACAGTTTGTATAACCGTGTAAATTTGTTGTCCTCTCAAAATAACTCAACACACAGCCATTAATGTCTAAACCGCTGGCAAGAAAAGTGAGTACACCCCTAAGTGAAAATGTACAAATTGGGCCCAATTAGCCATTTTCCCTCCCCGGTGTCATGTGACTCGTTAGTGTTACAAGGTCTCAGGTGTGAATGGGGAGCAGGTGTGTTAAATTTGGTGTTATCTCGCTCTCTCATACTGGTCACTGGAAGTTCAACATGGCACCTCATGGCAAAGAACTCTCTGAGGATCTGAAAAAAGAATTGTTGCTCTACATAAAGATGGCCTAGGCTATAAGAAGATTGCCAAGTCCCTGAAACTGAGCTGCAGCATGCTGGCCAAGACCATACAGCGATTTAACAGGACAGGTTCCACTCAGAACAGGCCTCGCCATGGTCGACCAAAGAAGTTGAGTGCACGTGCTCGGCATCATATCCAGAGGTTGTCTTTGGCAAATAGACGTGTGAGTGCTGCCAGCATTGCTGCAGAGGTTGAAGGGGTGGGGGGGTCAACCTATCAGTGCTCAGACCATACGCTGCACACTACATCAGATTGGTCCTCATGGCTGTCATCCCAGAAGGAAGCCTCTTCTAAAGATGATGCACAAGAAAGCCCGCAAACAGTTTGCTGAAGACAAGCAGATTAAGGAGATGGATTACTAGAACCATGTCCTGTGGTCTGATGAGACCAAGATAAACTTATTTGGTTCAGATGGTGTCAAGCGTGTGTGTCGGCAACCAGGTGAGGAGTACAAAGTCAAGTGTGTCTTGCCTACAGTCAAGCATGGTGGTGGGAGTGTCATGGTCTGGGGCTGCATGAGTGCTGCCGGCACTGGGGAGCTACAGTTCATTGAGGGAACCATGAATGCCAACATGTACTGTGACATACTGAAGCCGCACATGATCCCCTCCCTTCGGAGACTGGGCCGCAGGACAGTATTCCAACATCATAACAGCCATAAACACACCTCCAAGATGACCACTGCCTTGCTAAAGAAGCTGAGGGTAAAGGTGATGGACTGGCAAAGCATGTCTCCAGACCTAAACCCTATTGAGCATCTGTGGGGCATCCTCAAACAGGGGGTTGAGGAGCGCAAGGTCTCTAACATCCACCAGCTCGGCGATGTCGTCATGAAGGAGTGGAGGAGGATTCCAGTGGCAACCTGTGAAGCTCTGGTGAACTCCATGCCCACGAGGGTTAAGGCAGTGCTAGAAAATAATGGTGGCGACACAAAATATTGACACTTTTATAGACAGGTGTGTGCCTTTCCAAATCATGTGCAATCAACTGAATTTACCACAAGTGGACTCCAATCGAGTTGTAGAAACATCTCAAGGATGATCAGTGGAAACAGGATGCACCTGAGCTCAATTTTGAGTGTCATGGCAAAGGCTGTGAATACTTATGTACATGGGATTTTTTGTTTTTTATTTTTAATAAATTTGCAAAGATTTCAAACAAACTTTTTTCACGTTGTCTTTATGGGGTATTGTTTGTACAATTTTGAGGAAAATAATGAATTTAATCCCTTTTGAAATAAGGCTGTAACATAACTAAATGTGGAAAAAGTGAAGCGCTGTGGATACTTTCTGGATAAACTGTATATGTATGGTGCGGACCGGTTGTATATGTATATGGAGTAATTTATACAGCTTTACACTTGTTATCCCTATTTTGTATTTTCTTTTAGTCTAGGATTGAGTGTGCTATATACCCTAAGTCAGTAAAGGAGTACTGGGGTTTTAAGCATGGCCTGGTCACCAGGGGCAATTGCTCCTTCCGAGAAAATAGTGAGCGAGCGGGCCGGCGGGTGGGCAGACCAGTGAGCGAGCCAGTGGGTCGGCAGACCAGAAAGCTGGCCGGCAGACCAGTGAGTGGGCCGGCGGGCGGACGAGGGAGCAGAGAGATGACATCATCTCTCACCGCCTGCCCTGCATCACCTCAGTTCCACCTTCACTGTGCAGCCACGGGCAACGGAGAGATTACATCATCTCCTACTACCCACCCTCACTCTGGGACACAAATGACAATCCGCATTTTGTGGCAAGTGACAATGGCAAGTGACAATCCACATCTGGTGGTAGGTGATGTGGTAAGTGACATGGCAAGTGACAACCCGGATCTGGTGGGAAGTAACAATCCACATCTGGTTGCAGGTGATGTGGCAAGTGACATGGCAAGTGACAAGCTGCATCTGGTGGCAGGCGATGTGGCAAGTGACAATCCGCATCTGGTGGCAGGTGACATGGCAAGTGACAACCCGGATCTGGTGGAAAGTAACAATCTACATCTGGTGGCAGGTGATGTGGCAAGTGACAAGCTGCATCTGGTGGCAGGCGACGTGGCAAGTGACAATTCGCATCTGATGGCAGGTGACATGACAAGTGACAAGCTGCATCTGGTGGCAGGTGACGTGACAAGTGACAATCCGCATCTGGTGGCAGGTGACGTGGCAAGTGACAAGCTGCATCTGAAGGCAGATGACGTGGCAAGTGACAACCTGCATCTGGTGGCAGGCAACATGGCCTATACCAGGGACAGACTTCCCTAACGCTGGGCCTATACCAGCGACAGACTTCCCCCCACACTGGGCCTATACCAGGGACAGACTTCCCTTCACACTGGACCTATACCAGGTAAAGACTTCCCCCCATGCTGTGCCTATACCAGAGACAGACTTCCTCCACACTGGGTCTATACAAGAGACAGGCTTCCCCCCACATTGGGCCTATCCCAGAGACAGACTTCCCCCACACTGGGCCTTTACAAGGGACAGACTTCCCCCCACACTGGGCCTATACCAGGGACAGACTTCCCCGCACACTGGACCTTTACCAGGTAAAGACTTCCCCCCACGCTGGGCCTATACCAGAGACAGACTTCCCCCACACTGGGTCTATACAAGAGACAGACTTCCCCCCACACCGGGCCTATCCCAGAGACAGACTTCCCCCACACTGGGCCTATCCCAGAGACAGACTTCCCCCACACTGGGCCTATCCCAGAGACAGACTTCCCCCACACTGGGCTATCCCAGGGACAGACTTCCCCCACAGTGGACCTATACCAGGGACAGGTGACGTGACAAGTGACAATCCGCATCTGGTGGCAGGTGACGTGGCAAGTGACACGCTGCATCTGAAGGCAGGTGACGTGGCAAGTGACAAGCTGCTTCTGAAGGCAGATGACGTGGCAAGTGACAACCTGCATCTGGTGGCAGGCAACATGGCCTATACCAGGGACAGACTTCCCTTACGCTGGGCCTATACCAGACACAGACTTCCCCCCACACTGGGCCTATACCAGGGACAGACTTCCCTTCACACTGGACCTATACCAGGTAAAGACTTCCCCCCATGCTGTGCCTATACCAGAGACAGACTTCCCCCACACTGGGTCTATACAAGAGACAGACTTCCCCCCACATTGGGCCTATCCCAGAGACAGACTTCCCCCACACTGGGCCTATACAAGGGACAGACTTCCCCCCACACTGGGCCTATACCAGGGACAGACTTCCCCGCACACTGGACCTTTACCAGGTAAAGACTTCCCCCCACGCTGGGCCTATACCAGAGACAGACTTCCCCCACACTGGGTCTATACAAGAGACAGAGTTCCCCCCACACCGGGCCTATCCCAGAGACAGACTTCCCCCACACTGGGCCTATCCCAGAGACAGACTTCCCCCACACTGGGCTATCCCAGGGACAGACTTCCCCCACATGAAATACGGGAGTCAACAATGGACTGTACTTCATACTCCTCATGGTTCTCAACCTGTATAGGGTGAGGACGTGGCACCGAGGTGGTAAAGCGATTGCAGACCAAAGGTTTTAATAAGGAGACATGAAATACGTTTGAAATACGTATATTAGAAGGTAGGTCTAATGCGTAAGCCACTAAGTTAATCCTGCAAAGAATACGGTCATATCAGTCAGGGGCTTGACCAGAGACGAGAAGTTACGAATAAACTTCCATTAATAGTTGGCAAAGCCCAGGAAACGCTGCAGAGGACGTAAACCCACAGGTCGGGGCCACTGTAGAACTGCCGAAAGTTTCTCTGGGTCCATCAATAAAATCAGCAGTGGAAATGACATAAACCAGGAATTTAACCTGTTCACGATGGAACTCGCACTTCTCCAGTTTACAATAGAGATTGTTCTCTCAGTTTCTGAAGCACATGACAGACATTTGTGTGGTGGCTCTCCAGGGACTTGGAAAATATGAGGATATCATCAAGATAAACCACCACACATATCTGCAACAAATCTTGGAGGACATTGTTAATAAATTCCTGGAAAACTGCCGGGGCGTTAGAAAGAGACCCCTATAATCAATACAAGGTCTCAGTTCACCACTCTTCTTCTTCACAAAGAAGAAACCAGCACCAGCAGGAGACGAGGATTTGCAGATGAAACCTTGAGAAAGTGCCTCTGCAACATACTCCTCCATGGCCTTATACTCCAAGACCGCAAAAGATAAACCCAGCCACGAGGGCATATGGCACCAGGTTGAAAGTCAATTGCGCAATCATACGGCCAGTGTGGAGGCAAACTACCGGCTTGACCTTTGTCAAAGACATCGCTAAAATCGCAGTACTTCTCCGGCGGGGAGGAGAGTGAAGAGGTGCACAGGACCTTGGCTACCTTCTGGAAGCATGTCTCACCGCATTGTGGTGACCAGGAGAGAACCTCAGCATGGAGCCAATCAAAAGAGGGGTTGTGCCTCTGTAACCAAGGATAATGTCACGGTACTACTTACAGTGAGCCCACAGGCGAGCAGGTGACACAGGATACCCCACGGCGTGGAGTCTAAGGGCCAGCTGGTATTCTGCCAGGGACCCCCTCATGAGGGTTTGGGCTTAGCTGCATGCTGACCCCAGGTCACGACCCCCGGGTTCACCCCGCTCGCTAGGGAAGTACCAGAAGACACTGTCAGACAAGGATGGATGGATGAAGCAAAGGAGAGCCGGATGGCGAGCCAAGGTCAGGGCGGGCTGCAGACAACGTAATCAGAACAAGCCGAGTCGGTACACAAGAGATCAGTTCACGAGAGGTCAAGTTAAGGGAGGTTACACGGAGGGGGCTCAGAAACAAATGTTGCTCAAGCAACCAGAACTGGTCAGAGAGGGAATTAAATAGACAAGCACATGACGGGCTGGACAGGAAGTAGCAGGAAGGAATCATATAATAAGCAACAGGTGAGGGCGGTGACACCCATAGCTGCAGAGTGCAGTAGAGCTGAACACAAGCTAGTGGAACAACAGGTGTCAGCCGGCCTACAGCAGTAAAGGTGAGACACAGATCAGCTCCGCAGCTGATCTGTGACAGATAACCAATAACCAGCGGAAACTTAGGTGAGGAAATAACTTGGAATTAGATTAGAACTACGGCCATGTACAATGGAACCGTCTCATGAGTCACATGGGCAGGCTGTAGAGGTCTCCCGTCAAGAGCCTCAATGGCAAGTGGAGTGTCAGGTAGCTGCAGCGGAATCGAGTACTTTGATACAAAGGCAGCATCAATGAACAGACCTGCAACCCCAGAGTGGATTAGAGCCTGTATCTCGACGGACGACTCAGCCCAAGAAAGGGTGACCGAAACCAGGGGATTATCCTTCTGGATAACTGGGGATGAAACAACGCCACCTGACAGGACCTCAAGGTTCGGGCGTTCCCTGGACAGGTAGGACAAGACTTCAAAAAGTGCCCTGCCTGGCCACAATAAAGGTACAATCTCTCCCTCCTAAAGGCTCTCTCACCTGCAGAGAGACGCGTGAAACCCAAGTGCAAGGGTTCACCTTCATTGACGGACTAGGTACCAGGAGGCATGGGAGGTGAGGTAGGCACGGGTGGGACTGCAAAGCTCGGAGACAAACGTACAGGAGGCTTTCCGCAAGCGCTCCTTAAAAGAGAGTCTTTCTCTGAGTCTGGAGTCAATGAGGATGGCAAATGTGATCAACCTCTCTAGCTCAGTGGGTATATCTCGGGCTGCTATCTCATCCTTGATGGAATCCGAGAGACCATGAGAAAAAGCAGCCACGAGGGCCTTATTGTTCCACGCAACCTCTGCTGCCAGAGTACGGAATTCAATGGCATAGTTGGCAACAGTTCTCATACTCTGTGCGATGGACATGAGGCACTTGGCAGCAGAAGCGGAGTGTGCGGGAACGTCAAATACCCTTTTACCGTTTTTACATCTCCCATAGAGGGTTTGCCCAGGCCAATGCTCTCTCAGAAAACAAAGATATCACAAAACCTACTTTGCTTCTGTCCGTGGGAAACGCCTGGGGCAGCATCTCAAAGTATATCTCAACCTGGTTGAGAAACCCTCTGCATTGGACTGGATCGCCCCCAAATCGCTGGGGAAGTGGAGCGGAACCAGACATACCTCTTATAGAGGTAATACTCAAGGCGAGTGCCTGCACAGACTTGAGCAGCAGCAGGGTCGGCCTGCAACATAGCTTGTACCGGGACAGCCACAGTGGAAGATTACAGGTAAGCTGTGCGACTCAGGAGCATTTGTAACACCATGGCAAACTGATAAATGCGGTGATCCAGTACATCCAATCTGGAAAAAATATTATCAACAAGTGGATTGACTGCATCTTCTAAATTCATGGCCTTCACCTATTGTCAGAAACCATGAAATCAAGCCAAGACAGAAGTACAGTTAAATCACACTTGTTTAATAATAAAAGTAAAAAGAACAAACGTAGTCAAAACATAGCCAAAGTTCAGTAACCGGAACGGATAGTCAGCCAAGCCAAAAGTCAGGGATCAATGTAGTGAAACAGCAAGCAGGATCTGGAGCCAGAAGGGATGTCAGCAAAGCAAGTCTTGAACTGGATCACAGGAGATAGTTTCTGTAATGTGACCAGGGCGAAGGCAGAGCTCCTCTGGACTGGACGGCTTAAGTAGGCAGGACTGACGAGCAGGATATCATTACCAGCTGAGTAACTGTGGAGAGATAGGACCGGGCAATTAGCCGACAGCTGAGCGGCCAGCTCAGAGAAGTTAGGGCTGAGCCCAGCCCTGACAGACAAATTTTTGTTTTTCAGATGTATCTGAATTTCCAAATTACAAAAGTACCAAATTTAAACAAATCCGAAATAACTGAAAAAGAATTAGAATCGTTTTCGAATACTTTTCGAATTCGAATAGTTTTCAAATTTGAAAAGTTTTGAATCGTTTTTCAATTTTCAAAAAGAATTAAATAGAATAGAAAAATAAAGGAGTAGAATAGAAAAAAAATAATAGACTAGAAAAGAATATAACAGAAAATAAAAGCATAATAGAGTAAAACAGAACAAAATATAATAGAAAATAAAAGAATAGACTAGAATATAATAGAAACAAATAGAATAACACAAAATATAACCATCTTCTGAAATTCGAATTTCAAATAGAATAAATTTGAATTTGAATACATACGAAAAGAATAGAACAGAAAAAAAGAATAGAATAGACTATAATAGAATAGAATTTAAAAAACAATAGAATAGAATAGAAAGAATATAATCACTTCCCAAAATTCAAATAGAATCAATTCGAATTTGAATAGAATAGAAAATAATAGGTTAGAATAGAATAGAAAATAACAGAATAGTATAGAAAAAAACAAAATAGAATAGAAAGAATATAACCATCTTCGGAAATTTGAATTTCTAATAGAATAAATTTGAATTTGAATAGAAAAGAATAGACTAGAAAAGAATAGAATATAAAATAATAGACTAAAAAAGAATAGAATAGAATAAACAAAAAAGAGTATAATTAAAAAACAATAGAATAGAAAAGAATAGATTAGAATAGAAAGAATATAACCATTTCCCAAAATTCAAATAGAATCAATTCGAATTTGAATAGAATAGAAAAGAATAGTTTAGAATAGGAAGATGGTTATATTAATTTCATTCTATTCTGTTGCTTTTTTCTATACTATTGTGTTATTTTCTATTCGATTCTACTCTATTCTTTTCTATTCTATTCAAATTGATTCCATTAGAATTTGGGAAAATGGTTATATTATTTCTATTCTATTGTTTTTTTTAATTCTTTTCTTTTCTAGTCTATTCGAATTTCAGAAGATGGTTATAATCTTTCTATTTTATTCTGTTCTTTTTTTATTCTATTCTATTCCTTTCTGTTCTATTCTGTTCTTTTATTTTTTTATCCTATTTTCTATCCTATTCTGTTTTACTCTATTATATTATATTCTTTTATTTTCTGTTATATTCTTTTCTAATCTATTCAATTTTTTTTCTATTCTATTCCTTTATTTTCTATTCTATTTTATCCTCTTTGGAAACAGAGGCGTAACTACCACCATAGCGACCCATGCGGGCGCTATGGGGCCCGCAGCCGAGTGGGGCCCAGTGAGGATAAGAGCACCGTCGGCACAGTCTCCCAGCCAGGGGAATAGAGAGGAAAGGAAGAGGCGAGCTGTCCGTATCAGCAAAGAGCTGAATTGCCCGATGTAAGAGCTTTCATTAGGACTTCCAGTGTTCCCGGGGCTCACGTCACATAGCTCCACCTTTTGGCCCGGTGCCTTTGATAGACAGAACGCCAATCCAATGCGGGACATGTGACGTCATCAAAGGCGTCGGGCCAAGAGGTGGGGCTATGTGACGATGAGCCCCGGGAAGACAGGAAATTCAAATGAAAGCTATTACAGTGGGCAATCCCGCTCTCTGCTGATCCGGGTGGCTTGCCTCTTCCTCTGCATAGGTGGGGCTGTATGGGGCACAGGTCACGCTGTATGGGGCACAGGTCACGCTGTATTGGCACAGGTCACGCTGTATTGGGCACAGGTCACGCTGCATTGGGCACAGGTCACGCTGTATGTGGCACAGGTCACGCTGCATTGACACTAGGGCAGCTGTGGGGGGGGGGGGCTGTTTGCAGGGGGGCCCCATACAACATTTTGCTATGGGGCCCTGCTATTTCTAGTTACGCCCCTGTTTGGAAATGTAAAATATATTCAAATTCAAAAACGAATGAAACAAATTTAACAAAATAAATGTAATTAACGAAACGAAACCCATTTTTTCGTTCTGCACATGTCTATTCCCTAGATCTGTGCCTCGATACAATCCTGTCTTGTTTCCAAATCATGTCCATTCAACTGAATTTACCACAGGTGGACTCCAATCAAGTAGTAAAAACATCTCAAGGATGATCAGTGGAAACAGGATGCTGTGAATACTTCTGTACTTGTGACTTTTTTTCGTTTTTTTATTTTTAATAAATTTGCAAGGATTTCAAGCAAACTTCTTTCACGTTGTCATTATGGGGTATTTTTTGTAGAATTTTGAGGAAAATAATGAATTTAATCAATTTTGGAATAAGGCTTTAACATAACAAAATGTGGAAAAGGTGAAGTGCTGTGAATACATCCCGGATGCACTGTAAATCCAATAAAATATTGCAAATAGCAAAAGGAAAAAAACAAAAACTTTTTTTGGCCTTTAGCTGTATTCTTACCATTACCATGACCAAAAATAACCCACCAGAATAAATTCTAAGATTCCTGATGTTTACTTTGGGCATTATTTGTGGGCCCAAGGCATTTTTTATTCTCTTTTTTATCCTATCTAAGCATGCAGACACTGATACTGACACCAATGCTAACACTGACGCTAACATTAGATTAAGCCCTAATGTAACAATTCTATTCTATTCTTTTTTTCTTTTCTTTTTTTTTTTTTTTTTTACATACTTCTCCTCTAGTGAAAAGAAAAGCATACAATGTATCTTTTCCTCATTGCAGAGGAGAAACAATACAGGGGCAGGTTTCAATCCCAATGTCCACTGTAATTGGCTCTTACAGTGATCACATGATCCATGTTTGATCCACCTGAATCCAGAGCTGTTGGTGTCAGCTCGGTCTCTGTGCTAGGGCCCGCAATCTAGCACAAATACATGTTGCATATACAGTACAGAAGAAAGATGATGCCAAACATATGTATTGATCGCATCAATGGGTTAAAATGATCCACGTCTCATATAAATTAAAATACATCTATTTCGTTTTAAATTAAATCTCAACCTTAAAGTGGAGTTCCACCCACTTTTACAACTCTTCAGCATCCCTCACTAAACTGTGCACTGTAAACAAATTGGATCTTTTTTTATTTTTTTTCTCATCACCTACTGTATATCTGCTGTATTCATTTTTCACTTCCTCCTCCCTGGCCGCGGCCCATCGCATCATTTCCTGTTTGCAATGCCTACTGGGAAGGGGTGGCAACTTCCTCTGAAACTGCCATTGCTATGGAAACCTGACCTGAAAGCTGTTACACTGCTTGTGCTGCACTGAGCATGTGCGAGATCTGCAAGGATGAGATCCAGGAAGAAATACAGTCTGGCTTCAGATGCCCACACTTAAGATGGCCACGGCCTGCTGTAAGTTTATAAAATGACAAACTACTGCTATAAACTAACAAAACAGACCTTAGTTTACAGACTTTACTAGAATACATTAAGCTTGTGTATTATAGGGGTATTTTTATTTAAAAAGTATAATTTTGGCCGGAACACCACTTTAACCACTTGCCGACCGCCTCACGCCTATATACGTGAGCAGAATGGCACGGGCAGGCAAAATCACGTACCTGGTACGTGATTGCCTTTCCGCGGGCGGGGGGGTCCGATCGGACCCCCCCCCCCCCCCCCCGGTGCCAGCGGCGGTCGGCATTTGGCTGGGAGAGTTGAGAGACGAGGGGGAGGCCATCCGATCGTGGCCCCCCCCTCGCGATCGCTCCCAGCCAATGAGAAACATCCCCTATAGTACACAGAGGCAGAGGATGTGATGTCATCTCTCCTCGGCTCGGGAGTTCCGTTCCAGCACCGAGGAGAGAAGACATGTGAGTGAGTGCACAACACTACACAACACAGTAGAACATGCCAGGCACACTAAACACCCCCGATCCCCCCCCCCCGATCGCCCCCCGATCCCCCCCCCAATCACCCCCCCCCGTCACAAACTGACACCAAGCAGGTTTTTTTTTTTTTCTGATTACTGCATAGTGTCAGTTTGTGACAGTTAGAAGTGGTAGGACAGTGAGTATTAGCCCCCTGTAGGTCTAGGATACCCCCCTAACCCCCCCTAATAAAGTTTTAACCCCTTGATCACCCCCCGTACTCAGTGTCGCTGTATTAGTGTCGCTGGTGACGCTAGTTAGTGAGGTAAATATTTAGGTTCGCCGTCAGCGTTTTATAGCGTCAGGGACCCCCATATACTACCTAATAAATGTTTTAACCCCTTGATTGCCCCCTAGTTAACCCTTTCACCACTGATCACCGTATAACTGTTACGGGTGACGCTGGTTAGTTCGTTTATTTTTTATAGTGTCAGGGCACCCGCCGTTTATTACCGAATAAAGGTTTAGCCCCCTGATCGCCCGGCGGTGATATGCGTCGCCCCAGGCAGCGTCAGATTAGCACCAGTACCGCTAACACCCACGCACGCAGCATACGCCTCCCTTAGTGGTATAGTATCTGTACGGATCAATATCTGATCCGATCAGATCTATACTAGCGTCCCCAGCAGTTTAGGGTTCCCAAAAACGCAGTGTTAGCGGGATCAGCCCAGATACCTGCTAGCACCTGCGTTTTGCCCCTCCGCCCGGCCCAGCCCAGCCCACCCAAGTGCAGTATCGATCGATCACTGTCACTTACAAAACACTAAACGCATAACTGCAGCGTTTGCAGAGTCAGGCCTGATCCCTGCGATCGCTAACAGTTTTTTTGGTAGTATTTTGGTGAACTGGCAAGCACCAGCCCCAGGTAGCGTCAGGTTAGCGTCAGTACCGCTAACACCCACGCACGCACCGTACACCTCCCTTAGTGGTATAGTATCTGATCGGATCAATATCTGATCCGATCAGATCTATACTAGCGTCCCCAGCAGTTTAGGGTTCCCAAAAACGCAGTGTTAGCGGGATCAGCCCAGATACCTGCTAGCACCTGCGTTTTGCCCCTCCGCCCGGCCCAGCCCAGCCCACCCAAGTGCAGTATCGATCGATCACTGTCACTTACAAAACACTAAACGCATAACTGCAGCGTTTGCAGAGTCAGGCCTGATCCCTGCGATCGCTAACAGTTTTTTTGGTAGTATTTTGGTGAACTGGCAAGCACCAGCCCCAGGTAGCGTCAGGTTAGCGTCAGTACCGCTAACACCCACGCACGCACCGTACACCTCCCTTAGTGGTATAGTATCTGATCGGATCAATATCTGATCCGATCAGATCTATACTAGCGTCCCCAGCAGTTTAGGGTTCCCAAAAACGCAGTGTTAGCGGGATCAGCCCAGATACCTGCTAGCACCTGCGTTTTGCCCCTCCGCCCGGCCCAGCCCAGCCCACCCAAGTGCAGTATCGATCGATCACTGTCACTTACAAAACACTAAACGCATAACCGCAGCGTTCGCAGAGTCAGGCCTGATCCCTGCGATCGCTAACAGTTTTTTTTGTAGCGTTTTGGTGAACTGGCAAGCACCAGCGGCCTAGTACACCCCGGTCGTAGTCAAACCAGCACTGCAGTAACACGTGGTGACGTGACGAGTCCCATAAGTGCAGTTCAAGCTGGTGAGGTAGCAAGCACAAGTAGTGTCCCGCTGCCACCAAAAAGACAAACACAGGCCCGTCGTGCCCATAGTGCCCTTCCTGCTGCATTCGCCAATCCTAATTGGGAACCCACCGCTTCTGCAGCGCCCGTACTTCCCCCATTCACATCCCCAACCAAATGCAGTCGGCTGCATGAGAGGCATTTTTATGTCCTCCCGAGTACCCCTACCCAACAAACCCCCCCAAAATAGATGTCGTGTCTGCAGCAAGTGCAGATATAGGCGTGACACCCGCTATTATTGTCCCTCCTGTCCTGACAATCCTGGTCTTTGCATTGGTGAATGTTTTGAACGCTACCATTCACTAGTTGAGTATTAGCGTAGGGTACAGCATTGCACAGACTAGGCACACTTTCACAGGGTCTCCCAAGATGCCATCGCATTTTGAGAGACCCGAACCTGGAACCGGTTACAGTTATAAAAGTTACAAGTTTGCAAAAAAACACAAACAAAAATTAAAAAAAAATAGTTGTCGTTTTATTGTTCTCTCTCTCTCTATTCTCTCTCTATTGTTCTGCTCTTTTTTACTGTGTTCTATTCTGCAATGTTTTATTGTTATTATGTTTTATCATGTTTGCTTTTCAGGTATGCAATTTTTTATACTTTACTGTTTACTGTGCTTTATTGTTAACCATTTTTTTGTCTTCAGGTACACCATTCACGACTTTGAGTGGTTATACCAGAATGATGCCTGCAGGTTTAGGTATCATCTTGGTATCATTCTTTTCAGCCAGCGGTCGGCTTTCATGTAAAAGCAATCCTAGCGGCTAATTAGCCTCTAGACTGCTTTTACAAGCAGTGGGAGGGAATGCCCCCCCCCCACCGTCTTCCGTGTTTTTCTCTGGCTCTCCTGTCTGAACAGGGAACCTGAGAAAGCAGCCGGTGATTCAGCCAGCTGACCATAGAGCTGATCAGAGACCAGAGTGGCTCCAAACATCTCTATGGCCTAAGAACCCGGAAGCTACGAGCATTTTATGACTTAGATTTCGCCGGATGTAAACAGCGCCATTGGGAAATTGGGGAAGCATTTTATCACACCGATCTTGGTGTGGTCAGATGCTTTGAGGGCAGAGGAGAGATCTAGGGTCTAATAGACCCCAATTTTTTCAAAAAAGAGTACCTGTCACTACCTATTGCTATCATAGGGGATATTTACATTCCCTGAGATAACAATAAAAATGATTTAAAAAAAAAATATGAAAGGAACAGATTAAAAATAAGATAAAAAAGCAAAAAAATAATAAAGAAAAAAAAATAAATAAAAAAAAGCACCCCTGTCCCCCCTGCTCTCGCGCTAAGGCGAACGCAAGCGTCGATCTGGCGTCAAATGTAAACAGCAATTGCACCATGCATGTGAGGTATCACCGCGAAGGTCAGATCGAGGGCAGTATTTTTAGCAGTAGACCTCCTCTGTAAATCTAAAGTGGTAACCTGTAAAGGCTTTTAAAGATTTATTAATTTTGTTGCCACTGCACGTTTGTGCGCAATTTTAAAGCATGTCATGTTTGGTATCCATGTACTCGGCTTAAGATCATCTTTTTTATTCTATCAAACATTTGGGCAATATAGTGTGTTTTAGTGCATTAAAATTTAAAAAAGTGTGTTCTTTCCACAAAAAATGCGTTTGAAAAATCGCTGCGCAAATACCGTGTGAAAAAAAAAAATGAAACACCCACCATTTTAATCTGTAGGGCATTTGCTTTAAAAAAATATATAATGTTTGGGGGTTCAAAGTAATTTTCTTGCAAAAAAAATATTTTTTTCACGTAATCAAAAAGTGTCAGAAAGGGTTTTCAAGTGGTTAGAAGAGTTGGTGATGTGTGACATAAGCTTCTAAATGTTGTGCATAAAATGCCAGGATAGTTCAAAACCCCCCCAAATGACCCCATTTTGGAAATTAGACACCCCAAGCTATTTGCTGAGAGTCATGTCGAGTCCATGGAATATTTGATATTGTGACACAAGTTGCGGGAAAGAGACAAATTTTTTTTATTTTTTTTTGCACAAAGTTGTCACTAAATGATATATTGCTCAAACATGCCATGGGGATATGTGAAATTACACCCCAAAATACATTCTGCTGCTTCTCCTGAGTACGGGGATACGACATGTGTGGGACTTTTTGGGAGCCTAGCCGCGTACAGGACCCCGAAAACCAAGCACCGCCTTCAGGCTTTCTAAGGGCGTACATTTTTGATTTCACTCTTCACTGCCTATCACAGTTTCGGAGGCCATGGAATGCCCAGGTGGCACGAACCCCCCCCCAAATGACCCCATTTTGGAAAGTAGACACCCCAAGCTATTTGCTGAGAGGTATAGTGAGTATTTTGCAGACCTCACTTTTTGTCACAAAGTTTTGAAAATTGAAAAAAGAAAAAAAAATTTTTTTTCTGGTCTTTCTTCATTTTCAAAAACAAATGAGAGCTGCAAAATACTCACCATGCCTCTCAGCAAATAGCTTGGGGTGTCTACTTTCCAAAATGGGGTCATTTGGGGGGGTTTGTGCCATCTTGGCATTTTATGGCCTTCAAAACTGTGATAGGTAGTGAGGAGTGAAATCAAAAATTTATGCCCTTAGAAATCCTGAAGGCAGTGCTTGGATTTCGGGGCCCCGTACGTGGCTAGGCTCCCAAAAAGTCCGACACATGTGGTATCCCCATACTCAGGAGAAGCAGCTGAATGTATTTTGGGGTGCAATTCCACATATGCCCATGGCCTGTGTGAGCAATATATCATTTAGTGACAACTTTTTGTAAATTTTTTTTTTTATGTCATTATTCAATCACTTGGGACAAAAAAAATAAATATTCAATGGGTTCAACATGCCTCTCAGCAATTTCCTTTGGGTGTCTACTTTCCAAAATGTGGTCATTTGGGGGGGTTTTGTACTGCCCTGCCATTTTAGCACCTCAAGAAATGACATAGGCAGTCATAAACTAAAAGCTGTGTAAATTCCAGAAAATGTACCCTAGTTTGTAGACGCTATAACTTTTGCGCAAACCAATAAATATACGCTTATTGACATTTTTTTTACCAAAGACATGTGGCCGAATACATTTTGGCCTAAATGTATGACTAAAATTTAGTTTATTGGATTTTTTTATAACAAAAAGTAGAAAATATCATTTTTTTTTTCAAAATTTTCGGTCTTTTTCCGTTTATAGCGCAAAAAATAAAAACGGCAGAGGTGATCAAATACCATCAAAAGAAAGCTCTATTTGTGGGAAGAAAAGGACGCAAATTTTGTTTGGGTACAGCATTGCATGACCGCGCAATTAGCAGTTAAAGCGACGCAGTGCCGAATTGTAAAAAGTGCTCTGGTCAGGAAGGGGGTAAAACCTTCCGGGGCTGAAGTGGTTAACTAGTTGACATTTATTTGCAATTTTTCTGCATGAGAGTTGTTCTGCATGATGCGGAGCGCTCCGCAATTGTTCTTGATGAAAATTGTTCTCTATGATACAAAGCACTCCGCAATTGTTCTGCATAATATGCAGCTCTCCGCAATTGTTCTGCATGAGAGTTGCTCTGCGCGATGCGGAGGACTCCGCAATTGTTGTGCATGATTCGGAGCGCTCTGAAATTGTTCTGCGTGAGAGATGTTCTGCATGATGTGGAGCACTCAGCAATTCTTCTGCATGATGCAGAGCGCTCCGCAAAAGTTCTGCATGAGAGTTGTTCTTCATGACGCGAAGCACTCTGCAGTTCTGCATAGCACGGAACACTCTGCAATTGTTCTGTAAGATGTAGAGCGCTCCACAATTGTTCTGCATGTGAGTTGTTCTGCATGATGCGGAGCTCTCTGCAATTGTTCTGCATGATACGGAGCGCTCTGCAATTGTTCTGCATGATGTGGAGCACTCCGCAATTGTTCTGCATGAGAGATGTTCTGCATGGTGCGGAGTGCTCCACAGTTGTTCTGCATGACTTGTAACACTCCGCAGTTGTTCTGCATTATGTTGAGCACTCCGCAATGGTTCTGCTTGATGTGAAGCGCTCCGCAATTGTTCTTGATGAGAGTTTTTCTGTATGTTGCGAAGCACTCCGCAATTGTACTGCATGAGAGTTGTTCTATATGATGGGGAGCACACCGCAATTGTTCTGCATGAGAGTTTTCTGTATGTTGCAGAGCGCTCTGCAATTGTTCTGCATGACTCAAGAGTGCTCCGCATTTGTTCTGCATGAAAATTGTTTTGCATGATGCGGATCCAGGGGTGGATCCAGGGGGGGGCAACGGGGCAATTGCCCCCCCCTGAGAAATTAGTGTGATGAACAGGCCAGTCAGAGCCCAGGGACGAGTGTGCGGGCGGGCCAGTCAGCGGGAGTTGGCAGGTGAGTGAGCTCCTAGCGTGAGGGGTGCCGTGGCCCTGGGCGTGACATTTAAGGGGGCGCCAGTATGTGCCACTGGCTGCCTCCTCCTAATTTTATCTTCCTGTGTCCCCGGGCTCCGGCCGCCATGTTCAGTGTCCGGCGCCCTGTGATTGGGCATATGGGGGTCACGTGAGGCGTAGAGCTGGCCTGTCCATGATTGCTCCTGAAGTCCCGCCTCCGCACATGACCCCCATACGCCCAATCACAGACCGCTGCACTGGACACTGAACATGGCAGCTACAGCGCGGGGGAGAGAAGCATTGTGAGCCGCCGCTGTCTTCTCCTCCTCCAGACTGATGCAGGCCAGCCAGACACGAAGGTGAGTGAGACTCCCTCTTGACAGTCCTGTTAGTGTAGTATGGGGGTCAGTTTGTGTAGAATGGTGGTCAGTTAGTGTAGTATGGGGGTCAGTTAGTGTAGTATGGTGGTCAGTTAGTGTAGTATGGTGGTCAGTTAGTGTAGTATGGTGGTCAGTTAGTGTAGCATGGTGGTCAGTTAGTGTAGCATGGGGGTCAGTTAGTGTAGCATGGGGGTCAGTTAGTGTAGCATGGGGGTCAGTTAGTGTAGTATGGGGGTCAGTTAGTGTAGCATGGGGGTCAGTTAGTGTAGTATGGGGGTCAGTTAGTGTAGCATGGGGGTCAGTTAGTGTAGTATAATGGTCAGTTAGTGTAGCATGGGGGTCAGTTAGTGTAGCATGGGGGTCAGTTAGTGTAGCATGGGGGTCAGTTAGTGTAGCATGGGGGTCAGTTAGTGTAGCATGGGGGTCAGCTAGTGTAGTATGGTGGTCAGTTAGTGTAGCATGGGGGTCAGTTAGTGTAGTATAATGGTCAGTTAGTGTAGCATGGGGGTCAGTTAGTGTAGCATGGGGTCAGTTAGTGTAGTATGGGGGTCAGTTAGTGTAGTATGGTGGTCAGTTAGTGTAGCATGGGGGTCAGTTAGTGTAGCATGGGGGTCAGTTAGTGTAGTATAATGGTCAGTTAGTGTAGCATGGGGGTCAGTTAGTGTAGTATAATGGTCAGTTAGTGTAGCATGGGGGTCAGTTAGTTTAGCATGGTGGTCAGTTAGTGTAGCATGGGGGTCAGTTAGTGTAGCATGGGGGTCAGTTAGTGTAGCATGGGGGTCAGTTAGTGTAGCATGGGGGTCAGTTAGTGTAGTATAATGGTCAGTTAGTGTAGCATGGGGGTCAGTTAGTGTAGCATGGTGGTCAGTTAGTGTAGCATGGAGGTCAGTTAGTGTAGCATGGAGGTCAGTCAGTGTAGCATGGGGGTCAGTCAGTGTAGCATGGTGGTCAGTCAGTGTAGCATGGTGGTCAGTTAGTGTAGTATAATGGTCAGTTAGTGTAGCATGGGGGTCAGTTAGTGTAGCATGGGGGTCAGTTAGTGTAGCATGGGGGTCAGTTAGTGTAGTATAATGGTCAGTTAGTGTAGCATGGGGGTCAGTTAGTGTAGCATGGGGTCAGTTAGTGTAGTATGGGGGTCAGTTAGTGTAGTATGGTGGTCAGTTAGTGTAGCATGGGGGTCAGTTAGTGTAGTATAATGGTCAGTTAGTGTAGCATGGGGGTCAGTTAGTGTAGTATAATGGTCAGTTAGTGTAGCATGGGGGTCAGTTAGTTTAGCATGGTGGTCAGTTAGTGTAGCATGGGGGTCAGTTAGTGTAGCATGGGGGTCAGTTAGTGTAGCATGGGGGTCAGTTAGTGTAGTATAATGGTCAGTTAGTGTAGCATGGGGGTCAGTTAGTGTAGCATGGTGGTCAGTTAGTGTAGCATGGAGGTCAGTTAGTGTAGCATGGAGGTCAGTCAGTGTAGCATGGGGGTCAGTTAGTGTAGTATAATGGTCAGTCAGTGTAGCATGGGGGCCAGTTAGTGTAGTATAATGGTCAGTTAGTGTAGCATGGAGGTCAGTCAGTGTAGCATGGGGGCCAGTTAGTGTAGTATAATGGTCAGTTAGTGTAGTATGGGGGTCAGTCAGTGTAGCATGGTGGTCAGTTAGTGTAGTATAATGGTCAGTCAGTGTAGCATGGGGGCCAGTTAGTGTAGTATAATGGTCAGTTAGTGTAGCATGGAGGTCAGTCAGTGTAGCATGGGGGTCAGTCAGTGTAGCATGGTGGTCAGTTAGTGTAGTATAATGGTCAGTCAGTGTAGCATGGTGGTCAGTTAGTGTAGTATAATGGTCAGTTAGTGTAGCATGGGGGTCAGTTAGTGTAGTATAATGGTCAGTTAGTGTAGCATGGTGGTCAGTTAGTGTAGTATAATGGTCAGTTAGGTAGCATGGGGGTCAGTTAGTGTATTTTCTACCAGTTCCCCTCCCGAGACTAGGTTCTGGATCCGCCCCTGTGCGGAGTGTTCCGAAATTGTTCTGCATGATGCAGAGTGCTCCGCTTTGCAGCCAGACCGCCCCTCCCTTGCGTGTGTCACGCGACTTGAGCTTAGACAATTCTCTGCGTTCTCCTCTGACTTGCCCGCAACTTGTGCCATGTGACATACAACGAGCCAATGGCAGCGCTCTTTTCTCCCACTCCCTCTCCCCTCCCACGTAAGTTAACCGTACCTAGCAGCCTAGCACAGTCTTTGAGTCTTATGACATGCGTCTCTTATTGAATGGTGACCTTGTGCTTTGTTCGGCTGCTCTCGCCATGTGTCAGCCCCGGAGACTCTGCTTGTGACACACTCTACTCTTTACTGCGCCTGGCATGGAGCTGCCAGAAGTAGTGAGCTGCAGGAAAGCCGTGCTGATACCCCGGGGGAGCTGGCTCTTCCCTACCTGTGTTCTCTGTACCTACGGCTTCTTTGCCAACCTCAGGCCATCCGAACCCTTCCTCACCCCTTACCTGCTGGGGCCGGACAAGAACCTCACTGAGACGCAGGTAGGTATCTGGGGGTTGCATGGCACACTGTACACAATATTCCAAATGACTCCTTTTTTAATTTTTTGCAATATAAGCGAAAGAATGAGTGAACATTTTCTTAAAAAAACAATATTTTCTATTTTAAAAGAAATCCAATAAAATCTGATTTTGTCATAAATTTAAGCCAAAATGTATTCTACTACAAGTCTGGTAAAAAAAAATCTTGTTAAGTGTATAATTGGGTTGTGTGATCACGTACAGATGTGCGCAGATGATCATTGGGACATAATATGATTTTACTGTTACATATGTGGGGGACAGGTGTGTGTGGTGACAGTGTTTTGGGTACACTATTTTTAGGACATTGTGTGGGGACACCGGGCCGGTGATCAGTGTGTGTGTAAAAAAAAAAAAAATCATAATCACTGATCACTTCCGTGTGAGGAGAGCCGATCGCCTAGCAACCGGCTCTCTATTTACGTCTCATGATGGCAGTGATTGGAAACAACCATCATGTGGTCAGGAGGGCCGATCGCAGAGCCTCCTGCCGATCGGAGACGCACTGTGTCCGGGAGACATGAGGGCATCAGGATCGCACCGCTGCGTGGGCACGCGCGATCCCCATCCTTCTGAAGGGCGTTCCTAAACGTCCAGTCAGGAGGAAGTGCCCACCCGGCCGCATATGTGCAGTGGGAGGTGGATATATATATATGTATATATTAGAGCTGCACGATTCTGGCTAAAATGAGAATCACAATTTTTGTGCTTAGAATAAAGATCAGGATTCTCACGGTGTAACATCTTCTTTCTAATTATGCCAAAAAATTGGGCTAACTTTACTGTTTAGTTGTGTTTTTTTTTTTTTTTATTCATTAAAATGTATTTTTTCTAAAAAAAAAAAAAAATGCGGTTGAAAAACCGCTGCGCTAATAGGGTGTGACATGAAATATTGCAACAACCACCATTTTATTCTCTAGGGTCTCTGCTAAAAAAAAAATTATATTATGTTTGGGTGTTCCAAGTAATTTTCTAGCAGAAAATTAATGTATTTTTTTGTTTTTTTTTAACTTGTATGCAACAAATGTCAGAAAAGGTTTGGTCTTTAAATGGTTAAGCCTACCTCATTACACGCTGGAGTTCTTTCCTTTTGATAAAATAACTTTATTCTCATGTTGTGATAAAACTTGGCAGGCTGCCTGGATTTTTTATTTATTTATTTATTTATTTATTTATTGCAGCTGTGAGAACTCTCTGCACTTGTCGGGGCCCTTTCACACGGATGTGTACGGGCTCCGCTCTGTTCAGTAGGGATCGCTCCGTTGATCCCCGCTGAGCAGGCGGATGACAGGTCTGTCTCTGCACACTGCAAAATGCTTCCCTCTTCATTTTCCAGCAGGACTTGGCACCTGCCCACACTGCCAAAAGTACCAATATTAGGTTTAATGATTATGGTATCACTGTGCTTGATTGGCCAGTAAACTCACCTGACCTAAACCCCATTGAGAATCTGTGTGATATTATCAAGAGGAAGATGAGAGAGATCAGACCCAACAATGCAGATGAGCTGAAGGCCGCTATCAAAGCAACCTGGGGTTCCATAACACCTCAGCAGTGCCACAGGTGGATCGCATCCATGCCACACAGCATTGATGCAGTAATTCATGCAAAAGAACCCCTGCCCAAGTATTGAGTGCATACTGTACATACTTTTCAGTAAGCCAACATTTTTGTATTAAAAATCTTTTTTTTTTCTATAGTCCATTATATTCTATTAAATATTCTAATTTTCTGGGATATTGAATTTTGGGTTTTCACTAGCTGTAAGCCATAATCCTCAAATTTAACCACTAGCTGCCCGCCCACTGTCATATGACGGTGGGACAAGGCTCTCGTTCTGGGCGGACGTCATATGACGTGATCTAGGGACCCGATGCGCATGCCCGGCGGCTGCGATGTCCGCCGGGCACCCACGATTGCCGGGTAACAGAGCAGGACTGTGGATCTGTGTGTGTAAACACACAGATCCACGTCCTGTCAGAGGAGAGGAGACCGATGGTGTGTCCCTTGTACATAGGGACACCGATCGGTCACCTCCCCCAGTCAGTCCCCTCCCCCACAGTTAGAATCGCCTCCCTAGGACACACATTTAACCCCTCGATTACCCCCTAGTGTTAACTCCTTCCCTGCCAGTCACTAAACACACTGCTAAAGCAACACTTGAGTGGTTTAAGGGGAAACATGTAAATGTGTTGGAATGGCCTAGTCAAAGCCCAGACCTCAATCCAATAGAAAATCTGTGGTCAGACTTAAAGATTGTTGATTCACAAGTGCAAACCATCCAACTTGATGAAGCTGGAGCAGTTTTGCAAGGAAGAATGGGCAAAAATCCCAGTGGTAAGATGTGGCAAGCTCATAGAGACCTATCCAAAGCGACTTGGAGCTGTGATAGCCGCAAAAGGTGGCTCTACAAAGTCTTGACTTTGGGGGGGGGGGGTGAATAGTTATGCATGTTGATTTTTCTGTTATTTTGTCCTATTTGTTTGCTTCACAGAGAAAAAAAAATCTTCATAGTTGTGGGCCTGTTCTGTAAATTAAATGATGCAAATCCTCAAACAATCCATGTTAATTCCAGGTTGTGAGGCAACAAAACACAAAAAATGCCAAGGGGGGTGAATACTTTTTCAAGGCACTGTATTGCATATCATTTAGGCATCCAAGTCACACTACATTAAAAAATGGACAACTGAGCATTAAAATGCTTAGGGGGTCACAACCTACTTTTCAAGGTCAATTCGTTTTTTCCTACAGGACTTTGTTGAAGCCACTCTGTTGTGTAATCTTTACTTGCTCTTTTATTTTTTTATCTGGAGTTTGTATTTAATGACCAACTTTTTTTTTTTTTTTGCTTTCCTAGGTTTATAATGAAATTTACCCCGTCTGGACATATTCCTACTTGGTCCTACTGTTTCCTGTATTTCTTGCTACAGACTATCTGCGTTATAAGCCAGTGATCATCATGCAAGGTTTGAGCCTGATGATCACATGGTTTATGCTTTTGTATGCTCAGGGTACATTGGCAGTCCAATTCCTTGAATTTTTTTATGGCATATCCACAGCAACAGAGATAGCCTATTACTCCTATATTTACAGCGTGGTCAACAATGACATGTACCAAAAAGTAACCAGCTATTGCCGTACTGCCACGCTAACTGGTTTAACTGCTGGCTCTGTTGCAGGCCAAGTTCTGGTGTCTGTGACCAACTGGTCCTTATTCAGTTTGAATGTCATATCTCTCATCAGTGTCTCTGTTGCTTTTGTCACCTCGTGGTTTTTACCTATGCCAATGAAAAGTCTTTTCTTCCACCACAACTTAAATGGCCATGAAAAAAAAAATGCAGATCTGGAAAAAAGAAGCTGTTCAAAGAATGGCGGATTGAAACACACAGCTGCACTAGAAGAGGTTGAAGCTCAGATTCCTCTGAACACTGAGGCACATGAAGCTGACAAGCAGGTAACTTTTGCTTTTTCTAAATTAACATGTAAAATAGAATTAATGCTTTGTATTATAAGTGCATTTTCCTTTAGTGTACCCCAGTGGCCTCCCCTATTTTTCTCTTCCAATCATTCTAATGCCCCGTACACATGGTCGGATTTTCCGACGGAAAATGTGTGATAGGACCTTGTTGTCGGAAATTCCGACCGTGTGTAGGCTCCATCACACATTTTCCATCGGATTTTCCGACACACAAAGTTTGAGAGCAGGATATAAAATTTTCCGACAAAAAATCCGTTGTCGGAAATTCCGATCGTGTGTACACCAATCCGACAGACAAAATGCCACGCATGCTCAGAATAAATAAAGAGATGAAAGTTATTGGCCATTGCCCCGTTTATAGTCCCGACGTACGTGTTTTACGTCACCGCGTTCAGAACGATCGGATTTTCCGACAACTTTGTGTGACCGTGTGTATGCAAGACAAGTTTGAGCCAACATCCGTCGGAAAAAATCCTAGAATTTTGTTGTCGGAATGTCCGAACAAAGTCCGACCGTGTGTACGGGGCATAATAAGTTGCTGCAACTGCTGCTAAAGTGAAGTGTATTTGCCTTTTATAATTATTGGAGAAACTAAAGCCGAAAAATGTATTGAATGCAGTTGTATATTCCTTTAAAATCTCCTCCTGTCGTCCCTTGCACAGTCAGGGAAATGAGAGCCAGCAAGAAAAAGAGAGAAAAAAGAGAGCGCACCAGCCTAGTGCATTATCCTTGGCATGTTTTTTTTTAACAAAGGTAAATTTTATTGCAATCAAAACAAACACGTCAGTGTACAGTGCATCATACAAGCGAAAAAGAAGGAACGTTAGTGTATTACATCAATTGAAATCGTCACATAGGTATTTGCATTACCAGTAGATGTGTCCAAAGGGTCAGACAATTGTTGAATTATTCAGGATTTAGCAGTGATTCTCCGTCGAAGGGGGAGATCCCCTTACCCTAACTAATTATTACAGAATGAGCATCAGCAGGCGGGGGGGGGGGGGGGGGGGGGGGGGGGAGACCGGCAGGATCATGTGGGAAGGGAGGGGGAGAGGGACCAGGAAGGGGGAGGGGAGAACGGGAGCCCACCAGCAATAGCCTTTTTGTAAATTTGGCATGCATTAGATCTCTACCAGTCTGATCTACGGGTCCAAACCAGGGCTAGGTGGAGAGACCTCCAATGGGAGAGATCCCCAGGAGTCGATCCACGTAGACCATATCTTATCAAATTTAGACGGACAATTCCTGTTAACATATGTTATTTTATATAATGGCAAAACAGTATTTAGAGTCTTTCTCCAGGCAGTGACGGTAGGCGGCTCACTCAACTTCCATCTCAATATAATCTCCCTTCGGGCGTAATATGTGGCAAATGCTATAAACAATTTGGCATATTTCCCTACACCAGAGTCAACCAATACATTTAGCAGCAATGCACGTGGGCATAGTGGAATCGTAGTCTCCACTGTCTGGTTGACGTCCGCCAAGACCTGCTCCCAATACCCCCGCACTCCAGGACACGACCACGTCATGTGCAAGAAAGAGGCGTCCAAATCTCCGCATCGCGGGCAGGCCGGAGACCTGTCTGGATAAATAATTGCTAATTTGCGTGGCGTATAATAGGCCCTATGCAAGAATTTTAGTTGCAAGAACCGGTCTCTGGCAGAGATCAAGCTGGAGACGTATGAAGAGAGACATGTCTCCCACTCCTCCTCCTCAAGAGAGGGCAAGTCCTCCTTCCACTTTAGGAATAGTTTCCCCAATTTTGTGGGCCTGGCAGCTGTTATATGAAAATATATTGTCGAGAGAGGAGCTACCAAGATTTTTGTGGAGAGCAACTTCTCCACAGGGTCTGACTCAAGGTTGATGCCCCCGGGAAACTGATGCTGGAATGCGTGCCTTACCTGCAGGAAGCGGAAAAACATCCAATTGGGCAGTCCATATTTCCCTTTTAATTCTTGGAATGTCATCAACCTTCCCCCCGTTACCAGATGTCTAAGACTCATTATACCTTTAGTTGCCCAGACCTGAGGGTCTGGCACCGTTCGTAAGTGAGGAAGATTGGGGTTGCCCCATAGAGGTGTGTGAGGGGATATTTTACCTGCAGACCGATAACTCGCCCTGGCCTTCTGCCAGACCGCGATGGTAGTGCGCATTGGGGTCGTCAAGTTCGGGTAGGCCTTGGGTCCACGGAACACCAGGTTGCTGAGAGCGGCATATGAGCCCAGGATCGCAGCCTCTAGAGTTACTGCGGGATTATCCCTGGGCTGGGAGAACCACCATCGGGCTGTCACTAATATAGCCGCCCAATAGTATGCCTGGAAGTCCGGAAGAGCCAACCCCCCTTGTCCTAATGTCAGCTGCAGAGTAGTCAGCGCCAACCTGGGCACCTTCCCCAACCACAGAAAGGAGGTGATTATGGCTTTTATTTTGGCAAAATAGGAGGCCGGTATCTGTACTGGGCTGTTCCTAAACAGATAGAGGAATTTCGGGAGGAATACCATCTTAATTAAATTCACTCTCCCCACTGGCGTCAGGGGGAGCGACCTCCATTCAGTGCACTTTTTAGAGAATTGCGCCAGTAAGGGGTTTAGGTTGAGATCCAAATACTGGGCCACTGGGCCTCCCATCTGGATCCCCAGATATTTAAACCTATCTACCCATACCAATTGACTCTGACTGGGAGGTCTAGGTCTGTTAGGGCTCAAGGGGCAAATCAGAGATTTGCTCCAATTGATCCTAACTCCCGAGAAGGACCCAAATTCATCTACCAACCGTAGAGCCACTGGGAGTGAGGAGGAGACATCATTCAGATACAGGATGGTGTCATCTGCATATAAGGATATTTTCTCCTCCACCACTCCCAATTGAAGCCCCCTGATCCCTGATTCTGCCCGAATTTTGGCCGCTAGGGGCTCCACCGCCAGGGCAAACAGCCCCGGTGACAGCGGACACCCCTGTCTAGTTCCCCGGCACAGGGGAAACTCCCTTGATAGTGAATTACTCGTACGTACCCTAGCCCTGGGTGAGGCGTACATCAGGCGCAGCCACCCAATAAACGTCGGTCCGAACCCAAACTTCCGGAGGACAGCCCAGAGGTACTCCCATTCAACAGAATCAAACGCTTTCTCGGCGTCTAAGGATACCACTACCCCTGGGCTGTCCCCCGGTGCCGCATCCAAATGCGTCAGGAGCCTGCGTATGTTTATGTCTGTCCCTCTGCCCGGCATAAACCCGGACTGGTCCGGGTGGATCAAAGCTGTGATCACTGAATTTAGACGCCCTGCCAAGGCCTTGGCAAGTATTTTGAGGTCCACGTTTAGTAACGATATTGGGCGATAGGAGGAACACAGCTCCGGATCCTTACCAGGCTTAGGGAGGACGACAATTACCGCCTCGGACATAGAGGAGGGGAGAACTCCACTCTCAAATGTTTTCAGCAACACCTCCCCGTAGATAGGCAAGATTTCTTCTGTGTATTGTTTATAGAATTCCGCCGGGTAACCATCCGGTCCCGGCGTCTTGCCGCTCTGGAGGGATTTCACCGCTAGCTGGAGCTCCTTGAGAGTAAGAGGACCATCCAATCTCTCTCTAGTAGCGTCTGTTAGGTATGGCAAGTCTATCCCCTCAAGGTACGTCTGCAACTCAGACTCAGTGAATTGTACTCTAGAGCTATAAAGTTCTTGATAGTAAGTTGCAAATTGTTCGTTAATTTGTGAGGGATCCGTTAGGGCTTCTCCAGCAGAGGACCGGATACAGGGTATGGATACTGGGGAGGAATACTCCCTTGACAGCCAGGCCAATAAGCGACCACTTCTCTCCCCCTGCTCGAAAATCCGCTGGCTCTGATGCAGAAGATGGAGTTTTGTATTTGATACGCGTATGAGAGAGACGTCCCTCAGCGCCTCCTGCAAGGAAGCATACGCCTGAGAGGTACGATCTCTGACATAGGCCGCCTCCAGCCCACTCACCCTAGCTTCTGCCCTCTCAAGTTCCTCACGGGCCCCTCTACGAACTTTTCCTACTCGGTCCTGAAACTTACCTCTCATACACACCTTAAATGCATCCCAGACAACCGGGACAGGGATAGATCTATCCCAGTTCACCCAGAATTCAGCCAGGTCAGCCCTACACGGGACATCCACCCTTGAGTCAGATAACCAGAATCTGGAAAGACGCCATAGCCCTTCTGGAGCGCGGTTTGTTAGTTCTAGCTGCAGGGAGACTGGGGCATGGTCCGAGATCCCTCTGGGGAGAATAACAATGTCTTTAATACTAGACAGGATCTTCCCCCCTGAGTAGACCAGGTCTATTCTAGAAAAAGTTTTGTACGTGGCTGAGTGACAGGTAAATGCCTGCACCCGAGGATTCCTCCACCTCCAGACATCTGTAAGATTGAAGGCCTCTGCCCACGCTTTAAGGTCGGACAATGGGCCCGATGACCTAGACATCCTATCCACTTCAGGATCCGGGACCATATTAAAGTCCCCCAGCAGCAGAACATTATCAGTGGCATATTGTGCAACTCTAGAGATCAGTTGATAAAGAAAGGAGACCGAGGCAGGAGGGGGGATATAGAGTCCCACTACCACCAGCTCCAGGTTCATTATGATAGCATGAATGATTATGTATCTCCCTCCGGGGTCTATATCTAGAGCTAGCAGACGGAAAGGGAGGGATTTGCGCACCAGGACACTCACCCCTCTTGCCAGGTTAGAGTAGGTAGAATGGTACGCATGCCCCACCCAGGGCCTACGCAGGCTCATTGTTTTCCCCCCCACAAGATGCGTCTCTTGAAGTATGCATATGTGGGGGGACTGTCTCTGCAGGAACTGGAACACCAGCGATCGTTTAACCTTGGAGTTTAGGCCCCTGGTGTTCCAGGAGACAATTTTACATGAAGTCATTAAGCCACCATCGTACATTAAAAGCAGGATATAACATCACCACCAGTCTCGAGCCGCCCACCGCCACATATGCCTTGCCAGATAATGTAACCATCTCAACATGCAATATATAGCACATAACACACTGATTGAACCGACATCCCTTAACATACTTGCGTACAAACCAAACAAAAACCCCCCCAACCCTCCCCCCACCCCCCCCCCCGCCACCCCCCACCCCAACCGGAGGGAGCCTTATTCCCGAAACAACTCGAGGCAACATGCCTCCGTGGAGGTATCGTGTACGAGAAGGCACCGGAGTCCCGTCCTCTGGAGTACAGTACATGGACCGGTGGATGGAGACTGGGATATGTGGGATCAGTGCAGTCTCCCAGCATAAGCTGGGGGTAGGAAAACTTAGTTGCAAACCTGTAGAACTAGAACCATAAAGTAATCCTCAACATTTCTAAGGAGTGCAGTCGTAGCTGTATTGCAGAGCTGGGCATGACAGGACACACTGCACCTCATCTCAACCTCCCCCTGCACAGAGAAGTCCCATGGTACAGAAAAACCCAGCATCATGGCGGGGAAAAAACGGGACCCCCCCTTAAGCTGGATCCCAAGCAGGGCTCATAGTTCACGTTCCGTGCAGCGGCAACCCTCCCACTCCCCTTAAAGGAACATAGGGAAAGCCAGCAGTAAAGAGAGGACCGCCGTGTGTTTCAGGATGTCTCAAGCCAGTCCCTGTTTGTTTCTCTCCGGTACACGGGAAAACCAGAGCAGCCCCGATAGGAGGTGGGCATTATTGGAGTGAGGGTCTCCGTCATTAATTAGGTGTGGAGAGTTGGTCTGCTCAGCCGTCTTGACTCCTTTTCAACACTGGGATCACACTGTTGCATCCGTGTGGGGATGTATAAATGAGAGGGTATTTAACCAGCAGTATTTAGTGCCTGCGTACCGTCTCTATCCAGGAGGAGGCTTCCGCCGGCGAGGTAAAAAAGCGGGTGGACTCTCCATCCTCCACCCTGAGACGTGCCGGAAAAAGCATGCTGTACTTTATACCTTTGGCCCGCAGTTTGGCGCGCACTGAATCAAACGATTTACGCTGCCTCTGTGTCTCCATGGAAAAGTCAGGGAATATCATCAGCCGCGTGTTCTCATATTTCAGCTCTTGCAGTGCTCTGGCTTCTCTCAGTATCATATCCCTATCCTTAAAATGGAGCATTTTGAATATGAATGTGCGAGGGGGGGAGCCCTGCGGCCCCCGTGTCGCTGGCATGCGGTGGGCCCTTTCTATAGTGAAGAAGGGAGAGAATCTCGCCCCGGGGAGCAGATCCTTCAGGAGTCGCTCTGTGAATGCAGTAGGGTCCATACCTTCAGCTCCCTCCGGGAGACCGACGATGCGGAGATTGCTCCTCCTGTTCCTATTCTCGGCATCTTCTGCCCTACTCTCCAGGGCTTTCACCCTCGCCTTTAATGTGTGTAGGTCCCCTGAGTGATCCCGCACAGTGTCCTCAGTCCCGGAAACCCGCTGCTCCACCTCCGCCATGCGGCCGCGGAAGGAGTCCAGGTCCCTTCGGATAAAGTCCACATTGGTTTGGACATGATCTATCTTGTCCATTAGGGCCGCCTGACCCGAGGCAATTGTTTGGATGGCTGCAGCTAAATCAGCAGCCGTAGCTGGAGGAGAGTCCGCTGCCTCCGTCTGGGACGCCATGTGCGTTGTAATGGCCGCCTGGCTCCGTGTCCTCGCTCCTTCAGAATGTGCCGTTGCCGATTTGGACCTTCTGGATTTGCCGCTGGGCATGACCCGGGGTCCCCGCCGATCCTCTGGGCTCTAGATCGGCACAGGATTGGCACTAGATCCGGGGTTATAGGAAGGATAAAAGGCAGTCTCCAGGAGCTCTGTTACTGAGCGTCCTCTCCCGTCGCCATCCCGGACACGCCCCCCCTCCTTGGCATGTTTATTAAATTAAAAACAAGATAAAAACGACTCACAAAAGTCGCAGGTAAAATTGCATATCAAACGCACAGAGGCAATAGTTCCAGTGGTAGGCAGCTGTCCAGGTCCCAGGAGGGAGGCACACGGACCGCCGCTGGCTTAAGCGTTTCGAAGGTTTAACCTTCTTCCTCAGAGCCTTAGTGGTGGTGGTCTCATGCCGACTTTTTATACACATGTCAAACTGAAGCAGACTGATCAGGTTGGTACCAGGGCTCCTCCCTTAATTGGTGGGCGGTCCTCTAGGGGGGAGGACCGCCCACCAATTAAGGGAGGAGCCCTGGTACCAACCTGATCAGTCTGCTTCAGTTTGACATGTGTATAAAAAGTCGGCATGAGACCACCACCACTAAGGCTCTGAGGAAGAAGGTTAAACCTTCGAAACGCGTAAGCCAGCGGCGGTCCGTGTGCCTCCCTCCTGGGACCTGGACAGCTGCCTACCACTGGAACTATTGCCTCTGTGCGTTTGATATGCAATTTTACCTGCGACTTTTGTGAGTCGTTTTTATCTTGTTTTTAATTTAATAAACATGCCAAGGATAATGCACTAGGCTGGTGCGCTCTCTTTTTTCTCTCTTTTTCTTTCAACACTAGGACAATCCCATCCTTTGAGAGCAGCAAAGCCGAAATCCATAGTCCTTCTTGAACTTTTTTAGCCAACACACCAGTGCGCAAGAGTACTTTTTTTCATTTTTTTATTAAATGAGAGCCAGCACTCTGAGCTTATCAGATTTAGCTACATGCATATGTGTTGAGTGCTAAAGGCAGTAGATGGCCGAGTTCATGCCTAATCAGTGCGTAGCTAGTTCTTTATTATTCAGTCTACAGGCTGAGATGTGACGTCAAGTATTAACTATACTTAAACCTGCTCCCACCCCATTCTAAGCCCTATTCTAAGTACCCTGTAAAGGAAAGATGTGCATACTTACCTATTCTGAGGCTGCTCTGGTCTGGTCACATGATCTCGCTGGCAGTCGGCTTCAGTGAAGAGCAGTGATTGCAGAGAATGGCTGCAATACCTGTGCGGTGACGTCACCCACAGGCATACTATGGGGCATCCGTTGTCAGATGTCCCTGAAGCTGGCACTGGAAGGCACTCGTTCAGTCCAATAGTAGGTATGTATTAGACTTCTTTCCTTTTTATAGGGTTATTTGGATAGAGATTAGAATGGGGGTGAGAGCAGGTTTAAAGTGGTTGTAAACCTCAGACATGAAATATGAACAAAGCATATCCCTTTATAGTGTGTACTTGCGACAATTAAGAGCATTAAGCATCATTTCTGTATGCTGCTTCATTCCTCTCCTATCAAAATTAATCACATTTGACAAGTTTTTCTGACACCAAGAGAAAAATGGTGACAGGGGAGGACCTCCAGCAGATTGACAGCCTCAGCTCTGTTCCTGTGTGTTGTGTGAAAGGGGGAGAAGGTGACTCTTCCCTCCAATCGGCTCTCAAGAGCGCTCTTCAGTGAGCTCTGCGGAGTGTACTTTCAGCTTTCTGCCCCTTTTTTTCTGACCTCTTAGACAAGCTTTATAAGTTCACCACTTTGAATAGATGCAGAGACAAGAACACTGCAGGTACAACTGTATGTAGGAGGATTTGTTTAATCTGTGTATCACCTGAGGCCAGTCACTTCACTGGGTATATGTGAGGGTTTACATCCACTTTAAGGCCTGATTCACACCTATGCATTTTTTTTTTTATTTTTTTTTTAGTGCGTTTTCAGAAACACACTGCAGTCCATTTAACATGGTTTCCTATGGATCACGTTCACATTTGCATTTTATGGAAAGGGCCAGGGACTTGTTTTTGGTTCCATAAACTTCAATGGATCAAAAACGTGTATTGCAAAATGCACCTGGAATATGCAAACTGCAACCTGCATAGGTGTGAACCAGGCCTAAGTATAGTTAGTATTTGACTGGATTTCCACTCTATAAAAGAGAATGTGGTATCACTCTTAACTGGCTGTGCTGTTTGGCAGATGTGTATGAATCGCACATAGGGCTAGACATATTTACAAGTCCTTTGGCAGATAGGACAGCTCGTCTATTTGTATATTCTATATGTATTTACCTGTTTGCTTGGAGTTGAGCTTTGGAATTTAGGACTATCTCTCAGTCAGCAACCACTTTAGACCCCTTTCACGTGGGGCAAATCTGTTTCGATCAGCAGGGGATCCACTCACAGATGCCCTGCAGATTGGAGCAGATTGGACGCATGACACATCTATGTCCGCTCAGTTTCTGCAGAGCAGACACGGACAGAGCCTGCTCTGCCCTATGGGAAGCCAAGTGTAAATGGACTGCGCTCTCCATTTTACACCCGACTACCATTCAATCCGATCTGCCTGAACGAGAGGATGGATCTCCTTCAGTGTTTTTTAGTGGACCAGATCAGACCCAGAGTTAAGCAGGTGTAAACAAACACAAGTTTACACCCACCTGTCCATAGGGATACATGGACCATCTGATCAGGTCCACCTGAAAAACTGATGGGTGAACCTGATCAGAACGCCCTGTGTGAAAGGGGCCCTAAAGCAAACCTACAGCAAATTGAAACCACCATTCTTGTATTGCTGGAAGACAGTTCACACCTTGTATGCCAAGTCCAATCTGGCGGGAGATTTTGAAGCAGTTTTGTATATTAGACTGCCACTATCCCTTTGTTAGGTGCAGAGCCCACGCCATTTTCTATTTCACTCTGTAAGGCTAGTTCACACTATTGCGAATTGGATGCGGGTTTTACCCCGCATCCAATTTGCAAAGCTGGAGATTGGAGCCGGTTCACACATCTCGGCAGCTGCTCCAGTGTGAATTGCACAGGAGCCCTATACGTCAAAATTCGGGCTAAAATCGGACCTGAATCGGTGAATCGGTGAATGGAGACGCACCGGACTCCTGCTGGGAGCCGATACGTGTTCGTGTGAACCCAGCCTCAAAAAAAATAAATAAAGGGGGTGCTGGTGGCGCGATCGACCTGAAACAGGTCTATCTGCTTTGTTAATGTGGGGCACATCACTCGCATTGGTTTTCAGCCCCATTAGGTTTGATACACCAAATATTCTTTTTTTTTTAAATTTATGCCCTTTTATGTTCAAACACTCTTACTTCACAGCATTTTTACAAGTGTTTATAATTTTGTACGGTGCTGTGTATATACAGTTAAATACAATACAGAATTATGAAAAATGCTTTGTGTTGGACTCCTCAAGCTATTTTCCTGTAAATGTTTCACAGTAGAAACAGTTGCAGAGTCATAGTGTGGTTTTAGGGCAATTTTTAAACTCTACAAGGAAAATTGCCAAAGAATTAACTGACCTCCTTGCTTCCCCAAATATTAGGAACCGAGATCTTGACCTCCAGTATATTTGCCCACTTCCAATGTAAATTTAAATTATTTTGAAGTCTTCTGAATAAATATACTGCATACAATCTGGTCATAGTTTCCTGTGCCTTTGTGTGATTGGCTCCCCCTCCATAGAATGTAGTGCCTTTCACAGTACACCTCTTTGGGCTGTGAAAAGCATCCTAGGCATGATGTCTAGCATGTTGTAAGATTAATGATTTACAGGTGTGAAGAGCTGTATAAAATGGCCATCAATGAGCTTCACAGCCAGTTTCCTACTGCACATGTGCAAAGCCTTTTGGGACCTATGAAGTGTCTCAGAAGGCTGGGGGCGACCGGAGCCGGGAGTGGGTACCTATCAAAAGGTGCCAAATGTGGCAGCGGAGAAGGGGGGCAGACGAGCGGAGCTCCACCTTTTGGGTGGAGCTCTGCTTTAAGGTTTTTAAGCACCTCCAAGTGGCACCCTGACAGCAGATTGTGATTTGTAGATTATTTATGAGACACTCAAACTTTTGATAAGGGACAACATCTAGACAGAGATGATTACTGTTTTAGGATATTTTATGTGATTTAATATAGTATACAGTATCTCACAAAATTGAGTACACCCCTCACATTTTTGTAAATATATTATATCTTTTCATGTGACAACTCTGAAGAAATTACTGTTTGCTACAATGTAAAGTAGTGAGTGTACAGCTTGTATAACTGTGTAAATTTACTGTCCCCTCAAAATAACTCAACACACAGCCATTAATGTCTAAACCACTGGCAACAAAAGGGAGTACACCCCTAAGTGAAAATGTCCAAATTGGGCCCAAAGTGTCAATATTTTGTGTGGCCACCATTATTTTCCAGCACTGCCTTAACCCTCTTGGGCATGGAGTTCACCAGAGATTCACAGGTTGCCACTGGAGTCCTCCATGACGACATCACAGGGCTGGTGGGTGTTAGAGACATTGCGCTCCTCCACCTTCTGTTTTTAGGATGCCCCACAGATGCTCAATAGGGTTTAGGTCTGGAGACATGCTTGGTCAGTCCATTACCTGTTACCCTCAGCTTCTTTAGCAAGGCAGTGGTCATCTAGGAGGTGTTTTGGGGTTGTTATCTTGTTGGAATACTGCTCTGCGGCCCAGTCTCCGGAGGGAGAGGCTCATGCTCTGCTTTAGTATGTCAAAGTACATTTTGGCATTCATGGTTCCCTCAATGAACTGTAGCTCCCCAGTGCTGGCAACACTAAGGCAGCCCCAGATGATGACACTCCCACCACCATGCTTGACTGTAGGCAAGACACACTTGACTTTGTACTCCTCACCTGGTTGCCATCACACACACTTGATGCCATCTGAACCAAATAAGTTTATCTTGGTCTCATCAGACCACAGGACATGGTTCCAGTAATCCATGTCCTTAGTCTGCTTGTCTTCAGCAAACTCTTTGCAGGCTTTCTTGTGCATCATCTTTAGAAGAGGCTTCCTTCTGGCACGATAGCCATGCAGACCAATGTAATGCAGTGTGTGGCGTATGGTCTGAGCACTGACAGGCTGACCCCCCCACCCCTTTAACCTCTGCAGCACTCATACGTCTATTTCCCAAAGACAACCTCTGGATATGACGCTGAGCACGTGCAATCATCATCTTTGGTCGACCATGGCGAGGCCTGTTCTGAGTGGAACCTGTCCTGTTAAACCGCTGTATGGTCTTGGCCACTGTGCTGCAGCTCAGTTTCAGGGTCTTGGCATATTTCTTGTAGCCTAGGTCATCTTTATGTAGAGTAACAGTTCTTTTTTTCAGATCTCGGAGTTCTTTGCCATGAGGTGCCATGTTGAACTTCCAGTGACCAGTATGAGAGAGTGAGAGCGGTAACGCCAAATTTAACACACCTGCTCCCCATTCACACCTGAGTCCTTATAACACTAATGAGTCACATGATGGCCCAATTGGACATTTCACTTGGGGGTGTACTTACTTTTGTTGCCAGCAGTTTAGACCTTAATGCCTATGTTGTTATTTTGAGGGGACAGTAAATTTACACTGTTATACAAGCTGTACACTCACTACTTTACATTGTAGCAAAGTGTCATTTCTTCAGTGTTGTCACATGAAAAGATATAATAAAAAAAAAAAAAAAAATTACAAAAATGTGAGGGGTGTAACCACTTTTGTGAGATACTGTATATATCTATATCATTACAGCATGTGAATATTGGGTCAGTGTTTGGTACACCTTTTCTTCTTCTTTTCTTCTTCTTTTTTTTTCTTTGTACTTGTTTAAAATGTTTGTTTTGATGTGCAAATGTAAAAATTGTGTATAAAAAGAATTATTAAAATATATATATATATATATATATATATATATATATATATATATATATATATATATATATATATATGGGAGACAGTACAAATGCAATACAAGAGGGCCTTTCTCACAAGAGCTTACAATCTAAGAGGGTGGGGCATTGTAGCAAAGTGTTGTCACATGAAAAGATATAATAAATATTTACAAAAATTATTTATTGCCTTCTCTGCAGTATACAAAGACACAGAGTATATCCTTAAAAAAGGTGCTAAGAACACTGTGGAAAGACTTTTTGCATTGCTACTCATCACGCACACTCCTCAGCTGGTCAGTCTGGTGGGCCTTGTCAACATGTGGCTACTTTCAAGTGATAAATTATTCTCAGGGATTGTGGGAGGAAGTTGCTCCTTCTTCCCGTTCAGGTATCTACAATGGCAGCGTGGAAGCAGTTTCTACCTTCTTGGGTAAGTTTGTAAGGTCAGGTCTTAAGTTGTATTGTTCATTACTGAACAATTAGCAGTTTATTCTCTAATGACTCATCATGGTACCATTTCCTACCTATATAAAAATTGCAGTCATAGATTGCTTTTAAACTGTCCCACTAAGAACAGGAAAAAAAAAAGTAAATAAATATATATATATATATATATATATATATATATATATATATATATATATATATATATATATATATATATATATATATATAATCTCAAGGGTTCCTGAGGTCTAAAGTAAACTTTCTAGTGAATATTTAATATTTAGTGAATATTTAATCTAGTTAATATTTGTTTGGATACAGTATGAGTATATATATATATATATATATATATATATATTTCATAAATACTTAAGGGCCTTCACTCTCTGTTGTAGTCCTAATTTGTTTAACCACTTGCCGACCCACCGCAGTACATTTACTGTGGCAGGTTGGCTCGTACAGGCACAATCATTTACCTGTAGGTTGCAGCTTTCTTCCAGGTCTGCTTGCCCATGCACCCAGAAGCTTGAGCTGCTATTCACTGCAGCACAAGCCGATCAGCAGGTTGTGGCCAATGATTTATGGCCAGCACCTGCTGAGCAAGTGACGGTAATCAACACAGGGCTCTCTACAGACAGCAGCAATGTGCCTTTTTGTTTTTTTTGTTTCTCCCTTCCAAGACGGGGAGAAAAAAATGACACATTGCTTAGTAAATACATACATTATCACTTGTTAGGCACACAGTTAACCCTTTGATCACTTTAGATGTTCAAGTATAAGTTCACCTTTTGTAACATGTTACACCTATATTCAGGGTGTAACATGTTATCATGGACCGGCCCACAATCTGACAGCTAGCTGGGATCTTGTCCCCCCGCCTGCTGTCACAATTTTAAAAAAACGTGGCCGAGTGGGGTTTTGGTCATGTTCTCATTCACAGTGCTCTGTGAATGGAAAACTACAAGGTCTACAAGCCTTTGCCGCTGTCAGCTTGTCATTTTTAATGAACTACTATGGCACTGAGGAGCGCTATGGTAGTTCATTCTCTGTTCCTGTCAGATTGCTTGCCCGTACGGGATGCACTGATCGACAGATCTGCAGGACACCTGCATGTCACCAGCAATCTGCTAACATTTGTGCAAAAAGCCCCAGAAACAAAAAAAATATATAATTTAAATAATCCCAGACAAACTCGAGATCAGGTCTCTGTGGGGCCCAAACCATCACTTCCAGGGCTCCTTTTCCTTTATGCTGAAGATAGTTCTTAATGACATTGGCTGTATGTTTGGGGTCATTGTCCTGCTGCAGAATAAATTTGGGGCCAATTGCATGCCTCCCTTATGGTATGACATAATGGATAAGCTTGTTTCCCTTCAACATTAGAAGATGTCCAGCAGTGCCATCAGCACAGAACTGTCAGAAACTGGTAGGACCCAGGTACACCCATCTACTGTACATAGAAGTCTGGTTAGAAGTGGTCTTCATGCAAAAATTGCAGCCAAAAAGCCATACCTCTGATGTGGAAACAAGGCTAAGTGACTAAGCTATGCATGAAAACCTAGGAACTGGGGTGCCGACTGAGGAGTCAAAATTTGAAATATTTGGCTGTAGCAGGAGGTTTGTTCATTGAAGGGCTGGAGGGCGGTACAAAAATTAATGTCTGCAGGCAACAGTAAACTATGGTGGAGGTTCCTTGCACGTTTGGGGCTGCATTTCTGCAAATGAAATTGGAGATTTGGTCAAGATCAATGGTGTCTTCAATGCTCAGAAATACAGGTAGATATTTCTCCATCATGCCGTACCATCAGGGAGGCCTGCGATTGGCCCCAATGTATTCTGCAGCAGAACAACCCCAAATATACAGCCAAGGAGAAGTAAGGCCAAAGCTATTTTGATTATTCTTCTACGGATCACAGGAGTGCAGTTCCTTCTGTACTCCTGTGATCTTTTTTCAGCTGACCTCACAGCCGGTCCAGGCTCTGAAAAGATCCTGGCCATATGGTCGGTATCTGCCTAGAAGCCTGGATCTGCATCGGGCTCGCCCTCTCAGTGAGTTTTTTTAAAGAAGAACTCCAGCACTGCGTGGGATAACTGCTCGTTTTTGTCTAGGGGATTGTGGAGCAGAGATATACTTACCTAATCTACCTACCGCAAGACTGGTCCCCGCCATTCCTGCCCCCTGCACGCTAGTGGTCTTGTGAATGGACTTCTCCTGAAGTCATCACGCCCATAGACCAGCTCCGGACGTGAGGACGGCAGGAATAGTCCACCACTGGACGTGGGGGAGTGCGGTTTTCCAGAGGATCCAAGGACCGGGTAAGTACAACTTTCCCTTGCCCCTAGACAAAATGAGCAGTTAGCCCATGCAGCGCGGGCAGAGCCCCACTGCATTGAAGAATACAATTTTGTTTCATGGAGTTCTGCTTTAAGGGTCAGTTCACTGCATAGAAATGCAGTCCAGGTGTGTTCTGGGTGCTTTTTTGCATTCGCGTTTATGATGCATTCCAGTGCGTTTTTGGTGCTGTTCAGTACTTTATTTTTAATTTTTTTTCTTAACCTTAAATAAGGACGTGTGTTTCGGTGTGTTTCTGATGCGTTTTACCGCATTCCAGCACAGTCCAGTGCAGAAAAATGCATGTAGCCTACTATCCATGCATTTTTGATACAGAAAAAACACACTGAACTGCATGTGGTGTGAACTGACTCTAAGTTTACGAAGAAAGTCTCATGATATCCAGAGGCTTAAAACTGCCTCAAATCTATCTTAAAAGTTTTTTTTTTGTTTTTTTTTACCTACGATTTTCCATAGGCTGAAGAGAAAAATGTTTATCATCATTAATGACCCTTTTATGTTTCTCCAGGTGCCATAACAGTCTTTGTTGTTGGCTATATTAAAATCTCCTGGTCTACCTGGGGAGAGTTGCTCCTGGCTCTGTTTTCTCTGATTAACGCATTCGCAGTGTATATCATGGCCATTATTGGAAACATTTGGGTTTGTTATGCCATGTATGTTCTCTTTAGAAGTATCTACACGATCCTCATCACAATAGCAACGTAAGTGATTCCAAACAATGCTTCAATCTTTAACTTACTGGTTTTACGGCTTGCCCCTCTGTAGGCATACAAATAATAGGAGTATAGCATAGCTTCCCATTTAAAATGTATTAACCTGAACTGATTACCATATGGTGCAATGATAAAATATATCTAAACCCCCCAAAAAACAAGGAAAAAACTGCACTATACCATGAAAATATGAGTGCATAAAAATCAATTAATGCATATCAAAGTGAATAAAAACAGAAAATATTGTGAGAAAATATCATGATATATGAATACATGAGATCATGGGTGCACAAAATGAATAATGAATAGTAAAGTTCATAGAGTTGAAAATTCAAAAATTCTTCTACGGAAATGAGAAAAGTCCCCTGATGCTTCTCAATGAAAGCCAGTGTGAAAAGGTAGGAAATAAAACACCGCTCACAGTGATCCTCCACTACATAAAATTCACGCTTACCAGAATGCAAGCAAAACAGGCTTGTATGTGAACCCAAATCCGGGTATCCAGCTAGCAATGAAGCTTCTCTGTGTGCAGCGTGACTGCGGACGTTTAAATCGATGGTACACCAACCCAAACTCAAAGACATGAGGACAAAGGAAAGGTGGCCATAGCGTAAATCCGGTAAAACAATTTATTATAAAAAAGGTAGAACACTTACAAAAATGGAGTATAAAAGAGCAGTTCGTCGACCGGCATAGCGAGCGCCCGTTCTCAGCAAGGTTGCGATGACGTCACTGTGAGCGGTGTTTTTTTTTTCCTACCTTTTCTTATTTCCTACCATTAATTGATTTTTATGCACTCATATATTTTCATGGTATAGTGCAGTTTTTTCCTTGTTTTTTTTTTTGTATTGTTGTGTATATCTCACAGTTGAACTGCTGCTTTTTAGGAGTTTTTTTTTCTGCGATAGCGCGGTGATTTTCTGTTTTTATATCTAAACCCAAGCTGACAGTTGTCTTAATGTGTACAGGACACAGAAGTAATATTCATAGACCATGGGTTACAGGCTGCTATTTTCAGGCGACTGTAATGTTTGCATAGGATTGCGCACGGGGTGTGCCCGGGCACACCCTAATCACCCCCTGTTGCATATACCTCCCAAGTGCCCTGGATTGGGTGAGACCATGCCGAGATTTCAGTTAAATCCCAGTGTTCTGCCAATCCATGCTTAATCGCTGAGCCGTTCCTGCACTCGGCTTCTATCTTTGTCTCCCCTGCAGCTGCGCTTGTCCCCGGCAGCTACAGAGGAAACAATGCTTGTTTATTGCAGGTAGTAAAGGGTTGGCACAGGGAGTAAGTAGGCAGGGCTGTGATTGAATGGGATTGGCTGTGTATGGGGGAGGGGGCAGGTGTGGGTGCCAAAGGCCAGCATGGGGGCGGGGCTGTACTATAATCATAGCTCCGCCTTCTCACTGCCATTCTTGGCACCCTCCCCCCAACATAAACAGCGTTTCCTCTTTCGCTGCCTGTAACAAGCACCGCTGTAGGGGAGACACAGAAAGAGAGGATTCACTTATGTCTGTAATTCCTGGGACTCTTCATAGTGCTCGAGGTAGATCAGCTTTGGCTCTTCTCCCCCTTCTCCTACTCCCTGGTCCAATGGGTGGGGCTTTGAGTAGCTATAATTTAGCTCCGCCTACTGGATCAGGGAATAGGACAAGGGGGTGAAGAGTTGGAGCTGCAGTATCCCGAGTACTGTGAAGAGTCCCAGAAAGAACAACAGAAGTAAACAATGCAGAGGTGATACAGACAGTTATTACTGCACTCTGTGTCACTGCTGACCCCTGCTTCATTTAGCGCTGATTTCGGAACTTTGCCCCACCTAGCTCTGACCTCCGCCTCACTTAGCACTGACATCTAAACGTTGCCTCACTTAGCACTGACATCTAAACTCCTCCTTACTTTGTTCTAACCTCTGTTGAAGAGGCAAAGCTGTGTCATCTGTGCCCAACAGTACCGCCTGCCAGTGCCCACAGTGCCATGAATCAGTGCCCACCAGTACATAAATGTGCCACCTATCAATGCCCATCAGTGCCACCTAGCAGTGCTGCCTATAAGTGTCACCTACCAGTGCCGATCAGTGCCACCTATCAATGCCACCTCTCAGTGCCCATCAGTGCAGCCTCATCAGCGTACATCAATGAAGGAGAAAAATTACCTGTTTGCAAAACGGTTTTCTATTTTTTTTTTTTTTTTTTAAACAACAAATAAACCCAGAGGTGATCAAATATCTATTTTCATTGAAAATTGGTCTCGGCAGGAGGGGGGTTTAGGTGCCCAGTTAGCAAGTGGTTAATGTAGTGCGGTTTCCCTGTACCATTTGGTGTAGCACAGTGTACCTGTGGTTTTCATGTAGGTTAGCTGTCCTTTGTAATAGACTTCTATTGTGTCCCACAGTTTTGATGCACTTTCTGAAAGCGCACCAAAACCATTCTTTCATTTTTTATTTTTTTTTGTTTCACAAAGCACACCAAAACGTGAGACACCATGTTAAACCGCAGCTAGCCCACATGAAAACTGCGGGTACACTGTACTGTACCCATGGTGCAGGAAAACCACAACTCATCAGTGTGAAAGCGATCTACTTGGGGGGAGAGAGGACCAAAAGCATATTTTATAGGTACAGGAAGGCTTTTGTTTTATTTAACCACATTCCTTTAAGTTCCTCCTACTGTAAATGCAATTTGACCACACCCATCATCCACTTTGGTGTGCACACCCTAATGCAATAGGCTGCGCACACCTATGAATGGTTGCTTCAGGGGGAAAGTTAGCTGTAAGATGCTATACAGGTCCAGGGCCCCTTGGGGGTATGCCCACCATAATGGGCAAAGCCTGGTCCTTAATAGACCCAGCATATTAGGTTCTCCTGCATATAAAATCAGAGCCCCGGCTTTAAACAACAGATCATGGCACACTATGCGGAGGGGTTTTTTTTGTGGGTGGGGGGCTAAAGATACTTTTATTTAAGTCAATTATTGAGTTAAAATGAAACACTTTTTTTATGGTAAACTGGCCTTTTGAATTGCAGATGTTCCATTTCAGTAATAAATTGATGCACAGGCATAGTTAACACAAAATAATGTGACTGTATGTACTTTTTTCATTCTGAATTACAAAATTATAGAATTCAGAAAATGTTTTTTTCATGGAGTCATACAATAGAACATTCTCCAAAATTGAGGATCTGAGTTTCAGCTTAGTGGAGCCAAATTGAGATACAAAAGCGTGTCGCAATTGGAGGTAGCGAAAGATAGGAATTTGGAAGCACACATTTTTAATTAAGATCTGCAAATCGTAACAGCTCGCCCCCTCTGGTGACATCAACCAAAGTTTTAATCCCCTTTTGACACCCATATGACCAGATCTGGTATAGTGAGCAGATGGGGAACACGGGGGTTCCTTCACAACGTTAGGCCAGTGACATGGCAGTAGAGGCTGGTGCCAGTAATTCCTGACCGCAGTCCCAAGCCTTAACGGTGGCTCGCATTGTGCCCGTCAATGGAAACTGAGCCCCAGAGCCTCTGTACACAATGAGACGCAGGCTCTCGTAGGAGCCCAGCAACGCTGCCTCTAAGATCGTGGCAGAATTCCCATTGTCCCCAAGAAGCCATCTCTATGCAAAAGCTCCCTGGTCAGCTAACAAAATTTTTAAAAAGATCAGGTATCGCCAGGCCCCCAGGGCTCCTGAAGTGCTATGAGGCCTATTCTGGGAGGAGAGTTTCCCCATATGATAAAACTAAAGATGCCATGTATCCAAGAAAAAAGGATCATGGAATCCAAATGGGTGAATTGCGCAAAAAATAAAGGAAAACCAGAAGTATCTTCATTTTTAGACGATTTATACGTCCCATCACAGATAGGGGGAGATGCCTCCCATATCTCAGTTTTTCTCTTTAGGAGATCCAACAGGGGCTGCAGATTCAGACCAAAATAGTCCGCAACCCTGGCAGATATACGAACCCCCGAATGGGTAAACTGATTGACCCACTGTAGTGGCAGCCCAGGGTTCTGCTGCAGCCCTTGTACCAGAATCCAGTGGGAAAATCTGTCCCCCCTTCGGTGGCCAGGTGTAGGGCGTAGTGGGTGGAGGAGGTTCCGGATCTGGGAGAAGAGGAGTGGAACGAAATGTGGAGCGTTCCCTTCACACACTTGTTGGTGTCTGCTAGAGATCACTTAATTCAATTTAAATTCCTGCACACGATATATTATACCCCAGCAAGGTTATTTAAAATTTACCCGGGAACGTTGGCAGATTGTTGGCATTGCTCAGTCTCCAGCCAATTTTAGCCACGTTTTTTGGCACTGCCAGGTAGTCGAGGAGTTCTGGTCTGCCGTTGGGCGCTGTATAATGGCGATTACATCTGTGCCTGTGCCCTTGACGGTGGCAACATGCTTAGTGGAGGGCTTGGCACCTACTACGGCCCAGCATACTTTGCGTAGCTTGTTTTATGCACGCAAGGCACTGATCCTCAACTGGAAGAAACCTACGACACCCTCCCTGTTGTACTGGAAAGGGCTTGTGGGAGTTTCTTCATTTTACTTGCCTTTACTATAAATCTATAAATCCCGCCCATGTTTACTTTCTTTTTATGTTTTTTGTACTATGCAAAATATTAAATTTGCACAAAAAGAAAAAAAAATGACAAAATTGCTTTTCTGTTTAGCTTTCAGATTGCAGCTTATTTAAACATGGAATGCTACGCCCTTGTGTTCGGAGTTAACACTTTTGTTGCCCTAGCTCTGCAAACACTGATGACTGTCATAGTTGTGGACTCCAGTGGCCTTGGCTTAGGTATACTTACACAAGTAAGTCCTTTCATCTTGTGACTCAGCTTTTTCTTCAGCCTAGATTAAAAAAGCAATAACTAGCCTGTGTGTGTGTTTTTGTTTTTTTGTTTTTTTATTACTAAATGACAGTACATGAATATATAAACACAACTTTATATGTACCTAAGTGTTGTTTTGTTTTGTCTCTAATTATTATTTGCAAAGTATATTTGGGTGAATTATGCCATAAAGTGCCTTCTGTTTTGTTTAGGGTTGGTGCATTGAAGTGAGAGTGATGAGACCTAGCTTTTTTGCTAATTTGCCATTCTAAAATCCCATTTTATAATCTATTTGGGACTAGTAAGGAGTTCAGGTGTGTTTTGGACACAAGTTCAAACCCGCTAAGCTGTCCCACAGAGGAGCTGACAAAACTAACAACCAATCGTAGGAGGCAGAAGCATTTCCCACCCCATACCCGCATGTATACATGCCCCTTGCATACATGCAGCTGTGGGGTGGTGAATGCCTCCACCGCTTATGATTGGCTGTTGGCTTTGACAGTTTCCTGACATCATAGCTCAGGCAGGTTTGGACTTGTGTTCACACACGCCAGAGCTCATCCCTATTTGGAATCCAGCAATACTGCTTAATTTGTTTTTTGTTTACCAGATAAAGCAGCCCATATAAATAAGGGGTGTGTGCTTTTCCCCTTTATTTTTTTTTGTCCTCTGGAATCAGAAAGCACTTTCAGTAGTCAAAAACATTAACTGTTTTTAAGTGGACCATAACTTGGATAAAATTTAAATGACAACACCCTAAGGCCGGGGTTAACACATATGCAAATTGGATGCGGGTTTCCCCTCATGCAACTCCTATGACAGGAGAGTGTGACCGACTCTCAATGGAGCCAGTTCACACAGCTCTGGGGCAGCCCCGGTTCTCTTTGAAGAAGGAACCTGTGCGTCTTCTGGTCTGATTTAGGTGCGCATCCAGGCAAAAATTCAGACCTGTGAACAGGGATGCACCAGGACCCATGCTGTGAGCTGCAGTCACAGCATATGTGAATAGAGCCTTGAAAGGCATGCTATGGGAGCCCCTTGAGAGCGCTTAAAGTTATAATTGCACCAGTCACACTTTTCCGAATAATAGAAGAGTTAATTGCGGGGAATATTGGTGTAGTTCTGACTTTTAAGCTGAAGAGTCGGTGGTATCATGGAAGGTACACTAGAAAAATGTGTAGACTCCCCTAAATAGCTGCTACTAGGCCTTCTGGTAACTTTTTGATTTAGGTAGCTGTATCCAGCTGCTGGATGTTTTACAACAAATGTTTTACCAAACTTATGTTTTTTTTTGTTTGTTTTTTGCAGTTTAAGATCTATGCTGGGTATTTTGCCATCATCGCCTTTATATTTTTTGGCTTTGGACTTTTTAATGTAATGAAAAACTGTCGGCACAAGCAGGACCCACCGAATTCCTTGGGGACTTGAGATTTCCTCCTAAAGGCTAATTGTTCACTTTGACAGCTCATTGATCCTGAAGCATAGATCAAAGTAAAATGACCTGGCCAGCACCAAGCCATAGGACCTGTAAAGACATTTAATAGCCAAACGTACACATGGCAGTGTAGCAGATGGACACTGATGATGTAATCCTGTTACCTCGAAGTTGCAGTATCTTGTGGTACCCATTGACGTAAGAATACTTTTTTGCTGGATCCGGCTAATGGCACTCAACGCTAGGGATGCACCAAATGGGTTTTTTGGTGCCGAAACCGATACCGAAAATTAATCTTCCTTAATCCCGAAACCGAAACAACACTGATACCGAAAGTGACTGTTTGTTTGTTTTTAAAAATATTTTTATACAGGAGATGGTCAGCGACTGGGGACATGGTACAGGAGATGGTCAGAGACTGCAGACATACTACAGGAGATGATCAGAGACTGCAGAGATGGTACAGGAGATGGTCAGAGACTGCAGAGATGGTACAGGAGATGGTCAGAGACTGCAGAGATGGTACAGGAGATGGTCAGAGACTGCAGACATGGTACAGGAGATGGTCAGAGACTGCAGACATGGTACAGGATATGGTCAGAGACTGCGGACATGGTACAGGAGATGGTCAGAGACTGCGGACATGGTACAGGAGGTGGTCAGAGACTGCAGACATGGTACAGGAGATGGTCAGAGACTGCAGACATGGTACAGGAGATGGTCAGAGACTGCAGACATGGTACAGGAGATGGTCAGAGACTGCAGACATGATACAAGAGATCAATACAGCCTCTGTCCCCAGTGCAGCCAGTGAAGCTGGCCCGCCCCATTCAGTATCGGCAAAAATTCTCTTTCAGCTTTTTGCCGAAAGGGCCATTTTCGTCCGATATGTTTCGGCAGCCGAAATTTCGGTGCATCCCTACTCAACGCATGATAGGTTTTACTTAGCATGTAGCTGAAGTGCAATTACTGTGCTGTACAACAAATGGTGCTGTAGGAGAAGGACAGTAAACTTCTATTTAAAAATATTAAAGTTAGTTGATTTAAAGCAGAACTGGTGCTTCCAAAAAAAATATTGCTAACCGGTAAGCTTTTATGGCAGAGGATAACCTCCTGGGTTGATTTTCTAAAACTGGACAGTGCAAAATCTGATGCAGCTCTGCATAGAAACCAGTGAGCTTTCTGTTTTTTTTTTTTTTGTTAAAGCTTAATTGAACAAGCTGAATGTTTAAGTTGATTGGGTACCTTGCACAGCTGCACCAGATTTTGCACTAATTTCTGTCATAAATGTTTCTCCTGGCCTGTCAGCGGTTTTTTTAAATGTACTCTGAATTAGACATGCACAGAAAATTAAAATGCCAGGACAAAATAACTCCCATGAACATAAGTGGACGTTGCATCATCCCAGCCTCAACAATCAAGATGGCCAAAGACTCTAAACCTGGAATAGGGCTTAACTAATATATAGTAAAAGTGCCAGAGACCAGGGGGACCATGGTCATCCCATCACTGGAGAACGTATTTACAAAGTAAGTGTACCATAATGTGTAAATCTGCTATGTATACTTGCACATTATGAAACAAGCTCCTGGGGGGGGGGGGGTTGGGGGGGCAATTTATGTAAATTGTTCAGTTCTGCTTGAAAGAAGAACTCTACATTCCTTTAAAAAAAAAAAAAATTCAGCAGCTATAAATACTGTAGCTGCTGACGTTTAAAAAAAACAGAATTGTAAGTCCAGCCCTGTCTTGAATCCTTGGCCCCGCCCTTCTGGCTGTGGGATCCAGCTGTAACAGCCTGCTTTTTCGCAGCAGGCTCACCACTGAACATACGCAAGATTGTGCTGCACTTTCAGACTTGTCCCACAGCCTCCTGGAACATACGACTTGTCTCAGGAGGTTGCAGGCAGAGAGAGGGGTAGGGTCAAACGTCTGATTCCCACCTAGGTGTGGAATTGGGAGCGAGTCCCTTTAAGTGAAGTTGTGCATTAAGTAAACCTACATTGCTGCTTACTGTAGGAAAATCATACACTGGGTGTCTATATGTGTGGAAGGAATGGATAACTGAAGCCCTTTTGGATACTACAGTATACTTGAGTTGTCATTTGTTTGCCTTACTTGTATATTTTGTAAAAATGGCCTTAGATCACTATGTATAGCCTCATTATTAGATGCACTTTGCCTGAATATCCGTGACATCTGTAGACAAAGTATAGTATAGTTAATGTGTATTATGTCTGCATTTTTAAAGATATAAAGCACATGGCTTCATCTATAATGTTGACATCAGTAATAATAGTATTGGTAAAGCTGGATCTTTACCCCTGTTTTCAAAGGTTCGATCATCAATGGCTGTTTATTTTATAATAATGACCCATTGTTATGGGCCTTGCTGCTGATTATTTTATTTATTTATTTCTTTTCAGGAAGACATTTCTGTTTGTCAAAGATGATTCAAGCCACTGGTACTAGTTTGCTAAATATCCAGTTCATAACCAATATTTTAATAGGTGGTTCGGTAGTAAGGTTAAACTCTTCTGCAACATAGGCTGACAATGCACTGTACAATCTGATTGTGTAGTCTACTTTAGATCTATCATCAATGATGATTAAGAGCCTTACCTGATTTGATTAGTAAATGGATTGTTTAGGTGTGTGTTCACATTTACATTTTTTATTATACACTTCTATAAAAAGTGGTTTGAGTGTTTAGCTTCCTTTTTTATGCTAAACCGGTCAGTAGGGGTCCACTAGTGCATTCTCCTTTCTAGTAAACTAAAGTAAGAAAAGTGCAGCTAAAAAAGTCTCATACCTTAGTTTCCTGCAGCTCTTTTTCTCAAAAATATTCTAGCTACAGCAGAAAGATGATGTATTCTGCTTCATTTAAAAGTATTATAAAACAGCGTGAAATCTACATTCTAAGGATCAGTTTTCTGTGTGTCCTGTTCAGACCATACAGGTGCCTTCCATAAAAATGCAGCATGTATGCATTTTTACTGGATGCGATGCTTCTCTATTAGAACAAAAGTTCGAATTTTAAAGCTAGATGTGGCCTGTACAAGATTTTTTTTTTTTTTTTTATTAGCACAATGCGCTCAAACATGCATGTCAATTTTCAATGTGTTTTTGTGTGAACGAGCCCTTAGAACAAGACAGTAAAGAACTTTTTTATAAGCTATGGGATAACATGATCCTGTTTCCTAACAGTCTCTTTAGACACAATCTGTTACATCATAAAAACTTTTCATAATCACCAGAGGAAATGCTGCAAAGAAACTGCAAGTTACAAAATTGTTAACTAAATACTACAGAGTTTACAATTATATTTCAAGGTCTCCCATGTCTGAACTGTAAAACTCAAAGACAAAATTTAAATGAGATCTTTTTTATTGACCTATTCTTTTCATTGTTTGCCTAATCTGTTATAATTTACTCTGAAGATTGATCGAAGTTATATGCACAATATGTATGTAGTATTTACAAATATTGTATGTATTTCTGCACAAAAAAGTTGACCTTTCTGGACGTTTTTGTGAAATGTTTTCTAATTTAATAAATAACTTATTTTTGCAAAAAAGTAACTGGATTTGTGTGTGGAGTTTTTTTTTTTCCTTCATTCCGCCTTTTATGAATTATGTGGATTATATTGTGAAAATAATACATACACCCGTATTGATGAGTTTGCACTTTTTACGGGAGAATGGAGAGTCCATTGAACATTTTTTAGTTTGTCTATATATTACATTATTGACATGTACCATATTTATCTGCGTATAACACGCACCCCAAGTTTAGGAGGGAATTTTAAGGAAAAAAACTTACATTTAAATGCCCATCAATGCAGCATTATCAGTGTCCATCTGCAGCCTTGTCCATCATTGCAGAATGATCAGTGTCCATATGCAGTCTTGCCATGTGTCATTGCAGCCTTATCGTTAGCACCGCCGAGATACACAGAGCCGGATGTCCTGTGTACGTACTTGGCTCCTCTCACAGTCCCGCCCCTTGGCCCGGCTCCTATGATGAACATAACACAGGTCCAATGGCGGGACTGGGCGGGACTGCGAGCGGAGCCAAGCCGAGCCGAGTACACAGTACACTCGGTTATGTGTATATCGGTGGCACGCGCTCCTCCAGACAGTGGAGATCGGTGTATAATACGCACCCACGATTTTCCCCTGATTTTAAGGTGGAAAAAAGTGTTATACGCCGATAAATACGGTACACTTTTTTTTTGCTTGTGGGGAGATATATATATTTTAGTATTATTGTTAGTATAATTCATATGTTACTATGGGAGATCCCTAATCTTAGTGGATGATCTCTAGATCCCCTTAGGCCTGGCATCTCTGGTGGGCATTTACTTTTTATGTTTTTTTTTTTTATTTTATGCTGGTTACACAATCCAAGCAATGTTTCCCTAGACCAGTGGTTCTCAACCTTCCTAGTGCTGTGACCCCTTGATAACATTTCTCAAGTTTTGGGCACCCCTAACAGTAAAATTATTTTCGTAGCGTGGGTTGTGAGCAAGCAAGGCAAGACAAGTAATTTACGCCCCTAGCGCTCCCTTCCACTTAGGATGTACCACTCTTTCTTTTTGTTCTCCTTCTTTCCCTTTTATCTCTCTATCCTAATTTCTTGTTTTTTTTCCCCATCCCTCTCTCGCCGTATTTTTTGTGCTTTCTCTTATTCTTTCTCTCCCTTTTTCTTTGTTCCTCCCCCTCTTTTCCATGTATTCTCTATTTTTATTCCTTCTCTTACTCTTTGGTGGGGGGGTGGGGGAAATGGGTTGAGTGGCAGTGCTGGTGGGGGGTGGGATCAGTGGCAGTGCTGGGGGGGGGGGTTCTGATCAGCCAACTTAGGTGCTCTTGATCAAAGTAATCTGCTGATCTGAGAACTGTAGTGAGGACAGGTAGTGTTACTCACTGTGTCTCCGGCGTCACTGTGTCTCCGACTTTGCAGTGTCTCGCAGCAGTGACACCTATGCCCAAATAGATAGGGTCTCCTTCAGCCCCTCCCACTTCACATTCCTCACCAGTTAGCTGACCTCTAGTCTCTGCCCCCCAGCCATGCCGTGAACTAAATGGGTGGCTGTGAAGAGGCTGAGTGGGCGGCCACGGGCTCCAGGAACAGCCCAGCTGGGTGTCCACGGGCTCCAGGGACAGCCCTTCTGGGCGGCCGCACCGTGAAAAGGCTGGGAGAGTGGTGCGGGCTTCTGGAACAGCCCAGGATTCGGTGACCCCTGGCAAATTGTCATTCGACCCCCAGGTTGAAAACCACTGCCCTAGAGTGATCAGTGGGATTGCCACTTGGAGTATTTTTAACTTTATTAGACTCTATTTTGTACACCATTTGTATAAATACTGGTACACCCCTTTCGTTTTGTTTGTTATACTTAAATTTCCAGTGAAAAAATTTTTTTTTTATTTTTTGGGTGTTCTTTTTTTCTTTTTATGGTTTGTTTTATATTATATTTTTTTTTCAGGAGTGTTTTTACATTTTAAAATTATATTAGGACATTTTATTGTATGCTATCCATTAAATCCTATGATGCAAGCCACTTATGAGAGGGAAAAAGACTGCTTTCTCCTTTAATGTCTCCCATTTTAGTCCTTATATAAACATTGGCTGCCTTTGTCACATGACCTGTAGAAGGGCCACACTCGAAAAGCATTGTCATGACAGAGGTGTAAGACCACGCATGTGATTCCAGCCTGCAGCTTAGCTTGCATTCCATCTCGGTTGATCCTCCGCATATCTCCAGCGGATGATTTCACATCCGACCTATCCGCTCCTTGGCTTGGTGGAGGATCAGTGCTCAATGCTGGTTTGGCAGCAAGTATTCCTGCAGCTTACCAGTTCCCAGGGATCAGGCCCCACTGACCTTGTGTACAGGCATCTTCCTGTTTGGACACTGTGTACCATTTCAGAAGCGGCTTGTCATCACTCCAGCCCTGGGCTTAGTAAGCTTTGCTTCTTTACTGGATGTGTGTGTGTGTATGTATGTATATATATGTGTATATGTATGTGTGTGTATATATATATATATATATATATATATATATATATATATATATATATATATATATATAGCCTATGGTGGTTTCACCTTGTCCACCTACCTACTTGTGGATACAGTGTGTGTTTTAAGTTGGTGTAAAGACTAATACTTAAATTCTCCCCTGCAATCATTAATGCGAGCCTTATGTCTCAAAATGGGGAAAAAAACTGTTTTTCTACCTTTTTTTTTTTTTTTTTTATTTTGCAGTATCCAGTGCCTCACATGATTTCAATTCTACTTCCTTCAGAGTCTAAGAGCAGCAATTGGGTGTGATTACTGAAAGCTAGTGACATCACTTCTAGGGAGGCACAGTGTTCCTGTGTAGCCAGTGGCCGTATACAGGATGGGAGGAGCTGATCATAGGTTCCTGCCCAGTGTTCTCTCATCAGTAAGGATGCATTGTACATCCTGATTCATGGGGAAAATGAAATGAAAAAAAAAGATCCATCCACTCAGGACCCAGGAGCGCTGGGAGGTATAGTGCACATATACAGTATAGCTGTGCAGGGCTTTAAATCCAGACTATCACAGGAGAAGGGAGCTGGACACAGGGGGAAAAGGCAGTGTAGCTGGAAGTGCGCTGGGGTCTCAGCTCACAGTCTACAATGATCACTATACATTAAAGGAATAGTACAGGCAACCGCACTAAATCTACCTTTCCACTAGTGTGACTTTGGACACAGTCGCATGACAAGTCACAGCCCGCTGATTCCCTGTTCCAATCTATGCGACTTTAAAAAGGTACCTGCACTAGTTTGATGCGACTTTGATCCAGAGAGTGTAAAATTGGATCAAAGCTGCACTCAAAGTCACAATAGTAGAAACGTAGACTAAGGCTCCATTTCCACTAGTGCGACTTTGGACACTTAAAGTCACATGACAAGTCACAGCCCATTGATTTCAATGGCACCTGTTCCCATCTATGTGACTTTGAAAACCAGCGACTTTGAAAGGGTACCTGCACTACTTTGATGCAACTTTGATCCAGAGCGTGTAAAGTTGGATAAAAGTTGCACTCTAGCCTTAGGCTATGTTTCCACTAGTGCAACTCCAAGTTGCGTGATTTAGAGTATGACTCTGATGCGACTGAGTGCAGCTTTGATCCAACGTTACACTCTCTGGATCAAACTTGCATCAAAGTAGTGCAGGCACCTTTTCAAAGTCGCATAGCTACGAGTGGGTGCCATTGAAATCAATGGGCTCTGACCTGTTATTCGACTTTGTGTCCAAAGTCGCACTAGTGGAAACTGAGCCTTAAAGTCATTACTCACATGTAATGAGCAATAGAAATCGATCTGTATCCTTCCAAACTTTCAAAAATGTTCCTTTTGTACCTTATTTTTTTCATATATTGCACCAGTCATGTGACCTTTCTTCCCCAGCTCCCTCCGCTGTTCACAGCAGCTGTGTGTGTGCCACGCCATGCATGCTCATCACAGTGCCATGCAGAAATAACCACGTGATTCTACACTGTAGAGAACCTTCAGTATGTTGCATTGTAATCTATCTTGCAGTTTCTAACAAAGTGTGTGTGTTATGTTAAAAAAGCAGGAGTAGTATGGCACTGCCCTTATGGAGACAAAAATATATTTTTCTTCTTGGTAGTAAATGTGTTGCCTAGTGACCTTATTCCTAAAGAATTTCTTCTAAAACCTGTATGTGTCAAAAGGTTGAATAAAAACTGTGACTGGTGACGGATTTTTTCTATTAAAAGTGGAAAATGCAACATATGGTGCTCCAATTATTCAGCAAAGGTGCATTGTGCGCTTTAAATTCGGTAATAAATTTGGTAGGTGGTTTTGTATCCATATCCACAACTAAGTGGAAAGTATAAAAAGGAAAAAAGAAAAAAAAAAAATGGTAAAAAAGCAGGAGTAGTATGGCGCTGCCCTTATGGAGACAAAAGGACTTTTCCTTTAAAATAAACAATAGCTCTATAATTCTAAGCCTGTGTGCGCCAAATATTTAAATAAAATCTGTGACTGGTGCTGAGTACTTCCTGTTAAAGGTACAATTGCAACATAGGGTGCTTCAATTATTCAACAAAAGTGCATGGTGCAACATCACTAAAGTGACCAGTGTTAAACCATAAAAATTCATACAAAATTGTGCAAATTATCCATCATATATAGTGACTGATGTGCTGTGACCAGTATTAGTTGGATAGGAAAGGTTCAGTTTATAAAAAAACAAGTTCTTTTTAAAATGTTTTGAAGTGTTCAATCTCTGAGGGTCAAATATCTGTAGGAAAGCTTCTTATCCAGGTGCTGGTTTCTTTAATTAGTGCCTTGTCTGCATGCTCTGACAATGCTTGCACTCACCGGATTCTCCTTTCCCCTGCAGGGGTATGCGCGGTCACAGTGTCTGCCACTGTGCAGCAATCAAGGATATCCCCCAAACTTTACTTGCATATTGTGGTGTAGTAATTACATGTAAAGGAAAGAAGGTATGCCCATCGCGTAAAACCATAAGAGAACTTTTATTAAAGCTTAAAAAAAAATATATGTACTCACATTTCAAATGAAAAAATCAAGCATAGAAAAAGTTAACGAATTCCCTTTGTTAGAGGTGCTGTAAGACGTTCGTAGCCCGCCCTACGCGCGTTTCGTTGTCAGACTTCTACTGGAGCCATTTTTCTATGCTTGATTTTTTTCATTTGAAATGTGAGTACATATATTTTATTAAGCTTTAATAAAAGTTCTCTTATGGTTTTACGCGATGGGCATACCTTCTTTCCTTTACATGTAATTACTACACCACAATACGCAAGTAAAGTTTGGGGGATATCCTTGATTGCTGCACAGTGGCAGACACTGTGACCGCGCATACCCCTGCAGGGGAAAGAAAGCATTGTCAGAGCATGCAGACAAGGCACTAATTAAAGAAACCAGCACCTGGATAAGAAGCTTTCCTACAGATATTTGACCCTCAGAGATTGAACACTTCAAAACATTTTAAAAAGAACTTGTTTTTTCATAAACGGAACTTTTCCTATCCAACTAATACTGGTCACAGCACATCAGTCACTATATATGATGGATAATTTGCACAATTTTGTATGAATTTTTATGGTTTAACACTGGTCACTTTAGTGATGTTGCACTATGCACTTTTGTTGAATAATTAAAGCACCCTATGTTGCAATTGTACCTTTAACAGTAAGTACTCAGCACCAGTCACAGATTTTATTTAATTATTTGGCGCACACAGGCTTAGAAGCTATACTTTAGGAATTATAGAGCTATTGTTTATTTTAAAGGAAAAGTCCTTTTGTCTCCATAAGGGCAGCGCCATACTACTCCTGTTTTCTTTTTTTTTTTTTCTTTTTTTTTATACTTTCCACTTAGGTGGTTTTGTATCCCTATCCACAACTATCTACCTAATTTATTACCTAATTTAAAGCGCACAATGCACCTTTGCTGAATAATTGGAGCACCATATGTTGCATTTTCCACTTTTAATAGAAAAAATCCGTCACAAGTCACAGTTTTTATTCAACCTTTTGACACATACAGGTTTTAGAAGCAATTCTTTAGGAATAAGGTCACTAGGTAACACATTTACTACCAAGCAGAAAAATATCTTTTTGTCTCCATAAGGGCAGTGCCATACTACTCCTGCTTTTTTTTACCATTTTCTAATACTTTCCACATAGGTGGTATTGTATGTGTAGAGGCAGCAGCCATATCCTCAACTAAAATACCCAATTCATTGCGTGGATTTACCCCATACACCTACTATGTGTGTGTTATGTGCTGCTAGATCCATAAGGAGTGAGCATAACATACTTCCAAAGGCTGCCCTCTCGCTCATGCGCTCTCTCAGGAGAAGCTGCTAGCCAAAACGAGGCTATAAAGACAGGAGGAGATCATGTTCTGTGAAGGATAGGAGGGGTGGGGCTGGGCAGGACTAGGCATGCCTTTCTAAAGCTGGCCATACACTATACAATTTTCCTGTTCAACTTTCCTTTAGATTTACCAAAACCATATAATATGAGGTCAAACCTAAACCCTTTCAATTTGTATACAATCAGACAGGCCCTTGCACTACATAGTTGAAGGTAAATCTAAAGGAAATTGAATCAGAAAATTGTATGGTGTATGGCCAGCTTAAGGCTGGCCATACACTATTCAATTTTCCTGTTCAACTTTCCTTTAGATTTACCAAAACCATATAATAGGAGGTCAAACTTAAACACTTTCAATTTGGATGCAATCAGGCAGGCCCTTGTACTACATAGTTGAAGGTAAATCTAAAGAAAATTGAACAGGAAAATTGTATGGTGTATGGCCAGCGTTAGGCTGGCCATACACCTATAGATTATCTGCAGATTTTCTATGGTTAGATGGAAAAAGTGGGAGATTCCTCCATCCACACAGTTTAGCGAACATGGAGAGATCTGTTGCACATTTTCTATCTAACCATAGAAAATCTGCAGATAATCTATAGGTGTATGGCCAGCTTAAGAACGACTGACGAGCTTTTCAGGAAGTGAAGGACAGCTTAGCAAATTCCAATAAAGGAAGATAACGTTGACAGTGAAGACCAGGAAGACGTTGATTGTCTCGCTTAAATAAGACTTTCTAAGCTAGACAATCGGCTAGCCAGAAAATGCATAATATCAAAGATAAAGATATTTAACATACTATTAATAGGAAACATTTAATTATTGACTGGAATTACCCTTTAAGCTTTCATGGATTTCCACGCCACGTACTGTATGGTTTTATTAATAAATGTTCATATGGATTTACTTTTCATGGTGCAAGGACTTCACATCTATGGAAGCATCCCCAAGCGCTTTATGGTTCTTTTAGACTGAACATTTTAGTTGTTTAAAGTCAGAGGAATAGTGTTTAATGAATTAAAGTGTTTGTTCACCAATGCCAGAGATCTGCCAAGCAAATTAGGTGATTTGGTAGCTTTGGTGCATGAAGAAAACTATGATTTAATATTCACATGGCTGGGCTATTAATATTCCTGCTTATGCTTTTTTTCAGAAAGACAGGGTAAAACAGAGGGGTGGTGGTGTCTGTCGCTATGTGAGAAGTGATCTCAAAGCGAGTGTGAAAGAGGACCTAGTTGATAGTCTGAAGTATTATGGGTGGAACTGTAAATGGGTGTGCGTATTACAAAAGTAATAATCGGAGTTTGTTATAGACCTCCCAGTGTTAATGAGGAGGTGGAGACTCAGCTCCTTGCATGGATAGAAAGGCCTGGGACAGTGATTATAATGGGGGCTTTTAACTACCCGGAAATTGCCCGCTAATGGCACTGCTGCAACAGTTAAAGGACGAAAATGTATAAACCTATTACAAGACAATTTTATGGTATAGTTCATAGAGGCCCCAACTAGGAATGACGCTCTGTTGGACCTGGTAATCTCAAACCATGCAGAGCTTATTAATAATGTTCATATAAAAGAACACCTGGGTAGCAGTGACCATAACATGTTTATAGCTTACATTAAATTAAATCAACAAGCTCATACTGGAAATTAAACAAAAAAAAAAACACTTTAACCACTTCAGCCTTGGTAGACTTTACCCCCTTCATGACCAGAGCACTTTTTGCGATACGGCACTGCGTTGCTTTAACTGACAATTGCGCAGTCGTGCGACGTGGCTCCCAAACAAAATTGATGTTCTTTTTTCCCCACAAATAGAGCTTTCTTTTGGTGGTATTTGATCACCTCTGCAGTTTTTATTTTTTGCGCTATAAACAAAAAAAATAGCAACAATTTTGAAAAAAACGCATTATTTTTTACTTTTTGCTATAATAAATATCCCCAAAAAATATTTTAAAAAACTTTTTTTTTTCCTCAGTTTAGGCCGATACGTATTCTTCTTCATATTTTTGGTAAAAAAAAAAAATCGCAATAAGCGTTTGGTTTGCACAAAAGTTATAGCGTCTACAAAATAGGGGATAGTTTTATGGCATTTTTATTGATAATTTTTTTTTTACTAGTAATGGGCGGTGATAAGCGATTTTTATCGTGACTGTGACATTATGGCGGACACATCGGACATCGGCTAATTGATTACTGTAAAAATGTCACTGGTAGTGAAGGAGTTAACCACAAGGTGGCGCTGTAGGGGTTAAGTGTGTCCTAGGGAGTGTTTCTAACTGTGGGGGGGGGGAGGGGCTGTGTGAGACACTACACTAATCGCCGCTCCCAATCACAGGGAGCAGAGATCAGTGACAGTGTCACTAGGCAGAACAGGGAGATGCTTGTGTACATTAGCATCTCCCCGTTCTTCCTCACCGTGAGACGATCGCGGGTATCCCCACGGGCATCGGGTCCGCGGGACCCACGGTCACGGAGCTCCCGGTGGGCACGCGCCGCCTCTTAAAGGGCAACGTACAGGTACGTTAATCTGCCTGTACGTGCCCTTCTGCCACAGTATGTCTGCGTGAGGCGGTCGGGAAGCGGATAAGAGAGCACATTTTCCAAGGATGAGGGCTGCTCTCCAAGACTTAGACTGGGAGGGAATATTGGCATCAATGGACACAGAACAAAAATGGGAATTCTTCAAAGACTGTATGTGAACTCACTGCAAAAATATATCCCAATAGGCAATACGTTTTAAAGGCTAAAAATAAAACCTATGTGGCTCACAGCCAAAGTAAAAAAATGTATATAATAAGAGAGCTTTTCAAAAATATACGAACACTATCATAATTTTAAATGTTACAAAAAATCAACTTACAAGATGATCTTAAAGTGGTTGTAAAGGTTTGGGTTTAAAAAAAATAAAAATAACAAACATGTCATACTTGCCTCCACTGTGCAGTTGGTTTTGCACAGAGTGGCCCCGATCCTCCTCTTTGGGGGTCCATCCGTGGTGCTCCTGGCTCCTCCTCTTCTCGAGTGCCCTGTGGGAGAACGGCTCTCCTTCGTGGACACTCCTGCGGGTGCGCTCTTGTGTCCTGCTGCTGCGTCCGTAGACACCCGCCCCCTGGTGCCCACGTCATTGGATTTGATTGACGGCAAGGGGGGCCAATGGCTGCGCTGCTATCAATATATCCAGTCAGGACACGAGAAGGGTCTATAATTTTTATCATAGGTTTATAGGTTTATTTTAAATGATAGAGACAGAATATCAACCAAAAATCCAGAAAAAAAACAAGTGATACAAATGTTATAAATTGAGTTGGAGTTCAGTGAGTAAAATAAGTATTTCATGGGGCGTGGCCAGGCAGCGGATGTAGCCGGACGCACTTACAGTGCTCTCCGCCGAAACTCCGTCCATCTATCCTGGGAAAGAGCTTTAATCTGCTCCATAAACGACTTGCCGGTGATCGGAACACTCCCTAAACCTGTGGGTATCAGTCTCCAGCTGTTGCGAACCCGATGGCCTCCACAAAACGGCAAAACTCGGTCCGGTCCTCAGACCTCATGGGCCAAAATGGCGCCGGAACACAGCGTACGGCGAAAGAATTACACAGGGAGGCAGCTGAAAAGCTGTTCTCCATGCCTCTCTCAACGGACCCTGCAGCCTCTCTCAGTAATCAGGATTCGTCGGGGGGGGTCTCGGAGACGGACAATACGGTGCCCTTAGAGGAAAGCAGCGGTGCAGCATTTTCATGGGACAATGTGAGTACTCCAGGGGATATCCCTGCTAGGCCTCAGGCCTCATTAAACCCTAATGCGGAGGGAGAACCTACTCTGCGTGATATTTTTGCAGCTGTGAACACATTCAATATCTCTATAGCAGCACTTACCACAGAGATTAAAGGGGTTAAAACAGAGATCACTTTCCTACGTCAAGATACACAGAAATTAAGGGAAAGAACCTCGGCTTTAGAGGGACGGGTGAGCTCCATAGAAGACGATATGGCACCCATGCAAAGAGATCTCACCTACAACAACCATTTGCTCTCACAACTTACATCCCGTCTAGAAGATTTAGAGAAAAGGATAAGAAGAAACAGTGTGAGAGCCATAGGTATGCCTGAACGCATGGAAGGGAAGAACCCTTTGGAATTTATTGAAAAGTGGCTGATTACTGCCTTTGGTAGAGATGTGTTCTCCACGATGTTTTCTGTGGAATGAGCACATAGGGTCCCGGCCAGACCTCCACAAGCGGGTGCACCTCCAAGGCCTATCCTATTTAAACTCCTCATCTACAAGGACCGGGATGTGATTTTACGCAACGCCTGGTTGAAACCAGCTGCCTTGAAAGTTGATAATGCTAAAATATCACTCTTCCCGGATTTCTCTGCTGATCGAGCAACGAGCTAAATTCACGGATGTCAAACGTCGTCTCAGAGATCTTGACCTCAAATATGCAATGCTCTACCCAGCTCGTCTGAGAGTCGAGGTACTGGGATCAGTACACTTCTTTGATAGTCTCTCTACAGCTGCACAATGGCTTGACCGGGAGGAGCAATTAATTCCAATTATAATAGGCGTCCTGCTCCGCCGTGAAGGCCAATCGATAAAGCTCAACTGTAGAAGACCACCACGCTCTCAATCTTTCCTCTGACATCACCTCAAGGCGGAGATATCCGACCACCTGTTTTCAAAGTTCTACTTTTACTTGCGGCTATAGTTCAAGCTGTTGAGAAGTTTCAAGACACTGAAGTGCACTTCCACTGTTGCCCCCCAAGATGGTCTGGCACAGACCTCTACATGTGTTTCAACCAGTTCACAAGGCCCTGTTGGCCAGTTACGTTTTGTTTTTGTTTTTTCCTTGTTCTTTCTTTTTTGACACTTACTCTGGCTTTTTCACCATGGCCTCATCATTTTACTCGATAATTGTGGACATCATCTACTCTAATGCAATGATAGCTCCTCAGGAACTGATCCCCCTCTCGCGGATATCGAAATGTGTATCAAGGAAACGATTCGGGTGGATGTCTTGGAATATGGGGTATCAGGCAATAGTACTTTCTGTTGATACTGCAATCTCAGGGTACATTACTTCTTTTATTGTACTGTCATTACAATGTCTAAAATAACTAGAATACTGTCCTGGAATGTTAGGAGCCTTAACAACCCTGTTATACGCTTGGCCATGCTACGGGCGATCAAGCGGTTAGATGCTGATGTGATATACCTGCAAGAGACTCACTTCCCCCCCCCCTTTTTCTACTCCGTCATTCGCACAAAGGCAATTTTGTCATCAGTACCATGCCACATACTCTGTGTATGCGAGGGAAGTGAGTCTCTTGATCAGAAGAGGCACACAGTTTTCCTTCCAGGAAGTTAAAATAGACCCTGAGGGGCGCTATACATTTTTTACTATGCTCCCTTTCTGGGACTAAATGTATAATAGCAGGGTTATATATTCCTCCTCCATTCTCAGCCACTCTCCTGACAATATTAGCGGATTATACATCCCGCTATCCGGGTATACCAATTTTGGCTATAGGGGATTTCAATAACTGTATTGATTTGGAAAAAGATAAATTGAGTAACAGACCTGGGGATAATGTGCAAAGAAAGCAGAATTCCACACCATTTGCCCGTCTTCTTTAGGACATGGGCCTTACAGATGTTTGGAGAATGCATAACCCTGATGTTAAGGTTTATTCCTGTCAATCAGCCTTAATAGTAGGCCTGTCATGTATAGATTTAGGTCTGGGTAATGAATGTATGTTGCCTATGGTTGACTCTTCGCAATACCATGTTAGACAGACGTCAGATCACTCCCCATTTACGATAGACTTACAATTGGGAGCAGTCAGGGGTAAGAGCTTATGGAAACTAAACCCTTTCTGGTTATCGCTTCTGCCGGATCCTGACCCAATCCCGGAACTGCTAACCAGCTTTTTCAGACAAAATATTGGTTCGACAGACATGGCGATGGTATGGGAAGCCGCTAAGGCATATCTACGAGGACAATTTATTAGAGAGATATCTCATATTAAAACAAAAACTAAGGAATGGGAAAATCTAGTGATGGCAGAAGCCCAAAAATCAGAATCACTTTACATAAATGACCCCAATGATAATACTAAAAGGGTGTGGCTAGCCTCACAAGCTATGCTTAACCAGGTATCACTGCAAATTGCAGAGAACAAAAGATTCTTTTTGCAACAAAAACACTTTGAAGAAGGGGAAAATACAGGTCACATGTTAGCGCTCTTGGCCAAATCCAAACAAAAATCCTCACATATTGTGGCAGTAGCAGATGCACAAGGCACACCCTGCTATGATACACAAGCCATTATAGACATCTTCAGGGACTTTTTCCAGGATGTATATTCATCTAAAGTCAACCCCTCTTGCGAAGACATCCACTCATTTTTAGACAAATATCCCATACCCCGACTTTCGGTACCAGACATGACCTCACTAAATGCCCCATTGACGGAGGAGGAGATTTTGGAGGCACTGGCTCATACACAAAATGGGAAAGCGCCAGGGGCGGATGGCTTACCATCAGGGGCGGATCCGGGGGGGGCAACAGGGCAATTGCCACTCCCAAGAAATTTGTTGCTGGCCTGGCAGATGAGAGAGCGGGCGGCTCCGCGATCCGCTCTGCAGGTCTCTCCGCGGGCGAACCGGGCGGCATGGTTTGCGAGCAGTCTACGTGAGTTGTGGGCGGGCGGGCCGGGCTGCCGCGTCAGTGTGTGGGCGGCTCGGCGTGAGCGCACAGCTGGCCAATCAGCTAGCCGAAGAACGGGGAGCAGAGAGATGAGATCATCTCTCACCTCCCTGCAGTAACTAAGTTCCGCCCTCACTGTGCAGGCAGCATGAGCAGCAGAGAGATTACATTATCTCTCTGCTGTTTGAGTCTGGGACACAACAAGAAATAGACAAAACACCACCTTAGCAGGCAGGTGACTATCCGCAAATTGTGGCAGGTGACGTGGCAAGTGACAGGTGGTGTGGCAAGTGGACAATCCGCAATGTGTGGCAAGTGACAATCCGCAAGGTGTGGCAGGTGACGTGGCAAGTGACAGGTGGCGTGGCAAGTGACAGGTGGCGTGGCAAGTGGACAATCCGCAAGGTGTGGCAAGTGGACAATCCGCAAGGTGTGGCAAGTGACGTGGCAAGTGACAATCCGAAAGGTGTGGCAGGTGACATGGCAAGTGACGTGGCAAGTGACAATCCACAAGGTGTGGCAGATGACGTGGCAAGTGACAATTCACAATGTGTGGCAAGTGACAATCCGCAAGGTGTGGCAGGTGACGTGGCAAGTGACAATTCGCAATGTGTGGCAAGTGACGTGGCAAGTGACAATCCACAAGGTGTGGCAGATGACGTGGCAAGTGACAATCTGCAAGGTGTGGCAGGTGACGTGGCAAGTGACAATCCACAAGGTGTGGCAGATGGCGTGGCAAGTGACAATTCGCAAGGTGTGGCAGGTGATGTGGCAAGTGACAATTCGCAACGTGTGGCAGGTGACGGTGGAAAGTGACACACTTGGGGCTCCCACTGATTCTGCATTATGGTGAGTTGAACCATTTCATTTTATATTACAATGTAATAATAGAAATAATGCGCTTCAATCATCCTGACACCATAACAACCATGGTGCAGTGATGAATAAAGCGCCAACATCAGCCATTTCCCTGATAAATTGCCTACAAAAAAACGTATTTTTAACAGTGCCTCTCCCGAGACTAGACTCTGGATCTGCCCCTGCTTACCATCCGAAGTATATAAACGTTACACCGCACAACTTATACCTACATTGCTGCGAGTTTATAACGAGGCCTTTATAACTGGGAATCTCCCTCCCTCCATGAATGAGGCAATTATAATAGTGCTCTTGAAACCAGGTAAAAATGCCCTGTCCCCGGACTCATATAGACCTATTTCATTGCTTACATTTGATGTTAAGCTGTTGGCCAGAGTTCTGGCCAGCAGATTGGCCAAATGCATACAAACAGTAATACATAGAGATCAATCAGGCTTCATACCTTCTAAGTCCACAGCCCAAAATCTACGTAGATTATTCCTCAACCTGCAGCTGCCCACAGACAACCAAGGTAACAGAGCCATCCTATCTTTAGACGCAGCTAAAGCGCTTGATAGCGTGGAATGGCCATATTTGTGGGAAGTTTTAACAAGATTTGCGGTAGGCCCCTCTTTTTTGAAGTGGGTTAAGTTGTTATATACTGCCCCATTAGCGAGAATACGTATTAACGTAAATATGTCAGAATCGTGTAGACTTTTTCGGGGCACACGGCAGGGGTGTCCTTTATCACCTCTGCTGTTTGCCCTGGCCCTTGAACCACTGGCTATACACATCAGAGCCTCACAAAATATCACAGGTTTCTGTAGGGGTCCCAAACAAGACGTCATTTCCTTATATGCCGATGACACTCTGATTTATCTTGGGGATACAGATGGTTCTCTGAAAAATGTGATGCACCTAATCGCTGACTTTGGAGAGCTATTGGGTTTCAGCATTAACTGGAACAAATCAGTAATCATGCCTCTAGATCCCCTATTACGACCCTTGCCGGACTGCGCAAGGGACATACTTACAGTGGATGAGTTCTGATATCTCGGGATACAGGTGATACCAGACCCTAACCAATATCTTACTTTGAACCTAGCTCCCCTGTTACAAAAATTCCATATGAAATGTTCCACTTGGGTGAAATTACCATTATCGGCTACGGGGAGGGCAAATCTAATAAAGATGGTATGGGCCCCACAACTTTTATATGTATTTCATAACACACCCATATGGATCCCCCATAAGTGGTTTACTTAATTAGATGCTCAATTCAGGAACTTGATTTGGGGTAACAAACCTGCTCGGATCAGCTTACATACATTACAATTAGCCAAAGATCAAGGCGGCCTAGCAGTTCCTCATGCTAGATTTTATTTTATAGCAGCCCAGATCCAACACCTGGGCGATTGGGGAAACAATGATGTCGATGATCCCATTAGGTCCTTATTGGTACCTGAGGGCTCTTTATTCTCAGCTCTATCTCACTTGGAAGCAGGGCTCACACATATAGCACAAACTTTACCTACAATAGTGCTACTAAACACTCTGTGGGGGTACGTCAGATCTGCTCTGAAAATCAGAGGCCCTTGTTTATCCACACCAATATGGAAAAACAAATACTTCAAAGAACTGAATAAACTTAAAGATTTTCATAATTGGGAAATGAGGGGTGTGCGATATATCCCTCAATTGTTCAGTGGTACTATATTTAAATCCTTCAAGGATTTACAGGACGAATTTGCATACCTAGAACCAGGGGCGTTGCTAGGTCTACAAAAGATCTGGGGCTAGAGCCCATAGCAGCGTAGTAAAGAAAGTCATACGCTTGGGTGGGCATACACATGTATATACAGTAATATACGTGTGTGTGTGTGTATATATATCCCCAGAGAGCCCCCCACTTACATCAGGGTCCCCAGAGAGCCCCCTTACATCAGGGTCCCCAGAGAGTCCCCCCTTACATCAGGGTCCCCAGAGAGCCTCCTTCTAACATCAGAGTCCTCAGAGAGCCTCCCCCTTTCATCAGGGTACCCAGAGGGCCCCCCATTTACATCAGGGTTCCCAGAGAGCCCCCCTTACATTAGGGTCCCCAGAGAGCCTCCCCCTTAAATCTGGGTCCTTAGAGAGCCTCTGCCTTAAAATCAGGGTCCCCAGAGAGCCTCTCCCTTGCATCGGGGTCCCCAGAGAGCCCCCCACTTACATAAGGGTCCCCAGAGAGCCTCCCCTCCCCTTTGGGGACCCCTGCAGAGACTCGGGGCTATTGGCCCCAGATTCGGGGCTATAGCCCCAAAAGCCACCCCCTAGCGACGCCCCTGCCTAGAACACAGTTTTTATCAATACCTTCAACTCAGGCATGCCATACAAAGTGAAACTAGGATATCTTCCCTTACATCAGTGACACACCCCCTGATGGCAGATGTTCTGCTGACAGGAGACAGGAAAGGTATGGTCTCGAGAATATACGCTAGATTACTACAGTCAACACATGATGCCTCTAAGTTACCCGGTAGGAAAGGGTGGGAAAAAGACCTAAGCCCTATTGATGGAGAAACATGGGAGATGTGTCTAGCTTCAGCCCCACTGGTATCTGTCTCAACATCACATAGATTGTCACATCTATTCCTACTACACAGAGTACACAGAACACCTACTAAATTATATAAATGGGGGCTCCGAGATTTCCCAATATGTCCAAAGTGTAGCAGACAGGAAGGTGATTTACTACACATGATGTGGAAACGTCCAAAACTCTTCCGATACTGGCAGTATGTCTTATACACTATCTCTCAAGTATTTCAATTCCCAATTCTGACTGACCCAGTTATTTGTCTGCTCGGGGCCTTGGAGGTACCATCACTTTCACCGAATGGACACACGGCAGTGCTGTGTCTGCTATATTTAGCACGCAAGGCAATAGCGAGGCTCTGGATAACCCCCAGGGTGCCGACGGGAGAAAGATGGATAGCTTTAGTAAATAATATGTTGATACGGGAAAAAATCACCTACCAACATAGAAATGCCCATAAGAAATTTTACTCAATGTGGCAACCCTGGCTGGAGGTTAGGCCCAGCCCAATGGGTGAAAGATAGACTATTGCAGATGTAATTGTTCAGTTAAGGGGGAAATTGCTAAGATGAATAGGTCAATAAAAGTTCGCAAATTCATTGTTCATAGAGGTTCCATGGTGAATAACTATAAAAGCATAGGAAGTAGTAATAATAAATTGTATTGTTTTCCATCTAACTTTGGTTTACTGTTATTAAACCCCATATAAATATGGTTATCGTTATTTGTGCTAGAATATAATACTCCTTATGATACGAGACACACAGTCCAGATTGCTAGTGAATGGAATTGGAAATTTAAACATTATTGTCACATTAATCTGATTTGTATTTATACAGCCTACTGTTCAAACATGTACTGTAAACTCATATGATATATACTGCCTTTTATCTGATATGTCTATTGTACTGGAATGTATTGGCTGAAAAGTTACCGTGTCTGGCTGTATTGCTATGTGGTTTTTCAATAAACTTTACCTGATTTAAACAATAAAATAAGTATTTCATCTCCAAGCAAAACATGACTTAGTACTTGGTGGAGATATCCTTGTTGGCAAGCACAGAGGTAAGACGTTTCTTGTAGTTGGTGACCACCAGATTTGTACACATCTCAGGAGGGATTTTGGTCCACTTTTCTTTACAGATCTTCTCTAAATCCTTAGGCCCCTTTCACACAGGCTTTCCGAACAGGTCCACCTGTCAGTTTTTCAGACGGACCTGATCGGACAATCCATTCAGCCCTATGGAGCGGCAGATGTCAGCGGTGACATGTCTGCTGATTTTTTTATATGTAGACCCGCTTAGATTTGGATGTCATCTTTCGTGACAAAATTCTATATTTGTGCTACAATTTATTTAAACTCTATTTTGCATTTATATTTCCCTTTGCGCCAACTTAAAAACTTTGCGCCGACTTAAACTATGTTTTTGATTTGGTTCCCTTTACATAGGTATATATTTAATTTAGAAAATGGAGCACATTTCCAATTGCCCCAGTCTTTGTTGCTTCCCCGCACTGTGTTGAGATCAGTAATATTGGCAAATAATGTTAACAAAGAGGAGAGGATGGGAAAAGGGAAAGTTGAGAAGTAAAGCAACGTAAGATATAATATGAAAACAACATAAGCTTATACGTGATCTCTGCAGATTTAAAGATCTTTATATCTTGATGGCTGTGGGTATAATATGCTAAGGGTTCTAGGGCCAAAATCAATATATTAGGGGATAGTGGACCTCCACAAATTTAAAAGTTAGAGATTCAAAACTACAATATCTGAAATTGGCTTTGTTATATAGTGCTGGTATCCAGTTCATAAAGGTATCTTGGAAGCTCCATTGCCAAAAAATGTGTAATAAGTAAGGCCAAGAAAGAAAATCAAATGGCTTTCTATCATTTATTGCAGATACTAGCGGCATCTGTGGCTTGCCTATTTTCTTATTGTACATCATGGGACACAGAGCCATAGTAGTTACTATGTGGGTTATAGGCCACCTTCAGGTGATGGACACTGGCACAACCTAAGACAGGAAGTCCACTCCCTATATAACCCCTCCTACTACTGGGAGTACACTGGAGTAAGGCCAAGAAAGGAAATCAAATGGCTTTCTATCATTTATTGCAGATACTAGCGGCATCTGTGGCTTGCCTATTTTCTTATCGTACATCACGGGACACAGAGCCATAGTAGTTACTATGTGGGTTATAGGCCACCTTCAGGTGATGGACACTGGCACAACCTAAGACAGGGAGTCCACTCCCTATATAACCCCTCCTACTACTGGGAGTACATCAGTTTTTTTGCCAGTGTCTTAGGTGTTGGTCACAAGTAAAGATGTGCTGTGCTGAGCTCCACTGGAGCAATCCTTGCTGGGGCTAGCTATGCAGCCAGGTCCGTTCAAAATGTCCTTTCAGGCCGAATTGAATGGTACCTGGGCCTTGTGGCGGTAAAAACGAGGTTTAGCCTGTAACGCTTCTCTTTTCAGAGAGCTGGACCCCGGGATCCAGTGCTTTGGTATTTTTAGCCATAATGTTTTTTACTGGCAGGGTACTTTACGGTGTTGGTTTTACCACAGAAAACCCTACTGCAGGAAAGGTAAGTGGAGTTTTTCTAAGGAATTTTTAAAATTTTCTTATGAAATGTCTCCTTTAAAAAAAAAAAAAAAAAAAGTAAATGTTGTAATGTTGTAATTCCTAAGAGTCACCACTGAGGGCTGTATGGAGCACGTACCTTGTCATGCTTCCTCAGAGATCACAATGTGTCAGAATTGGCAGGCTTTTCCTCCTTCTAGCAGCTCAGACCTCCGGTAAGTTTGGGGGGGGATTTTCTTCCACCAGACACCCCCCACCTGGACAAAGCTCTTGCCCTCTCCCTGGAAAGGGGGAAGCTAAAACGATCAGGCGATGCCGATCCGTTTTTTCACCACCCCTGCACAGCAGCTGGTCTCAGGTCTCCTCCTCACCATCCCTCCCTCACACACATGCCGATCCCTTCGGATCAGAGGCCCGCGCTCACGTGGGAAAACACTTTTTTGAAAGAAAGAGGGGGGCGCGATGTGACAGAGGGGCGGGGCTTAGCACGCTGTTGGCGTGCAGCAACGCACAGCGCGGGAGTATCTTTAAAAGCTCTATTTTTGCTGGCTGCAGATGTTGGAGGGACACAAGAGCAAAAAGGGGCATGTAAGAGGTTGGTGACACAGGCATTCCCTTGACACATTTACTAAAAAGCATCAGGTTGAGCGTTAATAGCAGCGGCAGTTGCTGGACTATTTGCTCAAGCTGTGGATGCAATTCTTCTAGTAGTACCTCTGCATTTGTGCATCGGGCTATGGTCAGAAGGGGGGTAAAAACACCCCAAAAAAGGGCTCAAGAAGGACTCTTTCAAGCTCAAAAAAGCCTAAACGCATCTCTACAATGGCATCCCCCCCCGAGAGATCTGGAGTGGCTGGTCAGAGTGAGCCATCGGGGCCGTCAGGTGTTGCAACTGTTTCCAACTGCAGCCCCAACTGCAGCCCCTGTCTTTATTACTGAAGAGGTCTTTTCCTCAATCATATTGGGATTGGAGCAGTAAATATAGGCTTTAATCGCATCCCAGAGTGGGACTAAGCGCGATAGGTCCCCTTCTATTACCCAGGACCCTCAAATTGAAGAAATGGGGGTGGGAGATGATAAATTTCTCTCAGGGGACCAGGAAGAGGCTGATGACTCCTCTTCTGCGGGGTCAAATGCGGAAGGATCAGGTTTACAATCTGAAAGATTGATGGTGCAATCTCTTACTGAATTGGTCCGCTCCACATTTATGCTACCATTAGCAGAGTTGGTTGATGAGCCCATTTCTTGTTTGGGTTCGCTAAAGCCTCCCCAAGCTATTCATGCTTTTCCTATCCATTCATTACTGAGAAAGCTTATGTATTCTGAGTGGGATCACCCAGATAAACAGTTTTTTCCTTCGAAACAGTTTTCAACACTTTATCCTATAAAGGAAGAGTTTATTAAAAAATGGGGGATGCCAGAAATTGACACTGCTATATCCTCTGTGAATAAAAGTTTGACTTGTCCGGTAGACATTGCTCAAATGCTGAAGGATCCAACGGATAAGAAGTTGGAATTCCTATTAAAGAACACTTTTTCTTTGGCAGGTTCAGTGCGCTGGCAGCAATCGGTGTATGTCACTCCTTGAGAGACCAGTTTAAACAGGTGTTCAAGATTATTCCTGATCAGCAGGCCCAAGATTTGGCCGGGCTACCAGGGGTGTTATGTTTTGCAATAGACGCTATGAGAGATTCTATTCTCCAGGCCTCACGACTTACGCTTGGGCTGGAACATATGCGTAGAATACTATGGTTGAAAAATTGGTCAGCCAAGGCACCATTCAAAAAGCTCCTGGCTAGTTTTCCATTTCGCTGTGAATTGCTGTTTGGGAATGATCTGGATAAATACATCCAAAGAATTTCTAATGGGAAAAATTCCCTTTTGCCAGTTAAGAAAAGGAGTAAGCGTTTTTCTTTTAAACAAGCTTCTTCTCCAGTGCCTTGGCCTCCAGGCAGTCACGACAGCTTCCACTGTCAAGTTCAAGCGGTAAACCTCAGGGTCAAAAGAGGTCCTGGGGAAGGAAACCTACAAAACAAAATACTAAAACCTCCTTATGAAGGGGCGCCCCCGCTCGCTCGAGTGGGGGGAAGACTTCTGCAGTTCTCAAGGGTCTGGCAGGAAGAGTGTCGAGACCAATGGGTGGCTTCCTCAATAACTCTGGAATACAAACTAGAGTTCCGAGAGTACCCGCCTCCTCTTTTTCTCAGATCAAACGTTCCCAAGGATCCAGAGAAAAAGAAGTCTCTTTCTTAAGCATTGGACCTTCTTTTGTCTCAAAAGGTGATATTAGTGGTCCCCAAGGAAGAGCAGGGATTAGGGTTTTATTCAAACCTTTTCACGGTTCCAAAACAAAACCGGGATGTCAGACCCATTCTAGATCTTAAAGATCTAAACCGGTTTTTGAATATCCGCTCTTTTCGCATGGAGTCAATCCGATCAGTAGTCTCCATTCTACAAGGTGGAGAACTTCTAGCGTCAATCGACAACAAGGATGCTTACCTCCATGTACCTATTTTTCCCGCTCACCAGAAATATCTACGCTTCGAGATAGAAAATCTTCATTTTCAGTTTGTAGCTCTGCCTTTCGGTCTAGCTACTGCACCTTGAGTGTTTACAAAGGTCCTGGCTCCTCCTTTAGCCAGAATAAGGGCTCAAGGTATCACGATTCTAGCTTACTTAGACGATCTGCTTTTGATAGACCAGTCGGTAGCCCGCTTAGACCAGAGTTTGGTCACCACAGTCAGCTACCTGGAGTATCTAGGTTGGATTCTCAACCTAGAAAAATCTTCCTTAAAACCATCAAGGAGATTGGAATACTTGGGTCTGATCATAGATACAGCTCAGAAGAGGGTGTTCTTGTCCCATGCAAAGATCAGTGCCATAAGGGAACTGATTCAGGGGGTCAAAGCAAAGAAGAATCCTTCTATTTGCATGAGATTGTTGGGAAAGATGGTGGCTTCATTCAAGGCCGTTCCTTATGCTCAATTTCATTCAAGACTACTGCAAAACTATCCTATCGGCTTGGCACAAGAAGGTCCAAGCCCTAGACTTCCCAATGCGCTTAACTCCAAAGGTGCGCCAAAGCCTCAGTTGGTGGTTGATAGCCAAGAATCTGCAGAAAGGAAAATCCTTCCTACCAGTTACCTGGAAGGTGGTAACAACAGATGCCAGCCTTTTGGGTTGGGGAGCAGTCCTGGAAGAAGCGACTGTCCAAGGTTAATGGTCCAAATCAGAAATGACCTTACCCATCAATGTTCTAGAGATTCGGGCAGCACGTCTGGCCCTGAAGGCCTGGATGCTCAGGCTACGGAATTGTTCTGTCAGGATCCAATCCGACAATGCCACAGCAGTGGCCTATATCAATCACTAAGGGGGCATGAGGAGTCATGGCCCAAAGAGAAGTGAATTATATCCTAACTTGGGCAGAAAACAACAAACCTTGCCTATCGGCAAGCTTCATTCCAGGAATAGAGAATTGGCAGGCGGACTTCTTAAGTCGCCAGCAGTTGTTCCCGGGAGAATGGTCTCTTCACCCTGACATCTTTCTGACAATATGTCAAAAATGGGGAATTCCGGACGTGGATCTGATTGCGTCCAGGTTCAACAAAAAGATCGACAACTTTGTGTCAAGAACAAAGGATCCACTGGCATACGGAACAGATGCCTTGGTATTCCCGTGGAATCAGTTTTCACTGATTTCTGCATTCCCTCCTGTTCTGCTGCTTCAGCGACTTCTTCGCAGGATCAAGCAGGAAGGGAAGTCGGTGATTCTTGTGGCCCAGGAGGTCTTGGTATGCAGAGATCATAAAGATGGCGGTAGGGGACACATGGACCCTACCACCACGGCCAGACCTTCTCTTGCAAGGTCCGGTATTCCATCCTACCTTACAAACGCTAAATTTAATGGTTTGGCTATTGAGACCCACATTTTGAAGAAGCGTGGGCTGTCAGGTTCAGTGGTGTCTACTCTGGTTAATGCAAGGAAGCCGGCCTCCAGAGTCATATATTATAGAGTCTGGAAGGCATATGTTTTCTGGTGTGAATCCAGGGGTTGGCACCCCAGGAAGTATGTCATAGGTAGAATCCTTGACTTTCTACAGGTGGGATTAGACCTGGCACACCTGGATGAATGAACGTTACTGCAAGCACTTATAAGAACATGAGTACAGATACCTTCAATTTGGCTGTGAATTAGCACCAGGAAATAGACACAGGGCCATTTAGTGGTTAAGTCAACTTAGAATGAATGGTGGTTTAAGCATACAAAAATTAATACACAGAAGGTAAGTTCAGACACAGTCCACTAGACAATATAATTATTATGCCAAGTTAACTTAGAATAGAGTTCTGAACCACTAGACTGGGATTAATTCATGAATCAGCAGTAAACAGTGCAATGTCCACATTAACTGCAATGTGAATACTAATAATACTATAACTAATCCAGAGTGCACTCTAAAGCCTCGTACACACGCTTTGATTTTCGGAAGACAGAACGTCTTATTTTTGGGGCATGCTAGTCTCATGTCGAAAGTGAAGAGATTACTAACAATACGAAAATTTTTGTTTGACAGAATACAACGTCAGAAGTGACCTAACGTGTTGAATAGTTTTGTATGTATTCTTTCGTTTCTGAGCATGCGTAGTTTTGTTCTTACGATTTTTTTCGTAAGAAGACCATACTAATGAGAAAATCAGATGTTGAGTTCACATTCAACAAAAATGTTATAGTCTGCACATCCAGCTTTTGTCTGACGAAAAAGTGAAATTGGCTGTCGAAAGCATCATACTAACGGTAAGATTTGCAGACGATCGGTCGTCGTAACACAGTTGATGTCCGAAAATCAAAGCGTGTGTACGGGCCTTAACAGAACGACTAGGATACAGTGCAATGTCCCCTAAAGGCACCTCTTAGCAAAAGCAATAGGTGAAGGTCTCTGTGTAGCTGCAATGGGACAGTTTTTAGTCCTAACTCTTCAGCTGGCTAGCTTTTGGGCCCAGTTATACTGCTGGTGCACATGAGAAAAGTCCCAGTCAAGCCTGCAGGCAGCAATAAAGCTACTAGTTGACTGAATAGTCAGTTCCTAAAGGGCTCAGTCTTTTTAGTAGCAGATAGTAAATCCCCAAAGCAGCAGCTCACCATCTGGTCACACACAGCTATTAGACTACTGTCTGCTCTGCACCCAGGTGATTCTGGCTGTCTGCATCCCAAACTCAGCACTCCCGTTCCTGCTCAGGCTGCAGATATGCAACAGTGATGGGGCACAATGGACAGCAATGTGCACTCTCCGGCCTTCCTCAGTAGAAAGCCCTGTCCTGTACAGGTTGAGAAAATAAAGCTCCCCCCCAGTCCTTGCAATCTCCCTCTGGGAAAATCCATTCAAAAAGCTCTTGATTACAGTTCAGTATCCCCTCCAGACTACAGTTCCCACAGCGCAGTGCTGCCTGACTCAATCTATTGAACTCTTCCTACTCAGCATCTCCCTCCTCTTGTTGATATAGCTGGTAACCAGTTCAGCACCACAGGGCAGCAGCTACAGAGAGCAGCTGCAACCCAGTGTTTCTCTCACTCTCCATTCTTAGTCAAGTACCTGACTACAGAGGAATTCAACTTGGTAGCTAAGATCTGTGCAAGAAGTTGCACATTAATGGTAATTCGCAAAATCAGTCAAGCTTTTAATTTAATCTTTATCTCTGATTTAACCACTTAACGCCAGGGGAAGTATCGATATGCCGCCCAACTTTGAGTGGTTATACCGAGAGCTGCAGGCATCAACCCTGTATCTTTTTTTACAAGTGGCTGGAGGATGACCCCCCTTCCACTGACTTCTGCCACCTTCCCGGGCTCTCCTGTCCCATCAGGGAACCCAGGATTGCAGCTGACAAAATACTCATTGCTTCCGGTTTCTTAGACCAGTAAGTTCTCAACCCCAGTCCTCAAGTTCCCCCCAACAGGTCATGTTTTGGGAATTTCTCTTAGATAAAATAGCTGTCCAAAATACCACGCTATTGACTCTGATTTAAAGCACTTGTGCAAGATAAAGGGTAAACCTGGAAACATGGCCTGTTGTGGGTACTTGAGGACTGAGGTTGAGAACCACTGGTCTAAGAAACCAGAAGCAACGAGTATTTTGTCACTTCCTTTTAGTGGTTTGTAAAAAGCATCAGATCATACTGATTTTGGTATGAGCCAAAGCTTTTAAGGGCACAGGAGACATCTGGGGTCTAATAGACCCCAGATGTCTCGGTAAAAAAGACCCGTCACTGCCTATTGTTATCACAAGGGATGTTTACATTACCTTGTGATAATAAAAGTGATCAAAAAAATTAAAAGTACAGTGTAAAATTAATTTAAAATTTTAAAAAAAATCATAAAATAAAAAAAAATTAAAGCGCCCCCATCCCCCCGTGCTCATGCGCAAAGGCAAATGCATGCGTCAGTCCCGCGTCATGTAAACAGCGATCGCACCATACAAGTGAGGTGTCATCGCAAACATCAGTTGAAGAGCAATAATTCTAGCACCAGAGCTCCTGTCTAAATATAAATTAGTAACCTGCACATGCTTTTAAAGTGTCGCCTATGGATAATATAATTTACGTAGTTTGTCGTCGTATCACAGATGTGTGCAATTTTAAAGCTTGACATGTTTGGTATCTGTTTGCTCCGCATAACAATTTGTCAATTCCCAAAAAGCGAGCTCCCATGACAGAGATCCCACAGGCACAATTTTTGGGGGAATTGACAAATTCAGGCCTCATTGGAGGGGTAGTGCTCTTGTTAGAACAGTGGTTCTCAACCTGGGGGTCGGGACCCCCTCGGGGGTCGAATGACGATTTGCCAGGGGTCACCGAACCCTGGGCTGTTCCCGAAGCCTTTGCTGCTCTCCCAGCCTTTTCGCAGCTGCCCAGTAGGGCTGTTCCTAGAGCCTGTGGCTGCCCACTCAGCCTCTTTGCAGCCACCAATTCAGTTCACGGCATGGTTGGGGGGCAGAGACTAGAGGTCAGCTGACTGGTGAGGAATGTGAAGTGGAAGGGGCTGGAGGAGACCCTATCTCCTGATTTCGGCATAGGTTTCACTGCTATGAGACACCACAAAGTCGGAGACACAGTGAGTAACTCTACCAGTGATTATAGCTGCCATTAAAAGTCCCCACAACAGTTCTCAGATCAGCAGATGACCTTGATCAAAAGCACCTAAGTTGGCTGATCAGAACATTGCCACTCATCCCAACTCCCTGCCAGCACTGCCACTTATCCCATCCCCACCATGAAGTAAGAGAAGGAATAAAAATAGAGAATACATGGAAGGAAGAGGAAAAGAGGGGGAGGAACAAAGAAAAAGGGAGAGAAAGAATAAGAGAAAAAACAAAAAAAGATGGCTAGAGAGAGGGATGGAGAAAATAAAACAAGAAATTAGGATAGAGAGAGATAAAAGGAGAACATCTGTGGTACATCCTAAAATGTACCATAAGGGGTTTTAATACTGTACGAGTGGAAGTGACTCAGGGAATGAGTAAATGTCCTTGGGATAGGGGCGCAAATTACTTGTCTTGCCTGGTGCTGAAAACCCATGCTACAAAAATAATTTTACTATTAGGGGTCCCCACAACTTGGGAGATTTTACCAAGGGGTCACGACACTAGGGAGGTTGAGAACCACTGTGTTAGAAGCATCTCACGATTGGAGATGGCTTGGGCCCATAAGCTAAAGACTTATACCCCTTTTGGCCTCAACATCGATGTAGATGGTAATTCCTTTATCGATAATTCCTAGTCACTTAGGTTTACTGCAGGTCTGTTTTTGATATATCATGTTTGTCCATTTGATTTGAGAATTTCTGAATCCGTGTGGGCCCTAAGATGTCCCACATTATATAATATTTTTATTCACTGTTTGCTGATTTTGTAAGTTCTATCAAGATTTATATCTGTTATTTTCATTTAGAGGGCGCCCCCTCTCACTTCAGGGAGACACTGTAATTATAATCTTAGTCCTCTTATAAATATAATATAGTTGTTTTTGATACTTATTAATGTACATCATGATAGTTCACTAGGGGGTATGATGTAGATTTTTTTTCTAAGTATTAAGTAATGAATTTGTTTGAGTTTTGAGCCAATTTATTTAGGCTAAGGACTTTAGGGACCGTTTATTACAGTGGATCTGCTCTGTTAGCGGTGCATATTTTTAAATTAAATTTTTTATTTTTTTTTATTCTTATTAGGTTTATCTAATTGACATTTTTTATATTTGTATTTTTCTTATTTCCCAGATACATATTTTTGCATATGTGTTTGTGGCTTTGTGCTTAATCAGCTATTTTTATTCCATTTTTGTGTGCTTATCAAGGGCTACGTTATGAAATTATCTAGTTGCCCTTAGTTTTTCCCTTAAGTGGGATGGCGCCTAAGGTATCTCGTCGGAGAGAGCCGGGATCTCTCTATTTAAGCGATGCTTCAGGACGCCGCCCGTATTCCGTGACCACGTCCGTTAGTGACGAAACGACGTAGGGAGGAGGAGCCACGTCCTGATGTCACCGCTACACGTGCAGTCCCGGAAGCTACGGGCTGATCTGGAGCCGGCCGGCTTTTCTTTTTATGCTGATGTTTATCTGCTGATTTGTTCAATACCTCACTCTGCATCACTCTGCTGTGATATATGACGAGGAGTCTTTTGGACGTGATGTCATCTAGTGCCTGCCTATGAGATCCCGGGCTGGGGTTACAGCCGTCTGCTCAGTGCGGTCCCCTATAATCAGGGACCAACTCTCTCTGGTAAGTGGCAGCATTTTCTTGAAGGTGGAGGTCCCATTTATGCATTTTTTTTAACCGCAGCAAGAATTGTCATTACTTGTCACTTTGGGATGTGTTTTTTTCTTTTTATGGACTTTAGTATATCACTCTGTTGCATATTAACTGTATGGACATTGTTCTAATAATTTTTTATGTGTTCGTGTGTTCGGCTCATTGGTGTACTTAAACATCATTTGGGTTCTTTCATTATCTATTCAACATATTTTGTGACACTCATCTGCTGTTTTCACCACACTTTACTAGCGCAACTTTTTTTTCCCTAATGCAATTGCTAATTGCCTGGCTGTTATGCTGAATCTCACTTAAAAAATGTGTGAGCAGGCAGGTTTTATTTTTTATTTTTGAGGTGACAAACTATGTCTCTTCTGCGTTAAAGTCTTATACCTGCCTGTCTACACAGCCAGTTCAGTGTACAATTTCAGCATTTGCCACAAACTCCTGTACGCCGGAGCTGCCTTAATAAATTACTTTAAAAACCTGTGCACTGCGTTTTATTTTTGACACTTTTTTTTTTTAGGTGAATGGATAGGGGTACAATGTATACCCATTCACATAGGGTGGGGGGCTGGGATCTCGGAGCCCCCTTGTTAAAGGGGCTTCCAGATTCCGATAAGCCCCCCAGCCCGCAGACCCTGACAACCAACGGCCAGGGTTGTCGGGAAGAGGCCCTTGTCCTCATCAACATGGGGACAAGGTGTTTGGGGTGGGGGGCGCAGGGCCCCCCTTGCCCCAAGGCACCCACCCCCCCATGTTGAGGGCATGCGGCCTGGTACGGTTTAGGAGGGGGGGAGCACTTGCCGTAAAAACTGCGCAGGGCTCCCCCCCAAAATCCAGACCAGACCCTTATCCGAGCACACAGCCCGGCAGGTCAGGAAAGGGGGTGGGGACGAGCAAGTGCCCCCCCCCCTCCTGAACCGTACCAGGCTGCATGCCCTCAACATGGGGGCTGGGTGCCTTGGAGCAGGGGGGGCCCTGCACCCCCCACCCTAAAGCACCTTGTCCCCATGTTGATGAGGACAAGGGCCTGGTATGCTCTTGGAGGGGGAACCCATGCCATTTTTCTTTTTAATTTGGCCTGGCGTTCCCCTTCAAGATCATCAGAGCACAAGTCGCATACCAAAGTCGGATCAGTTAAAACGGCAATCTGACTTTGATCCGATTTCAGTGATATTCAATGGGCTGAAGTAGGATCAAAGTCAGACCAAAGTAGTGCAGGGAGCATTTTCAAAGTTGGATGACTTGTGTCGGACCAGTTAAGACGGCTCCCATAGGGAAACATTGATTTTCATACGTCATGCGACATGAGCTCCCAATGTCGGAGCATTTGTTGTACCAGTGTGAACCCAGCCTAAGGCACTAAGTGACTTTGATTACCCCCTAATCAGCCACAGAACCTGTGTAATTAATACGTGTTTGGGTTTAAAGGGATGGGGTGCTAACCCTATTGCCGCCCAACCTCTGGCTCCGGCTTGTGAGTTTTGTATCATCTCCTTCTTCTAGTACCTAGATTTTCAGATGCTTTTCAGGTGCTGTTCAGGCGCTTCCCATTCATTTCAATGAAGAGGGCGTTTTTGAGGCACATTTTTTAGCTCTCCAAACGTGCTCCAAAGATGCTGCATGCTGGATTTTTTTCACGGAACTGCCAGCGCACCACTTCAGTGTGAAAGCATTTATTGATTTTAATGGGAAGCATTTCAGGCACTTTTTTTAATGCCAAAGCGCTTGAAAAATTACTCATTGTGAAAGGGGTCTTAAAGCGGACCTTCAGCCATTTTTTCATCCTTCAATCTTTTAAATATTCTGACCATCTTGTTTTAATTTTGGATAGTAAAACATTCTTTTTCTGCCAGTAAATACCTTATACAGCCCACTTCGTGTTTGTAGTCTGGTAAAAAGCCTAGGCTTATGACATAATGAACAGCTCTCTCTCACTCTCGTGAGAGTTTTCCAGGAAGGGAGGGGGAATGAGTCATAAGAGGGCCAATGAGAGCTGCAGGGCTGCAAAGCTGGAGGTGTGCCTCTGTGTGTCTGTTTAAATCCTGGAAGTGGACAGGCAGCAGCTTCAGCAGCCCACAGTAAAAATGGCTGCAGCCAGACTTAGTGGAGGGAGATTTCTGCAGGATATTTGGCAAGTACAGAATCACAGTATATATAAAATAATATGCAAAATGGTTAGAGGGAAGCTTCAGAATGGCAAAGATGTTTTTATTACAAATTGTGTGAGCAGACTGCAGTTCCTCTTTAAAGGGGTCGTAAACCTTTGTGTTTTTTCACCTTAATGCATCCTATGCATTAAGGTGAAAAAACGCCTGGCAGTGACCGCTCCCCCCCGCCCCCCTGTTTTACTTACCTGAGCTCTGGAACTTGACCCGACGGGGACGCGCTAACTGTAACTGTAAGGTCCATCCAGCCAAATCTTGCAGTTATTAGGCCCCTCAGAAGGGTGCTGATTGCAATAGTCCATAAAACAGTAATTTAAGCACCCTACAATGGGGATGCCAAGAAAGGGCACTAGGGTGAACACAGGGGCAAATTAGGGTTAGCTGAAGTCAGTCTTTCATCCTTATGAGATGAGTGGGAAGGCCTACAAGTACCTCCTGCCAAAATAGATGAAGGAGATGGGTGGGATTTCTCCAACCTACATCCTGCCAAAATAGATGAAGAAGATGGGTGGGATTTCTCCAACCTACATCCTGCCAAAATAGATGAAGAAGATGGGTGGGATTTCTCCAACCTACATCCTGCCAAAATAGATGAAGAAGATGGGTGGGATTTCTCCAACCTACATCCTGCCAAAATAGATGAAGAAGATGGGTGGGATTTCTCCAACCCAAGGTAGGAACATACTCTGGCCACCCAAAGACAGCCGTACTACAGCTTCTATGAATGAAACAGGATCTATGAATGGAGCACTGGCAAATGATTGAAAGGTCCATCTCCTCCATTTATAAATCAAGTTTCATTCAGAGAAACTGTAGTATCAGCTTTATGAATAAAGGAGGTGGGAAGAAAGGGCAGGCATAGTGGGTTATGTAATCTTTATTTGAAAAAAAAAATTGCATCATACAAAAGACATAAAACAAACCCATAGAAAAGAATAAAAATGTACAGAAAGAATCCTCGTTGGTGTCATACGCATTACTCAACTGAATGATTAGATAAAGGAGGGCAAAAAAAGGGGCAAAGGGAACCTCATAATTCAACTATATCATATGAACACGACGACATGACATGACATGACGTTAAAGATGACTCAGACCCCCAAACAAGGATAAGAAACTGAGGAGAAGCAAGAGGTAAAAGCAGGGCTTTTTTTCAGCGGGAACGTGGGGGAACTCAATTCCGGCACCTCCAGCACTGAATGTATGTAATAGCATGGGGTGTGGGGTGTGCTGGAGGGTCTATTGATGTTGGCTGCTTGGGGATCTAGTGTCACTGGTGGGGATCTGATTTTGTGTGAGGGTCTATTGTTGCTGATGGGGAATCTGTTGTTGCTGGGGGTCTTATGTTGCTGGAAGGGATCTACTGTTGAGGGAGAGGTCTATTTTTACTGGCTGCTGGAGGATCTATTGATGCTGGCTGCTGAGAGATCTGTTGTTGCTGCTGGGGGGTCCAAGGTTGCTTGGGTGTGATATTTTGTTGTGGGTAGTTCACTGTTGCTGCAGGGAATCTATTGTTGTTGGGGTGGAGTCCATTGTTGCTGGCGGAGTCTATTGTTGTATGGGGATCTATTGCTGGGATTCTATTGTTGCTGGCTGCAGGGGATCTATTTTACTGCTTTTCTTTTTGTCATCAACATGTTCCATACAAATGATTTAGCACCACAAAATGATACTTGGTTCTGTATTCTCTAAACGGGGCAGTACTGGTAGGTGGGTAGGGGGTGGAATCAAGGGACGGTGGTCACAGGTGGGTAGGGGGCAGAGACAAGGGGTGACTCAGACGGGGGGAGTTCCTGCACCCATTCTCCCAGAAAAAAAGTCCTGGGTAAAAGTATATAAAACAAAACCAAATAAAGTAAACAAAACATATTAAGGCACCATTCCATGAAAAACTCGGGCCCATACCAGGTGTGTGGGTATAGTGGCCAGTCTGTTTCATTTAAGGATCGGGAACCCCCACATTCCCAACCCCATCAACAGGAGGGGTTGCAACATGCGAAGACCCCTGAGAGCTTGGTGTGACTTTACTAGTATACTGTATTCAAGTGGCCCAAATACTATAAAACTTGTCATAGCGGTCTCTACACTTCGCCATCCATTCCTCTGCAGCCGTTATATTATTCACTAAGATAATCCATTCAGCACATGTAGGAATTTGTGGACTCTTTCAATATATCAGATTTAACCTTCTGGCCGCATTGAGTAAGTGAGACAATGCGGACTTGCGATACTGGCTGAGAGGAATGGTAGGGACGTGCAGCAAAGATTCCAATGGGAAGTCAGGGATCTCAATGTCAGAATGGCCTTAATCTGAGCTTGTCTATCTAGCCAGAAGGGGTGTATCTTAGGGCACTCCCAACAAATGTGGAGGAATGAGCCCCTGAGGCCGCATTCCCTCCAGCAAGTGTCAGATACAGATGGGTATATCCTGGCCAGCTTAGAGGGAACTCTATACCACTGGTTTAGTATCTTAAAACTATTTTCCTGCATTTTCGTGTCCACCAAGCTCATATGCGTGAGACGGTAAAGATGGTCCAACTGTGTTTCAGTAAAGACATGCTGAAGGTCCCTCTCCCACTCCCTTATGTATACAGGCTTCACCCTGCTCTGCAACAAATATAGTAGCTCATACAGCACAGATATAGTGTGTGGAATAGCAAAGGTAGACAAACAGAGCCGTTCAAAGGGGGACGGATATCTTGGGGTAGGCTACAAACAAAGTGTTGGAGCAGTCTATAGCGCCATTCGTCCATGGGGAAAGATACATTATGTATTCTCAATGTGGCCAGTGGCAATAAACCCTGGTCTTGGATAAATCTGCTACATCTCGTCTCTACATCGGCTGACCAAGCCCTGAAAAATGAGGGATATTCCCCCCGGAGTGAACCAGGGGAAGCCTCTCAAGGGAGCCAGGGGGGAAATCAAAGGGGCAAGTTGTCTTTTCTCTTTCAAGGCGTCCCAGGTTGCTATGACATGGATGGCCAAGGGAGAGGCAAGTGCGGAGAGTCCCATGAAATCCCGGGGGATCCAAGGGGCATGTGAGTAAGTTGCGGCCCACTAGGAATTTATCAAGCGGGACCCTAGTCGGGTACTCTTGATGAGTGCTTGTAACATCTCCATTAGTGTTCTTAACCCCCACTGCAACAGAAGATTATGGTGGCGTGGGGGGGGGGGGGATAAGAGGAGGAAGATTTCTGCTAAATAAGAACATATCAGTACATGGGACACATCTCAGTCAAGTTAAATAATGTCCTTTGTGTTTAAAGGCTTCAAAGTGACCCCCATTTTAATAGATATTTACATTTTATTACTTTCTACTTCCTGGATATTTCAAGGCACTGGTGAGGTAACAAGTGCCTCACAGCTGCTTCTGGAAAGCCTACGTCACTAGTGCTTCCTGGGAGAGCTTGTGTGATATCTTACTGAATTTCACAAATTCTTCTGAGCTCTTGAGGCTTGTGGCTTTAGCAACATGAGTAATGACTAAGCAAACCTGAAGTGTGTGAAAAGCCTCTACCAGCTCTCTGTTTTTGTCAACACTTAGGGTGTTCTTAATAAAAGAATTCTGATCGACTGCGGAGTGCAGCCATTTCTTCTATTATTATTTAACAACATGAGTGTTGGGTAGCTTAATGCCGCTTAGGTTTTCAAAGCCACAGTAGGGACAGACCACCAATTTACAAATTCCCTCTGAAATGGGAAATGTTTTACTCTCGACTGGGACCCTTCAAGGTGTTTCCAGTCTGCATAGAAGAAAATCTCAAATAGCAGGGATAGTTGAAACGTCTTAGGAGCTTTAGGAGCCCAAGAAGGCTCCAAGCCTGGGACAGCAGGCTGATTTGCCAGATGCAGGGTAGAACGCTAAAAGGTTTGAAACAGGTTTGAAACAACTCCAGTAAATTTGAGATTATGGCAGGAAATGGTGGCGTCTAGAAACATACAGTCTTTAGAGATAGACTGCTGGGAGTCTGAATCTGAGTCAGAGATGGTGACAGGGACAAAAGGCCTTGCCTGAACTAAGGGTTCATGAGGGTCAGAGACAAATTCTACAGGGAAAGGCAATGGAGCACGCTTGGAGCTTTTGCAGGGTGCCCTAATAACTAAGCACATACAACTAAAAAGTCCTCAGTGGACCTGGAGGTTTCTGTGGATGCAGGGGAGAACGCATTAGCTGAGAGAGCTAAGAAGGTTTCTGAAGATGACAACCCTATAATAACAGAGGTCTTGGGTTACAGATTACAGTCACTGACTCCTTCTGGGGATAATGGGTAAATGCCCCCAGAAACACTACGGAAGTATGGGCAGAGTTCATCTGTGGCAATGGAATGGTCTATGCTGAATCTTAGCAAAGAAATTTGCTTCCGCCAACAGTAATGCAACTAGGTCCAAACATGAAACAAGGCCTCAGGTACTTACAAACCTGGGAAGCTGGTGCTGATGATGGTTTCAGGCCAGATCACTGTGGGTGGGCAATAGAAGCAAACTGGAGAATGAAGATCCACATGAATCTTCATGACCAGAAGCAGCAGCGGGGTGATGCTTCCTCCAGGTTGAATGGTGTGAAAGAAAGCATGGAGTGCACACGTCGCTCCACCCAGCAGATGACATTAGTACTCGGTCCCTTGGTCTTAACCCTTACAGACAGTAACAGGAATTTTGAAAGGCATCCAGTGGAGTAAACAGAGAAATAGCTCCTGGTGCTTTAAAGTGTTTCTAAAGACTAGGTGTTTTTGACTTTAATGCATTTCCTGCATTAAGTTGAAAAACGCTCCACTAACTATTTCCCTCCCCTCCTTCTCTAAACACTTACCTGAGCCTGCCAGTGATCCAGCACTGTGCCTGACTGCAGTCTTCTCTCCCCTCTCTTCCTCTTCTCACCGGAATTAGGAGTCATTGTGTCACGGTCAGGGGTCAGGCTCAGTGACCAGTAGCTATAGCGGTAGAGAGACTCCCACCAACCAGCAGTGCTAATTTTGTCGAGGAAAATATTTTCGTAGACAAAAGTAACACTATTTTATTGGACTAAAATATGACTAAAACTAAAACAATTCAGATGACTAAAATACCACTAATGCCGCGTACACATGATCGGACTTCTCATTGGAAAAAGATATGACAGCTTTTCCAATGGGATTCCGCTCAAGTTTGCCTTGCATACACACGGTCAAGCAAAAGTTCGTTGAACTTACGACCGGTAAGAACGCGGTGACGTACAACACTACGACGAGCCGAGAAAATTAAGTTCAATGCTTCCGAGCATGCGCCAAATTGTTTCCGAGCATGCGTAGGAATTTTGCACGTCGGAGTTGCCACAGACGATCGCATTTTCGGATAGGAACTTTTCCTGACCGAAAAAATTGAGAACATGCTCCCAATCTTTTGCTGGCTGGAATTTAGCCAGCAAAAGTCCAATGGAGCATAAACACGGTCGAATTTTCCGACGAAAAACTCTCATCAGTCTCTTGCGGGCCGAAATTCCGATCATGTGTACGTGGCATAAAACTAAAATGGCATTTTAGTCGTATTTTAGATATCTGAATCGTTTTAGGCTGTCCCCTCCATCCGGGACTCTACGCACGGCTCTGTCCTCTATATTATATACTACACACTGGTTACTAAAGGCAGTACCCTTTTGGGTCTTAGATCTTCCTTCACCCTCTGGACAAACTGTCTTACTGGTTGAGCTTTTTAGCTTTGCCAGTTTGGACTGTTGTGATTTTGTGAGTTTACCTCCTATCACAAACTGCGTTTTCAACTACAAATCCCGGTTACTATGGTTATCATCCACTGTTAGTTTGAGGCCTGTTCAGCCATTGAATTCTATGATTTCAATATTGGGGATTCTCTGTCTGTTTTATTCATACATGACCCCCTATATAAAATATATTACTTTGAAAAATTCCTGTACTATATCTGTAAGCTCCTGAACAAGCGCAATTGTGCACGCAACATGTAGAGTGAATAATCGTCTTGCAACCTCATACTGTAACTCAACCACTCCATGCACTTTATTAATTTTGGATGCTGCTACTGGTTATTTCTAATTTCATTCCATTGGATTAGAATATAATATTTGGAGGTGTTACTTGAATCCTTGGGGTCATGCATTAATATGATGTGTTTTTGTTTTATGTTTTGTAAAATATTATTTTAACTTTATCCAATTAAAATTCAAATTTTTGAACATTTTTTATAAAACTTCAGCTAACAGCTAAATCTGTGTCTGTAGTGCATGTTCAAAACCTAATACCATACATAATAACTTGTTATTCGATTTTTACTCCAGGAGTATATAATGAGTTTGTCAGTTCTAGAAAAATGCTTTTTTCCCTAAACGTAAGCCTATAATAAGGCTTACCAGTAGGTACTGGAAATATCTTCTAAACTTGTACGGTTTAGGCACTTTATTCATTTTGGATGCTGCTACTGGTTATTTCTAATTTCATTCCATTGGATTAGAATATAATATTTGGAGGTGTTACTTAAGTCCTTGGGGTCATGCGTTAATATGATGTGTTTTTGTTTTATGTTTTGTAAAATATGATTTTAACTTTATCCAATTAACATTCTAATTTTTGTACATTTTTTTATAAAACTTCAGCTGACAGCTAAATCTGTGTCTGTAGTGCATGTTCAAATCCTAATACCATAAATAATAACCTGTTATTCGATTTTTACTCCAGGAGTATATAATGAGTTTGTCAGTTCTAGAAAAATGCTTTTTTCCCTAAAGGTAAGCCTATAATAAGGCTTACCAGTAGGTACTGGAAATATCTCCTAAACCTGTACGGTTTAGGAGATATACACCACATACGCCTACGCTGACATCATCTGCGCATGCGCACTGAAAAAAGGGCACGATCGTGCCAGTGCCGTGACCGTCGGCTCCCTTGACCTCGCGCACCTCCAGCCAGTAGCAGGGCAGGAGTCCACAGCCCCAGAAGGAAGAGGGGTTGAAGATGGAAGCGATTTCATAGCGGGGACAGCGGGGACATTGCAGGCTTCTTCTGCAGGTAAGTGGCATACTAGCCCATTATGCTTTTACTTTGCAGGGAACAAAGAGGAAGTAAAACCCGTCCTCTTTAAATAATGTAATAAAATTTAACTAAATCAATTAGATTTTAAAAGACTAAAATGTACTGGAGATTTTAGTCGACTATAATGTAATTGAGATTTTAGTAGACTAAAATATGACTAAAACAATTCAGATGAATAAAATACAACTAAAACTAAAATGTCATTTTAGTCAAAAGACTATGACTTAAACTAAATCGAAATTTGACGTCAAAATTAACACTGCCAAACCAGCAGGATAGGTATACAAACAGGTGACCCTGGTGGATGACACTGGCTCACGTGGTGAGGGGTCTAAGTACTAATACCAAGTATTCACCAGAGCTCCTGATGGTGAAGATGGGTTTTGCAGCGTGTTAGTACCAGGTTGTAGTCATCGGGATCGCCCCACCAAGAGGTGAGCAAGCCAGGGTCCAGTAGCAGATATAGCAGGTAGGGATCAAACGGAGGGGTAGTTAGTAAACAAGCCAAAGGTCAGTAATAAATGGTCACAGATTGGGATCAAGCAGAATTGTAGTCGAGGAACAAGCCAAAAACTTGTAAAGGAGATACAGATGGCGCAAAGAGTGACAAGAGCAAGATATTGGCTGGAGAGAGCACAATAATCTGGCAAACAAGAAGTGCAAAGATTGGAAGTTCATGGGAGGAGTAAAGGGTTTAAGGTTCAGCAGAAGCAAGGCAGGATTGTCAGACAGGGTACTGTCCAGCATCTCAGGTGACTTAGCAAGAAGAGACATTGAAAGACACATGCAGAGGTCGCAGGTTTACAACTTGGTCCCGACACATTGGCTCCTGCTGCTGTCAACCAAATGGTGTGAGGAGAGATCAGGGTGGAGCCAAGCTGCATTGTCTGTGTCAATGGACACAGGCAGCAAAGCTTGGGAGCGAGCCTGTTGGTGTACCCCCATAGCAAATGGCTTGCTATGGGAACACACAATGAAGAGGAGGAGCCTGGAGAGCCAGCAGGGGACCCCCAGAAGAGGAGGTCTGGGGCAGCTCTATGCAAAACCATTGCACAGAACAGGTACATAGAACACGTTTGTTATTTTAATTAGAAAAATGATTGGCTTTACAATCATTTTAATTTGAACTACCTTATTCAGAAGGAGTCTTCAGAAACAATGCATCTCCGAGACAGGCTGTGCCATAACTTTGGACCTAGAAAGCTTTCCTCAACTAACTAAAATAGTATACTTAGGTCTGGAAATGTCAGGGCTGGGCTCAGCCCTTCCTTCTCTCAGCTGGCCACTCAGCTGTCGGCTAATTGCCAGCTCCTATCTCTCCACAGTTACTCACCTGTTGATGATATCCTGCTCGTCAGTCCTGCCTACTTAAGCCGTTTAGCCCAGAAGATCTCTGCCTTCGCCTTGGTCAACATCACAGAAACTATCTCCTAAGTTCCTGTTTAAGACTTGTTTGGCTGACATCCCTGCTTGCTCCAGATCCTGCTTGCTGTTCCACTACATTGATACTTGTCTTTCTGGCTTGGCTGACTATCCATTCTGGTTACCAAACTTTGGCGATGTTTTGACTATGTTTGTTCTATTTACCTTTATTATTAATCAAGTGTGATTTAACTTTAACTTCTGTCTCGGTCTGATTCATGGTTTCTGATAGTAGACGAACGCCATGAATTCAGAAGATGCAGTCAATCCACCTGTTGGTAATATTTTTTCCAGATTAGATGAACAGGATCACCGCATGGATCAGTTTGCCATGGCGTTACAAATGTTTCTGAGTCACACAGCTCACCTGGAATCACTGTAACCGCTCCGGTACAACCTGTGTTGCAGGCCATCCCTGCTGCTGCTCCAGGCTCTGTGCAGGCACCCGCCTCGAGTATTACCTCTATAAGAGGTATGTCTGGTTCCGCTCCACTTCCCCAGTGATATGGGTGCGATCCAGTCAAATGCAGAGGGTTTCTCATCCAGGTTGAGATATACTTTGAGATGCTGCCCCAGGCATTTCCCACGGACAGAAGCAAAGTAGGTTTTGTGATATCTTTGCTTTCTGAGAGAGCCTTGGCCTGGGCAAACCCTCTATGGAGATGTAAAAACGGTAAAAGGGTATTTGACATTCCCGCACACTCCGCTTCTGCTGCCAAGTGCCTCATGTCCATCGCACAGAGTACGAGAACTGTTGCCGACTACGCCATTGAATTCCGTACTCTGGCAGCAGAGGTTGCGTGGAACAATAAGGCCCTCGTGGCTGCTTTTTCTCATGGTCTCTCGGATACCATCAAGGATGAGATAGCAGCCCTTGATATACCCACTGAGCTGGAGAAGTTAATCACGTTTGCCATCCTCATTGACTCCAGATTTAGAGAAAGGCTCTCTTTTAAGGAGCGCTTGCGGAAGCCTCCTGTACGTTTGTCTCCGAGCTTTGCAGTCCCACCCTTGCCTCCCTCGCCTCCCATGCCTCCTGGTACCGAGTTGGTCAGTGAAAGTGAACCCATGCACTTGGGTTTCACGCGTCTCACTGCAGATGAGAGAACCTTTAAGAGGAGGGAGAGATTGTGCCTGCATTGTGGCCAGGCAGGTCACTTTTTGAAGTCTTGTCCTACCTGTCCAGGGAACGCCCGAACCTTGAGGTCCTGTCATGGACAGACCTTAGGTGTCGTTGTTTCATCCCCAGTTATCCAGAAGGATAAGCCCCTGGTTTTGGTCACCCTTTCATGGGCTGAGTCGTCCGTCGAGATACAGGCTCTATTCGACTCTGGGGCTGCAGGTCTGTTCATTGATGCTGCATTTGTATCGAAGCACTCGATTCTGCTGCAGCTGTGTGACACTTCACTTGCCATTGAGGCTCTTGATGGGAGACCTCTATAGCCTGCCCATGTGACTCATGAGACTGTTCCATTGTCCATGGCCATAGGGGCTCTTCACCATGAGATAATCCAATTCCAAGTTATTTCCTTACCTAACTTTCTGCTGGTTATTGGTTATCCTTGGTAACAATGGCACAACCCCTCTTTTGATTGACTCCGTGCTAAGGTTCTCTCCTGGTCGCCACAATGCAGTAAGACATGCTTCCAGAAGGTAGCCAAGGTCCTGTGCACCTCTTCACTCTCCTCCCTGCCAGAGGATTACCGCGATTTTAGCAATGTCTTTGACAAAGGTCAAGCCAGTAGTTTGCCTCCACACTGGACGTATGATTGCGCAATTGACCTTCAACCTGGTGCCATACCCCCTCGTGGCCTGGTTTACCCTTTGTCGGTCTTGGAGGATAAGGCCATGGAGGAGTATGTTGCAGACGCACTTTCTCGAGGTTTTATCCGCAAATCCCAGTCTCCTGCTGGTGCTGGTTTCTTCTTTGTGATGAAGAAGAGTGGTGAAAAGAGACCTTGTATTGATTATAGGGGTATCAATCGTTTCACGATTAAGAATGCCTATCCGATTCTGTTGATTACGGAGTTATTTGACCGCCTCAAAGGAGCAACGGCAAAGCTTGATTTGAGAGGGGCATACAATCTCATGAGGATTAAGAAGGGGGACGAGTGGAAAACTGGGTTTAATACCAGAACAGGCCATTATGAGTACCTCATAATGCCTTTTGTCCTTTATAAGGCTCCAGCATAATGTCCTCCGAGATTTGTTGCAGTTATGTGTGGTGGTTTATCTCGATGATATCCTCATATTTTCCAAGTCCCTGGAGAGCCATCACACAGATGTCTGTCGTGTGCTTCAGAAACGAAGAGAGAACAATCTCTATTGTAAATTGGAGAAGTGCGAATTCCATCGTGAACAGGTTAAATTCCTGGGGTATGTCATTTCCACTGCTGGTTTTTCGATGGACCCAGAGAAAATTTCAGCAGTCCTACAGTGGCCCCGACCCGTGGGTTTACGTCCTCTGCAGCGTTTTCTGGGCTTTGCCAACTATTATCGGAAATTTATTCGTAACTTCTCGTCTCTGGTCAAGCCCCTGACTGATATGACCAGAAAGGACCGTAACCCACAGAGTTGGTCTCCGGAGTCCATTAAGGCCTTTGAGAGTCTCAAGCCTTTGTTTCTGCTCCTGTGTTGGCACATCCTGATCCTACGTTACCTTTTATCCTTGAGGTTGATGCTCCTGAGACTGGTATTGGCGCCCTTCTGTCTCAACGTCCTACCTCTGAGAGAGCTATGCATCCTTGTGGCTACTTTTCCAAGAAATTGTCACCTGCAGAGTGCAATTACGAGATTGGTGACAGAGAGCTGTTAGCGATCATTTTAGCCCTGAGAGAATGGAGACATCTCCTCGAAGGTATTACTGTACCGGTTCTCATTCTTACTGACCATAAGAATCTCACATTCTTGTCTGAGGCTAAACGCCTCTCTCCCAGAAGGTTTTCTTGTCAAGTTTCAATTACATTGTCTCATTCTTACCCGGTAATAAGAATGTAAGGGCTGAGGCTTTATCACAACAATTTTCCTCCACTTCCAAGATGGAGTCGGTTCCGGTTCCTGTGATTCCTCCTGATCGTATTCTGGCTACAGTTCGTACCAGTCTCACTTCTCCTTTGGGTGACAAAATTCTTGCTGCTCAGGTCCATACTCCTCCTGAGAAACCTTGTGACCACTGCTTTGTCCCAGAGAGTCTCCGTACTGCCGTGCTCCAGACTTACCATTCTCCCAAGGCTGCTGGCCATCCTGGGAAGAATCAACGCTTTTGGGCCATTTCCCAACAATTCTGTTGGCCTAGTCTACATGCTGATGTAATTGCCTTCATAGCTGTCTGTTCCGTGTGTGCTCAGAGTAAGACTCTAAGACACCTTCCAGTGGGCGTCCTACAACCCATACCCAATGGAGAGAGGCCCTGGACCCACCTGTCTATGGATTTCATTGTGGAGTTACCCAACTCCGAGAGCAACACAGTAATCCTTATGGTGGTTGACTGATTCTCAAAAATGTCTCACTGTATTCCACTTAAGTTGCCCACTTCTAAGGAACTGGCTTCCATTTTTCCTTGAGAGATCTTTCGCTTACATGGGCTACCCAAGGTGATTGTCTCAGACAAGGGTAATCAGTTTGTGTCCCGGTTCTGGCGAGCCTTTTGTGCACAGTTGGGAATTCAGCTTGCTTTGTACCCTGCGTATCACCCGCAGTCTAATGGGGCCGCAGAACGAGCCAATCGGTCCTTGGAGCAATTCCTACGTTGCTATATTTCTGACCATCATAACAACTGGTCACACCTAGTACCATGGGCAGAGTTTGCTCACAATAGTGCCTTGAATTCTGCTTCCCAATTGTTCCTGTTTATGGCGAACTATGGTTTCCAACCCTCCATGTTGCCTGACTCATTTGTTCCGCAGAGTATTCCTGCGTTAGAGGAGCATCTTCGTGGTCTTCGTTCCACTTGGGCATAAGTCCAGGAGGCTTTGCGACATGCTAATGATAGGTACAGACTCCATTCTGACCGCAGACGCCTGCCTGTGCCTTCCTACCAGGTTGGGGACAGGTTCTGGCTGTCATCTCGCAATCTCCGACTTCGTGTTACCTCTCTGAAGTTCGCACCTCGGTTTATTGGGCCTTTCCGTATTCTTCGCAGGATTAACCCAGTGGCTTACGTGTTAGACCTTCCTTCTGATATGCGTATCTCAAATGTATTTCATGTCTCCTTATTAAAACCTTTGGTCTGCAACCGCTTTACCACCTCAGTGCCACGTCCTCACCCTGTACAGGTTGAGAACCATGAGGAGTATGAGGTACAGTCCATTGTTGACTCCCGTAGGTTCCGTGGGTGCATACAGTACCTGGTGCATTGAAAGGGGTACGGTCCGGAGGAATGCTCTTGGGTCTCATCCTCAGACGTACATGCCCCTCTCCTCCTCCGAAATTTCCATAGACGGTTTCCCCTCAAACCAGGTGGTCCTCCGAGGGGGAGGGGTCATTGAGGAGGGCGTACTGTCAGGGCTGGGCTCAGCCCTTAATTCTCTGAGCTGGCCGCTCAGCTTTTGGCTAATTGCCAGCTCCTATCTCTCCAATGTTACTCACCTGTTGATGATATCCTGCTCATCAGTCCTGCCTACTTAAGCTGTCCAGTCCAGAGGATCTCTGCCTTCGTCTTGGTCAACATCACAGAGACTATCTCCTGCGTTCCTGTTTAAGACTTGCTTGGCTGACATCCCTTCTGGCTCTAGATCCTGCTTGCTGTTCCACTACACTAATCCCCGACTTTCTGGCTTGGCTGACTATCCGTTCATGGTTTCTGACAGGAAAGCCCCACAATGCAGAGCCCAGTGTCCGAAGTTCACATTACAAGCTAGCGCTACATGTCTAGTCCAGCAGGGTCCAGGTACCTTCACAGTTAGGCTGGGAAATCACCAACCCCAACAGCGTGGACCAGCTAAAACAGCAGTATAGCGAAGAATCTTGAATAAAATCACAGAGGAAAACATCCACAAAGTGAAGAAGGCCAACTAAAAATAAACTTTTCTCAGCAGAGCCGGAGAAATCCAATATTCTAGGACACTAGCAAATGCTGAGTAGAGGAGAAGTTTAAAGTGATTGTAAAGGCTTGTTTTTTTTTGTTTTTTTTTTTAATAACAAACATGTTATACTTACCTCCTCTGTGCAGCTGGATCCTCCTTTTCTCTGGCCCCTCTTCGCTGCTCCTAGCCCCTCCCTCCTTTGGGTGCCCCTCAGCCAGCAGCTTGCTACATGGGGCACCCAAGCCGAGTCAGAGCCCAAAACCCAAATGTATATGAATTCCCTTGATGTGTCCCTCAGTAGATGAAAAACAAGGTAAAAATAGAATTAGGCTGGGATCACACTGCAGACGGATGCGGATCGCAGCAGGGGTCCGGTACGTCCCTGTTCTCCATTTCAGGGACGAATCAGGCACACATTTTTGCCTGAATTTTGCCCTGAAATGGAGCCAAAGACGCACAGGACTCCTGTGCAAGCCGCTCCGCAGCCGCAGCGGAGATATGTGAACCTGCTCTTTAGAGAGCCGGTCACAATCTCCTGTCACGGGAATTGGATGTGGGGAAACCCACATCCAATTTGCAATGGTGTGAACCCAGCCTTAATTAATTTTAATACATTGTAACTATGCTTGGCAACAAAATAATCTTCACCATTTGTATAGAAACTAATGTTTACAATTTCTGTCCCTGATTATAATTTGATCTTTGCTTTTGTATATCTGCTGGGAACAACTGGTCGCCTAGTAACACAAATACAAACAACAACAGAAAGACACTTTTTTTGTTTAATGTTAAAGCTTGTGAGATCAAACAACAGTTCTTGCAGTAATAATAGTTAGAAAATTGATTCTTTTATATGCAAAACAATAGAGTTGGAATTAACAATACGGAACATCTTTCATACATGCATTCCTAGTTATCTTTTATACAAACATCTGGCTTTTTTTGATCCTTTATTTTTGCTTTTTTTTTTTTTTTTTTTTTTGAAGGACAAGGTAATAACAGGAAAAATAACCTTCACAACACAAGCGATTTGAGAAGCCTGATCTTCTTCATAATACAATAAATAATCTTTACAAAAACAAAAGAAAAAGAAATTCCGACTGTACATGCCAGACAAATAGCAGAAGTTTGTTAAAAAAACAATTCATACAAAAACGATTAAAGCCCATTAAACATTAGTGTTAATCTACCGTACTGTATATTTACACCAAGATATTAATATACTTTGTGTTTGTTGTGCTGGTATTTATGGTGTTATTTGGATAGTGAGCTGTATTGGATTGGCCAAGTAATTCAATTTTAGTTTCATTTGACCATAACATCTTTTTCAATGTGGTCTCAGAATCTTCAAGATGCATAATATTCTGTTATTGAGGTGTTTCTCTGCAGCAGGGACTGGAGCACTTGTCAGGATAGAAGAAAAATGGATGGTGCAAAATACTGTCAAATTCTTGATGAAAATCTTCTGCCCTCTGCCAGAAAGTTGTCAATGGGAAGAAGGTTTACCCTCCAACATGACAGTCACCCAAAGCACACAGCAAAAATGACCACACAGTGGTTGAAGGAAAAAACGGTGAATGTCCTTACATGGCTTAGTCATAGCCCAGACTTAAACCTCATTGAAAATCTGTGGAATGACTTTAAGACTGCAGTCCACAAACGGTCACCATTAAATGTAGCTGAACTTGAGCAGTTCTGCAAAGAAAAGTGGGAAAATATTGCAAAGTCTAGATATGCAAAGTTAGTAGACATATATCCCAACAGACTAAAGGTTGTAATAAGGCAAAAGGTGGTCCAACAAATACTGACATAAGGGGGTGATACTTTTTCTTTTTTTTCTCACATGTTGGTGTTATATCTTTCACTTGGATGTTACATGTTGCACTAGCAAATACGGCTGGATAAAGCAAAAATGGTGTCTGTCTTCATATCAGGCTGCAAAGCAACAACATGTGATTATTTTAAAAGGGGGTGATTCTTTTCTACACCCACTGTATCTTGCTATCATCCCTCTAATGCAGTGGTGTCCAACTGAAAGGTGCCCAATGATCACATTTGCATCCACAAGTCAAGTGGAGAATTGCATCCAAAGCAACTATTTTATTTTTTTTACAATTTTCAATTGGCCATGGATTACAAGGATTTGCAGTGTGAGGTTGAGTGGCGAGGGGGGTGTACAAGATGAGTTGTGAGGCAGGAGAATGGGGTGAAAGGAAAAGATGCATTGTGAGGCAGGGCTTAAGGTGGGTGGGAAAAATGTGCTGTGGACAACGGGGTTTGGAGGTATGAGAGCTGGGGGCAAAGTGAGTGCCAGGTATATGCTGCAAGTTGAGGGGCAAGTTGGGTGGGAGGGACAAGCTGTGTCCCAGGGAGTAAGGTAAGTGGGAGAGAAGCACTGTTAAGCAGGTGGAGAGGTGGGTGAGAGTGATGCTCTGTGAGCTGGGATGCTAAGTAAATAGCAGGGGGCAAGGTAGGAGGCAGCTGCTGTAGCCTTCTTTCCCTAGCTCTCTTACCCCCTGCAGCCTTCCTTCTACAGCTCCATGGCCTCACTAGAGCCTTTCTCCCCCAGTTCCCTTGCACTCCTATAGCCTTCTTCCCCCAGCTCAGTGTCCCAACTGCAGCCATTCTTCCCCAGCTCCTTGACCCCCATGTAGCCTTCCTACCCCATCTCCCTGACACCCCTGTAGTCAGGGCCAGTGCTACCACTAGGTAAACTAGGTAGCCGCCTAGGGCGCACTGCTGCCTAGGGTGCCTGGTCACTGGTGTTCCTACTCTCTTCTCTGTGCAGCAAGCAACTAAGTCTCAGCATCAGCAGGCAGCCGCCGCTCCATTCGCACATAGTGTCAGAAGCACAGCGGCGGCGGAGACTGGCAGAGTGCAGGGGCGGTGACTGGCAGGAGAAGAGGAGGGAAGAGAGAGGAGAAGGAGGACACCTCCTCCATGGGCGGCACAGACCGGTGAGACCCCTTCCGCCCACAACATGTCTGCTTCCTCCCTGCTCACTTTCAGAGGACTACAAGGGGGCGTGTCACACCGCTGGCTGAGCTGAGGGGAGGGATAGAAGCTAGCGGTCTTACAAACAGGATGTCAGCAGGCAATAACGGTTTTTCAGCAAGTTCAGCAGCCTATTACAGAGGAACTACAGAGTTCAGAAGAACATGGATGGCAAAGTTGTGAGTTCTGCTTGAATAGCAGCTATGGATCCACCCACTGCCCTGTGCAGTCAACCAAAAGTAAAGCAGAGCTAATGGGGGAACTAGTCTCTCTGTCCATCAGGCACCACCCATCCCAGTACAAATGTCCTCAGCCATGTGCCTGTCAGTGTGACGAGTGCAGTAGCTGGGCTGGAGTGAGTGACTTGAAGAAGGAAAGTCCAGTGTGGACAGGTATAGGATTTGGGCAACCTATTCATTTTAGTAGGCTGCCCTATATGTGGCAAAGTAGCTCATGCAGCTCTTTGCTGCGTTGAGCCTTAGGTGCTTTTTCTTTTTTTTTTTTTGCCACATCAGATAACTTTGTCAAGAGACTGACTTCAGCCTGATATTCATGTACGTCTCTAATCAAGTCTCATCATTGTGGCTTGTCGCAATTTCCCTTTTTTTTTTTTTTTTTAAGTGCTTTTTCAATTCAGAAAGACATACATCTGCTTGCTACATTTGGGGTGCCAATTACCTGTTCCTGCCCACGCTATAGCTTAAAGATGGCTACAGTCTAGCTCTCTAGTTGTGGAGCATCGAGCATGCTCAGTGACAGCTGTGTCCTTTGGACAGCTTCACGGTAAAGGGCCAAACACAGCAGCCCTTTACCATGTGATCCGCTATGTCCAATCACAGCTGATGATATGTAACAGACTTGCTGGTTATCGTCATTCCTTTCCTCACACGCTGTCTCTGCGTGAGGAAAGGAGAGCCAATAACTGGTAAGTCTGACAGGGCACAGTAAGTACATTTTTTGCACTGATCAGGTCACTAATCATCAGTGTAGCCCCATCAGTGCAGTTTATCCGTACTCATCAGTGCCTCCCCATCAGTGCAGCTTCATCATTGCCTCCTCATCAGCGCACATCAGTGAAGAAGAAAAATGACTTATTTGCAAAATTTTTATAACAGAAACTAAGGAAAGAAATATTTTTTTTTCAAGATTTTTTGTTCTTTTTTTGTTTACTTAGCAAAAAATAAAACAAGTGGTGATTAGCCCCTTCAGATCCGCGCTATAGCTGAATGACGGCTACAACAGGGATCTGCTTTGCTGGGAGGGCATCAATAGACATCCTCGCCTTTGCATGCTCGCCACGCCCCCCTGAAGGGCGTGCACTGTGATCACCCGAGTTGAGACTCGGGTGATCAAAGATTTGAGTAAGGGGTTGATCCCGACCCCTTACCACGTGATCAGCTGTCAGCCAATGACAGCTGATCACGTGATGTAAACAGAAGATCGGTAATCATTTTCCTTTTTTTCTCACGCTGACAGCGTGAGAACAAAAAAAAGCCGATCATTGTCTTCTGTTGAAGGGTCATCGATCCCGAAGAGGAAGAGGCAAAGCCGCCTCATATGTGCCCACCAGTACCGCCTGCCAGTCCTATGAATCAGTGCCCACCAGTGCATCAGTGCCAGCAATCGGTGCCACCTATCAATGCCCATCAGTGGTGCCAATCAGTGCCACCTACCAGTGCCGATCAGTGCCCATCACTGCCACCCATCAGTGCCCCCTATCAATGCCCTTCAATGCCACTATTAGTGCCCATCAGTGTCGCCTTATCAGTGCCTATTAATGCACCCTAACAGTGCCCATCAGTGTGGCCTATCAGTGCCCATCAGTGCAGCCTCAGCTTACATCAATGAAGGAGAAAAATTACCTGTTTGCAAAATTTATTAACAAAATATAACACGGTTTTGTATTTTTTTTTTTAAAATTCAGTCTTTTAAAAAATTTTTAACAAAAAATAAAAAACGCAGAGGTGACCAAATACCACCAAAAGAAAGCTCTATTTGTGGGGGAAAAAAATTATAAAAATTTGGGTACAGTGTTGCATGACTGCGCAATGGTCATTCAAAGTGCGACAGTGATGAAAGCTGAAAATTGATCTGGGCAGGAGGGGGGTTTAAGTGTCCAGTAAGCAAGTGGTTAAATACCACCAAAAAAAAGCTTTATCTGTCTCAAAAAAATAAACATGTCATAAGGGTATAGTGTTGCATCAATCAGTAATTGTCCTTCAAAGTATGACAACAGTGAAAGCTGATAAGTGGCCAGGGCAGGAAGGGGGGTGAAAGCGCCTGGTATTGAAGTGGTTAAAAATAAACGACACTGTAAACACGACATCATAAACGCGCTCAAAAATGCCCAATTTTGCACGTGTTTACGAAACACTCCAGCGTGAATGTTACTTAAAGGGCATCTACTGCACCTATTATGAATTCCCCTGACAGCCTTCTTCAAATTATTGTGTTTACAGTCCCAGGTCGAAAGCTTCCAGCCTCCCCCCTCTCCTATAGAAAAGTCAGCCTCATTATCACAGTCTTTTCCTAAGCCATAACTTGCTATCCAGTCATCAGAACATCCAGTCCTCATCTAATAGCCACCCCGCCCCCTCCTCTTCCTGCACTCCAATCAATCGCTCCATTTTCTATAGGCAGCTGCACACAACACCACACAACGCTGCTCTTTTCCCTGCTTCTCGCGAGATCCGACGTGACGTCACCCATCTCGGTCTCCATGGCGATGAAACAGCTTTGCGGAGGCTGTTGTAGGCTTAGGTAGAAGGAGCGCGGCGGCTGTTCCCGGTGACAGGAGGTTGTATGTGGGGGGGGTCAGACCCCGGAGCCCCGACCGTGCTTACATACCAGCGGCTGCGAGGTAAGAGCACCATCAGGGGGCGGGCTGGAGTGACAGCTTGGGTTGTTGCCATAGCAGCTGTCATTGATGTCTGCTGAGCCAGCATAGTGCACTGACAGAGGAGAATGGGATTGTGGGGTGAGTGTGCCATCCATGTGTTTTATGTGTGTGAGGGTGACCTATCAGGGCTTTTATCATATACTCTATGTATATACTATATACACTCATCAGCCACTTTATTAGGTACACCTAACTAGTACCGGGTTGGACCCACTTTTGCCTTCAGAACTACCTTAATTCTTCATGGCAAAGATTGAACAAGGTGTTAGAAACATTGCTCAGAGATTTTGGCCCATATTGACACGATAGCATCATGCAGTTGCTGCAGATTTGTCGGCTGCACATCCATGATGCAAATCTCCCGTTCCACCACATCCCAAAGGTGCTCTATTGGATGGAGATTAAGGATGAGCTCCGGCGTGTTCGCACACCCCACGTGCAGAGCCCGCCAGGAAGTCCACACTGCGCTAATCACAAGCAGTGAGACATTTCCCGATCTCTGCAGCCACGCATCGGGACAATGTCTCACTGCGTGTGATTAGCGCAGCGCAGTGCCGACTTCCTGGCGGGCTCTGCATGTGGGCTGTGTGAACACGCCAGGGCTCATCCTTAATGGAGATCTGGTGACTGTGGAGGCCATTGGAGTCGGGGCCGGTGATACAACTAGGCAAACTAGGCAGCCGTCTAGGGCACACTGCTGCCTAGGGGCGCCCGGCCACTAGTGTTCTTACTCTCTTCTATCTGCAGCAAGCAACTAAGTCTCAGCAGGCAGCCGCTGCTCCGTTCGCACATAGTGTCAGAGGCGCAGTAGCGGTGGAGGACTGTGTCCCGTCTCCCGAATGAATGGAAGCAAGCAAACATTCATTGATGGGCACTAGTAGGCTGCATTTGATGGACGCTGGTGGGCTGCTTTTGATGAGCGCTTCATTAAAAAGGTGGAAAAGAACAAAATCCCCTTGTGGTGAACTTTAAAGGCACGAGAACTTTGACAAAACTATTTTCTGAATTTGAAATATTTATTCAATATGATATGTACAAAACATGTATAAAAACATATAGTGTATTAGAATATATTTACAATGCTGTCACCATAACATAATACAAATTGTAAGCTAATGGTTCTTTCAGCTGACGCGTTTCAGAGTACATGTGTGTGTCTCTCCTTCAGGGGTATAATTAAGCAAGAATACTTTATGTTCTAGAATAGAATGTTTAAGAGAAATAAATAAATATACAGCATTACAGCATTACAGCAATGTGCATGAATATACAGAGACAGCAGACAGGACTGGTGGGATTTCACTTACATGTATTGGGATGGCAGCCCTTTTTAAAATGTGCTGATTAAAAACATCTGAGTGCAAAAGATGCTCCCAATTTCTTGAGCCAGAAATCCAACAAAGGTGGCGTACCTCCGGGAGGGGTGCCCAGCCCCCCCACAATACACACCCCGGGAGGGTCAGGCCAGAGGACCTACTGAGGCCAAAGGAGGAAAAAGACCCTGTAAGTATGAAATACAGTCTATAAATATACAATTCTAACTCTTTTTTAAAAAAGTAAAAAATGATTGTCTAATAAATGTATTTAGAAATGAAATTGTATGTACAAGTTTTAATTTGTATTATGTTCCGCATGAAATGTTTATTTAAATACCTGCAGATGGTACGTGAAATCACTTGAATGTGCAGGAGGATTTTTGTTGTAGAAGGCACATTCCCCACAACTACAAAAAAATATAAGAAAATTAAATTTGAATTTTCATTATATTTAAAAAGATTTTTAACTAAAGAAAAATGATATCATATTATGTGAGCATTAGGGGATTAGAATTATTGGATTAGTTCTTATTGTATGTGTTTTAATATTTTTAATTGTTTTGTGATAACAGAATGTCTGTCTGTTTATTGCAAGTTCACAGTCTAAGACAGGAAGGTTTCTTAAAAAAAATATATAAGTAGTAAGAAAAGAGACATGTATAGTCTTACTACTTAAAAAAAATAAATAAATAAATATATGTAGTAAGACTATACATGCCTCTTTTCTTACTACTTATATATATATATTTTTAAGAAACCTTCCTGTCTTAGACTGTGAACTTGCAATAAACAGACAGACATTCTGTTATCACAAAACAATTAAAAATATTAAACACATACAATAAGAACTAATCCAATAATTCTAATCCCCTTAATGCTCACATAATATGATATCATTTTTCTTTAGTTAAAAATCTTTTTAAATATAATTAATATTTAATTTTATCATTTTTTTTTGTAGTTGTGGGGAATGTGCCTTCTACAACAAAAATCCTCCTGCACATTCAAGTGATTTCACGTACCATCTGCAGGTATTTAAATAAACATTTCATGCGGAACATAATACAAATTAAAACTTGTACATACAATTTCATTTCTAAATACATTTTATTGAACAATCATTTTTTACTTTTTTAAAAATGAGTTAGGATTGTATATTTATAGACTGTATTTCATACTTACAGGGTCTTTTTCCTCCTTTGGCCTCAGTAGGTCCTCTGGCCTGACCCTCCCGGGGTGTGTATTGTGGGGGAGCTGGGTCGGCACTTTGGGCTGGGCACCTCTCCCGGAGGTACGCTACCTTTGTTGGATTTCTGGCTCAAGAAATTGGGAGCATCTTTTGCACGTTTTTGCATGTTTTTAATCAGCACATTTTAAAAAGGGCTGCCATCCCAATACATGTAAGTGAAATCCCACCAGTCCTGTCTGCTGTCTCTGTATATTCATGCACATTGCTGTAATGCTGTATATTTGTATATTCATTTATTTCTCTTAAACATTCTATTCTAGAACATAAAGTATTATTGCTTAATTATACCCCTGAAGAAGGAGAGACACACACATGTACTCTGAAACGCGTCGGGTGCAAGAACCATTAGCTTACAATTTGTATTATGTTATGGTGACAGCATTGTAAATATATTCTAATACCCTATATGTTTTTATACATGTTTTGTACATATCATATTGAATAAAAAATTTAAATTCAAAAAATAGTTTTGTTAAAGTTCTCGTGCCTTTAAAGTCCACCACAAGGGGATTTTGTTCTTTTCCGTAATATTGAATGTGGTACTAAAAATGCTCAAACATAGCCGACTCACCACTTGCACATTAAAAAGGTGGGGTATACATGGGCAGGACAAAAGGGGTGGAGTCAGGGGGGGTGCAGCAAAATGAGGTGTCAAAAATCCTTGCACCAGCCCTGATTGGAGTACACTGACTTCATTGTCATGTTTAAGAAACCAGTGAACCAAGAAACACAAAAACGACTGTAACTCCACTTTAATTTACAGGGCTGCCATTCTGTGCCAAATCATGTTTTTATATATATATATATATATATATACATATATATATATATATATATATACAGTGAAACCTTGGTTAATGAGTAACGCGGTTAACGAGCATTTTGAAAGACGAGCAACTTTTTTAAAAAAAAATTCTGACTTGGTTTGTGAGTGTTGTCTCACAAAACGAGCAGTATTCAAGCGAATTGGGTGTGCAGTACCGCATTTGGCCAGAGGTGTGGGGGCGCCGGTGACACTCGGAACGGTTCAGAGCCGTTCGGAAATACTCAGAATCACTCGAGGGTTTCCGAGTTCTGCCGAGCTGTCCCCGAGTATTTCGGAGGCTCTCTGGCCACATGTGGTACTGCATGCAATAGAAGTCAATGCAGAACGAATTATCTTTGTTTCCATTGACTTCTATGGGGAAACTTGCTTTGATATGTGAGTGCTTTAGATTACAAGCATTCTCCTGGAATGGATTATGCTCGTAATCCGAGGTTCCACTGTACGTGAATCTGCACTTCCTGGTAAGGGGCACAAGCACATGCCGCCGGTACGCCTCTTCCGCTGTGATTAATCAATGCAGAAGCCGGTCAGCGGGTTTTGGCCAATGGATGTCAGCCGCCACCCACTGATCATCAAAGGGAGACACAGGACAGAACTCTGTTCTGACAGGGGGGATGTGATGGATTTTGTTTCCCTGCAAATCAGGGAATAAAATCCATCATATTCCTTAGTGAAAGCACCATACATAGTACACAAAAACACTGGTTAGGCACACATTTAAAGTGGTTCTAAAGGCAGAAGGTTTTTTTAATCTTAATGTATTCTATGCATTAAGGGAGAAGTACAACCTGAGCTTGATTGGCTATACTTTTCCTATGGGTCACAGGAGTGCAATTCGTTTTGCACTCCTGTGACCTATTTTCAGCAGACAGCGGGCTGAAGTCTGCTCTCTGCTGACGTCACAGAGTTGGTCGAGGCTCCACATCATCAAGACCATGGAGTGGGGATCCGCCCATATCCCTGGACCGACACTCAGCTCAGCAAGCCGCTAAGAGCCTAAGCAGGCCGCTCTTGTCCCCTCCACAGCTCAGCGCTCCAGTGAGCAAGAAGGGGGCAGAGCAGAGAGCTGTGACTGACAGTCACCAGCTCTCTGCTCGGGGAGCTGTAAGAACTGAGCAATTGGCGGTATTCTCAGAGTTAGGGGGACAGATGCTGCATCCACCTAGGTAAGTATGAATCAAAAAACAAAACAAAAACCCATACTTCTTTTAAGATAAAAAAAAAAAACCTTCTGTGTGGAATAGCCCCCCTATTACTTACCTGAGCCATTCTCTATCCAGTGATGTTTCATGAGAGACTCAGCTGCTCAGGACTCCCCCTCTTGATTGGCTGAGACACACAGTGGGCACCAATGGCTCCCGCTGTTGTCAAATTCAGTGAGCCAGTGAGGAGAGAGAGGGAGTGGTGTTGAGCCACGGCTCCATGTCCGAATAGACACACAGAGCAGCGGCTCGGGTGCCCCCCATAGCAAGATATTTCCTGTGGGGGGCACTCGGCAGGAGGAAGGGGCCAGGAGCGCCAGCAAGGGACCCGAGAAGAGGATGATCAGGGCCCCTGTGTTCAAAATCACTGCACAGAGCAGGTAAGTATAACATGTTTATTATTTTTAAACAAAAAATAAAATTATCACTTTAACTCTTTGATTGCCCTAGATGTTTAAACTTCAATATTTGGCTATAGTCAAATGACGTCCTCTACTTTGTGGGGTGATATCTGAATGATGCCTGCAGCTAGATGCATCATTCAGATATCATTCTTTTCGTCAAGAACACGGTGACGTACAACACGAAAATGAAGTCCAATAGCCAGTGCGGCTCTTCTGCTTGATTCCGAGCATGTGTGGAACTTTGTGCGTCGGAATTGTGTACACACGATCGGAATTTACGACAACGGATTTTGTTGCTGAAAAATTTAAGATCCAGATCTCAAATTTTGTGTGATGGAAATTCCGATGGAAAATGTCCGATGGAGCCTACACGGTCGGGATTAACTACAACAAGCTCCTATCAAACATTTTCCGTAGGAAAATCCGATCGTGTGTACGCGGCATTAGTGTTTTATGCTTTAAATAAATATAAGTGTGGCATGACAATTTGTTACTTTCCTGATCATCTTGTATTGTAACTGTATTGTCTCCCTTTATTTTGTAAAGCACTGTGCAAACTGTTGGTGCTATATAAGTCCTGTATAATAATAATAATTTGTTCCATGATAATGCTGTGCTATCTGTTAATTCACATCCATCTCTTCTCTTCCTCCTCGCTGTGCGTCCCTCGTCACCACAATACTTACACCTCCCTGGTAATCGCAAACATTTTAAAACTATTTTTAACTTTATTATTTTGGCGCATGCTATCGGACATTTATAGAAGCTGTTGTGTGTCGCTTAGACCCCTTTCACATTGAGGAAGTTTTCAGGCGTTTTAGCGCTAGAAATAGGGTCTGTAAAGCGTCCCAAAAACTGCCTCCCATGCCGCCCGAATAGGGCCGTGCGCTTGCGGCACATTAGAAAGTCCTGCAAGCAGCATCTTTAGGGCGGTTTGGGATCGCTCCGAAAACGCCTCTGACCATTGCAATAAAATGGCAGCTCTTTGGAAGCGCCGCAACATGGGCGATTTTAACCCCTTCTTCGGTCGCTAGCGGGAGTTAAAAACGCCCTGCTAGCGGGTAAAAAGCTCTACTTAAACAGCAGCTTTAGCGCTAACGCACGGTTGGCCCCAGTGTGAAAGGGGTCTTATAGCGCGATTTGGTGCAGCTGGCACATGGAACTTGTGTAATGGTGTTAATTGTTGATTTGGCACACAGAAAATATTCTGATATTTACACTAAAAGAATGACGTGTTTCCATTTGTGAAAGTGGTTCTAAAGACTGAAGGTTTTTTTACCTTAATGCATTCTCTGCATTAAAGCGTAACTAAGGCTCCCTTCACACGTGCACGACTCCAAAGTTGCACAATTTCCAGTGTGACTTTGGAGTGTGACTTTGATCTGACTCTCCACTCTCTGGACCTAAGTTGCATCAAAAGTCACATCAAATTAGTGCAGGCACCTTTTCAAAATTGCTGTGACTTGTGATCTAAATCTGAACGGGTGCCATTGAAAAGAATGGGCGGCGACTCCTCATGTCTAAAGTCGTCTGATAAGCCACGCAAGTGATGAATGGAGCATAAAACCATTGATTTAGGTCCCTTTCACACATGCCTTCTGTTTATTTCATCAGTTCAGTCATGTTTTTTCAAAGAAGAAAACGGATCAGTTGACATCAGTTTATCAGTTTTTTTCTATGTGTTTTTTTTTTTTGTACTATTTTATTGCTATCACATAGGGGACCAATAGTCCCCTATGTGATAGCAGATGCATGACAGGTCATCTTTGGGGGGGGGGGGGGGCAGTGTGTGCAAGGAAAGAGCAGTATACACAATGAGGGGGCAGTCTGTACAAACAGGCTCTCACTTGCCAGCCAGTGACATCACCCAGGGAACCCCACCTAATTTCTTGTTTTTTTGTCTTTTTTTTGTTTTCTGTGCAAATTTCAAGTTGATTGATTATAGGTCTTCATATTTAATAAATTAATCTTCACGTTCTTTCCTGAGGAAGCCATACTGCGAAACATGTAGAAAATATGAACGTGATGAAAATATGAATGTCATTACAGTAACTCATTTTCATGAATAGGATGTTTGCGCACATCGATGGCTATGATTGTATTGTATGCACGGGTTTTATGATATTTTCTTCATTTAAATAAAAATTTGTATATAATTTTACATACACTCTTGAGTGATTTCTACGTTGTAATGCACACATAAAGTCCCTTATCTCCTAAATTTTTCTTCGGACCCGCCCCTTTGTTTAATTTAGTGGTGGGACCGAATGACAGCTCCTTAGGTAAAGAAGAAAAAGAGTCGATAATTAAGCTGACAATGACAGTCAGAGTCAGCAAGTGAGGGAGCCTGTCTGTACAGACTGCTCCTTCACTCTTCACCTCTCCTGCCTTTCTCTGACACCCCCCCCCCCCCCACAGTGACTAGTTGCCCCTAACAACTAATGCAAAAATGGTTAAAAAACTGACCATTTGTCAGTTTACATCCGTTTTTCATCCGAACTGTTTCATTGACGGATGGAAAATAGGGCTTTCACCCGTTCAAAAAAATGGCGTTGACGGCAAACGCCGGGCGAGCTGTCATGTGCCTTTTACTGAGGAGTGGCTTCCATCTGGCCACTCTACTATACAGGCCTGATTGGTGGAGTGCTGCAGAGATGGTTGTTCTTCTGGAAAGTTTTCCTCTCTCCACAGAGAAACGCTGGAGCTCTGTCAGAGTGACCATCGGGTTCTTGGTCACCTCCCTAACTAATGCCCGTCTCCCCCGATCGCTCAGTTTGGCTGGGCAGCCCACTTGTGTAAGAGTCCTGGTGGTTCCAAACTGCTTCCATTTACGGATGATGGAGGCCACTGTGCACATTAGGACCTTCAATGCTGCAGAAAATTTTCTGTACCCTTCCCCAGATCTGTGTCTCAATACAATCCTGTCTTAGAGGTCTACAGACAATTCCTTGGACTTCTTGGCTTGGTTTGTGCTCTGACATGCAGTGTTAACTGTGGGACCTTATATAGACAGGTGTGTGCCTTTCCAAATCATGTCCAATCAACTAAATTTACTATAGGTGAACTCCAATCAAGTTGTAGAAACATCTCAAGGATGATCAGTGATGAAACAGGATGCACCTGAGCTCAATTTTGAGTGTCATGGCAAAGGCTGTGAATACTTCTGCACAAGGGAATGTTTTTCGTTTTTCATTTTTAATACATTTGCAAAAATTTCAAACAAACTTCTTTCACATTGTCGTTATAGGGTATTGTTTGTAGAATTTTGAGGAAAATAAAATTTTAACCACTGAATGACCATTTTTTGCGATACGGCACTGTGTCAACTGACAATTGCGCGGTCGTGCAAGGTTTTACTCAAACAAAATTGATGTTCTTTTTTTCCCACAAATAGAGCTTTCTTTTGGTGGTATTTGATTACCTCTGCACTATAAACAAAAAAAGAGCGACAGATTTGAAAAAAAAAAAACAATATTTTTAACTTTTTGCTATAATAAATAATAATAAATATCCCCCAAAAAACAAAAAAAAACAAATTTTCTTCCTTGGTTTAGGCCGAGGATATGTATTCATATGTATATGTACATATACATATGAATACATGTATACATATTTTTGGTAAAAAAATCCTAATAAGCGTATATTGATTGGTTTGCGCAAAAATTATAGCGTCTACAAAATAGGGGATAGATTAAGGGCATTTTTATTATTATTTTTTTTTCTACTAGTAATGGTGGTGATCAGTGATTTTAAGTGGGACTGCGACATTGCGACAGACAGATTGGACACTTTTGACATTTTTTGGGACCACTGACATTTATAAAAAATAGCCACTGATTACTGTATAAATGTCATTGGCAGGGATGGGGTTACGCTAGGAGGCGATCAAGGGATTAAATGTGTGTCCTAGGGAGTGTTTCTAACTGTGGGGGGATGGGACTGCCTGGAGGAGGAGACCGATCGTTGTTCATAATCAGTATGAACAGCAGATCTGTCTCCTCTCTCCTGACAGAACGGAGATGTGTCTGTTTACATTGACAGATCTCTGTTTTGTCTCTCTCAGGAGCGATCGCAGGTGGCTGACGGACATAGCGGCCACCGGGCATGCGCATCAGCTCCATCGACGCTCTTGAAGCAGCCAACATACCATGACAGCGATTTGCGCAGGGGAACCAACCAGCCGCAGTACAATTGCAGCGGCTGGTCCTTAACCCCCCTGGCGGTATTCCCGAGTCTGGCTCGGGGTGGATTTTTCATACCAAAAGCGGTATCCCCGAGCCAGACTCGGGCTTGCATCGCAGGATCCAGGAAGAGTTTACTTACCTTGTCCCCTGGATCCTGCGATGTCTCTCCGCTGTGATCGGCGAGCCGCTGTGTCTCTCTTGATTCACAGTGCCGAGCTCCGTTCCCTGCAAGCGTTGCGACGCACGGGGACGGAGTTCGGCGGTAAATTCAAAAGTGAAAAACACAGTAAACACAGAGTACAGATACAGCATACTGTAATCTTACAGATTACAGTACTGTATCAAATAATTACACATCCCCTTTGTCCCTAGTGGTCTGCCCAGTGTCCTGCATGCAGTTTTTTATATATAAAACTGTTCTTTCTCCCCGGAAACTGGAGATTGTCCATAGCAACCAAAACTGTCTCTTTACATGAAAAGTGGTTTTAGACCAGCTAGAAAAAAGCGATAATAAATTAGAATCACTTGCAGAATTGAGCGATAGTGATTTGTGAGGAGATCCGTCACCAAACACTAAAAGTAACAAAAGCTACAATTCTGCAACTGAGCAAATTTCAGTGTTTTTAATTTGATTACATTATTATATAATTTTTATTATTATTATATTATTATTTGTTATAATTATTTATAGTTATTTATTATATTATAATTTTTTATTTCGTTTTTCAAACTTTATCATACCCGGGATGTCTACTAGACTCTTGTTTGGACAGATTTAAGTGAACTATTCCTAAGAATTACAGGCCTACAATATAAATGCCAAATTTCTGTGCAAAATAATGGTACCGCTTTCAGCACCTAAAATCTGAAATAATCATACCGCCAGGGAGGTTAAGCGGTTACCGGAATAAGGCTGTAACATAACAAAATGTGGAAAAAGTGAAGTGCTGTGAATACTTTCTGGATGCACTTTAAGTGTAACAAGTGTGTTATGTTAAAAAAAACAAGTGTTTATAATCACTTTAATGTATAACTAAAATAATAATGTTTTTTTATTGTTGTGTGTGCCTTCGTTATGGTGGCCATACATACTTTGATTTTATCATCAGATTGAGGTGTGATTAGATCAAAACAACCAAATCTGCAAGCAATCGAATAGCCATAACTTCCCTTCTGATTGATTTAGACTTGATTTAAAGTGGTAGTAAACTCCCATTTGTGATTTTTACCTACAGGTAAGGTTATAATAAAGCTTACCTGTAGGCAAAATTAATATCTCTTAACCGCTTCAGCCCCGGAAGATTTTACCCCCTTCCTGACCAGAGCACTGTTTGCGATTCGGCACTGCGTCGCTTTAACTGACAATTGTGCGGTCGTGCAACGTGGCTCTCAAACAAAATTTAGGTCTTTTGTCCCCACAAATAGAGCTTTCTTTTGGTGGTATTTGATCACCTCTGCGGTTTTTTATTTTTTGCGCTATAAACAAAATAAGAGCGATAATTTTGAAAAAAACGTATTATTTTTTACATTTTGCTATAATAAATACCCCCCAAAAATAAAATAAAAAACATTTTTTTCCTCAGTTTAGGCCGATCCGTATTCTTCTACATATTGTTGGTAAAAAAAAATTTATTGATTGGTTTGCGCAAAAGTTATAGCGTTTAGGGGATAGTTTTATAGCATTTTTATTAATAATTTTTTTTTTACTAGTAATGGCGGCGTTTTTTATTGTGACTGCAACATTATGGCGGACATGTCGGACATTTTTGACACATTTTTGGGACCATTGTCATTTATACAGCGATCAGTGCAATTAAAAATGCACTGATTCCTGTGTAAATGACACTGGCAGTGAAGAGGTTAACCACTAGGGGGTGGGGAGGGGTTAAGTCAGTACTAGGAATGTGTTCTAACTGTAGGGGGATGGGCTAGCTGTGACACGTCACTATCTCTGCTCCCGATGACAGGGAGCAGAGATCAGTGACACTTGTCACTAGGCAGAACGGGGAGATGCTGTTTACATTAGCATCTCCCCGTTTGTCCTCTCCGTGAGGCAATCGCGGGTATCCCCACGGCGATCGAGTCCGCGGGACCCGCGACCCTACTCACTGAACTCCTGGCTGGCGCGCGCACGCAATGGCATAGCGGGAAATTCAAATGGACGTACCTGTAAGTCCATTTGCCCAGCCGTGCCATTCTGCCAACGTACATCGGCGTGCGTCGGTCGGGAAGGGGTTAAACGGGCGCTGTTTAGGAAATATTCAGACGAGCAGCAGGTGGTGACGTCACCAGCTTATGTGCTCTGAAGGAACGGCATACCCGTGCCGTTCCTTCAGAGCTGTTTGCCGAGACCGAGTCTCCTGCGTCTGCACGGGAGTGACATCATCGCAGCTCATCCATACAGGTGGCCAGAGTCCCTAAGCCTGGAAGGAAGACCGGGTGAAAATGGAAGCGCCTGCAGCTGTGACAGCGTGCCGCTGAGGAGAAGAATAAATTCAATACCTTTGCCATCTCTCCATCCTTAGTAACCAGATTCCCTTCATCATTCTTTATGGGGCCAATATGATCTGACCTCCCTCTCCTACTATTTTTATGTACTTAAAATAAATATTGGGTGGTTATGGATTCCCTCTATTTATTCCATATCTGTATTATTTTGTCTATCCCTATAATTAGCTTTTTTAAAAGAATTTTGGATATTTATTATAGCAAAAAGTTTAAAATATTGTGTTTTTTTTTTTTTTCAAAATTGGCGCTCTTTTTTTGTTTAAAGCACAAAAAATAAAAACCACAGAAAGCTTTATTTGTGGGGAAAAAAGAACTTAAATTTTGTTTGGGTACAACATCGCACAACCGCGCAATTGTCAGTTAAAGCGACGCAGTGCCATATCGCAAAAATGGCTTGGTCAGGAAGGGGGCAAATTCTTCCGGGGCTGAAGTGGTTAATTCTTACCTCATTCTGTGTCCGCACATCTCTGGGAGTAAGCCACTGGTACAATGACCGCACTTGATTCAGAGTATTTTCAGCACATTTAGAGTAATAGGATTTTATCAACCACTGTTAGATGTTGAAGTGCCATGTGGTGAAGGCATACTGTACCCTGGTAGCCAATGTTTGTCCCCTTTATCTAATGGAGCATGCTTTTGTGAATAGTCACTGGCATTACCTATGCAAGGTTCCAACCTCTCAGGTGAGACATCAACCAGGCGTATATCTCCCCCATATCCAGCTCTGGTGTCCCACATGTCCAGTAACCTAGAACCTCTCTGTAGGACTGCTAAGATTGAGGCACCACCCCCACAAGGAAAGTTTCACCCCATTGATGTGTCACCTGGCACTCTCTAGTCTGGCCAACGGACACCTTACTATGCATCAGTGCCAGCCTCCTGGGTACCGGCACCATATTAATTCAGTTATGCCAATACACGTAACATATTAAAAATCTGATTTCCTTTTTTCAAATCCTCCCTCCAAAAAAACATATTTTACATTTCTTGTTCTGAAGGATTGGATAGGTTATATTCCTTTCCCAACCTCCAACCCATTGCACATGTATTCATAGTACGTTTGCATTCATAAATGACAGGAGAGACTCCAGAAAAATGTTTTCAAGTCTTGTTGATGGGCAAAGTCATTCAGAATTGGCACAAAATTGTCCATAAGAAAAAAGGAAACTTATATTGCAAGTATTAAACTGAATCTTTTCGTTTGTTCCCTCTCCCCTGAATGTTTGTCAGAACAAATTTGCGGTGTGGTATGGCACAGACGAACTGCCAACCAGATGAACATCTTTGATTTACACTCCAGAGACCTCTCCAATCTTGCTTCACCAGGACTCTGGAAGTGAAAAATAAGAGCAGATTCAAATTCTTATCCACAATATCTATTCGCTTGCTATGTTTGCTTCCTTGAAAGTTGCTTCCAACGCCATGTGCGCACCACTCAGGCTGGAAAGGGAGTGGTGCGTACGTGGTGTTGGAGGTGGCCCCGGTTTGTGTTTGGGGTATGGATGGCGCCTCTTTGACATCATACGTCCCCTTCCTTCTCAATGGTGGACTTGTTTTATCACCCCTCCAACAATTTAGGAACACTCCTGGACGTGGATGCTTGGTCCGCTGTTCAGCTCCCCTTTGGGAACCTCCTGGGTTTTCGCCGCCTCAGTCACCGTGGCAGACACTATCCGACGCTCCCCTCAAGCAGAGGGCTGCCAGAATCTCTATTCCCTTTTTATTATTGAGCTGACTCCCTTTTTTGCATCTACTCCTGAAGAAGTGGAGATCAATCCACGAAACATGTAGAGTTATAGGATGCTTAGATAATATCTTTTGGATTGTCTTGCTGTTATTAGATCTGGTGTTTGATTTTTACCTGTGAAATGTTATTTATTACTTACATAGTCCTATGGTACTATGATGAATTAGTCAATATGACTAATTTGAGCTCAATGAAATGTTTTTACCCAATTCCATCATGTTTTGTATATTGTGCACTGTATTTTATTATCATGTAATAAAATTACTATCATATGTGTATATTTATTGTTTATTTATGACTGGCCTCATTTAAACCTTTACCCTTGTTCCTTCCCTCGATTTACACTTTCATTGTCTGAGGAGTCATTAGCAATGGACTCATCAGACGTCTCCACTGTCACTGTGTTACTATTCTTGAAAAGATCATGCGCGCTTTCCATTTCAACTCCTGAATCAATTTTAAGCGTAGTTACTGCACTTTTATTTCAATACTCCTCATTCATATTTCCAACCTTGATTCCCACCATAGCAACATCACTTGCAGCCACAATAGCATTTGGCTTTCCTACCTGTTGTTCTAGAGCAGTGGTTCTCAACCTATTTAGTTCTGTGACCCCTTGATAAAATTTCCCAAGTTGTGGAGACCCCTAATCGTAAAATTATTTTCATAGCGTGGGTTATCAGCACCCAAGGCAAGACAAGTAATTTGCGCCCCTAACCCACGAACATTTAGCGCTCCCTGAGTCCCTTCCACTCGTACAGTATTAAAACCCCTTATGGTACATTTTAGGATGTATCACTCTTTCTTCTTCTTCTCCTTTCTTTCCCTTTTACCTCTCTCTATCCTAATTTCTTGATCCCCCCCCCCCCCATCCCTCTTTCTTGTTCTTTCTCTTATTCTTTCTCTCCCTTTTTCTTTGTTCTGCCCCCTCTTTTCCTCTCCCTTCCATGTATTCTCTATTTTTATTCCTTCTCTTAATCCATGGTGGGGGGGGGGGGGGGATGGGATGAGTGGCAGTGCTGGTGGGGAGTTCTGATCAGCCAACTTAGGTGCTCTTGATCAAGGTCATCTGCTGATCTGAGAACTGTAGTGGGGACTTTTAATGGCAACTATAATCACAGGTAGTGTTACTCACTGTGTCCCCGGCTTCACTGTGTCTCTGACTTTGTGGTGTCTCGTAGCAGTGACACCTATGCCGAAATCAGGAGATAGGGTCTCCTTCAGCCCCTCCCACTTTACATTCCTCACCAATCAGCTGACCTCTAGTCCCTGCCCCCAGCCATGCTGTGAACTGAATGGACGGCTGCAAAGAGGCTGGGAGAGCAGTGTGGGCTTCAGGAACAGCCAAGGATTTGGTGACCCCTGGCAAATCATTATTTGACCCCCAGGTTGAGAACCACTGTTCTAGAGCCTGCTAAGCACTGAGACTGTTCAGCTTTTGCATGTGTGGAGGATAACTCCATTATGGCAGACTGGGCTACATGTAATTCCTTCCTAAGCAGTATTATAATACGCTCATTCTCAGCCTCTCTTTGATTCGAAGAGGCAATACAACTTTCTCTTCGTTTACACGTTTCTTCCAATTCATTCATTTTCTGTTCCAATACACATTTCTCAGTCACCAACTGTTCAATGTGATCACAAACATTTGCATCTGCCTATGCAGCTAATGATAATATACTCTTAGTTACACTTCGTACCTGCTCTAATAATTTTGTTCGGTCCTTACACCATTGCATCTCTTTTTTCCATAGCAACCTCTCTCATTTTCAACATGCATATCACATTTTCACTTTCTTGCATTTGTTCGATGACAGTCTATGTTTTATCTCATCATTTTGAATACTACATTGTTTCAATAAATCATTAAATTGGTGGGTTAAAGCGTTTTCTGCCACAGTGTTGAAATTCACACAGGCATGTTTTTTAAGGAACATTCCAATGAGTTCCATTGACGTGCTAATTAGGTCCACACTGAAGGTTGTTTAACCAGTCTATACACAGCAGTTTACCCAATGCACACACAGACAAACACACAGATAAAGCAGTTTAAAAGCTAACATTGACTTGTAGTTCCACACAAGAAGACATGCACTATTAATCAATACCCTACTATCTCCTTACCCTGATTTAAGTCCTCTTATCTCAGATCGTAGGCCAGATGAATCTCCTATTAGAGCAAAAAGCTATTTCGCTTTCACGTGGATACAAAAAAATATAAAATAGAGAATCTATATTTCTCCCACTTTCTCCTTAAAAGATGTCTGGTTTATCCTGTCAATCTGCAGGCTACATCAGTTAACCAAGGGTGATCAGCCCCTCACTTGCCGGTACACTTGACCAGCTGCACAGGCCTAAACTATTTGCATTAACAATAAAATTTATTTTAACAAATACACATATACCAGCCAAAAATCTCACCAGATCTGCGCGTCCGCTTACTGATGAAATATTTCATAGAACTTTCAGGACCACTCAAGCAGGGCTTCAGAATTCACGAACCAGCGCAAATCTTGTCCAAAGTAGAGAAGGCTTTCAGTTCTGGGTCTAGTTGAGGACTCCTTAGATTATAGGGACTCAAGACAAAAATACATTAGGGATTGGATTCTGTGCAGAAATAAATTCCAAACTCCTACTTCTCAGGTGCCAATTAAAATAAATATTGGGTGGTTATGGATTCCCTCTATTTATTCCATATATGTATTAACTTGCCTATTCCTATAGTTAACTAAACTATCAAAGCTCTGATAATGTTACTGGTGATAGTACAATGATATAAGGTTAGCTATGAAAACAAAAACACTGCTTAATAAAACAACGTCTTATTTATTTCCCAAGAAAATAGGAACACTAAAGGAAAATATCATAGAGCATATAAAATACAAAAACATCAATGATACGTTACGTAAGGTCATCCTCTATGACCAGTATCATCAGCTGGGCTCGCTGGCATGGGAGCCATCAGTCAAGAGAGATTTTTACATTCATTGTGCACTTTAAAACTGCATTCAGCCCCCCTCATACACCACACCCCTCTAGCCTCCTGTCCAATGGAATATCAGCAAAAGGGGCAGTCCTTCTAATATCTGTCCATCCCCCAGGAGTCATGTTAAAGTGGCCTCTAGGGGCAGCATTCGTCCATGTATCATCGCTATGTGACCTGGGTCATCTTCAGTGACAGCTGGCCCTTTGATCTTATGTAGCCCAACTCATCAATCACCTTGGCAGCCGTTGCTCTCTTTAAAGCTTGTTTGCAGATGTGTTAATCAAGCATTTCAATCTTTATCACACCAGTTGGTCTGGAGCCAAGCTTTTGTTCCCATACTGCCTCTGCCAGGGGGCATGACTCTTCTTTCAGATGAAGGTTCTGATATGTCACAAAGCTTTGCTGGGCAATCTGTTACATTCCATTCGGCCCCCAAGAGTGATACCAAGTAAAACATTTTGCCTTCTAACAGTACTTAAAGAATTTCTTGGGATTTTTTTTTACTCTCCTCGGCTATGTGTCTTTTCCTGTTCTATCTTACCCACCCTGATTGCACCCTTACATTTCTTGTTGCATTCTTTGTAAAGTTGGAATGCTGATGATGATCCCTCAGCCTTGTATTTTTTGAAGGCCTTCTCCTTTGCTTTTATATGCATTTTTACGTTGGAGTTAAGCCACCCAGGACTTTTATTAGCTCTTTTAAATTTATTTCCCATTGGGATGCACTGGCTAATGCCCTTATTTAATATGCTCTTAAAGCATACCCATTTTTCCTCCGTGTTCTTTGTTCCTAAGATCTTATCCCAATTATTATCTTCTAGCAAGGATCGTAGTTTAGGGAAGTTGGCTCTTTTGAAATTCAGTGTTTTTGTATTCCCCTTATGTTTCCTATTTGTGTGATTTTATACTAAAACGAATTGACCTGTGATCGCTTTTTCCTAAATTGCCCCGTATTTCCACATCCGTGATCTGTATTGTTGGTAATCCATTAGGTCTAGTAATGCTTTGTTTCTAGTTGGTGCATTTACCATCTGACCCATGAAATTGTCCTGCAAGACATTTAGGTACTGGTGAGCCTTAGTTGAATGCGCAGTTCCTTCCACCCAGTCTATGTCTGGATAATTAAAATCCCCCATTATATTGACACCACCCATTCTTGCCGCTAATCCAAATTGTGATTGAAGGTCCACCTCTGCTTCCTCCCTCTGGTTAGGGGGCCTATAGAATTCTGCCAGCATTACTTTCCCCTTAGTTTCCTCCCTTTGTAGCTCTACCCATAGGGATTCTACTTCCTCCCTTGCTTACTTTAGTGATGTCATCTCTCACATTCACTTGCACATCATTTTTGATATAAAGGCATACCCCTTCCCCTTTTTTACCCTCTCTATCCCTGCGATATAGGGAATACATTTGAATGGTTGCCAGCCAATCATGAGAGCTGTCAAACCAAGTCTCTAATTCCTACAAAATCTAAACCCTCCTCATACAACAGTAGTTCTAGTTCTCCCATCTTGTCCGCCAGACTCCTGGCATTGGTGAACATGCCATGTAGTTTAGACTGGTCGCATACTATCTCCTTATTGGGTGCTCTGGGGTTGCAAATAGAACTTGTTACTATACTTCTGGTTTAGGTGCTTTAGTCAATAGACATGTGCAGAACGAAAATATTGTTTCCTATAGTTTTGTTTCGATTCGTTATCTACATAAATTCGTTTACTTAAATTAGTTTCATTCGTTTAATTCGTTTTCAGGATTCGTTTCATTTATTCGTTTTCAAACCGATTTGAAAAGTTTTGGAATTTGAAAAGTTTTCCAGTTTCCAAAAAGAATAAAATAGAATAGAAAATAAAGGAATAGAATAGAAGAAAAAATATTTTTTTTATTCTATTCCTTTTATTTTCTATTCTATTTATTTCTCGTTGGAAATTGGAAATTGATTCAAATTCTAATTTTGTTATTTCGGATTGGTTTAAATTCGGTACTATTATAATTCGGAAATTTGGATACATTTGAATTTCCGAATAACGAAAATTCGTCCGAATTTTAATTCGGAACTAAAGGAACCTGGGCTTCCAGGGAAACAATGTGCTTACATTTTGCACAGCAGTATTCGCCCTCGGTTGGATGATCAATGAACGCATACATGCCGCAAGATGTACACCGTGTTGCATCTCCACACGCGCTGGGCATCGTACTCACTAATTTAATGGGGATTGGGGGTTATACTCTGTCCAAATTAACTAACAACTAGCTTCCTGACACTAATACTCAACAATACACAGATTCTCAACAAGACAATACACAGGTACTCGCAACTAACGTGCCCTCACAGCACTCATGTACTCACAGTCCATGTGTACTTACAGTCCACGTACACTCACAATACTCTCAATACACAAGTACTCGGGCACTCACAATACTCAGGTACTCAAAATACACGCAATACCCAGGTCACTCACAATACCCAGGTCACTCACAATACCCAGGTCACTCACAATACCCGGGTCACTCACAATACCCGGGTCACTCACAACACACGGGTCACTCACAACACACGGGTCACTCACAACACACGGGTCACTCACAATACACAATACACCGGTACTCACAATATTCAGTTATTCCACAATACTCTGGTACTCCCAACACTCGGGTACTCCCAATACTCGGGTACTCCCCATGTGGTACTCCACAATACACACGCCCCCACTTGACACAGTTAGTCAGTTTTGTTTTTTATTTTGCGTTTACTTTTTGTTTGTTTATGACCGTTCAGCTCCTGCTTAAATGCGCTTGCAATCTGACACTTGCAGGGCTTGTCAGTGTCATATATATATATATATATATATATATATATATATATATATATATATATATATATTACATACACACACACACACACACACACACGTGTGTGTGTTTATGAGCTTTGGGGTGTACACTCTAATGCAATAGGCTGCGCACACCTATACACCTATGCTCCCCAAGTAACTGAGTACCACAACTGCCGAGTGCATGGGCGTGTACATGGGCCAGGTGTGCCTGGGCACACCTTAATCAGCAAGGTTGTCAACCATCTGGAAATTTCCCATGAGTGGGAAATTTGAAGCCCAGCAGCCGGTAGATACATTGTGGATGCAAGGTGCTGATGCCTGAGTCTCCATCCTTGGGTGAGTGAGCTTACCATCCACTGTCTGTGACTAAAGTCTCCCTCCTTCCTCCCTTCTCCCTCCCTCCTGTCTCTGAGCAAATGAGTACACTAAGGTAAGGGTGCTCTGCTGATTCTGATGTAAGGGGGGGGCTTTGTTGAGCAGAAAACCCCTTACAATTGTGTTCCCCCTTAATTCTACTACTGACCTGTGCATTATGCTGTCCTGACCCCTGTGCTCAGTGCAATACACACTCCTGACCCCTGTGCTCAGTGCGTTACACACTTCTGACTTCTGCACTTTGTGTATTACACCCTCCTGACCCCTGTGCTCTGTGAACTATGCATACCTGACCTCTGTGCACTCTTTGTTATGCACTCTTGACTCCTGGCCCCAGCGTTCTGTGCATTATGCACTCCTGACTCCGGTGCTCTGTGATTTATGCACACTTAAAGCCTGTGCTATGTGCTTTATGCACTCTTGACCCCTGCACTCTGAAAGCTGGGCTGTATATGACAAACCCCTGACTCCTGCACTCGGGTTATATTGTACAACAGTTTCTGGTTGCTCAGTATTCAGTGACTTAAATTCAGTTCTTCTTCAAGGTGGGTTATGTGCAGAAAAACGTATGTAATGGAAGAGTTTTATTTTTTTTTTTTAATAAATCTTTTTATTGGTGTTACAAACACATATATCAGGTAACAAACAAAGGTTAAAAAGGCGATCCACACATGACACAGATATGGTTATGACAGTATAAACTCCACTTTGATAAAGTGTGCATCACCTTTGAGTAGTAAAAGTGCGGAAACCTTGGTCAAATGACCTACATATTGGTGGATGTGTGTAATGGAAGAGTTTCATTTTTTTTTTTTATGAATGATTACGCTGAGGTTTATAGTCTGTTAGGTCCTTGCTTGTGGCACAAAAAATTAAAGAATATTTTTGGATACAAGGACTGCGCCATATGTAAATTGGGTAAACTGAAGTTTTATGGCCTTCCTACTGTTGGCACAATTTTGCCACCACCACAATTCACTGTGGCACACAGAGCATGCCATCTACTTATTTTCCTCCGAGTACCCAAGGCTGAACCTCCCTCAGGAAAAAGTAGGTCTTGTCCTACCTACATTACAAAACCCAATTTTACTCTTTGATTTTTTGTTTCGTACCATAATATATTATCACGCAAAGTACACTTGGTTCTCTTTATCTGGCCAGTTCAGCTTGCAGTCGGATACAAACAAATTGTGCTATTATGCTGTATGCATCTGAATAAGACTGATCAAGGCAATTGTTACACTGCATGTACCTAATAATAATTTATGTGAGCCTGGATTGATTGTTTTTTAACAAGGGAAAATATATATTTTAAAAAAGCTTGCTGAAAGGCATCCTGGTATGCTTCAGATATCTCAGCTTTAAAATAAAAGAAACTATAACTGTGGACCAGATTTTACAGTTGGTTTATTTGTCATGATCACGCTAAATATACACTCACCGGCCACTTTATTAGGTACACCTGTTCAATTGCTTGGTAACACAAATTTCTAATCAGCCAATCACATGGCAGCAACTCAATGCATTTAGGCATCTAGACGTGGTGAAGACAACTTGCTGAAATTCAAACCGAGCATCAGAATGGGGAAGAAAGGGGATTTAAGTGACTTTGAAGGTGGCATGGTTATGTTGGTGCCAGACAGGCTGTACTGAGTATTTCAAAAACTGCTGATCTACTGGGATTTTCACACACCACCACCTCTAGGGTTTACAGAGAATGGTCTGAAAATGCCTGATGTTGATGTCAGAGGAGAATGGGCAGACTGGTTTGAGATGATAGAAAAACAACAGTAACTCAAAGTATGGTCTTGGCCACTGTGCTGCAGTTCAGTTTCAGGGTTTCTTTTTTTCAGATCCTCAGAGAGTAATTTGCCATAAGGTGCCATGTTGAACTTCCAGTGACCAGTATGAGGGTGTAAGAGCGATAACACCAAATTTAACACTGTAAAGAAAATCAATCAGCGCAACCATCCAAATTAGAAATAAAATAAAGCTGCTGAACACTCAGGGTCAATAAACTAAATCCCAGCACAATAATATCAAAGAAATAGTGCAGCGCTAAAGCAATAAATAACTAGACAGAGAAACTGCATATAGTCCATATTAGATATTAGATTCCCCAAAGTGGTGGCCACTCATGATGTATATTCATAACTTGCAGAGCCTCTGCCTTTGTGTCACTAGCCGCTCACCTCAGAACGTGGACCCTCTGAATAAATAGATGGGTCAATTGCGCCTTCCCATGAAGGGTAAATATCCACATTGATCAGTGAGGTAACATCAGCAGTGACAAGGGCGTAGGTCTGATATTCCAAGTCCTGATCTCCTTAAGGCAGATCTCCTGAATGTGTGATTGGCTCACTGATTTTTCCAGAAGTCTTCACAGATCCCAATGATCTCTAAGTTATAAGAGATCCTATATCGCATGAGGTAAACAGATACGTGGATTCCTCCTGTATGTAACCCGACCTCCTCGGATCAGTCCAGCAACTTCTTAATTAGCTTCACAGCCCTGCACACTCCAGCCTGGCCTCGCTTGAGGCTCTCCACTAGCAACTAGGATACATTTAGGCAATAGAGAGGGTAGTCCAACCAAGAGATCATCAACAAGTATGGATCATCACATCACAGCTCCAAATGTAACACACCTGCTCCCCATTCACACCTGAGACCTTGTAACACTAACGAGTCACATGACATTGGGGACGGAAAATGGCTAATTGGGCCCAATTTGGACATTTTCACTTAGGGGTGTACTCACTTTTGTTGCCAGCGGTTTAGACATTAATGGCTGTGTGTTGAGTTATTTTGAGAGGACAACAAATTTACACTGTTATACAAGCTGTACACTCACTACTTTACATTGTAGCAAAGTGTAATTTCTTCAGTGTTGTCACATGAAAAGATATAATAAAATATTTACAAAAATGTGAGGGGTGTACTCACTTTTGTGAGATACTGTATACTGTGTATATGTATGTATGTGTAATTATATATTTTGCTATTATCGGCAAGACTTTCATTTTAAGGCTACTTTCACACTGGGGCGGTGGGTGCGTTGGCGGTTACCGTCAATTTCGCAGCGCTATTTGGTCGCTAGTGGGCCACTTTTAAAGCCCTACTAGTGGCCGAGAAAGGGTTAAAACCACCACAAAATGCTGCTGCAGCAGCTCTATGCCGGCAGTATAGCCACGCTGCCCCATTGATTTCAATGGGCAGGAGCAGTGAAGATGCGGTGTATACACCGCTCCTTCACCGCTCCAAAGATGCTGCTAGCAGGACTTTTTTTAGCGTCCTGCCAGCGCACCGCTCCAGTGTAAAAGCCCTCGGGGCTTTCACACTGGAGACACAGCAGCGGCTCTTTCAGGGCGCTTTGCAGGCGCTATTTTTGTAGTGCCTGCAAAGCCCCCCAGTGTGAGAGGGGTCTAACAGCCAGGCCTTGCTTGATGTTTCTGTGTAAAATGATTCAAACAGTGATTGCAGGCATCGCTGATAAATACAATGTAACAACATTATTGTTAGATTATACTTAGGGCCCTTTCAAACTGGGGCGCGGGCGGCGTCGGCGGTAAAGCGCCGCTACTGTAAGCACCGCTTTACCGTTGGTATGCGGCCGCTAGCGGGGCGGTTTTACCCCCCTGCTAGCGGCCGAGAAAGGGTTAAAAACCACCGCAAAGCGCCTCTGCAGAGGCGCTTTGCCGGCGGTATAGCCGCGCCATCCCATTGCTTTCAATGGGCAGGAGCGGTGAAGGAGCGGTATACACTCCGCTCCTTCACCGCTCCGAAGATGCTGCTAGCAGGACTTTTTTTCCCGTCCTGCTAGCACACCGCTCCAGTGTGAAAGCCCTCGGGGCTTTCACACTGGAATTAAAGCAGCGGCACTTTCGGGTCGATTTGCAGGCGCTATTATTAGCGCAATAGCGCCTGCAAACCGCCCCAGTGTGAAAGGGCCCTGACTTCATGTGCAGATCAAAGGTGGGTCCCTTGAGCTGCACATAATGTCAGTAAAAGCAACATTTTTTTTTCTGTTTTACCTCTTATTAACCCATCCCATTTTCTCCTTGGCTATTATTTTCGAGTGTGTATGTTTTTTTTTTTTTACCTTTTATTTTCAAATGGTAATTGAAAAAATAAAAGCATTTCTGCAAGACAAGACTGCCCAAAACTATACATGTTTTTTAATTCATTATCGTAAGGTTGGACTTTGGGTATAATAAAAATTGACACTTGCAGTGGGGTTCCACCCCCCCCCCCCCAACATTGCAAGGGTTAAATGCTGTTTTTTTTGTCTAGGTGGAACAAAAAACATTATTTTACTTACGTTATCCCTCTTCTTTTCTCTTGGCTCTTCCATACTCTGACACCCAGGACTGTGGGTGGATCCTCAGCGTCTTCACTTACAATGCAGGACTGCTGATTCTGCATTGTACATGATGATGTCAGAGTGCCTATGAGCGATGGAGCTGCAAAGAGAAGTGGCTTCAGGGGAACAGTTTTAAAGGTAGGAGGAAGTTTGATAGAGCGAGGGTGTACAGTCTGGGCTGCTGTTAGAAATCATGGGGCCCCCCTACAGGCTACCTAACAGGCTACCCTCCGAAAATATCAAATGTTATTTTCACAAAAATGCCACAGCCGCGGTGCCATGGCAGAAATGATATCCCCATTGAACAAGATACATTCAAGTAAATAGCACTGCGAGTGCCCTGAAACTACATGCAAAGCATGCAGTTGCGATGCGCTAGTGTGGGGTAAAGCAGATGACAATATGCCTTCTCACCACCTGTCAAAAGCTCTCTGAAGAGAGATCCACATTTGAACGAGCCCTTAATTTTTTTAAAACAATTTTTTAGAATTTTTTTTTCTATTTTTTTTTTTTTAATTTTAATTTAATTTTAAATTTATTAACTTTTTCATTTTTTAACTGCCCTGTTGGGGGGCCTTTGGTGAAAAATCAGGGGTATAACTGACATTTGGGACAGAGAAAGAACTGGGGACATAGATTCATCAGTCATTTTCTCTGCAGCCTCAGCTGCACTGGACAGTGAATGAACTAGAAGCACTCTGAGGCTTCCCATTCATTCACAAACTGAAGCATAGTAAACACAGTTTACTTCAGTGATGAATGGACACAGGACCGATCAGTATTGATCGCTCACTGTGTTCAATTAGGAAAGGAAGGTGCCCCCCCTCTCCATCCTGAAACAATTCCCCAGTGTGCCCTTCGACAGCTGTTGGTTGGAGAGGAAGAGAACTAGCAGTGCTGCGGGAAGGAGGGGGCGCAGATCCAAGGACTGATCCACCTGCAGTGCAGCCGGAGGGAGAAAGAGGAGTAGAAGCCGGAAGAGCTGTAGGGGGATCCCAGTGTCAGCAATAAGGCAGTATAGCAGGTGCACGGGCCCCCCTTTTGAACTGATGGGGCCCAGTACAGGAGGGCTGGCTGTACTGCCTTATTAGCAGCCCTGGGTACAGTCAGTGTTGCTGCTTTTTATGTTCCCCCTAAATAAAAACAAGCATTTAATTCTTGCAGTGCAAAGGGAGAATGACTGCAAGGTAATTTTCTTCCACAGAGTTCAGCTTTTAGTAATGATAAACTTATGGCTAAATCAATAGGCTCATAGGTTAAATGAAAAAATTGCTCTGGTCTCAGGCTCGGGTGTGAGAGCTAAACTGGTTAAAGCCCAAGGCAAGCCAAAACTTTTAGTTTTGGATAGAGCAGTTAGAGGGTTAGAGCCTCTGTCAGGTTTGTATTGCTAGTAGCACCAGACATGTTGTGTAAAGTCCAGAGGCTTTCCTCTTTGCACAGTAGTCTACTCTAGACACATCTCCAAAGCCCTTACTCTTTGGAGTTCTGTGTAGTAAAGAGAGAAAATTTCTCCTACACTAAACCTGAATTCCAAATGGAACAGCAACTAGAGGAAGCAATCCAGCACCCCACATTTCCCCTGTACAGTCTAGGTTTTTATTGCTGTCTTTGTCCTCATTGAAGAGGTTGCTCTCACCTTCTTTGGGAAGTGATGGGAGTCATCCCAAAAGAGACAACAACCTAACCTTACTCTGTTATTTAAAACCTGGAGTTAGCTAATGATTTTATAGATGTGCTGCACCCTAATGTATCCATAGTGACACAATGCTTTGAGGGCAGCCACCCCTTATCATTGTACTGCTTGTAGCTTATTGTATCCTAGCAGCTACTAGTCACATTTGTTTAGAGAGATTAGTGGTAGAAAAAAACAATTATTTGATTAAGCAGACTTGGAAGGAAGCTAAAATATTTTAAATACATCCTGGATTAGACTACAGAGGCACAATTGAAACTAATATTATGTATTTAAAATAAATAGATATTGCCATTATAGTACCAGAGGTTCTATACAAATGAAGTCCGTTTGAGTGTACTAAAATGCATAAGGCATTATAGTTGCTTGTGTACAAAGCAAATCCCATTCACAAAAAGTCAACAAACCTCAGAAACTTCCATGAACTGAAATGGATGGGTTAAGCAGAATTAAACCCTCATATAAAAAGCAATAATCCTTGTAGCTTCACTTGAATCATTGATATCTATGCTATGTTAATTTTTCACCAATTTCCCCCAAACATGCACTATTACCAATCCTAAACAATCATGTTGCGTGCTCATGGGGGGGGGGGGGGATAGTTAGAATGGAGCTGCTGTCAACCACGAGCTCGGCCGTGACTTAGACCAAGGGCATTGGTGCTTTCTGTTTTTGAGCCCAGAGCATGCACATTAGGGTGTTTAAACTGGGGCTCCAGGGCGACTGAAATGCAGCATAGTCACTTTATATGAGGAAGTACAGTGGACATCAATTTAGATGGAAAATTCTGCTGAAAGGAAAGGATGCACAGAAAAAAGCAACTGCATTATGAGAAATATTTGACTTATGCTTCTACGGTTATACTTTTGTCTTTGAGGGTTTTACTTTTAGTATTTCTGACCTTTTAAAAGCAAGTGGTGGTTGGAGAAGTCAATCCCAAATTTAAATTATACTGTTTTAGTTCATTGTAATATTGGTTATTTAAAAGTCAAGTGTATCTGATGGCAGAACTAAATAAGGATTTTTGACTTGCCTAGGCTCCTTTAAATTTGATATAGGATGCCATCTTTAGGTGAGGACACTGGCAAACAAAGCTGTAAGGACAGTCCATATAACCCATCCCACTCCCAGCAATCCTCCATCTTTTAGCAAGCATTTACAGAAAAATGCAAGGGCAGTGGTGATGATGGGGATGGTGGTCTATATGCTGTACTGTAACCAAGAAAATTATTTTTACAGGTATTTAAAAATCTTTATTTCTTAATTGTACAGTACAGGACATAGGCTCCTTTTAAGTCTTGAATATGAGATCTCTCCAAGTACAACAACTGAGGGGTATGCAACACAGCCCAAAACAAAGGTTATCTGGTTCCCAACTCAAAAAGCAGCTTGAAGAACCTTACAGCTAAAGTTTCTCCTCTTCTCCAAGTGCCTTCATAGCAAGCCGCTTGCTACGAGGGCTCTTGTGTGGGCTCAATCCTGTGCTGGGCTATGTGCGTCTGTTGACACACACAGCACGGCTTGGCTCCTACCCCTGCTTCCTCATTACATGATTTGACTGACAGCAGCAGGAGCCAATGGTAAATCCACAAAAGTGTCACATGTAAACAGACTTCCTGGTTATCGCCATTCCTTTCCTCACACGCTGTCTCTTGTCAGTGCCCATCATAGGTATGTGCAGCTTATTGCATTAGGGTGTGCACCCCAAAGCTCAATCACACATGCGAAGTAAAGCTGTGGACACTGTTGGTAGAGTGGTGGATGGTGTCAGTAGAGCAGTGGACATATCAGTAGAGCAGAGGCTGGTGTCAGTAGGACAGTGGATGGTGTCAGTCAGTAGAGCAGTGGACAGAGATTAATGTTAGAGGTTTTTTATTTTATTACTTTTTTTTAACTCAATTTTTTTTTAAATGTGTTTTACAATATTTTTTAAAAAATTTTTTATTTTTATGGGGCGTGACCGGATGTGAGCCGCGGCGAACGTGCTAGAGGCGAGCTCTGGAGCATCCGAATTTTCATCCTGCATCATCTGGCCTGGTGATCTCGTTACACATCTCACCTTCTCTGGCTCCATTTTAGGCAACCATCCTGGGGAGTATTTCCTGGCTGGCTGGTCCTCTGGTGTGCATTGCCGCCTGCGGCCTAGTCCACGGCCCACCTCCTCCAGATGGCAACTGCCACATCCATGGCCACAGCAATCCCCCTGCTTCCCTCATCCTAGTGCCGAGTCGGCGGCATCCTCCCTGCGGCTGCACACTCCAAAAGGATCCAATGGCTGAGCGGCTGGAGTGAGAGCTGCGCCCCCCCCGCATGTCTGCGGCCTGCTGCCATCTTGTCCTGGAGGCCGGAAACCTCAGCTATGGAGCTTTGGAGTGCGGGGGGCGGTGTCCAGCGGTCCCCCCCAGTCCCACCTACAGCTCCTCATCCTTGGACTCAGCTGGCATAAGGGGGTCTTGGTGCAGGCGGCCTGAGCCCGCGATCCAGGGGCCTGTGGCTGTGCTGAGCTGCTGCCCTGGTGAGTACTCCAGTGGTGACCATTACTCCCCTGTGACTAACTGGCTGCTGTGTGTGCAGTGTGACCCCCCCTGTCCGATCATCACTACAAGCTGCTGGCTAACCACCCACCTGCTCCATCCTACCTACACCTCCTCCAGAGGGGTGAGGGTGCTGGGCAAGGTGGTGCAGGAAGCGCAGTCCCCGGCCCAGTGGCATCATTACCCTTGCCCACAGACTAATGGGCCCTAAGAACCAGGCCAATAAATTATCCACACCATGCCGCCCACCTCCTGTCAGGCCTCACAGCCAGATGCTTCTCTCATTGGAAGGTTGCAGGCCCTGCTGGCTGAACTAGCTATGAAACCTGAGACTTCCTCGAATGCGGCTCTCCCTGCTCCCTCCTCTTAGGATAGCACTGCAGTGATCCTGGCCGCCATTGAACATAGCAAAACCTCCATGCTTGTGAGAATTGATCGCCTTACAGAAAAATGTAATCTCATGAGAAACGACCTGGATAAGAGAGGTAGGCTGACCGAATCGGAATCCAGAATTTCTGCCACTGAAGATCTTACGGCTACCCACACCAATACCATAGCAGACTTGCAATGCACAGTACAATTACTTGTTGCTAAACTCGATGACGCAGAAAACAGAGCGAGGCGCAACAACGTCAAAATCCTAAGTCTCTGGGAGGGTGAGGAGGGTGACGGATGGGCGGAGTTCGCAGAGAAGTTCGTTAGGAAACTGCTGAGCCTTGCGGATGTCTCTTCCCGTCCTATGTCACTGAGCGCGCCCACCATGTACCTACGTGCCACGCTATCCCTGGTGCAAATCCCCGACCCTTCTAGGTCCGCCTCCTTAACTCCAGGGAGTGCGACAGGATTCTCTCTGAAGCTTGCAAACACCCCTCACTTCCGTACGGCAACTCCTCGGTCTTACTGTTCCTGGATTTCTCAGCCGAGCTGCAGCGTAAGAGGAAATGATTTAATGAGGTCCGCAAGCTCCTACGTGAAAAGGACATTAAATACAGCATGTTATATCCTAGCTATCTCTGGGTCCCTCACAATGGCTCGGTCAGGTTCTTCGACTCCGGGGCTGACGCAGATGACTGGCTGAACACCCAGCGGTGGTCAAGATAAGCTATCCCTCACTACAAGTTGCTTTAATCCACACACTAAGAGGTTGTCAATCCAGTCAGCAGTCTTTTGTTTTTTAGCCCCTCTGATCTCTAAGTTTCTCACGCAAGACATACCCACCTTCCCGAGTGGGCAGCAGTTCTACTCCCTGAGGCTGATATGTTTGACCTATGCCCGGATTATGGTCCCTCTCTTGCTGGAGCCATTGAACGTTAGAGATCCTCATGGTCCTGGACTAGACATATGTTTCTTCTGGCTCCTTCTACCCCGGAGCTACCTTTTTAGACAGATACTCATTTGAAGTACCTAACCCCCCTAAGTTCCACCTTCCTGAAGAGGCGTCAGCCGCACTACGTTGCCACATTCTGGCATTCTTCAAGGAAGTCTGACGTTCTATCGGTTAAGTGTATCAAACTGACTGGCATAGTTCTTGGGGTTGCTGGGCAGTAGGGAGTTTGCTATGTTACTGTATTTACTATGTTAATGTTCACTATGTTTGTATTCTATGGTAACCAATCGTCTCAATTATTGTATAAACTCATTCGCTGGCAGTGGCAGCCCGTGCATTGTGGGCGCACGGTCGCTGTCCCCCCTACAACTTGCTACCGCCTCCCTCTCCGTGCGCCCAGCCCCTTTCAGGACGCCGGACTTATGGACTCCTATGGCAGGAGGGGGTGTATTTTTTTTAAGCACCTGATTAGAGCCAGAGGCTCTAATAGGTTTCAAAAAAGGGTGTGTTCCCACCCAATTGTGTGACCATAGCGTCCCTATTGGATGCTCGGTGCTTTGGCGGAAGTGGGACAGAGCGGAGGAAGCTGACTGGAGAGGAGACGCCGGAGAAGAGGACACCCGGTAAGCGCTGGTCCTCCTGCACAGGGTGTCCCGCGATCCACCTGCTGGAGGGGGTGATGTGAGTGGGGTGTCCTACGGTCCATCCACGGGGGGGCTTTGTGTGAGCGGGGTGTCCCGCGATCCATGGTCGCTTCCCTCGGGGCATCTGGGCTCGGAGATGTGGCGACCCCCCGGGTGGGGGGCTCCCTTTTCCACCAATTGGTGATTCTGGGCTTACTCCTACTCTGGGATCCTCAGTGGCCATTTTGCTACTTTCATCAAATATAAGTCCCTATGGAGATAAAAATAATTTCTTGGAATATGAGAGGTCTAAACAACTAATTTAAAAGGTCCCTAATGCTTAAATTCCTTAACACTCATAAACACTATATCCTCTTTTTGCACGAGATCCACCTTCTGGGGAACAAGATCTTGTCCCTCCACAGAGCCTGGGTGCAACAGGCCTTTCACGCCACTTATTCCAGTTATGCCAGGGGAGTCACCATCCTTCTAAACAAATCTCTTGCATATAAAGTGATACATGTGTCTTTAGATCCTGGGGGCAAATGCATTATTTTACTTCTGGTGATTGGTGCAGTGAGGTATGCGTTTGTCAATGTATATGTCCCTCCACCGTTTTCTCCGGGCATACTGTACACTATCTAGGAGAAACTGGCACCTCTGCAGCTCACTAGAGTTGTATGGGCTGGGGACTTTAATTCTGTCTTGCAAGCCGACTTGGACTCCTGCAATCCTCAGCGACTGTCCTGTGTAGAAGTAGGGTCCTAGGCTCAAACCTTTGACATAACGGAAATCTGGAGAAATAAGTATCCTTTAGATCGCTTTTACTCACACTACCCAGCTTCACATAAATCTGGCTCCCGCATTGACCTATCATTTAGCTCAAGGCTGATGCTGTCTTCCATACGGGCACTCTCCTACATGCCAGCTAGCATTTCGGACCACTCCCCAATGGAGATTATGGTACAGGTAGGAGGATGTAGATCCTTGGGTTGTTGGCGCCTAGACTCTAAATGGCTACATAATGACAGGGTACAGGAGCTGCTGAAGGACTCGGACACACAATACTGGGAGGCAAATGAATCCTCAGCATCCCCCCAAATGGTGTGGGATGCCTTTTAAAGCATTTACCCGAGGTCAGTATATATTGGCCATCAAAACTGCAAGGGTTGTATATAACTCCCTGCTGACCTTGCTCGAACAGGCTGAGTCCGATGCAGCTTCTGAATTTGTGTCCTCCCCTACTGGAGACAATTACTCGACTTTGGCACAGGCCCGTAGAGCCCTGAAACTTCATCTCACGTCCCTTACTTATGCAGAGGCTGCTCTCCAGGCAGGGAGGCTGTTTGAGTCTGGGGACAAGAATGGCAAGCTACTGGCCAATCTAGTTGTGGATTCCCGGCATCTGACGGTCGTCTCTGAACTGCTTTCAGATACTAGGGGCTCCCTTACGGACCCTTCTGACATTTTTAATGCAATTTGACTTGGTGGACTGGGTCTACATGTCCGCAGTACTGGAGGTAATGGTCTTTGGTCCACGTTTCCGTAACTGGATTAAAATCCTGTACAGGGCTCCCCTGGCACAAATAAAATTGGGAGGTAAACTGTCTGAAGTGTTTTCCATTGAAAGGGGGACCAGACAGGGATGCCCGTTATACCCGGCGCTATTTGCGCTCATGATGGAACCAATAGCTCAGGCCATACGTAATTCTGCCCTTATTAAAGGTGTTAGGATAGGTGCCATTAGTGAAAAAGTGGCGATATACGCAGATGACTTGGTGCTCTTTTTGGAAGACCCCGGGCCCTCCCTTAAGGATGCCCTGGCAATGCTTTCCATGTATTCTCCTTTGTCAGGTCTGAAGGTCAATTGGGATAAATCCCTCATCCTGCCCATAGATCAAGAGGCGGAGGCCAAGGCTGATTCAGGTTTAACCCTAAAGTGGACCTCGTCTGCCACATACTTAGGGGTAGTGCTATCCTCCACGGCAAAAGACTATATTACCCTGAATCTGCTGCCACTCTTGACTTTAACAAAGCAATGTTTATCGGCGTGGTCCCACCTTCCCCTCTCCCTTGTGGGCAGGATCAATCTTAATAAAATGAAGTTGCTCCCCTCTATTCTGTATGTCCTTCACCATGCCCTTGTGTGGATCCCTAGGAAATACTTTAGGCAATTTTGAATCTGTAATGACCTCCTTTTTGTGGGGATCGCAAAGACCTAGGTTTCGTCTGATGATACTGCAAACACCTTGGACTGAGGGTGGACTGGCGTGCCCAAATTTATTTACTTGCTACCTTGCTGCTTTACTCACTCAGGCCCACAACTAGTTGGTGGCAGAAGAGACCAATGCTGCTGTTGTGCTCAAGGCAGCGCAGCTTGGCTCTTATGAAGCACTCCGTAACAAACTATATAGAGGCCAGTCAGCCCTATTCCCAATTACTCAGTCTATGAGAACAGTTATAAAGGCATGGCACCTTCAACACCCACGGTTCTTACATACTTTTTCACCTCATATACCGTTGTGGCTTAACCCCTCCCTAAAGCAATTCTCATTGTTCCCTGACCCTGTTGTGTGGGCTTCTAGCAGGTTTAAATACCTTAGCCAAATTTGTGAAGGGGATGTGCTCCTGACCTTTGACATCCTTAAAACCAAATATGCCCTCCCTATCTCCAGCTCCGTCATGCCTTTCAGATGCGATTTGCTAACCAGTCTGTAACCATTACTCCGTCAAAAATTGAATCCCCACTACATGCAGACATACTAGAGAAACCACTCTCCTCCATATACAGGACCCTGCAACCCTCCATACATGATGGCTTAGATAGGCTCCTGTTGTGCTGGCGTGCAGAGGTTCCAGAACTAAATACAGAGGACTGGGAAGACGTATGGGACTATCCGATGCGTAGCCTGGTCTCAGCTAGAGACAGGCTAATGCAATTTAAAATTCTTCACAGAATTTATCTAACATAGGATTTACCCCCCACACCCCTCGCAATGCTGGAGATGCACGGCAGATCCTGCCACCTTCCTGTGTGTGTTCTGGGAGTGCCCTGGTATAAAGCTCTTCTAGGCAGCGGTTTCTCATTGTATCTGCAAAGTCACTACTGTAGCAGTGCCACTATCAATAGACGTATGTATCTTAGGATTAGTTCATTTACTAGCTACCTCCAAGGCAATATGAACACTAGTAGGTATATTATGGTTTTATGCACGTAAGTCCATACTCCTTAAATCTCCCCAGGCACCTACCTTAGATTATTGGAAGTCTATTGTCAACAAAATGATCCCATTGTACAAATTTACCTATGAATCTAGGGGATGCCCGCAAAAATTCTCCACGGTACGGGACATTTGGACAGAGTCCAGGGACACTGTCGAGTCATCGGCAATGCCTCCATAGCATGCACTGGTTTGCCTCTGAGCATTTCTCTCGCTGAGTTTTGTGCACTGAGGGACAATCCTCAGATGTCTACTTCGCACCTTCCAGCTACGATGTACGAAGTCATCTTAGGCCTTGATTACCAAATACCTTGTGTTAATAGGTTATAATTGTGTGTTTTGTTTTGTTTTTTTTATCTTTTTTTTCTTGTTTTTTTTTCAATTCAAGCCTGGGTATGCCCAAAAGACTTTGTTGATGTAATCTTATCTTAAAGCTTAATAAAAAAAATAAAAATAATATAAATATATATATATATATATATATATATATATATATATATATATATATATATATATATATATATATATATATATTTTTTTTACAATTTGTTAGGAGCCCCATTGGGGGGCTTAGGTGAAATGGCAGAGAAAGGGACTGAACAGAGATTCCCCAGTCCCTTTCGCTTGAGACTCCACTGCCACGAGGGGGCCTTATAGCAAGGGGAATCTGCATCACACAGGTTGATTAAGGTGTGCCCAGGCTCATCAGGCACACACTGTGCGCACGCCTATCAGTGCCCATCAGTGCAGCCTCATCAGTGCCTCCTCATCAGTGCCCATCAGTGCAATTTATCAGCGCTGCCTCATCACTGCCCATCAGTGCCTGCCCATCGGTGCAACTTATCAGAGCTGCCTCATCACTGCCCTATTAGTGCCTGCCCATCAGTGCAACTTATCAGCGCTGCTTCATCACTGCCCATCAGTGCAACTTATCAGTGCAGCCTCATCACTGCCCATCAGTGCAGCCTCAACAGTGCAGCCAGCGCACACAAGTGAAGAAGTAAAATTACTTATTTTGCAAAATTTTATTACAAAAAATAAGAAACTTTTTTTTTTCTAAATGTTCAGGCTTTTTTCACTTGTTTAAAAATCCAGTGGTTAATAAATACCACAAAAGAAAGCTCTATCTGTCTCAAAAAAATGTATAACATTTTAATTTGGATACAGTATTGCATGACTGCGCAATTGTCATTCAAAGTGTGAAAGTGCTGAAATCTGAAAATTGGTCTATACAGGAAGAGGGTGAAAGTGCCTGGTATTGAAGTGGTTAAAGACATTTATATGACATTTTATATGTACAGCTTGTATCTATCTATGTAAGGCAAAATAGACCACATTTGGCCAATAGATGGTGCTAAGTATTACAGGAAATTCCTATGATACTTAACACCACCTAGTGTCCAAATGTGGTCCTTTTAAATCATTGGAAAACATTCAACCAACACAAGAAATGGCATAATACCATTCATTTTTAAAAAAAATTTTGGCCAAATCGCACAGAACAAATGTACGTGCAGTTTCACTGAGGGATTTACTATGGGATTTTTTTTTATAAACAAATCCCTAAGTATTCACACAGTTATATCAATTGTAATTTCAAAATTATTTCACTGATGCAATATCTGATATACAGTACGTGTAAGTTTTGCATTAATGTGTTCATAGGAGAAAAGCAGAGCATCTCTGCAAAGATGAGCGAGAAGGAGGAATCGGATTCAGAAGGAGGACCAGAGTATGAAGATGACTTTGAGAAAGACCTCGACTGGTTAATAGATGAGGAAGAGAAACAGCGGGCAGCATCCCAGGTACAGCCATGATCTGTAAATATTTGTTTTTTTCGTCATTGCATGGAAAAACATAGGATCCCAATTTTCCTGAAAACACAAGAGCATGTCTGTTATTTTTTAAATGTGGAAGATAGAAAACTCTGATATTTCAGTTACAATTTCCTAATCTGCAATGTAAAAGGGACTGCTAGAAGCCGTTTAAAATCTGTGGAGAACACACACTAACTTTCTTGTTCTTTTATTGCCAGCTCCACTGTGTATTCTGTAGAAAGGAAGTGGTATCTTTATGGTCTAAATAGAACATGGGTATACAGCTTTGTTATAAAAGGAACCAGGGAGAGGGGTAAGTTGATAGGAAAGGGAAATATCTTCAAGAACTCCAAAAAAGGTGAAATGAAAGCACAGTGGGAGGTAAGTGTAACATGGCACATTACACTTACCTCGGGGTTGCCAGTTGCTAGATTGAGAACTCTGTAGTGGGAGCCTAAAGTGCATTTTCAGTTTTGCAGGCAAATTGGTATGATACCTATTTTATATTTGTTACATATGCCAAGGTGGCAGTGTGAACCAAACATGCAAGTAAACTTTTCAATTAACAGATTCCAGAATAAAGCAAATAATAAATGATTTGGACAACAAACCAAATAGCATATATAACAAACGTGGGTGATTAATCAATCAGTGCTCATCAGACAATCTCGATTTTCCTTTAGGGACCCTCCTCTTGTTGTCCCAAGAGTCAATTCTGAGTGGTGGATGATGATTTCTCTATGGTATAATCTCACTCTCACTCAAAGGGGGAGGGGGATGTGGAGGGAAGAAGGGGAATGCCCAGATAGTGTAGTATGTAATAAAATATTTAATGGATAAAAACAAACACTGAAACACTCACATATAGCAAGATGGAACACAATGTATCATCCACGAGCGCCGAGCTCAGTCCCACGCCACTTCCGTCGTGCCAGTCAGCCAATCCCAAAGCGTATTGTCACAATCGCGTGACTTCATCAGTGATTCGTGACTGTGACGATACGTGTCAGGATTGGCTGGCAGTCACACTGGAAGTGGCGCGGGAATGAGCTTGGCGCTGGTTTATTGAGCAAATCATTTATCATTTGCTTTATTGTAAGGAATCTGTTACTTGAAGAGTTTACTTGCATGTTTGGTTCACACTGCCACCTTGTGCACACCCATAGGCGTGCGCAGGGGGTGTGCTGGGTGTGCCCGGGCACACCCTAATCACTACGTGCAGTGCTGATTCCCCCTACTGCCTGGGCTTCGCCATTGTTAACGCCCACCATGCAGTGCTGCTGGCTTCCCTCCTCTCCTCTCCCCCCAGATGCTGCAGGGAATGTTTCAGGATGGAGAGTGGGGGAAGGAGCTAGTAAATATGTCATTTACCAGCACCTTCCTTTTCTATGTGAACACACTCACTGTGTTCATGCATAACCGCAGCATAGTAAACCAAGTTTACTATGCTTCAGTTTGTGAATGAAAAGAAAGCCGCTCAGCACAGAGAACTTACTATTCATTCACTGTCCAGTGCAACTGAGGCTGGAGAGAAAGGCATGCATGTTTGAGCTTTGGGGTGCACACCCTAATACAATACTCTGCGCACACATATGTGTACACCTTTTATTATTGTTCAACAACAGCACAGCATAACTCATTATATACACAGATCTAGTGGGGGTTCCTCAATTTTTTTGTTTTAGAAAATTCTTTTTATTTTTTTAGCAACAAAAAAAACACAAGTTCTCAGCCACGCAGGGCTCTCAATACAGAAACAAAAAGCTTCCCCACTAAAACACCCACCCACCCCCCACCAGGGACCACCTCAGGAAATCCATCCATGGCATCAAATGCTGTGTGTCCCTCAGGAGTTAAAAAAACACGTGTACCGTGTTTCCCCGAAAATAAGCCCGGGTCTTATATTTATTTTGGCAACCAAAAACACAATAGGGCTTATTTTTTCGGGGGATGTCTTATTTATTTACGGTATGTACCGGTACAATGATCTTAAAGTGGTTGTTACCCTAAAAAAAAAAAATAAAGAATCCTGTTCCTTTAAAGCATGATAGATTGCATAGTGCTTATGCTGTGTCATTTATCCATGTGTCATTTTTTCAATTCCTGTGTTATCAATTGGAGTGTAACTAGTCCTCCTAGTTCTTATCTTCTTATCTATAACACAATTCCTGTGTTATCTCAAGGAGTGTAACTAGTCCTCCTAGTTCTTATCTTGAATTACAGAATAATAAGTGCCCATGTTGTAAATAATAGTAGAGTGTGAGGGTTTGAATGGTTTAGCAAAAAGCAACTGGGCGTGTCTGACACCACTCAGTCCACAGCAGGACTTAGGAGTTCAGTAAATGTTTGCAAGATCAGCAGGTGTTCTTCTGTACCTGTAGGGTCTTTAAGAGATAAAACATGGGCAATATGCATGTATTGCAGAGATGTACTGCATATGTTTTTTATTTTTATTTTGCCCCTTGATAAAATTCATATAATAACTTCTAAATACATGAAACATTCTGCTGTTTCAGAATGAAGATGACACTGAACATCTCATTGAACAAAGACCTGATAACACAACACAATTCGTAAAACAAGAGATCAAAGGTGACCATATACCAAGCAATGATAGTAGCATTTCTCAACTTGACCCTAAAATAAATGCTAAGCTAATACTACATACTGTGTCTGAGGGTGAAGAGGCTGATCCCGAAGATGAGGAGGCAAAACGATATATTGCAGAAAAGATAGAAGAAGCAAACAAGAAATTAGAAATGGAAACCATTGATGAAAATCGCCAGAGGAAGCTTAAATTTAAGGACAATTTGGTTGATCTGGAAGTTCCACCATTAGATTTCCCAGACAGCGATAGAACTGAAAGTATCATTGAAGACGATGTAGTAGGTGGCATAACACAGTTGCATCTTAATGATACCCCAGCCAAAAAAGAGTTGAATGCTGAAGAAAATGAAACCATTGAAGAAGAAGCAAAAGATGGGAAAGTTTTGGTTGAGAAAGATGGAAAGTTTGAACTGGTCAGTTTAAAGGATATTGAGAACCAGTGTTCTCTACCACCTATCAGTAACATTAAGGAACTGTCAAAATCTCCATCGCTATCCATGCAGTCAAATAGTTTTAGTGCATTGCATAATGCAGACAATTTAGATCACAAGAAAACTTCCAAAGTCGGTAATGTAAATAACTTTGTTCCCCAACCTCCTGGTGGGCCTAAAGTCCGACCTAGCTCTGCTAGTCATTCATTGAAATCTCTACACAGAGTGAAGCCATCGCGTAGAGTCCAGTCTGCAAGTGTATCAACCAGAAACACAACATTCAGCCTTTCCTCAGAGCAAAAGGAGCTACAGAAGAGGATTCAAGAGAGGCAAGAGAGACTTAGGAGAGAGGTAAAATTAGCAATTATAACAATACATTTTCAAATAGAACTAAAGTCACAGGTTAAAAATAGTGATGGAAATGTGCAAAACTATGTGCCTTATGCCTTTCATATTAGGTTTCCCAGCTGCTGTGCAGGTTGGGGAACAGGACCTAGACTTCTTTATAACGTCTTTTCTTAATCTCTGTAGAATGTACAGCTCAGAGGCTAATAGGCTTTCCACACCTCCCTCTTAGTATATCAATATACTCCTACTTTTGCAACCAGGACAAATCATATCACTCCATGAAACCATGTGATTTCTCCCAGTCCCACCCTGTGTGCTACCTTCTTATATTAATTACAGCTGGTCTCACAACAGGCTTCTGTCGAACAAGCATGCTGGAGAGCCAGCATCCAATCAGCGCTTAAGGCCATTGGCACTGTGTTCTGGCGTTGGGGGGGTCCCCCCTGTCAGAACACAAGCGCTCAGTGGGGAGATCACTGCACTAACATTGGATGTGTTAGTACAATACTGTTTTTTTTACATTCATGCCCCTGGGTTAGACGGAAAACAAAAAAACTTCCTGTGTGTTCTCAGCATTATCTGATGACTATTTGAGTTGCATAAACTATAGGCTTCTTGCTGCAGAGCTAAAACATAATAAATACTAGTAATTGTGTAAAAAAAAAAAAAAAGAGAGAGAAATTAGAGATCCACCTGCTGGCTGGATAGAAGAGTACATAATATTAATGAACAATATTTTATTTATCTAAATAAAAAATCTCAACTACATTATATATACCCGTATATACTTGTGTATAAGTCGACCCAAATATAAGCCGAGGCACCTAATTTTACCACAAAAAACTGGGAAAACTTATTGACTCGAGTAAGAGCCGAGGGTGAGAAATGCAGCAGCTACTGTAAGTGGAAAAGAGGGTCAACAATGCCCATTTGCATGCCTCACTGTGCCCATCTGCATGTCTCCTCACTGTGCCCATTTGCCGGCCGCCTCACTGTGCCCATATGCCTGCCTCCTCACTGTTCCCATCTGCATGCCTCCTCACTGTGCCCATTTGCCTGCCTCCTAACTGTTTCCATCACCCTGCCGTCTCATGTACCTTGATCTCTAGCGCTGTGACATGCAGTCAGTCTAGTCAGCGGCCAGTGTAACAAAGCCCCGCCTCTGCATCCTCCTCGTCCTTCATTCGTGAAGGAACGCTGATTCAGTTCTTCCAAGCAGTTAGTCAGAGTCCCGCCTATCACAGGCGAGGACGAGGTGGAGGCGGGGCTTTGTTGCAGTCAGTCTAGTCGAAGGCCGTGCAGTGTAACAAAGCCCTGCCTCCGCCTTGTCCTCGCCTGTGAAAGGAGGGACTCTGACTCACTGCTTGGAAGAACTGAATCAGTGCTCCGTCACGGATGAGGGACGAGGAGGAGGCGGAGATGGGGCTTTGTTACACTGGCCGCCGACTAGACTGACTTGCATGTCACAGCGCCGGGAGATCAGGCGCACGAGGCTGCAGATGGACACAGACTCGAGTATAAGCCGAGGGGGGCATTTTCAGCACAAAAAAATGTGCTGAAAAACTCAGCTTATACTTGAGTATATACAGTACTGTAAGATGGAGATTGAAAAGCCCTATGTTTAGAATAATTTATTCTGGTAGATCTCAACTAAGTGTGAATTTATCTTGGGAGAACAGTAGTGACTAGCGGCAAAAATCCAACCTGGGAAATTATTATTTTACTTATATTAGTAAGCCAGAGGTGTCTGTAAAGATCAAAAAATGTTCATAGTTTTTGGATTTAACATTCGCTGACCATATTGCCATTGACCAAACAAAGTGGAACTAGTGCCACAACATTGTTTAGTAGGTTTTGGTTTTATTACGTGACAAACGAATTGAACCTTTCTCATGTTTATGTTCTTCTATCTTTGGGAAAGTGCCCCTCATTTCCTGTCCTGGTAACAGGGTGTGGAAGGAAATATGCCCAACAAACAGGTCAAATCTTCCTCATTTTATTCAAAACTAGAAAAAACATTTTTGCTTGAGTTTCACTTAAAGGGCTAATTCACATGACCATTCAAGGCCGTACATAGCCCAGGTCAGTGTATTTCTGTGCCAGGTACAGCCAGGAACCTCTCTTCAGCTGCGGTAGCTCAGCGACAGGCCCAGAGGCTTCACACATTGGGGTTGATTTACTAAAACAGGAATGTGCAAAATCTGGTGCAGCTTTGCATGGTAGCCAAGCTTCCAACTTCAGCTTGTTCAATTAAGCTTTGACAAAAAAAAAAAATTGGTTTCTATGTACAGCCGCACCAGATTCTGCACTCTCCCAGTTTTAGTAAATCAACCCTATTGAGTGATTACCTGCATTTAGGGACAGATGAGCAAACAGTCTGCCTACAGACCCATCTGTCCCTGGCCACAATTACATGTAAACAGTTGGGGACAGTGTCCGCATGTAACTGATATGTACAGGCTTCCTGTCCACAAGTCTCCCCTGCTGCATAAATACGCTGTTCTGGGCAGTGTATGATCATAAACAGCCATATAAATGCACCCTAAAAAGCAACACTTCTATGATGTTTATTTGTTTTGCATTTTTATTTATATTTTTTATCCACCTACAAAGTGAAATGAACAAGATGTAATTGAAAGAAATAAAACCAGTGTTATTAATCAACATGTATTGGAAAAAAGGAAGAAGACCGAAAAAAGGAGGCAGAAGAACTGAAACGGAGAGAAAACGAAATGGCATTTAAATTTTGGTTACAGAAGAAGAATGAGCAGCTAATGCAAGAAAAAAGGATCCTGCAGGCAAAGGAGATGGAAAAAAGCAGCACATCTGTGAGGAATCCAATATAATAGTCATTTTATGAAAGCCATAGAAAAATACTAGTTATCTAAATCTTACTATGATTAACCAATTTTCATTTCAGGCTTGCCAGTTAACAGCTCTCCTCTCCTCCCACAGACACAGCATGAGAGGAATGGAATGTTGATAACCAGCAAGTCTGTTTGCATGTGATCAGCTGTGATTGGATACAGTTGATCACGTGGTAAAGGGCCGCTGTGATTGGCTGATTCACTAATTTGTGATCTGACACAGTGGTCACAGAGAACGTCCAATGCACCCCACAGGAGGCGCACAGGGTTCTGGGAGGACGTCTACTGACGCCCTCCCAAAACTGGACTACCACGCTGTAGCCGTCTTTCGGCTATAGCGCGGTTGGCAAGTGGTTGAGATAGTTAATTTGAGCACCACAACAGACAAAAAAAAATCATAAATCATACATTAAGCATTTTCTGCCGTGTACCACAATACATGATAGGTGCACTGGAAAGTTATGTTGTGGTGTTATTCAAAACGAAAGGTACCGAATCACACATGTAACAGCAGTGCAAGAATGTGACCCAGCCAGTTGCATTAATATTGCCCAAATGCATGGATTTCCTAACACACAAAAAAATGTGCATGCATTATTTTTAGCAACACTGCACATTGCAATTCACAATAACACATTATCATTTGTTGTGGTTTGTGAGCTGGGAAAGATATGTTGGTGTGTCATATAGAATAAATGGCACTGCAGTGCACCAAAAAATGGATAATTTAGATGCAATCTTCCAATTGACTTGTGGATTAAAATGTGGTTCTTGGGCCCTTTTAAGTTAAAACGGAGCTCCACCCAAAAGGGTTGCGCAGTAGGGAACTGCCAGTGATGCCGCAAGGCTTCACTGCCGGTTTCCCTTATAAGAAATGGCGGTGGCAGCACCCGGGGAGCTGATTGAAAAATCAGCTGGAGTGAAGACACCGCTGGATTCTTGGACAGGTAAGTGTCCTAATAATAAGTCAGTAGCTATAGTTTTTGTAGCTTCTGACTTTTTTTTTCTGTTTTTCAATCTAAATTTATTGAAATATTTCCGTACAAATTTATTCAATAATACATTGTATACATATGCCAAAGACAATCAGGAAAACATACTGCAATATAAAAATGTATATAGTGTATGGCATATAAACTATAGTTTTTTTCTGAAGGAGCCTGGGGCTCCTCTTTAAAGCGGAGTTCCACCCTAATTTGCATGCACGTCCGCATGTGTTGCTGATCGCTCCGCTATTCCTTTTTGGATAGTGTCTCTTTTTTTTTTTTTTCTAAAAGTGCTCCACTTCTGTCCAAACACCGCCGCGGCGAGGTACGTCATATCCTTTTTCGCATTGGCTCCTGGGATACCAGTGTAATCAATACCAGGAGTTAATGGGCATCCTCCACGGCCAGCAACACTTTATCTCTAAACCGGAAAAGAACGCAATGCTAGGCTCCATTGCGCTGATAAAGTCCCACTGCACATGTGCGAGATCAGAAGGTGCTTTCTGGGTAGCCAGCAGCACCTTATCCCGGAAGAGCCTCCTAGTGGGCTTCAGGTGCCCACACTCAGGATGGACACTTGCTGGATCAGGAGGGTACAGTGAGTACCAATACATTTAGTAAGGGCACATTTATACTTACACTTACGCTTCAGCTTAAACGCACATTAATGGCTAGTTTACACTTGCTTCAAAACAAGGCTTTGGACAGGTTTTGTTAAACCTCTCTGAACGCCAGTCAAAGACCCTGTCACTAAATAAAATGGTTAGCTTACAGTCCTGTTTACACCTGCTTTTGCTTTGCTTCGGCTTTGCTTTAAAAATCATACCCCATGTAGCTTTAGTGGTGCTTCAAAGCGTCTTCAAAGCCTCCATAGAAGTCTATGGCAAAGCTCGCTTGAAGCCCCACCAAAGCCCCATTGAAGCTCCACCGAAGCCTCATCGAAGCTCCACCGAAGCCTCATCGAAGCACCAAACAAAAGCAAGGTGTAAACATGGCTGTAAGCTAACCATTTTATTTAGTGACAGGGGCTTTGACTGGCGTTCAGAGAGCTTTAACAATGCATGTCCGAAGCCATGTTTTGAAGCAAGCGTAAACTAGCCCTTAGTGGTGCTTCAAAGCGTCTTCAAAGCCTCCATAAAAGTCTATGGCAAAGCTCACTTGAAGCCCCACTGAAGCTCCACCAAAACCTCATCGAAGCCTCATCAAAGCACCAAGCAAAAGCAAGGCATAAACAGGACTGTAAGGGCTAGTTTACACTTGCTTCAAAACATGGCTTCAGACACGCTTTGTTAAAGCTCTCCGAACACCAGACAAAGCTCCTGTCCCAAAATAAAATTGTTAGCTTACAGTCCTGTTTAGACCTTGCTTTTGCTTGGTGCTTCAATGAGGCTTCGGGGGGGGGGGGGGGGGGGTGGCTTCGATGAGGCTTTGGTGGAGCTTTGGTGGGGCTTCAAGCGAGCCTTGCCATGTACTTCTATAGAGGCTTTGAAGATGCTTTGAAGCACCACTAAAACTACATGGGGTATAATTTTGAAGCGAAGCAAAGCAAAAGCAAGGCGTAAACAGGACTGTAAGCTAACCATTTTATTTAGTGACGGGGCATTGACTAGCATTCAGAGAGCTTTAACAAAGCCTGTCCGAAGCCATGTTTTGACGCAAGTGTAAACTAGCCATTAATGTGCGTTGAAGCCAAAGCAAGTGTAAATGAGCCCTTTGCTAACCATTTTATTTAGTGACAGGAGCTTTGACTGGCTTTCAGAGAGCTTTAACAAAGCGTGTCCAAAGCCATGTTTTGAAGCAAGTGTAAATTAGCCCTTACACACAAAATGTTGTCAGATGTAGCATATGCTGATTTTTAATACATAATTGGCAAATATCACGGGGGGGGGGGGGGGTGATTTAAAAAAAAAAAGAGCTGGAACCCTGCTTTAAGGACACCACTGTGTTAGTATATACAGAGGGCGACTGCAATCAGTATTGAAATATCTAAATTTTATGTCTTGGTTTTAAAAGGATAAAGATAAAGAAGGGTCAGATGAAGCTTATGGTACTTGGCTGAGGAAGAAACATAAAGACCAACTGAAAGAAAAGAGGATGGAGGAACTAAGAAAACAGGAGACAGCTGCTTTCCTGGAAGAAAGTAAGGACAGAGAGGGAGCTTTTGCACAGTAAGTACAAAATTATTTGTGAAGTCTAAATTGTTCAGTTAAAAATCGATGAAGTGTCATTACAAATGAGATGGCATTTATTTTCTGTATTCCTGGATTTATTACCATATCATTATATAGTTCTGACATATAAGGCAGCACTTTACAAAATACACAGAATTGTTGACAAGAAAAGGAGAAGAAAAAATGCTGGAATGATGATTGTGCATCATTTTAAAGGGTTCCGTGACTTCATAATATTAGATTGTAAAGATATACAACTCTCCTTGACCTACATTAAAAGATTACCATTACATAAAGTATAACATGCTGTGCAGTTGATTGGTATAATCCTTTTTTTTTTTTTTTTTTTTTTTTTTGCAGGTGGGTAAAGCAGAAGAGAATACAAAAACGTATTGAACAACAAGCTGCTAAAGAAAGATCTAGAAGACTTTTGCTGGAAGCCCGAAGAAGCAAGCAGATACATAATTTGTTGTACAATATCTCTGACTCCAGATCGTTCCGCTACATTGATCCCTACAGCTAAAAGTACATTCTGTTTCAGTATTCAGCACTGGTACATATTTATGTACTTACATTTACTGTACTGTATGTGTTACCACTAGACGAATTACAAAAAAAAAGCTATATTTTTTATTTAGTTTCTTTTGAATATATTTTTATGTGTCTGAAAAGATTATTATTGATTTGTTAGTAATTTATATAATATAAAATTGGCATTCTAGGGATTTTATGCAACAAATGGTGATCCAAAGCATTTTCCATCATAACAGTCATCCAAACTATTCTTCATCATAAACACTGTGCTGGGTTTTGCTAATTAAGAGATAACCAGAGGTAATGTTTAGATTAATTTCACATAGGCTTTAGATGCAGAACACTACGCAGCTCCTGAGTTACGAAGGCTCTACCTGCCATGACAACACTCCCATAGAAGCTGATACCTGAGGATGGAAGAGTAAACCATTTGAGATCTCGCATTTAGGAGGACACTTGACAGACATTGAAAACATAAACCTTTTGACATATGTACAAACCAAGCTTTATATTGAACCCATGCTTTTCTCTAAGCAAAATCTTGTCCGCTGCATATAATAACTTTCCCTTTTGTCGGTTCAACTAATAGGCACAAAGAAAGGAAGCTCTATTAATTCCAAGCCATGATCAGTTACTAGAATCACTTTGAAAAGCAATTTGTTGCTCTGACTGCAGGTACACAGCGAAGGAAAAAAGTATTTGATCCCTTGCTGATTTTGTACGTTTGCCTACTGACGAAGAAATGATCAGTCTATAATTTTAATGGTAGCTTTATTTTAACAGTGAGAGACAGAATAACAACAACAAAATCCAGAAAAACGCATTTCAAAAAAGCTATAAATTGATTTGCATTTTAATGAGTGAAATAAGTATTTGATCCCCTATCAATCAGAAAGATTTCTGGCCCCCGGGTGTCTTCTATACAGGTAATGAGCTGCGATTAGGAGCACTCCCTTAAGCCATTAGCTCTAAGAATTGGTAAGCTGCAATATAATAAATGTTTGCTTTTGGGTTTAATACAACTTTAATAGCACAGACATATCCCCCTGAAGGAATGTATGAAATTCTCCCTATAGTAGGGGGAGCACGCATATAATAGCTTTCTGCCTACATCATTCCTAGCAGCCAGGTCCTGGATCAGGAAGATGATGTATCTCAGCCACAGAAGAATGATACAGGTACTAACTAAAGCATCCTAGACTGGCAGGGCACATTTGCCAAGCAGCCTGAGGCAGGGTAACAACTTAAAGTGCTTCAGTCCCAGTGACTGCCCAGTTTGCAAAGATGTATCATACAGTAAGTGGAGACATCTTGTGGTGATTTAGAAGAACTGCAATGTGAGATTCTCTAGGTGCATAACACTATATCCTGCACTTCCCACACACCTACTGCAGATTCTATGCAGTCTCTTTCATATGTGAAGCCTGATCAAAACAGATGTCAATACTAAAAAGGTTTTCACATCCATCCATCTATCATGTCTTGAAGCTTTGCATGTGCAAAAAACAGAAGGCTAAAAGAGGAAGATCCACAACTAATTGACCCTGTCTGAATTCTGGTTATAGTGGATTACTGGGAACTCAGATTGAGGTCAATGTATTTTTTTATTATTTCAGAATAGTTGTAGTGTTTGCTGTATATCAGCCTTGCTAATTGGTTTCAGTTGTTTACAGGATTTGCACTTTAATGTCATGCTTCTTAGCAATCTATAACCTCATGTTGGCAGTCACTTCTATTTCAACACACTGTAATCAATGTACAAAAGAGATGATTGCATACAAGTGGTTAGGTTGCTCAATAACATGAGATTACAATCATCGGTGCATTAGCCCTTTAATTTCCTGTCTGATCAGTTTATTGACACATCATTAGTTTTACTTAGTAATGTGCAACATTTACAATAACTATGGAATTACTATTGAAAATGTGCATATGAAAATGTTATTTCTAGCAATTGTTAAATGAAGAACAAAGCATGGGGACAGTACAGAAAAATGTTGATGTAAATCTGACTCCATAATTGTCTTTTTTTCTATTTCAATAGACCGCAATGTAAACCACACAGTGAACAATGTACTGTTTGCCAAGACCTAGTGGAGAGCAGAAATGTGACCATTACTTGACAACTAACATTGATTAACCAGAAAAGTAATCACAATTTAAACAAAAGTCAGATAAATTTAACTGTCCATTACTCTACATAGGCAGAACAGAAAGGCAACAGAAGCAACATTAGTTTTCAAACTGGATGATAATACAGTGAAGATTACTATATATTTCAGCATCTGAACTCCTAAAGGGTATCCTTCAATCAGCTAAGCTCCCTGTAATAACATGGAAAAGCCCACCTCCCAACAATATCTTGTAAACAAGCACAAGGCCTTCATCCATCTGTTGCATATATTATCTGTATTGGAGAAATATGGTGCTTCTCATGGAAAATAAAAGTATTTGATGGTTTTGTTGCAGTGCCTCATTCCATAAACAGGTACAACTGCAGATTAAGGCTGGGTTCACACCTATGAGAATTGGATGTGGGTTTCCCTGCATTCAATTCGCATGGCAGGAGATTGTGACCGGCTCTCTATGGAGCTGGTTCTCATGGCTCCACTGCGGCTCCGGTGTGAATTTGCATAGGAGCCCTATGTGTCTTTTGGTCCATTTTAGGTCCGAATTGAGCCGAAAAATTTGGGCCGCATGTGGCAATAGTGTGAACCCACCCTTAATCTGTAATTAGAGATCTGTCCCAAAAAAAGACAAAAGTGGTTGGAGGAGAAGACCTTTCTCTGTTATTACATAGTAAGGTTCAGTGTAGAGCAGTCTGATAACTTCTCTGTTTAACAAATGCTTACTCTCAAAAATTAAACTTAAGCTGGCCACACACAGTTTTTGGTTGAATGTTTGTAAGAAATTCAATCCATTCATCGATGCTATCAATAATTTAATTTAAAAGCATTTAAAACATTCAGCCAGGCTTGCTATTTGAATGAATTCCCAGATGTATTAAACAGGTTTTCTTTTATTGCTGATAAAATCAATGAAAGAATACTGCAAAGCAAAGTTTATTTAAAAAGAGAAGTATGGCTTTTTTTTTACCTCGGTGATGCAGCATCAATACGATGCTGCATCAGCCCCCTGCCATCTGTAAGGCAGAGAACTGAGCGATCAAACACTTCTTATGGATCAGTTCTCTCCTCTGCTCTGAGCAGAGAGCCATGAGTGTCAGTCTCTCCTTCTCTCTGCTTCAGCCCGCTCTCTGCTCAAAACGGGTTACAGGAGGGCAGAACAAACTGCACTCCTATGATCCACAGGAGAAGTACAGCCATAGGAGCTTTGGCAGCACTTCTCTTTTAAATGTATAAATATATTACATATTCAGAAGTATATTTATGTATACATTACATGTTCTGCAGCCAATGGGGTTGTAGTGGCTATACTACTTTTTCTTAGCACATGTGCATTACAAAAACTACAATTTATTCTGGCTTAACAGTTAGCCACGACCACATTAACAGTTAGAATTTAAAGTATAACAAACATTTCAAAAGTTTACAATTTTTAAGAAAAATTTTAATGGAGCAAGCATTACACATTCTATTTATGTGTACTTATGATTAGAGTAGCTCTTTTATGTTATGGATTGGGGCTAGACCATGTTGGAGATTTATCCCACACAGTGGCTAGGATAAAGAGAGTTTGATTTCTCCACAGTGCCCTAAGGGCAGAGCTTTAAAATATTATTAAAAGGATTTTTTTTTTGGCTAAACCATGCACTACCAAGATATTACTAATGGTTAACATTATGCCCAGAGACTTGTATTCCATTCATTTAATGCCCTTATTGCAGTTTTTACACAACTCTACATGTTTGTAAATTACTAGATTTATATCTTGCATTGTTTTATACTGGAGGAGGGGGGCAATGCTACAGCAAAACATTGCAGTCTATGGCCAGAAGTGATCACAAAAGGGCAGCCAATAGTGTGTGAGCTGGAGAGGGCTTATGCGAACTGTTATAGGGTCTACACCTCTTCATTATAAATTTGACAACTTTTGCACCTTTAGGCAAAAGTAGGGTAATGCTGTGTCAAGCCAGTAAAACAAAATGTCAGTGACAGCAAATCAGAATTGTGTATTCATAAATGGCAAAAACTTAAAGCCTTATAGGGGAGTAATAACCGTTTAGAGGAAATATAAAAGAAACAGGAAATAGCTTGTTATCTTCTAACTGGTGATGGGCAATGTTGGCTTAATTTCTACAGTGAACGGAACTCGCACAAAGCCAAAATACAGGAAGCACTGCCCTACACAGATCCACAGGGACTCCATGGGAAAAAAATGACTTTATCACAAAATACTTTTCTTTGTTAATACCACTACAAAATTTACAAAAAAAGTTTTCATCCACAATTTCAATTTGTAGGCACTCTATTTGTTTTTTTATCGATGTCTATGCACCATTGTGGAGATCACCCCTCACTTTCTGTCCCCAAAACACAGCAAGATGCAAAAGAAAACAAACAAATTTTTTATATATATATATATATATATATATATATATATATATATATATATATATATATATATATATATATATACCCTGTTTCCCCGAAAATAAGACCTAGCATGATTGTCGGTGATGGCTGCAATATAAGCCCTACCCCCCAAATAATCCCTAGTTAAAGTCCTTGTAGGTCTTCTTTTCAGGGTAGGGCTTATTATCGGGGAAACAGAGTAGGGCTTATTCAGGGGGTAGGGCTTATATTGCAGCCATCACCGACAATCACGCTAGGTCTTATTTTCGGGGAAACAGGGTATATATATAAATATAAAGTAAGAACACATCCCATCTGATAGATGTGACCAGAACTGTCTCAGTTGAAACTTCTCCCCTCTACTTCTCTGTAATCTATTAGATCTATCTTGGTAGCAACGATCACTGGGACAGAAAGTGATAGGAAATGTCCCAAACAGGGACTCGGACAGTAATAAAAAGTAGTTGTCTCAACCCTAGAGGGCACTTTTTATTGGGCTATCTCCCTTCCATTTCCCACCTCTATTTAAAAGTAGAAAAACTGTTTTGGCTAGAGTTCTATGTGGCACCTTGGAATTCTACATTATTGTCAACAGATATAGAATGATACAAGACATATACTTTAGTAATATTTAATAGCATTTATTTTGTGTTGATTTACATTTTGCTTTCATTTTGCGTCATTTATTTCTTTTTTTTTATAATGGAATCCTAATGTATTACCACAGCAATTTTGATTAACATGAGTGGGTACTAATTGTAAATGTCTGTCATTCAGTGCAACATGTATGAAGGCTTTGTGTTAAAAACAATGAAACATCTGAGGCTTCAGTGCTTCACAGAATAAAAATTATAGTTTGTTTATGTATTGGTCTGGCTGCATTTGTTAATGAGCTGAAAAAGGTGAGATTTAATATGTTCCAAAATAAGTACAATATTACAGAAGTCAAAAAGCAGTGAGAACAGTATGTAAAGCATTCACATTCTCTTTTCATTTACTGTTATATAACTTCCATGTGTAGTATTTCCAGGTCCTATAACTCACCAATACCATCTGTCCTATATAATGCCACTGTTACTCTGGGATATTTGAACTCCATATATAAAAAACCCAGAGTAACCCATTCCCTTCAATCCATCACTTGATAATGATTCACTACGCCTCCTGGCCCCGTATTGGGCCACTGTTCTGTCTATCATATGAGTAGGGCCAGGAGGCCTGGCTGTGAGTGACGGAGCGCCGGGTACACAGGAGATCGCGGCTCCCTGTAATTCAGCAGCGCTCGCTCCTCCTCTTCCCAGGGAGACAGCAGGGATAATACAACACTGGGGAGGCTGCAATTATGGGAAAGGTGAGGCTGCAGATGGGCACTAAGCAGGCTGCATTGTTGGGCAATTTAATGGTGGCAGATGGGCACTGAGCAGGGTGCATTGATGGGCAATTTAGAGGCTGCAGATGGGCACTGAGCAGGGTGCATTGATGAGCTGTGACCCTAATTTTGCTTCAAAGTTCTTTATTTAAAATGTAAGTTTCTTTCTTTAAACTTCCTTCCTAAAACTGGGGTGCGTGTACGCCGATTAAATATGGTATTTACTTTTTTTTAGAGCCTAGAAAAGCATTCTTTAGGATTTCCACTTTGATCTGCCTGTTTTAATCCTGGACAGTGTGAGCTTGTTATGACATGGTACATGTCATAGTAGTAAAAAAAAGTGTTACTGCACTGTTGATGTGGTATGGCATAGTTTGGTATAGTGTGGGGTAGTGTGCCATGAATTTTAGCTTCTATCTTTGCACTAATTAACGAAGAAGGATGAGGGTGGCAACTTAAATCATGTACCTTTAAATACAAGACAGCATGGCAACTTTCCTTTTTTTATGACAGGTTCATGTAATATTTCTGGCATGCATTAGTACAAGATACTGAATATACAATAAATACTATGGGTAAATCCAAAGAGGAAAATCAGCATACACTGGTATCACCTTGGCAATAATTAAACCTAACTGAAAACTGTGTAAAAGCCATACATTGGATAATATCCATTTGGTTAACTCCAAACCTGGAAGGATAATCAGTACAGAAGGCAGTACAATAATTAAGCACTTAACCAAAAACAATCAGTATTTTTACTGTGGAACATGGAACATACAAATGCAGTAAAGATGTAGAGTAGTGAATAAGTGGAACAACTGACTAGTTCAAAATTGAGAAGGAAGTTCGGCAAGGATGTATATTATCACCCTACTTATTAAACTTATATGCAGGGCACATCATGCAAAATGCCAGGATCTACGAATTACAAGCTGGAATTAAGATCGCCAGGAGAAATATCAACAACCTAAAATATGCAGAAGATACTACACTAATGGCAGAAAGTGAAGAAGAACTAAAGAATCTCTTAATGAAGGTGAAAGAGGAGAGCACAAAAGCTGGCCTGAAATTAAACATTAGGAAATCTAAGATCATGGCAACAGGTCCCATCACTCATTGGCAAACAGTAGGAGAAGGAATGGAAACGGTGACAGATTTTTATCTTCCTAGGCTCCAAGATCACAGCAGCCGGTGACTATAGCCATGGAATTGAGAGACGCTTGCTTTTTGGGAGGAAAGTAATTGCAAACCTAGACAACATTATAAAAACAGAGACATCACCCTACTGACAAAGTGCTGTATAGTCAAAGTTATGGTAGTATTCCCAGTAGTAACCCATGGCTGTGAAAGTTGGACCATAAGGAAGGCTGAATGCAGAGGAATTGATGCTTTTGAACTATAGTGTTAGAGAAGACTCCTGAAAGTCCCTTGGATGGCAAAAAGATTAAACCAGTCAATCTTGAAGGAAATCAACCCTGAATATTTACTGGAAGGACAGATCCTGAAGCTGAAACTCAATTACTTTGGCCACCTAATGCAAAGATTAATTGGAAAAGACCCCGATGTTGGGAAACACAAAAGGAGAAGAGGATGACATCAAATAAAAAGACACCGATGCTGGGAAACATAAAAGGAGAAGAGGATGACATAAAACAAGATGTATAGATAACATCATCAAAACAATGAACATGAAGTTAAGCAGGCTCCGGAAGGCAGTGGAGGACAGAAAAGCCTGGCGCGCTATGGTCCATGAGGTCACGAAGAGTTGGACATGACTAAACGACTGAACAACAAATGAATAAGCACTACCCACAAAATTGGTAGTTTAAATGCATATATTGAAGTATGCAAAGATGGCACCCCCTTCATCCAAAGCCCTCACAGTGCCTGTGAACAGAACTGTCCAAGGCCAGCTGAGCTCGCCAGCATTAAATTGATTGGTGGAGCAGCCATCCAATGGTGTTTCATGCAGTTTACTCTTAAAGTGACATGTTTTAAAATAAATACATTCTAAAAATAATGAATTCATATATAGTCATGAACATATATCTTTTGCAACAAATACCATATATCAATGTATCAAAAAATGTGTGATAAAAAAAAAAAACTCTATAAAAAAAAATCATTGCTTAAATAGTGTAATATAATATAAAAGTCCCAAACACCATCCAATCTTTGTGCAATCACCAATCTAACTCGTCTACTTCTATCTTCCAAAGTTATTCAAATCTTCCAATGTGAAACAGACACCTGTTTGTCCATCTTTTTTCTATTGAAAGCCTATGGCGTGCATAACACACCCAAAAAACTTCACCCAGTGCCAAAAAAATGTGCACACACATAAAGAGTGGTCACAAAAAAGTACAACGGGTACACAGACGTGCCAATTCCCAGATCTCCCGGGGTGTTAGGCTCCAGACGGGGACAAAGGTACTTTACAATGGTCTATCTGGCCGAAACCAGACAGACCCCGTCCTCTGGAAGGTCTGCCGAGGCCGAACCCAGCCAAGTACTAGGTAGGGCTCCCCCGAAGGGAGACCCCATGGGTTAGGGCAGACGAAGCCAGAAGGCCATGACCACCCCTTCCCAAGACTTTCAGGGCTGGCCCGAGGACCCGTCCTTACTCATCACACAGTGAGACAAACGTGAACAAGACGTGACAAAAACATAGGATTCAATAAAAAAAGAAAGAAAATAAATAAAAAGTGGGGAAGGGATAGTGGAGAGGAGAGTGAAAAAAGTGGCCATTGTGTAAAACAATGACCAGGCCCTCCGGCCAGGAATAAAAAATTCCTCTGGTCCTAGCCAAAAGGACTGGCCCAAGAGGCAGGTGCAAAAAAAGCGTGTTCTATGGTGCAGTGACCGTGATGCCTCAAATCAAAGTGACTGCCAATCACAGTGATTTTATGGCACCCCTGGACTGCCACTCCAGGAGCACTACTCCATAGGCTTTCAAGACCAACCCTGGCCACCAGCCCAGACCACAGCAGCCCCCACCCCAGGCAGAAAGGCATGGAGTTTTGGAAGCTTGGTGAGAGCCCTTTACCATCAGGCTTCACCGTCGTTCCGTCCCTCCTACCTAATTACATTCGGGAAATACTGGCCGCTCCCCCGGTGGGAGAAAGGGGAGCCAGCGCCCTCCCCCGAATAACTGTCCGGAGCTAGAGCTGCCCCAATCCAGGCCAGAAGGCCAGGGTCCTGACCCTCCGGTTCAGACCCCGTGGTTCTCCATCCCCATCAGAAGGCTTCCCTTTCGGCTACGAACCGCTCCAGGTCACCTTTACTCCAGCAGGTTTTGCATAGCAACCGCAATCCCATCTCTATCTCTCCATAGATCAGGGACGGAAGCAAGCGCCACCTCCTGGAAACTGATAAGAACAGACACTACACTTGATCTTAGCCAAAAGGCCGAGAAGCGATTTGTCCTTCACCACACCTCATGGTATCACCTGATCTGAATGACCACCATCATAATTATTCTTGTTTTTTTGGCACAGTGTAGTGATTGCACAGTTGTGGTGGTTGTGGTGGTTTCTGAAATTTCCGTATATTATAATTTATAATAGTGCTCGGCATTTTTTCATTTATCTTTCTTAACTGTTCAATCCAGTTAATTTAAAAAAAGGTGTTGGGTAAAAAACTATCCACCACAATGTTTCCAGAGTAGGCTGCCCTAGAACATGAAGAAAAAGTTAACATAAATGCAATCGGTGTGTCTCAAATGCCGCGTACACACGGTCAGACTTTCCGGCATACTTGGTCCGGCGGACCAGAGTGTGCCAGACAATCCGCCCGTGTGTAGGCGCCGGCGGACTTTTTCCCAAAAGCCCGCCATACCTAGATTTGAAACAAGTTTTAAATCTTTCCGTCGGACTCAGTTTCTGGCGGACAGTCCGCTCGTCTGTGTGCTGGTCCGACGGAAAGCCCGCTCGTGTGTATGCTGGTCCAACGGACCAGATACGACGCGAGGGCAGGGTATTGCATCTCGCGCTCGCTGCAATAGGAAAAACAAATTTTCCTATTGCGGCGAGCGCGGGGCATACCAGGCCCTTAGGTCTGGTATGGATTATAAAGGGGAACCCCCCTACACCGAAAAAACGGCGTGGGGTCCCCCCTAAAATCCATACCAGACCCCGATCCGAGCACGCAGCCTGGCCGGTCAGGAAAGGGGGTGGGGACGAGCGAGCACCCCCCCTCCTGAACCGTACCAGGCCGCATGCCCTCAACATGGGGGGTGGGTGCTTTGGGGGAGGGGCGCCCTGCAGGCCCCCCCACCCCAAAGCACCTTGTCCCCATGTTGATGAGGACAAGGGCCTCTTCCCGACAACCCTGGCCGTTGGTTGTCGGGGTCTGCGGGCGGGGGGCTTATCGGAATCCGGGAGCCCCCTATAATAAGAGGGCCCCCAGATCCCGGCCCCCCACCCTATGTGAATGAGTATGGGGTACATGGTACCCCTACCCATTCACCTAGGGAAAAAGTGTAAATAATAAAACACTACACAGGTTTTTAAAATATTTTATTAAACAGCTCCGGGGGGGTCTTCTTCCGGCTTCGGGGGTCCCTCCGGTTCATCTTCTCCCTGCGTCCGGTTGGTTCTTCTCTGCTCTCTTCTCCCGGTGTTCCAGTCCTTCGGCCGGCTCCTCCGCTGTCTTCAGGTAGCTCTCTTGCCAGCAGAGGTCTTCTGGGCTTCTTGTCTTCTCTTCTCTTCTCTTCTCCAGATGTTGACACGACGCTCTCTCCGGCTGGACTGTTCTCTGAGGGCAGCGTTGTGACTTATATAGGCGGAGACCCCGCCCCCTTATGATGTCACAGTCCCTGGGCATGCTGGGACTGTGACGTTTTAGGGGGCGTGGTCAACATCACCCAGTGACCACGCCCCCTAAAACGTCACAGTCCCAGCATGCCCAGGGACTGTGACATCATAAGGGGGCGGGGTCTGTTTAATAAAATATTTTAAAAACCTGTGTAGTGTTTTATTATTTACACTTTTTCCCTAGGTGAATGGGTAGGGGTACCATGTACCCCATACTCATTCACATAGGGTGGGGGGCCGGGATCTGGGGGCCCTCTTATTATAGGGGGCTCCCGGATTCCGATAAGCCGCCCGCAGACCCCGACAACCAACGGCCAGGGTTGTCGGGAAGAGGCCCTTGTCCTCATCAACATGGGGACAAGGTGCTTTGGGGTGGGGGGGCCCGCAGGGCGCCCCCCTCCCCCAAAGCACCCACCCCCCATGTTGAGGGCATGTGGCCTGGTACGGTTCAGGAGGGGGGGCGCTCGCTTGTCCCCACCCCCTTTCCTGACCGGCCAGGCTGCGTGCTCGGATCGGGGTCTGGCATGGATTTTAGGGGGGACCCCACGCCGTTTTTTCAGCGTAGGGGGGTTCCCCTTTATAATCCATACCAGACCTAAGGGCCTGGCATGCCCCGCGACAGGGCTCGCAAGGTGTCAATCTCGCCGATAAAAGCGGCAAGATTGACATCCTTTTCTAGTCCCGTCGCACCTGAGTCACGTTCAAAATGAACGGACTTGTCCGTGTGTGGGCAAGTTCGTTCATTCTGAAAGTCCGCCGTAACTCCGGCGAAAGTCCGTCGGAAAAACGGGCGGACTTAGCCCGCCGCAAAGTCCGGACGTGTGTGGGCAAGTGCGGCCGTTTTAAAGTCCGGCGCACCTGGCGGACAAAGTCCGACGGAAAGTGTGCCGGACCAAGTAGGACAGAAAGTCCGACCGTGTGTACGTGGCATTAGGTTTAAATTTCAACAAGCTTTTTCTATCACATGACCTCATTTTATTTGCTGCCTCTTCCAATGTATTCCTAGGATAACCTGTCAACAAAAAAACAGTTGTCAGTTTGTTCATCTTGTTATACAGTGCCTTGTGAAGGTATCCATACCCCTTGACATTTTCCACATTTTGTCATGTTACAACCAAAAACGTAAATGTATTTCATTGGGATTTTATGTGATAGACCAACACAAAGTGCCACATAATTGTGAAGTGGAAGGAAAATGATAAATGGCTTTCAATTTTTTTTTACAAATAAATATCTGAAAAGTGTGGCGTGCATTTGTATTCAGCCCCCTAAAATCTAGTGGAACCAATATCCTTCGGAAGTCACCTAATTATTAAATAGAGTCCACCTGTGTGTAATTTAATCTTGGTATAAATACAGTTGTTTTGTGAAGCCCTCAGAGGTTTGTTAGAGAACCTTAGTGAACAAACAGCATCATGAAGGCCAAGGAACACATCAGACAGGTCAGGGATAAAGTTGCGGAGACGTTTAAAGCAGCGTTAGGTTATAAAAAAATATCCTCAGCTTTGAACATCTCAGAGAGCATTGTTCAATCCATCATCTGAAAATGGAAAGATTATGGCACAACTGCAAACCTACCAAGACATGGCTGTCCACCTAAACTAACAGGCCGGGCAAGGAGAGCATTAATCAGAGAAGCAGCCAAGAGGCCCATGGTAACTCTGGAGGAGCTGCAGAGATCCACAGCTCAGGTGAGAGAATCTGTCCACAGGACAACTATTAGTCATGCACTCCACAAATCTGGCCTTTATGGAAGAGTGGCAAGAAGAAAGACATTGTTGAAAGAAAGCCATAAGAAGTCCTGTTTGCGAGAAGCCATGTGGGGGACACAGAAAACATGTGGAGGAAGGTGCTCTGGTCGAATGAGACCAAATTTGAACTTTTTTTTTTGAATTTTTTGGCCTAAAACAAAATGCTATGTGTGGTTAAAAACTAACGATTGATCAGGATGGGGCTCAGGTAAGTATTGGGGGGGGGGGGGGGGTGGCAGAGCTGCACCCAGAATGTTTTTTACTTTAATGCATAGAATGCATTAAGGTAAAAACCTTCTGCCTTTAAAACCACTTTAAGGTGAGCAGGGTACTGATTTTAAAAACATACGATTTCAGGCTAAAGCCAATAGAAAGCTATGAGTAAGCACTTAGTGTAAGTGTGAAACGCGTCAGCTGCTTTTCTGTACCACTCCACTGTGGTGCCCTGTGTACTCCATGATCCTGTTCTACAAATAAAGGCGAATATAACTTATTCCGGTGTGCTGCTGTCCAGATTTCTTCGTTCATTCCTGCTAAAGCCAATAGAAACCAGAGTTGAGGAGTAAGGGCTCGTTCATATGTATGGCAGCCCTTGGCACCCCTCTGAAAAGCTATCTGCGGTAGATCTCTTTTCAGAGACATTTGATAGGCGTTGAAGGGGCGATATATGACCTCCTAACTGCCTGTTTTATTGTTGTATATGCTGCTCCATCATGCTGAAATTGCGTGCATTAAAGCAAAGCATCTTGGCTGTGGCGTGTTTATAGCCCTGAACGGCTGCATGCTCATCTCTAGGTGGACAGTTGGGGGTGATAAACCTATAGCTCAACCACCTGCTTTCACCACCCCCTGGTCACCTGAGTGAAAGAGCCCTTAGATACAGAAATGCAGAGGCAACTCTTATGTACAGCCCATATATGTCATCCCTGCTATTAGTTTATCCCATTTTGTTATAGAAATATCTTTCACTTTTAGCCACTGCTAATATTTTTGTCTTTTCAGCTCAGATAGTACTTAGTGATGTTGCAATATTTCATTAATGACATTTATATGAAATTTGACTGGTGAACTGTACATGGATTAGTGAAATCCTATAATTATACCATGCCACAAAACATTAATCCACTCAGAACAGAGAGATTTTATGTGCATTTAAGGAAGATGCAACATCAATTTCAAAGATTATTATGTTAGTCATAAATTCCAAAAGGCTTTATTTTCGACTGTATGTATTTTCCTTGTTACACTGTAACACCATAGGGACACATGCATTCTATCCATATTAAAGTGGTTGTAAACCTCAGACATGAAACATGAAGAAAGCATATCCCTCTATAATGTGTACTTGTCTCAATCCAGAGCACTAAGTGTAATTTCTGTCCCCAGCTTCATTCCTCTGCTTTCTGCCTGAGTCACTTCTGACAGGTTTTCCTGACACCAAGAGAAAAAAGGTGACAGGGGAGGGATCTCCAGCACACAGCTTGTGATTGACAGCTTCAGCTCTGTTCCTGTGTGCTGTGTGAAGAGGGGCATGTCCCTTCCCTCCAATCAGCTCTCAGAGCTCTGCTGTGTGTAAGTTCAACTCTCTGCCCACAGTTTTCTCATAGCTCAGACAAGCTTTATAATTTCTGGACTCTGAACGGATATAGAGAAGAGAAGACTGCAGGTAAGAGGATTTGTGTATTGTCTGTGTATCGCTTGAGGCCAGTCACTTAACTGGGTATACAGTATGTAAGGGTTTACAACCACTTTAAGTTAGTAGAGGTACATTTGACTTTGTACAGTATATCTATTTAAATCTATAGTAGAGTACCATTCTACCATTCAAAACTGGTTTGCTGAGTGCGGGTCATTCCCTGCATATTTATAAAGCAGTGAATTTGACAGTCATCACTCACTGCAGGTAAATAAATTACTGTATAATAAAATACAACACTTGATAGCTGGAACTTCCTCTGTACTCCTAGATCTTCAGTATTCTCTAGTAGTGCGGCACTACCCCCCCCCCCCCCCCCCCACAGGAGCCGCTTGGTAGATTGGGTTCTCTGTTCTTCTGCCCCTACCTGAGAACAACTTCAGCCCCTCTGACACACCAGGTTAAGCAAATGGATACTGCAATGCTAGTGGGAGCACAAATATAGATACAAACACAAACAAATGGCCGCTGCTCCCACCTATAACTGGTCTATTGCAGCAAGGAGCACTGGAAGGGCGACGCATGTCAAACAAATACAAAGAGATTTCCAAGCTCAAACTTGCCAAACAGTCAGCGACCAACTAAATTGACCTGCCTAACCCCATGTCCGCCAGCCACCCCCGATTGCTTCACAGAGAGGCAGAATGGGGATCTGCCTATGTAAACAAGGCAGATCCCTGTTCTGATGGGAGAACATGAAGATCTTCTGTTCCTAGTAATCAGGAACAGCGATCTCTGTGTTCTTCCTGTCAGTACTTCCCCCACACAGTAAGAAAACACAAACAGGGAACACATTTCACTCTTTGATTGCCCCTGATGTTAACCCCTTCCCTGCCGGTGTCATTTATATAGTAATCAGTGCATTTTTTTTTAGCACTGATCACTGTATTGGTGTTGCTGGTCCCCAAAAAGTTTCACTTAGAGTCAGATTTGTCTGCCGCAATGTTGCAGTCATGCTAAAAATCGCTGATCGCTACCATTACTAGAAAAACCAATCAATATACGCTTATTGGGATTTTCTTTACCAAAAATATGTAGAATACATATTGGCCTAAACACACAAAAACACATGTTGTTGTGCTTGCGGTGCCATTTATTGTTAAAATACAGCAACGCAGATACGGAAAACCACACAAAAACGTGCGTCAAAATGCACACGGGGAGAACTGGATAGTATATAAAGTACCCTAATTACATACATTACATCATAAATGTAGTGTACTGACATTATGACTGAGAGCTGTGTTGGAAGGCTTCCTGCAGATCTTTTCTTTAACAGAATTGAATACAATATACAGGTAAGTATAGTCAATACATGTCCACCCAACAGTGGAGCAGTGCACCCAACCCCTTGGACAACACAGTCATTCACTGTATATATAACCTAAGTGATGAATAACACTTTCCAAGGGATTCCTATTTTGCTGATACCCAGGAGTTTTAAACATCGGGCTTCCAGTCTTTACATATTCTTCTCCTGCAGCAGCTATTACTGTTTAAAGACTCATGTGACTTGGCATGTATATTGCCATCATCCCTGTATATATGAAAAATTATGAAAACCTCTAATTTTGGATTTTTAAGGCAACTTGAGAAGAAACAGCTATATATGAATATAAAAAAGATTTATTACAAATTATTCAACATGATTAAAAATTCCAAAATTTTGGAGACATTACAAAGCACATATAGTGCTATCATAGTATTGCACAAATGATCATCCTGAAGTGGTATTTCCCAACTGCTTGCGAGTAGACCATCCCTGCATGTTGTGGATGGCAATAGGTAGTGGTAACCACCAACGCGTTTCGAAATGTATATGAACTATATTCTTCTTCAGGGATTATTACCACTTCTGAAAATGAAAAATATAAATGCAATTTAGAATCCATATACATGAATCTCATATACAACATATTATAAAACATGAAGTATCAAACTTACAATTCCTGCTATATTATTGAAAAAAGCACTCCTTCAACCAAAGACGAGGATCATAACTGTCTGCATAAAACGCCCTTCACCTCATACAAGGACCACTGGATAATATCCAATAAAGGCACCCAAGACACAAAAGGGGTAAGCAGATGATATTCAAACTGCAAAAATTGAAAAATATGTAGGAAAATCAAATTATAATGGTAATATACATGCCAAGTCACATGAGTCTTTAACAACCAGCCCCATAAGGATTTACCCCCTTCCTGACCAAGCCCTTTTTTGCGATACGGCACTGCGTCGCTTTAACTGACAATTGGGCGGTCGTGCGACATTGTACCCTAACAAAACTGACGTCCTATTTTTCCCACAAAGAGAGCTTTCTTTTGGTGGTATTTGATCCCCTCTGCGATTTTTACTTTTTGCGCTATAAACAAAAAAAGAGTGAACATTTTGAAAAAAGCAATATTTTTTACTTTTAATAAAGATCCCCCAAAAAATATTTAAAAATGTCTTCCTTAGTTTAGGCAGACATATATTCTACATATTTTTGGTAAAAAAAAATCGCAATAAGCGTATATTGATTGGTTTACGCAAAAGTTATTGCATCTACAAAATAGGGGATAGATTTATGGCATTTTTATTATATTTTTTTTTTTATTAGTAATGGCGGCGATCTGCATGGTCGGACACTTTTGACACTATTTTGGGACCATTGGCATTTATACAGCGATCAGTGCTATACAAATGCATTGATTACTGTGTAAATGTCACTGGCAGGGAAGGGGTTAAATACTAGGGGTGATCAAGGGGTTAAGTGTGTTCCCTGGGCGTGTTCTAACTGTAGGGGGATGGGCTCACTAGAATATGACAGAGATCACTGCTCCCGATGACTGGGAGCAGTAGATCCCTATCCTGTTGCTAGGTAGAACAGGGAAATGCCTTGTTAAAATAGGCATCTCCCCGTTCTGCCACTCCGTGTCACGATTGCGGGCCACCGGCGGACATTGAATCCGCGGGACCCGCAGGCACGCACCCGCGGCGGGTGCGTGTGTCCGCTAGCTGCCAATGACGCAGCGACATACAGGTAAGTTGTTTTGCGCACCCGTGCCACTTTGCCGACGTATGTCGGCATGAGCCTGTCGGCAAGTGGTTAAACAATTGTCTTAATAAGGGTGGACAATACACCCAATCCTCACCTTGACTCATGTAACTTGACGTGGCCCCCAACTTTAGATGTTTTTTGATTCACCTCCATTTTGTTTAGAGAGGTTCTCTTCTGGGTCAGAGTCAAAGTTACCTGACTGAACAGATAATAATTAAATATTAGTCATCTTTTTTCATCACAGGGATCCGGGATGGGAGACCTCCAGGGAGGGAAGTGGGATGAGCTTATGTCCAGTATTCAAACCAACTATCAAGCTAAGGAACAGGTTAAATCTGACCTATTTTCTCTCTATTCTAGCCTTACTAAAATATTAGAAAAGAAATCAGCTTTGTACTGGCACATACAATCATTAGAAAGATACATCCAAAAGGATATCAATCCAATTGGATTAAGAATTCAAATTCTTAATTTCCAATTTTGGATCATATCACAAATGATCTTAAAAAAAAAATTATAAAAAAAAAATGTATAAAAAAAACTGGTAAAGGAAACTAAACGATTGTTCAGAAAATGTAATGATGCTACTGCAAAATGAATATAGGCAACAATTGAACAATTTAGATATAGAAATCGATGCCCTATATGCTCGACTAATTCCACTGAAGGCTCACGTGGAATATGCCAACCTTTAAGAAATATTAAAAGAACATTTAAAGGAATTTGGCAAGTCAATACTCCAGAAAAAAGAAAAGATACTGGAGAGACAAAAATGTCTTCGGTGAGGGTTGCGCATACAGATGGAACCAAGATAAAAAATTACAGAATAGAAAATTTAACAAAAGTCAGGATACTAATAGTAAAAATGACTATAATGCTGATACACCTTCAGCTTCCTCCCATACAGATCGCCCTTTTAGGAAAAGAAAGGGTCCCTTTGTTAGACAACAGGATATGGAAGGGGAGTTGCAACAGGTCAACAAAAAGCGCACAACGGAAACACATTATATGGAATCAACACGTGGTGGTAACATTATGCGACACACTAATGCCCCGTACACACGGTCGGACTTTGTTCGGACATTTCGACAACAAAATCCTAGGATTTTTTCCGACGGATGTTGACTCAAACTTGTCTTGCATACACACGGTCACACAAAGTTGTCGGAAAATCCGATCGTTCCAAACACGGTGACGTAAAACACGTACGTCAGGACTATAAACGGGGCAGTGGCCAATAGCTTTCATCTCTTTATTTATTCTGAGCATGCGTGGCACTTTGTCCGTCGGATTTGTGTACACACGATCGGAATTTCCGACAACGGATTTTGTTGTCTGAAAATTTTATAGCCTGCTCTCAAACTTTGTGTGTCGGAAAATACGATGGAAATTTCCGAAGCAGCCCACACACGGTCGGAATTTCTGACAACATGCTCGTGTGTACAGGGCATAATACACAAAATGAAGGCACCAAAAATACTAGTACAAGTAGAGGTAAAACTACAAATCTAATAGAGATTCTGGAACTATTCCAAAAACACCCAAAACACAATTGGATGATTTTTTAGACAAAGCCAATGCACCTCAGTCACCCACAATACAGCAGGGGATAAAACCCTTTGTAGTGAAAGTCACTCACAAGGAAGATTAAATATTATTAATTTATCGTCACATGCACTTACACCAGCCGAAAGACAGGTACTATCCTTGGGCTTATCCTTTTGTCCAAATAAAGGTATAGATCATTTTGAAACAGTAAAAGACATACATTTGTTTGCTAGAATATTGCTGTTCAAAAGCATGTATAGCAAGCAAATCAATAGGGAAGAGGAGGTGGCCCCTAATCTTACAGCAGCGGATTTTAAGGCAATAGCCTCCCTGGCGGTATGATTATTTCGGATTTTAGGTGCTGAAAGCGGTACAATTATTTTGCATGGAAATTTGGCGTTTTATATTGTAGGTCTGTAATTCTTAACAATAACACACTTAAATCTGTCCAAACCAGAGTCTAGTAGATATCCCGGGTATGATAAAGTTTGAAACACAAAAACATAAATTATAATATAATAAATAAAAATAAATAATTAAAAATAAATAAAAATAAATAGTAATAAAATAAATTTCCCCACGATTCACCATCGCTCAATTCTACAAGTGTTCTAATTTACTATCGCTGTTTTCTAGGTGGTCTAAAGCCACTTTTGACGTAAAGGGACACTTTTTGGTTGCTATGGACAATCTCCAGTTTCCAGCCAGAAAGAACATCATATATAATATAAAACTGCATGCAGGGCATGGGCCAAAGCACTGGGGACAAAAGGGATGTGAAATAATTTCATACAGTACTGTAATCTGTAAGATTACAGTACTGTATGCGTTATGATTTTTACTTTTTTTTAAATTTGCCGCCAGGCTCCGCCCCCGTGCGTCGCGACGCTCGCAGGGAACGGAGCCTGGCAAGGAGAGGCTTCGGAGGAGGACACAGCCCGCAAACACAGCGGGGGACATCTCAAGATCCTGGGGACAAGGTAAGTAAAGGCACACCAGGATCCTGCGATGTAATCCCGAGTGTGGCTCGGGGTTACCGCTAATGGTCCTGAATTTTAACCCCGAGTCACACTCGGGAAAACCGCCAGGGAGGTTAAGACTTGTTTTGATGTCTTCAAAATTCAAGAGACTCTGTAATGACATAACACCAAGGAAGGTCTGCGCCAAAAGAAACTTCACCTGAGGACACTTTCATCTGACCTCTTGCAATCTCTGTAGAGTAAGCCTGAGGTCCTGGTTGCCTACAGTGATTGTGAATCTGCTATAATTTGAGCTAGGAGTGTTGGCTAACCTTTTCACGTTGAAGACATCTTAACAAGTTTCATCAGAAACCTGTACTTAAAACGCTACCAAGAGTAAGACTGACATCTGGTGGTCATTTGGAAGGTGGTGCAGACCTACTATTATTAATACTCAAGGCTCATATTGGTTGGATTTCTGGTGAGTGCGTTTTCATTGGGGTTTCCCGCACGTGGTGTATCACTTGGTGAAAGGACTAACTATCCTCACAGAATACAACAATATTTAGCAGTAGGATTCTTACCACTAATTCCATTTGAACTCAAGGAATTTTCACTGTGAAGCAGACCCAAATGATTTGGGGGAGCACAAGCGCTGCTGCAATATTGAAATGACTTTATTTATTTAATTTGTTCTTTATTGCCTATTATCATTTTTGACTGTTATTTAAGTAGCTGCTATTGATTTATTGATGTATTTATTCATTCATCTATGTGCTGCATATATTCTGTGGGATATATCATACTAGGCGCAGAGCATTGTTGTTTTCGGGCAGGCATATACAACATTCTATTTCTATATTCTGTATATGTTATATACATTTGCTGATGGGCATTTATTAATACTCTTCTGGCCTTTTCATTTTTTTTTCAGGTTCCATGTTATCTGTGATGGGGAGGGCAATGTCTTTCAACCTGGGGATCTTCGTCTGCAGCCTCACCTACATACCCGGCACACCCGGGCCTCTGTATATAATTTTATTAGGGCCCGGGATTTTTCTCCCTCATTTTGGGATTGAGTGTCATGCACCCTCTCCGATTGAGGAGATTTTGTGTTGGCGGTTTTATTCTCCAATTTGGCCGCCTTCCTGTTCCCTGGATGCTTATCTCCATGGGGACAGGATATGATGTGGCCACACATTGCGTTATTACGTCGCGCCACATGTGACGCCATTGCGTTATGCTACGTCTGTGCGCCGTGCCATATGCGCATGTCGTCAACGCGTCCTATCGCGTGTGACATTGTCGCGCTGCGCCATGTGTGGCGCGACCATTGGCACACACGTGTGATATTGAGTGTCATGCACGCTCTCTGATTGAAGAGATTTTGTGTTGGCGGTTTTATTCTCCAATTTGGCCACCTTCCTGTTCCCTGGATGCTTATCTCCATGGGGACAGGATATGATGTGGCCACACATTGCGTTATTACGTCGCGCCACGCGTGACGCCATTGCGCTATGCTACGTCTGTGCGCCGTGCCATATGCGCATGTCATCAACGCGTCCTATCGCGTGTGACATTGCCATGCGTGGCGCGACCATTGGCACACATGTGTGATATAAGGAAACGCCGTGGTCCTGTGTGGACATCGTTGATGTGGAGCAACCTCTTCCTACATGGGGGCATTGAAACAATCAATTTGGAAGGGGTTTATTTTAGCTCACCAGTATTCACTGCAGAGGGTCGCATAGGGATGCTTTTGCTTAGTGAGTATCGCTCTCTTTTTTTCTTCTTCCCTGAGGGTTGCTATCTGTATGGATTAAGTGATGCCCTTGGAGGATAGATATATATACATCATCAATTTGAGTTAAATAATTTGATTTTCCTACATATTTTTCAATTGCAGTTTGAGTATCATCTGCTTCCCCCCTTTTGTGTCTTGGGTGCCTTTATTGGATATTATCCAGTGGTCCTTGTATGAGGTGAAGGGCGTTTTATGCAGACAGTTATGATCCTCGTCTTTGGTTGAAGGAGTGCTTTTTTTCAATAATATAGCAGGAATTGTAAGTTTGATACTTCATGTTTTATAATATGTTGTATATGAGATTCATGTATATGGATTCTAAATTGCATTTATATTTTTCATTTTCAGAAGTGGTATTAATCCCTGAAGAAGAATATAGTTTACATACATTTTGAAACGAGTTGGATATTACCACTACCTATTGCCCTCCACAACATGCAGGGATGGTCTACTCGCAAGTAGTTGGGAAATACCACTTCAGGATGATCATTTGTGCAATATTATGATACACTATATGTGCTTTGTAATGTCTCCAAAATTTTGGAATTTTTAATCATATTGAATAATTTGTAATAAATCTTTTTTATATTAACCGCTTCTTGACCACCTCACGCAGATATACTGCGGCAGAAGGGCACGTACAGGCAGATTAACGTACCTTTACATTGCCCCTTAAGAGGCGGCTTGCGGGCGCCTGCCGGGAGCTCCGTGAGCGTGATCACGGGTCCCGCGGACTCGATGTCTGCGGGGATACCCGCAATCGTCTCACGGAGAGGAAAAAGAACGGGGAAATGCTAATGTAAACAAGCATTTCCCCGTTCTGCCTAATGACCTGACACTGATCACCGCTCCCTGTGATCGGGAGCAGTGATCAGTGTCATGTCACACGTATCCCCTCCCCCCCACAGTTAGAATCACTCCCTAGGACACACTTAACCCCTACAGCGCCACCTAGTGGTTAACCCCTTCACTGCCAGTCACATTTACACAGTAATCAATGCATTTTTAATTGCACTGATCGCTGTATTAATGTGAATGGTCCCAAAATCGCACCAAAAGTGTCCGATCTGTCCGCCATAATGTCACAGTCACAATAAAAATCGCTGATTGCCACCATTACTAGTAAAAAAAAAATTATTAATAAAAATTCCATAAAACTATCCCCTATTTTGTAGACACTATAAATTTTGCACAAACCAATCAATAAACGCTTATTGCGATTTTTTTTACCAAAAATATGTAGAAGAATACACATCGGCCTAAACTGAGGAAAAAAAATGTTTTTTTTTTTAAATATTTTTTGGGGATATTTATTAAGGGTCCTTTCACACGGGACGGATCCATGATGATCTGCCCCGTGAACATCTGCTTGCTCAACGAGGATCGCTCCGTGGATCCCCGCTGAGCAGGCAGATGACAGGTCCGTCGGACCTGTCAGAGTGCCGCTCTCCCCTATGGGGGATTGGATGATGACGGACCGTAAAGTCCGTCGCCACCCGATCCGATCCGAAAACGGATGGAAAAGTAGGTCTTTCCTCTGTTACACTTTTTCGGATCGGAGCGGGTCAGATGTCAGCGGACATGTCCGCTGACATCCGACGCTCCATAGAGGTCTATGGAGGGGCCGTTCAGGTCCGCCAAAAAAACTGACAGGCGGACCTGAACGGATCCTTCATGTGAAAGAGGCCTATAGCAAAAAGTAAAAAATAATGCGTTTTTTCAAAATTGTCGCTCTTTTTTTGTTTATAGCGCAAAAAATAAAAACCGCAGAGGTAATCAAATACCACCAAAAGAAAACTCTATTTGTGCGAAAAAAAGGACATCAATTTTTTTGGGAGCCACGTCGCACGACCGCGTAATTGTCAGTTAAATCGACGCAAAGCCAAATCGCAAAAAGTGCTCTGGTCTTTGGCCAGCCAAATGGTCCGGGGCTTAAGTGGTTAATATATAGTTTTTTATTCTCAAATTGCTTTAAAAATCCCAAATTAGAGGTATTCATAATTTTTTACAGCAGCTACTCCTAGCCACCACTAGAGGGAGCTGGAGGAAAGAAATGAGACAGACATGTTTTCAAGTGGTTGTAAATCCTTACAACACACTTTTTGCTACAGGTAAGCCTATAATGAGGCTTGCCTGTAGCTACCCAGGATATCTCCTAAACCTGAACGGTTTAGGAGATAACCCCTGTATTTGCATGTGCCGGCATCATTGGCACATGCGCACTGAAGCAAACTGAAGCAGTGGCACGTACGTGCCGTTGCTGCAGTGTGCGCGCTGTTACCCGTGGCTCCCGCGCGCATTCACAGCGCTGGAGCCCGCAATACCCAGAAGTAACTCTGGGAGCGATGTCCGCCGACAGAGTGGTGTATGAGGATGGCTGCAGGGGCTTCCATCTCAGGTAAGTAATTCATAATGAGCTAGTATGCTATGCATACTAGCTCATTATGCCTTTGTCTTGTAGCTTTTTTTGTTTTTGTTTTTTGTCCTCTAGGTGGTTTTTTTTTTTAAATCACTTAAGGACTTGCCCCCTTAATGACCAGGCCATTTTTTGCCATATGGCACTGCGTCGATTTGACTGACAATTACGCAGTCGTGCGGAGCTGTACCCAAACAAAGTTGACGTCCTTTTTTCCCACAAATAGATGTTTCTTTTGGCGGTATTTGATCACCTCTGCGGTTTTATATTTTTTACGCTATAAACAAAAAAAGAGCGCCAATTTTGGAAAAAAAAAACAAATATTTATATTTTTCTATAATAAATATACCTCTAAAAAATAAAATAAAAAAATTGTCAGTTTAGGCTGATATATATTCTTCTACATATGGTAAAAAAAAATTGCAATAGGCGTATATTGATTGGTTTGCGCAAAAGTTATAGTGTCTACAAACTATGGGATAGATTTAGGGACTTTTTTTTATTGCTTTTAGTAAAGTATCCATCTGCGATTTTTAGCGGGACTGCGATATTGGCGGACAAATCTGACACTAAGTGACACTTTTTGGGGACCAGTGACATCACAAATGGACTAATCGATGTAAAAATGACACTGGCAAGGAAGGGGTTAACACAAGGGGGCGATCAAAGGGTTAACTATGTTCCCTGGGTGTGTTCTAACTGTAGGGGGGGATGGGCTGCCTGGGACATGACAGAGATCACTGTTCCCCCATCACTGAGAACAGTAGATCTCTGTCATGTCATCTGTCAGAATGGGGATCCACCTTGTTTACAAAGGCAGATCCCCATTCTGCCTCTGTACATAAGCGATCACGGGTGCGCCTGTCTGAGCCGACATACAAGGATGGCCATTCGCCCAGGAGAGCCGACCTGCCGTAGCACAACTGCAGCGGCTGGTCCTTAAGTGATTAAACCTGAAAGGCAATGTCATAATGTGCTAGTATGCATCGCTGAAAACTAAGCCTTCCATCGGCGTGCTGTCACCACTGAATGCGCTTCCATCTTCACCCAGTCTTCCTTCCGGCTTTGCGGACTCCAGTTGTGTGAGTGGCCAGAGCCGCGATAACGTCACTCACGCGGATGCGCATGGGGAGCCGCTGTTGATGGCACAAGACTCACTGGACTCTGGTATGCCCTTCCTTCAGAGAGCATGCGCGCTTGTGATGTCACCTGGTTGCAGTAAATATCTCCTTAATGGTGCACGTTTAGGAGATATTTAGAGTACCTATGGGTAAGCCTTATTATAGGCTTAACTATAGGTAAAATTCATGCATGGGAGTTTACTCCCACTTTTAAGACAAATAAGAAATCTGTATCCTTTCCTCCAGATCCCTCTCGTGGTAGAATGGAGCATTTTTGCTCATGGTTGTATTGCATGTGCAAAAATACTTGTACCTTCCCAGAGGAGTTGTAACTGTTTCAGCTACAAAGGATGGGCCAACTCAATATTGAACCCTACGGACTAAGGCTAGCCATACATTATACAATTTTCTTGTGCAACTTTGGTTTAGATTTACCAGAACCATATAATAGGAGGTCAAACCTAAACACTTTCAATGTGTATGCAATCAGGCAGGCCCTTCTACTACATAGTTGAAGGTAAATCTAAAGAAAATTGAATAAGAAAATTGTATGGTGTATGGCCAGCTTAAGACTGGGATGCCATAAAAGTTCATGTGCGTGTAAAGGCAGGTGTCCCAATACTTTTGACAATATAGTGTATAGTGTAACCAGGGCTCAAAATTTCAAGTCCTGAGCCACTAGCCAGGCCTTAGGAGTTACTTGCCACCGGGTGCCCCACAATACTCCTACCCTGCCCCGCCCCTAAGTCCACCCCTAAACACGCCCTTGTCAAAGATCTCATGAAATGACACTTAAATGTTTTATGCCGAATTAAGTTACAAAAATAAATATTAACAACAACTTTAACAATATTAACATAAATCATATCAGTGTCCATCAGTGCAACCTCATCAGTGCAGCCCCATAAGTGCAGCATATCAGTGCAGCCTCATCAGTGCCCATCAGTGCAGCTTATCAGTGGCCACCAGTGCAGCCTATCAGTTCCCATCAGTGCAGTCTATCAGTGCCGCCTCATCAGTGAAGCCTATTAGTGCCCATCAGTGCAGCTTATCAGTGCCGCCTCATCAGTGAAGCCTATTAGTGCCCAGCCTATCAGTGCCTATAATTGCAGCATATCAGTGCTGCCTCAGTGAAGCCTATTAGTGACATTACTGCTCCTTATCAGTGCAGCCTATAAGTGCCCATCAGTGAAGCCTATTAGTGCCCATCAGTGCAGCATATCAGTGCAGCATATAAGTGCTGCCTTATCAGTGGCACTTATTAGTGCCGCCTCGTGGCCATCAGTGTAGCTTCATTAGTGTCCATCAGTACAGTTCATCAGTATCATTGCCGCCTCATCAGTGGCTATCAGGGCAACCTATCAGTGGCCAACAGTGCCGCCTTTCAGTGGCTATCAGTGCAGCCTATCATTGCCCATCAGTGCAGCTTCATCAGTGCCCATAAGTGCAGCCTCATCAGTGGCCATCAATGCAGCAGGGAGGAATCGGGAGGCGAGTCAGCCGGTTCACACAGAACAAGGATCTCCTGCTATGTCACACAAAGTCCCGTCTTCTGGACTGGCATTGGACCAGTGTGCTGTCTATCATAGGTGTCGGTCAAGGAGGCGGGACTTTGTTTGACACCGGCGTTTCATATACAAGCTGTGTCACAGCAGGAGATCCCCGCTCTGTGTGATCCGGACAGCTCTCCTCCTGACAGTTTCCTGGCTTATCGCTTCTGGCAGAAGCGGAGCAGCCTTTTTTACAGGGCATCAGAGCGGCCTGGGGCGGGGGGGGGGCTGCGAGCTCCACCTCTGGGCTGCTCTGATGGCTGCACCACTTCTGCCAGGAAACTGTCAGCCCAGTCTGCACCGGCTCCGCACTCTCCCTCCACTAATTTCCACTCGCCAAATGCGAGCAGAAATTTTGGGGGCTGTATTAAACTAAATGTAGAGTAAATATTCCATGATAAGAACTCCCAATTATACCTTTAGAGCACAGAAGTCTTGATTGCAGTTCTAATCATAACCCAGGCAGCATGAACGTTGACTGTTCTCTCTCTATTTGTTTTGTCGTTCCTGTATTTTGAAAGTTTGTAAACTGATTTCATTTAAAAACACTTAAAGTGTTTGTTAACCTAAAAAAAAAAAAAAAATTAGATCCTGTTCTCTTAACCGCTTTAGCCCCGAGCCTCGTTTTGAGATTTGTTGTTTAAGTTAAAATCATATTTTTTTTTTGCTAGAAAATTAAATTACTTAGAATCCCCAAACATTGTATATATTTTTTTTTCCAGACACCCTAGAGAATAAAATGGTGGTCATTGCAATACTTTACGTCACACCGTATTTGCGCAGCGGTCTTACAAGCACAATTTTTTGGGAAAAAATACACTTTTTTGAGTTAAAAAATAAGAAAGATAATGTTACTCCGAGTAAATTGATACCCAACATGTCACGCTTCAAAATTGCGCCCGCTAGTGGAATGGCGAGAAACTTTGGCACTTAAAAATCTCCATTGGCGACATTTAAAAAGGTTACCATTTTTGAGTTACAGAGGAGGTTTAGTGCTAGAAGTATTGCTCTCGCTCTAACGATCACGGAGATACCTCACATGTGTGGTTTGAACACCGTTTTCATATGCGAGCGTGACTTACATATGCATTCGCTTCTGCGCGCGAGCTCGGTGGGACGGGGCGGTTTAAACATGTTTTTTTCTTATTTATTTGACCATTTATTTGTTATTTTTACACTGCCCTTTTAAAAAAAATTGGGTCACTTTTATTCCTATTACAAGGAATGTAAACATCCCTTGTAATAGAAAAAAAGCACGACGGGACCTCTTAAATGTGAGATCTGGGGTCAAAAAGACCTCAGATCTCAAATTTACACTAAAATACAATAAAAAAAGTAATAAATTAAATGTCATTTAAAAAAAAAAATTCCCCTTTAAGAGCATTGGGCGGAAGTGGCGTTTGATGTCGCTCTCGCCTTCCAATGCTATGGGGGTGCCATCTTTCCCTCGGCATCCAGGCAGTGAGCGGAGCAGACGCGATCGTCTCTGCCACTACCACCAGCTACCGGTAAGCGGCAGGGAGGACCGGAGTGCAGCAGGAGGCCCTCTCCCGCCAGTGATAAAAGTGATCTCGCGGCGAATCCGCCACAGAGACCACTTTTATCTTAAAGAGAAACGCACGCCGTTCCTGAAAATACTGGGGTTATGGCAGCTAGCTGCTGCCATAACAACAGTATTTAGCGTCAAAGTACCGACGTACAGGTGCGGCGATTTGCGTGAAGTGGTTAGAGGCATGTTATACAGCACAGTGCTTGTGCTGTGTAATTTGGCTCCCTGTAACACCTGAAATACCTGGCTGATCCTACCTGGCTATACCCTTGCCTCTTTAAGCTGACCACGGTTTATCACGGCTGCTGAGCCCTGACACCGTGGTCAGTTTATGTGCCTCCATCATCTGCAGCCCTGCTCCCCTCCCCCCCTCCCAGCCTGTCACCAACCCCCCCCCCCCCCCCCCGGTATCATAACTTATTAATGTTACTATTTATTATAACAGAGGGGATGGTAGTAACAACAATATGTGGGTTGACAACCACTTTAACCACTTACGGACCGCCGCATGTGATATACGTCCTAAGTTTGAAGAGGAGTATCGTTGTTATGGCAGCAGCTAGCTGCCATAGCCCCGGTATCCTCTTCTTCGGCCGGCGGTCCGCTTTTCGATAAGAGTGGTCTCTGCGACGGATTTGTCACAAGATTACTTTTACCGGTGGAGGGGCCCCCCTCCCGCCACGCTCCGGTGCCCTCCGCCGCTTACCGGAGCGGTCGGCTATCAGATTTTACCCCTTGCTGGGTATGGGGACTAGTGAGGGGCAGATGGCACCAACCCGTCTCCATAACATTGCAGGGCGGAAGCGACGTCAAAATGTAATTTCCGCCCATAGCTCTTAAAGGGACATTTAAAAAAAAAAAAAATTTTAAATGACAAAATTGTGTTTTTTTTTTATATATATTATTGCATTTTAGTGTAAATATGAGATCTGAGGTCTTTTTGACCCCAGATCTCATATTTAAGAGGTCTTGTCATGCTTTTTTGATTACAAGGGATGTTTACATTCCTTGTAATAGGAATAAAAGTGCCACAATTAAAAAAAACAAAAAAACAAAAAAAGTGTAAAAATAAGAAATAAAAGGTAAAATAAATAAGAAATTTTTTTTTTTTTTAACCACTTGCCGACCGCCTCACGCCTATATACGTGAGCAGGTCGGCACGGGCAGGCAAAATCACGTACCTAGTACGTGATGCCTTCCCGCGGGCGGGGGGTCCGATCGGACCCCCCCCCGGTGCCCTGAGTGGTCGGCTCTCGTTCGCGGGCGATTAGGGGTCAGGGGGAGGCCATCCATTGATGGCCACCCCCTCCCGATCGCTCCCACGAATCGAATGCTTCCTCTCACTCTGTAATGTAAACAGAGGGAGAGGAAGTGATGTCATCTCTCCTCGAGCCGGTCCTTTTGATCCGACGCCGAGGAGAGAAGACATCCAAGTAAGTGCACCAACACCACACATTCAGTAGAACACGCCAGGCACACTTTTCACCCCCCTGTCACCCCCCGATCACCCCCCGATCACCCCCCTGTACCCACTGTCACTCTGACACCAATAGCAGTTTTTTTTTTTTTTTTGCATTGGTGTCAGTTTGTCAGTTATAAGTGTTAGGGCTGTTAGGGTAGCCCCCTTTAGGTCTAGGGTACCCCCCCTTAGGTCCAGGGTACCCCCTAACCCCCCCTAATAAAAGTTAACCCCTTGATTACCCCCCGTCACCAGTGTCGCTAAGCGATCGTTTTTCTGATCGCTGTATTAGTGACACAGGTGACGCTAGTTTAGGGAGGTAAGTATATAGGTTCGCTGTCAGTGTTTTATAGCGACAGGGACCCCCATATACTACCTGCTAAAGGTTTTAACCCCCTGATTGCCCCCTAGTTAACCCTTTCACCAGCGATCACCGTATAAGTGTTACGGGTGACGCTGGTTAGATAGTTTGTTTTTTGTAGTTTATTATAGTTTATTACAGTTTATTATAGTTTATTATAGTTTTAGGGCACCCGCCGTTTATTACCCTATAAAGGTTTAACCCCCTAATTGCCCGGCGGTGATAGAAGTTAAGTTTTTAGGATCAAATAAGGTCTGCGTCGCCCCAGGCAGCGTCAGGTTAGCGCCAGTACCGCTAAAACCCACGCACGCAGCATACACCTCCCTTAGTGCTATAGTATCTGAACGGATCGATATCTGATCCGATCAGATCTATACTCCCCAGCAGTTTAGGGTTCCCTGAAACGCAGTGTTAGCGGGATCAGCCCAGATACCTGCTAGCACCTGCGTTTTGCTCCTCGGCCCAGCCCAGCCCAGCCCACCCAAGTGCAGTATCGATCGATTACTGACACTTACAAAACACTAAGCACACATAACTGCAGCGGTCGCAGAGTCAGGCCTGATCCCTGCGATCGCTAACAGTTTTTTGGTAGCGTTTTGAATCAGTCGCTGACAGTCGGGAGCTTTTTTGCCTGTGAGTCTCACTAGTGTACCCCTAAATTTAGAGGCCAAAATGGCAAATCGAAGGTACACTAGTGAAGAGGCCTACAGGATTCTGAGCATGACAGATAGTGAAGAGGAAGTCACTCATCTGTCAAGTTCAGGCTCAGAATACGATCCTGTAGAGGACAGCGGCTCCATGACAGATAGCTCTGACGACGGAGTTGTGGTCCCTGCTAAGGTCAGGCGTACCAGACCCCGAACTTATGCTGTCCTTGATGTGCAAGAACCGCAGGACTCTCGTATGGAGCAGAGCAGTACTAGCGCCGCTCATCCTTCTGGTGAACTGGCAAGCACCAGCGGCCTAGTACACCCTGGTCGTACATCCAGCACTGCAGTATCACGTGGTGACGTGGCGAGTCCCATAAGTGCAGTTCAAGCTGGCGAGGTGGCAAGCACTAGTAGTGTCCCGCTGCCACCAAGAAGACGAACACAGGCCCGTCGTGCCCATAGTGCCCTTCCTGCTGCATTGGCCAATCCGAATTGGGTACCCACCACTTCTGCAGCACCCGTGCTTCCCCCTTTCACTGGCCAACCCGGAATTCAGGTGGAAACAGTTGACTTTATGCCACTGGATTTTTATTCGCTGTTTTTCACCGAAGATCTCTTTAGATCTATTGTGGACCAAAGCAATTTATACGCTGGTCAATACATCGCCACTATGCCCCAGTCCACCCTTGCCAGAGATTGGAGACCAATTACGGTCTCCGAATTTAAGATCTTTCTGGGCCTTTCCCTCCTCATGGGGTTGAATAAAAAGAGTGAGTTGCGGTCATATTGGTCCACTGACCCAATTTACCATTCACCCTTGTTCTCTGCTTCCATGGCCAGGGCACGATACGAGCAGATTTTGCGGTTCTTGCACTTCAACGACAATGAACTCTGTCGTCCTCGTGGAGACCCTGAATACGATCGGCTCTACAAAATTCGGCCCCTCGTAAACCACTTCAACCAACGTTTTGCAGACTTGTTTACCCCCCATCAAGTTGTCTGCGTTGATGAGTCCCTGGTTAAATTTTCTGGCTGCTTGTCATTCAAACAGTACCTTCCCAGCAAGCGTGCCAGATACGGGGTCAAGATGTATAAGCTCTGTGACAGGGCCACAGGCTATACATGTAGATTTATGGTTTACGAGGGCAAAGATAGTCACGTAGAGCCGACAAACTGCCCTGACTACATAGGAAGCGCTGGCAAGATAGTGTGGGACTTGGTGTCACCCTTATTCGGAAAGGGGTACCACTTGTACGTGGACAATTATTATACGAGCGTGCCACTTTTTAGCCACCTTTTTGATCAACAGATTGGAGCATGTGGCACCGTGCGACCTAATCGCCGGGGCTTTCCCCAGCGGCTTGTAGATTCCCGTCTTAGGCTGGGGGAGAGAGCCTGCTTGAAGTATAATAATTTGCTCGCTATGAAGTGGAGGGATAAGAAGAATGTTTTCGTTCTCACCTCCCTTCATGCAGACACGATGGTCCAAATTCCTACGGCGACTGGTGTTGTGGAGAAACCCCTCTGTGTCCACGAATATAACCTTAATATGGGAGGGGTGGACCTCAACGACCAGTTGTTGGCGCCGTACCTAATTGCCCGTAAGGCCAGACGCTGGTACAAAAAAGTGTCTGTTTATTTATTTCAATTGGCTTTGCTGAATGCTTATGTGCTATACAGAGCTTCAGGACGGACTGGATCCTTCCTTAAATTCCAGGAAGAGATCGTCAGAGCCCTTCTGTTTCCAGACGGTGCTCCACCTCACCATCCCCAACCAAATGCAGTAAGCCGGCTGCATGAGAGGCATTTTCTTTATGCCCTCCCGAGTACCCCTACCCAACGAACCCCCCAAAAAAGATGTCGTGTCTGCAGCAAGCGCGGATCTGTCCTGGCAATCCTGGTCTTTGCATTGGTGAATGTTTTGAACGCTACCACACACTAGGGTACAGCACTGCACAGACTAGGCACACTTCCACAGGGTCTCCCAAGATGCTGTCGCATTTTGAGAGACCCAAACCTGGTACCAGTTAAAAAAGTTAAAGTTACAAAAAAAAGTGTAAAAAAAACAAAAAAAAGTAAAAAAAAGAAAAAAACACAAAAAAAATATAAAATAAAAAAACCAAAAATAGTTGTTGTTTTATTGTTCTCTCTCTATTCTCTCTCTATTGTTCTGCATTCTATACTGCAATGTTTTATTGTTATGTTTTTATCATGTTTGCTTTATAGGTATGCAATTTTTTTATACTTTGTTTTTTTTATTGTTAACCACCTTTGTGTTTTCAGGTACGCCATTCAGCTGCAGAGCGGATTTATTTATCTTGACAGCAACAGCGTTTGCTCCCACGATACATAAAGCCGCGACTCCAGCGCTGTCGGAGGTGATTTCACCACCACAGTTACATACTTCAGCATATATGCCGAAGCGTGGGGGCAGCAGTGGGTGGAGGAGCGATTTGCTCCTGCCTTTTGCGGGAGGATGCCCCCATGCTTCGGCATATATATATTTTTAGGTAGGCACAGGTTGCGTTAAATGTTTTATTTTTTACTATGTTTTTTTTGTATTTTGCTTTGCAGGTATGGTAAGTAATACTGTTATACTGTAATGTTACTTTGTTTTTTTGTTAACCATCATTTGCTTAGCAGGTACGCCATTCAGCTGCAGAGCGGATTTATTTATCTTGACAGCAACAGCGTTTGCTCCCACGATACATAAAGCCGCAACTCCAGCGCTAGGGTTGCCACCTTTTCTTCGAGCCAAACCCGAACACTTTAGCGGGACTTGGCATTTTTTTTGTAGCATACACTATGAGATTGTAAAATACCCGGGACACCTCTGTGTGCCCCAGGGGGATAGTAATGCGGCATGCGCAGCAGTGAACAGTGGGTGTAGACAATTGCAAATAGTGCAGGCGTGCGTAAAGTACAATATAGTATATATGTAGTGTGTAATGTTTGGTGGGAAGCCTCCCAGTGTAATATTGGGGGGTGGGGAGAGGTCTCCTGGTGTGTGTGTGTATAGATAGATAGATATATAGATAGATAGATATAGATAGATATGGTGGGGAGGGGGGGTGGTGAGGACTGTATGTATGTGTATAGGGGAACTCTGATGTGAGGGGGGGCTCTGGTGACGAGATCACCTTATATCAGAGTCCACTACATTCTCCTTTACATCGGAGTTCCTGTTTATGTAATTGTCCACAGAGTTCCAAATTGCATTTAAAATGGAACTCTAATGTGGGGGGGGGGGGGGGGACACGGGACTCTGGTCACCATAGAGCACCTGCCACAGAGTGAATGCACTAAGGTAAGGTGGGGAGTGGGGGGGTTACTGATATAAGGGGTAACCTTTATATCAGTGCCCCTTTACCTTACTGCATTCACTGACTGCCCCCTACATTAGTGATCCCCCCTCAGACTGGCCTTGCTACGCTGTCACTGACCACCACTCAGGTGCACCGTGCAGGGCTCAGTCAGATGGTCCTCTCTGGGCTCCAGCTTGGTGGCTCTCGTTTCATCCTATATTACACTACGAGACTGTGCGGCCATAATACAAGAGATGATCAGAGGCTACAGACATGATACAAAAGATGGTCAGAGACTGCAGACATGATACAAAAGATGGTCAGAGACTGCAGACATAGTACAGGAGATGGTAAGAAACTGCAGATATAGTACAGGAGATGTTAAACTGCATACATGATACAGGAGATGGTCAGAGTGTGTGCGGACGTCGTACAAAAGATGGTCAGAGACTGCAGACATAATACAGGAGATGGTCAGAGAGTGTGTGGACATGGTACAGGAGATGGTCAGAGACTGCAGACATGATACAGGATATGATCAGAGACTGCATACTTGATACAGGAGATGGTCAGAGACTTCAGACATAGTACAGGAGATGATCAGAGACTGCAGACATAGTACAGGAGATGATCAGAGACTGCAGACATAGTACAGGAGATGATCAGAGACTACATACTTGATACAGGAGATGGTCAGAGACTGCATACTTGATACAGGAGATGGTCAGAGACTGCATACATGATACAGGAGATGGTCAGAGAGTGTGCGGACATGGTACAGGAGATGGTCAGAGACTGCAGACATGATACAGGATATGATCAGAGACTGCAGACATAGTACAGGAGATGATCAGAGACTGCAGACATGATACAGGAGATGATCAGAGACTGCAGACATAGTACAGGAGATGATCAGAGACTGCAGACATGATACAGGAGATGATCAGAGACTGCAGACATAGTACAGGAGATGATCAGAGAGTGTGCGGACATAGTACAGGAGATGGTCAGAGAGTGCAGACATAACTGGGCTGAAATTGCACCCGGGTCACATATGAATCGCACAGAATGCACAGTGCGTTCCTGTGTTTTCATAGTGTGAACCTGCCCTGTGACCTGGAACCCACACTTTGCTCCACTAACTTGCTTGGAAGGGGGGCACTAGTATGGGCACCTGGAGCAATTTTCCACATTTCTTGTGGGGTGCCAAGGGCCACCTGCTCTGTGGCAGACATCTTCTCTTTAATATTGGAGGGAGAGGATATGTGCTAAGGGGTCTGGATTTCATATCCAAGCCCCCTTGTAGCTAAAGTGCCCCTAAGAAGATACCCCCCCCCCCCAAATTACTCAAGATGAACTGTGGGCTAATTCCCCCCTCACCCTCTTGTCCATGCCCCCCACCTCTGGAAGACTCACTGTGGATTAGTTCAGATAGATGATCTCAGTCCAGCAGCGTGGTGAGCCTTCTCCTCCCCTCCTCCTCCTCTGTGTACACAGGAAAACAACACAGCAGGAGGAGGAGGGGCGGGTTCACTTCACAGCACTCTCTCTGCACTGTGTCTGTGTCCTGCAGCTGAGGACAGCGGGGAGAGATGTCGGCTCTGCCCTGTCATAAAAAGTGGAGCTCACGGGCAGCAAAGATACCCTGCACAAGCTGCGGGTATTCCATTACTATGATTCGCCAGAGAAGTTAATTAGAGGGCTGCCTGTGTAGGCAAGGCACTCTGCACAGGGAGCCACAGACGGGTCTGAATAATGTGTCCGGGTCTCAGGCGGCCAGAGACCCGGACACATGTTTTAAAACCCGTACTGTCCGGGTGAATCCCGGAGAGGTGGCAACCCTATCCAGCGCTGTCGGAGGTGATTTCACCACCACAGTTACATACTTCAGCATATATGCCGAAGCGTGGGGGCAGCAGTGGGTGGAGGAGCGATTTGCTCCTGCCTTTTGCGGGAGGATGCCCCCATGCTTCGGCATATATATACGGTGCATGTATGCCCATCATTAGAAGTGGGTGGATGAAGGGAGGTATTCTAATGGTGGGCATACCCACCGATCAATATCTTTTTTTCGTTCAGCCCACAGGCTGCATGAAAAAAAAGTTTACAATGTATGCCCAACAAGGACCAGCAACGTACAGGTATGTTGCTGGACTTTGAGTGGTTATACCAGAATGATGCCTGCAGGTTTAGGTATCATCTTGGTATCATTCTTTTCAGCCAGTGGTCGGCTTTCTTGTAAAAGCAATCCTAGCGGCTAATTAGCCTCTAGACTGCTTTTTACCATGCCTCTCAGCAAATAGCTTGGGGTGTCTACTTTCCAAAATGGGGTCATTTGGGGGGGGTTTGTGCCATCTTGGCATTTTATGGCCTTCAAAAGTGTGATAGGTAGTGAGGAGTAAAATCAAAAATGTATGCCCTTAGAAATCCTGAAGGCGGTGCTTGGTTTTCGGGGCCCCGTACGCGGCTAGGCTCCCAAAAAGTCCCACACATGTGGTATCCCCGTACTCAGGAGAAGCAGCAGAATATATTTTGGGGTGTAATTCCACATATGCCCATGGCATGTTTGCACAATATATCATTTAGTGACAACTTTGTGCAAAAAAAAAAAAAAAAAAAATTGTCACTTTCCCGCAACTTGTGTCAAAATATAAAATATTCCATGGACTCAACATGCCTCTCAGCAAATAGCTTGGGGTGTCTACTTTCCAAAATGGGGTCAATTGGGGGGGGTTTGTGCCATCTGGGCATTTTATGGCCTTCAAAAATGTGATAGGTAGTGGGGAGTGAAATTACAACTTTACACCCTTAGAAATCCTGAAGGCGGTGCTTGGTTTTCAGGGCCTCGTACGCAGCTAGGCTCCCAAAAAGTCCCACACATGTGGTATCCCCGTACTCAGGAGAATCAGCAGAATGTATTTTGGGGTGCAATTCCACATATGCCCATGGCCTGTGTGAGCAATATATCATTTAGTGACAACTTTGTGCAAAAAAAAAAAAAATTCTCACATTCCCGCAACTTGTGTCAAAAAATAAAATATTCCATGGACTCAACATGCCTCTCAGCAAATAGCTTGGGGTGTCTACTTTCCAAAATGGGGTCATTTGGGGGGTTTTTGTGCCATCTTGGCATTTTATGGCCTTCAAAACTGTGATAGGTAGTGAGAAGTGAAATCAAAAATTTATGCCCTTAGAAATCCTGAAGGCGGTGCTTAGTTTTCGGGGCCCCGTACGCGGCTAGGCTCCCAAAAAGTCCCACACATGTGGTATCCCCGTACTCAGGAGAAGCAGCAGAATATATTTTGGGGTGCAATTCCACACATGCCCATGGCATGTTTGAGGAATATATCATTTAGTGACAACTTTGTGCAAAAAAAAAAAAAAAAAAAAAAAAAAATTGTCACTTTCCAGCAACTTGTGTCAAAATATAAAATATTCCATGGACTCAACATGCCTCTCAGCAAATAGCTTGGGGTGTCTACTTTCCAAAATGGGGTCATTTGGGGGGTTTTGTGCCATCTTGGCATTTTATGGCCTTCAAAACTCTGATAGGTAGTGAGGAGTGAAATGAAAAATTTATGCCCTTAGAAATCCTAAAGGCGGTGATTGGTTTTCGGGGCCCCGTACGCGGCTAGGCTCCCAAAAAGTCCCACACATGTGGTATCCCCATACTCAGGAGAAGCAGCTAAATGTATTTTGGGGTACAATTCCACATATGCCCATGGCCTGTGTGAGCAATATATCATTTAGTGACAACTTTGTGCAAAAAAAAAAAAAAATTGTCACATTCCCACAACTTGTGTCAAAAAATAAAATATTCCATGGACTCAACATACCTCTCAGCAAATAGCTTGGGGTGTCTACTTTCCAAAATTGGGTCATTTGGGGGTGTTTTGTGCCATCTTGGCATTTTATGGCCTTCAAAACTGTGATAGGTAGTGAGGAGTGTAATCAAAAATCTATGCCCTTAGAAATCCTGAAGGCGGTGCTTGGTTTTCGGGGCCCCATACGCGGCTAGGCTCCCAAAAAGTCCCACACATGTGGTATCCCCGTACTCAGGAGAAGCAGCTGAATGTATTTTGGGGTGCAATTCCACATATGCCCATGGCCTGTGTGAGCAATATATCATTTAGTGACAACTTTTTGTAAATTTTTTTTTTTTTTTGTCATTATTCAATCACCTGGGACAAAAAAAATAAATATTCAGTGGGTTCAACATGCCTCTCAGCAATTTCCTTGGGGTGTCTACTTTCCAAAATGGGGTCATTTGGGGGGGTTTTGTACTGCCCTGCCATTTTAGCACCTCAAGAAATGACATAGGCAGTCATAAACTAAAAGCTGTGTAAATTCCAGAAAATGTACCCTAGTTTGTAGGCGCTATAACTTTTGCGCAAACCAATAAATATACGCTTATTGACTTTTTTTTTACCAAAGACATGTGGCCGAATACATTTTGGCCTAAATGTATGACTAAAATTGAGTTTATTGGATTTTTTTTATAACAAAAAGTAGAAAATATCATTTTTTTTCAAAATTTTCGGTCTTTTTCCGTTTATAGCGCAAAAAATAAAAATGGCAGAGGTGATCAAATACCATCAAAAGAAAGCTCTATTTGTGGGAAGAAAAGGACGCAAATTTCGTTTGGGTACACCATTGCATGACCGCGCAATTAGCAGTTAAAGCGACGCAGTGCCAAATTGTAAAAAGTGCTCTGGTCAGGAAGGGGGTAAATCCTTCCGGGGCTGAAGTGGTTAAACACGCCCCGTCCCGCCGAGTTTGCGTGCAGAAACGAACGCATACTTGAGTAGCGCCCGCATATGAAAACGGTGTTCAAACCACACATGTGAAGTATTCCTGCGATCAGTAGAGCAGGAGCAATAATTCTAGCCCTAGGCCTCCTCTGTAAAACTCAAAACATGCAACCTGTAGAATTTTTTAAACATCGCCTATGGAGATTTTTAAGGGTAAAAGTTTGTCGCCATTTCATGAGCGGGTGCAATTTTGAAGCGTGACATGTTGGGTATAAATTTACTCGGCGTAACATTATCTTTCACAATATAAAAAAAAATTGGGCTAACTTTACTGTTGTCTTATTTTTTAATTAAAAAAAGTGTATTTTTTCCCAAAAAATTGCGCTTGTAAGACTGCTGCGCAAATACGATGTGACAGAAAGTATTGCAATGACCGCCATTTTATTCTCTAAGGTGTTCGAAAAAAAAATGTTTGGGGGTTCTAAGTAATTTTCTAGCAAAAAAACCTGTTTTTAACTTGTAAACAACACATCTCAAAGAGAGGCTGGGTCCTTAAGTGGTTAATACAGGGTGGAAATATATAGAATACTTTGCGTTTATGGTAAAAGAATGTACCTAATTGCAATACAGCTGATGGACACCGATCTATAATCCAAACTTGGAAAATAGTTGTGCTATACAGTTATCAGAAAAAAGTGCAGAAGACCTACAGGGTATAAATAGTATAACCAAGTTTATGTGTGGATTGACAATTTAACCCACAGACGGAGATTATTTACAGCATATTGTGTGTGGATTAAGAAGCACTTGTACATGTATATGTACATGAACTTTATATGTGAAACACAACAAGCAAGCCACATTATTGGGAGTACTTTATTCAGTTTTAATATTTTTTTGTACATATATTCATTTGTTTACACAAGAATAGAAACACTAACACACAGTATGTATTGACTATCATTTTTAATGTTTTTATATGATATTTGTGAAATTCAACTAAAATCTTGAGGTCAGTATCTCTGCTTTGGAGTGGGGAGGGGGGTGTCTCTCCTTTAACGCATTTAGCAGACTCAAATTGAAATCCAAGATTTATGTTGTCCAGGTTTGTATTGACAGCACAGTAAAAAAAACTGGAGTACCCTTTTTACCTGCTAGCTGCAGCAGTTATTTATATGTACTATGGAATTTTACAGAAGAATGTATTATTTGTTTTTAGCCCTTGGATAGCATACTGAAAATATATGCACATTTTCTTTTTATATATGCTTTAAAAAACATGGTTTGTTAGATTTTAGCTGAATTTGCTTTAGTTAGAGACACTTCATTGGGAAGGGAAAGAATTTTTTTTTTTTAACTTTATGCATACACAAACATGTGTAGACGCAGCATGTATCAATGTATCTTTAGTACTCCCCTCTACATAATGAGCCTGCATACTGTGGCCAGCCATGAGGGGGATTTACTCTGTAATGGTCCAGGAATTCCAGAAATAACCAGAAGAGTGTAGCTTCTCAGAATAGCATTGAGCGGCATCCTGATGGACTGGGAGAGTGCTATAGATTATCTCCAGCTACTACAAGGCTAAGTGTTTTGGGGATCATCTACTTTCTCAAGTCTCGTAGATAAAGGATGCCTTTTTCTGTATTTCACATACCGTATATACACGAGTATAAGTCGAATTTTTCAGCACATTTTTTTGTGCTGAAAGTGCCCCCCTCGACTTATACTTGAGTCAAGCACTTTTCTGCAGCAAAAAATTTCATTTTCCGAACCGACTTTGGGGCCCCGTATCTCAGGGCCACTTGGTGCTAGGAACCCCAAATTTGGTGTGCAAACCCAGTGGAACTGGTACCACAACATATCCAAAGATGAAGTTCCTAGCACTAAGTGGCCCCGAGATACGGGGCCCCAAAATCGGTTCGGAAAATGTCATTCTCTGCTGAAGAAAAGTGCTTGACATTTTCTGAACCGATTTTGGGGCCCCATATCTCAGGGCCACTTGGTGCTAGGAACCCCAAATTTAGTGTGCAAACCCAGTGGAACTGGTACCATAACATATCCAAAGCTGGGGTTCCTAGCACCAAGTGGCCCTGAGATACGGGGCCCCAAATCCGGTTCGGAAAATGTCATTCTCTGCTGCAGAAAAGTGCTTGACATTTTCTGAACTGATTTTTGGGGCCCTGTATCTCGGGGCCACTTGGTGCTAGAAACCCCAGCTTTGGAAATTTTATGGTGCTAGTTCCACTGGGTTTGCACACCAAATTTGGGGTTCCTAGCACTAAGTGGCCCCGAGATACGGGGCCCCAAATTTGGTCAACTGTGTCCATCTGCAGCAATGTCATTTCAGGACCCTTTGGGTTCAGAGACCCCAAATTTTGGCTGCAGCTAGGGGGCATCTAGGAACCCTTAACTACCGAGTTTGAAGTTCAGGGGACCTTTGGCTGCAAATGGGCACAGTGAGGCATGCAAATGGGCACAGTGATGCTGCAAATGGGCATTGTTGACCCTCTTTTCCAGTTACAGTAGCTGTGCATTTCTCACCCTCGTCTTATACTCGGGTCAATAAGTTTTTCCCATTTTTTTTGTAGTAAATTAGGGCCTCGACTTATACTCGGAACGACTTATACTCGAGTATATACGGTACATTTAATATCAGCAGAAAACAGGAGTTTTCAAAAAATGCTCCCCTGGTATGGGATGCATCAAGCCCTTTACAAGAGAAATGTTTTTACATGCTGGCTTAGGTCTTTACTCTATTAAATGTTCTAAATAAGGCATTGCGTTACTATACAGGCAGCAACTTGAATACGTTTAGACTAAAGTGATTATCTCTAAAGCTTATAATGGCCTATGCTTAAAACACAGAATGAACAAAAAGGCTTTTTTTTAAACTTTGTAGGGGGATAACAAAAAAAAAGCACTTTTCCATCTACAGATGTTATTCTGCTAACATGGTCAATGCCTGCATAGACAATTAAATGCATTAATGCATAAAGTTACAGTATGAGTTTTGTTTCCTTTTTTTTTAACTATCAACTGCACCCCAGTTTACAAAAAAAATGTTTTATCTTGTTTGGAATTTTAGTCCCAATGGCACATGCATTATTTCAGTTACAAAGCAATAGTCTTTATACCAAAATAAAAAAAAAAATAATAATGTGAATATATACTGGTGCAAAAAGAAAAAACAGGGAGTGGGTAAGGGACAGTATTGATAGATTAAACACTTGCTGCCCAATACATGACAAGGAAAAGTCATAAAGTAGTAAAAACTATAAACTAAAAATAATCAAACCAAAAATATATACTTTGCGCCTAGCTTACCATTTTTGTTTTTATGTTTTTTTTACTGATCAATTTTAAGATTCATACAGATATTTGTAAAAAAAATAAAATTCTAAGAAAAAGAAAGATGTAGAAGATTACATATTCCATAAGTTTATAGGAAAATTACTTAGGGCCTTATGCGTCTATTTATTCTTAAAAAATATTACACATGCTAATGCGACATGTATGTTTGTATGAGAAAATTACTCATCCACCTTAGGCCACACATTATTAATTTTTTCATTCAACTAGCGGGTTGAAAAAAGAAAAAAAAAAAAAAGGGATGGCGCAATCACCCCAGCTGCACTACTGTATTCTGCTGGCAGAATACAATGACCAGTGCTTACAGCTATATCCGGTGGCCCGGATCGTTAGGAAAAACATGACAGATTGCTTGCACACAAGTTGATCAATAGATTGACTTGTGTACACTGTACAACCAGCTAGCCCATATATGGATCAAAATTTGGCCAACCTCTGCTGGCTTTAGGCTGTTTTCACACGGATCTGCTACGGTCTGGCATGAAGGACCTTTGGCGTGCTTTAAGAAAATGCACCAAAACTACCTAATCTAATGGAAGTCTATGCAAAGGCATGGGTTACCCCCAGAAAAACCACCAGTACACTGCTTTCACTGTTGAAGGGGCCTTAGTGAATCCACCCTTGTGCGTTACATTCTGGACTGAATGGGATAACAACAGCAGATGACTATGTTCCAACATGTAAACCATAAAGGGTGGTGTAACTACTTTTGGTATGGAATTAAATTATACACCTTGGTCATCCTTTAAGCGAGTGACAAAAAAAAAAAAAAGTACAGAGGCCACCTTTGGACTCCCTTTGAAGTTGCTAGTTAGTTGCCTGGCTGTGTAGGACTTATAGTATCTCACCCTCACATTTTTGTAAATATTTTATCTTTTAATGTGACAACACTGAAGAAATGACACTTTGCTACAATGCAAAGCCATGAGTGTACAGCTTGTAGAACAGTGTAAGTTTGCTATCTCCTTAAAATAACTCAACACACAGCCATTAATGTCTAATTGGGCCCAATTAGCCATTTTCCCTTCCCGGTGTCATGTAACTTGTTAGTGTTACAAGGTCTCAGGTGTGAATGGGGAGAAGGTGTGTTAAATTTGGTGTTATCGCTCTCATACTGGTCACTGGAAGTTCAACATGGCAAAGAACTATCTGGGGATCTGAAAAAAAAGAATTGTTGCTCTACAAAAAGATGGCCTAGGCTATAAGAAGATTGCCAAGACCCTGAAACTGAGCTGCAGCACGTTGGCCAAGACCATAAAGCGGTTCAACAGGACAGGTCCCACTCAGAACAGGCCTCGCCATGGTCGACCAAATAAGTTGAGTGCACATTGCTCAGCCTCATATCCAAAGGTTGTCTTTGGGAAGTAGAGGTATGAGTGCTGCCAGCATTGCTGCATAGGTTGAAGGGATGGGGGGTCAGCCTGTCAGTGCTCAGACCATACCCTGCATACTGCATCAAATTGGTCTGCATGGCTGTCTTCCCACAAGGAAGCCTCTTCTAAAGATGATGCACAAGAAAACCCGCAAAAAGTTTGCTGAAGACAAGCAGACTAGGGATATTGATTACTGGAAACATGTCCTGTGGTCTGATGAGACCAAGATAAACTTATTTGGTTCAGATGGTGTCAAGCGTGTGTGGCGGCAACCAGGTGAGGAGTACAAAGACAAGTGTTTCTTGCCTACAGTCAAGCATGGTGGTGGGAGTGTCATTGGGGCTGCATGAGTGCTGCCGGTGTTCTGCCGAGAAAGTTCCGCTCGGCGGATAAGGATCCCCCTCTACTGCGCAGGTGCTGCGCCTGCGCAGTAGGAGCCGGCGGAAATAGCTGAAGGTGAATAGCTGAAAATCAGCTGTACACGGTGCCTGTAAGAGGGCCCCTCGCCACTCTTCAGGCACGGCCTCGCTTCGCTCGGCTTTTTTATTCCCCCTCTAGGTCCACTTGGATGGTGGGGAAGGAACCTGGACCCAGGGCGCAGGCGCCGTGTACAGCTGATTAAAGATTTTGAGCTTCGGCTATCTCCGGCAGCTCATAGTAGTTTGTACTGTGCAGGCACTGCGCCTGCGCAGTACAGGGGGGTCCTTATACGCCGAGGGAACTTTTTCGGCAAGACACTGGCACTGGGGAGCTACAGTTAATTGAGGGAACCATGAATGCCAACATGTACTGTGACATACTGAAACAGAGCATGATTCCCTCCCTTCGGAGACTGGGCTGCACGGCAGTATTCCAACATGATAATGAACCCAAACATACCTCCAAAACAACCACTGCCTCGCTAAAGAAGATGAGGGTAAAGGTGATAGACTGGCCAAGCATGTCTATAGACCTAAACCCTATTGAGCATCTGTGGGGTATCCTCAAATGGAAGGTGGAGGAGCGCAAGGTCTCTAACATCCACCAGCTCCATGATGTTGTCATGGTGGAGTGGAAGAGGACTCCAGTGGCAACCTGTGAAGCTCTGGTGAACTCCATGCCCAAGAGGGTTAAGGCAGTGCTGGAGAATAATGTTGGCCACACAAAATAATTGACACTTTGCGCTCAATTTGGACATTTTCACTTAGGGGTGTACTCACTTTTGTTGCCAGCGTTTTAGACATTAATGGCTGTGTGTTGAGTTATTTTGAGGGGACAGCAAATTTACACTGTTATACAAGCTGTACACTCACTACTTTACAGTAGCAAAGTATCATTTCTTCAGTGTTGTCACATGAAAAGACAGAATAAAATAAATATTTACAAAAATGTGAGGGGTGTACTCACTTTTGTGAGATACTGTAGGAAGGCCATACATGATTCATTTTCTTTCATTCAATCACACATTCGCATTGAATGGGGGAATCTCTCTTGTGGAGCTATTGTATTCTGGCTTTACTCACCAGCACCGCCAGCTATAGCCAGCGGCACTGATCGAGCAAAAATTTTCCAACAGGTTGGTTGTACAGAAGTGGACTGAGAGATTGACTTCTGCACAAGCTTGCCCATTGATTCAAAATTCAGCCTGTCCCTGCTGTACCGGACAAATTTCAATCCATTTATGGACTATTTTAAAAGTAAGCTCCATTTTTGTTTTAAAATTTACATACTGTATGTAATTACAACACAAGCCATTTTATAATTTACTAAAAATGATCTTTACATTTCAGTCTACAGCTACTGTGATTTTCTAAAACTCACTGCAATATGGGAACCTGGAGATGATCAGTACAACATTAGTGTAAGGAATGCTCCCAGAAATGTAGCTTCTTGCTTGGGCGACTGGCTCACTGGTTTTCTCAGAAGTGTGTATTGAGATACAAGTCAAATTTCAGACATCACCTATATGATACTCCATAATTAGAACACTGGGATTTGATCAGAGGATTATGCGTGCAGAGTCTAACAATCAGGAAACCATGAAGCCAGCCTTACATGGATCGAAATTCGGTTGGTTCAGCAGGGACAGATCAACTTCTGTACAACCTGCCTCTTGGAAAATTTCTGCACACCGTCAGCTAAAGCCAGCAGTGTTGATCAGTGAAATTTGATGGTGAGAACACAAAAGCTCAGTGATAGTGATTTCCCCCAATGTGTGAATGGGGGAATCGGGTCAGTTTTTTTCCGTTTAACTTGCTGGTTGAAAGAAAAAAAAAAAAGAAGACGTAATGTACGAGCTGCTCTAGGAAAGAATTGTGAAAGAGAAAACTATTTCTTCAGAACAGAAAAAGGAAGGAATCTGCAATGAAGACGTTCTCCAGAACTTTTGCAATGTATGTAGCTCACCTCAAAAAAGTTTTTTACTTCCTTAACAAACATGGAGTTACACAAAATGCTTTTGAGTCACAGTCAATGAACAAGCATGCTGTAAATGACTGACAAAATTCCTTATCTATACCCTTTTCAGATCAACAATTGAGAACATTGAAGCCAAAGTATCAGCATGACAGCCAGGGAACTCACATTCTTAAAGTTTAACTTCATGTTTACTTCAACTTTAATTAGCTGGCTTGGGCCAAGCTGGCCAAATAATTTTCTTTTACCAACTGCTGTGGCTGCTGTCAATGCTATATGAACTGTATGTAATAGCTACAGTACATACTGTATACAGCGCTACCTTCGGCAGTAGTACAAGGACTTCCTGTCTACCAGGACAAAATCACATCAGGCTGAGTGCTGCTCAGCCATTCACAGGAAGCCTTGTATTTTATCAGTGAATTCAAGGCTTCCTCCAATTGAGGTGGGGGGATGACATCACGATCTCTACCTCAGCCAATCAGACAAAGCCTTGTATTCAGTGATAAAATGAAATGCCTTTTGTGCATGGCAGGGCACTGTTCAACTTCATTCAGGAAGTCCCTGAACTGCAGCCATTAAACAGTACTGTACAATGTAAGTAGCTGTTACATACAGCACTGACAGCTGCCACAGCAATCGGTAAGGGAAATAGTTCATTGTGTACCCTTTTTCCATCGCACATGCTTGGTGTTATGCGGTATGCAGCAAAACAGCTCAACGGAGATGTGAACAAGCTTAGTCAATTCAGTTTGGGGAAAAATTGGTCTGAAGGCTTCAAAACACTGATGACTTGGAAATTATTTCTGGAGCAAAACATCTCCCCTACTAGAAGTCAGTTCAAAGTATGTTTCTGTCAATTACTTTTTGACAGACCTTAAAACATGTGATTCTTGCCCAAGAACAACCAAAGCCAAAATGAAATGCTACATATTTATTAAAATGAATTAATGATACATTCAATAACCATTGAAAACACTGAAGGTGAAAAAAAAAAAAAATAATAATAATAATACAGCTGTCAAAGAGTCAGACAGTATTGCACCACAGAATTCTTAGAAAGAATCCTTAAGGAATGACCTACTTGTGATAATAGCATTTCACAAACCTTGTTAACATTGCATTTTTTGGATGCCCTGAAAACCCTTTCTCCAACGTGCTCTTTTACAGCAATATTTTTGTCTTCCTATAAAAGTTTTATTGCATGAGGTCAGGTACGAGCTAAAAAGAGTCCAGATGTCCGAGTGCAGAAATTATTGCTCTTAAAATGTGCACTTCACTGCAAACACTGCTATTGGCCAGAGAGTTTGTCTCAATTCTTCCTATAGGGCCATCAGTTCCCCATGGCAGTGATTGCAACAATTGAAAGTGATGTTCTCGTATCGAGTGTATGGATGAAAACGTCCAATGCTTTTCTTTGCAGCCAGAAAGGATGGCGATGAGGACTCTGAGAAAGAAATATCAGCAGACGTCTCTGTACATAATGTAGGGTCCTGAGATTTCAGGATCTGAAACACAATACAGATAGTTCAGTTTATTGTTTATCTGACTTTGAGGAAGAATCAAATGAAAGCTTTTCAGAAATTCATACAGATCTGAGCGACATGTTGCCATTAAAAATACCAAGCTTATTTCTTTTGTTTAAAAAAAATAAATAAAAAATCAGTAAATCTTTAATACAGGTCAATGCACATATCTAGCAGAATTGACAAACTACAAGATACTAAAATTATAAAAGAAGAAATAGGACAAAGGAAATATGTGCAGCAAACAGCTCTTCAGGCACACTTGCAGCACCGCCATTAAAATCAGCTAAACACCAATACAGCTAGAGCATTTTTCATCAGGCCTAATGCACTGGTTACTAGCAGATCATGAATGCAATTGCCCAGCAACTCAAAAGAAAAGTACAACCAAAATTGGGTTTCTAGCCTTTCCCAAATCCAATTATCCAATTTGTTTGCAGATCTCAAACCCATATTTTATTTACAACAGAAATCATATAAAATGTTTAGACTGAGAAAATTAACCATTTTAAGAAAAAAAAAAGGTAATTTTGAAACTGATGGCAGCAACACATCTCAAAACAGTTGGGACAGGGCAACAAAAAGCTGGCAAAGTAGGTGGTACTAACAAGGAAGAAAATTTTGCAACATGTCACACTGGGGCGTTGGTGGTAAAGCGCCACTATTTTTAGTGGCGATTTACTATAGTTTTTGCGGAGTTTTTCGGCTGCTAGCGGGGCGCATTTACCCCCCCCCCGCTAGCGGCCAAAAAAGGGTTAAAACCACCCGCAAAGCTACTTCCCCTAATAAAAGCAGCACATACAGTAACATACAGTATATCCTTATTCTTCAAAAATAATCGCTACTTAACTTCCACTAATTAGTGGACTAAAGTGGTTTTTAACCCACAGTTCGCAATTAACTCTATCCTCTGTTTAATCATGTAAGCTGCCCCTGTGTGTGTGCCTTATAAAAAAAAAAAAAAATGCAGCTATATATCGGGGCGGGGGCATATTACAGAGCACAAGCACTGTGCTGTATAACATGCTTGAAAGGAACAGGATCCATTTTTTTGGGGGGGGGGGGCAACAAACACTTTAATGAGCTTGTACTCTATTTTTCATAATGTATTTCCTTAATTATTTATTTTTTTTTGATATTTGGAGGCAATAGAAGAGACTCTTTGAGCCAAGAATACATACTTGAATACATTAGGAAAAAAAAATGTTTAGTGTCATTTATACCAAATTCAAAAAGATGGTTACTCGCTATTTACCATTTCTGCCATTTTTTCTGCAGGAGTGCTGCAAAACTCCACTGCCTGTGAAGTGTGTTTGGCGCACTCTGATCCAGTATTCCCAATAAGGTGAGACTTCACCGCAACTGCCAGTTTCTGGTTTGCTGCGACCAGTTCCGTGGTGGTGTAGGGCTGGGTAATGGGGTAATAGGTCTGTTGTCTTCCCCACTGCAGGGAGACCAGAAGTTCTTCTAATACACTAAAGAGAAAAAAAGAGCCATGATTACTGTAAGTAGTATGCACAATCATTACCTTTTTTGTACCACAAAATGTTTCTGGATGCAACACATCTCAATGAATTACCTGCTTTAAAACTAAATGGAAACATTTAATCATCCCCTGAAATGGGTCAAAGACTTAAAACAGAACTATAGGCAAAACTTTTGTTTTCATTTTGGATAGAGCAAGGGAGGGTTATAATGCCTGTCAGATTTTTTTTTTTCCCACCATCTGTCCCATTATGGAGAATTCCCTTCACTTCTCGTCCCATGGCCAAACAGGAAATTAGAGGAAATCTCTGCAAATTAAAGAACCCCCAGGTCACTAGAACTAGTGTCCTCATTGGAAGATTTCCCCTCTATTGTTTTTCTGGGGACAACCAAAAATGTGGGGTTTTCTTTTACAGGTAAACAGGACAAAAAGAGGTTTTGCCTTTAGTTATTCTTTAAAGCGGAGTTCCAGGCATTTTATAAACTCCCTCCCCTCCAGGTGTTCCCAATACCAGGAGACAATGCGCCAGAGCCGATTGTAGCATCGATATGTTTAAGCACATGCGCGCGATCAGGAGGTGCATTCTGGAAAGCCAGCAGCATCATATTCCAGGAGGACATACCAGTGGGCTTCAACTGCCCACACTTAAGATGGGAACGTGCTCGGCGGGGACTGCTAAGTAAGCATTTTAAAATAAATAACCTTTAAAAAAAAACCTACACTAGATAATAATGCTGCTTGATATAGGATTTAGGTGCATACAACCTGGGGGTGTTTTTAAAGAAAAAACTAAAAAAAAAAAAAATTGCTGAAACTCTGCTTTAAAGAAGGAAGATCAGGCTAACTAGAAATATTCTTAAAAATGCTGCCTGCCCCCTCCTCCTACCTATGCTACATAACCTGTTTAAAAAAAGCTCTCTGTAAATACTCTTTTTTTTTTCTCTCTAAAACAGGCTCCAGTGCCGTCAGGGCATTCTGGAGCTCCACAAGTGGCTGCTGCGGGGGGTGGGGGGGGGGGGGGTGGGGGGGGGGGGGGAGGAGGGAGCACCGACAACAGAAGAGCAATGGGAGCCGGCGGGTGACATCACAGCTCTGGTAGCTCAAAGCCATTGTCAAGCCCTCGGTAAAATCCTTTGAAAAGTTGAGTGATAAGCTAAAAAGTGAGATTGTGGAGCCTAAAAGGGGGGAGAGGAATGGAGACTAAAGAGGGGAAGAGGAAAAAAAGGGTTATGCACCATATGCCTTAAAGAATTATTATTATTATTATTCAGGATTTTTATAGCGCCACCAGTTTACGCAGCGCTTTACAATATAAAAGGGAGACAATACAGTTATAATATAATACAATACAATATGATTAAGAGGGCCCTGCTCAGAAGAGCTTACAATCTAATAGGGTGGGGCAGGTGGTACAAAAGGTTGTAACTGTGGGGAATGAGCTGGTGGAAGTGGTAGGAGATTAGTTGGAGACGTGATAGGCTTTCCTGAAGAGATGAGTTTTCAGGGATTGCCTGAAGGTAGCAAGAGTAGGGGATAGCCGGATAGATGGAGGTAGGGAGTTCCAGAGGATGGGAGAGGCTCTGGAGAAATCCTGGAGACGAGCATGGGAGGAGATGAGAGAGCTTGAAAGCAGGAGGTCTTGAGAAGAGCGGAGAGGACGATTTGGGTGATATTTGGAGACAAGATTAGTGATGTAGCTTGGGGCAGAGTTGTGAATGGCTTTGTATGTTGTGGCTAGAATTTTGAATTTAATTCGCTGGGTGATTGGGAGCCAGTGTAGGGATTGAAGTAGAGGGTTGGCAGACACTGAGCGGTTGGTAAGGTGGATAAGTCTGGCAGCAGCATTCATGATAGACTGAAGAGGGGATAGCCTATGGAGCGGTAGGCCAATGAGAAGGGAGTTGCAATAGTCAAGGCGAGAGATAACAAGGGAGTGAATGAGGAGCTTGGTGGTTTCATTTGTTAAAAAAGGGCGAATTTTAGAGATGTTACGGAGGTGAATTCTACAAACTTTTGACAGCGATTGGATTTGAGGCTGAAATGACAAGTCGGAGTCTAGGATTACACCTAGTACCCTGGCGTGAGGGGAGGGACTGATGGTTGCATTGTTGATTTTGATGGAAAAGTCATGGAGGGGGGCACGGGCAGGGGGGAATATTAATAGCTCAGTTTTAGAGAGATTTAGTTTAAGGAAGTGGTGCAACATGCATGCTGATATGTCAGTTAGTAAGTTAGTAATGCGAGAGGAGACTGAAGGAGTGAGGTGAGGAGTAGACAGATAGATTTGGGTGTCATCAGCGTATAAGTGGTATTGGAAGCCGTGGGCAGTTATTAGGTGACCAAGGGAGGAGGTGTAGATAGAGAAGAGAAGGGGTCCAAGAACCGAGCCTTGGGGGACCCCCACAGAAAGGGGCAATGGAGAGGAGGAGACAGAGTTGTAGGTGACACTGAAGGAGCGCTGTGATAAATAGCCAGAGAACCAGGATAGAGCAGAATCTCGGAGGCCAAGGGAATGTAGTTTATTGAGAAGGAGCGGGTGGTCAACAGTATCAAAGGCCGCAGAGAGGTCAAGTAGTAGGAGTATGGAGTACTGGCTGTTGGTTTTAGCAGTTAGTAAATCGTTAGTGAGTTTTAGTAAGGTAGTTTCCGTGGAGTGCTGCAAGCGAAAGCCAGAATTAACAACATGAGAATCATACCATAATGACCAAGGTTCCCATGCCTGAATTAATTGGATAGCAGTGTGGCTATCAGCTGACAGGGTAGTTTCATCTGAAAAGTGGTCTTGGATCTGTTTTATTACACAATGGATTGAGGGAATATTGGGCGTCTTTGAGCGTTTAGTGATATTTTAGAATATGGGTTAATACTTTGTGAAATTGGTGGGGAATGATGTTGATATTTAAGTTTAAGAGTGCAAGGTCAGGTGAAGGGGATTTGATGATCTGGGTGACCTGTGAGATCAAGGAATGTACCTCTATCTAGAATGTGGTCAGGACAGGTGTGGGCAACTCCATAGTATATGGTATAAGGAGCCCTTGTTTCTGCAGCTCCTCCAACACATTGAAGATATATGGGGAGCGAAGACGGAAATTCTGATCGGGGTTAGATACCTGCATTGTATTTTACCGTTTTCCATTGGTAAGAGGAGTAGGGGTGCTCCAACTCTCGTTCCCAATGGAGGAATGGGGGTGAGTTTTGAAAGGCTAGTTTTTCTTGGAGCAAATTGTAGAACAGCGAGATGCCTTTAGTGGGCTTGAAATCAGGAGAGTAGAATCTAAGAGCTTGGTTAGGTATGGGTATGAAGAGGTGGAGGTTGTGTTGCAGACAGTGGACAATTTGTAGGTATTGGTAGTAGGTTGCATAGGGCCGTTTTGAAATCTGACTGTAATCGGTGGAATGTTTTTAATTGGCCTTTTAGAAGCATTTCATCCAGAAAGATTTAAGGTTGGGGAGGCCAGTGTAAGGTTTAGTTCAAGCTGGATAGATGTTACTTTGTTTTGTCATATACTGTATATAAAGGAGAAAAAAAAATCATCAAACTGGAAATCTCTATCTATCCATCTATACACACACACACACACAGTATCTCACAAAAGTGAGTACATCCCTCACATTTTTGTAAATATTTTATTATTAGTAGTGAGTGTACAGCTTGTAGAACAGTGTCAATTGCTGTCCCTTCAAAACAACAACACACAGCCATTAATGTCTAAACGGCTGGCAACAAAAGTGAGTACACCCCCAAAGAGAAAATGTCCAAATTGGGCCCAATTAGCCATTTTCCCTTTCCTGTGTCATGTGACTCGTTAGTGTTACAAGGTCTCGGGTGTGAATGGGGAGCAGGTGTGTTAAATTTGGTGTTATCGCTCTAACTCTCTCATAATGGTCACTGGAAGTTCAACATGGCCTAGGCTATAAGAAGATTGCCAAGACCCTGAAACTGAGCTGTAGCACAGTGGCCAAGATCATACAGCGGTTTAACAGGACAGGTTCCACTCAGAACAGGCCTTGCCATGGTCGACCAAAGAAGTTGAGTTGCAGCATCAGATCCACAGGTGGTCTTTGGGAAATAAGACATATGAGTGATGCCAGCATTTGCTGCAGAGGTTGAAAGGTTTGGGGGGGGTCAGCCTGTCTGTGCTCAGACCATACGCCGCACACTGCATCAAATTGGTCAGCATGGCTGTCGTCCCAGAAAGAAGCCTCTTCTAAAGATGATGCACTAGAAAGCCCGCAGTTTGCTGAAGACAAGCAGACTAAGGACATGGATTACTGAACTTATTTGGTTCAGATGGTGTCAAGCGTGTGTGGCGACAACCAGGTGAGGAGTACAAAAAGACAAGTGTGTCTTGCCTAGTCAAGCATGGTGGTGGGAATGTCATGGTCTGGGGCTGCATGAGTGCTGCCGGGACTGGGGAGCTACAGTTCATTAAGGGAACTATGAATGCCAACATGTACTGTAACATACTGAAGCAGAGCAAAAACCCCTCCCTTTGGAGACTGGGTCACAGGGGAATATTCCAACACGACAACTACCCCAAACACACCTCCAAGATGACCACTGCCTTGCCTATTAAGCATCTGTGGGGCATCCTCAAAACGGAAGGTGGAGGCGTGCAAGGACTAACATCCACCAGCTACGTGATGATATCTTCACGGAGGAGTGGAAGAGGACTCCAGTGGCTAATTGGGCCCAATTAGACAATAATGGCTGTGTGTTGAGTTATTTTGAGGGGACAGCAAATTTACACTGTTATACAAGCTGTACACTCACTACTTTACATTGTAGCAAAGTGTCATTTCTTCAGTGTTGTCACATGAAAAGATAGAATAAAATATTTACAAAAATGTGAGGAGTGTACTCATTTCTGTGAGATACTGTATCTATCTATATATATATATATATATATATATATATATATATATATATCTCTATCTATCTATCTATCTATCTATCTATCTATCTATCTATCTATTTTAGGCAAATGATAAATATAAACTAACTTCTGGAAGTCAATTCCACCAAAAAGCCATTTGTTTGTACCCCCCAAAACACAATATATATGTATATTATATGTAATGTACGTAATAATTGTATTATACATAATTAACTAATTGCTGAATTAATAGGACCATACCAAAATGTAAACTGGCTCTGGAACTCAATTAGGAAAAACAGTATTGCATGGACCCACCAATTCTATGGAATAAATATGTTTTTTACATTTTTCTGTATGCAACATTAGTTCACAAAGATCATCATATAGGCTACCATTTCTTTCAACATTTTTCAATTGTAAACTATGCAATAGGATTTTACGTTTTAACCGTATAGTATTTCAATAATTTCTAGCCTACTGCTAATAATCTGAAAGATCTTGAAGTTTGTAAATTTACTTTGTGAGGATCCCCCCCCCCCCCCCCCCACCCATTTACGTTCTTGAATTCTGTGACACGTATTCATAATACCCTGTGACAGGGCAATGCTGTGTCACACATTTCACAGAGCCTGCCTTCTGAGCGAGGCAAGGTACCATAGGATACGTAGTCCTTGAAAGGAATCAGCAGAGGAAAACCTGCCAAGTATGCAGGGAAATCCAAAATGTTGTGGAAAAAGATGGTGAGCAGAAAAAAAGCAATCACAACATGGAAGATTTTTCACGTATTGGATTGTCAAATATAACTATTGGTTGTATTGTTGGTATAATGTTGATGGTATAAAATGAAAGTGTATGCTGCAACCACAACTACTTCTAAGGAGACCCTGTGCCCAGACTGTGCCTACTAAAGTATCTAACAATTCTGAACAAGACATAAAAGCACTAACACACACCTTCATTCACCTCTAGCCTAGCTATAGACACTGTGGAAAATGTATTTTCTTTTTCAATCGTTTTTTTAAGGTTATAAACCATAAAGATATAAAACCGTACAATACAGTATATAGAAGTACCGGTACATGATCAACATTATTGAAATACAGCATTGGTCGTTAAGGAACTGGCAGAACGCTATTATGATTATAATTCTAAAAGAACAGAGGATGCATCCTCCAAAGAGGAACTGCATGATGAGGGGTCATCTCAGCTTTGAAACCATCACAGTAGCCGGTCATTATGTTTGAATACACACCATGCAAACGGGGAATAGGACCAATGGCGGTCGACCAGCAGTCCTACATCACTCCCCAAACTACCAAAGGGTTTATTAAGTAGGAAAAAAAGAAAAGTGGAAAGAAAAGGAAGGAGAAAAGAGATAAAGGAAGAAGAAAGGGGAAAAGACAGTGAGCCTCTTCTGGGTCACTAAGAGGTTAGCCTCAGATCTGTCCCTGTCAGGAAGGTGATCCAGGGGAGTGCCAGGTTTTTTCAAATCGGTAAAAGCTTGTCCTGCAGGTTGGCAGAGGGGCGTTCGTTTAACATTATCTAGGACAACTTGTTCTTTAAGGATGTCAAAGGATAGTACTGGGGATTTTCAGGATCAGGTAAAACATGAAAGAAATTAGGCGTTGGGTGGGTCTCGGGGCTCCCCCAACAGGGTGCCTAAGGAGTGCTTGTTGCGGCGACAGATTTGTCCCTGTGAGAGAATAGATAAAACTGTAGATTCACATCCAGAATCTACAAGCTTTTGGGTTATGCTGTTCCCTCTTGGCTGCACCCTCGAAAACACAGTGGGGAGGCTCCTGGCAATTCTAGCGGGGACCATGAACCACCAGATTAGTACTTTGTAATTGGCCTCTCTTATGGAGGTGATTTTAATTGATTTTGCAGCCCCTTGTGCCAGTCTATGCCACTCTGCAGGGTCGAAGACCTCCCATATATCCTTTTCTCATTTTTCCATACAAGGGAGTTTGTCATCTGTGGAGGTCAGAATGCTGTAAACCTTAGACATATACCCCGAACAGGTGTCAATGCGTTTATATAGGTATTCTATTTGAGTTGTTGTAGATCAGTAGGAAACCTATTTTAGCGATGAGATAAAGCGGGCTATCTGATTAAATCAATAGTATTCTGGTGGTGGTAAAGCATGTTGTTCAAGGGTTTTCAGACATAGGACTCCTCTGTGGTTGTAAAAAATCGGCAATGCGCAAAAGCCCCTTATTTGTCCACCATGCAAAACCAGAAGGGATGAGGTCCGGAGTGAATGCGGGATTTGCCAATAACGGAGCAAGGCAAGCATGGATTGATCTAAAAGTATGTTTTGAGGATAGCTTGTCCCACAATCCTACAGAATTAAAATTTAATTTTCAAGTTCACAACAGAGGTACTAAAATCCTAGCTTATTTTTCATTACTTTCTATAGCAGCAGAACCTTAGCAATATGTCAGCCCTCTAAACACACTACAGGTATTTATAAGCCATTAGAAGCTGAATAAAACCTGGCTTTAGAGTCTTTGCTGCAATCTTTAGGGCTTCATGCACACTGTATGCAGTTTTTTCACCTACAGGAGTTTAGCAGCTTGCATTTACGTTCATGCACGTTGCCACGTTCAGTGTTAATACATTCTATTGGCCAGAATTCTGGCCATTAGAATGCATTAACACAGGAATGCGCCTAGTGTTACCGTCCATTTAAGCGCTTTTACATGAATTTTTATTCTCTGACTCTAAACTTCTATGTGTGCATAGACACATAGGTCAATATGGAAGGGCGTTTAGAGGCATAAAAAAAAAAAAAAAAAAAAAAAAAGCTCAAACGCCTGTAAAAAGCAGTGTTTTTAAGCTCAAATGAGCATGATGCCTAAGAATGAACTACTTCACAGTACAATCAGCCAGAGAGATCAGAGATGGCTTAATTTAAAGTCATTTTACTGCCTTGTTTGAATATGTAAATACTTTGATGTCCATTGTCCAGGCACAGGCACATTTTATGGGCTTTTTCACCTGCCGAAAGTGTTTTGCTGCCTAAGTTTTGACATGCACATTTATGAGTGGCCCTATGTTAGTTCTGGCGGACGGTAAAACCTCAGCTCAACTGCCTGGTTTTAACGCGCCCCCCACGTGTTAATGAGCCCTAAAAGATCATGTGCTTGAATATATAATGTGCACAGATAAATCCACCCAAAGCAAAATGGAAATTAAAAAAAAAAGTCATACTTTTTGGTTTCAGACATTTCTTGCCGAAATTGCTCTCTTTCACTTAACAAGTCCTGCAGGGCACTCTGAGCCTCTCTGTTCTGCCGCTGCAGATTTGCCCTGATGTTTGTTAATTCATCTGCCATGACTCTAAAACAGAAAAACAAAATTGAGCAATGAATAGTAAAGGAGCATAAGCAAAACAAAGACATGTTATTAATTCAAACACTTATAATACAAAAAGGAAACGCATATATATATATGCAGTACAATGCTTATCTATTCATATTAAAATACATCATAAAAGACATTTTTTTTAAAGGGATTTAAAATATTCTTAAGTTAATGGAAAAGTCCATCCAAAATCAAATGTAATTTTGCTGGAGTTTCACTTTCATCATCTAGAAAGTTCTTGTAAAGTTATACAATACCAAAAACAAATCCACCATTTCAATATTTATGTGTAGACAACTTAAAGAGGTAGTAAACCCTGATGGGTTTTACTTCCTTCTTTTGCCCCTGCAAAGTAAAAGCATAATGTGCATCGCATACTAGCACATTATGTGACACTTACCTGCAAACAAAGCCCGGGCTATCCCCGGTGCAGGCCGCATCCATGTTCGCCCCCTTTTCCTTCCAGTGTCACGGACTCCGGCTCTGTGACTGGCCGGAGCCGCCAGTCACGGCACTCGCTCGTGAAGAAATTGCACGGGGGCGCGAATGCGTGGGAGTGACGTCACGCGGTTCCAGCCAGTCACAGAGCTGGAGTCCGCGGCCCCAGAAGGAAGAGGGCACTTTTGAGTGGTACTCCACTTTAAGATTAAACTACCTTTACATTTTTCCTTGCCTGGTTCTCTGTGCTAAATCACATTTTTGAATAAGATCTTTCCATTTTATCGCCTGGTCTCCATGCAATGTAGGCAGGTCATGGCTGGTGGGAGGGGCCAAGAGGGTTCTGTACTAGACTTCCTAAAATCATAGCACCCTCAGTACTCCTCTAAAAAATCCTGCAGCCCAGATGCAAGCAGTGGGCTGGCTCTTGGTAACATTTATGGAAATATCAGAATGCCTTAATGTGTGGATATTAGTCAATTTCAGCACAGGAGAAGAAAGTGAACAAATTATGGATGGATTTTGGCTTTAAGAAACATCAGTTTACAAAACAAAAATATGGGAAAATGACCAGTTACACTTACCGGTAACGGTGTTTCTGGGAAGTCTTCCAGGACGGCACCCTGAGAGATGACTGGTCCTCCTGACAGGAAACACAATCAAGAAAGAGGTTAAAAACCCCGCCCCTCCCTGCACTCCTCAGTTGTGCAAAAGTATTGACCCACACCAGTGCATGAAAGTGAAACAAAAACACCTCCAATGTACCACTATATAAAAAATACAAACCGGGTGGGAAGTAGGCCTGCCGTCCTGGAAGACTTCCCAGAAACACCGTTACCGGTAAGTGTAACTGGTCATTTTCTCAAGTCGTCTTCCAGGACGGCACCCTGAGAGAGGAGCAAGTAGCTCAGGCCTACCTTAGGGCGGGACCACTGCTTGCAGGACCTTTCTGCCGAAGGCCAGATCCTGGGGTGACAGCAGTTCCACTCTGTAATGTCTCAGGAACGTGTTCTGGCTTGACCACGTTGCTGCCTTACAGATTTGATCTACCGATGCTCCGGCTCTTTCTGCCCAAGAGGTTGCCAGAGACCTTGTAGAGTGAGCTTTAAGATTAGTAGGAGCCGTCTGACCTGAATGCTCATAAGCTATGGCAATAGCCTGTCTAATCCATCTAGCAATGGTCGTTCTGGAGGCCTGTTCGCCTCTTCGAACTCCACAAAAACTAACCAACAAATGTTGAGATTTCCTAAACTCTTTAACCTTCTCTAGGTAAAGCAACAGACATCTCCTGACATCCAACGTATGGAAGGCCCTTTCCTTCTCGTTCTGTGGATTGGGACAGAAGGAGGGTAAAATAATCTCCTGTGACCTATGGAAGCGTGAAGCCACCTTGGGAAGGTACAAAGGGTCCTGCCTGAGAATAATTCGGTCTTCTAACAGGCGGAAAAAAGGCTCCTTCATAGAAAGAGCATGTAAATCGCCCACCCTTCTGGCTGTAGTAACAGCCAGAAGGAAGGCGGTTTTAAAAGAAATCAATCTGACTGAAGATTGAGCCAACGGCTCAAAAGGTGCCCTGGTCAGGGCTTCCAAGACTAAAGATAAATCCCACGGTGGAAATTCCTTCATTTGCACCGGGGAAAGTCTCTCTCTAGCCGACAAGAATCTCTTAATTAAAGGATCTAGGGCTAATCTGACATCCAGAAAACTAGACAGGGCCGCCACCTGAACCTTCAGAGTTTTGGTGGCTAAACCTCGGTCTACTCCCTCTTGTAGGAAGTCTAAAATAACAGGTATTTGCTTCTGGGGAACTTTTCTCGCTTCGCACCAACGGGAAAAAGCCCCCCAGACCCTAGCATAAATGCGTCTAGTTACCGGCTTTCTACTCAGTAACAGGGTGTCAATCACCTTCTCTGAACACCCCTTGTTGCGCAGGCACTCCCTTTCAACAGCCAGGCTGTCAACTTGAAGAACCCGGGGTTCGGATGGTAAAGAGGGCCTTGAAGCAGAAGATCCTGACGTTCTGGAAGCTGAACCGGAGGCACCACCGCCCAGTTCCACAACGTGGGAAACCAGGACCTTTTGGGCCACCAGGGGGCAATCAGGATCAAATTGCCCCTGGCCCGACTCAGTCTTTGAAGGATTCTTGGAATCAGAGGTAAGGGAGGAAACGCATAAGCCAGACTGAAATCCCATTCCTGAGCCAATGCATCCACCCCCTCGGACCCTCGTTCCCTGCAGAGGGAAAAGTATCTCCTGACTCTCCTGTTTTCCCTGCGGGCAAAGAGATCTATCTCCGGTGTACCCAGCTGTTGACAGACCATGGTGAAAATTTCGGGGTTTAGCTCCCATTCTCCCTGCTGTACTGTCTGACGACTGAGGAAGTCTGCCTTTATGTTGAAAATTCCCCTTATGTGTACCGCAGAAATGGACGGGATTCTCGGCTCCGCCCATTCCAGAATCTCCTGTGTCAGAGACATTAGGGGAAGCGACTGTGTACCTCCCTGACGGTTCAGAAAGGCCACTGTTGTGGAATTGTCGGAGAGGATCTGAACTTCCTTCCCCCTGATTCTGCCCTCGAAGGCTATTAGAGCCTCCTTGACAGCTAACAATTCCCGGAAATTGGAAGACGCAATTCTCTGTCGTGTATCCCACACACCCTGAGCCTGCAGTTCGTCTAGATGGGCCCCCCATCCCCACGAGCTCGCATCGGTCGTTATTCTGACCGGCTGAAGCTGGAACCAAAGATGGCCTGTCCCCAACCTTTGGGGGTTGAGCCACCAAAGTAAGGAATTTCTTATTCTTAGAGGGATGGTCACCAGAGTATCTAGGGATTCCTTCTTTCCATCCCATGAGGATAGAAGGAAGTTTTGCAGGGGTCTTGAATGGAACTGGGCCCAAGGTACTGCTGGGATACATGAGGTCATAAGACCAAGAATCCTCATGATCACTCTTCTGGATACTACCTTCTGGTGCCGGATTGAAGATACTGAAGCAATCAGTGCTTCTATCTTCTCCTGCGGAAGGATCAGTTTCTGCCTTACCGAGTCCACCCACAGACCCAGGTAGAGTTTGGTCTGGGAAGGAATCAGAGAGGATTTCTCCTGACTTATCAACCACCCTAGGGACTTCAAGGTGGATATTACCCTGTCCAGATCCTGGAGAAGGGATTCTCTGGAAAGGTTGTAGACCAACAGATCGTCTAAATATGGTATCAGGGAAATCCCCTGAAGGTGCAGGTAGGAGATGACCTCTGCAAGGATTTTTGTAAACACCCTTGGACTGGCTCCCAGTCCGAATGGTAGGGCCTGGAACTGCCAGTGCTGTGTACCCAGATCTGTGCGGATAGCAAAGCGAAGGAATACCTGGTGCTGCGGTAGAATGGGAATATGCAGATATGCATCTTTCAGGTCTATGGTAGCCATGAAGACCTCTTTTAACAGAAGTTTTCTGACCGTATAGACCGACTCCATGCGAAATCTTTTGTATCGCAGGAAGGTATTTAATTTCTTTAGATTCAGGATTAACCTGAATTTCCCGGACGGTTTTGGAACAACAAAGACGTGGGAATAAAAACCCCTTCCCTGCTGATCCGCCGGAACTGGGAGAATGACCCTCTGACTCGCCAACTGCTCGATATTTTCCATGAGTCCTATGGCTTTTGGCTTTTCTCTGGGTAAAAAGGTCAGTAGAAAAGTCTGTGGAGGCCTGGAAGCAAATTCTAGCCCGTAGCCCTCTCTTATCCACTGAAGGACCAGAGGGCTCTGGGCTACCTGCTCCCACTGTGGGATAAATTGTGCCAGCCTCCCTCCCACCTTGGTGCTGGCGTCACTTAGGATCCCTGTCTGCGACTTTGGGGCCGGAGAAAAGGAGAGCTCCTTTCTGTTTGGCTTTACCAACACCCCACTTCTTTCCTTCCTTACGGTCTTTAAACCGGTTGTTGACCTGGGGGCCTCGAAAAAATTTTTTGGCCTTTTTAGGTTTAACCGGAAATTTCTTTCCCTTCTCCGTAGATCTGGAGAGGGTCTGATCCAACCCTGTACCAAACAGGAGAGATCCTTCAAAAGGAAGACCGCATAACCTGGTCTTAGAGGTATGATCCCCATCCCAGGTCTTAACCCATATGGCTCTTCTGGCAGAATTGAGAAGCGCAGCTGTCTTAGCTGAAGTCCGCACCGACTCCACTGCCGCATCCGCAAGAAAGGCTACTGCCTTACCAATTACTTCCAAGGAATCCAAAAGCTCTTTGGATTTGGAAGAACTCGATACATGATCAGTAAGTTTATTCAGCCACATGTTAGTGTTCCTGGCTATACAAGCTGAAGCTAAAGCCGGACTTAAAGTAGCCGCATTGGCCTCCCAGGCCCTGCGTAAAAGGGTCTCTGACCTACGGTCCATTTGGTCCCGAATGTTACCTGCATCTTCAAAGGACAGGTCAGATTGTTTAGAAACCTGGGCCAGAGATGCATCTAGTTTGGGAAGTTTAAAAAACTTCTCCTGCTCCTCTTCCTTAAACGGACACCTGCGTTTCCAGGTTTTAAACTTCTGAAGTTTATTTTCTGGCTCTTTCCATTCTCTTAAAACAATGTCTTTCAGAGACTGGTGGATAGGTAACACTTTAGACTGAGCCTTAGACAACCCCTGATACAACCTATCTTGTACAGAAGTCTGAGCCTCCGGCTCCTGGATCTCCTCAGAAGCATAAATAGCCCCTAGGAGGCCCTCCATATCATCTGTTGAGAAGATATGTCTGCCTGGCCTGGAGTGTTCCCCTTCCTCCTGGCTATCATCTGCGTCTTCCCCTTCTTCAAGGAGACTATGGCAGGGACCTTCCACTTCCTCCGCCTCCTCCTCCGAATCGTGAGAAGATGGCGGTTTCTGAGGAGTAGTGCTCGCCTGTCTAATATTAGAAAAAGCACTTTCCTGAGAGGATGAGCCTTCTCTGCTATCCTGCCTAGCATTAAGGCTAGCCTGGAAGGCTTTAAGTGTGGATAACATCTCAGATTGAACTGAGAAAAAATCTCTCATAACCTCAGAAGTCTCCTTCCCTGATAATTTATGAATGCATTTGTAACAGAACGGCTTGGTGTGCTCTGCAGTTAGTTTATCATTGCAGTACCCACACCTCTTGGAACGGGAAGGATTTTTGGGTCTCGGTCTACTGGCAACACTCTGGGTTTCTGTATCTGCAAAAAACAAGAAGCCCATTTAACTAGTAACATTTAAAACCGAGATCTCTTATGAGGGAAAAGCTAGAGGGGCATCCCCTCCCTTATCTCCTCCAGCCTGATAGACTCACCCCCGGTGGCCTCCACAACGGCTGAAAACTCCTCCTGCTCCATTGCAGTGAGTGAGTAGTGGACGCCTGCTCCTTGCCTGACGCTGCCTCTGACGCCCGGAATTACCCCTGGTACCTGTGGTTCAAGCCGGCTGGTGGCTCCTCACGGCGTTCCGAACACCGCCGCCATCTTGCCGAGGCCACTTCCTCCTCTGTGGGCGGCGTGCTCCAGTAACCGGGCGGCCGTGACGTCATTTCCTCCCAGAAATGACCACCGCAAAATGGCGCCGATACTACACACAGCCGCCGGCGCTGAGGCGGCCAGGAGACCCAGGATAGAGCTCAAAGAGGCAGAATGTGGCAAATCCTCTCTAGAAACCATGAGGTAAGGAGAGGTGGGAGCAGGAACATGGTCCCTGGAGTTCTGGAGACTCACAGTGCCCAGGGTCCTCCAGTTCTCATGGGGAGCTCTTCATTGCCCCCCTGAGACAAATAGGGGAACAAACCCCCCCGAGCAGGGCAAGCCCTACCAAACCCAAAGGTTTTCCAAAAACCTGCAGTCTGGCGCCCAGGGGGAGACTTCCAGCCCACGGCCTTCAGTCTATTAGAAAAAAACAAACTGTTTCGCTGTGGGGAAACACAATCAAAAACTGAGGAGTGCAGGGAGGGGCGGGGTTTTTAACCTCTTTCTTGATTGTGTTTCCTGTCAGGAGGACCAGTCATCTCTCAGGGTGCCGTCCTGGAAGACGACTTGAGAAAATATAATTTCATGTAAAAAAAAAAATAAATAAATACAAAACATAATAGCTACAAGTCCCAATTTATTCTAAAATCTCAATCTTCAGACAAAAAAATTATATATGCCAGAGACTGGAAGCAAATGCACAACCTTTGAGACATGCATTATCAATATCTGGACTACATTTACATAAAGGATTAGGAGAAAGGGGGAAAAGTATTTGATCCCCTGCTGATTTTGTACATTTGCCCACTGACAAAGAAACGATCAGTCTAAAATATTAATGGTAGGTTCATTTTAACAGTGAGACAGAATGACAACAAAAATATCCAGAAAAACACATTTAAAAAAAGTTATAAATTGATCTGCATTTTAATTAGTGAAATAAGTATTTGATCCCCTATCAATCAGCAAGATTTGTGGCTCTTAGGTGTCTTCTATACAGGTAAAAAGCTGAGATTAGGAGCACTCTCAAAGGAAGTGTTCCTGATCTCAGCTTGTTACGTGTATAAAAGACACCTGTCTACAGAAGCAATGAATCAGATTCCAATCTCTCCACCACGGCCAAGACCAAAGATCTGTCCAAGGATGTCAGGGACAAGATTGTAGACCTACACAAGGCTGGAATGGGCTACAAGACCATTGCCAAGCAGCTTAGTGAGAGGGTGACAACAGTTGGTGCGATTATTCGCAAGTGGGGAAAAAAAAAAAAAAAAACACAGAATAACTGTCAATCTCCCTCGGTCTGGGGCTCCATGCAAGATCTCACCTCATTTCAATGATCATGAGACCAGTGAGGAATTAGCCCAGAACTACACAGGAGAATAGTGTTAATGATCTCAAGGTAACTGGGACCATAGTCACCAAGAAAACAATTGGTAAAACACTACGCCGCGAAAGACTGAAATCCTACAGCGCCCGCAAGGTCCCCCTGCTCAAGAAAGCACATGTACAGGCCCATCTGAAGTTTGCTAATGAACATCTGAATAATTCAGAGAACTGGGTGAAAGTGTTGTGGTCAGATGAGACCAAAATCAAACTCTATGGCATCAACTCAACTCGCCATGTTTGGAGGAGGAGGAATGCTACCTATGACCCCAAGAACACCATCCCCACTTTCTAACGTGGAGGTGGAAACATTATGCTTTGGGGTGTTTTTCTGCTAAGGGGACAGTACAACTTCACCGCATCAAAGGGATGATGGACGGAGCCATGTACTGTCAAATCATGGGTGAAAACCTCCTTCCTGGAGGCAGGAAGACGTAAGGCAGGAAGACGTAAGGTATTACGAAACATGTAGGGAGGTGCTTTGTGCTGACGCCATCACGCCACATGTGACCCCGGCACACGGGTGTTTGTGTATTTTTAGCTAGGCGGCTGTTTTTAATGTAGTTTCTCTGCACATGTCATATTGCGGACTTCCGCTTGTTTATTAGCAATAAAGGCTTTCCTTTTTTAACTATACTTCACGATTGGAGTCCCCCTTTTTTTCACACTCGTGGCTCTGAGCCCGAGGGCATCTCTTTCCAGATTAGAGCATCCATCCGCCGGGTTCTTTCCGCACTTGGCTGAAGTACTCTCCATTGATTTTCCGAAGACACTGAGAAGGAACAGAGGCACCGGAAGACTCTTCTGTCCCCGCAGAGGGCTCAACCTGCTTGTGTATATGACTCTGCTCGTAAGGGGGTCCACCAGCTCTGGTAAGAATTTCTACTTATAGAGCTTTTACTTCAGATTGAGATCCGTTTTTCTTATTAGCCTGACCTTCAGAGATTGGTGACGGGCATTGGAGACTTTACATTCTCAGTGGACTTTGCAGTTTATCTTCACTTATCCTTCCATACACCTATCAACATTGTGCACCTGTTTTCTTCACGTTTATTGTTTTCTCAATTTTTTGTATTATTTGAATGATCACAATTGAATATTTGTCATATATCTTATTTTTATTTACTTATGTTTTGTGTCACTCAAATGTGACTGTTCAGGTTTAGCGCAACTTATCTTAATATTGTTTTACTTACACCATAGAGATATTTGAGATGGTTTTTGTTGCCGCTTTTGATGTGTTGGTTTTCTAGCGTGATATTTATTTATTTATTTATTATTTAAACAAGTGCTGCGTCGTCTTAAAAAAAGAAAAAAAAAAAATAGAAAAATCTGTTCCTAGTCAGTATTTTGCACCAGTATGAGAAAATACACACACAAATATGCGCATACAAGCTTAAATATTAAATTCATTTTCCCAAGAAATATAATGTACACGCAAATACGTGCAAAACAAACACCTAAAATGACACCCAAAAAAGCAGATGCTAAAACATCAGGACCGTGTGCAAGAGGCCTAAATGTAAAAATAGAAAGGTGCATCAAATTTCAGTTTTAAGACATTTAAAGCGAATGAAATGTACCGGCTAGCAAGGAATTTACTTCTCCAGACATCACACTGAATGGACATGCGCTCCAGTTGTTCTGACAGTTGAGCTGTATTTCGTGCTAGAGCCTCATTTTCCAGAATAAGTTGGTTCTTCTCTCGAGCTGTGCGCTCAAAGTGATACTGTAAGTCGTCACCAACAGATGCCACCAGCAACTTTTTTAATTCCCGATTAACCTTAAATAACAGAAAAGGCCTGTTATCAAGACAAAAGAAGTAGCAACTGTGCAGCAGTTAGTGTGAGCAATGTCTAAATAACAAACACCAGAACCTAACAGAACAGAACAGACATTTGTACCCTAAAACAATTTCTAAATGAAATACATGGTTTGCCATTGGAAATGGTGGTTGCAGGCACAATGAAATCCTTGAAAATCTCGAAAGCACCTGGTTTTGATGGATACTTGACCTTTTACTATAAAAAAATATGCCCAAATATTGGTCCCCAAATTAGCTAAATTGTATAAATCACAGTATGCTGTACAATAATAATAATAAAATTATTAACCAATATGTTTTTAACCCCTAAGCCTAATAAGTACCATACCCTCCAATGGGATTTATCTAATCTACATTGGATTGGTTACTAATATCATCCAAGATGCTAATTTACACCCATATTCATTACTCCTTTTTGTTTGATAGTGTTACATTGGCTACATGATCTCAATCCCTTACTGTGCAAATATGACTTTAAAATTAATTCCTAAATGGTTTTCAAACATCTTCCTCTTCTGGAAACCCCCGCCACACTTTTGATTCCTATAGGGACACACGTGCCGGCTTGATTCTGAGCCGGGGTGTGTGCATCTATGACACACACACACACACAGTGCGGCTCGGCCCTATATCCCTCCCTCTTCTAATGATTTGACAGGCAGCAGCAGGAGTCAATGGCTCCCGCTGCTCTCAGCCAAGCTTGTGAAAGTGGGGACAGGAGAAAAAAAGAACTGAAGACCGACAGTGCTGGATCTATACAGGACTGCGGTAATAATAGGTAGGGGGGCTTGAGGGGCACTGCTATTGCATTAACGCATAAAACCTTTGGCCTTTACCACCACTTTACAGAAAAGTCTAGCTATAATAAATTTCTTTTGCATAGGCCCCGGAGCATGGTTAGACGTGGGCTGCCTAATTTATAGAAATATTATCTGGCAGTCAGATTGGCACAACTGGCTATGTGGCATACCCCTAAGCCGGACATATGGTGAATCTGCTTTGAATCTTCTATACTTCCCAGTCATTTTCAGTGACTCTTATGATCTATTTCAATTCGTCCTAGAGTGCTTGCCCCACTGAACATGATTGTAACTCAGTCCCTCCATCTATGGAGACTACAAAAGAGAAATACAGTTTGGCCCCAGTAGCCTCCCCCTTTGCCTCCCATCTGCGGACCTTGCATTTTTGGCTGCATTTTATAACAGAAGCATATTTCTGAGGTGGATGGATGGCTCTCTGGTGACACCGAGATCTTTGTTGACCTAGAGTTTGCCAACCTTCCACAAATTTATACCTTCCCTACTACTGAGTTATAGGTATGCTCAAATAAAAAAATTTTTAACAGCACCTACATTTGCTCACCCCTACGTGGCCCTCTAGCCATTTTGAACAGCTATGCCTTTCTAACCCCAAAAGGTAAGGGAGTCATTTCATTTTTTTTTTGCAATAGCAGAAGAAATATTATGGGTAGCACTACTACCCACCCAATTCGTTATGCAGTATTGAAAGCGCCCACTAGTGCCTCATCTGCAGTCGCACAGCTGTAGATAGTTAGAACCACCGTAACTGCTCTTTAAAAACATCATTTATTGCAAAGTCCACAGTGTACAAAATCACAATACAGTGAGTTGATTCGTTTCAGCCTACATGGCTTTAGTCATAACTGACTACAGCCGTGTAGGCTGAATCGCGTCAACTCACTGTATTGTGATTTTGTACACTCTGATTTTACAATAAATTTATCATTTTTAAAGAGCAGTTACAGTGGTGCGGATCACTTTTATAAATTTGCTTTTTCAACCAATACCTTAATGTGTTACACCTTCCAGAAAAAAACATCTCCAAAGGAACAATAGGAAAGTGACTGTAATGCCGCGTACACACGGTCGGACTTTTCACCTACAAAAGTCCGACGGACGCTGCCGGACCAAATCCGGCGGACAATCCGACCGTGTGTGGTCTCCATCGGACTTCCGACTGACCATTTCGGTCGGAAATCCGATGTACTTTAGATTTGAAACTGGCTTCAAATCTTTACGTCGTAACTCCGCCGGACTCAGTTCCTGACGGAAAGCCCGTTCGTCTGTATGCTGGTCCGACGGACCAGATACAACGGAGGAGCAGGGTACTGCATCTCGCGCTCGCTGCAATAGGAAAAACAAATTTTCCTATTGCGGCGAGCGTGGGGGGCATCCCAGGCCCTTAGGTCTGGTATGGAACTTAAAGGGGAACCCCCTACACCGAAAAACCGGCATGGGGGTCCCCTCCAAAATCCATAGCAGACCCCGATCCGAGCACGCAGCCCGGCCGGTCAGGAAAGGGGGTGGGGACGAGCGAGCGCCCCCCCCCTCCTGAACCGTACCAGGCCGCATACCCTCAACATGGGGGGGTGCTTTGGGGGAGAGGGCGCTCTGCGGTGCCCCCCCACCACAAAGCACCTTGTCCCCATGTTGATGAGGACAAGGGCCTCTTCCCGACAACCCTGGCCGTTGGTTGTCGGGGTCTGCGGGCGGGGGGGCTTATCGGAACCTGGGAGCCCCCTATAATAAGAGGGCCCCCAGATCCCGGCCCCCCCACCCTATGTGAATGAGTATGGGGTACATGGTACCCCTACCCATTCACCTAGGGAAAAAGTGTCAATAATAACACACACTACACAGGTTTTTAAAATTTATTAAACAGCTCCGGGGGGGGGGGGGGGGGGATCTTCCTCCGGCTTCGGGGGTCCCTCCGGTTCATCTTCTCCCGGCGTCCGGTTGGTTCTTCTCCGCTCTCTCTGACCTCTTCTCACGGTTCTAGTTCTTCGGCCGGCTCCTCCTCAGCTGTCTTCAGGTAGCTCTCTTGCCAGCGCAGGTCCGGACTTCTGGGCTTCTTGTCTTCTCTTCCCCAGATGTTGACACGACGCTCTCTCTGGCTAGACTGGTCTCTGAGGGCTCCGTTGTGACTTATATAGGCGAGGACCCCGCCCCCTTATGATGTCACAGTTCTTGGGCATGCTGGGACTGTGACGTTTTAGGGGGCGTGGTCTGACCACGAAGTCCGGACCTCCACTGGCAAGAGAGCTACCTGAAGACAGCGGAGGAGCCGGCCGAAGAACTGGAACACCGTGAGAAGAGGCCGGAGAGAGCGGAGGAGAACCAACCGGACGCCGGGAGAAGATGAACCGGAGGGACCCCCGAAGCTGTTTAATAAATTATTTTAAAAACCTGTGTAGCGTGTTTTATTATTGACACTTTTTCCCTAGGTGAATGGGTAGGGGGACCATGTACCCCATACTCATTCACATAGGGTGGGGGGCCGGGATCTGGGGGCCCTCCTATTATAGGGGGCTCCCGGATTCCGATAAGCCCCCCGCCCGCAGACCCCGACAACCAACGGCCAGGGTTGTCGGGAAGAGGCCCTTGTCCTCATCAACATGGGGACAAGGTGCTTTGGGGTGGGGTGGGGCACCGCCTCCCCCAAAGCACCCCCCATGTTGAGGGCATGTGGCCTGGTACGGTTCAGGAGGGGGGGGCGCCCCCTGTCCCCACCCCCTTTCCTGACCGGCCGGGCTGCGTGCACGGATCGGGGTCTGCTATGGATTTTGGGGGGACCCCCACGCCGGTTTTGCGGCGTAGGGGGTTCCCCTTTAAGTTCCATACCAGACCTAAGGGCCCGGGATGCCTGCGGCGGGGCTCGCAAGGTTTCAATCTCGCCGATAAAAACGGCGAGATTTACTTCCTTTTCTAGTCCCGTCGTACCCGAGTCACGTTCAAAATGAACGGACTTGTCCGTGTGTGGGAAAGTCCGTTCATTCTGAAAGTCCGGCGGGAAGACCGGATTCCGGAAAGTCCGGTCGTGTGTAGGCAAGTCCGTCCATTCAGAAAGTCCGGCGGTAGCCCGCCGGAAGTCTGGCGGCAAGTAAGTCGGACCTAGCTTCCCAGAAAGTCCGACCGTGTGTACGCGGCATAAGGAGCTTTTAAGGAGCTGAGTAAACAGACACCAACCTCCATAATACTACTTGATTCATTACTGTACATGAAATAGCTATACTGCATATGTACTAGATGGTATAACATCCTCTTAACGTTTTACTGTCTTTCCAGTGGTGTTGCCATCCTGATTTAGGGCTGTTCCGATACCAGATTGTTCAGACATATTTTGGAGTTGTGAGGTGCTGAGTCCTCTCTAGCAGAAAGGGACGATTCAAACCACCCAGATAACTGGTCTAACATCTTTACCGTTGCCAACATGCTTATGGTTTGCTACTATTCCAAGTGTAGCTCCCCCTTAAGATAGGCTTTTACATACTTTATTTAGTATGGTTTATTGGGTTCTAGATTTAAATTGGCACTCACAAGCTGTTACATAGTCACAGGTCTTGTCTAGGATGGAATCTCTTAAGCCATTAAAAGGATAACTCCACTTTCATGGGGGAAAAAAATAGCAAATAAAGAAAAAATAATATAGCGCATATGATTGAGACACTAATCATTTTGTTATTAAATGTTATTAAAAATTACCTTTCTAATCTGCAGTCAATGTAATTTTCTGAGAATGCAATGTGGCTACCTGGTGTTTTCTGTACACAGAATGTGTACTGACCACTCCCCAGAAACAATTTCCTGCTTGTGTGATTGGCTCAATTTTCAGGCACAAACAAGTCATATTTCAGGCATCCCTTGCAACAAAAATTTCATTTTTGAGAGATACTTTCAACAGGAACCCATCTAAAGGGATGCAGGCCCAGCAGATTTCCTCATTAGTGCCCTGTAGCCCCACAACTGACAGTTAATTATGAAACCACTCCCATTAGACCCACTCAGAACAGGGGCACAGAGAAACACACATGGATTTCTTCAGAATAACAAACAGTAGGAATCTGCAACAAAGTTTGTTATAATCCTTGCAATGTACATTGATCATCCAGGGGAGGGAATGTTTTTTTTTCTCAACAAAAGTGGAGTTACGCTTTAAAGAATTTATCACTACATGCCCATGACTCTATACTGGCTCTATAATGGCACTTTTGGACTCATCCCTGAAGCATCGAATAGTAGCCTTCTATAACGGATCCTTTTCTTCATTCTCTTTCTTTGTATGGCATTTTTATGATTTGTAGTTGTTACTATATACTAAACTGAAAACATTGCTGTTATACGTCTTATATGCTGTTGTACCAGCCTTGCAATATGATAATGTATATATACAGTATATGCTATACCCTTCACATACACTATAATAAAAATCCTCTATAAATGAAAATGCTGGCTGCTCTGCTGTTATGTTGACCCACAGATTTTTAACACTTTTTACAGTGCCGAGCTAGAACAAGCATATATCAGAAAAGCCAGGTTGATGTCTGAAACTCCCCGCTTTTACATGCGGCGGAAGTCCCACCGGGGAGCCCGAGACTGAAGCCGGCAGTTCCATCGGCTTACCATAGAGATGGCCGAGGACCAAAATGTCCATGATCATCTCTATGGTCAAAGAAACCAGAAGCAATGAGTATTTTGTTACTTACGGTCTCAGTATAATGTAAACTGGCAGTTACCGTCCTGTATAAGCATCTGATCAAACCGACTCGGTTTGATCAGATGCTTTTAAGGGCAGAGGAGAGATCTGGGGACTAATAGGCCCCAGATGTTTCAGTAAATAGTACCTGTCACTGCTCATACTATCACAAGGGGTGTTGTTCATCCCTTGTGAAAGCAATAAAGTTGATAAAAAAAAATTAAAGGGAGTGTAATAATAAATAAAATGTAAAGAAAAGAAAAAAAAAAAAAGAAGGATTTTAAAGCTCCCCAGCCCCATGTGCAAAGGGGAACTCATACGTAGGTTACGCAAGCATATTTTAAATGATAGTAAGAGGAGGAGAGAGAAGCGCCAAGCCAATCTTTTAGTCTCTATTGAGGGATCCACGAGCGATGTGAGCTGCAGCTAACACATGGCACTCGTGGATCCCTCAATAGAGACTTCCCGGTGGTCCTCCTGTGACACTGCACATGGAAGCTCCCACCCGCTCTAGCACTATAAAAGTGCTCCAACATTTTTCAAGCAAGTTTTTAGTGTTGTTTTATAATTTATATACTGAATAAATTCCTAAGCTGTTTAAAGGATTGGCTTGCACTTGAGCCTGCACCTGAAGTAGCCTCGCTCCCTTTATAGCCTCCATTTAGAGACTAATTTTTAGAGGGTTCATCCCCCAGAACTTTCAATTCACTCACCATGCACATGGTTGCACCTTCATGTATCAGCATGCCTTTTCATTTAAATTTTAAACTTTATTCTTTTTCATCATATGGTTTAGCGCTGAAGATTATACCAATATTGTGTATGTGTTTCCTCCTAATATTTTAAATGATGTTCGCACCACAAAACGTGAGGAATCGCCGTGAACATTATAGTGAGAGCAATAATTCTAGCACCAGATCTCCTGTGTAACTCTAAACTGGTAACCTGCAAAGGCTTATAAAGCGTTGCCTATGGAGATTTTAATGTACCGTCCCACGAGCGTGCGCAGTTTTAAAACGTGACATATTAGGTATCTATTGACTTGGTGTAACATCATCTTTAATATTTTACCAAACAATTGGGTAATAAATTGTGTTTTTGTGCATTAAAAGTTAACACGGTGTATTTAAAAAAAAAAATGATGTTTGAAAAACCGCTGTGCAAATACCATGCAGCATAAAACATTAAAACACCCACGATTTTATTCTCTATGGTCTCTACTTTAAAAATATATATAATGTTTGTGGGTTTGGAGTAATTTTCCAGCAAAAAAAAGTTAGATTTTTACATATATGTGTGAGAAGTGTCAAAATTGAGCCAGTGTTGAAGTGGTTAGGAAGAGTTTTCTGACAATATAGGTGGAAGGGAGGGGGGCACGTGAAAGGGCACAGTGAATGAAGAAAAGGTTGAGGAACACTGAACTGGTATAGGAATATAAATATGGTGGCACATATAACACTGTTCTATAATCGTTAGTGGACAGATGTGACTAGAGTTCTTTTTTAAAAAAAAGCATGCCATTCTTTTATTAGTTCTTACCTCTGTCTGCACTTTAAGCTGGTTAGAAAGGCCTTCTTTATCTTGAAGCAAGCGTTTCTCTGAGTTTTTCAGTTTTTCCAAAGCACTCTTCATTTCAGATAACTGTTTCCATGGGTCAATCACACAATCAGCAGTGTCTACTTTACTGTGTCCATTGGATTCCTGTGATTTAGCATGTCTCGGCAGCACTGTGTGCGTTATTGCAGCCTTGGGGACCACAATCCTGACTGCTTCTATTTCCACTGATTTGTCAGGCTGAATTTTCCCTAGCTGTAGGACACCGGGACTTATTGACTGTGAATGGGAAGTTTTTCTCTTTGGGCTGTGAACTACTTTGCTGTGTTGTGTGATTGCTTCTACCGATTTTAAAGGCTCCAGAGTTTCCATGCCATCACCTGTCCCACGTAAAGGTGGAGAAGTAGCCATTGCTAAGGGAAAGAAAAAAAAAATAATTATGTTTTAGGCATACTAGCTTTCCGGTTATAAAAGCACATTATAATTGTTTTTATTATTAAAACTGATGCAATCACAACATAAGGTATTAAACATCTTACATTAAGCATTCATTTTAAGGGTTGCCACTTAAAGTGTTACTAAACCCACAACAGAAAATTATGGTGGTTATACTCACTTTGGAACCTAAGGGGTTAATACTCTGCATTGTGTAAAAAGGCTTTTTGACCCCGTCTTCTCTGATTCTCCCCTTCTTCCACTGTCCCCAATCCATCTCCTAATAGAACAATGCCTTTGGGGGCACTCTGCACATGCTCAGTTCAGTGTGTATTGTTAGAGAGGTTTTTTTGTCTTGGGAGGGTGCGTGCGATCAGTACAGAGTAGAGCTGCACGATTAATCGTCAAGAATCATTATCGCAATTTTTTCCCCCGTTGCGATCTTGACAAAAGTGTTTCATATTCTTGCTATGCAAAGAATTCTCTCTTCTCTTCTGAAGCCACAGCCATCAAAAGAAAGGAAGAAAAAAAAGGGTAGTCTGCCAAGAATCACAACATTCTTTAGCAGTGGAACCAAGTCTAAACATTGTAACAATTTGTCAATGGAATAGACTTTGTGTGTAAGGCCTCTTTCACACGGACGATCCGTATGTCCGTTTTTCATCCTTCCGTTTTCGGATGAAAAACGGACATACAGTCATCCCTATGGAGCGTCGGATGTCAGCGGTGACATGTCCGCTGACATCCGACCAGCTCCGATCCGAAAAGTGTAACGGAGGAAAAAACCAACTTTTCCCTCCGTTTTCGGATCGGATCGGATGACGACGGACACTACGGACCGTCATCATCCGATCCCCCCATAGGGGAGAGCGGCGCTCTGACAGGTCCGTCGCTGCACAGTGTGCAGCGATGCACCTGTCATCTTCCTGCTCAGCGGGGATCGGCGGAGCTATCCCCGCTGAGCAAGCGGATGTTCACGGGGCAGATCATGACTGATCTGCCCCGTGTGAAAGAGGCCTAAGTGAGGAAAGTTTAACCACTTAAACACTAAACCTTTTTCTGACATTTGCTGGTTCCAAGTTAAAATCATTTTTTTTTGCTAGAAAATTACTTAGAACCCCCAAACAATATATATCATTTTTTAGTAGAGACCCTAGAGAATAAAATGGTGGTTGTTGCAATATTTTATGTCACAGTGTATTTGCACAGCGGTCTTTCAAATGCAATTTTTTTTGGAAAAATCACTTTTGTGAATAAATATAAAAAAACTAAACTAACCAGTAAAGTTAAATTTTTTTTTTGTATAATGTGAAAGATTTTACGTCACGAGAATCGCGATCTTTTTATCGTAAGCAAAAAAATTGTGATTCTCATTTTGGCCAGAATCGTGCAGCTCTAGTACAGAGCCAATCAGCACTGTCCAGACAGAGGGTCAGGGGCTCTGCAGCCTCATAGGACAGTCAGAGTAGAATGAAAACACCTCCTACAAGCTTTAACCAGACACTTAACCAGAAGTCTTAAAACTGCTATATACTGCTGATGAGAAAAGGTATTTAGCAGTTTATATCTGCTAAAATTATTGCATTTCCACGTTCTGTGTACTGTGGGAGACCAGATATAGTGAATGCAGGCTCCTGGGTTTAGTAACACTTTAAAGGAACACCAAGTTGGTTGCCACTGTTGCAGCAAGATGAGGCAGAGTGAAGTTAAAATACTCAATATGCAGGCTTGTTCCAGGTGACTTACAAAGTACTTCAAGTTTAAGTTTGGCATTTCAGAAAAAATGAAAACCAGTGGCCCGCCGAGCCCTTTGATGTGGCCTGCAACCTAAAACCAGGGAAGTGCATGCCCATGCTCTGGGATGGCGGGTCAGCAAGCCCAGAACGCAATGAAAGGGTTGCCGACCCGCCATCCCAGAGTACATGGGGCCGGCAGCAGAAGAAGCAAATGGCTGCAGAGGGAGCAGGAGCTGCATAAGCCGATGCTTCCTCTGTAGCGCTGGCTCCTGTTCCAGGTGGGGCGATACCAAGTGCACTTCGCCTGGGACCTTTCTTGCACATACCCATTGCAAAAGTGCAGTATATTTTAACACCTATAAAAATGGATATTAGGCTGCCTTCACACTGATCTGCGGGTGTAGTGCAGCACACCTGCAGGTTAGCTGCACTGAGTCATAGATTTCTATTATATCTTTTGGGTTTTGTATGCTTTCTGAAAGCGCACCACATCCACAAGATGGAATAGAAGTCTTTGGCTCAGTACAGCTAACATACAGGAAAGCATGGTGCGGGTAAACCAGAGCACATCAGTGTGAATGCAGTCTTATAAAGGGCTCAGCACAGTAAGGGCAAGTTTACATTTGTGGTTAGGGGGCAGTAAAACCCCCATAGTTCATTATGGCCCGTGACCAGTTAAATCACTTAAGTGGCCCCCGCTCTTCAAAAAAGTTGGGCACCCCTGCCATGCAACCACCCCACCCCCCGGTCATGTGCCAGCACTGAGCAATCAGAACCACTTTAATCCATCCCGGTGTCTTTAGGCGAAGAAAACAAGAAAAGCGTGGTTTTCAAACCCCAGGACTGCTGCAGCCAGCGAAACTGTATCAACCAGGGAGGTAAGTGCAGCAATTGCAGCGAGAACCAAAGGGGGTGGGGAGGGTGTAGGGCGCCAGTTCACCTTTCCATTATTTTTGAAAATGTAAATAAACTTTTTACGTAAAAAATGGGTCAGTATGCCCAATATTTCCTAATTTTACGTTTGCTCTAAAAAAGTGGTTGTAAACCTCAGACATGAAATTTGAACAAAGCGCATTCCCCTATAGTGTGCAATAGTCTCAATTAAAAACATTAAGTGTCGTTTTTGTCTGCTGCTTCATTCCTCCGCTATCAGCATGAATCACTTCTGACAATTTTTCTCTGAACGTCAAGAGAGAAATAGTGACAGGGGAGGAATCTCCTGCAGATTGACAGCCTCAGCTCTGTTCCGGTCTGCTGTGTGAGGGGGGGGTCCTCTTCCCTTAAATAAGCTCTCAGAGCCCTTCCTCATAGTTCTGCAGAGTGTAACTTCAGCTCCCTGCCTCCTTTTTTTTGAACTCTCACACTAGCTATATAATTTCAGCACTTTGAGTGGATATAGCGAAGAGAATGCTGCAGATAAACAGGTAAAACTTATGTAGGTGGATTTGTTTCATCTGTGTATCCACTGAGGATAGTCCCTTCACTGGGTATATGTAAGGGTTTACAACCACTTTAAATAAAATACAACCAGCATCCAAATCGAATAAGACTAATTAATGTTGTTGGAAACTGACAACAGAGAAAGAGATGAGTGAAATACACTTAAATCCAAGCCAACAGGCATCAGAAATGATTTGCAGCAATCATTTCTTGAATCACAAAAACAGACATTTCAAAGCAATATGCAAAAATAAAATATATTATATATATATATATATATATATATATATATATATATATATATATATATGCAGCAGCAAAGAATAATACTCACTGGACATGGTGTTGCTAAATGATTTAATCTCTGATGAACACGTTCCAGTAAGCTCCAGCTTGTGCCTGTAATAGACAATATTTTATGTAGAAAAGTTGATGTTAGGCAGTACTCTACATGTTTATTTTACATTTTGGACTGTGTAGAGAATGGTTAGAAACCATGCCAGGGGAAATCTAGAGTTAAAAGTAGACAAAATATTTTCTTAGTTTTGGATAGAATGGGGAAAGCTTAGAAATCCTGCTATGTTTTATTGCTCTCAGGGACTCAAAAAAGTTTTAACCAATTGCCAACCACAATATGAATATATACGTTGCGGTTTCCAAGAGGTTTACCGGGATTATGGCTAATGCCGCGTACACACGACCGGACTTTACGGCATACTTGGTTCATCGTACCGGACTCCGTCGGATAATTCGATCGTGTGTGGGCTCCAGCGGACTTTTTCCCCCCAAAAGTTCGACGGACCTAGAAATAAAACATGTTTCAAATCTTTGAGACGGACTCTAGTCCGGTCGAAAAGTGCGCTCGTCTGTATGCTAGTCCGACGTACAAAAACGGACGCTAGGACAGCTATTGGCTACGAACTTCCTTATTTTAGTCTGGTCGTACGTCATCACGTACAAATCCGTCGGACTTTGGTGTGAGCGTGTGTAGGCAAGTCCGTTCATTCGTAAAGTCCGCAGGACAAAGTCTGCCGTAAAGTCCGCTCGTGTGTACGCGGCATTAAGATACCAGCCATAACCAACAAAGGGCCTGGTATAGATTGCGGGGGTGGGCACCCATGCTGTTTTTTTTCATTTATTTTTCATTGCCGCCATTCCTTTTTAATGATTTAGCGGTCAGTGGGGAAGCCAGCTGACAGCTGATGACACAGAATTTGAATCGGTCGATCATTTTTCGACCAATTTGAATTGTACATGTCTACTCCCTCTCCTCCCACTAGTGCTTTCTATTGGCTAAACAAAAATGCCTGAAGCTGTAAAACGCTTGTAAAAAGCTGCAAAAACGCTTGAAGGCCCAAAAAAAAACACTCAGGTGTGAATGGAGCCTTAGATATATGACCCCCCCCCCCATAACATGAAATCCACAGGTATGGTTCCTTTAACTGGTATCCTCTGTAAGTGGCTACTTATAGAGGATACCAGTTAAAGGGACAATACCCTGTGTTTGATCAATGGAGGAGAAATGATTCCATTTAAAAGGGGACATGTGCATTTTATGACTTTTCATTTTATGGGGGTCATACATGTAAGGTGAGAGCACAATTTGTGTTAGTCACGAGTGGCGGAAGAGTCCAGCGGATGCACTATTCACGTGTGTTATAGGTGTTGTATAGTAACATGTTATACCCCAAATATGGGTGCGTTATGTAACATGTTACTTAAAAAGACCTTAGCCTTTAAGCCTTTGTTTCCTATTGCTGGCAATCGCACTGTTCAAATCGGTGCAACGCTAACTTTGCGGTGCGATTAACACTGTATGGGCCACAGAACCCATGTGAATGAGCCCCAATACATAATTCACACACAAAGCATATTTCTACGCCGAGGAGTCATAGGTGTTTGCATCCTGTACAAATCATGGACAGGCTGACTTATACTGTGGCTGTACTCATGTAACCACATATTCCGGACACAAACATACATATGCTCATACAACCCTATATGCATGTAACCACTTGGAAGTGTGGTTACACATGTACAGCCACGGTGTGGATTGACCTGTTACTAATTTATACAGTCTGGCTGTATACAAACATATATGTCTCACAAGAGTAGAACTACACTACTACGTGACGCTGTATGGACGTTTGCAGCTGTGTGAATGAGGCCTAACACCCCCCCCCCCCCCATACATATATAATATACACATGTGCACTATGGTAAAACACTTTCTGTTTAACACACTAAAGGCCCATTCACATCATATGATGTGCATAACCCATGCTTGCTGGTATGCATTGTGCACAAGTTGCAATACAGTGTAATGTCGCGTACACACAGTCAGACTTTCCGACGCGAAATGTTGGATGTGAGCTTGTTGTCGGAAAGTCCCACCGTGTGTATGCTCCATTGAACATTTGCTTTCAGAATTTCTGGCCACAAATGTTTGAGAGCAGGTTCTCAAATTTTCCACCAACTTCACTTGTCATCGGAAAGTCCGATCGTGTGTACACAAGTCAGTGTGTACGTCTTGTACATCACCGCGTTCTCACGTTCAGAATTTCCGACAAGATTTGTGTGACCGTGTGTATGCAAGACAAGTTTGAGCCAACATCCTTCAGAAAAAAATCCACAGTTTTGTTGTCAGAATGTCCGCTCCTCTGTACGGGGCATTACAATGCATTTCTGTTTTTAATTACATTCATTGAACTCTATCTGCTGCACTTTCCCCAACACTTGTCCCTGCAGTAAAGTGTATGTATACCCTCATCTTGTAAAAAAACCCATTCTGTTTAAAATAGAAATGAAAGGCAATACATTGGTGTATAGATAATAAAACGTTATAAATACTTTTTTTTAACCTTTTATTTTATTTTTTTATAAGTGATCCCATTCCCTCTGTTCTCAGCTGCATAAGAACTGGAGGAGAAACAGCAGAACACTGAGCTTTTCAGTGAATGGCTGTGCGGGGAGGGCATGTCAGCACAAGTCTAATCATTGGCTGAGTTCCCAGCACTGCCAGAAAACTGACCACACTGCGCTCTCATGCCCAATGTTGATAGTTTTTAATAGGAAAACAGAGGGACTGTCAGGAACACCAGGGAATTCACACAAAAGGAAGCAATACAGAGAGAACAGAATACTTTTTTATACAAGTACATGATACAGCAGGCACTTATCAGGAATATGCAAGGTTGGGTTTACATATTCTTAAAAAAAAATTACTTACTAGGCCATGGAGTCTAACATTCCCTTGATTGAAATAAAATCTCTTCTCCTGACCCTCTTCTTTAGCTCTACTGCTTTAATGGAGATCCAGCACATGTGCAGACATGCCACGAGTCTTTGCCAGGACCACAGGACCTGACACAGCTGATTATGGTGTGGGTGCACATGTGCCGGGGTTCTGTTGAATAGCGGCCCCCCCCCCCGTCAAAAAATGACTCCGATGGGTCTGTGCATGCGCGGTACGGATTGTCACTCCAGATGATATGTTGATCAGCTGGTAGGACCTGAACATAGCGAATGCACAGTCCACGGCATTATCCGATGCTATGCAAACAGTGCAGGGAGAAGGAATTGTCAGATTATGCCCCACTACTGCGGGGTGTGTTGCAGGGCATCTTCAGTGTGTTACAATACGATCTTAGACACAGGCAAAACCCACCTGCAACACAAACAAAACACACCCCGCAGCAGCAGGGCATAATCTGACAATTACATTCTCCCTCCGCTGTTTGCATAGCATCGGATAATGCCGCGGATGATCTGCGCATGTGCTATGTTCAGGTCCTGCCAGCTGATCAACATATCAGCTGGAGTGACGTTACGTACCACGCATGCACAGACCCATCGGAGGCATTTTTCGACGGGGGGCACTATTCGACAGAACACTGGATCGCAACTAAAGATGGCAGCGATGAATAAGACAAGCTATGATCATCTGTGCCAGTTCCCATAGACCTGGCAGAGACTCAGGGGGTGTCTATACGTGCCCTGTTCTCTGGCAGAGACCTTGCAGTATGTCTTGGTGTGCGCAACTTCTCGCAATTAGCCCCTAGGATAGCCACATCACACATCCCAGGGGGCCATTTGCAGGATATTGTGCAGGGGCCTCTGCCAGTGTGTCTTCTAGATTGTAAGCTCTAAAGAGCAGGGCCCTCTGATCGCTCCTGTATTGATTTGTATTGTAAGTGTACTGTCTACCCTGTTGTAAAGCATTGCGCACTGTTGGCGCTATATAAATACTGTATAATAATAATAATATACGCATGCGCAGGGGATCTTATACCATCTGGCCTAGGCCAAAAAAGTTTAACTTTTGAAATATTTTTTTCCTAATGCTAAAGGGGAGGGAAAGAGAGAGGACCTTACCAAATGGGTAAAGTTCCACTTTAAGTTCACGCTTGGCCAAACTATGATACACCCTCCCCCACCTAGGTGTGAAGGAACCACAAATCCCAGCTGACAGAGAGGTTTAGCTCCACAACCAGTACACGTCGTACCATAGGCTTCCGAAGAAGTATTTGTCTGCTATCACAAAGTATAATGAGATTTCATTGTATATAGTAAGAAATACCTACGTGTCCAGGAGAAGGGAAAACTGAACTCTGCAGTTTCGGAGTCTGCACGTCACTTCCGGGAGGAAGTCCCAGGGACGCTCACGCTTCTGGGTGGTTGCGTGCAATAGGCGGAGCCACGTGCTCTTCCGTTCTTCCGGTGTGCTGCTGGTTGCTAAGGAGACCGCGGACCGCTTGTTTGTGCTGGTAACTGACAACTGATGAGCCTAGACGACTGAATCCAACATGGTGAGTGATGGGAGGTAATGTGGAGGTTTTGGATTGCTACAGATCACTTATTGTACAAATTCTACACATATAGTGGGAGACTTTATACATGGACCATGTACCAGTTACTACATACAGTGGGGGTGATTTACTAACTGGACTGGAGAGTGCAAAACTTGCTGTAGCTGTGCATGGTAGCCAACCAGCTTCTAATGTCTGCTTGTTCAATTACACTTTGACAAAAAAACCTGGAAGCTGATTGGTTACCATGCAGAGCTGCACCAGATTTTGTACTCTTCAGTTTTAGTAAATCAACCCCAGTCTGTGACATCTCCATTCATGGTCAGAGTATTGGAATGTTACCAGTTCTGGGTCACAAATAATATTTGTCTCTAAAAATGTACCTGCTTGTCAGGATTCACAGCTGTACTGTGTCACATCAATGTGTCCTTTCCACATCAATTCTTATAAATGATGCTTTATTTAAAGTGCAGCACCAGCCAGAACTTTATTGTTCAGCTTTTGAGTGCAGGAGGAAAAATGGCAACTTCCGTTAGACTAGGCTGGCCATAGGTTATGCAGCCACAGGTTGAAGGAAAGGAAATTGCTTGATTACCCTGTCAACACAGTTACTGTTGATTGGGAAATCCATCCCACTGCGCTATTATATTCTGACAGTGAGAGGTTTCCAATATAGCCGCCGGCAGTGATCGTACAAAGTTAAAACCCGACAGGCTGGTCGATCGACTTCAGTACAAACAAATTGCTCATAGATGGATTGAAATTCAACTGGTCCCTGTTGAACCAGCCAAAGTTTTATCCGGCTATGGCAGGTTTAGGCTCCATTCACACCTATGCAGGCGCGATGGTGCGCAATTTTTCATGTTGCGTTTAGGGCAGCCCATCCATTTCAATGGGCTGCCCTATGGGTGAAAATATCATACAAAAGAAGCACATGACCCTTTTTTTAAATTGTGGTGCACAAAACACATGCTACTTTTATGAACATGCATTTTGGCGTAAGTAATAACAGGCACTTGAACAAGGTTTATTGGGGCGCCAGTAAGAAAATAATGGCACAGTTGCGTCCATTGGGTACCAGTAAGAAAATAATGGCACAGTTGCGTCCATTTGGTGCCAGTAAGAAAATAATGGCACAGTTGCGTCCATTTGGTGCCAGTAAGAAAATAATGGCACAGTTGCGTCCATTGGGTGCTAGTAAGAAAATGATGGCACAGTTGCGTCTATTGGGTGCCAGTAAGAAAATAATGGCACAGTTGCGTCCATTGGGTGCCAGTAAGAAAATAATGGCACAGTTGCGTCCATTGGGTGCCAGTAAGAAAATAATGGCACAGTTGCGTCCATTGGGTGCTAGTAAGAAAATAATGGCATAGTTGCGTCCATAGGGTACCAGTAAGAAAATAATGGCACAGTTGCGTCCATTGGGTGCTAGTAAGAAAATAATGGCATAGTTGCGTCCATTGGGTACCAGTAAGAAAATAATGGCACAGTTGCATCCATTGGGTGCTAGTAAGAAAATAATGGCACAGTTGCGTCCATTGGGTGCCAGTAAGAAAATAATGGCACAGTTGCGTCCATAGGGTGCCAGTAAGAAATTAATGGCACAGTTGCGTCCATTGGGTGCCAGTAAGAAAATAATGGCATGGTTGCATGCCTGCAAAAGGCATGCACTTTTTTTTTTGTGCATTGCAGTCACATGCAAGTTTCTGCAATGCACAAATGTGAACCTAGCCTTATTACTGTCTGTGTACCCATTAGGATGATTTTCTCTCCTTTACTATCCTGGTGACTGATCTGGTCAATAGGGATAAACCATTTTAAAGCCCACCTCTAGGAATTAGAAGAAAATCTACCCTTGCAGAGAGGCCCTCTGCACTGTAAGGGTTAAATTATCGTTAAAGTGGATGTAAACCCGAAATTTTTTATTTATTTATTTTATATCATACTGTAGAGCAGGGGTGTCCAAACCTTTTTCAAAGAGGGCCAGATTTGATGAAGTAAACATGCGTGAGGGCCGACCATTTTGCCTGACATTCTTTGAACCATTAAAATTCAGTCTAAGTGTGTTCGTCTGAGCTCTAATACACTGCCCAACAAGAATTCTCTTACCTTTTGTAGCTGTGTGTGGTGAAGAGATGATCTTGGGCGTGTTACTTGGATATACCGTATTTATCAGCGTATAACACGCACCTTCACTTTAAGAGGGAAGTTTTAGGAAGAAAAATTAAATTTTAAATAAAGAACTGTGAATCAAAATAAGGGTCAGTGCCCATCTGCAGCCTCACCATTGCCATGAATGCAGCCTCACAATTGCAATCAATGCAGCCTCACCATTGCAATCACTGCAGCCTCACCATCGCCCTGAATGCAGCCTCGCCATTGCCATGAATGCAGCCTCGCCATTGCCATGAATGCAGCCTCGCCATTGCCATGAATGCAGCCTCACCATTGCTATGAATGCAGCCTCGCCATTGCCATGAATGCAGCCTCGCCATTGCCATGAATGCAGCCTCGCCATTGCCATGAATGCAGCCTCGCCATTGCCATGAATGCAGCCTCGCCATTGCCATGAATGCAGCCTCGCCATTGCCATGAATGCAGCCTCACCATTGCCATGAATCCAGCCTTACCATTGCCATCAGTGCATTTTGATCCATGCCCATCTGCAGCCTCGGAGGGGACAGGGAGGGGGGCGGGACAAGCGCCAACAGATTACATACAGGAGAATCTCCTATTTACTCTGCAGCCTATTTAATACAAAGTCCCACCTCCTATGATAGACAGAACAGTCATCCAATGGCAGCCCAGGAGACGGGACTTCCTATTACAGAAGCTGCCGAACAAACAGGAGAGTTTCCTGTATGTAATCTGATGGCACTCGTCCCGCCCCCTCCAAGGCAGCGCCGATAAATACGGTATATATCTTTTGTGGCCCTGGGGGCCACAAAAGATATATATATCCAAATCTTCAGGGGGGCCATATTAAACAGGAACGTGGGCCACGATTGGCCCGAGAGCTGGACTTTGGACATTCCTGCTGTAGAGTATAAGATTTCCTATCATTTGAGCCCAGTCTTGCCACACAGAGTTATTCCATCTCTGAGCAATCCTCTTTTATTGTTCAGTGAGACAATTCTTGACAAACTGAGAAAAACTTTGTCAAATCCTCCCCCTTGCTGTGAGTGACAGGTGATTTACATATCTCGTGCACTAGCCTAATACAGGCATTATTTTTTAATTCCCTCCCCCACTCCTTTCTTCAGCAGCTCTGCAAGGATTGGCTGTTCCACACCTCACCATGATTTGGCATGCTGAAGTCATGTGGTTACTTTCCTGTCTTTTCACTGGATGTTAGAGATCATAGCAGAAGTTCAGTGTAAGAAATACACAGGAGAACATGCATATTGACAAGGGGAGTGTAGAGGTGGGTGGGGAGTCTACTGACATCACGACTCCACCTACTGAGCTCCAGACAACAGACCCACCCACAGAATCTGCAGTTTTTCGGGTCTAATAACAGACAGAGGGGAGACATTTGACAGGTAAAGATACATGCAGGAGGCATGTATATCCTTATAGATAACCCCTATGGCAATAGTTTAGAAAGGATGACATTGGGCTTACATCCACTTTAAAGCTAGGGATACTGAAATAAGGTGCAATTCCGCTCACCAGCAGTGACTGATTCACTGCAGCCTCCTCTTCAAGATGCTCCTAGCTGCGGTCGAACACTTTTCTCTACCACATACAACACAGGGTTAAAATCCCTGCGTTGTGCATAATCATGTCAACAGACCAGAGCTTGGGAGAGAAGAGGGCAGGGTCAGGGCTCGCTGGAGTTGGGGGAAAGGGTAAAAAATCCTGCCTGTTCCTCTACCACCGTGTTTCTCAAACTTTTTTGTCTCGTGGCGCACCAAAAAGATCTACAAATTTTCGTGGCACACCTGAAAAGATTTAACAACTTTTTGTGGGCAGCTGTAAATATAATAGATACAAAAGGAGCAGTCTTGTGTGATCCCCAGTATTCTATATAACTGATATAGAATATTGGGGATCATACAAGACTGCTGCTTTTGTATCTATTATATTTTCCTGCTGATATGATATTGGGGAATGGGGATCACACAAAAGACTGCTGCTTATACTTACTGTTGATATAATCACACACTGGTCAGTCCGTCCCCATCTCTTCTCTCGTCTTCCCTTCTCTGCTCCACACCTTGTGGGACAGTCAGGGGCTGCTGGCTCCTCTGCTCTGTTGTGGGTGGAGCTGGAGGCATGAATGACATCACATTGAGGCGCGGCATGCTCAGCACCTCATTAGCTGAAAGCGCATGGCATGGCACCTGTCCTGGCACGCTGCTGGCAGCCAGGCCGCAGCCTAATTGTATTCGCGATCAGGATTGGCTGGGTCTGGTGGCGGCGAACATCAACCAATTCAATTTGCGCATAGGCCAGGCAGCACAGATGAGCGTGTCCGTGTGAGGCCTGCACACTTGCTCAGTGAGTGGCAGACAGTCAGCACTATGATGGCAGAGCCGCGCGGTGTGATGCTGGCGCAGCCACCGCCGGGCCCGGCGCACAACATGAATGATCCCGCGGCACACAGTTTGAGAAACACTGTTCTACCAACTAGACATACCAAGCATTTAACCCCTTGCAGTGTGTGGGGGCCCCAGTGCAAGAGTAATTATTTCTAGTTCTTTAAAGTGGAAACTATACTGTTTAAAATCCAGTAATACTGTCTCACCATGCTCTGCACATGCTCAGTTTTTAGGCACTTTCGAATTTGTAGAGGCCGATCTGCTGACAGCCTTAAAGTGGAATTAAAGCCTCCTATACTTTTATAGCCAAGGAAGCTGCTTCTGTTTGATCTGCAACTGCCATGGTGCTGCACATGTGATTAGTTATGACTCCAGCCATTTGATGGTTTGACAGTTTGGTTGAGGAAACAAGCAAATGTAACAGTTAGCAATCCCAGCATTCCAGGAATGTAATTTTTTTTAATCTGTTAGGCTCGGTTCACACAGGGACGACTTGTCAGGCGACCTAGTCACCTGACAAGTCGCCTCCCGTTCTGTGCTATGGAACCGTTCTAAGGGGAGCGACACAAGTCGCTCCGACTTAGAAAAAGGTTCCTGTACGACTTTGGGGGCGACTTGGGGCGACTTGCATAGACTTCTATACAGAAGTCGTTTTGCAAGTCGTCCGGGCAGTCGTGTGCAGGTCGCCTCGGTGAGGCGACCTGCAAGTCGTGCCGCCTCTGGTGTGAACCGAGGCTTAGGGTGGAACTTTACCCATAACAACTTGCTTCTTGCTGGAGGCTGCCATTTCGCTGAAGCTCAGAGCCCCTGAACAGCAGTAATTCATAAAGTGGAACTAAACCCATTGATTTAACAGTTTAAAAAAACAGTTACATTCCTGGAATGCTGGGATAGCTAACTGTCACATTTGCAGATCAAACAGAAGCAGCTTCCTTGGCTGTAAAGCATAGAAGGGATTTATTCTGCTTTAAAGCTGTCAGCAGATTGGCCTCTACAAACTCAGCAGTGCCTAAAAATGCCTAAAATGGAGAGCAACTGAGCATGTGCAGAGCAGGGTGAAACAGTGTATTACTGGAATTTAATAACCGGTATATACATTTATTTTTAATGTTTTAAATAGCTATACCTGCAAAATGAGCCAGCCTGAAGTGATCTAGCAGGACTTCATTTTCTGACTAAAGTCCCACTTAAAATCAATGGGTTTAGTTGCACTTTATGTAATACTTAATCACATGGTACAGATGGGTCGTGATTGGCCCTGTCTGTACCATGTGATCACTTTGACCAAACACAGCTAGCAACACAATTGTACACAATGAATGGCATGAATGACTGATGACTGATCAGTGTACCAGCCCGCTGCCCTTACCATGTGATCGATGTGACCACAGCAGATCACATGACAATTGTAAACAATTGATGACTTCCTTTCATGCCATTCATTGTGTACATTTGTGTTGCTAGTTGTGATTGGTCAAAGTGAATGCATGGTACAGACAGGGCCAGTCACAGCCCACCTGTACCATGTGACAAGCTGTGGCCAATCACAACAATACACACTGAATGAATCGGTTTCATTCAGTAAAATGGTTGCTGATACTAGTGAAATTCACTTGTATAAGCAATCATAATGTATAAAAAAGCCTGATCACTTCCCCAGAGTAGTCCATGGTACTATAACACACTTGCTCTGGTCACACTGTGTTAAAAAGAATATATATATATATATATATATATATATATATATATATATATATATATATATATATATATATATATATATATATATATATATATATATATATAATATATATGTGTGTGTAATAAAAGCAAATATATATATTTATAGTTTTTGTTACATATGTCAGTGTCCCTAATCACACGAGTTATATGATGATACTATACTGCAGTGGTCACCGTATGTAAAAAAGAAAAAAAAAATGTGAACAAAAAACATTTTTTTTTTTTCATTTCTTAATTTTCCAAAAAATTGTGACAAAAAAACTACAACTTCAAAAAAAAATCACCATGCCTCTTGTTAAACACATTGGACTGTCTAATTTCCAAAAAGGGGTCACTTGAGGGATATTTGTTCTGTCCTGGCATTTTCGGGCCTCAAGAAATGAGATAGGCCATCGGTACATCAGGGTTGATCAATTTTCAGATATACAGTATCTCACATGAGTACACCCTTCAAATTTTTGTAAATATTTCATTATATCTTTTCATGTGACAACACTGAAGAAATGACACTTTGCTACAATGTAAAGTAGAGAGTGTACAGCTTGTATAACAATGTAAATTTGCTGTCCCCTCAAAATAACTCAACACACAGCCATTAACGTCTAAACCGCTGGCAACAAAAGTGAAAATAACAAAACAACAACAAAAGTACACCCTAAGTGAAAATATCCAAATTGGCACAAAGTGTCAATATTTTGTGTGGCTACCATTAATTTCCAGCACCACCTTAACCCTCTTGGGCATGGAGTTCACCAGAGCTTCACAGGTTGCCACTGGAGTCCTCTTCCACTCCTCCATGATGACATCACGGAGCTGGTGGATGTTAGAGACCTTGCGCTCCTCCACCTTCCATTTGAGGATGCCCTACAGATGCTTAATAGGGTTTAGGTCTGGAGACATGCTTGGCCAGTACATCACCTTTACCCTTAGCTTCTTTGGCAAGGCAGTGGTCATCTTTGAGGTGTGTTTGCGGTCATTATCGTGTTGGAATACTGCCCTGCAGCCCAGTCTCCGAAGGGAGAGGATCATGCTCTGCTTTAGTATGTTACAGTACATGTTGGCATTAATGGTTTCCTCAATGAACTGTAGCTCCGCAGTACCGGCAGCACTCATGCAGCCCCAGACCATGACACTCCCACCACCATTCTTGACTGTAGGCAACACACACTTGTCTTTTTGTAGTCCTCACCTGGTTTCCGCCACACACGCGTGACATCATCTGAACCAAAATAAGTTTATCTTGTTCTCATTAGACCACAGGTCATGATTCCAGTAATCCATGTCCTTAGTCTGCTTTTCTTCAGCAAACTGTTTTCGGGCTTTCTTGTGCATCATCTTTGGTAGAGGCTTCCTACTGGGACTACAGCCATGAGGACCACTTTGATGCAGTGTGCGGCGTATGGTCTGAGCACTGACAGGCTGACTCCCCTACCCCTTCAACCTCTGCAGCAATGCTGGCAGTGGTCATATGTCTATTTCCCAAAGACAAGCTCTGGATATGACGCTGAGCACATGCACTCATCTTCTTTGGTCGACCACAGCGAGGCCTGTTCTGAGTGGAACCTGTCCTGTTAAACTGCTGTATGGTCTTGGCCTCTTGGCCACTGTGCTACAGCTCAGTTTCAAGGTCTTGGCAATCTTCTCATAGCCTAGGCCATCTATATAAAGCAAAAATTCTTTTTTTCAGATCCTCAAAGAGTTCTTTGCCATAAGGTGCGGTGTTGAACGTCCAGTGACCAGTATGAGAGAGTGAGAGCGATAACACCAAATTTAACACACCTGATCCCCATTCACACCTAAGACCTTGTAACACTAACGATTTACATGACACCGTGGAGGGAAAATGGGTAATTGGGCCCAATTTGGACATTTTCACTTAGGGGTGTACTCACTTTTGTTGCCAGCGGTTTAGACATTAATGGCTGTGTGTCACTACTTTACATTGTAGCAAAGTTTCATTTCTTCTGTGTTGTCACATGAAAAGATATAATAAAATATTTACAAAAATGTGTAGGATGTACTCACTTTTGTGAGATACTGTATATACCATAGTTTGTGGACTCTATGACTTTCCTACAGACTAAATAATAAACACCGATTTGGGTTATTTTCACCAAAGAAATGTAGCAGAATACATTTTGTCCAAAAGGGGGTGAAAGTGCCCGGTATTGAAGTGGTTAAGCTGACAGTACTTTTGTTGCTATATAATATGTACTGATGTTTGGTACATCATGACCCCCAAGCAAGTGCCCATGCTTCTTTATAGAATATGATTATCTACCTGTGGTCTTATGTTTTCCCACATGAAGTATAGTAGGAGTTTTTCTCTTTTCTGTTCACAATACATGCCTGTGTATGTTGATTGGTAACAAACTGAAGAAATACATCAGTTTTTGAAGGTACAGTACATCATTTGCATTGCACAGATTTTTGACAGAGGATGACCTGGAGATTGATTTCCATGATCCCCAATACATTGGGTAAAGTCATCCTTGAAAAGAGAATTTCGAGTTTGCATTGTATAGGTGGGGGTAATGTGGACTCCCAGATAAAAAGGATTTTAGATACCCATGTAAAATTAACGTTGGATTGTATATTGGGGAGATGTTGCAAGTTTAATTGGATATGTATAGCCTTATAGGGGGATGTGAGATCAACTCTCAAATCTAATCATGTCAACCATGAATGTGCTTGCTGTTTATCCCTTTCTCTATAAATGTATATTATAATCTTTACATATGACATTTTTCTATGTGGATTTTTACATTTGGAATGTTGTATATCGTTTCCGTTTTTTATAGTTCTATTGATTTTAGAATGCAGATCTTGTGATTTTGGGGAACATATGAATTCTATATTTTATGTTTGATATGAAATAGTATGCTTATATCCATTTGTTCTCACACCATAATGACATATTGAAGCGCTTTTTTGCTCTTCTTAGTGTTTTTATGTATGATTTATAAACGTTTAATTATTTATGTATATATTTTTTTCTAGCCTTGATGAAGGGGGATGTTTTGGCCCCCAAAACACATTGGCTATTTCTTTTTTACTGGTTATGGCGTTGTTATCAAGACTATAAGATATATGGACTTTTAATTGATCATTTAATAGGAGTTAGGGGGCAGCCTTGTATGGTGCTTTGGCATGTGAGAAAGGTAAGCCACTATTTTTTACAGAAGCATTCAGTTGTGCTTAAAAAGCCAATGCTCCGGAAGGACACTTTTTTGCAAAGTACAAGCTGAAAGTAGATGCTTTTATGTACAATTTATAGGTCGTAAGAATGTAACATACTTGTACACAGTGCTCCTCATGTGGTGAGAATGCAGTATATCAGCACCGTTATGCCCCAGCTCATTTTTGGAAGCATTTTATGACTATACTAGTAAAACACATTTATTATTGTAGATATATATAATTTAAAGTAAATGGTTTAAATAAATAAATGCAAAATTGTTACAGGTCCAAAGCAATTGGCTTGACCAGTTGTTTGGGTAGCTTGGAGGATACTTCGCAAAGGCTCATGTAGTACTTATATTTGTTAAAAAAATGTTTAGAATACAGTTGGATGTGCGGTCAAATTAAAGATTTTTTCCCAGTTAATCCTCCAGGACGGTGCACATGGAAGAAATGGGTTTTGCCCACCTGCAGGAAACGCAACACTGATTAGTTTAAAAAAGGCTCCCAGGAGCTAGTAGCCTCAGTTTTTGTACTATCACACTGCCTGCACCCACCAGTACGGCTGTTGGTTTCCTACATTTTTTTCCTAAGGGGTCATTTGCAGGTGTCATAGACCGCCCTCCTCTGCAGTCTATGGGCTGTAAAGCAGGCCAGTGGCTCCTGTGGTAGGGGATGTCAGGCAGGGTTCACATATGCCATACCTTCCCTTTACTATAGTGACTTAGGTGACTCCTTGCCTTATCCGTGGCTGGGTTCTCTGGAGGTTCTCTTTTCTACAGCCCTGGCAAGTTCGCAGAGATTGTTAGAGGAGGGTCCATCATCCGGGGTTATGTGCTGGTGGAAGATAGTTGGGTCAGGATTTTGCAACCTGATATAGTGCCCCTCTGTAAGGATGGGTGGCCCCAGAAGTGTCTTGGCAAAGTTCCCTCTGCCCATAACAGGAGGAGTTAGCAGATGTTCCCTGGTTATTTAGCAGCTTCCATGTTTGCTTGAGCGCAGCAGATGGTACCAGGGGCTACAGTCTAGGGTTTTGCATAGCCCTTCCAAATGACCAACCTGTCTGTGCATCACACAAGTTGGCAGAGCTTCACAAAGGTTGACTGGAGCAGAGAGTCTTTATCCCAGTGCTTAGTGGGAGTTGCTTTTTTTTTTTTCCAAGGAGTCTTTTGGCTTCAAAGCTTAGCAAATCATATCCCCATTTATTTCTAGGGCCAACGACTCCTAAGTTTGGTTGGGGGTATTCTGCACTATAGGAAATAAGCACTGGAACTAGGGTGAAACATTTCTTTGCACCAGAGTTGGCAAAATTTGTCCAGTCCTGACTTATTTGGCGTCTAACACCACATTGTTATTTGCATGGCGGCTCAGGGATCTCATTCTTCTGGTAGATTTTACTTTGTAGGCCAGGAGCGGAGATATCAATGGAGATATCAATGGATTCTCGTATTCCATTCAACTTTCAAGACATTTGGGCAATTTAGCTGCCCCCAAATTGCTGGATTCCCTGGCTGGTGGATCTTCTAACCTCCTGTTATCACAGTGTTATCATGACATCCCCAGTTGACGGACGGCCACTTCTTGAAAGCGAGGGTACTGCCAGGCAAGAGTCTCTGACTGTCCATATGTTGATGAAGTGGCACCTGAACTCTCCCAAATCATCACTGGAACAGACTAATCGCTTGCAGTATCTAATTTTGGTCCTGGGGAATGTCTCAGACCTTCCTTTGGGGAACTCACATACTCTCCAGTCTTTGATTTGAACTCTTCAGCTATCCATATCTCAGAACCTTTAGTTCTCTTTTGATGCAATATGAGAGTCTTGGGGCTGATGGCCTTTTGAGGTGGCTTTCGATATATGGTAAAAATGCTTAGGCACTGTCCTAAGTCAAAACAGGAAGAGAGGAAATCCCTGATAATTAAGGGAATTTCTTTGGGGCTTCACAGTGTCCCCATTGAAATATTCCCCCTCTATTACTCTTCTGGAGACAACCACAAATTTGGGATTTTTCTTTTACTTTCACTTTCACTTTCAATGATAATGGTAAACAGGACAAATAGGGTGAATCTCCCTAATGGTGGAAAGGATAAAGGTATGGTTGATCTATGAGATGGGCCCACATCCCAAATATAGAGCAAAAAGGAAAGAACCCCCTTGAAGAGACTTTACCGGCCCAAATAAATAGCATACAGTAGTTGTTAAAGGAGTAAATACTCAAAAAAGATATGTAAAAGGATAACATGAAGATTTTATAAAATACATTTTTAAAAAGAGCACAAGAAGTGTCTTATATACATGTGGATCACAAAACAGGAAATCGCCCCGGGACTTTAAAAGAGGTGAATGCGCTTAGCCAACAATTGACAGAGTAAATGCAGTCTCAAAATTTATTAAAATAGTCATGCAAACATAAACATGAATCATAGCCAAGCCACTGAAATGATACATACAGTATAAAATGTCATTACATGTATCAAGGTATAAAATGTAAATTGCAGAGTACACATGCATAAAAAGTATCCCACCGCGTTTCGCAAGACCATGCTCGCTTCATCATGGGTAGATGTGTGTGTAGTACATCTGTAGGGGGTATAATGAACCAAATAAGTATCAACACAGACATGGTATCATGACAATTAGTCAAGAGGGTCCAAAAACGCATGGCCCTATACTCACCCAAGGCTGGATCAGACTACCAATTGCTTAAAACCCAGAGGCGGCAGTAATGAGCGTCCGGTACGGGAGCTGAGGAAGCAAAGGGAAACATAACTGCAAATCTTTGTATAATGTCATCCACCAGTTACAGAGTCTGTATCGCTTAGTTTCTATTTAGGTTTGATTTTACTAACCATACCTCTGGAGCAGTGATTCTCAACCAGGGTTCCGTGGAACCCTAGGGTTCCTCCAAAGGTTGCTAGGGGTTCCTTCAGCATTGGGCAATTTCTGCCTGTCAGATAAGTTGCCACTGACACCATTGATCTTTTTAGCTATCTGTAAGGAGGTCATTCTTCCCTATGACCACAAGTGTAAGGACCATTCTTCCCACTGACCATCACACTATTGTATCATGAGTTGTAGATTTCTAATTTTTAGCAGGGGTTTCCCGAGATCGGAGAACTATTTCAAGGGTTCCTCGGTGTTGAAAAGGTTGAGAAAGCCTGCTCTGGAGTATGGGCATGAAAATATATTCTTTAAAGTGATTTGTAAATTCTCGTTTTAAAAAAAAATGAATAAAAAAAATAATCAAACATGTTATACTTGCCTCCTCTGTGCAGTTTGTGTTGCACAGAGCAGCCCGGATCCTCCTCTTCTCGGGTCCCTCTTTGCTGCTCCTGGCCCCTCCCTCCTACTGAGTGCCCCTCAGCCAGCAGCTTCCTATGGGGGGCACTGGAGCAGAGTCACAGCTCCCTGTGTCCATTCAGACACGGAGCACCGACCCGGCCACACCCCCTCTCTCCCCTGATTGGCTGACTGACTTTGACAGCCGCGGGAGCCAATTACGCCACTGCTGTGTCTCAGCCAATCAGGAGGAGTGTCTCGGATGGCTGAGACATTCGTGGACATCGCTGGAGAGAGATGGGGCTCAGGTAAGTAATTAGAGGGGTGCTGGAGAGGCTGCTACACACAGAAGGTTTATTATCTTAATGCATAGAATGCATTAAGATGAAAAACCTTCTGCCTTTACAACTCCTTTAAGGCAATATTGGACCCTCAGCATTTTTTAAAACTAAAATTCTTACCACAGCACATGCAGTTTAAAACTTTCAGCCCCCATTCACACCTCAGCATTTTGTAGCTTGAAGCTTCAAGATCCAAAACGCTGGAGGAGAAAAGAAATCGATTATCTCCTATATAAAGTTGGTTCTCCACTCCAAGTCGTGTGAAGCCCAAAAAAGTTCTGGAGCTTTTTTTGTAGCTCAAATTGGGAAGATTAGCACATCCCCCCCCCCATATAGAAATGAATGGAAATGCGCAATTCGCATGTTTTTGTGCGCTTTCGCGCAATTTTCTGCTCAAATGCAAACATGTAAAAAAGAAAAAAATTGTAATAATAAAATGCAAAATGCAATAACTGATAATCATCATAAATTAATAATAAAAAACATTAATAATATCTAAAAATAAATAATAACCCCTAACCCTTAAAAAAAAAAAAAAAAAAAAAAAAACAGAACAAAAAATATATATTAGTAATAACAACAACAATAATAATAATTTTGTTTTTATTATTATTAATTTATTTATTTTGTGTTACTGCCGGTTCACAAATGGGCAACACGACTTGCAGGCCGACTCACCGAGGCGACCTGCACACGACTTCAGCGACGACTTTCAAAACAACTTCTGTAAAGAAGTCAGTGCAAGTCACCTAAGGTCGCCCCAAAAATAGTACAGGAACCTTTTTCTAAGTCAGAGCGACTTGCATCGCTCCTATTAGAACGGTTCCGTAGTACAGAACGGGACGCGACTTGTCAGGCGGCTAAGTCGCCTGACAAGTCGCCCCTGTGTGAACCGTGGCTTAGGTTTAGTGCCGATTCACACAGGGGCAACACGACTTCAGAGCGACTTTGTAAGGTGACTTCAACGTGACTTCTGCATGACTTTAAGCAACTTACAATGCGACTTCAAGTTGCCTCCAGGACAGGCAACTTTGGCTGTGGCCAATCACAGCATAATCAGCTCTATGGGAGGGAGGGTTTTGCCGGGGTAAACTAATTTTCTTCCTGTAAAGCCGCTTCAATATAGATGGAGATCCGACTTGGAGGTGACTTCCATTGAATTCTATGAATACAGGTCACCTAGAAGTCGCCTTGAAGTACTACAGGAACCTTTTCTGAAGTCGGAGCGACTTCAGTAGTGTACATTAAGATGGCTCTCATTGACTATAATGCAATTCCCAATGTTAAGCGACTTGGGGCGAGTTGAGGGCTGACAAGTCGGATCCCAAATCATTGTAGTGTGAACCGACCCCTTAGGGTGTCTATTTTATTTTTTTTATTATTAATATTATTATTTTTTCGGGGTTATTTAATTATTTATTTATTTGTTATATACTATTCATTTATTATATGTATTTATTTATTTTTTATTTATGATTATTTTTCTTTTACTTGAATTTTATTGAAAAGATCAAAGAAAATAGGCACTTACGTGTGCAACAGGGTTATACAATATCAGAAGCAAATTCAAAAGGAGTTTCTCTGCAAGTATTACACATCAGTCAGTGATGTAGGGATAGAAAAAGGAACAAGAACCAGGCCCAGCAGCATTAAATGCAATCAAATAACTAAGCCAAATTGCGATGCGTTTCATGTCCAAAAAATGTAAATAAAAATAAAAAGAGTGGGGGCCCTTCAGTACTAAAAACACATTCGGTCATCTATGAGACTACTCAAGCTTGTGGGCAAAATAACAGTTCCACGGCAGAGAACCAGAGAAAGATTAAAGAAAAGAAAAATAAATAAAAATAGATAGATGAAAGGGGAAAAAGTAAAAAAAAAGAGTCGGGGGGGGGGGGGGGAAGCCACCCCTGCCCCAGAGGTTCATGATGAGAGATATATAAACATGTTGTACTAGATTACAGCTCTAGATTACCTCACGTAGGAGGTTGTGTTGATGGGAAGTAGTCCAGCCAGGGCTGCCAGATACGCAAAAATGTGTCATGTTTGTCTGTTAAAATCAACGTAAATTTCTATTTCACTAGGGTGCCGTGCACCCGACCCTTCACTTCGTCGAAGTTGAAAATAGATGTTTTCCATGCTTTGGCGATCAACTTTTTTCATGGCGGAGAATATATGAGTCGCGAGAGCCTGCTCCCGTTTAGTAGCGCCTTCTATCGGTTTGTGTAGGAGTGCCTCCCAAGAGTCTTTTCGTAAATTTATGTGCAACACTGAGTTGACCATGTTGTAGACTCTTATCCACAATCTTTTAACCTTAGGACATGTCCACCATATATGCTGCATATCCCCTAGGTCTGAGCATCCCCTAAAGCATGTAGAAGGGTATGTAGGGAGACATTTAGCAATTCTGGGTGGGGGTAAAGTACTACCGAGATAAGACCTTAAAAGAGTTTTCTAAAGTTATTACGTTAGGAGAGGAACGGAAGAGCGCCTCCCAAATTTTATGACAGATCTCAGGGGTTTGTGTGGTGCCTAAGTCCCTTTCCCAGTTGGAGCAGTAAGATGGGGCACGCGAGTTAAAATTGTTCAGAATAGAGGAGTATAGTTGTGAAATAAGGCCTTGTGTTGTGGGGGACATTCGACATCTGGTCTCAAACGCCGTTGTGGTCATGTTTTTTTGTCAGGGATTCAAATGACGAATTTGGAGAAAATGAAATTTCTCAGAGTCTGGAATATCATGTGTATCTTTAAGGTATTGGAAGGTGACAATGCTCCGGGGGGGACAGCAAGGATCAAACCGTTGTCAAGCCCTTACTGCGCCACCAGTATTAGCTTTGGGGATTTTCCAAACCCGATGGGAAAATAAATGGCAGTTGAATGTTTCAAGGAGAGGAAGATGTGGCGATATCGGGTGGGCCAAATATAGTCCCATACTACGAGAGTGTGAGTGTGATGTGCGAACTTGGTGCTCTATTGACTGTGGTACGCAGCACTGAGCTCAGTCGCAGAATTGTCACTGTCGTCACTTTCGGTGTCTGATGACGAATTTCCCCATGAATCACTATCGCTCAATTCTGCAAGTGATTCTAATTCACTATCGCTGTTTTCTAGCTGGTCTAAAACCGCTTTTGACGTAGAGGGACGTTTTCCATTCTCCTTTTATTGTGACGTCGGACTTTGTGCAGTCCTATTTTTCAAAAGTTTTCATACCTGGGATGTTTACTAAACCAATATGCAGTGTCTAGTATTACAGTGACTAGTAATATTGCACCCTTGTTTGGACAAATTTCATTGTTTTTGATTTGATTACATTATTGAATAAAATGTATTATTATTATATTATAATTTATGACTTCATGTTCCAAACTTTACCATACCCGGGATGTCTACTAGACGCTTGTTTGGACAGATTTAAGTGAGTTATTACTACTGTAAGAATTACAGGCCTACAATATAAAACACCAAATTTCCATGTAAAACAATGTACCGCTTTGACATTCAAAAATCAGACATAATCATACCGCCAGGGAGGTTAAAGAGGAAGTAAACCCTGATGGGTTTTACTTCCTCTTTATTTCCCTGCAAAGGTAAAGCATAATTGGCTACTATGCATCGCATAGTAGCCTATTATGTGTCACTTACCTAAAAACGAAGCCTACGATGTCACCGCTTTCCCCGCTGGCTGGAAGCGTCCATCTTCACCCCTCTTCCTTCCGGGGCCACGGACTCCGGCTCTGTGACTGTCTGGAATCGCGTGACGTCACTCCCGCGCATGTACGTGGGAGCCGCCAGTCACGGCATGATCCCTTTTAGAAAGGGCCCTTTCCTGAGCCCAATTTCTATCCAGCGATGTATAGGAGAGCAGAGGCTCTCCCAGCTCTTTCTCTCCTCACTGGACAGAGAGGCAGCTGCAGGAGCCATATTTTTTTAATGTTTACCTTTGGAATCACTTTAAAATAACTGTGGCTTTAATATTCCTTTTAACCACTTGCCGGTGACTGGCCGTCATATGACGTCCTAGGCTTTGTGGGGGTATATCTAAATGATGGCTCCAGCTACAGGCTTCATTCAGATATCGGCATTTTCAGCTAGCGATTCCCTACACCATATGAATGATCATAGCAGCTGGTCAGCCGCTTGATCGTTCTTATGGGCGGCGAGAGGGGACATCCCCCCTCCCGCTGCCCTCCGGTGCTTCTACGACTCACCGCTGTGATTGGTGAGTCGGAAAACGGATCCGCCGGCCCCGGATGTTTACCATAGAGTCTCTATGATCGTCGGAGCCTCTGCATTCAAACAGACGCCGCCTCAGCTGGGAAGCCAAGATTGTTTTTTTTTTTTAATTTTATTTCAGGCTTCCCAGCCTAGAGGTGAGAGTGGGGTCTTATTGACCCCATATCTCACTGTAAAGAGGACCAATCATGTCGTATTCCTATTACAAGGAATGTTTACATTCCATGTAATAAAAGTGATCAAATTATTTTTTTTTTTTCAAAGTGTCAAACCAAAAAAATGTAAAGTAAAATTAAAATTAACATTAAAATTTTTTTTTTTTTTTTTAAAGTGCCCCTGTCCCCGTGTGCTTGCACGCAGAAGCGAACGCATACGTAAGTCCCGCCCACATATGAAAACGGTGTTCAAACCACACATGTGTGGTGTCGCAACGAATGTTAGAGCGAGAGCAATAATTCTAGCCTTAGACCTCCTCTGTAACTCAAAATAGTCAGAAAAAAAATTTAAAGCGTTGCATATGGGGATTTTTTAAGTAACGAAGTTTGGCGCCATTGCACGAGCGTGTGCAATTTTGAAGCATGACATGTTGGGTATCTATTTACTCGGTGTAACTTCATCTTTCACATAATGCAAAAAATTTGGGCTAACTTTACTGTTTTTTTTTTTTCTTTAAAGCACAGAACTATTTTTTTCCCAAAAAAACACGTTTGAAAAATTGCTGCGCAAATACCGTGCAAGATAAAAAGTTGCAATGACCGCCATTGTATTCTCTAGGGTCTCTGCTAAAAAAAAAACATTTTATAATGTTTGGGAGTTCTATGTAATTTTCTAGCAAAAAAATGATCATTGTAGGAGAGAAATGTCAAAATTGGCCTGGTTGGTAAGTGGTTAATCTTCATATCGATTCTGTGTCCTTGTGCAGGCCCAGAATCCTAAACCTCTGCTCAAGTCAGTAGACGTTGAATATCAAGACAATATATAGTCTGCACATGCACTATCCTAGAGTTCTGAAATCTAGAAGAAGATCTGAGTACTGAATTGACGTGTGTTACAGTTATCCTTCATATCTGATTCTGGACAATGAAGTATAAAGAGAACTTAATTCTGCATGCCCCAGTTCGGTTTCCTGTAGATGTACTGTGAATAACAAATAAATAAATTATATATATATATTGGTACTGATAAAGAAATGGAACTAGAAATAGTTCCCTTTTAAAATATACACATTATAGGGTGTTAGTTTTTCCATTATAGTATACCTGTTTATAGCCCTTACTGTTGTATAATGCCAGAAGAAAATGTGAAAGAGCCTGAGCAAGTTATCCAGAATGCTGCCAGGTGGCACTCTAGGACTTCCTACTCTTGTTGCTGGACTGTAGCAATGTCATATCTTTTTTTTTTTTTTTTTTTAATTTTTTTTTTAAAAGGTGAAACCTGTATTGTACTTTCCAGAAAATTTCCACATAGTATAAAGTCTTTTTTCATGTCGTTTCTAATGTGTTAATATGCATTTATTACAGGTGAACACATACTTTTTTCTTATGTGTTATATTAAATGTTGGAGAAGCTGTCAATTAGATTAATGGTTCATGCACACGCGGGGCTTTAACAGTCATTTTATATGCCTAGCATAATTTCCCAGCTCTTCCCTGCAACCGGGGCCTCACATTCTGCATACAGTTTGCCATACAAGTGAATAGCTGTATACAGCCATGCTCCTGTCCATGCCAATGCTTCCTTGCATCAGTGTTTACCTATGCATGTGTTTTCAACGCAAACACAATACATATGACACACATGCTTGTGTAAACGCCAAGCGTGTGTGGCTCCTGTGCGTGGGAAAGTGCCAATAAATTAGGCTAAGCATACATTTTTTTTTTTTATAAAGCTTAAAGGCGTTGTAAAGGCAGAAGGATTCTTCTGTGTGTAGCAGCCTCCGCAGCACCCCCTAATTACTTACCTGAGCCCCATCTCTCTCCAGCAATGTCCACAAGTGTCTTAGCCGTCCAAGACTCTCTTCCCGATAGGCTGAGACACAGCAGTGGCGCCATTGGCTCCCGTAGCTGTCAATCAAAGTCAGTTAGCCAATCAGGGGAAAGAGGGGGCCGGGCCGGGGCTCCTTGTCTGAATAGACACACGGAGCTGTGACTTGGCTCCAGTGCCCCCATAGCAAGCTGCTGGCTGTGGGGGCACTTGACTGGAGGGAGGGGCCAGGAGCAGCGAAGAGTGACCCGAGAAGAAGAGGAAGATCTGGGCTGCTCTGTGCAAAACCAACTGCACAGAGGAGGTAAGTATAACATGTTTATTATTTTTTTTTTTAAAAACTACACTTTACAATCACTTTAACCACATGCCGACCGGGCCATAGCCGAAAGACGGCCACAGCGCGGTCGGCTTATCCTGGGAGGGCGTCCATGGACGTCCTCCCAGAATACTGCTCTCGCGCGCCCCCTGGGGCGCGCATCCGAGAACTTCCGTGACCACCGGGTCCAGAGGACCCGGCGCATCACGGATCACGGTGAACGGCCGCTAATCGCGGCCGTTTACCATGTGATCGCTCCGTCAAATGATGGAGCGATCACATGTAAACAAACCGGCGTCATGTCATGACGCTGGTTCCTCCCTCCCCTCTGTGTGCCGATCGCTACTGAGGGGGAGGGGCGGGGGAGGGATTGGATGGTAGCAGCATTGTGGGCTGTATCTGTAGTGCCCACAACGCTGCTCTGTGACAAATACAGTCACATCCATCCATCCATCCCACCATGATCAGCCATCCCTCCATACTATAATACCCCACAATACTCTGCACTACTCTGCAACACCCCACAATACTCTGCACTACTCTGCAACACCCCACAATACTCTGCAATACCCCACAATGCTCTGCAATACTCTGCAATACCCCACAATGCTCTGCAATACTCTGCAATACCCCACAATGCTCTGCAATACTCTGCAACACCCCACAATACTCTGCACTACTCTGCAACACCCCACAATACTCTGCACTACTCTGCAACACCCCACAATACTCTGCAATACCCCACAATGCTCTGCAATACCCCACAATGCTCTGCAATACTCTGCACTACTCCGCAACACCCCACAATACTCTGCAATACCCCGCAATACCCCACAATACTCTGCAATACCCCACAATACTCTGCAATACCCCACAATGCTCTGCAATACTCTGCACTACTCCACAATACCCCGCAATACCCCACAATACTCTGCAATACCCCACAATACTCTGCAATACCCCACAATACTCTGCAATACCCCACAATACTCTGCAATACCCCACAATGCTCTGCAATACTCTGCACTACTCCGCAATACCCCACAATACTCTGCAATACCCCACAATACTCTGCAACACCCCACAATACTCTGCAACACCCCACAATACTCTGCAATACCCCGCAATACCCCACAATACTCTGCAATACCCCACAATACTCTGCAATACCCCACAATACTCTGCAATACTCTGCAATACCCCACAATACTCTGCAATACCCCACAATGCTCTGCAATACTCTGCACTACTCCGCAACACCCCACAATACTCTGCAATACCCCACAATACTCTGCAATACCCCACAATGCTCTGCAATACTCTGCAATACCCCACAATACTCTGCAATACCCCACAATGCTCTGCAATACTCTGCACTACTCCGCAACACCCCACAATACTCTGCAATACCCCACAATACTCTGCAATACCCCACAATGCTCTGCAATACTCTGCAATACCCCACAATACTCTGCAATACCCCACAATGCTCTGCAATACTCTGCACTACTCCGCAATACCCCGCAATAGCCCACAATACTCTGCAATAGCCCACAATACTCTGCAATACCCCACAATACTCTGCACTACTCCGCAATACTTTGCACTACTCCGCAACACCCCGCAATACTCTGCAATACTCTGTACTACTCCACAACACCCTGCAATACTCTGCAACACCCCGCAATAACAGTTTTTTTTCCCAAAAAAAAGCGTTCAAAAAATTGCTGCGCAAATACCGTGCAAGATAAAAAGTTGCAACAACCGCCATTGTATTCTCTAGGATCTTTGCAAAAAAAACATATATAATGTTTTGGGGTTCTATGTAATTTTCTAGCAAATAAATGATGATTTTTACATGTAGGAGAGAAATGTCAGAATTGGCCTGGGCACTCCAGAACGCCTGGAGGTGCTCCGCGCATGTTGGGCCTCTGTATGTGGCCACGCTGTGTAAAAGTCTCACACATGTGGTATCGCCGTACTCGGGAGTAATAGCAGAATGTGTTTTGGGGTGTAATTTGTGGTATGCATATGCTGTGTGTGAGAAATAACCTGCTAATATGACATTTTTGTGGAAAAAAAAAAATAAAAAAAAAAATCTTGATTTTGCAAAAAATCGTGGGAAAAAATGACAACTTCAAAAAACTCACCATGCCCCTTACTAAATACCTTGGAATGTCTTCTTTCCAAAAAGGGGTCATTTGGGGGGTATTTGTACTTTTGTGGCATGTTAAGGTCTCAAGAATATAGATAGGCCGTCAGTAATTCAGGTATGATCAATTTTCAGATATTGGCACCATAGCTTTTGGACTCTATAACTTTCACAAAGACCAAATAATTTACACCGATTTGTACTTATTTTTACCAAAGATATGTAGCAGTATAAATTGTGGCCAAAATTTACAAAGAAAAATTACTAAATTTGCTAAATTTTATAACAGAAACAAAAAAAATTTAATTTTTTTACCGAATTTTCAGTCTTTTTTCTTTTATAGCGCAAAAAATAAAAGACCCAACGGTGATTAAATACCACCAAAAGAAAGCTCTATTTGTGTGAAAAAAAAGGACAAAAATTTCATATGGGTACAGTGTTGCATGACTGAGTAATTGTCATTCAAAATGTGAGAGCATCGAAAGCTGAAAATTGGTCTGGTTAGGAAGGGGGTTTAAGTGCCCAGTTGTCAAGTGGTTAATGTGCACAAACCCTAAAAGGTTCCATGATACGTTTTGTGGTAAACCTGCACATAAACTTGTAATAAGTGCATTTATGTGTATAATTTTGATGAGCCTATTTAAAGGAAGCCTGTCATAGGAGGCATATGTAGGTTGCCACAGTCAGGCTATCGTGCTAATGTTAAGGCCCCATTCACACTGGGGCGGGGGCGGCGTCAGCAGTAAAATGGCGCTATATTTAGCGCCGCTTTACTGTCATTTTAGCGCCGCTATTCAGCCGCTAGCGGTGCAGTTTTAACCCCCGCTAGCGGCCGAAAAAGGGTTAAAACCGCCCACAAAGCGCCGCTGCAGCAGCGCTGTGCTGGCAGTATAGCCGCGCTGCCCCATTGATTTCAATTTGAAGGAGCGGTGTACACACCACCCCTTCACCGCTCCAAAGATGCTGCTAGCAGGACTTTTTTTCAGCATCCTGCCAGCATATCGCTCCAGTGTGAAAGCCCCGAGGGCACATTGGAGAGCCTGCAGCGGCTGTTTCAGGGCACTTTGCAGGCGCTATTTTTAGCGCTGTAGCACCTGCAAAGCACCCCACTGTGAAAGGTGTCTTAAAGTGGAACTAAATTGACTAACAAAAAACTGTGAACAGGCAGCTGTTTATTGCAGCTTTTATTGTGTTTTCTGCAATAACAAACACTTACCTGTCTGAATACACACCAGCTGTGCTGGAATGAGAGATTCCCATGCGCATATGCGAGATGACGTCATCCCTCGATTGTCCAATAGAGCCAGCCATAAACCCAGCACCCAGAAGTAGCAGGGTAGAAGATGACAGCAGACAGTGAGGGATTAACTGCTTCATCGTTGGAATGGAGGTAAGTATTTCTGTGGGTTTAGTTCCACTTTAAACTTTAATACTGCGAAGCTGCTATTTTTATTTTCCCCTTTCTCTGAACATTTGTCTTTAGATGTAAAGCAGCCTTTTTTTAACCAGGGTGCCTTCAGGTGTCTTCAGGGCAGGGGTGCCCTGGCAAAATGCCTAAAAACTGCCCCAAAAATTGTAAACAAGCCAGCAGGTGGATCCAGCCTTCCTATTAGTTACATAAAGCCACAGGTTTTCATTGTGCACCATTATGACTTTGGTCCGCTGATCCGCCCCATATGGTTATATTATTGAACTTTATTAGAAAAGACACACACCTGTCTATATAAGACCTTACAGCTCACAGTGCATGTCAGAGCAAATGAGAATCATGAGGTCAAAGCAACTGCCTGAAGAGTTCAGAGGCAGAATTGTGGCAAGGCACAGATCAGGCCAAGGTTACAACAAAATTTCTGCTGCACTTAAGGTTCCTAAGAGCACAGTGGCCTCCATAATCCTTAAATGGAAGACGTTTGGGACGACCAGAACCCTTCCTAAAGCTGACCGTCTGGCCAAACTGAGCTATCGGGGGAGAAGAGCCTTGGTGGGAGAGATAAAGAAGAACCCAAAAATCACTGTGGCTGAGCTCCAGAGATGCAGTCAGGAGATGGGAGAAAGTTGTAGAAAGTCAACCATCACTGCAGCCCTCCACCAGTCGGGGCTTTATGGCAGAGTGGCCCGATGGAAGCCTCTCCTCAGTGCAAGACACATGAAAGCCTGCATGGAGTTTGCTAAAAAAAAACACCTGAAGGACTCCAAGATGGTGAGAAATAAGATTCTCTGGTCTGATGAGACCAAGATAGAACTTTTTGGCCTTACTTCTAAGCGGTATGTGTGGAGAAAACCAGGCACTGCTCATCACCTGTCCAATACAGTCCCAACAGTGAAGCATGGTGGTGGCAGCATCATGCTGTGGGGGTGTTTTTCAGCTGCAGGGACAGGATGACTGGTTTCAATCGAGGGAAAGATGAATGCGGCCAAGTACAGGGATATCTTGGACGAAAACCTTCTCCAGAGTGCTCAGGACCTCCGACTGGGCTGAAGGTTTACCTTCCAACAAGACATTGACCCTAAGCACACAGCTAAAGTAACAAAGGAGTGGCATCACAACAACTCTGTGACTGTTCTTGAATGGCCCAGCCAGAGCCCTGACTTAAACCCAATTGAGCATCTCTAGAGAGACCTAAAAATGGCTGTCCACCAACATTTACCATCCAACCTGACAGAACTGGAGAGGATCTGCAAGGAGGAATGGCAGAGGATCCCCAAATCCAGGTGTGAAAAACTTGTTGCATCTTTCCCAAAAAGACTCATGGCTGTATTAGATCAAAAGGGTGCTTCTACTAAATACTGAGCAAAGGGTCTGAATACTTAGGACCATGTGATATTTCAGTTTTTCCTTTTTTAATAAATCTGCAAAAATGTCAACAATTCTGTGTTTTTCTGTCAATATGGGGTGCTGTGTGTACATTCATGAGGAAAAAAATGAACTTAAATGGTTTTAGCAAATGGCTGCAATATAACAAAGAGTGAAAAATTTAAGGGGGTCTGAATACTTTCTATCCCCACTGTATGTCAGACAATCAGCATCATGGTTGAAAGGCTTTAGCAAACAGAAAAAAAAAGAAAAATAAATAGCAGTTGCAACTTCACTATGCTACAGTCTTGTATATATTGATTTTGTGTTACAGAATCTCCAATATCAGAATTTGTTACTACCTAACCAGAGATTGTAAAATAATTTTATCCTACTTTCCTTAATCCAAAGAACAAAGGTCAACCATTGACAAGATATTGTAGCTTTCTGTTTGCAATGCTAGTCCTGATAGTTCCAGGAGATATAGTAAATGATTTATGAGACAGTTTTTTATTTTACAGTTCACCTTCACACTTTTCTTTCTTAAGCCCCATACACACTTTCAGATTTTCTGCTGATTTTTGTCTTCAGATTTACCAAAACCATATAATATGAGGTCAAACCTTAAGCGTTTCAATTTGTATGCAATCAGGCAGGCCCTTGCACTACATGGTTTTGGTAAATCTGAAGACAAAAATCAGCAGAAAATCTAATAATGTGTATAGGGCTTTAGATTTAATTTTTTTTTTCACAATGAACCTGTCACTAGAAGCTGCTAATATAAGTGAACTTTATGTGCTATCCAAAATGGGGAAAAAAAAAGTCTTAGGCCTCATGTACACTGCTGCTGATAAACGGACGTTTAGGAGCAGTTGGGCATTTTTTTTCAACTGCTCCTGAACTCTCCTCTATGTTATCGTATCAGTACATGTACACAGGGTCGTTTACAGTCATTTCTAGGCAGTTGAATTTAGAGGTCTTTTTGGAAAGCAAACAAATGAGACGCTGAGTTTAGAGGCATTTCAAGCGCCAAACGCTTCTAAACGCAGTAACTCGCGTTCAGTTGCGTTTCGTTTACAGGCGTTTTTCATTTTTGGCTATTTTGAAAAAAAAAATGTTTTTTTTTTATTTTCTAAACGCAAACGCAGCAAAAAGCCGCTAAACCCCGCATGTAAACGCGGCAAAACGGACGTTTTAAACGTGTGTTACTATCTGTCAAGTTGAATCGTTCAGGAAAGGTTATAAAAATGTTCCGTGTACATTAATGCCGCGTACACACGGTCGGAATTTCCGACAACAAATGTTTGATGTGAGCTTGTTGTCGGAAATTCTGACCATGTGTAGGCTCCATCGGACATTTGTTGTCGGAATTTCCGACAACAAAAATGTGAGAGCTGGATCTCAAATTTTCCGACAACAAAATCCGTTGTTGTAAATTCCGATCGTGTGTACACAATTCTGACGCACAAAATTCCACGCATGCTCGGAATCAAGTAGAAGAGCCGCACTGGCTATTGAACTTCATTTTTCAATAGCCAGTATGTATGTATGTGTTGTACATCACCACGTTCTTGGCGATCGGAATTTCCGACAACATTTTTGCGACCGTGTGTATGTAAGACAAGTTTGAGCCAACATCCGTCGGAAATAAATCCATGGATTTTGTCGTCAGAATGTCCGATCGTCTGTATGCAGCATTAGCCTTACCTTTTACATACATAAAGTGTGTCTAATTAAAAAACAAAAATTTTATATATTGCAGCTTGTCAGTTTTTACAGATAGTGTCTTCATTAGTTGTTTTTTTCCCCCCAGGATTTCTATAGTTAGTTTTACTTGGAAATGCTGTAAATAACACTTCCTATCCCTTCATGTCTATGCTCATGTGTCTATAGTATCTATCAAAAGACCCATGGTTGTCACAGAGGCTGGACGTCAATGCTTGCCTTTGTTTGTCTCCATTACATGATGGGTTGATGGGACTAGTATTTCACAAAAGATTGCTTATGCTCACAGGAAGTGAAAAAGATACCACATTTTTGGCAAGGTCAACAGATATTGGCTGTACTTGCTAAAATGTTCTAAGTATGAAAAACGGAAAACCAGTGCAACCACAACATCTAAAGGATGGCAAGTTGCTATGCATACATTTTTGTTTTTGGGCTTACATACATTTTTCCAGTGGTCCCTCAGGTATGAGATATGCACACTTACATTCGTCTATGCTGGACCAATGTAAGTATGCAATAAAGATACCTGAAGTTCAGCTTTAAGTAGGACTGCAGAACATCCTCATCTTCATGGGCAGTGACCACAGCCAACTGGTATTAGGTGAAATGTTTGCTGGAAAAATAAGCCAATGATAGAGGTATCTGATAATTTCTCCCCATCCTTCATCAATAACATAAGCAAGCATAATTAAGTAAGTCATACAGTATGGGCAAGTATATAGATCTAAATGTATAGGTTAATCGCTGCATATTGGACTGTCCTTCTAGTTTCTATGGTTAGCCTTAAAGTGGTTGTAAACCCTTACAGACCACTTTCACCTACAGGTAAGCCCAGATTAAGTCTTACTTGTAGGTGCTTGAAATATCTCCTAAACCTACACGGTTTAGGAGATATTTACTATTTCCCCATACAATGAGTTCTTCTCATTGTATGGGGAACGCTGTGCCGTTTCAAGCTGGGTTCATGCTGTGACTGGCGGCTCCCAAACGCATGCGCGGGAGTGACATCACGCGACTCCGGCCAGTCACAGAGCCGGAGTTTGCAGCCCCGGAAGGAAGGGGTGAAGTGCCAGTGAGGAAATCGGGGACATCGAAGGCTCCTGTGTCAGGTAAGTCACAAATAATGGGCTACTATGCGATGCATAGTAGCCCATTATGCTTTACCTTTGCAGGGAAACAAAGAGGAAGTAAAACCCATCAGGGTTTACTTCCTCTTAAAGCCGGGTACACACGGGCCGAATGTCGGGAGACAACAGCCGGTTAAAAAGAAAATGTCTGACATTCGGCCCGTGTGTATGTCGGTCTGTCAGATGTGCATGCTGGAAAACCAGTAGCCGACCGACTCCCGATCAGCGATCTCAGCCAATGGCAGAAAGCACTGCTTGGAGTGTTCTGGCGGGGAGGCCGCCCCCCTGTCAGAACACAACAGTTTAGTAGGGAAGATCGCTTGAACTAATGGTTAGCACAGCGGCTCCGACCGGAGCTGTCAGTTAGTGTGTACCAGGCTTTATCCTCTAGGCTGTCCTATATCTTATCTATAGATATGTATACCCTTACTACTTCTTTGTAGACCTGAATCTCTTTTCTTTCTTTATGGAGAACTGAGCATTGATTGCACACATATTGATCCCCAGGCACTGGAAATCATCCACTCCTATTACAATCAGGGAGCGGGTGTCAGAGCTAAACAAAATGATGAGCCTGAAAGAGTCAATTGCTTGACTCCATGACAGCCATGCAAAGTTTTTGGCGCTATGGTACACCTGGATGGAATTTTCGTCCTCCCCTAAATTGCAACCCTTCTTGTAATTGCAGTTGGAACCTACATATACTGTAGATGAGCTGTTCGATCTGCTAGCTGGGTGACCATCCTCTTCTTATTGCTTTTTTTTCCTTCACTTCCTCAATTTAATTTTCCATTTTTTTTTTTTCTCTGATCTTTCTTTCTATGCAGTGTGCACCCAGAACCCTAATTGATTATCACTTCACTCACAGTGTTCTGCAGAATGCAGGAATCATGGAGCAATTTAGGAATTCAATTAGTATATGGTTTTTTGAAAAGGCATATTGCAAATCTATAGCACACATCTTTCCAGGATCTCCGACTAGTTTGAACTTTTTTGCACTGCTGCTCTGAAATGTGGCAACCAAGCATTATAAGAATGGCCATTGAACATGTCATGAAGAAATGATTGCAATGTGAACTGTTTTTGCAAATCGGTAAGCACACTGTGATTCTGCCACTTTGGGATTGATTTACTAAAACTAAAGAGTGCAAAATCTGGTACAGCTGTGCATGGTACCCAGTCAGCTTTTAGCTGCAGCTTGTCCAAATAAGCTTTGACAAAAAAAAAAAGAAAACTGGAAGCTGATTGGTTTCTATGCAGAGCTGCACCAGATTTTGCACTCTCCAATTTTAGTAAATCAAGCCCTTTATGTTTGAAATTTTAATAAACATTATTCTTTAAAAAAAAAGCACTGCTACCTTAGAAATTCTTCAGCCGAGACAAAGTTCCAAGCAATTCATTTCTAAAGTTATGCAAACACTGTTAACATTTTTATGTTACTTTATAGCTGGTAAAGCAATCATGGTACGACTACTATATAATATATGTTTGAAGACTGATTCTGGTATGTTAGAGGTATGTTAGAGGTTGTGCAGTTGTTAATTCCCTTCTGTTTTACATGCACTACTTTACAAGACTGTGATTTTAAATTTCAGATCAGTGTACATGTACAATAAATTCAGAAAAGAACCTTAGAATCCCAGTTGCTTTTTGAGGACATTGCAAAGGTAAGATGCCCTACCTTTGCAATGAGATGGGCTCATGAAGAGCTTGTTCCAAATGTACTGATCAGCGCAAATATGGGGAAAAGGATGTTTTGCTGCTCTAATCGTGTGCATTGCAGGGTTTAATAATGGCTAGCTCTCGACAAAGACGATACCAAGCCTTGGTTTATCAGAACTGACTGAGTAGAGATGACCATCTACTAGTCCCAAGTCCTTATGGTTAGCCCCCACTACAGTAGCAAGTCCTCTGTTGTAGACACATTCTACCGAGGTTTACTGCTTACTCCACTGCCAATATTATCATTTTGGGAGACTTTAATATGAACCCTGACCCTGGAAAAAAAACAAGTTTTTCTCCAATGGTGCCAGTTTGAGGCCTGGGCGAAGGAGTATCATCCTACGGCGTTGGAAAGTTCCTGCGACCAGAGCATATACATGCCCTTCTGCATCTCATCTTTCTTTCTCCCATATTGATTTGGTATACATGGGGCCCCATTCACCCTAAGGTCCAAAGAATTTCTATACTCTCGTGATGTATTTCAAGTTTTACACAACTTTCTTTGAAAGTGGCCCCAGCAGATAGACTTTTGAGACTCTCTAGGTCAGATGAGCGGGTGAACCAGGACAAAGAAAAGCTATGCATGACTTTTGGAGCCTTAATGGTAATTAAACTCCTCCAGCTATCTTATGGGATGCCTTTAAAACATATACCAAAGATCAATATCAAATTCTCATAGGTAAGGCTAGATGTGCTGTATAGGCTGACTTAGAATGGGCCGAAAGTTTGGCAGCTTCTCTTGAAGTATCATATGCACAGTCGCAAAACCTGTACATTTATACTTGTCTACAATCTGTGCAAAAAGAGGGTTTATGCCTCCGTACTGCGGCTACTAAAAAACATATTCTTTATCAGAATCGGGGGAGTGGAATGGTAAGTTGTTGGTGTGGCTAGCTAGAGAACAGTGACTCTCAGCAAGTGTTCTTTAAATAACAGACATGGATGGGATATCCATGGGGAGTCCCTCCTTACATCAGGCGTCCCCAGCGGAGTCCCTCCTTACATCAGGCGTCCCCAGCGGAGTCCCTCCTTACATCAGGCGTCCCCAGCGGAGTCCCTCCTTACATCAGGCGTCCCCAGCGGAGTCCCTCCTTACATCAGGCGTCCCCAGCGGAGTCCCTCCTTACATCAGGCGTCCCCAGCGGAGTCCCTCCTTACATCAGGCGTCCCCAGCGGAGTCCCTCCTTACATCAGGCGTCCCCAGCGGAGTCCCTCCTTACATCAGGCGTCCCCAGCGGAGTCCCTCCTTACATCAGGCGTCCCCAGCGGAGTCCCTCCTTACATCAGGCGTCCCCAGCGGAGTCCCTCCTTACATCAGGCGTCCCCAGCGGAGTCCCTCCTTACATCAGGCGTCCCCAGCAGAGGATGGTGAGCGATGAGCATCCGCATCCACCCCTGATGAGCGAGCAATGATCTTGCGAAACGTGTGTCGGGTTTTCTGATGCGTGCATCTGTATATACTGCATTTTATATAACGTTTGTATCAACTTTAATTATTCTCTTCATTATGTGCAAATCCATTGGCTGAGCTAATATGCTATATTATCCATGTATGTACATTAATTTTAATAAACATTTATGCTGCTATTACTCTTGTTACTCAGTGGCTAATTGTGACCACCTCATTTAAAGTCCCAGGGCGACTCTCTCTTTTTTTCCCTTAGGGGTGTACTCACTTTTGTTGCCAGCGGTTTAGACATTAATGGCTGAGTGTTGAGTTATTTTGGAGGGGACAGAGGATTTACACTGTTATACAAGCTGTCACATGAAAAAATATAATAAAATATTTACAAAAATGAGAGGGGTCTACTCTCTTTTGTGAGATACTGTATATAGTATATACATTTGTGCTCATAAGTTTACATACCCTGGCAGAATTTATGATTTCTTGGCCATTTTTCAGAGAATATGAATGATAACACAAAACTTCTCATTCACTCATGGTTAGTGTTTGGCTGAAGCCATTTATTCTCAATCAACTGTGTTTAATATTTTTAAATCATAATGACAACAGAAACTACCCAAATGACCCTGATCAAAAGTTTACATACCCCAGTTCATAATACTGTGCCCTTTAACATCAATGACAGCTTGAAGTCTTTTGTAGACATGTGCACACTGAAATATTTTGTTTTGGAATTTCGTTTTCATCCGAAAATTAATTTATTTAGTTACTCCCGAAATTCGTTTTTATTTATTTTGTTTCTTTAAAAAATGCATTCGTCCAAAAATCCAAAACAATTAAGGTCGAATCTGTCATTGAAGGCTTTTGGTGTCTGTCGAATTGTTCTAAGAAGATTCGGCGGAGCAGCTAAACTGTACGATGCCGCATTCGTACATTTCCGGTCGAATGTTCCACCTACAAGTTATAGTAGAATTCTAATGTTGTATGACACTAGTAATAATTATATTTATTAATTATTATTACTAGTCAACCCACATTAGAATTGTTCTATAGCCTATTGGGCGGAGCATTTGACCATAAATGTCCACTCGCAGCGACTGCTTCGTCGAATCTTCCTTTCGAGACTTTTCTCTCTATGTCGAATAATCTTGGACTAATAGAGTTAGGTTAGGCACATTCAACCTTTTTTGCTATTGTCTCTATAATGTCAGATCTTTTCTCTCTATGTAGAATAATCTTGGACTAATAGAGATAAGGTTAGGCACATTCGACCACAGGTTTGATGGACACAGATCGCAATTGTCAGCGTCATGTCGAATCTCCTATCAATATCGAACTGTTGTCGCAACGAAAACGAAAATAAAGCATTTGTTTATGTCGGATCTTTCGGGTTTTCAGATTCTGCACATTTGTTATCGTTTGTTAAAACGATAACGAAAACACCCAATTCGGACGAAAATGCATTTGAACGAAAACAAATGCACATGTCTAGTCTTTTGTGGTATTTGTGGATGAGGCGCTTTATCTTCTCAGATGGTAAAGCTGCCCATTCCTCCTAGCAAAAAGCCTCCAGTTCCTGTAAAATCTTGGGCTGTCTTGCATGAACTGCACGTTTGAGATCTCCCCAGAGTGGCTCAATGATATTGAGGTCAGGAGACTGAGATGGCCACTCCAGAACCTTCACTTTATTCTGCTGTAGCCAATGACAGGTCAACTTAGCCTTGTGTTTTGGATCATTGTCATGTTGGAATGTCCAAGTACGTCCCATGTGCAGCTTCCTGGCTGATGAATGCAAATGTTCCTTCAGTATTTTTTGATAACATACTGCATTCATCTTGCCATCAATTTTGACCAAATTTTGTGTGCCTTTGTAGCTCACACATCCCCAAAACATCAGCGATCCATCTTTGTGTTTCACAGTAGGAATGGTGTACCTGTCATCATAGGCCATGTTGACTCCTCTACAAATATAGTGTTTATGGTTGTGGCCAAAAAGCTCAATTTTGGTCTTATCACTCCAATTGACTTTGTGCCAGAAGGTTTGAGGCTTGTCTCTGCGCTGTTTGGCGTATTGTAAGCGGGATACTTTGTGGCATTTGCGTAGTAATGGCTTTCTTCTGGCAACTTGACCGTGCAGCCCATCTTTCTTCAAGTACCTCCTTATTGTGCATTTTGAAACAGCCACACCACATGTTTTCAGAGAGTCCTATATTTCACCTGAAGTGATTTGTGGGTTTTTCTTTGCACCCCGAACAATTTTCCTGGCAGGTGTTCCTGAAATTTTAGTTGGTCTACCTGATCGTGGTTTGGTTTCAACAGAACCCGTCATTTTCCACTTCTTTATTAGAGTTTGAACACTGCTAATTGGCATTCTCAATTCCTTTGAATATCTTTTTACATCCCTTTCCTGTTTTATACAGTTCAACTACCTTTTCCCGCAGATCCTTTGACGATTCTTTTGCTTTCCCCATGACTCAGAATCCAGAAACGTCAGTGCAGCACTGGATGAAAGATGCAAGGGACTTTTCAGGAGTCCAGAAACTCATTAACCTTTTATACACACACACTAATTACAAGCAAACAGATCACAGGTGAGGATGGTTACCTTTTTAATAGCCATTCAAACCCCTTTGTGTCAACTTGTGTGCATGTTATCAGTCCAAAATCACCAGGCTATGTAAACTTTTGATCAGGGTTATTTGGGTAGTTTCTGTTGTCATTATGAGTTAAAAAGAGTAAACACAGTTGATTGACAATAAATGGCTTCAGCTAAATACTAACCATGAGGGAAAGAAATGTTTTTGTGTTATCACAAGAAATCATAAAAGGTGAATGTTTGGGGGGGGGGGGCTGACGTGTCTATATATATATATATATATATATATATATATATATATATAATTTGTGTGTATGTGTGTGTGTGTGTGTGTGTTGCAATGAATCCACCATTTTATTCTTGTATAAATGAAGGGTATTTGTTTTGAGATATTTATCATGATTAGAATGAGTCTAGATATACTGTTGCTGTTTGTTATTTTGAGTCCTCAGTCCTGACCAAAACAGCTGCGACTGTGGTGCCCTCTGATTGACCAGGGCAGGCAATACCTTCTCACAGGACTAATGGATCTCGAGATTCAATTATCCCAATGTTAAGTACCTAAGCTGGCTTGGACCTCCAGCCAAGTTTCTTCAGCTATAGTCACCAGTGGTGACAGGCAAAAGTTCTATGATTTAACTCTAAAATCACCTTAGTGTTTTCTGAAATAAATTGGCACTTTGTGCAAGGCCTATTTTATATGGGGGCCCCCCTTGGACTTATCGACCTATGAAAGTGCAGCATAAACATTTAAAAAAAAACACCTCTAGGGGCAAAAGAGACCTCTCCTTCAGCTTCCATGCTGCAGTGGGTGATGCCTTCTTTCTGCTGTCAAGATTCTGGAGAATGGTGAACACTCTAAATTTTGCGAGAAGACTTTGCACACAGAAGCTGGGAAAGTCTTCTCTGCTATGTTTGGGAGTACTCTACATTTTGCAGATCTCTCCCGAAGGGTGAGATCATCATCCTTGCGTAGGCGCTGTGGGCTTTTATTTTATTTTTTTACAGAATGTGACACGTTTTGTGAGTGGAAGAGGATCCTGTCATTCATCCATCCCTCCTTCATTCGCAGAAGGTATTGCATTCTGTAAAAACAATGCAAGGAGTTTCTGTAATGGAGGACGAAGTAGGAAGGGGATGGCGAGCGTTGAGAGACTTCCACAGCCGTTGCTCTTAAGCCATATAACGCCGGATGTTTACAGCTGAAAAGAGGATCCGACATCAGTGAAGGGTGGATTCCTACAATAGGACATAGGACGTGTTTTTTTAGAGGTTATGTCTCTGGTGCAGTATAGCAAAAAAAAATGGCTAAACCTCAGCTTTAATAAAACAATATTGTACTATAAACTAAAAGAAATTGCTAGATAGTTTCAGAAATAGTCGTGCTTAAAAGGCATTCACGGCTGATTTGTGGAACAATGAGCTTGCAAAGTGGCATTATTTTTAATTTGCATGGTTCTTTAACATAGGCCTACTTATTTTCTCCATAATCCAATTCATGTGACATAGTAATCCCACGTAATTACTAATAATACATTGTAGGCCATAAAAACACGTTTGAACTTCTCGAAAGAGTCTGCCTTTATTTTTCTTTTCTGTGGTATGTCATTTGTTTTTACAGAGCTTATGTGCGTTTAACATTCTACTAGAGGCAATTTAATTAAAATGATAAAAAGTTAAATATATTGTTTTGACTTTTGAAGCTCAGTGAGTTTTTTTTTTCTTTTATTCATGTCTATGGCTGCTCGTTGTTCATAATTTCCAGGGACAGACCTTGGGTGTAAAAATTTGTCCATGACATTTTTTTTCTGGTATTCTGAGCAAGTTTGGGTTCAGCAGCACTTTATTTCTGCTGCTGGGGTATGTTTCCTAACAGAGCCAATGAATGTATTGGAAGATTGAGTCTCTGTCTAATGGCCCCTACACCTGATCCAAAAATTGTACGGTTCATAAAGACGTGGATGAGTGAGTTTAGGGTGGACTGGCTTGCACAGATCCCTGACCTCAACCCAATAGAACACATTTGGGATGAATTAGAATGGAAACTGCGACCTTACAAATGCACTTCTGGAGGAATGGTCAAACATTCCCATAGACACACACCTAAACCTTGTAGACAGCCTTCCCAGAGTTGAAGCTGTTATAGCTGCAAAGGGTGGGCCAACTCAACATTGAACCCGATGGACTAAGACTGGGGTGCCATTAAATTTGATGTGTGTGTAAAGGCAGGCGTCACAATACTTTTGGTAATATAGTGTATCTATGTGACCTCCTTCTGCTGTATTTTGTTTGGCTATGGTGGCCAACTTACTGTAAAAGTTGTGCATACGTGGTTGAAGGACAATGTAAAAAAAATAAAAAATTTCATAGCTGTTTGTCCATTGAAACTGCATGTAAATTTGTTCTGTGTGAATGGGGCACTTTTGAATGTTCTCAGGCTATATTTTCTGCCTATCCAATGTGCAGATGCAGAAATACTGCATTATGGCCACTGGACAGAGCTGTGCAGCATAATTATTTCCTATGATAATCATTGCCATCTAGGGGTTGTAATGCAGTATTTTCTCCATTTACACATTCTCAATCTGCAGAGAATATAGTCTGCGAACATTCCATTTTGCAGTATTCACACAGAAAAAATTTACATGCAGTTCCTATTGATGAACCGCAATATGTTTTTTTTCTAACTACACCCCATAGTGCCACCAATACAGTTTATTAATGCCACGGCTACAGTATAGGGCCCTGATGAACTGCAGTTCCTGACCAGTGCTTCACTATTCCTCAGAGGTGACCTTTACACTGTTTTTATTAACCAGCAGTGGCTGGATTACAAAGCACGCCTCCCTTAAAAAAAGTTTGCATAACCTATCAGACATCATGAAATTTTGTCATTGACATTAAAAAATATGACTGATCATGCCAAAAAACGGTCTTTTATTTAATCACTTGCTGCTCGGCCACCGTCAAATGATGAAGGGGTGGTGCGGCTCTTGTTCTGGGACGATGTCATATGACGTTGTTCCAGAACGACCGCTCGCAGCGATCACGGCTGCGCCGTGTTGCTAGGGCACAGCGTGCCCCCGATGTCTGTAAAGAGCCGCGACTCTTTAGCCATACGATCGGCTGTGTCCAATCACAGCCGGTCACATGTAAACACGAAGTTGGTGGTAATCGGCGCTCCTCGCCTCACACTGACAGAGTGTGTGGCGAGGAGAACCAGTCAGCAGCATCTTCTCGCAGGGGACATCTACACATGTAATCAGGGCACTGATCATTAATGTCCTGATTACACTATGGCGCCACCAGTGCCAGCAATCAGTGCCCACCAGTGCCAGCAATCAGTGTCTATTAGTGATGCCAGTCAGTGCTGGCTATAAGTGCCGCCTATCAATGCTCATCGCTGCTGCCCATCAGTGCCACCCATCAATGCCCATCAGTGCCGCCTATCGGTGCCCATAAGTGCGGCATATTAGTGCCTCCACATCAGTGCCCATAAGTGCCACCTCATCAGTGGTCATGAGTGCAGCCTATCACTGCTGCCTCATCAGCGCACATCAAAAAAAAAAAAATTACTTATTTTCAAAATTTACTGACAGAAATTAAGAAAAATATTTTTTTTTTTTGTAAAAAATAAAAAACCCAGCAGTGATTAAATACCACCAAAAAAAGCTCTATTTGTGTGAATAAAATTATAAAAATTTCACATGGTTACAGTGTAGCATGACCGCGCAATTGTCATTCGAAGTATGACAGCTATTATCAAATAGTTGTATGGCTCTTTTTTTAAAAAACATAATAATAACAGAAATTACCCAAATGGCCCTGATCAAAAGTTTACATACCCTGGAATGTTTGGCCTTGGTACAGACACACAGGGTGACACACACACAGGTTAAAATGGCAGTTAAAGGTTAATTTCCCACATCTGTGGCTTTTTAAATTGCAATTAGTGTCTGTGTATAAATAGTCAATGAGTTTGTTAGCTCTCACCTGGATACAATGAGCAGTCTAGATACTGAGCCATGGGGAGCAGAAAAGAACAGTCAAAAGACCTGCGTAACAGGGTAATGGAACTTTATAAAGATGGAAAAGGATATAAAAAAATATACCAAGCCTTGAATTTGCCAGTCAGTACTGTTTAATCACTTATTAAAAAGGGCAATATTTGGGGATCTATTGATGCCAAGGTCAAGTAGACCAAGAAAGATTGCAGCCACAACTGCCAGAAGATCTGTTTGGGATACAAAGGAAACCCCACAGGTAACCTCAGGAGAAATACAGGCTGCTCTGGGAAAAGACGGTGTGGTTGTTTCAAGGAGTACAATACGACGACACTTGAACAAAAATGAGCTGCCTTGTCGAGTTGCCAGAAAGAAGCCTTTACTGCACCGATGCAACAAAAAAAGCTTGGTTACAATATGCCTGACAATACCTTGACATGCCTACAGTTTTTGGCACACTGGAGTGACGAGGCCAAAAAAGAGCTTTTATTGGGGGCAAGAGAGGGCCCCCCCTCTCGTCGCGTTCCGGTCATCTCCGCCGCTTACTGGAGCTGTCGGTAGCGGCGGAGATGATCACGTCCTTCCCCTGATAGGCATGGAGCCGAGTGAGGGAAAGATGGCCCCCACTTGGCTCCATAACATTGAAGGGCGGAAGCAACGTCACTTCCACCCAATGGTCTTAAAGGGGAATTTTTTTATTGCCTTTTAGTGTAAATGTGAGATCTGAGGTCTTTTTTACCCCAGATCTCACATTTAAGAGGACCTGTCATGCTTTTTTACTATTACAAGGGATGTTTACATTCCTTGTAATAGGAATAAAAGTGACCCAAAAGTTTTTGTTTTTTTTAAAAGGACAGTGTAAAAATAAAAAATAAAAAGTAAAATAAATATAAGAAAAAAATCAAACAAATTGAAAGCACCCCGTCCCACTGAGCTTGTGCGCAGAAGCGAACGCATACGTAAGTCGCGGCCGCACATGAACACAGTATTCAAACTAAACATGTGAGGTATAGCCGCAATCATTAGAGCAAGAGCAAAAAAGTGTCGGGGGAGAAAAACCTGGTCACAGAACCTTTCAAAGTCACTGTGAGCTCTGTTCCTATCAGTGCTGTACTGAGAACACACCATGAGCTGCATTTTAAGAATGACTTGTAAAATATAGGTGCAGTGGGAAGTAACACTGCAGTTATCTGTGGAGAACAGAGTACCCCATACGTTTTAGCAATAAAACCCAGAATCTTAAGCAGCAGACTATGGGGTTGATTCACTAAGACTGGTGCACACAGAATGTGGTGCAGCCCTGCATAGTAACCAATCAGCTTCCAGATTTTATTTATTATTCAGACTGGACTGTGGCTTCAAGTAACCGAGTACCACGACTGCCAAGTGCATGGGCGTGCGCACAGCCCGGGTGTGTCTGGGCTCACCCTAATCACCAGGGTTGCCAACTGTCTGCATCAGTGCCCATCAGTACTGCATATCAGTGCTGCCTATCGGTGCCCATCAGTTCTGCATATCAGTGCCCATCAATTCTGCATATCAGTGCCTCCTCATCAGTGCCTGTCAGTGCTGCCTATCAGTGCCCATCAGTACTGCATATCAGTGCTGCCTATCGGTGCCCATCAGTGCTGCATATCAGTGCCGCCTATCGGTGCCCATAAATTCTGCATATCAGTGCCACCTTATCAATACCCATCAGTGCCTCCTCATCAGTGCCCGTCGGTGATGGAAAAAACAAAATTTTATGACAGAAACTAAGAAAAACTTTTTTTTTCAAAAATATCAGTCTTTTTTTTAGTTTGTTTAGCAAAAAATAAAAACCCCAGAGGTTATCAAATACCACCAAAAGAAAGCTCTATTTGTAGGAAGATAATGATAAAAATTTTGTTTGGGTGCAGTGTTGTATGACCGTGCAATTGTCATTCAAAGTGCAACAGCGCTGAAAGTCGAAAATTGTCCTGGGCAGGAAGGGGTGAAAGTGCCCTGTATTGAAGTGGTTAAAATACATTTATAGCTAAAATGCCACAAATAGTTTAGTTGTTAAAAACACAAGGGACCATTCAGGGGTACATCTAAAAAATATACACATGCTAAGAGGTATCTGAGATACTATGGCCAACACCTGGAAACACTTTCAAAATCACTAAGGGCAGCTTCACACTGCCCCGATGCAGTCCCACTGCGCTTTCCCATAGACTTTCATGATGCCCCACAGTTTTGGTGCGCTTTTTGCACAGCGACAAGCGAGACTTTCCTGTGTGCTGCGCTAAAATGCAGCATGTCTTCATGGCCCATAGAAAACAATTGTATTCTGTCTGTCCGAACAGTGACCTGTGTCCTTCTAGTGCAAAACGTGGGTCACCGCAATTTATGTAAACAGGGCCTAACAGTAACACAGGCAAAAATAAAAATAAGACTTTTTTTTTTTTTTAGTGGAGCAAGAAAAGAATATAACCCCTGTCAGATTTTTAATATTGCTGTCTCTGTTGCAGAATTTTCCTTACTTCCTGTCTGGGGAAACAATTGTGATTGGGACTGGGAATGAGGAAAAATCTAACAGAGCAGTAAAAAACAGACAGTTATAGTTAGTAAACCATTAATGCAAACAAGACACATAAAGTGTTGTTTATCATCTTTAGAAGTACTAGGCCTGGTTCACACTAGTGCGACTTTCAATGTTACTTGAGGTGCAAAATCGCATGACAATGGAAATCGCATTGTTTTCAATGGTGCATGTTTACAGCAGTGCAGGGCAATTTTGGAAAAGGGTCCTATGCTATTTTAGTGCAATTCCAGCATGATTCTTGCCCCATAGAATATGCAAACCACATCCAAGTAGTATCCAAGTTGCATCACATAATCACACTGATCAAAATATACTCGCGGCAATGTGAAACTAGCCACAAAGCAGAACTAAAGGCATTTTACAAAAGATTGTGAGCATGCATGCCTCATCTGCAATAAAATACACCTATCTGTGCTCACAGTCCTCTGCGCCGTGTAAACTGAGCTGTGCATGCGCAGCTCTGCTGACATCACTATCACAGTCCCTGTGTGCTAGGATGACTGACTCCTGTGAATGTGCAGGAGTTATGTCATCCCACACTGGCCAATGAAAATTCCTGTAGACCGAGGTAGAAGACGCAGGCTTCAGAGGTTTAAAGAAAAGGTAAGTATAGTGCCTTTAGTTATGCCGGACTCCATGGAAAACAAAAACCCCCTTGCAGTGGGCTCCCCCCTTTACTACAAGGTTTAAATCCTATTTATGCCTAGGGTACCAGTAAAAAAAAGACTTTTACTTACTTATTCCGTCACTCCGCAGGCTCCCTCCACAATATAATGCCAGCTCCTGCAGTCTCATCTCTAAGTTTCTCCGGCGGTTGCAGGCATTTTGATGTTGTCATGTGCAATGCAGAGCCAACAGCCCTTCGTTGTACATGAGGATGCCCATGGACTACCCACAGATCGGAACATCAGGGAGAAGAGTTAATTAGAGCTGGCAGGGCATCATGGAAAAGAGTCAAAGTGGTTGTAAACCCAATACATTTACTAAGTGAAGTGACTGGCCTCGGGTGATTAATCAATTTCTCCTACATAAGTTATACCTGTTTATTTACAGTATTATTTTCTCTACAGCTGTTCAAAGTCCAGAATTTATACAGCCTGACTGAGCTGTGAGATAAAAGGGGGCAAAGAGCTGAAGTTACACTCTGCAGAGCTCAGGGAGGAGAACTCTGAAAGCTGATTGGAAGGAAGGGACACACCCCTCTGCACACAGGAACACAGCTGAGGCTGTCATTTAACTGGAGATTCCTTCCCTGTCACCATTTTTCTCTTGGTGTCAGAAAAACTTGTCAGAAGTGATTCATGCTTATAGCAGAGGAACGAAGCAGCAGAAAGAAATGACATTTGGTGCTCTTGAGACAATGGCCCTCAAGTTGTTCAGGAACTGCAGTTCCCATTGTGCCCAGTCCTTTCTTTGAATGTCTGAGTTTTACAATGCCTCATGGGATGTGTAGTCCTGCAACAACTGGAGGGCCGTAGTTTGGAGATCCCTGCGAGGGTCATGCTTTGTTCATATTTCATGTCTGAGGTTTACAACAACTTTAACCAGCGCTTCTGGAGAGTTAGGGCCCTTTCACACTGCGGCGGTTTCGGGCGCTATTGCGCTAATAATAGCGCCTGCAAACCGACCCGAAAGTGCCGCTGCTTTGTCTCCAGTGTGAAAGCCCCGAGGGCTTTCACACTGGAGCGGTGTGCTAGCAGGACGGAAAAAAAAAGTCCTGCAAGCAGCATCTTTGGAGCGGTGAAGGAGCGGAGTATATACCGCTCCTTCACCGCCCCTGCCCATTGAAATCAATGGGACAGCGCGGCTATACCGCCGGCAAAGCGCCTCCGCAGAGGCGCTTTGCGGTGGTTTTTAACCCTTTCTGGGCCCCTAGCGGGGGGTAAAACCGCCCCGCTAGCGGCCGAATACCGACGGTAAAGCGCCGCTTACAATAGCGGCACTTTACCGCTGACACCGCCCCAGTGTGAAAGGGCCCTTAGGGATGAGGTCAGTAAGTCTTTTATACTGATACACTAGGCATAAATGAGCATTTAACCAATTTTTCCCCTGAAGTTCCGCTTTAAAGTGAAACTAAAGTCTCTATACTTACCTGTCCAACGGTTCTGTGCTGAGTGCCGGTCTTTGGGCCTCTTTATTGGCCAGTGGGGGATGATGTCACTCCTGTGCATGCGCAGGAGGCCATCGTCCCAGCTCTTAAAGAGACCGGCCCAGGACTGTAAGCTGAGCTGCGCATGTACCGCTCCGTTTAAAGTGCTGGAGGAGAAGGCGAGCAAGCAGGTAGAGGCAGTTTTTTTACAGCAGATATTTAGTTCTGCTTTAAGTCTTATGCCCCGTACACACGATCAGAAAATCGTACGGAAAATACCGCTTTCGAATCGATCGTACGATAATCGGATCGTTAGTACAGAGCTTTCGAGAGCCGATCAGGACAGTTCATCCGATAGTATTCTATCGGACATGCAGGAAATTTTTTTTCGTACGATGTCAGATTGACGATTTTCGTTTAATCAGTACAGCTATCGTTTCAAAAATGCAATACAAATGCATTACAACACATGACATCACTTCCCAATTTTATTTCTGTCGTGCGGGAATTTTCGTGACTTTAGTAAACTCATCAGATTCGATCTGAGATCAGCATGCAATAAAAAACAGACCGTCTCATCGTATGTATGGGGCATTAGAAGTATGTGCCCCTTTTGAAATGCGGCCTCTACTGACCTGTGGATCACTGTACCTTGTTGGCAAATTTTTTATCAGCATCTTCTATAGGTGCATAAGGGGTTGCCAAACAAATTCCCTGTGTTTTTTAAATAACTAAAATATTTTCTTAGTCTATTTTGTATATGATTTAATGTTTACTGAAACACTACACTGCTATGATGAGTTTGTGAGGCCTTTGACTTACAGAACCATCATACAGTTTAATCTTCGTCCTTGGTATTTTATGCCAGTATTGTTAAGTTTATTTCACATCATAAGTAAACCTGTTCAGTCCAGTTCAGCAATGAAATGTTGCCAGTGCTTAGTTTGTGCATCACTTTTGGCTATTTGTTTTTCACGCAACACTGACTGAGAGGGTTAATCAGATGTTGGCACCTCATTCACAGCAGCTTAAGAGGTGTGGAATCTTGGTAGGAAACAAAGATCTTCATTATTAAGATGGCAGAATGTAACTATGGAATGAAACTCAACCACAACTTGAATATCACAACCTTTTCTTGCAATTATATTTATGCAGAAAAAAATATTTAAAGAGACCCTGTCACTATAGTAAAGAATTCAAATGAAGTCCTACCTATAAAAGTCTGCAGATGCTTCTCTTACCTGTTGACCTCTCCTCCAAGCTCTGTTCTGATCTTGAGAAATGTTCTGCCGATGCCGGCAATAAAACCTACAGTACATTCCGGGAGTATTAAACTAAAAGGTCACCTGCAGCCATCAATGGTTCCTCCCAACATTGCGGTATCCAGCAATGTGTGGATGTCAGAGGAAGAAACCAGTGAGAGCCGTGTGGGACCGAGAAGATTGACACTCCCGGAAGTGTCTGTTTCAGTGCTAACCTAATGAGAGCCAGTGCCAGTCATGAGAGAAACACAAAGTATGGCATTGCTGACCTCTTCTTCTGAGTACCTGACTGTCATACTGACTAGGAATAAGCTCAGCCATGTTTGGATCCTAGTCTGAACCCACCTGTACCCACACAGTGGTACATGACAGTCCAGTCCCTCCCTCCACCTCCATGCCCACTAACCAGCTAAACACAATGGGGCGGAATATTACATGAAGATTATTGGTGGCCTTACCTCCCTCTTATTCTATGACACAGGCTGGAGGGGCGTGACACAGCTTGTGACTGGTAGAAATCCGCCCACACTATCTTATTTCCACAAAATAATAAAGATTTGATTTCAAATATATATTTATATGCCAATTTAAAACTGTTTATGTTATTATTTATTTTTACTCAGTATTTCAAAGGCTGTTTTTTTTTTCTTTTTTGAACATGTGACCAGCAGCAGAGGACTAGAAGCTCCTCCTGCTTATGTTTCCCTGCAGACCGGCTGGGAAAGATCTGGGTCATGTGACAGCTGTATATCGATTAAGAAAACGGGCAGCTCAGTGGCTAAGTGGTTAGCACTTCCACCTAGCAGCAATAGGGATGTCTGTTTGAATACCAACCACGGCACTACCTGCCTGCAGTTTGCATGTTCTCCCAGTGCCTGTGTGGGTTTCCTCCGGGGTACTCCAGTTTCCTCCAACACTTCAAAGACATGCTGGTAGGCTAATTGGATTCTTTCTTAATTGGCCCCAATATGTGTATATATGAATGTGAGTTAGGGACCTTACATTGTAAGCTCCTTGAGGGCAGGAATATTAATAAATCTGAAATGTCCATAACAAACATTGGTGATCAAATCTTCTTGTATATACACACCGTGAATTCTAAAGTGCAGTGTGCTTCAAAAATATCACTTAAAAGATGCTTCACCACTCTGCTGAGTTACAGACCTGAGAGCTAATTCCACAGGATCACTCGATGTAAGTTGGATGAATGAAGTAGAGCAGGGATATGCAATTATCGAACCTCCAGCTGTTGTAGAACTACAAGTCCCATGAGGCATAGCAAGACTCTGACAGCCACAAGCTTGACACCCAGAGGCAGAGGCATGATGGGACTTGTAGTTTTGAAACAGCTGGAGGTCCGCTAATTGCTTATCCCTGAAGTAGAGGATACATAAGGTGAAGAATTTAACGTTTTTTTCAAAATTACATATTGGAATGGGATCCGGTCTCTCCTGAACATGGATGATTGATTGTAATGAGAATCATGAAGGGGCTATATCTTTGAATCAAGGATTTCTCTATGCACTCGTGCTTTATGGTCACTTTGTGGCCGAGGCCATCTGGTGAGTGCATTTCATTATCACTTCGGGTGAAGCACCTTTTAAGTGAGATTTTTGAAGCACACTGCACTTCAGGATTCACGGTGTTGGAGCATATACAAGAAGATTTGATCACGAATGTTTGTTATGGACATTTCAGATTTATTAATATTTTATGCACTTTATTGGTTAACATTGTGTATTTATTATAATTTGTCTATTGCGCCTTTTATTTATATTTTTCATAAGTTATTAGTTGTTACTAATTTTAGGTTCAGCATTAGAAATTTTTGGTATTCACATTGGCGCCGATACCCGAACACTTCCCTCCTCCTTGAGGGCAGGGACTGATGAAAATGTACAATATATGTAAAGCGCCATGTACGTTGACGGCGCTATACAAGTACCTGTAATAAATAAATAAAAGGTTTTTTTTTTTATTAAAAAAATTAGAGTGCCATCATCCACATACAAAAGCCGCATGTGGCAGCAGGGGTCCGGTGCGTCCCTGTTCTCTGTTTCGGGGCCGAATTTTTGCCTGAGTTCGGCCCTGAAACAGAGCCAAAGATGCACAGGACCTCTGTTTAATACGCTCCACAGCTGCAACGGAGATGTGTGAACCGGCTCCATAGAGAGCTGGTTGCAATCTCCTGTCATGCGAATCAATTCGCACTAGTGTGAACCCAGTCTTAAAGTTCAGTTGAGAACTAAAAGGAGCACACTGGCAAAGGTGAACGTTATCATCAGAGGCATGGCTTGAATGTAACTGTTTTGGGAAATGGTAAAAGTGATTGTAAAACCTTCCATATACCCAGTGACTGGCCTCAGGTGATACACAGAGATGAAACAAATTCCCTTACATAAGTTGCACCTGTTTATCTACAGCTTCTTTTCTCTACATCTGTTCAAAGTGCTGAAATATACAGCTTGCCTGAGAGTTACGAAAAAAAAAAAGAGGCGGAGAACTGACGTTACGCTCTGCAGAGCTCAGTGAGGAGAGCTCTGAAAGCTGGTTGGAGGGAAGGGACACACCCCCCTTCACTCAGCACACAGCAACAGAGCTGAGGCTGTCAATCAACTGGAGATCCCACCACTGTCACCATTTTTCTCTTGGTGTCAGGAAAACTTGTCAGAAGTGATTCATGCTGATAGCAGAAGGACGAAGCAGCAGACAAAAGTGACATTTCGTGCTACTAATTGAGATAAGTACACACTATGGAGGGATATGCTTTTGCTCATATTTCATGTCTGAGGTTTACAACCACTTTAAAATGGAATTAAATACTGCAAAACATTTTTTGTAAATGGTCCCCCTGCAGGTTTATGCCATAATGTACTAGTATGCACCGCATACTAGCACATTATGTCAAATTTACCTGTCAAAGCCTGCCCTCCAGTAATCCGCTGTCAGTGTTCGGGCACTTCCATCTTCTCCCACTCATCCTTCCAGGTCTGTTTTGGCTGCTTAAAAAGTTGGGCTGTGATGACGTCATTCCTGCCCATGCGCATGGGGCTTCCTTCATCACAGCACAGAGTGTGTACTGTAAATGTACTCTGAGCTGTGCATGCATGGCTCAGAGTACATTACTGCTGACAGGCAGAGGGAAGCATTTATTACCGAAGAGACCATGACTCCTCTGTCATAAAACCCTGCCTGTCAGCGTTCTTTGTTTTTAAATTTGAGTTTAACACTGCTTTATGGTGGGTTCAGTTCTGCTTTATGTACTGTAGATGTGAATCTAACTGAATGACATTTCGTTTCCTAAAACATTGTATCTGGAATTCATAAATAATGTTATAGACGCTCTTCTGCGTGACAGACCTGTTAGAAACAAAAAATAGAATACAACTTTGACATAACTTGCAAGGTGACAACTCTTTCCCAGTCTATGGTCGATGAAAACAGCACAGAAGTCACACAAAGCTAAGGGAATAATGTAAGATTATAATATTTGTACATAATATAACTGGGTACTAACATTTATAAGTAAAGTTGATCCAGGGAAAATCCGATTGCCTCTCGGGGGGGATCAGGAAGGAATTTTTTCCCCTGCTGTAACAAATTGGATCATGCTTTGCTGGGGTGTTTCGCCTTCCTCTGGATCAACTGTGGGTGAAGGATTGTATACATGGGATTGTATGATTTTTTTTTTTTGGGTTAAATTAGATGGACTTGCGTCTTTTTTCAACCTGACTAACTATGAAACTATGTAAGATCGGGGATTTCTATGGAGGACACTGCATGGGATAATCCAAGACTGAAGAATCCAATGCTTAGTGAGCTACAGATGAAGATTAACAGGAAAACAAAAGAGAGTCTGAGAAGAATGTAAGACAGAAAAGAGAGGGGGTGGTTGGAGGACAGAAAAAGGGGGAGAGGGTTAGGTGGGGTGGGGGTGAATAAATGATGGGGGAGAATGGTGCCTACCAAAATTATATTCCCATTGGGTGAGGCCCAGGCATCAGACAATCAATTAGGAGGCAGGAAAGCCCAGTAAAGTTCATATGACATGACAAGTAGAAGGAAGGTTAGACACGGTTTGCAAATTTTTAGAAATGTAGTCATATGCTGCGTACACACGATCGGACATTCCAACAACAAAACCGTGGATTTTTTTTTTCCGACGGATGTTGACTCAAACTTGTCTTGCTTACACACAGTCGCACAAATGTTGTCGGAAATTCCGAAACCCAAGAACGTGGTGATGTACAAGACGTACGACGAGCCGAGAAAAATGAAGTTCAATAGCCACTGCGGCTCTTCTCTTTGATTCCGAGCATGCGTGGAATTTTGTGCGTCGGAATTGGGTACACACGATTGGAATTTCCGACAACAAGTTTTGTTGTTGGAAAATTTGAGAACCAGCCCTCAAACATTTGTTGTCGGAAATTCCGACAGCAAATGTCCGATGAAGCCTACACACGGTTGGAATTTACGACAACAAGCTCACATTGAACATTTGTTGTCGAAAATTCCAACTGTGTGTACACGGCATTAGTGTTAGTTTGTATAGTGGTAAGTTTCGAACCTGAGAAACCTTGTGCTTTACTTCTGCAAATGGTGAAATATTGACCTTTTGTTATATACAGGAGGACACCAAGGACCCGCCCATATTGCATAGTGTCAGACAGCGGTGGAAAATGGTGGCTGCTGTAATAGTGACAGATGGAATTAGATGGAGTGAGAAGGTGCTTAGACCAGATGCATCTTTTTCACACAGCACATGCAGCTAAAGTCAGCTTTCAGGACTTGGGATCTGTTCCTGATTTCCCAGGTTGTTAAGGTGGCTCTGTTGTGAGAAAAGTATAGGAATTGCTGATCTCTACACCGAGTATGCCGTTTTCCTACTGTTGTGCTGATGCTTTGGCTACACTTTTTTGGCTACACTTTTTCATGGCAAAGCCACTTTAAAAAAGAATTCCAGATATTTTTTACTTAGTTGCGTTGGTCCAGCTTGGATCATACCTGGCCGATGCCACTGGTAGCCGTAAATCACTGAAGTAGACACTGCTACTCCAGTAATCTCTACGTGTTTCTGGGTCCCTGCTGGATTCTGAACACAAGAGGTCAGCTGCTCAGCATGGACACCATTCATTTTCTGAATGAGTGCAAAGCGTTCTCTGATTGAGATGGAGAGGCAAAGCAGTGACATCTTGCTCTCCACTCCATTCAATCAGAGAACACTTTGCATTCATTTAGAGAATGCAAATCCATACTCTGAATGGCACCCATGCCAAGCAGCCAACCTCCTGTGTGAGAGTGTGACGCCACTGCCCCGCCTCTCCATCTCGTCCAATCAGAGAACACTTTGCATTCATTCAGAACATGCAAAGTATTCTGTAAATGGTGCCTATGCTGAGCGGCTGACCTCTGCTTTCCAAAAATTTTTTTTGGTTTTCAAAAAAGATGTATAACAGGCATAATATTTGTGGTCGCAGCCGTCGTGATCATAAAGAGCATGAAAAACGAGCATAGTCAGGAGCAATGAGAAGATGCGGTATAATGGCAAAATATTACTTATTACACATCATAGAGATTGGCAAAGCATAAAACAGACATTAGAACAGAACTTCTGTGAGACAAAAGCTATAATCAACCATATCTGTTTAAGAGTTGATCTACAGAGGATATCTATGTACCATCTGTAGATGTTCAGAGTTGCTCCACATGTGTAGGTAGAACATATTGTGGCTTCATGTTAAGCCTAGTAGATTAGAAATGAGTAATCGAAGTGTCGCCTACAACTGGTCGTATTAGCGGCTGACCTCTTTTGTGTTCAGATTGCAGCAGGGCAGCCACTTGGCACAGGACCCAGAAGCAAGTGGAGATAACTGGCGTAGTGGTATTTGCTTCAGTGATTTTCGGCTTCCAGGGGCATTGCTCGGGTAAGGTTTATGCCTGGTTACATTGGTCCAAACTGGACCAATGTAACTGTATAAAATATCCATACCTGGAATTCATCTTTAAATTCCCCCTATAGACTTCTAACGGCCTGATACAACGGAGAAGGAAAGAATTTTGAGCAGCAATTAAGATCAGGAACAAGGCGGTATATATACTCTACATTTATTGACTCCACATTGTCAAGAATATATATTGGCCTCTGTTCTATTTTCTCCAGGGATGTATGTACAAGAAATTATAATGGGAATGTCAAGTGATTAGCACAACCAAGTTAGCGGTATCTCAGCTGTGACCCAAGAATGCTAACAATCAAATGTTAATGTTTAACAATGCGTTCTTTTAGACAAAATCCCAACTGTGATCTTGATAGAACGGACAAAGCTAAAATGTACCTGCTTTAACATCTTTTACTACTGTGTACTTTTTCTTTTTGATTAAGTTAGTTGTCGCTGTTTTTATATACTCTTCTTAGAAAGGGTAATAAACGTTCAAGTTCATTATGTTCTCACAAGGCTCTTTGTAAGTAGAAAATGAATACGGTATGCACTTTGGAACATTCATGTGAGCTACTTATTTCTGACACTTCCTGGTACCAACCGGTTGAAGGTTACTAGCTGATTAGTTGTGAAGAGCAGTTTTCCAGAACTTATTTCTGTAACTTTGCAAGTTAAGATTTAACGTACCCTCTCGGCTGTGTTGTCAGAAAGAATGTGTTGGCTTTTGCACGTTATTTTTCTCTCCATTGAATTATACATTATACTTTATTTCAACAGAGATGTCCTGCAAAAGCGACAGAAAAAAAAGAATCAAGGTTTTAATCACAGGGAGCAAACTGATTATTGCTATTCAGAAAAGTGATGATTGGATTCTAAAGGCAACAATATCACCATTCCTTCCTGAAACTTTAAAGCTGAACTACAAGTATGGGTTTTAATGGTTCAGATTTGTCCAATGTAAGTATGAATATGCCATACCTGTGGGGCAGCTGTGGAAGCGGATAGTGACTGTAGTAGGCACCGCTACTACAGTGATCGCTGTCCTCCTGGTCCCGCGGCTGCCCTGCTGCAGACTAACCACAGGGGGTCACTCTCTCTGCAATCTTCTAATGAATGCAAGGCGTTCTGTGATTGGACATGTCCATTCAGACACGGAGCGGAGATTCGGCCCCGCCCCCTCTCTCTCCTGATTGGCTGACTTTGTTTGACAGTGGAGATTTTGACGTTACCATCCCTCCTCTCCATCACATCAAATTAGAGATGGCTTTGCATTCATTGAGAAAAATGCAGTGTGTTCTGGGAATGGTCGCCCGTCCTGGGCGAGGGACCCCAAAGACAATGGCGATCACTATAGTAGTGGCGAATAGTACAGTGATTATTCGTGTCAACAGTGGTCCCATGGGTATGGCATATATGTACATTGCTGCAAGCCAGGGGTAGGCAGCCTGGGGCCCTCCAGCTGTTGTGGAACTACATTTTCCGTGAGGAGTTGCAAGGTTGGCAGTTACAATTACTCCAAGAGGCATGACGGGACTTGTAGTTCTGCAACAGCTGGAGGGCCCAAGGTTGCCTACCCCTGCTCTAAGCTGTACTAACGTAACCATGCATTAAAATCTGCATCTGGAGCTTGGCTTTAAATATTGATGTTACCCGGGGGGCGGGGTCGCAAGGTAACCCTCCGGCAGAGCGCTTCTCCTAGGGGGTTATCTGATGTGAGGAGGAGCCGCGAGAGCCGCCGAGGGACCCCAGAAGACGAGGTGCTGGCCCACTCTGTGCAAAATGAGCTGCACAGTGAAGGCAAGTATGATATATTTGATATTTTAAAAAAACAAAAAATGGACCCTTACAATCTTGTTCGTAACCCAGGGACTGCCTGTATACGTGACTTGTCGGCCATCTTGTCTTGGCATGACTTCGAGAGCAATGAACCCCGTCTACTTCACATTCTGATTCCCAGCTCTTGTGAGAACTGATCCAAGTCCAGCTAAGGCCCAGCATTCCTCCTGACTTCACATAACTCTCATTGGACTGCTGACGTTTGCCTTCAAATAACGTTTAACTTTCTCTGAACTTTATTCTAACCTGCTACCACTCTGCCATCACAGCAACAGTAATCATTTCCAGAGATCTGCTGAAAGACCGCAGAGGTATAAATGGCAGCGTGTCAAGTATTCGTCAGGTTCAGTGAACTAATCTAGACTGTAACATCATTGACTTCCCTGTATTTCCTTGTCATCACATCAGCTTGTAATTCATAGGGCAGGCGTCGGGTTGCTGCTGGTTGTATGTTTTCTATATAGTAGTGGCTGTCAACTTATAAGTCAAAGAGGCCTTCAAATCTGGCCCCTGACCTCACCAAGGAGCCGCACAGAGGGGTAGATTTACTAAAACTGGAGCACTCCGAATCTGGTGCAGCTGTGCATGGTAGCCAATCAGCTTCTGACGTCAGCTTGTTCAATTAGACCCCTTTCACACTGAAGCACTGGCCGTTTTTTTGTGGTGCTTTAGCGGCGCTTTTCGGGCGATAGCGGGGAAGTTTTTTTAAGGTCACGTGACAACATGACCTAAAAAAAAATAATTAAAAAAACACCTGTTTTGCAGCGCTTTCGAAGCGCCTTTAGGGCGCTTCAGAAGCGCTGCCCATTCATGTCAATGGCTGCCACATTTTTGGAGCACTTTTTACAGCTCTCCAAACCCACCACAAAGATGCTGCTTTCAGGACTTTTTCTAATGTCCCGCAAGCGCACCGCCCCAGTGTGAAAGCACTCATTCAAATGAATGGGAGGCAGTTTTCAGGCACTATTTCTAGCCCTAAAACGCCTTAAAACTGCCTCAGTGTGAAAGGGGTCTTCAGCTTTGACAATAAAACTTGGAAGCTGATTTTGTTTCTATGCAGAGCTGCACCAAATTTTGCACTCTCCAATTTTAGTACATATCCCCCCCATACTGTTCAATATATGTAATGCTTGAGAGGACTGTCAGGAACTGCAGACCTAATAGGGGAAATCAGGGTCAGAGAATATGGACCTGCTTGGTATTTGGATGGGGATGTGCTGCAGAAGACAATACGAAACTGGCAACATGTTACAGGAGGCTAGTAGAGATCAATGCTATTACCCTAATAAGTGTTCCCTCTACAGACTGCTGAGGTCCGAGGGTCGCACATCATATACCAAAGGGCCACAGGTTGGGCACCAGGACCATAATGCTAACATCTGATTAGTGACATTACAATGCAGAGAGTTAACCCTCGTTCATACCAATGCAGTTTGTCATGCAATTTGACAGTTCGAAATCACATGAAAAGTCGCACTCTATTTCCGGCAATGGAACCGTTCAAATGGTTGCGTCTCAAGTCGCAGCGACTTTGTACAAGGTTCCTACATTACTTTTCTGTGATTGCATTGCGACTTGCTTTGCCTTCTGAAGTCGCAAGTTGCAATGATCTGCGGCTTTGAAATTGCACTGAAGTAGCATGCACTGGTGTCAACCAACGCTTAGCCCAAAAGTACAAATTTCTTTACTTCTTAAAGTGTCCCAGTCATTCTGCAGGAGAAAATGCTCATAAAAGGAGGGTAAGGACTCGTTCACATTATGTCAGGTGAACTGCATTGATCTGTATGGCTCAACACAGGCTCAATGCAAGGACAGTGAGAAAACATTTGAACTCTGTTCGTCCTGTTCACACCATACACGTGCGCTGGTGTGCGTTGCAACATACAGCATCTCTGTATTTTTATGCAACACACAAAAATACATTACATCTGCACAAATTAATGCATTGGTGTGCATAGGGTCAAATGAAGTGTTTTTTCAATTTTAAATACAATTATAAAAAGTAAAACTGCAATGAGCCTTACAGCATGCAGGCCTCATACACACCATAATGCGTGCCCGCTGCTGTGAATGGGCCCTAAAGAAAGTAGGTATGTGCCTTCTTATGGGTCATGAAAGTAGATTATGAAATTACATTATTAAAGTGTATCTAAACCCAAGAATAACCTTTTCAGCTTTCTGGGTCTGTTGATCCTGCCAGTAACTTTTTTTTTTTTTGCCCTAGGTTGACAGGGCTCACTCACTGTTCTGTATCTATTTGGGAGCAGATTTGTCCCCCTGAGATAAGTAGTAAATATAGGGTTACCAAACACCATCCCCTCTTCTTATCTCCATAACATACCAGGGAAGCGGTCTGTAGTCCCCATGAGTGACCTGGGCAGAAGGCTGCTAGAGATAACATACAGTGTGGACAGAACAGCTCAGCGGCAAACAAGAGAAGTTCATTTTTAGGCTTCACATACACTTTAATGTCTCTTTCAGATGTGTGTTTGAGGGGCAGTAAAAATTGGTGGCTGAGCCCCCTGGCCTCCGACCTGAATTGGCAAAATACAGCCGAATAGGGCTGTACACATGTAATGCTTTGCTTTGTGGCATTTTCTATGTGGGGTGCAAAATTTGAGCATGAACTTAATTTTAGTACAGGGTACAGCATTTGAATTATGTTCAACAGGGCGTGCCTCAACTGATCGCAGTAGTGCGGAATTACAGGATTAAATCAGGCAAGGAAGAGGCAAATTTACGCCTCCTCACTGCCTGTCAAATGCCAAGCGTAGATCTCTCTTCAGAGGGTATTGCATTCCACTTTGAGTGTGAAAGAGCCCTTAAAGTGGTTGTAAACCCTCACATATACCCAGTGCAGTGTCTGGCCTCAGCTTATACACAGAGATGAAACAAATCCTCCTACATAGGTTGTACCTGTTTATCTGCAGTCTTCTCTTCTCTACATTCATTCAAAGTGCTGAATTTATAAGCTTTTCTGAGAGTTCAGAAAAAAAGGGGGCGGGGCGCTGAAGTCATACTCTGCAAGGAGAGCTCTGAGAGCTGATTGGAGGGAAAAGACACACCCTCCTTCACAGAGGAACAGAGGTAAGGGTGTCAATCAGCTGGAGGTCCCTCCCCTTCACCTTTATTCTCTTGGTGTCAGGAAAACTTGTCAGAAGTGACATGTCAGTGCTTTTAATTGAGACAAGTACACACTATAGAAAAATATGCTTTATTCACATTTCATGTCTGAGGTTTACAACCACTTGAAAGTGGAGTTACACCCAAAAGTGGAGGCTCCACTTATCTGCTCCCCCCCCCTCTCCTCCGGTGCCACATTTGGGCCACGGCCAGGTCCCTCGGAAGTTTGCCCCCCCCCTCCTTTGCCACCGGGCCAGTTAGAAAGTGCAGTGCGCCTCGCACATGCACAGTAGGGAACCGGCTGTGAAGCTGGAGGGCTTCACTGCCAGTTTCCCTTACCACGAATGGTGGCGGCAGCACCCGAGAGCCGATCCGAAAATATGCTGGGGTGCCGTCATTGCGGGATTGCTGGACAGGTAAGTGTCCATATATAAAAAGTCAGCAGCTACAGTATTTGTAGCTGCTGACCTTTAATTTTTTCGTGGGGCGGGGGGGCAGAACTCAATTTTAAAGCGGGATTCCGGCCAGCGAATTTTTTTTTTTAAAGTCAGCAGCTACAAACACTGTAGCTGCTGACTTTAAATAAGTACACTTACCTGTCATGGGTGCCCGCGATGTCGGCCGCCCGAGGCTGACCTGTCCCTTGGCTCTCGGGTCCCGGCACCGCCATCCTAAGTAAGGGAAACAGGCAGTGGAGCCTTGCGGCTTCACTGCCAGTTTCCTACTGCGCACGCGTGAACGGCGCTGCGCTCTGTGAATGGCCCCGTGGTTTTCTGGGAACACACACAGTTCCCAGAAGGCAATGGGGCCGCTCACCCAGGAACAGGACACGCCGCGGAATAGGAAGAGGCAGATTAGGAAGACTGCCCAGCAACAAGGGTTCAGGTAAGTTTAAAAAATTTTTCTTTTTCAAATGTTTTTTTTTTTATTTTTTAGGATTTTTGGTGCAGTTTTTTTTTTCAGGGTGGCCCTCCATTTTAAGGAACTCTTTCACACATCATAACATCTGTATATTGAGGTTATGATAAAAGTAACAGGTCCCTAAACCATATGCTGTATTCTACATCCAGACCAGTGACACATTAAAGTGGAACTTCACCCTCCCAATTAACATTGACTATTTTTAAACCTCACACTGCTAACAGTAAATAGGAAAGTATATCATGTTAACTTGTTTTAAATTTTTTTTTTTTTTTTTTTTACATTTCTTCAGTTACTTCCTGGTTTCTTGCCTAGGCAAATGATGTCATACATCCCAGGAGTCTTCAGGAGGGGAGGAGGGGTGTTCTCAGCTAAGCACACCCTCCTGCCTACATGTTTGAGCTAAGGGCAGATGGATTCTAGGAAGTAAATGCTACATGATTGATTTGCCATTACTCAAGATGGGCATGGCCAGAAATGCTAGGGGGGTTGCGTTTTTTTTAAATTATTTTTTAACAGAATAAAGCATGGAGACATGGCTTTGAATAATAATCAATTAAATCAGGTTTTTGGTTTGTGGTGCTCAGATGCAGTGAAGATCTGCTTTAAAAATGTTCAAGCTTTTATGTCCCCAGAACTAGTATAGATCCTGAGTCATCTCACGCCGGTGTTGTGCTTATTGACACATTCCCTTTTAAAGACTTTAGCACTTATTCAGTTAATCCTTTTTTTGTGTGCATTAAGGGGATTAGATTGTTGGAGAATTACAGTATGCGTCACTTTCACTGATGATTTAAGTGGAAGACCTTGCAAGTTACAGAAAAATGGAGCACAAAATAAATATTTCAAATCAGCTGCACCTGTCACACTTAACCACTTGACCTCCGGAAGGTTTACCCCCCTTCCTGACTAGGCCGTTTTTTGCAATACGGCACTGCGTTACTTTAACTAACAATTGAGCGGCCGTGTGACGCTGTACCCAAAAAAAATAGATTTTTTTTTTTTTTACTAGTAATGGCAGCGATCAGTGATTTTATAGTGGGATTGCGGCAGACAATTTGGACACTAACTGATACGTTTTGGGGGGACCATTGACACAAATACAGTGATCAGTACTAAAAATATGCACTGTCACTGTACTAATGAAAATAAAAGACAAAAGTGTGGCCCTTATGCCGTGTACACACGGGTGGACTTTTCGTCATCAAAGGTCCGACGGTCTTTCCGACAGACTTTTGACGAACTTCCGACGGACTTTCGACGAACTTCCGACGGACTTTCGACAGACTTTTGACGGACTTCCGACGGGACTTTTGATGGACTTTCGATGGACTTTCGACAGACTTTTGACGGACTTCCGACAGACTTTCGAACGAATGGACTTGGCTACACACGATCACACCAAAGTCCGACGGATTCGTACGTGATGACGTACAACCGGACTAAAATAAGGAAGTTGATAGCCAGTAGCCAATAGCTGCCCTAGCTTTGGATTTCGTCCGTTGGACTAGCATACAGACGGATTGCCTGACGGATTTGTTCCGGCGGACGAGTTCGGTCGAAAAGTCCTCCCGTGTGTACACGGCATAAGTGAAATAGGCAGTGCAAAATTGAATGTGAACAAAACCAAAACATAAAAGTCCAAAGTGAATAATAAACATCTATAGAAAGTCTATTAGAGTTCAGAATAAAGTGAAAAGGTCTTTCTTGGATAATCGGGAATGAATCTTGAAAATACAGTCAAAATGGTAAAATGCGCACCCCAGAAGTGCAGGATCACGTAGAGGTAAGTGGTCTTGCCCAGGGGAGCCACCTTGCCGCCGTATATGTCCTGTACTGTTGAAGACAACCAATCTGTACTGGGTAGACTGTCTTGCAAAGGGGCTTTTTAAAGTGGTGTTCCGGCCAAAATTGAATAAAAATACCCCTATAATACACAAGCTTAATGTATTCTAGTAAAGTTAGTCTGTAAACTAAGGTCTGTTTTGTTAGTTTATAGCAGTAGTTTGTTATTTTATAAACTTACAGCAGGCCGTGGCCATCTTAAGTGTGGGCATTTGAAGCCAGTCTGTATTTCTTCCTGGATCTCATCCTTGCAGATCTCGCACATGCTCAGTGAAGCACAAGCAGTGTAATAGGTTTCAGGTCAGGTTTCCATAGCAACGGCAGTTTCAGAGGAAGTTGCCGCCCCTTCCCAGAAGGCATTGCAAACAGGAAATGATGCGATGGGCCGTGGCCCGGGAGGAGGAAGTGAAAAATGAATACAGCAGATATACAGTAGGTGCTGAGAAAAAATATAAAAAATTATCCAATTTGTTTACAGTGCACAGTTTAGTGAGGGATGCTGAAGAGATGTAAAAGTGGGTGGAACTCCACTTTAAGGGTTGGTTTACCTTTACCAAACAACTGCCTATGCCAGTAATGGGTGTCTGTAGATAAAAACAAACTATGCAGCTTTGACCAAAGTTTAATGATGCCCTTGCTATAGGGGTAAAACCTGGCTGAAAACCAGCCAAAAACCTGGCTGAAAAACTCCCAGAGATGTCCTCTCTGTCCTACCTTGTTGCTAAGGCACTCCCAGCTGTTACTGCTCACCCCCAACCTTTTTATAGGAGGACCGATTCTACCCCCGCACATGCACTCTCTTCCCTTTTGCAGTAGCTCTGAGCTCAACAGCGGATATGGTGGGACACGGGTGTGGCGGTTTGTGAGCTCCCTCTTGGGATGGTGGGAGTGAGCAGTAACAGCTCGGAGTTTCTTAGCAACAAGGCAGGAAAGGAGGTTTCCATCTGTGGGAGTTTTTCAGCCAGGCTTTGGGCGGTACGTAGATAACCTGAACCTATAGCAAGGGTATCATTCAACTTGAATCAAAGCTGCACAGTTTGTTTTTATCTACGGTGCCCCTTACCTGCATATGCAGTTTTTCTTTTGGTAAAGGTGAACTAACCGTTAAAAACATGATATGCTGCAGTAACACTTGGCCTTGACTATTGCGTATATGTGATTTTGAATTTTCACCATATTATTTTAGCTTTTATGGGTTTATTTTTTCTCTTTCTTTCTCTGGAAAGTCACCAGTGGTGGCTTAACTGACCTCTGATGTGAGTTGGTATCCTACTACAATGTGTCTTATCAGCTGGTTGTAGTTAAACATCATGTTTTAAATTTCCCCCTTGGTTTTCCCTTCTTGCCAAAAATGTAAGATATTTAGCTTTCACCTATAGGGCAAATATTTGGGTACTGATAGAGAAAGATCTAAAACAAATATGCTTCCAGATAATGGCACACAAGTGTATTTGCATGTCATTTCTTTTATATGGGATTTATTTACTACAGGGTTTAGTTTGCTCATGGCTAAGACGTTAGTGCTATCACTGTTTAAACAGTTTGTTGAACTAATTCTATTTAAAGAATACGATCTTGAACTCACTGGATGGACTTATGATAGTGGCTGGAAATGTAGGCCCAATTTCTAATGCCCTGTACACACGACCGGTTTTCCCATCGGAATAAACTCGACGGAGTTCCAACAGAATTCCGCTCAAGCTGTCTTGCATACACACGGTCACACCAAATTCTGACCGTCCAGAACGCGGTAACGTACAACACGTACGACGGGACTAGAAAAAGGAAGTGCAATAGCCAGTAGCCAATAGTTTCCGGCTCATACTTGCTTCAGAGCATGCGTCGTTTTTGGTCCGTCAGAACGGCATACAGACGAGCGGTTTTCCCGATAGGAATTGGTTTCTTCTGAAATATTTAGAACATGTTCCATTTCTAGGTCCGTCAGAATTTTCGACGTAAAAAGTCCGATGAGGACTACACACGATCGGAATATACGATGAAAAGCTCCCGTCTGACTTTCTGTCGGGCATTCCGCTCGTGTGTACACGCCATTATTTACAGTTGTATGCATAGACACAGCATGCTTGTCAACTGATCAGATGCAGTCGCTGTTTGGCTGAACATTTTCTACCTGGATCCGTCTACAAAAGTTGAATTGGAAAATCGACTTTTGTGACGAGTGGTGCAGACTAAGCCCCCCCCCGGCTCAAATTCTGCCCGATGCAACAGAAATCAGCCACAATTTGAGCTGTGTATGGCAGACTTTAGCTGGATTGTGAAATCTAAATGTAGTAACAGAAAATGGTCTTTTGCCTAGTTATGCCCAAAAAATCAGCCACATCTGGCAATAACCATCTAATGTTCATGGCTACATTTAAGAAATACAAAATCAGTTTAGAGCTTCTCCTTTTAAGGTGGTCGTAAACCTCAGACATGAAATATAAACAAAACATATCACTCTATAGTGTGTACTTGTCTCATTCCAGAGCACTAAGTGTCATTTCTCTCTGCAGCCTCCTTCCTCTGTTATCAGCTTGAGTCACTTCTGACAAGTTTTCCTGACACTAAGAGAAAAAGTGTGATGGGGAGGGATCTCCAGCACACAGCCTGTGATGGATAGCATCAGCTCTGTACCTGTGTGCTGTGTGAGGGGGGAGGGAGGGGGGTGTCTTTTCCCTTCAATCAGCTCTGAGCTCACCTTACTGAGCTCCGCAGTGTGTAGATTCAGCTCCCCGCCCCCTATTTTCTGACAGCTCAGAAAAGCTTTATGAATTCTGGACAGCTGTGGAGAACAGAAGAATGCAGATAAACAGGTACAGCTTACATAGGAGGATTTGTTTCATCTCTGTGTGTCACTTGAGGCCAGTCACTTCACTAGGTATATGTGAGGATTTACAACCACTTTAAATCTATCAGTTATCCCTTTAGATTGAAAAACAGCATTGATAATCTCACTGTTGCATGTATTTTTGTGAGTTGCTTTATTTGTGCAAAAAATAAAATGCTGTCATCTCCTTCTCAGTGCATAGCTTAAAGTCATTTTTTCAACTTTCCATCTATTAAATCTTCTGCCCTTGTTGTTTTACCTTTGGATAGTAAAACATTTTTTTTTCTGCCAGTAAATACCTTATACAGCCCACCTCCTGTTCCTTGTCTGGTCATTAGCCTAGGCTTATGACATCATACACAGATCTCTCTCTCACTCTCGTGAGAGTTTGCTAGGAAGGGAGGGGGGGATGAGTCATAAGAGGGCCGATGAGAGCTGCAGAGCTGGAGGTGTGCCTCTGTGTGTCTGCGTAAATCCAAGAAATGAACAGATAGCAGCTTCAGCTGCCCACAATTAAAACTCAGTGGAGTGGATTTCTGCAGTATTTTTAGCAAGTACAGAATCACAGTATATATAAAATAATATGCAAAGTGGTTGAAGGGAAGCTTCGGAATAGCAGACAGCAGTTCCTCTTTAAGGCTGGACATACACAGTTCAGATCTCAGCCGGTTCAACAGTTAGATCGATCAACTTGGGTACAACCAGCCTGCCCAATTCTCTTGCGATTATTGCTTGCGGCTGCTATAGCCACTAGCAATAATCACTGTCTTCTCCCCGTGGGGACTGCTTCAATTGCTGATTCTCCTGTTAGCACTGTCTGTATTGATGGGAGGGAACCGTGCAAATTTCTTTCCTGCAACCCGTGGTTGGAGAAAAGAAATTTGTACCGTGTATGGCCTGCATAAGGCCTCATGCATTTTTTTGTTTAATTTGCTAAGGGTTACAACCTTTGTCACGTTTGTTTTGCTGTCTGGGAGTCAGCTGGAGAGATTCACCCTCTAGTTTTGTCATGGTGACCACTGTCACCAGGAATAATAGTGAGGAAAAATAGAAATATTTGAGTTATTTCTTTTAATGGCTACAATTGTTCTAGTGACAGCTGTGTTAGGACTTGTTTACACATGCAGTGCCCTCTGAAAAGCAGTCTGTGCTTGGATCGCTCTTAAGAGGGCATTTGACAGATGGCATTATATTGCTCCCTTACCACCTTGTTTAAACCCCTTGAACCCCAACACTAGCATGCCCCCACTCAGAATGGGTAGCGTTCGGCAGACAGCAGGGATCGTTTTTACACCCCATGACATATGTACACCCCCTCTCTGCTGCCTTTGCAGCTTTAGGGGCCCGCATGTAGAATCTTATTAATTTAAATGAGTACTTCATAAAAAATTTTCTTTTTTTTTCTTTTTACAGAGTGAAGAGGATCGATATGTGTTCATTGCTGAATGGTATGATCCAAATGCTGCTCTTCAAAGGCGTTATCAGCTCCTCTTCTATCCTAAAGATGGATCTGTTGAAATGGTGAGATATTTTAGAGTGAAATACTTTATACTGTAAAAATATTTGTTTTTCAAGGTTTTCTCAATTTCCCATGATTTTTTTAATTTGCTTGGGTCTAGGATTCCATATATAAATGTAGGGCCTGTGTTGGAGAGTTTTGGGCATGTGATGATGGGCAAATGCAGCTAGCTTGGACATACATTCCACTTGCATTTGATATCAGCTGCGGCCACCGGCAACCTGTCATTATAGTGAATTGGGCCGGCACCTAGCCGCTCAGAGTTGCAGCAGGAGTCTCTGTTTCCTGCTGCTACAATTCGCATCGACCGGTGTCGATTCACACCGGTGTAAATGTAGCCCAAAGCTGGCCATATGCTATACAATTTTCTTATTCAATTTCCTTTGGAGTTACCTTCAACTATGTAATGTAAGGGCCTGGCTGATAACATACACACTGAAAGTGTTTAGGTTTGACCTCATATTATTGTATATTTTTTGGTAAATCTAAAGGAAAATTCTAGAAGAGAATTGTATAATGTATGGCCAGCGTTAGCTGTTATTTTTTGGTTTCCTTTAACAGACCAAGCTGCCGCCAGACACAGCGAACCCACCGATCATTCTTGACAGGCAGATCGCCGTTCTGTTAGTAGGGAAGACAGGGATCCTGTGTTTCTGCTAAGCAGGAACACATATCTCTGTCTTCCCCTAGTTAAAGCACCTCCCCGCACAGTTACAAAGCACTCCCTAGGAACAACCCTGATGTGATGTTAACCCCTTCCCTGCCAGTGTCATTAGTACAGTGACCGTGCATATTTTTTAGCACTGATCACTGTATCGGTGTCACTGGTCCCCAAAAAAGTATCAAAAGTGTCACTTAGCCCTGGTTCACATTGATGCGATTTGGTATGACAAATCGTCAGCAATTGCTGACAATGGCAGTGTCCGAATCGGTGCGACGCTGCATTTGCGCCGCCGCACCGATTCCCAAATGTAGTTTCTGTACTACTTTTGCCGATTACGGGGTACGGTTTCCATTGACATCTGTGCAGAAACCCGCACAGATGTCTCTGAAATTGCCCTCGAAGACGGGACTGACATTACCGCAGTCAGTGTGAACCTAGGCATAGTGTCCAATTTGTCTGCCATAACTAGGAAAAAAAAAAAAAATTGATCAATAAAAATTCCATAAAAATATCTCATAGTTTGTAGACGCTATAACTTTTGCGCAAACCATTCAATATACGCTTATTGGGATTTTTTTTTTTACCAAAAACATGTAGCAAATCACATATTGGTCTAAACTGGTGAAGAAATTAGATTTTTTACATTTTTTGGATGTGTTTCATAGCAGAAAGTACAAAATATAGTTTTGTTTTTTTTTTCTCAAACTTGACGGTCTTTTTTTGTTTATATCGCAAAAAAATAAAAGCCACAATGCCACCAAAAGAAAGCACTATTTGTGGGAAAAAAGCAAAGCACATCAATTTTATTTGTGTACAGCATCGCAGGACCACGCAAATTATTAGTAAGAGTAACGCAGTGCCGTATCGCAAAAAATGGCCTGGTCATGAAGGCGGGTAAACTTTCCGGAGCTGAAGCAGTTAAAGTATATCTAAAGTCATTTTTTTTTAAATAGTTTTGGATATAGTGGAGATGGATTAGAACACTTGTCTTGTTTACTGTTGTCATTGAAAGTGAAAGTGAAAGAAAATCCCAAATTTTGGGTTAAAGTGATTGTTAAGCTTCGTGTTTTATTTTTTTGAAATAACAAACATGTTATTCTTACCTCTACTGTGCAGCTTGTTTTGCACAGAATGGCCCCGGTCCTCCTCTTATGAGGACCCCGGCTCTCGCGGCTCCTCCTCGCATCAGATAACCCTCTAGGAGAAGCGCTCTCCCAGGGGGTTACCTTGTGGGCACGCTTCCAAGTCCAGAATTTGCGTTCATAGACACAAATGCCGGACTCTGCCCCCACCCCCCGATGCCCGCATCATTGTATTTGATTGACAGCAGCGGGAGCCAATGGCTGCGCTGATATCAACCTATCCAATCAAGAGCCGGGAACCCATGCAGAGAGGGAGAGCGCGTCTCCACCGAGGGGATGAAGGGGCTCAGATAAGTAAAACAGGGGGGCTAGGAGGCTGGTCACTGACAGAAGTTTTTTCACCTTAATGCATAGGATCGGTGGCGGCTGGTGCTCAAAATTTTTTTGGGGGGGCGCAAAAAAAGTGAAAAATTCTGAATAAAAACCCCATCAAAAAGACCTGAACAAATTAATGGGGTGGGCGACTGCATGGCAAATGAGGTTCAATGTAGAAAAATGTAAAATAATGCATTTGGGTGGCAAAAATATGAATGCAATCTATACACTGGGGGGAGAACCTCTGGGGGAATCTAGGATGGAAAAGGACCTGGGGGTCCTAGTAGATGATAGGCTCAGCAATGGCATGCAATGCCAAGCTGCTGCTAATAAAGCAAACAAAATATTGGCATGCATTAAAAGGGGGATCAACTCCAGAGATAAAACGATAATTCTCCCGCTCTACAAGACTCTGGTCCGGCCGCACCTGGAGTATGCTGTCCAGTTCTGGGCACAAATCCTCAGGAGGGATGTACTGGAAATGGAGCGTGTACAAAGAAGGGCAACAAAGCTAATAAAGGGTCTGGAGGATCTTAGTTATGAGGAAAGGTTGCGAGCACTGAACTTATTCTCTCTGGAGAAGAGACGCTTGAGAGGGGATATGATTTCAATTTACAAATACTGTACTGGTGACCCCACAATAGGGATAAAACTTTTTCGCAGAAGAGAGTTTAATAAGACTCGTGGCCACTCATTACAATTAGAAGAAAAGAGGTTTAACCTTAAAAGGGTTCTTTACTGTAAGAGCGGCAAGGATGTGGAATTCCCTTCCACAGGCGGTTGTCTCAGCGGGGAGCATTGATAGCTTCAAGAAACTATTAGATAATCACCTGAATGACCGCAACATACAGGGATATGTAATGAAATACTGACACATAATCACACACATAGGTTGGACTTGATGGACTTGTGTCTTTTTTCAGCCTCACTGTGCCCATCAAACGCTCCCACTGTGCCCATCAAATGCTCCCACTGTGCCCATCGAAATACTACTGCCCGGCACTTACCCTGTCTCGGGGGGGGAAACGGGTGACGGCGGTGGGCGGTGTCCTCCATACCCTCGATGTCTTCTCTTGTCCTCTCCGCCCGTCCTCTCCTATGATTGGATGCCTGATAGGCGTCCAATCACAGCGCCTGTCGTTTCAGCCAATCAGGTGAATTGGCGGAGTGGCGGTTCAGTGTTCATTCACTTTTCTAACACAGCTGGGTGAACTGCAAGCCTTGGCGCTCGCTGTTTACCTTTTTTGACACCTATTAGAGCCTATGGCTCTAATCGGGTGCTTCAAAAACACCCCCCTGCCGCTGTAATTCAAGCACCCGGCGCCCGAAAAGGAGCCTGGCATCTGAATAGGGGGAGGCAGCGGTGGCCATGGATAGATTCATGCAATGCATTAATCTATCTATTGGTGATAGAAGGGGTGGCTGGAGAGAGGGGGGCGGCGCCCGTGTGCCCTTCTTATGGAAGCACCGCCACTGCATAGGATGCATTAAGGTGAAAAAACACAAGGGTTTACAACCCCTTTAACCCCAGAACAGTAAAAGAGTGGAAATAATCCAGTGGGGATACAAGTTTGGGTGACTTTGGTGACAACCAAGCATTCCTTCACTTTGGAGGGATTTCCTATCACTTTGTGTTTTAACTATTAGACTGGAAGTGAAGGGAAATCTCCCTAATGTGATACAGATTGAAAAAAAAAAATCTGATAGGCGCTATATCCCTCCCTTACTCTATCCACAATGAAAAATGTTTTGCCTATAGTTCTATTTTAAAAAGTGTTGGCAAGAATTTAGCTTTAAAAGAGAAGTATGGGAAGTGTATCTTCTCTCCCCCAGATTGACAATGTTGTTGTTCAAGGGTGTCTCCATTGCTCCTCCATGCCGCATGACCAGTCGCACCCCATGAACATCAATGGAACCTTTCTAATTAGTGTTAATCAAGTCACTCCGAAAAAGGTTCCTGCACTACTTTGGGGAGACTTCATAACAACTTGCATTGACTTCAGTTAAATAATTCCTACGTAAGCTGCGATGAAGTCCGCAGGGATGTCAGCTTCAAAGTCACGCTGGTGTGAACCGGCATTATAGTGGAGACACCCTAAGACTGAAACTGTGTTACTGTCTTAAACACCAGTAAGAAAAAACGATGAAAAGACTGAAAAAAAAACCTAATGCAAATACCAGATTAAGCTGCAGTATATTACCTTTTTGGTTTTGGGTTTAATACTGCTTTATCTAGAGGGTGTTTGACCTCATTGCTAATCACATGGCTGGGGTAAGGATACAGACCAGACCAAAGCCATGTTACTGGATTGCCACCAATTTTGGGTAAACCACAATGTACATTACTCAAATTAAAGAAACAACCTGTGGAGCTTTGCTGATTGCTTACACCCTCTTATCAAGCTTGAGATTGTAATGTCCACTGTGCTCATAAACCCAACACATTTTGCCATCTCATTTTGCTATATTCTAAAAATAAATGTTATTTTAACATTATTCTTAATGGAAAAACTGCTAAAATCATTTAAATAACTTATTAAGTTTCTATATTTCTATATGCAATTTATGTAAGCTTAGGTGGATGCAGCCTTGGTCCCCTGCTGCTTCTAAGACTGAGAACTGAGCGTTCAAAGACCGCCAATCGCTCAGTTCTCAGTCTTTAACCCCATCCTTGCTAAGCAGCCTTAGTTTATCTTAGTGTCCTTGCCCTGCTTGTAGCTGTCTCACTAGCTGAAAAAAATATTCCACATCAGAACAGATAATAAAAGCAGCAGACTGCTGACCAAAACGTTCTAGGCAAAGCGCGCTAGTATGACCGTACACAGTGACACCTCTGGGCAGATACACTTTAAATTGGAAGATATAGCAAAACAGTTCCTCTCCTATTATGCTTAACTATATAATCTAGACTCTTCGAGGCACATACCCTCCCAAACCCATGCACAACACATTTGAGACTTTGTCTGAAAATGCATCCTCCACTATATCAGCAACCGAAGCCCTAAACCATGGGGTTTTACCGCCCCTCAACCACAAGCGTAAATGTGCCCTAAAAGTTTTATATCTACATCACTGGCTGACCACCCATAAGGCACAGAGGTTCTTTCTCTGTATAGCCTGGGACTACATGAAAGAGGTTCGTTCTCATGGCTGTAGGCCTCTGAAAGGTGTGGACAGCCGGGATTATGCTACTTTATACTGCTCTGTGGACCAGGGTCAAAGTAAATGGCCTTCTGTTGGGTTTCATAATAGCATGTTACCAGGATGCCTACTTTCCCCTCACGTCTTCGCACTGACACTTAAATGTTTTCTCTGCCGGTTGCAGTCAAACCAAAATATTAAGCGCCCTAAAAATAACCCGGTAAGGGTTATTTTTGCCCTCTTTGTCCCAATGGGAAGATTTACCTTCACTTCCTGTCCCATAGCCGAAACAGGAAGTGAGAGGAAATGCCTGCATATTCATGAATCTCTTGGAACCCACTGGGTCACCAGAACTATTGTCCCCATTGTAAGATTTCCCCTCTAATGCCCCGTACACACGGTCGGATTTTCCGATGGAAAATGTCCGATCGGAGCGTGTTGTCGGAAATTCCGACCGTGTGTGGGCTCCATCGGACGTTTTCCATCGGATTTTCCGACATACAAAGTTGGAGAGCAGGAGATAACATTTTCCGACAACAAAATCCGTTGTCGGAAATTCCGATCGTGTGTACACAAATCCGACGGACAAAGTGCCACGCATGCTCAGAATAAATAAAGAGATGAAAGCTATTGGCCACTGCCCCGTTTATAGTCCCGACGTACGTGTTTTACGTCACCGCGTTCAGAACGATCGGATTTTCCGACAACTTTGTGTGACCGTGTGTATGCAAGACAAGTTTGAGCCAACATCCGTCGGAAAAAATCCTAGGATTTTGTTGTCGGAATGTCCGAACAAAGTCCGACCGTGTGTACGGGGCATATTACTTTTTTGGGGACAACCCAAAATTTGGGATTTTTTTACTTTCACTTTTAATGATAATGGTAAACAGGACAAATAGAGAGGGTGGATCTCCCTAACAGGGACACAGACAGCGAAAAGAAAATAAACCCGACAGGTGTTCTAATCCCTGTCCACTCTAGCCAAAACTAAAAAAAAAGTTTTGCCTTTAGTTCTATTTAAAAACAGGAGGAAGATAATATGAGATAACAGTATTCGCTGATGATATACTCTTATTTTCGTCAAAACCACACACCACCCTCCCTAATTTGCTGCAAGAACTCAAACACTTCCACTCACCGACCAGCCCCAAAAATCAATTACTTAATCTGATTTGCACTTCATATATCCCTCTCACCTGAAACAGTGACTCATTGACAACTTAATTGCCCTTTCACATGGAAAAACGACGAATAGCATACCTAGGGATCCAATTGCCAGTCAGTCTTTCCGAGCTATTCACGTGGAACTATGCTTAACTTTTGAAGGGTATGCAACAGGACCCCTAATCATGGAAAGGTGTTTTTCATGCTTCTTGTGACTATTGAATCTTATGCAAACAATCCCTGTTGGGTCCTGTGGAAGAGGAAGCCTCCCAAGATCAACATGGCATACCTGGCACAAAGGAGGCATTGGACAGATGGTAGTAAATATTTCTGGACATGTCAAATTATTCCATTGGTAGACTGGAATCTACACATACGCGTTATGAAATGGAACACAACTGAACAATGGTTTAATACATACTACATACATACTTACAAAGGATCTCAATCAAACACATGCTGAAAATGGTGCATGACCACCTGTTTGTGGGATCTACCCTTTGGAGCTTCCATATCACATGCAGAGCATTGTCTCTCTCCTCCATGCCTGGTACTGTGATGCCCATAAAGCAAAACTCGGATTCCACACCTTGCTTAGCCAGAAACTTTATGCAGTGCTGTTGGCCACACAATAGAATCCCGGCTGATCATTTTTTCCAAACAGGGAGGTTCTTGCACTGCTGCAATTTAGGGGATCACTCACAATCAACACAGATCTCACAGTGATCATACCTTTAGATCAGACACTTCCTCACACACACACAGATCAAATATCTGTACACAAAGGTCCTCACTCTCTTAGAATCCTTGTGTCAAGTACCCCACCCCACGTCACCCTGCGACGAGGTAGACTCTTATAAACAGGACCCTACACTAACACTAAGTGCACTACCTTTTCAATGCCCCCCGCCCCTAATTTATCCTCCTCCTAGCAGATCTAAGAAAACAAAATACAACTCCAAAACAAAAAATAAATATATTTAGCAAAAAGGCATCCCAATCCAGCATCTGTACGCACTCAACCCCTTCACACCTGTACGCACTCAGCCCCCCCAACACACCTGTATGCACTCAGCCCCCCTCACACCTGTACGCACTCAGCCCCTCCTCATACCTGTGCACACTCAGCCCCCCCTCATACCTGTGCGCACTCAGCCCCTCCTCATACCTGTACGCACTCAGCCTCTCCTCATACCTGTACGCACTCAGCCCCTCCTCATACCTGTACGCACTCAGCCCCTCCTCATACCTGTACGTACTCAGCTCCTCCTCATACCTGTACGCACTCAGCCTCTCCTCATACCTGTACGCACTCAGCCCCTCCTCATACCTGTACGCACTCAGCCCCTCCTCATACCTGTACGTACTCAGCTCCTCCTCATACCTGTACGCACTCAGCTCCTCCTCATACCTGTACGCACTCAGCTCCTCCTCATACCTGTATGCACTCAGCCCCTCCTCATACCTGTACGCACTCAGCCCCTCCTCACACCTGTACGCACTCAGCCCCTCCCCACATCTGTACGCACTCAGCCCCTCCTCACACCTGTACGGACTCAGTCCCCCCTCACACCTGTACGGACTCAGTCCCCCCTCGCACCTGTACGGACTCAGTCCCCCCTCACACCTGTACGGACTCAGTCCCCCCTCACACCTGTACGGACTCAGTCCCCCCCTCACACCTGTACGGACTCAGTCCCCCCTCACACCTGTACGGACTCAGTCCCCCCTCACACCTGTACGGACTCAGTCCCCCCTCACACCTGTACGGACTCAGTCCCCCCTCACACCTGTACGGACTCAGTCCCCCCTCACACCTGTACGGACTCAGTCCCCCCTCACACCTGTACGGACTCAGTCCCCCCTCACACCTGTATGGACTCAGTCTCCCCTCACACCTGTACGGACTCATCCCCCCCTCACACCTGTACGGACTCAGTCCCCCCCTCACACCTGTACGGACTCATCCCCCCTCACACCTGTACGGACTCATCCCCCCTCACACCTGTACAGACTCATCCCCCCTCACACCTGTACAGACTCATCCCCCCTCACACCTGTACGGACTCAGTCCCCCCTTACACCTGTACGGACTCAGTCCCCCCTTACACCTGTACGGACTCAGTCCCCCCTTACACCTGTACGGACTCAGTCCCCCCTCACACCTGTACGGACTCAGTCCCCCCCTCACACCTGTACGGACTCAGTCCCCCCCTCACACCTGTACGGACTCAGTCCCCCCTCACACCTGTACGGACTCAGTCCCCCCTCACACCTGTACGGACTCAGTCCCCCCCTCACACCTGTACGGACTCAGTCCCCCCCCTCACACCTGTACGGACTCAGTCCCCCCTCACACCTGTACGGACTCAGTCCCCCCTCACACCTGTACGGACTCAGTCCCCCCCTCACACCTGTACGGACTCAGTCCCCCCCTCACACCTGTACGGACTCAGTCCCCCCCCCCTCACACCTGTACGGACTCAGTCCCCCCCCCTCACACCTGTACGGACTCAGTCCCCCCCCTCACACCTGTACGGACTCAGTCCCCCCCCTCACACCTGTACGGACTCAGTCCCCCCCCTCACACCTGTACGGACTCAGTCCCCCCCCTCACACCTGTACGGACTCAGTCCCCCCCCTCACACCTGTACGGACTCAGTCCCCCCTCACACCTGTACGGACTCAGTCCCCCCCTCACACCTGTACGGACTCAGTCCCCCCCCTCACACCTGTACGGACTCAGTCCCCCCCTCACACCTGTACGGACTCAGTCCCCCCCCTCACACCTGTACGGACTCAGTCCCCCCCTCACACCTGTACGGACTCAGTCCCCCTCACATCTGTATATATGTCAGCCCCCCACACACATAGCTCTCACCCCCCTGTACACAAACAGCCCCCTCCCTTCACTTGTACAACACCCCGTAGTTGTAAAGGTGGTCTTCCTAGTCCCAGTTCTTGTTTACACATGACACAGAAAGGAGCTGCACTCCAGAATACAGTACAGGCAGCACACATGAGTAGTGCACATACAGGAAGTAGCCAGAGGTGTAGGTAATGAGCCCGATATGAACTCAACGACACAGAGCAGCAGCAGCAGCTGCCAATTATATTGAAAGTCAGTGCAGCCATGGAGCACCCCTGCACCCGCCCCTGCCTTCTGCTGGCCCTTCTAGGTGGCCGGGCCCCCTACAACAGCATGGGCTGTCCCCCCCTGACAGCGACCCTGCTTATCTCTACCCTATATATGGACATGTTCTCAACTCCCAAAATGGTGGCACTGCTTGTAAATCATGGGCAAAGTACTTAGGGGTAACATTCACATTGGAGGAATGGTAATCTATCAACACCATGATTTACAAAGGCTCTGTGCAAGAGAATGGTTATAAACTTAAATCAAGATGGCACAGAACACCTTCCCTGTTACATAAGTTTTCTAAAATTGCTAATCACTATCCTAAATATTGTTTATTGGGTTTAGTTGAAACTCTAGCAAGCACTGTTGCAGGACAAACCCTATTGAGTCTGTTGTTATTTAATGCCTGTAAGGCTATTACCATGTGATAGAAAAAAACCTCTCTACCCACGGTGCGATTTTGGGTGCAATTGGTTAATTCCAACCTGCCCTTATATTAAACTAAAGAAAGTGTATTCTTGCTGATTAGACATTCCCTACACTGCTGCCATAATGGATAACTCTACCTGAACATTTACCTGTTGCTTAACTTCTTAGTTTTTATGGTTTCCTACTGGGTGCTATACCTTTTATGTATACTGTTGGCAGTTGCATGAGCCATGCACTACAAGTTTAATGCTTCTTTTTTTGTATCTATTTTATGATTATATTTTATTTATATTTATTTATTTATTTATTTATTTATTTATTTATACCCCTGATATCTCACCAAAGCCCCCCCCCCCCCAACAGGGCTGATAAAATAAATAAAAAATAATGTAATAAATAAATATTTAAGGGTGACATTGTAAAAATAATAAAAAATTAAATTAAAAAACACTGACCCCCCCCCCCCCCAAAAAAAAAGAAAGCATTGTAAGAAAATAAGAACAAAAAAATATATAAATTGTAAAAAACAATAAAAAAATTAATTGTAAAAAATAAAATTGTAAAATATAATTAAAAACTACTGACACAGACCACACCTCATCAGTGCCCATCAGTGCCACCTATCAGTGCTGGATATTAGTGCCACTGTCACACAACATTAAAAAAAACTATCGGTAATCGGTATCAGCGAGTACCTGAAAAAGAGTATCTGTACTTGTACTCAGTCTTAAAAAAGTGGTATTGGTGCAACCTTATTGGCAATACAACATTTGTGGCAGGAGGTACATTGTATTACTACAACAGTGTCTAGCTACGCCCTAGATTAAAGCCTCATACACACGATGAGAAAGCTGACAAAAAATTCCGCTTTCAACGCGATCGTACGATAATCTGATTGTTAGTATACAGCTGTTGTCCGAAATTTTCCGAAAGGACAAACATGAAAATTTCTCTCGTATGATATCAGATTGTGCAATTTTTGTTTAATCAGTACAGTTTTCGTCCGAAAATACAATACAAATACATTACTGCACTTTTTTTTCTGTCATACAAGAATTTTTGTACTTTAGTAAGCTATTCGCATTCGATATGGAGACTGGTATGCAAAAAAAAAAAAAACGGACAATCATCCGTCCGATAATCTCATTGTGTATACTAGGCTTTACACTCAATCTCAATACTTTCTACAACATACCTCCTTTTCTATGCACATGACAAAGAGGATTACAAACATGTATCATGAAAAGCCCTTAAATGACTACATGGCTGCTATGCAGATGCTGCCAAGAGAGACAACTTTGGGCAAGGCTAAGCTGGTGAGAGGTAGACTCATGTGTGTGGACACTCATTTCCAGTATTCTCGACTCTCTCCCCCACTTACTTTTATTCCCCTTTTAGAAGGTCCCAGCTGCTCTATTTTGCTCTTCTTTTTCCCTGCTTCTTTGTGTAAGATGTCCTCCACATCCTCCTAGAAAAGCTCAGAAACTATGAATAATGATTGGGGTAGACACTTTGTTACAGACAGTGCTTAGCTATGGGAAATACTGGACCCTTCCCTTATTTAGCTGTTTTACTGCTCTCATGTTCCTATACCTTGTACGGTGCCTTGAAAAAGTATTCACACCCCTTGAAATTTTCCACATTTTGTCATGTTACAACCAAAAACGTAAATGTATTTTATTGAGGTTTTATGTGCTAGACCAACACAAAGTGGCACATAATTGTGAAGCAGAAGGAAAATGATAAATAGTTTTCAACATTTTTTACAAATAAATATGTGAAAAGTGTGGCGTGCATTTGTATTCAGCCCCCGAGTCAATACTTTGTAGAACCACCTTTCGCTGCAATTACAGCTGCAAGTCTTTATGGGGATGTCTCTACCAGCTTTGCACATCTAGAGAGTGAGATTTTGCCTATTCTTCTTTACAAAATAGCTCAAGCTCTGTCAGATTGGATGGAGAGCGTCTGTGAACAGCAATTTTCAAGTCTTGCCACAGATTCTCAATTGGATTTAGGTCTGGACTTTGACTGGGCCATTCTAACACATGAATTTGCTTTGATCTAAACCATTCCATTGTAGCTCTGGCTGTATGTTTAGGGTCGTTGTCCCGCTGGAAGGTGAACCTCCGTCCCAGTCTCAAGTCTTTTGCATACTCTAATGCCGCGTACACACGGGCGGACTTTTTGACTGGACTGGTCCGACGGACTTTTCGACTGTTCGACGGACTTTCCGACTGACTTTCTGACGGACTTTCGAACGAACGGACTTGCCTACACACGATCAACCAAAGTGCGACTGATTTGTATGTGATGATGTATGACCGGACTAAAATAAGGACGTTGATAGCTAGTAGCCAATAGCTGCCCTAGCATGTTTTTTTTTCCCATCAGACTAGCATACAGACGAGCGGATTTTTCGACCGGACTCGAGTCCGTCGAAAAGATTTGAAACATGTTTTATTTCCAGGTCCGTTGGACTTCTGGGGAAAAAAAGTCCGCTGGAGCCCACACACGATCAAATTGTCCAACGGAGTCCGGTCCGCCGGACCAAGTCTGCCGGAAAGTCCACTCATGTGTACGCGGCATAACAGGTTTTCTTCTAAGATTGACCTGTATTTGGCTACATCCTTCTTCCCATTAATGCTGACCAGCTTCCCTGTCCCTCCTGAACAAAAGCATCCCCACAACATGATGCTGCCACCACCATTTTTCACGGTGGGGATGGTGTGTTCAGGGTAATGGGCAGTGTTAGTTTTCTGCCACGCATAGTGTTTTGCTTTTAGGCCAAAAAGTTCAATTTTGGTCTCATCATGACCAGAGCACCTTCTTCCACATGTTTGCTGTGTCCCCCACTTGGCTTCTCGCAAACTGCTAACGGGACCTCTTATGGCCTTCTTTCAACAATGGCTTTCTTCTTGCCTCTCTTCCATAAAGGCCAGATTTGTGGAGTGCATGACTAATATTTGTCCTGTGGACACATTCTCCCACCTGAGCTGTGGATTTCTGCAGCTCCCCAGAGTTACCATGGGCCTCTTGGCTGCTTCTCTGATTAATGCTTTCCTTGCCCTGCCTGTCAGTTTAGGTGGACGGCCATGTCTTGGTAGGTCTGCAGTTGTGCCATACTCTTTCCATTTTCGGATGAGGGACTGAACAGTGCTCCGTGAGTAGGGTTGTCCCAATACCGATACTAGTATTAGTACTAGTATTGGTATCGGCACCGATACCTGTACAGTCAGCAGTGATCGGCGCATGGGGGGAGTTACAAGCTTCTCCCCCAGCGGCTTTCAGCTGCTTAGTGACATACAGCGGTGATCGGTGCTTGTAACTCCCCCACACGCGATCACCGCTGACTGTCACCGCATCCTCCTCCAGTCCCCCTCCATGCCCCCTCCGTTCCACTGTCCCCCTCCGTTCCTCTGTCTCGCCGTTCCGCTGTCCCCCTCCGCTGTCTCTCTTCGTTCCGCAGTCCCCCACCTCTGTCTCTCCCCAATCCTCTGTCACGCCGTTCCTCTGTCTCCCTCTCTTTCTCTGTCCCCCTCCGTTCTGCTGTCCCTCTCTCTTCCTCTGTCCCTCTCCGTTCTGCTGTCCCTCTTTCTTCCTCTGTCCCTCTCCGTTCTGCTGTCCCCCTCCGTTGTGCTGTCTCTCTCTCTCCATGTCCTCCTTTGTGAATGGACAGAGTCAGCTGACTCTGTCCATTCACATAACTGAAACATTGTAATCTCCTGTGATTACGATGTGTCAGTTTATGAATGGAGAGGAGCCGCTGTCTTCTCTCCATTCATTCTCAGTGCAGCTGAGGCTGCAGAGAAAGGGACAAGGGAATCTCTATCCTCGGTCTCTTTCTCTGTCTCAAGGGGGAGATATCAGGGGTCTGTTAAGACCCCTGATATCTCACCAAAGCCCCCCCAACAGGGCTGAAAAAAAAAAAAAAAAACACATATTGCAATAAATAATAAAAACAATATTATTGTAAAAAATAATAAAAATGTAAATAAAAAAACCACACAGACACCGTTCACCCCCTCCAAAAAAAGAAAAAAAAGAAAGCATTGTTAAAAAAAACAAAAAAACAAACACTGTCACCGTGACATTAAAAAAAAAAGTATCGGTAATCGGTATCGGCGAGTACTTGAAAAAAAGTATCGGTACTTGTACTCGGTCCTAAAAAAGTGGTATCGGGACAACCCTATCCGTGAGATGTTCAAAGCTTGGGATATTTTTTTTATAACCTAACCCTGCTTTAAAACTTCTCCACAACTTTATCTCTGACCTGTCTGGTGTGTTCCTTGCCCTATATTATGCTATTTGTTCACTAAGGTTCTCTAACAAACCTTTGAGGGCTTCACAGAACAGCTGTATTTATACTGCGATTAAATTACACATAGGTGGACTCTATTTACTAATTAGGTGACTTCTGAAGGCAATTGGTTCCACTAAATTTTAGTTAGGGATATCAGAGTAAAGGGGGCTCAATACAAATGCACGCCACACTTTTCACATATTTATTTGTAAAAAATGTTGAAAACCATTTATCATTTTCCTTCCACTCCACAATTATGTGCCACTTTGTGTTCGTCTATCACATAAAATCCCAATAAAATACATTTACGTTTTTGGTTGTAACATGACAAAATGTGGAAAATTTCAAGAGGTATGAATATTTTTTCAAGGCACTGTATACCTACTCCTGATAAAAAAAAAAAATATATATATATATATATATATATATATATATATATATATATATATATATATATATATATATCTCTGTATAAATCTTATAATTGTTTATTTTTATCAATTTACAACATGAAAAGTGAGCAAACAGCAGAAAAATCTAAATCAAATCAATATATGGTGTGACTAGCCTTTGGCTTCAAACCAGTATCAATTCTTATGCCCTGTACACACGGTCGGACTTTCCGACGGAATATGTGCGATCGGAGCTTGTTGTTGGAAATTCCGACCGTGTGTGGGCTCCATCGGACTTTTTCCATTGGAATTTTCAACACACAAAGTTTGAGAGCATGCTATAAAATTTTCAGACAACAAAATCCGATCCTTTAAATTCCGATCATGTGTAGACAAATCCGACGGACAAAGTGCCACGCATGCTCAGAATAAATGAAGAGATGAAAGCTATTGGCTACTGCCTCATTTATAGTCCTGACGTACGTGTTTTACGTCACCGCGTTCAGAACGATCCGATTTTCCGACAACTTTGTGTGACCGTGTGTATGCAAGACAAGTTTGAGCCAACATCCGTTGGAAAAAATCCATGAATTTTGTTGTCGGAATGTCCGATCAATGTCCGACCGTGTGTACGGGGCATTGCACTTGCATACATTCTACACTTGCAGTCAGGTGTATAATAAATCAATTATACCAAGCAGGTGCTAATGCTCATCAATTTTATATGTAGTTTGAAACACTGTCATTAACTGAAACAGAAACAGCTTTGTAGGAGGCTTAAAACTTGGTGAGTAACAGCCAAACTCTGGTACTAACTTGAGGTTGTGGAAGACGGTTTATGTCACCATGGCAAGACTGAGCGCAGCAACAAGACACAAGGTGCAGCAGCAAGGTCTCTCCCAGGCAAAGATTTCAAAGCAGACAGGAGTTTCAAGAAAATTAATGGGTAACTTTGAGGACCATAGATGCAGTGATCAGCTAAGTAAGCGTATGCAGTGGATGAAAGACACACCAGGCTTGCTTCCCTTTGACATTGGAAGATGTTCAGCAGTGTTTCTGACAGAACTGTCAGAAACCAGTGGGAAACCAGTGGGACCCAGGTACACCCATGTACTCTACAGAGAAGTCTTGCCAGAAGTGGTCTTCATGGAAGCCAAAAAGCCATACTTCCTAAGGAAAATAAGACTAAGTGACTTAACTAGGCATGAAAACATAGGGACTGGGGTTTAGAAAAAATGGAAGCAGGTGCTCTGGACTGATGAGTCAAAATTTGAAATATTTGCCTGTAGCAGATGGTTTGTTCGCCGAAAGGATGGAGAGCGGTACAATAATGAGTGTCTGCAGGCAACAGTGAAGCAAGGTGGAGGTTCCTTTCAAGTTTGGGGTTGCAATTCTGCAAATGAAGTTGGAGATTTGATCAGGGTCACTATATTATATGTAATGTTTTTTTTTTCCATTCTGTGTCCTTCAATGAACGATAAACAAAGTTGGATTTTTCCCTGGCATCCATTGAAGGACACCACTACTTTTCCTCTTTTGTAACTAAGGGAGACATATATGAAAAGAGACCAAAAAAGCTGCACACCCCGAGATAGATTTATCTAAAGGATTTTTGGATTCCCTAGTGGGGCTTTAAAACAGCACAGTGCAACATTACAAAAATCATTGATATTGGTATTGTGAAAACAATTTATTGACAGAGTATCCAGTAAAGTCATGCTTATATAAGATCTGGTCCAATGGTAAGTTCATATTCCATAAAACGGTAAAAATACAATTATAGTCCATAAAGCGGTAAAAATGTATTAACACTTCATTACATTGCAGTAAAATACCGAAGCCCCGCCGCGTTTCGACCTATCTGTGGTCTCTTCAGGGGGCACATTTGAATCTATAAAATAGTACAAATAGTCAGAATTATAGAGATTTTTTCGAAAAATATCACATTAAATAGATCATGGTAATGCGTTTTACCGTTAAGGATGAAGAAGATGTTTCTAATAGGGGTATTATGAGCGGTTGAGGGGTCCGAGTGGTACGCAGGCCATCCCCACCTGCCCAGACGGGGAGAGAGAGCCAGCCCCAAGGGGCTTGCAAGGAACCACACTGATACACGCCCCCCCCGGGGGGTGAAGGAGTGCACACCTGCAACAGACATCCATTAGTAGCCATTAATGAAGTAGTATACTATTATTTAAGTCATCATTGTAAGTGTTTATCTTGAGTAGTATGTTGAGACCAAATGTGTGTACATATTTTAGAGTATTAATTGCGTCACATAGAGTAAAACTGTAAAAATAAAATAGATAATACAAAAATGAGTGGATAATCCAAATAAATTGGTGTTACTACCAAACACAATATGGTACACAGGGAGTGCCCAGTGTGTGTGTGAAAGTGTATACTGTGGATGGAAATTGTGAAGTCCCTGAGGGAGTGCATGATGTTATGAAAGCATAGTGTAATAGGCCAAGTGTTGGCAGAGGGTGAAAAGTGAAAAACCAGAAACTAACACAAATAAAAATAAAAATGTGAAAGGAAAAAGTGAGAGGATTAAAGGACCAACCAAATATGACAGTGTGTGGATGATGTAATGTGTGAAATAGAATAATATAGTTCAAAAGAAGTAATAGTTTACCTTGTGCTGTGTCATAACTCATGTAGATTGTATGAAGTGTCTAGAGCTTGTTGGCTAACAGGAGCCAGGCTGCGGTTGTTTGAAAAAAAGTACTGTCTGTCCTGGCCAGTCTGGAAATTATGTTTAATTTTTCCTCTTTTGTATATATTTTTTGGTTGCCTTGTTGCCATGGTCATTTTGATTATGAGGAAATAAGTCTGTCTTCTTCCTTGTTCTACTGCTTTGCTACAGCTCAGGGTTGTAGTTTTATAGCCACCAGGGGGCAGGTCTTTTAATTGTTTTCAGTTTAGTGTCTAAACCAGGGTCGGCAATCTATGGCCCGCAGGCCACACCCAGCCCGCTGCCGCGAAATGTCCGGCCAGTCAGTGCCCGCCGACATTTTCGCCGCTCTCCTCTTCATTGGACAGCGGCCAGTATCACAGGGCTGGATGGGGGCGGGAACTGCTGGAGTTAACTTTTCACAATCAGTAGGTGATTGGTTGCTGGCCGATCCTAGCAACCAATCACCAGCCTGCTAATGTGAAAAGTTAACCTTAGCAGTTCCCGCCCCCATCCAGCCCTGCGATACCGGACAATCTCTGCTCTTCTGTACACCTGTGTAAGGTAGGAGAGTTCTACCCACACAGTGTGTTTGTGTGGGGTGGGGTGCAGGGGGGAAGAGGACACTATGGGGGTACAGAGTACACTACAGTGGGGGGGGGGGGTGCAGGGGATAGAGGACACTGTTTTGGGGGGTACAGGAACCTGCTATAGGGGGAGGGGGCAGAGGACACTATGGGAGTGGTGTGAAGGGGGACAGAGGACACTGCTATGGGGGTACAGAGGACACTGCAATAGGGGGGCCATATTAGGGACCCCATTACCCCTGGGGACAGGGACCCCATCTCCTCTGAGGACAGGGTCCCCTTCTCACTTGGGGACAGGGACCCCATCTCCCCTTGGGACAGGGACCCCATCTCCCCTTGGGACAGGAACCCCCATCTCCCCTGGGGACAGGGACACCATCTCCCAACCATGCTGGCTGGTTTGGGTGCCAGGATGTGGGAGGGTGCAGTAAAATCCGAATCCCCAGCCACATGCTCCCTCAGGGTGAACTGGCTTTGTATTAATGAAGCACCTTAAAGGGATGTAAATCTGTACTGTTATTATTACTATGTTAGGATTATTATTATCATCTTAATTTATTAGCAGGTTATTGCATCCCTCCATGCATTCACATACATTGAATCCGGCCCTTAAGTGGAAAAAGGTTGCTGACCCTTGGTCTAAACCTTCTAAATGTGGCAGCGTAACACACAATATTCAGTTCCGTGTCCCTCAATAAACATTGAACAAAAGTATTTTAAGGGCCTGTTTTCACTTTGAAAAGCAACATGTGGTGGATAGCTTTGCAGAGGCATTTGACAGGTGGCTCAGAGGTGATATGTTGCATCTTGGACACCTGTTTTGACCCTTGAAAAAGAAATAAAGAAAAGAGGGCACACCAGACTTGTGCATTATCCTTTGATAAGTTTATTTAAAAAACAAATTAAAAACGATTTAAAAGCATGTAAACGAAAACCGCAATGTGAAAGCCTTCAAGTGATGGCAATCAGTCTGATAACAACAGTCTCCAGATGATGGAGAGGACGTAAGGACCACTGTTGGCTGACGCATTTCCAAGGATTACCTTCTTCCTCAGAGCCTAGCAGTGCCGCTACCTCCTTCAGCTTCTTATATATATGTGTGCTTACATAGGACACATCCCAGAGAGGCTCAAGGGCCCCACCCACTGTTGTGGGCGGTCTGCTGGAGGGGCAGGGCTAGAGTGACAGCCAAAGAATAGCACTAAATTCCCACCGTGTAATGCAAGTGATATTATAATCACACTTATAGCTCAACATCAATGGTCCCCATGACCAGTACAGGGAAAAGGTGAGGAAAGGGGAAAAAAGCAACAAGGCAATTCTTGGCAGATGGTATAACTCACCCTACAGATCAAGTGGGGACAAAGGGATTATAATATCGCTTGTATTACACGGTGTTGTTATCAGACCTATTGCCATCACTTGAAGGCTTTCACGTTGCCGTTTTCTTTCACATGCTTGTGAGTGGTTTTTAATTTGTTTTTAAAATAAACTTATCAAAGGATAATGCACAAGGCTGGTGCACCCTCTTTTCTTTATTTCTTTTTTGACTGCTAGGATACCCCTATCCTGGAGGGCAGCAAGACCTGAGACATTATCCATCTAGAACTATAGATCACCTGATCAACACACTTGTGCGCAAGAGTATTTGTTTTTCTACTATCAAAATATTTGACCCTTGGAAGCCTGTAGCACCATTCAGCAACTGGGATCATTGCATACAATTGTGGTACAGCCCTATCCACTAGGTCACGTTTGCCAGTGGTATTGTCCACCACACTTGACCTGTGGTATAATTATTGCTACACCACGACTGTGGCTGTAAGTACTAACATGCCCAGTGGCCATGTTAACTTGTTGCTCAGTGGTCATGGGACAATAAAACCATGGAGCAACCACATATTTTTTACCACCCCTTAGCCACGTGTGTAAACAAGACCTAAGACAAGTGCAAAAATTCCAATTATTTTGCTTGTTTCCTTGTAGATGCAATTGTGTATCCAGACTGCTCTTATAATAGGTCTCTGTACACAGCATTATTTACACACAATAGTACACAACACTATTTCTATAGCATGAATTACGTTTATGGTTTCTTTGAGCAATTTCATCTAGACCAGGGGTCGCTAAACTTTCTAAACAAAGGGCTAGGGCCAGTGGGAGTGGAAAATGTCCTGGCATCCAGTGGGAATAAACAATGCCCTATCTTTGTTGTTAGTGGAAGGACTAGTGTCCCATCCTTGGTGTCGGTGAGAGGAATAGTACCCTATTGTTGCTGTGAGTTGGAGGAATGGAGCCCGATCGATGGTGTCAATGGAAGGAATTCTGCCCCATTGTTGATGTCAGTGGGAGGAATAGTGCCCCATTGTTGGTGACAGTGGGAGGAATAGTGCCCCATTGTTGGTGACAGTGGGAGGAATAGTGCCCCATTGTTGGTGACAGTGGGAGGAATAATGGCTCATTGTTAGTATCAATGTAAGGAATTTTGCCTGTCATTGGGAGGAATTATGCCCTTTTGATGGTTTCAGTGGGAGGAATAGTGCCCCAAGGGCTAGATAAAGGCAAGCAAAGCGCCCCATCTGGTCGCCAGGCTGCAGTTTGGAGACCACTGATCTAGACATTATAGATATTTCAAAGGTTAACACCAATCTTACAGTTTTTAGGAAATCAAGCAGGAAACTTGCATTATAGCTATATTTAAAAGCAAAGGCTCAAATGGAATAAAGACGCAAGGGTAATACACATACATCAGCATTTCCAATGGCATTTATTTTATTGTGTCTGACATTTTTTTTTTTTTACTCCTGATGTATTTCTGTCATTACAGTATGATGTGAAGAGCCATCGGGTTTTTTTAAGGCGGACCAAGTATGAAGCATTACATAAAGAAGATTTATATGTTGGCAACAAAATAAATGTATTTTCTCGTCATCTTCATCTTGTTGACTATGGAGATCAATATACTGCCCGCAGACTTGGCAGCAAAAAGGAAAAGTAAGTTTGATGAATTCGGCACACAATTTTTCTGTTTCCACCTAAGTAAAGATAGGCTTAATACTTTCATTTCAACTTCTGTGTTCATGGTACAGCATCAGATGATAAAATCGGCTTACTGTATAAATCCTGTTTTGTTTGTCACATTCCTAGCAAGTTGGGTCAGTAAGCTATTTTTCATGCAGTTGGGACATTTTTTCCCAAACAGCAAAAGAAATGTTTGAGAGCGCCGGCAAGAGGACCCGTTTTGGTAAATTAAAGCAACCAATCAAATACCGTAATTCCCTTTATTCTCCAAATAAGCACTGAAATCACGAAAGACAAGATCTGATAGGTTGTTGTAGTAAACAAGGATATCTGGTCCACAATACTTTTTAGATCACCACTTGCTTCAAGAAAAAAATAAATAAAAATAATAATTTTATTTTATTGTTCTGTCTATATGGTGCAAGAGACATGAGATTAATGTGATTGCTTTACAAAAGCAGGTCCTCCCTATGAGCTCTTTTTATGACAAAGTCCAATAACTGTAAAATTGCAATGTTTTACACAAAAATACAAATTGTACATAAATGATGTGAAAAGATCACCCTTTTAGATTTGATCAGCAGTGATGTCTTTCATCAGTCTATATAAATACATACATCTAAAAGGGTTGACAGATCTGTAAACTAGGACTAGGTCATGTTGCCCCTGTGGACTGAATATTTATTAAAGTAGAACTTTTTTTTTTCATGTTGGATAGAGTAAGGGAGAGTTATAACCCCTGTCATTTTTTGTTTTTGCCACTTGTGTCCCCTTTGGGTAGGTTTCCCTTCACTTTTTGTCCCATAGCTAAAACAAGAAGTGAGAGTAAGTCCCTCCAAAGTGAGCGAATCACTGATTGTCACCAAGGTCACCAGAACTCGTGTTCCCATGGGAATATTTGTGCTCTATTCTTGTTCTAGAGACAACCCAAAATGTGGCATTTAGGTTAACAGGTGAAATAGAAAGAGTGAATCTCCCTAACGAGGGCAAAGACAGCAATAAAAAAAATTGACAGGTGTTCTAATCGCTCTCCGCTTTACTCAAGACTCAAAAAAGTTTTTCCTTTAATTATTCCTTTTTTTTGTTGCTTTTCTATTCAAGCAAATTGGTTCTCTTATATGATTGCATGGGTGAGAAGCTTGCATGTAACTTTATGACTGAGATGTGTGTGTATATGTCTACTTTTTCTTTGTGTATTTAGTTCATACCACATGCAGTCCAATGGGGTTTTTTTCTGCATCAGAAACACATGGATAGTAGGTTATATGGTTTCCAGTGGCATAGTTGACACCAGTGAGGTCAGTTCTAGTGCGTTCCATTTCCAGAAAAAAAGTGGAACATGCTGCATTTTTTCCTGCACTGAACTGTACTGGAATGCAGTAAAACGTATCAGAAATACACTGGAAGGCACCTAAATGCACCAAAAACGCACCAGAACGCACACGTCCTGATTTAAGGTGAAGAAAAAAAGAGGGGGAAAATGCACTGGAAAGCATCAAAAACGCGTTGGAAACACTTAAAAAATGTGCATGTAGAAAAGCATCCAGAACACACCCGGACTAAGTTTCAATGGTGTAAACTGGCCCTTGGAGTCTCAAAAACTTAGTGATTCTAAAGGTTAAAATGAAAAAACAAAACAAAAACATGTTATACTTACTTGCTCTGTGTAATGGATTTGCACAGAGCAGCCCCAATCCTCTTCTTTTTGGGTCCCGTGCTGGTGGTCCTGGCTCCTCCCCCTTGCCAAGTGCTCCCAATAGCAAGCCTCGTCCCCCACTCTTTCCTCATTGACTCCCTGGCTGTGATTGACAGCGGGAGCCAATGGGGAGAAAAAGACTTGGGAGAGCTACTGTTCTCATGCACATAGCTGGATCTAGATGGGACTCAGGTAAGTATAATGGGGGTCAGGGGGAGCTGCAGAAGGTAAAAAAACCTTCTGCCTTTAGAACCATTTTAAAGCTGGATTCCAGTCAAGTATCTAAATACACAGTTAACATTCATTTGTGTGAACTCCTGTTCCAAGAACCTCTTCCAGGCAGCATGAGCTGGTCTGTGACCTTAATTTTCTACAGCTTGGTCAAAGAAACACCCCTGCCCACTACTTGGACAACTAAATGCATTACCACACTAATAATGTCATCCATGTGCTCCCCCGTCATGTAGTTATTATTTCAGGTATTTGTATAGTACCGACAATTTACGCAGCACTTTACATACTGTACATTCACATCAGTTCCTGCCCTCAAGGAGCTTACAATCTAAGGCTCTAATTTCACATGCATACACACATACTTGAGTCAGTTTGGACAGAAACCAATTAACCTACCAGCCTGGCGTTGAAGTGTGGGAGGAAATTGGAGTACCATCAGGAAACCTACAGCACAAAGAAAGCAGGCAAACTCCATGCAGATATTGTCCTGATCGTGATACAACTAGGTGTCCTAGCGCTGAAAGCCAAAGTGCTGAGCACAATGTCATTATGTTAAATTAACAGCAGCCCTAGCACTGATCCTGCCTCGATCATCCAGAGTGCTACTGTGCAGAGAATTGCGCCGGAGGTAGCAGGGGTTCGGAGCCCACCCTGCCAAGGTGGCCCGGAAAACTCAGACCAAATTCCACCTTAGTTTCCCACATAAGAAAGCATGCAAGGTGATACATAATGTACCTCAATCACCTAGCCTTTCCTTATGTCACAGTTTGTAAAAAAAAAACCCCAAAAAAACACACATACCTCTGTACTGCAGCATCGGTCTAATGCTGCAGCTGACCTATGTCGGCTCTAAGCCCAAGAACTGATCGATCACATGACTGCTGATCACTCAGTTCTCGGTTGGCTCTGAGCAGAGAGCAGTGACTGTCTGCCACTGCCCTTTTCTCTACTCCTCGTGTGCTCACTGGAGTGATGGGCAGGGAAGGGGTGGACACAGCTAGCTTTGGCTCTCGTATATTGTCAAGATCCTTCTAGATTCTGGAGCAGCTCTGCCACTTCAGCTAAGTGTGGGCAACAGCTCGCTATCAACTGACTCTAGGTCACAGGAAAGCAATAGTATGTGCACTCCTGTGACCCACAGGAGATGTAAGGCCAAAAAAGCTTTGGCCATACTTTTCTTTTAAATATTGTCATTAATACACCAGTTCTGGTTTTGATGACCAATAACATACTCTTTTAGTCATAAGTGACAAGGCATTCTTGTTCCAGGAAAAGCATCATGGATGCTTGGGTAACTTCTCCAAAATAAATATGTAGGAGAAGGATCTTTGAGTTTTAAATGGCATATGACAGATAATCGTTTCCTGGAAGGCTAGTCACATACACAGCAGTATAAGCAGTCATAAAGACTGCCATTCCTTATATATAGTAGAGTATGACCTGCAGATGACCAGACTGTCAGATAGTCATCCTAAAAAATTAAAAAAAGGTATTGCATACTATGCATATAATGCATGTTGGTTATCTTTTGACCCACACTGATTGTTATATTTGTTAAAATTTAATTTATGTTATATCTTGCAAAACTTGATTTTTTTTCCTATCTGTATTTTTGCTCTACAGAACTTTGGCTATGATTAAACCTGATGCTGTAACCAAGATGGGTTCAATTATCGAAGCAATTCTTGATACAGGATTCCTCATAACAAAGGCAAAAATGGTTCAGCTTTCTCGGTAAATATCTGCCTGAAGAAGAAATTCTGGCTACAATACTAAGTAAAATGCAAAGCTTACAGAGAAATTTACTAAAATCCCTATTTCATACACAACTCAGAAAGTGCAAGTCTTTTGACACCTGCCTGCTTTGTGTGCTAGTGATTTTTTATTGCATTATTTTTTTCAGAAATGTTGACAGAAGGCTCTTGCTGTGTTTCTTATCTATGACTCACTACAAGTCAGCCACAGGTTGACTGAAAGGATGTATTTTAAGGACACTGCTATCCAATCATGACGGGGATTAGATTCTATCATGTGTTGCATTTTTTTATCGCTTCACGACCTTTTGGCTAAGATCAAGTGTAGAACCTGTTCTTATCAGTGTCCAGTAGGGGTGCTGTGCCATCTTCTGACCTTTTGGCTGGAAAGGCTGGATGTATATTATGATAGGGTTCCTGACGCATGACCCTGAGGGAGTCCCGAGGTCATAATGGCATGATGGGGGTCCTGAGGGACCTTTCTCTTGAAAAGGAACCTGAATTAAGTTTTCCACTGGGTAAGGTGGGGGTCAGTAGTACTTCCCTAGTGTGGGGGGACCCAAGGGGCCCAATGCCTCCTGATTTGAGCTGAGCCAGCTGGTCTGACTGAAGGCAGGGAAGGCACAGAGCCCACGATGTTAAGTGGCGTCATGACCTGGGGGTGCTCTGAGTATCAATATGGGTTTAAGACACCGCTGTTTGAGGCTTTGCCGTTTGGCCAAGACTGGGGCAGTTTTTGTTACCAGACCGCAAGACATAGCTATTATATCATATACCAGCACTTTGGTTTATTTTTCTTCATGTTTATCACCACACTTCATATGTGTGTCCTTTTTCGCTCACTAAGGATGGGAGGGTATGGGTCTTTAGGCCTGCCCTGAAGTCTAGGGGGAGGATGTGTGGCCTTTGGTTCATTTTTTCTCTGCCCAGGGGATCTTGCTTTTTTGCCCATTTCCTAATTCCCTGTGGCCGGCTTCAGTAAGCCACAAAGAAAGGGGCCCACCAGTCCTTTTGGCTAGGTAAACCAGAGTGTCAGAGAGATTTGCACCTGGAGGTGGGGGGGGGGTTATTTTTAGAGAGGTCATTCATCTTTAGGAGGGGAAGGGGGCATTCATGCACTCTGTGCACTTCTTTGTGTTCTCACTTGCACGTTTTGGTTCGCATGGTATTTAGTTTTTGCTCCAATTCACCGCCAAAGTAGTAGGTGGTTTCCTCAGCAATGACAGTAAACTTGCAATATGAGCATGTTATATGACACAATGCAGCACTAAAATATAAAGATAAAAAAGTCTCAAATGAGTCCATAAAGTGTCCAGAGGAAAGATCCTAACACCAGTGCCTCCAGTGTTTTGGAAAAGTTCACTCCATACTACTGTGATAATACCAATCTGCTTACCAGACTGCCATGGCCCTCAATAAACATCACAAAGCGCCTTTTAGTTGCCACACTTCAGGTCACCCCTCTCGCCTCAGAGTCTATAAAGATGGTTAGAGATGAAAACGCCTGGTCCAACAACGGTATGTGGTGCCTTTAAGAGCCCCTTCCAATTGACCTCATAACTCCATCTGAGCATGTTACACTATGATGTTTGTTATTGTGGTAAGAATAATGGGCCGTACACACGATAGGATTTTCCGACAACAAATGTTGGATTTGAGCTTGTTGTCGGAAAGTCTGACCGTATGTATGCTCCATAGAACATTTGTTGTCGGATTTTCCGCCAACAAATGTTTGAGAGCAGGTTCTCAAATTTTCCGACAACAAGCTCCGAGCGTGTGTACACAATTCCGACTCACAAAAGTCCACGCATGCTCAGAATCAAGCAGAAGAGCGGCACTGGCTATTGAAGTTCATTTTTCTCGGCTCGTCGTATGTGTTGTACGTCACCGCGTTCTTCCTGCCAGGGCTGTTGCACTCATGAGACCAGTTGAGACAGGTGCATCAAGTGGCACTCATAGAGAGGCACATTTGGGGGCAGCAATAAGGCTGGAGTGTACATACCAGGCACTCCATCGTCGGTGCAGCTCTTCTCAATGACGCACGCTGGAAATTTTGCTTAGTGACGCAACGTTAAGCCTGCACATTTACCAGGGTCAACATCCCAGAGCTAACAGTGCTACCACCTTAGGCAGTCATTTTTGCTGCAGGAGGGAAATGGCTACCTCAATCATCCTGCTTCATGCTATGGGGTCATAATTGTCTCCCAGTTGTAGTCCTGCATTGTCACACTGTCAAATGCTCCCTTGATGGACACTACAGGCAGCTGTGCTGATACACATTCCACAGGCATGGATCACCACTGTTACCAGAGCAATGATTTGCAACCAACCTTGCAGCAAGTGCTATGCTTTTATGTGTTTAGCCTTTATAGAGTTCCTAACCAGGTTTATATTACATACTGGTCATTTCTCAGAGATTGTTATCTCTCCTGAATGCCTTGCTCCTTAGGTCCTCACTGCTCAAAACTGGAATCAAACTGGATACTGCCGTGTAAATCATGTGAACCGTAGTAAAACTAATTGGTAAACATTGTGATTTGACAAGTGGTTTCAGGTTCTGTACTCTTCAGTATTGAATAGGGATTAAAATGCAGACTTGTCTTGTTACTGCTGGTTCTAAACCAGAACTCCTGGCAGATATAAAAACACAATTTATAGTTTTCCTTTTAAGATTCATTCACCCTTGTGGTTGGAGAAGGAGGGGGCGACGGTAAAAATCTGCGGTTGAGCCGCAGTTTAAGGCTCGGTTCACACCCATGCGTGTGTGTGGGCTGCGTTTGCTTGGTTACGGCAGCCCGTTCATGTGCATACCTTTTTCAAAACGCGACCCATAGGGATATTGCATGGTGACCATGAGATTTCCCTGCGGTCCATTTTTTCACTGCGGACGGTTGCGGATGCGGAAATCACAGCCATTTCAGCACCCACAGTCACCCGCATGGATGTGAACTGAGCCTTACTATCTCCCCCTTTACCCGAAAGGCACTGGCCATGGAGTACTGGACTGGACTGGACTGGAGTGCCGTCAGAATAGGTAAGTATGCAGAGCTTTCTTTTCACAGGGTAGATATAATAGGCTTAGAATGGGGGTGGGAGTAGATTTAAGTATAGTTATGCCCCGTACACACGGTCGGATTTTCCAACGGAAAATGTTTGATGGGAGTTGTCGGAAATTCCGACTGTGTGTAGGCTCCATCAGACATTTTCCATCAGAATTTCTGTCACACAAAACTTGAGATCTGGATCTCAAATTTTCCGAAAACAAACTCCGTTGTCGTAAATTCGTATCGTGTGTACACAATTCTGACGCACAAAGTTCCACGCATGCTCGGAATCAAGCAGAAGAGCCGCACTGGCTATTGAACTTCATTTTTCTCGGCTCGCCGTACGTGTTGTACGTCACTGCGTTCTTGACGTTCGGAATTTCCGACAACATTTCTGTGACTGTGTGTATGCAAGACAAGTTTGAGCCAACATCCGTCGGAAAAAATCCATGGATTTTGTTGTCGGAATGTCCGATCGTGTGTACAGGGCATAAGTGTTTGACTGAACTTCCACTTTAACTCTAGGGAGAGTTGCAGGTCACGGGTCTTCTGTCATCATCAAGACCAATGCACGGTCTATAGCCCTACACTGGACTTGAGGATGCTGGGGTATAGTTTAGTGCCACAATGTAGGGGAGCACCGACTGCCAGGTGCAGTCAATTGGATCCGGTAAGTAAAATTGCTTTTCTCTGTCCTAGAGCTTGACCCTTGCAGTGAAGGGGCAACCCCACTGCAGGGTAGGATTTTTTTCCCCCAGAATTAGGCTTTAACACTTGTAATTCAGAGTTCTGACAGAACGATTTCCCCAGGTATGAGCAACAGATAAGGTTATCCATTTTAGGTGAATAACCAGTGATTTTCTTTTTCCTCTTTCAGAACAGAAGCTATGGACTTCTATGCTGAACATCAGTCAAAGTCATTTTTCAAGTACGTACTTGTAGTTGTATAGGTAAAGCGTGAGTTTACTTGAATTGTAACATGGCAAAGCACCTATCTATTATAACAAATATTGTAACTGCTAGCAACCTTATTGGTTAATGAAGACAATGTTCATACTAATTCTATAATATATGGATTGGAAAATATTACATAACACCAAACATGACAAAAACTCTCTAGTATCAGCTGCACCTAACATTTGCATTAAAGTGTAAACCCTAAGGCTGCATTCACCCTATAGTAGTGCATGAACGTGTGCAAAATTGCATGTTGTGATTTCATTCATTGTTAATGGAACCCCAGATGTGGCACACCCATGGAAACTTTTTCACAAGATAAACACAGCAAAAAGCGCAGTAAAAAATGCACAAAGTTTCAAAAAGTGCATGAGCTACTTTGCCATTTGTTGCACTTAGCGCAGCCCTTTGAAATGAATGGGCTGCCATATGTGTGTAGCGCAACAACATGCAAAAAAGTGCTTATGCCTGACACCACAGGTCATATGCTGAATGAGGCCAAACAATTCTCTGTTTGATCTGTTAAATATACAATTGAAAGTATTTCTGTTCAAAAAAGTGCAAAAAGCACATGTTGATTGAACAATTATATTGTTCCAAGTCCTCTCTAAGGACTACAGAACACCTCCCTTTATGTTTTGAAGGAAGGGGGAGGTGTTCTGCAGTCCTGTCTGTACATATAGTTTGGTAAGGGAGTGTTGTCACCCTAGGACAGTGGTCCCCGGGGGCCAGACGTGGCCCTTTTCTTGCCCTTATCTGGCCTTGGAGCAATATATTCCCCACGGTCAGCAACAGTTTCTGCCACTGACCCCAACGATGGGACACTATTCCTCCCACTGACACCAATGATGGGGGAACTATTCCCCCCATTAAAAACCAACCATGGAGCACCATTCCTCCCATTGACACCAATGATGGGGCAATATTCCTCCCATTGACACCAGTAATGGGACACTACTCCTCTCACTGACACCAATGGTGGGGCACTGTTCCTCCCACTGACACCCGTAATGGGGCACTATTCCTCCTGTTGATACCAACAATAGAGCACTATTACTCCCCCTAATACCAATGATGGGGTATTGTTTACTCCACCTGATTCCAGTACATTTTCTACTTCCACTGACTACAGTCCGACCCCCCCTAAATTTTGAAGGACAGTAAGCTGGCCCTTTGTTTAGAAGGTTTGGAGACCCCCTGCCCTAGGATAGGAACTCTGTTACTGACAGGATCACTTGGTAAAAAAAATAACTAAATCAAAAGCCTGGAAAAAATAAAACAAATGTAGCTATCACATTTAATCATTTCACTGCTGGGGCCGTTTTTTTTTTTTGTTTTTTTTTTTTTGTTCTCACCGCTTAATGTGCACATTTTAGGCCCAAAGATTACTTAGAACCTCCAAAACACTATATATTTTCTGAAAGCAGAGACCCTGTCAAATGATGCATAAGTCCAGAAAATCAGAATGAAGAGAAGGGATACCACCGCTCCAGGCAGGTTCACCGAAATAAAGGTTTCTCCTCTAGGAATGAAGAGCCCCAGGTGCCGGCAAATGCATATAGCGAATGAAAGTAATTGAACAACTCTGGACAGCCGCACCCCAATGAAAAAGATTTCTTGTGCCTTTTAGCTATGAGTAAACACCCTTGGTAGTGTGAAACGCGTTAGCCTGTGTTGCTTTTCTGTGGTTTGTACAGTATGATCCTGTGTTCACAATAAAAGGCACAAGAAATCTTTTTTCATTGAAGTGCGGCTGTCCAGAGTTGCTCAATTACCTTCACCCTGTCAAATGATATTTGCGTTAATGTTCAAATTTATTTAACTGCTCATAGACACAACAAATGCTCAACTTTTTGGTAAAATAGAAAAAATTAGGCTGTGAGTAAACAGATATCAAATATGTCAATCCCTTAAAATTGTGCATGCCTGTAAAATGGTGAAAAACTACAGTACCCAAAATTGTCCATAGGCAACACTTTAATAGTCTTCACAGGTCACCAGATGATAGATTATATGGCAGAAATACCTAATATGTGTGTTTTCGTAAGCCTGAACATCCGGTGTATTTGTATGTGCATGGGAGTGTTTTTTTTTTATTATTATTATTTATTTATTTATTTTTTTATTTATTTGATTAAACTTTTTTTTTTTTTTAACTTAACTTTATTGCTATTACAAGAGACCTGAAAAACCCCTATGTGATAGCAAAGTGCAGGTGAAATGTTCTCTTTAAGGAGACATCCGGGGGTCTATTTGGCCCCTATGGTCACCTCTGTACAGGAGGAAGCTTTTTTGACAGAAGAGACCTACATGCATAAATTTTATGCTTGTGAGTAGTTTTTCAAAATGTGGTCTTTCTTACTACTTTTAATTTAATATTGTTGGAAATATTATAGAATATTTTATTATTATAGAATATTATATAAAAAACCATAAAAAGAAGTGAAAGGCATGTCATTGCTTAAAATATTTTTGAGGTCATCTTTGCCCATTAATATCTGCTTCCCACGTTGCAGTCCTAATAGGTTCTGTTTACTGTCACAATGTCTCTCTGACTCGGCCAACTTATTGAAAACAATGCACTCTTTATGTGACTAATATCATCTCAGTTGTTAAGAAGTTAGACAGTATAGTTGTAGTAGCTAATTTACTTTGCCTCTAGTGGCTAATTTACTGTATATTCCAGTTACAAAAGTATAAAAGAGGAAGCATTTAAAGCTGAAGTTTAATTATAAAAAAAAATATATATATATATATATATATAGCCTTAGTGAGCTAAAACTTACTTGTAATGAAGTTATGTCCCATGTTGTGCAGGCAGCCGGATCCTGGAGAAATCTTCACTGCAGAGATGCCCCGTCCTCTTCCTGTCTCTGTACTTCTGGCACTGCAGTGATTAATAGCTTTGCGTCCTCTGTGAAGCTGCAGTGAAAAAGTTTCTATTGAGGACCCCCCTCCTCCCTCTGTTCTTTCATTGCTTTCACTGCCTTTAACACAATTTGCGAATGGGGAAGAGAATCCTGTGACTCATTAGACTCTCCCCATTTACTAGTTGCATTACAGGCAGTAAAGGCAATCAAAGATCATTTCCAAATGAAGGTTCAGTGAGAAGGGGGTAGGTCCTCATCGGGAACTTTTTTACAGCAGCTTCACAGAAGACCTGGAGCTATTAATTCATTTAGCACTGGAAATGAAGCAGCAGGAAGAGGACTGGCATCCCTGCAGTGAAGATTTGTACAGGATCCAGCTGCGTGCATGAAGTAGAACAAACTTCACTAAAGGTAAAGTAGCTCACTAAAGTGTTTTGTTTTTTTTTTTAATGGATAAACTTCAGCTTTCAGGGCTCATTCACACAAGTGGTTAGGAGGCAACAAAACACTGAGGTTTAGCCACCCTTTTACTGCCCCCAATCGCTACCCTGTTAAGTTGCAGAGGCAGCGGCAGGGGTTGTACACATGCCACTGCCTCAGTCCTTTGCTTCATGGCTGTAGCAGAAATTATACCACCTGTCACTTATTATTATTGGTTGTAGTGAATGGAGCTGCTTTGCAACTCTTACAGGTAAGCATTGTATCTGCCAAGAGGTGCCAACACATGCTGTACCTAAAGTAGCATCCAAAGTCCGGTGGACACAACTAAATCCCAAGCAGTTCTGACAGGAAGAGCTCTGTCACTTTTAGATGGTGATGAATTTCGGCCACCTCTTCTTGCCTTTTGCTCCTTTCTAAAGGCCAATGGCTCAGCCGATTATGTGATGTGCCAATGCCACAAAAAAGCCCTGTTACAATATGCACGACAACACCTTGACACGCCTCACTGGGATTTTTTGTGGCACTGGCGCAGTAAAGGCTTCTTTCTGGCAACTCGACCATGCAGCTCATTTTTGTTCAAGTATCGTCGCATTGTGCTCCTTGAAACAACCACACCGTATTTTTCCAGAGCAGCCTGTATTTCTCCTGAGGTTACCTGTGGGGGTCTTTTTTTATCCCGAACAATTCTTCTTGCAGTTGTGGCTGCAATCTTTCTTGATCTACCTGACCTTGGCTTGGTATCAAGAGATCCCCGAATTTTCCACTTAATAAGTGATTGAACAGTACTGACTGCCATATTCAAGGCTTTTGATATCTTTTTTTATATCCTTTTCCATCTTTATAAAGTTCCGTTATCTTTTTACGCAGGTCGTTTGACCGTTCTTTTCTGCTCACCATGTCTCAGTATCTAGACTGCTCAGTGCATCCACAGGAGAGCTAACAAACTCATTGACTATTTATACACAGACACTAATTGCAATTTAAAAAGCCACAGATGTGGGAAGTTAACCTTTAATTGCCATTTTAACCTGTGTGTGTGTGTCACCCTGTGTGTCTGTACCAAGGCCAAACATTCCAGGGTATGTAAACTTTTGATCAGGGCCATTTGGGCGATTTCTGTTATTATTATGATTTAAAAAGGAGCCAAGCAGCTATGTGATTATAAATGGCTTCATATGGTCACTATCCTTAACCACTTGAAGACCAAGCCTTTTCTGGCACTTTTTGTTTACAAGTTTAAATCAGTATTTTTGATTGAAATTTATTTATAACCCCCAAAAATTATATATATATTTTTTAGCAGAGACCCTAGGAAATAAAATGGGGATCGTTGCAATTTTTTATGTCACGGGGTAATTGCGCAGCGGTTTTTCAAACACAATTTTTTGGGAAAAAATAAATAAACAAAACACAATATATACCACAATTTTTTTGTAAAATATGAAAGATGATGTTACACAGAGTAGATAGATACCTAACATGTCATGGTTTAAAATTGTGCATGTTCATGGAATGGCAATAAACTACGATACTTAAAAATCTCCATAGGCGACACTTTAATTTTTTTTTAAAGGCTACAAGTTTAGAGTTACAGAGGAGGTCTAGTGCTAGAATTATTGCTCTCGCTCTAACGTTTGTGGTGATACCTCACATGTGTGGTGCGAACACCTTTAACATATGCATGCGCGACTTATGTATGCGTTCACTTCTGCGCACAAGCACTAAGGGATTAAACGGTGCTTTAAATTTTATGTAAACATCCCTTGCAAAAGAAATAAGGATGACAGGTCCTTTTAATGCAGAGATCAAGGTGCGAAAAGACCCCAAACCTTTCCTTTATCATTAAAAGCAAAAGATCAGAAAAAAACATTTTTGATCTTTTGCTTTAAAAAAAAAAGTTGTTTATTTCCGCCCTAGACCGGAAGTGGTGTCACAACGTTGCTCTGGTCCTCCAAGGCCATAGAGGCAATCAGAGATGATCTGGCTTCTGTTCGCCTCTGTGACCAGCCAGCCATATGGTCGGATTGTTTCTCAGACGTGCCAGTAAAAACCATAAGCCCGAGACACATCAGCGAGCCCCCCCTCCCACTGCTTCTGAAAGCGATCCAGCAGCTAATTAGCTGCTTGGACCGCTTTCATGAGAAAGCCGCCCACCAACTGAACAAAAAATACTGGGGTTATGGCTGATAGCTTCAACCGTAACCCTAGTAAACCACTTGCAAACCGCAACGTATATACATTATATTACGGTACCAAAAATATTGGGATGCCTGCCTTTACATGCACATGAACTATCCATGTCTTTATGGACCTTGCTTTGTGCACTGGTGCGCAGTCATGTTGGAACAGGAAGGGGCTGTCACCAAACTGTTCCTACAAAGTTGGGAGCATGAAATTGTCCAAAATGTCTTGATATGTTGACGCCTTAAGAATTCCCTTTACTGGAACTAAGGGGCCAAGCCCAACCCCTGAAAAACAACCCCACACCATAATCCCCCCTCCACCAAATGATTTGGACCAGTGTACAAAGCAAGGTCTATAAAGACATGGATGAGTGAGTTTGGGGTGGAGGAACTTGACTGGCCTGCACAGAATCCTGACCTCAACCTGATAGAACACCTTTGGGATGAATTAGAGCGGAGACTGCGAGCCAGACCTTCAACATCATTCTACATCAGTGCTGGACCTCACAAATGTGCTTCTGGAAGAAGGGTCAAACATTCCCATAGACACACTCTTAAGGACAGCCTTCGCAGAAGAGTTGAAGCTGTTATAGCTGCAAAGGGTGGGCCAACTCAATATTGAATCCTTTGGACTGGGATGTCATTAAAGTCCATGTGCGTGTAAAGGCAGGCGTCCAAATACTTTTGTTAATATAGCGTATATGTATTGCGGTCGGCCAGTGACAGTAGTTTGCATGATCAGTCATATTTTCAATATCAATGCCAAAATTACACGATTTCTGCCAGGGTATGCAAACTTTTGAGCCAAACTGTATGTTAGTGTTTTGATGTCAGAATGGCCCAGCGGTCCAGTTGTTGGCCAGTTATGTCCAGCAGTCTGTTTTTCTTTTCTTTTTTCTGACAGTATCTCTTTAAGCAAAACTCTGCAAGAATTACTCGAAATATGTGCTTTACCTTAAAAAAAAAAAACAAAACAAAAAAACCCATTTACAATAAACTGCAAATCTTTGCAACTGGAGACAGATGAAAATGCCCCTGTTGTCTTGTAGCTGAGAATTCACTGTTTCTCTTAGCTTGATAGTGTTTTTTTACATCTGAAGGAAAAGAAAGCTGTCTGAGCAAGCTTTAAAGAGCAGTGATATAAATCCCCATAATAATGTCATAGATTGGGTTAGCAATTTGGCTCACCATGTTTCAGAGGGCAGAACTCAGCTAGATGTCAGCACAATCCATACTCTCATTTTCAACTACAGTGCCTTCTGTGCTCACCATAATTACAGTATAGCTTGTTAGATATGTCATTCAACTTCAGTGCCCTCTAGTAGACATTTTGTTCTATTCAATGTCATTGTAGTAAATAATTAAAAAGCCTGGAACTGTGGTTGGAAGGCATGCTCTCTGTTGAATAGTAATTTTGTTAAACGATTCACGTGGTATGCTGACAAGTTTACTAAATTATATTTAATATGCTAAAGTTAAGGTGACAGCAGACGATTAAGAAAGACTTCGGCAATGAAATGCAGTGGACAAAGGGGGCCTTTGTCCTCACAATCTGACGTAATAGAAATGGCAACCTTCCCATAATAGGGTTCTTGTAAGTGGATTACTTCTGTATGATTATTAATCTAATGTCAGAGTAATCTGTCAGTTGTAACTTTCAAATGATGTGTATATTCAACAGAGAAACTACGACAACACGTGAAATCACTTACTAGCAAATGCTATCCTAGGAGCCTGAAATAATTTTAACATCAATAAATTCATGCAATTAGTCTTTATCTGCGCTTTATGCAATCTGTTGCAGCCAGATTTGCTAGACATCTAAGGCTGGCCATACATGGTGAAAATTTCTTTCCTGCAACCACGGGTCATTGTCTGTTCTGAGCGGGGGTTGGGGGGTGGCGTGGCTGGGGGGAAGTCAGTGATTATTGCAAGCAGCTATAGCAGCCGCTAACGATAATCGTAAGAAAATTTGTCAGCCTGGTTGTACCCAAGATGATCGATTGATCAACTTGGTGCATTCAGCCTACCCATTAATGGTTCGAATCTCGGCCAGTTCCCGCTGAACCTGCTGATATTCGAACCGTGTATGGCCAGCCTTACCGTGTCTCTGAGTATGGAGTCTGCCTCTGTGTTGTACAACATTCCTCACTATTGAAAGCCTACAGTAGGCTGTGTATTAGGCTCAGGCAGTGTATATTATATAACACCAGTTTAGCAGGAACAAATGAATGCTAACCAATGCAATGGTCTAATACAACACAGCTTTGTTTGGAAGAAAGAATTTCTGAGCAGGTAAATCTTACTTCTGGTATGTTAGTGTAGTGCAACCCCCTCAAGGGCCGCTGACTTGGTCCCAAGGTTCTAACCCCATCAAGTGCACTAACAGTCAGGTACACAGATTCAGTTACTCCTCTGGCTCAATGATCAGTCTAGGTACAGTAAAACCTTGGTCTGAGAGTAACTTGGTTTGAGAGGGTTTTGCAAGACAAGCAAAAATGTTTTAATAAATTTTGACTTGATATACAAGCGATGTCTTGATATACAAGTAACGTCATGTCACAACTGAGTATAAAAGAGAAGAGGCGCCTCTAAGTGTAGCAATATGGTTAAATTTAATGAAGGTACAATATTTAGCAACTAACATGGTTGATGATTAAAACAGGCACATCTAAGTATGCAGGCATCCGGGGTAAAGCTGTCCACATACACTGTCCTCCGCACCGCCATCAAAGTCATCCCTTCCACTCTGCGCTCCACGAGCGCTTCAAGCCTCGCTTTCAGGGTAGTCTTCCCGGTCACGATTGCAGACTGACAGCAGTGAGAGTCAGCGGTGCAGGGGATGGTCTATGTGGACAGCTTTACCCCGGATGCCTGCATACTTAGATGTGCCTGTTTTAATCATCAACCATATGAGTTGCTAATAGACATGTGCGATTAGTTTTGTACGAATCGGAAATTCGAATATTCGCGAGGATCCAAAATACAAATTTTTATGCATACGTATTTTGTACGAAATATGAAATTTCGTTTACGAACTTCAGGTCCAAATTCCGTTACAGCAGAATCGGACAAAATAAGAATGTTCGTTAATTAGGATTATCCATTATGATGAAGTTAAAAACCCCAGGAAGTCAGCACAGCACAGGGATGGTGGGAGCCCCTCATAATGGGCACAACGGGTGTACAGACCCAGGAACTCAGCACAAGGATGGTGGGAGCCCCTCATAATGGGCACAGCGGGTGTACACTCAGACCTGGTAACTCAGCACAGGGATGGTGGGAACCCCTCATAATGGACACAGCGGGTGTACAGACCCAGGAACTCAGCATCGAGATGGTGGAAACCCCTCATAATGGGCCCAGTGGGTGTACAGACCTGGGAACTCAGCAAAGGGATGGTGGGAACCCCTCATAATGGACACAGCGGATGTACAGACCCGGGAACTCAGCACAGGGATGGTGGGAACCCCTCATAATGGGCACAGCGGGTGTACACTCAGACCTGGTAACTCAGCACAGGGATGGTGGGAACCCCTCATAATGGACACAACGTGTGTACAGACCCAGGAACTCAGCATCGAGATGGTGGAAACCCCTCATAATGGGCCCAGTGGGTGTACAGACCTGGGAACTCAGCAAAGGGATGGTGGGAACCCCTCATAATGGACACAGCGGGTGTACAGACCTGGGAACTCAGCACAGGGATGGTGGGAACCCCTCATAATGGACACAGCGGGTGTACAGACCCGGGAACTCAGCACAGGGATAGTGGAAAACCCTCATAATGGGCACAGTGGGTGTACAGACCTGGAAACTCAGCACAGGAATGGTGGGAACCCCTCATAATGGGCACAGTGGGTGTACAGACCTGGGAACTCAGCACAGGGACGGTGGGAACCCATCATAATGGGCACAGCGGGTGTACAGACCTGGGAATTCAGCACAGGGATGGTGGGAACCCCTCATAATGGGCACAGCGGGTGTACAGACCCGGGAACAAAGCACAGGGATGGTGGGAACCCCTCATAACGGGCACAGCGGGTGTACAGACCTGGGAACTCAGCACAGGGATGGTGGAAACCCCTCATAATGGGCACAGTGGGTGTACAGACCTGGGAAATCTGCACAGGGATGGTGGGAACCCCTCATAATGATAAATTCATCATAACGAACATTCGTAATTGTTACGAAAAGTTAACGAACCTAAAACTTAAAAAGTAAAACCCAGGAAGTCAGCACACAGCACAGCACAGGGATGGTGGGAGCCCCTCATAATAAATTCATCATAAGGAACATTCGTATTTCGTACGAATCCAAATTGAGTTTCGGACACGAATTACGAAACACGAATTAATTCTAATACGAAACGGAACGAAACGAAACACATTTATTGACGGCACACATTTCTAGTTGCTAAATGTTGTGCCTTCATTAAATGTAACCATATTGCTACACTTAGAGGCGCCTCTCTTCTCTATTATACTCTGTAGCTCCTGATGGATTTTGCTTCTAATCCCCTTGTGGAGGCTTCCATTTGTGGATGGACATTTTATGGTTACACAACCTATTAGATTGCTACAATCTTTTTATATGGACTATAAACTGAAAGACCTATGAATGAATGGTTGTGGTACAAATCATCTGAGTTTCCATTATGTCTTATGGGGAAATTCGCTTTGATATACGAGTGCTTTGGATTACAAGCAGGTTTCCGGAACGAATTATGCTCGCAATGCAAGGTTTTACTGTATATCCTTTTTTGATGCTTCTGGGTGAATGCAGGGTAACTGTGGGATACTCCAGCAACATTAAGTAATATTTGTGTTATTATGTGTGTGGTATGTAGCTACTGGTAACCTGTTAGGGTCACTAGTTGTGGAGAGGATAGGGTGGGTGAGAGGGGGAATAGTGCTTATGCCTCAGGGAATAAGGTTGACCGTCTCTTGCTTCCCTCCTCGTGGGGTTATCCTCCATATATCTATAGGTTTCTATGGGGTTGTGAGGAGAGGACGGTGCTTTTAATCGTAGGAAGTCTAGTTTCCTGATTTTGTTTTGGATTCAGTTTTGGATGGTTGCAGAGTTTAAAAGGGAATATTCTGGTGTGGTCTGAAAGTGTTTCCAACATGCCCATTTTTGCCAAATTTGCTGAGGGAGTCTCGTGCTATGTGAACTAATTCCTCTAACTCTGCAAATCTTTTGATTCTGCAGAACCATTCTTTCAGCAACGGGATGGTTTGGGATTTACAATGTATGGGTGTGCATTGTTTTGGCGCACTCACCATGTGCATTGCCAGGGATTTGTGGTATGTGCGATGGAATAGATTTGAATGGTGTAAGAGAAATTGAGCTGGTGACCATTCTAAGTTATATGAAGTGACAAGGGAGGTTATGCGATGTACTTCCTTTCAAAATGATTGGATTTGTGGGCATTCCCACCAAATGTGGATCAATGTGCCAGGTTGTGTATTACATCTCCAGCAGGAATCCAAGATTGCTGGGTTAAATTTGTGTAGTAATTCAGGTGTGCGGTACCAGCGGGATTGAATTTTGTATCCATTTTCCTGAGTTGATACATTGATGGACCCTTTGTGGATGTTTAGGTAAATGTTACCCCATTTTACTGGTGTTAGAGACAGTGACAGGTCTTTCTCTGGGTCATTGGGATGACAGTCCATGAAAAGAAGGGAATGTGTGGCAGAAATTAGGTATGTTTGGGGGGACGTCTGGGAACAGAGGTGTTTAAAATGCATCAGCTGTCGAGAGCATGAGGATTTCCTGTCTAATGTTCCTAGGTACTGTGTGATTAAGAGGTATGTCAATGGCGGTATCGGGGGTCTGCCAAGTCATGTAGAGAGGAGAGTTGCCGTGTAGAGTTTACCTTGGTCAAAGAAATGATGAGCTAGGACCTTTTCCTCAGACCAATGTTGTGTTAAGAATTCAGCAGTCATGCCTGAGGGGAAGTCAGGGTTCATTCTTATTGGAGACAATGAGCCTGGTATAGTCGAGAGGGAGGTTTGTTTGCAAATCTTGCTAAAGCATTGTGTGGTTGGTCTGATGAGGGGGTGTGATTTAAGCTCCGAGGGAATGTGGCGTTCTAGTATCCATGGTAATGATACCAGGTGTAGTTTCGAGAATTAATCTTCCAGACCCACCCAATCCAGGATGCGTGTAGGTTCCAATCAAGTATTCTAGTCAAATCGACTGCCTTATAAAAGTTCAGGAGGTCCGGGAGGCCGATACCTCCTAGGTGTTTGGGCAAGGCTAATTCTGTGTATTTTATTCTGGGTTTGTGTCCTCCCCAAATGAAGTTGGAGCTAAGGCTTCTATAGGTTTTGAAGAAGGCCTGTGGTATATGTATTGGTACTGTTTGTAGTAGATACAGCATTCTTGGCAACGCGTTCATTTTTAACCAATTCCCGCCCGGCCTATAGCAAAATGACGGCCGGGTAGTGGTTCAGTTATCCTGACTGGGCATCATATGACGCCCTGCAGGATAACAGCTGCCTCCTACGGAGGCTCTATACCACGTGATCAGCCGTGTCCAATCACGGCTAGTCACGATGTAAACAGGAAGAGCCAGTGATCGGCTCTTCCTCACTCGCGTCTGACAGATGCGAGTAGAGGAGAGCCGATCGGCGGCTCTCCTGACAGGGGGGGGTCTGTGCTGATTGTTTATCAGCGCAGCCCCCCCCTCAGATGCCCACACTGGACCACGAGGGAAGCCCCCAGGACCACCAGGGAAGGGGGCAACATGTGGATGGCCAGGTATGTACCCATGGCCATCCACATGTGCAAATGAATGCCCAATCTGTGCCAATCAGTGCCCACAAATGGGCACTGACTGGCACTATTATGTAACAAATTACATAAGTGATGCCCAGCAATGCCACCCATCAGTTCCATCAGTGCCACCTATCAGTGCCAATCTGTGCCCATCAGTGCCCACCTATCAGTGCCCATCCGTGCCACCGATAAGTACCCATCAGTGCCACCCATAAGTACCCATCAGTGCCGCCTATGAGTGCCACCTATCAGTGCCCATCAGTGCCACCTATCAGTGCCACCTCATTGGTGTCACCTAATCAGTGCCCATCAGTGCCGCCTTATCAGTGCCCATCAGTGCAGCCATATCAGTGCTTGTCTTTGAAGAAGAAAAGGTACTTATTTACAAAAAATGTTAACAGAAACAAAGAAAAACGTTTTTTTTTTTTCAAAATTTTAGGTCTTTTTTTATTTGTTGCGCAAAAAATAAAAATCGCAGAGGTGATCAAATACCACCAAAAGAAAGCTCTATTTGTGGGAACAAAATGATAAAAAAAATTTGTTTGGGTACAGTGTTGTATGACCACGCAACTGTCATTCAAATTGCTACAGCGCTGAAGAGCTGAAAAAAAAGCTGAAAATTGGCTTGGCCAGGAAAGTGTCTAAATGCCTGGTATTGAAGTGGTTAATATCGCCGCCCTTCCAAACCATGAGAACACTGGTCAATTCCAATTTTTAAGGTCAGTTGTCAATTTGTTCAATATTGGTAGGTAGTTTTTCGCGTATAGGTCTGTCAATTTGGCGGGTAGTTGTATGCCAAGATAGGTAATTGCATCTGTCTGCCATTGGAAGGGGAAATTTTCCTTGCATTGTATGACTAGGGATGATGGTAAAGATATACTGAGTGCAAAAGACTTGGAGAAGTTGATTTTAAGGTTGGAAATCAAATGAAAGCATCGGAATTGGTCTAGCAGTACCGGTAACGTAGTATGTGGATTTGAGAGAAACAGTAAGATATCATCTGTGTTAGCAGCTAGTTTGTATTCTCTCTGGTTTGTTCTGATCCCTTGAATGTCTGGGTTCTGCCTGATGGAACAAAGTAGAGGCTCAAGGGTAAGGACAAAGAGAATAGGTGACAGGGGACATCCCTGTTGTGTTCCATAATGGATGGAGAAGGCATTCGAAAGGGTGTTGTTTACTCTAATCCGAGCCGAGGGTTTTGCATATAGGGACATTATAAGACTGATCATATACTGTTTTATGCCCAATGCATGTAGGACTGCTGCCATGTAATCCCATGCTACCCTGTCCAATGCCTTCTCTGCAGCTAGGGAAAGGAAGAAGCCTTTTTGGTTTGATGATGTTATGTGATGATGTAAGTTGATAGTCTTCAAAGTATTGTCCCTGGCTTATCTTCCAGGGACAAAACCGACTTGATCTTGGGAGACAATGGTAGGAAGTAGAGGTAGTAATCTGTTAGCAAAAATTTTGATGTCCACATTAAGGAGCGAAATTGGCCTATAGTTTGCTGCTTGTGATGGGTCCTTATCTGCTTTGGGTATTACTGTTATGTGAACTTCAAGTTTTCCTGGAGTGAGTGGGTTGGAATGGGATATGGAGTTAAATGCTTTTAAGTAGAGTGCATAGTGTCTCTGCGAATGTTTTATAGTATGCAGCCGACAGGCCGTCTGAGCCAGGACTTTTTCCCGATTTAAAATTTTTGATTGCTTCTTTCCATTCTAGTGGAGTGATCGGGCCTTCAAGCGTGTCAGCAGAATCAGATGGGATTCCTTTGGGGCAGAATTTGTCTAGGAACCCCATAATTTTATTGTGCCTTGTCTCGGGCGAGGGAACCGATGTGTTCGCTTTGTCAATGTGTTAAAGGGTCAAGTAAAATCTCTCGAATTCATGAGCTATGTCAGCATTTTTTATGTACACGTCACCTGTCAAGGAGTATAACTTGTGGACCGTTGTTTTGGCTTTTCTCGCGTGTAGTGCTTGGGCTAATAGGTGTCCGCTTTTGTTCCCGAACTCATAAAAAAGCTTTTGTGATAACATAAAGTTTTTCCTAATAGTTCATCTCTAATGGGTATGGCATTTTGACTCATTAATGCATGAGCTGTCTTGGGGACCACTTGATGTCTCAGAGCAGGAGTTCCGGGTATGCACTGAACAGGAGTGAGTGACTAGTGATTAATCATTGTGTATTGCTGGGCACATTAATGTGGGAGGAAGATGGTAGGAAGATAGTTAGTGGCAGTAGTACCATAAGTTGCAGTGTCTGCGGGGTACAGAGTAATTTCTCGTTACTTCATTAGGAGTGTCTTGCTCTACAATGATCCGTTGATGAGGTAGGGCTCCTGCTTTTCGACCTTCCCATTGCTTTTGATGGTGAAAGCTGGGGGTGAGTGCGTCGGCGGCGTATGCTGAAGTTGTCATTACCTGCCTTAGCGATGCCTTCCATGGAGACAGCCCTGCGTAATGGCGGGAGGCGGAAGTCACTATACCAGTCAGGCAAATCGACCACCGGTATGTTGAGGGTTGTGCAGAAATGTTCTAAGTCCTCTGGGACTCTGAGGTTCATGATGTGGCCATTGAGTGTAGCTGATAGGCAAAAAGGGAACTTCCAGCGGTAAACTATAGCCCTGGTTCTCAGAACATCCAGCAGGGGTCTCAGTTCCCTTCTTCTTTGCAGAGTTATGTTGGAGAGATCCTGAAAGATCTTAATGTCAGCACCCTGAAATGTAGTATCCTTTAGTAGGAAATCATTCAGACAGCAAATAATGTCTCTGGGTGAGTCTGTGTCTCTACCCCTCGGGCGCAGTGCTCTGTGAATACGCTCCATAGCTACTGGGGAGTCAGGGGGTCTCTCTAGAAGGTCATTGAAGAGGGCAGTGATCGAGCGTGTGAGCTGTGCCGGTTCAAAAGATTCCTGGAGACCTCTTACCCTTAGATTGCGGCATCTTCTGCAGTTATCCAAGTCCTCCATGTGACAGTTTATCTTCCTCAAGGTGTACAGAATGGGATTCCGTTACTTGTTGAACCTGGCACAGTGAAGCATCATGGCAGGCTTGTGTTTCCTCCACTTCTTCCACTCTCAGAACTATGGCCTGTATGTCAGATCGCAGGTCCAATATTGCTGCTGAAAGTGTTTACTTTATGTCAGCGACCACCGTTCTGAGGTCTGACAGACTTAATGCTGAGGCTGGGTGTAGATCAGGAGAGGGAGGACTGCGGCTCCGGTCTCTATGTGTGTCTCTGCTGGAAGAGCATGACTCTTGTGTGGAGGCCTGAGCCGCCATCATGGCTCCCTGGGACCGTGTCCGGAATATCTCTGGGATGTGGCGACTTAGCTGTGTGTCTTGGTCTCTAGGTGAGCGGGAACGAGTTGCTGAGGCGCTCTGGGTTGTACTCCCCATTCTAGATCTGACCTGCGGCTGTTGTCAGATAGCTGGACCTTGTGGAATAGGAGCTCTGCAGTTAAGCGTCCATCTTAGAGCGGATCCAAGCCACGCCCCCCTAAATATTCTAAGCACAGTCCTTGCAGTAGCAAAAAATGGGCTGAGCTACACCGGGACACCATGAACCATGTCCACTTTTAAGCACCAGCTGACTCTGATGCAAAAGGGATAGCAGCAGCACACAAACACTGGGATCTCACACACTGGTCTGTACTCACTAACGTCCTTGGATAATTGGATGCCTCCTTCCAATATCTTCCAGACACCACTCCAGTGAAACCTCTTAGACCATATCCCCAGAAGAAGCCCCTCAGTCAGCATGGCTGAACTGCCCAGAAAGGCAGCAGTCCTTCAGGCTGGCATCTCCTCCTCCTGGACAAGAACCCCTCTGCTCCAAGCTTTAGGCTATTTACGCTCCCTCCCAGCCATCCTTTGTGCTTACTCCAAAGATGAACTCGGTACTATGGAATATGGAATTTGAAGTATGCATAGAGCAGTGCACATGACCACAACTATCATGCCCTGCTGGTTCCAAACTAATGGAATTGAGAGAGAAAAGGAGAGGTTTTAGATTCAGGGATTGGCTGGGGCCATATAAATATTCATACTGTCGATTTGACTCTCTTAACCCGCCGTCTTCCAGAATCATCAAGAAAACAGGGAGAAGCAGTCAACTCACAGCCCTGTGAAACTCAAGAGCAGACCAGCGCAATCAAGCAGCTCTACTGATTTTAGGAGAGCTAAGAACTAAATTAACCTAAACCTAGCACCTATCTAGAAGGGTGCTGCATCAGTTATATCAGTGGTCATCAACCCTGTCCTCAGGGCCCACTAACAGGCCAGGTTTGCAAGATAACTAAAATACATCACAGGTGATATCATTTGCTGCTCAGTGATTGCAGTATTGTAGTCTGCATCTCTTCAAGGTAATATATAAAACCTGGCCTGTTAGTGGGCCATGAGGACAGGGTTGATGACCACTGAGTTATATAGAGCTGATTTTATCCTACATGCTTTAAGTACATGGTCACACATGTCCCAATGGATATTACGCAGTAATGTAATGCCTCTTAGAAGGGGGAAGAATAGTTTAAATGTCACTGACTGATTTCTGCATTAATGCAGGCTGATAAAACCTTGTTTTTTTTACATTTGTCAAAGGCACAGAAAAAAGTTTCAAAGTAGGCACCATGTTTTCAAGTCTAATTGGGCAGGGAAAAGAACCCCAGGGGCTGGGGCAGCTCTAAAGAAATCTTTAGAGTAGTTCATGGGATGAGATTTTGAATGAAGAAGACATAAGTAGGTCAGCAGAAGAGCAGATAGGACAGTAATTGAGCATAAGGTCAGACATAAATTGTAGGTAGGGGATGAGTTCTGAAGTGCTACTCAAGAAGTTTGCCCCAGCCTGTTACATCCTCATTGTAGGCCTTTTTGTCTGGATGCCCACTGCTCAGACCGCTATAACCAAATTGTAATAGGATTCATACACATGATACTGTATCATTATTTCCAGATTCAGCCAAGTGTCATCAGATTGTAAAACTGTCATAAATTCTTGGTTATATGGGAAACTTTAGAAACCATATATACAATGGCAGATGAAATACATTAGGATGAAAGTGACCTCATTTTCCATGTTAGTCTGTCCATGCATGGAGCTTTGTATTGGAAAGCCAGTGGATAATCACAATCTCTATACCAGTGGTTATCAATTTTTGAGCTATAGGGGTTCCCGAATGAGGCACCTAACATCACCAAAGGGCCACACATAATGTTCAATATATGTAATGCTTAAGAAGACTGTCAGAAACTGCAGACCTAATAAAGGAAATACGCTTCAGAGAGTGTGGACATGCTATATATTTGAATGGGGATGTGTTGCAAAAAACAATACAAAAACTGAGAACATGTTACATGAGGTTAGTATTACATATGCTATTACTCTAATCAATGTTACCACTACAAACTGTTGAGGTTCGAGGACCTTACATCATATACAAATAGTTCACAGGTTAAGCACCTTTTTAAAATCACATAAAATTCTGGTTTTAAACAAAAAATATTTCCAAATATGTATTCTAAACTCAAAAGTACCTTCTGTTGCTCTCAGCCTCCTTCAAATTCCAATTTCTTCTGCTGTGATCCAACTTCCTGTTAGAGGGTGGCTGCGTTCATTCTCCATGGCCCCATGTATGCAGGAATGTAGCCACCCACTGTTGCTCACTCCAAAGATGAACTTGGTACTATGGGATATGGGATTTTTAGCATGCATAGAGCAGTGCACATGACCTCAACTATTATGCCCTGCTGGTTTTAAACAAATGGAATTGAGTCAGAAAAGGAGAGATTTTAGCATTCATAGAGGACCTTACAAGGAAGCAGAAAAACACAGTATGAAACAATTTCACAAAAAATAAATAAATTACAGGGTCATTAATTAGTTGAGGTATATAGATTATTTTTGGAGAATAAGTATATTGTTTAGTGTCGCTTTCAGTCTTCTAAAGTTTGGATCTTCAGACAAGTCAAGATTAGCAAAATGAATATGATTTGTCCACCTTCATTTTTATCTTTAATTTTGAATTTTTTGGAAGTGTGAGAAAAACATAAAGTTAGGTGTAGGATAATAGATCTGTCCAGTTTGGTCACTCACACAGGAAAGTGCACATCTTTAAAATGGATCTAAACTCAGGGAAATACTCACCTCTTCATTTAAACAATACAGCAGTTAAATCCTTCACTGGCCATTGTCAACTTCTCCCTGGGTTTTTGGCTTCTTGATTGGCTGGTGGCAGAATTATGTCATCCCATGCACGCGCATGGGAGTCCGCCATTCCAGTACAGCCCAAATGTTCCGGGAATGCATGCTGAGCTTCGCATGCGCAACTCAGTATGTATTCAATAGAAGACTACAAGCAGGCAGGTAGGTGTTTGTTATTTGCAGAAGAGACATTGCATGTCCACACCCTCCTCTCTGATCACCTCCATACCCTGAACCTCCCTCTCTGCTCATCTATGTAACCCCAGCCCCCCTCTCTGCTCACCTCTGTACCCCAAAACCCCCTTTCTGCTAACCTTTGTACCCAAAACCCCTTGCTTGCTCGACTATGTACCCCAAACACCCTATGCTCAACTCTGTGCCCCACACCCTGTGTCTGCTCACTTCTGTATCCCCAAACCCCTCTTTCTGCTCACCTCCACACCTCAAACCTTGGGTAAAAATTTCTCAGGCAAGTTATAAAAGCTTGTCTATTTGCTCTTGTTGCCTCCCAATAAAACCGATCCAAGTGCACATCAATTTTCAAAAGCACAGCAATTTCATTGAAATCTAGCCTTAGCCTGTGTGTCCCTCATCCTCCATCACTGTTTGTCCTCTGCTGTCTTCTAGACATGTTGTGCATGCACTATGCCCAGGCACACAGAATGAATGCCATCTCTGTCTCTAGATCTAAACCCAGGACAGCTGCTGTTCTAAGTATCTAATCATGGCACATGACCAACAATTCAAGGTACATGCAGGATTTCACAGTGAATTATGGTGAAGAACAAAAACGATCTGAACAATGGAACCAAACTACTTATCGTCTAAGTTTCTTTGTGTAGTTTAGACTCTAGCATTCCTTTTTACTGAATCATGAAGAACTCCAATTTAAATAAAACATTTTCTATTGTTTCTAGTAGCAAAGCTATTCTCTATGTAGGTAACTATAATGCATGAACAATATTCCCTTTCTAACTGCTGTGCAAATTAGCTGATCTAAATGACACTAATTTATTCTCTGTTAACATCCAAGTTTATAGAACACTGAAGTATTGTATAAAGGATTTAACTGCATCATCGCTTACAAGCTTTATCTTCCTTGTTATTTTATTAACCATTTGCTTACTGGGCACTTTCACCCCCTTCTTGCCCAGGCCAATTTTCAGCTTTCTGCGCTGTCACACTTTGAATGACAATTGCGCGGTCATGCAACGCTGTACATTTTTGCTTAACAAACAGAAAAATTTTGAACAAAGAAAAACAAAACTTTTTTTTATAGTTTGTTCTAAAATTTTGCAAACAGGTAATTTTTCTCCTTCACTGATGGGCACAGATAGGCTGCACTAATGAGGCGGCACTGATAGATGGTACTGATGGGAACTGATAAGCACTGATGAGGCGGCACTAATCAGCAGGCATTGATGAAGCTGCACTGATGGGCAGCACTGATGGACACTGGTAGGCAGCACTGAAAAGTGACACTGATGATGAGGCACTGATAGGCACTGATTGGGAGCACTCATGGGCACTGATAGCTGGCACTGGTGGGAACTGATTAGCAGTACTGATGGGTACTGGAAGGTGGCACTGGTGGGCACTGATTAGTAGCACAGGTGGGCACTGAGGGGACCAATGTCCCTGTAAAAGAAGCTGGTTAACGACTTTCTTCCTTTTTTCCTATAACCGGCTTCTGCTTACTTCCGTGATCAGCTGTCATTGACTGACAGCTGATCATGTGGTAAAGGGCTACAGTTATTGGCCCTTTACCCTGATCTGTGATCGCTGAGTCACCTCCTCGGGACTCAGCGATCACAGAGCACGCCGCCCGCGTTGGGGATGGAGTGTAGAGGGATAAGAACCCCTGTAAGTTTTTAGTTTCAAATATCTTTATTAAAAATATTAAATACAAAAAATAAAAATATTAGCAACAACGAAATCAGAATTTCAGGTTATCACCAGCGTAACATAGTCATATTTCAAAATGAGGACAATAGTTGTCCAGATAAATATGGGCTGTTAAAATAAGGAAATATATAAAAAAACAACTACCTATCATTATCAAGAATTCCAACTTCTAACTGTAGTAGTAGAAAACCACAGGAGTGGTTAGGATAATTATTATACCAGAGAAGGGGAGACCAATCAAGGGGGGGTAGGAAAAGGAACAAGACATTGATAGTTGTAAGAAAAGTGGCGTCCCCATACCTAAGATTATGATCTTAGTTGGAACCCCAAAGGATCCCGCAACCCTTTTCAAAAAAAGAGGTAAAGAAAAAAACAAATTGAATAAAAAACAAAGAAGGGGGGTCAGCCAAGAACAAGTTGAGTTGAACTGACCAATACTAAATCCATGGGTCCCACGTTCTGTCAAATTTCTTAATGTTGTGGAGAATGCAGGTGAGAATGACCATAATCTAATGGTACAACCGACTGCTGACAATGCTTAGCGATAGTAATTTGTGCTGCTAGGAACATATAAGTAAAAAAGTTTCATGAATTTCTTTTGGACCTCGTAAGGTAGCCTATGGAAGAGGGTCACTTCCGGGCACCTGCGAATATTCACTCCTGTCACTGAATAAATAAAGTTAAACATTCTAATTCAAAATATAGTCACTATAGGACCCTGTCAGTTTTTATTGCTGTCTGTGCCCCCATTAGGAAATTCACCCTCTCTATTTGTCCTGTTTACCATCATCACTGAAAGTGAAAATAAAAGAAAACCCCAAATTTTGAGTTGTCTCCAGAAAAGTAATAGAGGTTAAGGCTTCATGTGCACGGGGCATTTTTACAATCTCTCCTGAACGATTTAACTTGACAGATAGTAACCCACGTTTAAAACGTCCGTTTTGCCGTGCTTTACATGTCGTGTTTAGCGGCGTTTTGCTGCGTTTGCGTTTAGAAGCATTTTCTTTTTAAATAACCAAAAACGAAAAATGCCTGTAAAAGAAACGTGACTAAACGCAAGTTACAGCGTTTAGCGGTGTTTAGAAGCGTTTGGCGCTTGAAATGCCTCTAAACTCAGCTTCTGAACCCATTTTTTTGCATTCCAAAAAAAGCCTCTAAACTCAACTGCCTAGAAACAACTGTAAACGATCCTGTGTACATGTACTGATAAGATTACATAGAGGAGAGTTCAGGGGCAGCTGAAAAAAATGCCCAACTGCTCCTAAACGTCTGTTTACCAGCAGCAGTGTACATGAGGCCTAAATCTTACAATGGGGACACCAGTTCTGGTGACCTGTGGGCCCCAAGGAACTTTTGTAGGGATTTCCTCTCACTTCCTGTTTGCTTAGGGAAACCTCCCCAATGGGGCACAGATATTGCAAAAAAAAAAGGTTATAACTCTCCCTTGCTCTATCCAAAAAAAAAAAAAAAGTTTTGCCTATATTTCTAATTTAAAGTGGAACTAAAGTTAAAAAGGGTGAGTGGGCAGCTTTTTTATTGCAGACGAGATGTTTTATGCCCGGTCGCAATCTTCTATTGCATGGCAATGTGCACGGGAGTCATACATCCTGGCACTCCAGCACTATGCCGTGAATGTATGCTGAGCTGCGAATGCAGCCAATCAAGAGGCAAAAACCTGGTCCTCAAAAGAAGCCCGGGGAGAGGATGTCAGCGTCAGGCGAGAGATACAAGGTTGCATCGCTGGAATAGAAGTATGCTGCAGATTAGAGTTTTTTGTATTAGACAAAAGAGGGTAGTTTAGAGACTACCATAACTGCCTAATTATTTAAAGTGTAACTATAGGCAAAATATAAAAATGTATATATGATGCTGTCTGTCAATAGCATTAGTACAAATTTTTTTTGTTCTTCTGAGTTCCTTCTATAACATATACTGTATATGTTTTATTATCGATTGAACTTGCCAGTGCATCTCTTATTTTTCACTTCCTTCAGTATTTCCTCAATATTTGAGTTGTGATCTCTTTAAGGGGGATGGATTGAAGGCAGTGTTAAATACTTAGGGGTTCTCACCCATGCTAGGATGGACTAGCTTGGGACTGAAATATGGTTGCTGAATTGTGAAAAACTCCTCTTTGGGACCCCTGAAGCAGACGGGAAACCCTAAACCCTGTTGTGGGATCGGTATAGTGATGGTGAGCGATACTCTTGTTTTCTCTTGTACCAGAGTTATGGGCTATTTTGTGTTCTTTTGCTGAAGAAAGCGGTTTGATTTTCAGGATTGTTTGCGAGATTTATAAAGACTGTCACTTTTACAAATGGCTGACGGTGATCCTGAGCCCCAGATCAAAAAACTTCCACTTTGAAGTCCACTTAAATGTACATGTTCATCTAAGATTACCTTGTCCCATGGGGTAAAACACTGCTGTGTTGTTTTGTTGCAGAATGGACAGTGTTGTCACTGTTGAGGGTTGAATTATTGCTAGTGACAGACTGCATCACATACTGTATCTTATTTTTGATTTGATCATAGTTACACTTTAATAGAGGTTGAGATAAAAATACAATATTTGCCAAGTAGGGGGTACATTGTTTGTAGTGAATCAATCGATTTACAGACTTGCATTGTGAGAGGGAGCAGTAAAATGCTGCTATTATCTAACATTTCCAAGCAGGAAGCAGAATCTGCATATGTATTGAACAAATATAACTGTTCACCTTTACACACTGTGACAGAGAGAGAGGCTCGGTCACTGTAAGTATTTAGGTAAAAGGACACCCAGGAGTCTCATTGGGGGTTAATGCAAGGTTCAGAACTAGCATTTCTCCAGATTCTGTGGTTCTGGATTGGAACATTCGATCCTGGGTCCAGGTTTTGCTAGACACCTGCAGCCTGGCCCACTACACAGGTGTGCAGGGTCATTATATAATCAGGTCTAAGCATTGCTCAGGGCTCCCATTTTGGAGACAGCTTCCAGTTTGGAGACTGCTCCCAGTGTGGGAGCCGCAAGGTCTCACCCGGGGTCAGGGGGCCCCAGCCAGAAGCCACAAGACAGAGGTCTCGTCGAGGGGTCAGAGGGCCCAGCCAGAAGCCACCAGAGGTCTCATCGAGGGGTCAGAGGACCCAGCCACAAGCCAGGAGACAGCAGGTCTCGGTTCCAGGAGTTAAGTCGGCTCCTATCAGGGGTGTCAGGAGAACCCCAATCCCTAGGCCAGAGGTGGGCCATGCAGCAGGGCACTGCAACTAAAGGCTAGAAAGCGTTCGAGAGGGCTGAATGACACAATCAAAGGACTGGTAAGAAGAGCAGCAGTGCTGCCAACACGTAAGCCAGGTGGCTTGGTATTTTCGTTGATTTATGTTATGTGGAAGAAACCCCTGCGTGGGCAACCGATGTATAAGTGAACTTTCCTTTATTCAATAAAAGTGGGCTGCCATGCCCTAAAATTACAGTTTGGACTGGCTTAACACATTCTAAAGGCACCTGCTTCTTGAGTTTAATCACCCCAATCTCACAACACATAATTACAAACTTTACATAGAAACAAGCTTTTAAAAACAATAACACACAGGATTTTGCATAAGAAGATTTAATCAAGCTGATCACTTTTACATGTATATCTAAATATCATTAAAGCAGAACTTTACCCAAAAGGGGAAGTTTCGTTCTCTCCCCCCTCCTCCTCCCTCCTCCTTCACATTTCGCCCATTATTTTTTTGGGGGAGGAGCGAGTACCTGGTTGTGACAGGTATCCAATCCCACTTCCAGTGATCCGAGAGCTTGGACCCCACCCCCTCCCTGCAGCCTTCTGGGACACATCACAGGTCCCAGGAAGCTGCGGGACACTTCAGATAGCGCAGTGCGGCTCACGCATGCAAAGTCAGCAGCTGGCCATGCAGCTGCAAGCAGTTGGTCACAGCGGGCTGCCCACAGTTAGTATGCTCATGCTGGGGACCGAAGCCTGGGGAAGAAAGCGGCCAGGTGAGGACAGTACTGGATCCTGGGACAGGTGAGTGTCTGTTTATTACAAGTTAGCAGGTACAGCTTTTGTAGCTGCTGACTTTAAATTTTTCAAAAGAACCGCTTTAAGAAGACCATAAATTCCCCTTTAAAGAGCCATGAAATCTGTGTACTTATTGCTCTCAAGAACAAGTCCCAGAAGCTATGTGTGTGCAGAAATTTTTCATAAGTACTGACTATCTGGTTCTTGGAATCTCTCCAGCTCCTGTGTAACAATGACTTTTTTGTTTGTGTTTTTTTTTTTTTAAATAAAAGTAGTAAGAAACAAAGAGTGTTTAATGACCTTTAAATGTGGGGCTAGTATACAGGTTTTCACCCCTGAACCTAGCTTTAAAATTCACACTTTACATGGATCAATAGGACAAAAGACACCAATGCCAAATAACATAATTTTTGGAAAACCTAAAGCCTAAGTTTGGTCAAAATAAAAAATAGAAAAAAAAATTTAAAAAAGTGACATTACTTACTATTAATCTGATGTGTCATTTGTACTTGTGGTTCTTGCTTTACTTTCATGCTCCATTCAGACCTGAAAATAGCAATTTACTAGCGTTTTTAGGGCATTTTTAAAAGCGTTTTTGCCGCCTTTTACAAGCATTTTTAAAGCATTATAGAAGTGTTTTATTGTGCGACTCCAAATTCATGCAATTTACATTGTGACAGCAACATTCGTGCAACTTTTGAGTTTACATTGCAGTTTATGACAATGCAGTCAAAGTAGTGCAGGAGCATTTTTAATGTTGCATAGATTTGAACGGCTTCCATTGAAATACATGGGCTGCGACTTGTCCGCCCTTTCTGCCCAGCTACTCCATTCATAGAAACCATGCTACAGCTTTTCTGAGTGAAAAGCAGTCTATGAACGGAGGACTGGTAAATGATTTAATCCCCTTCATTCATAGATCACATTACTGTGATAGAAACTGTAGTACGGCCTCTATGAATAGAGGAGGCTGGCGGAAAGGGCAGGCATAGTCCGGCACTCTTTCCTGTCACAGTTCCCCCTGGGTGGGGATTTGATTCAGAGGAAGAAGTAATCCTGTGCTGTTTTTTTTTTTTAGAGTAAATTAGGGCCTAAAGCAAACCCGGCTTTGAAAATTCTGGGCAACACAACAGACAACAGGTTTTTGTTTATTTCCCCTAAATTGGAGGATTATTATGTCTCCTGCACTGTTCAGCACCATAGGTCAATCGATTACTTTATATGGAGTGTGAATGGACTCGCTTAGACCAGTCAGCGCTGTCAAATGGGAAGTTCAGAATCTTGTGTAAGCTACAACTCCAGCATCTTGTAGCTTGCACAAAGGTCTGGTTTACATATATGAGGTTTCCGGCGGCGTTTGCTCGGGCACAGCAGCCTATTCATTTGAATGGGCTACTGTGCCTCCAGAAAATGCAGCAAAAAAGTCCCTGCACCTTTTCCAACAACGTGCCTGCAGGGCAATAGTACAGTGCGGGTTCCCAGTATGGGAAACCATGCTGCAGTTTCCAGTGTATGGGGTATTAGGATTAATGCCCCCCCAAGCATCTCCTATGCAGCAGCTCATTTTTCTCTGCAGATGTAAGAAGGCATATGATCTCACACTCATCCACACCTGCTCAGATATGCACCTAGCCAAATGGAGCAGTGAAGGAGCAAAAGTAAGGTTATGTAATATATGTATGTCTTAATTAAAGCAGAACTTCACCCAAAAAGGGATCCATTCCCCCCCCCCCTCCTTTACATTTGCCACTCTTTTTTGGAGGAGGTGGGGGAGCTGGTATCTGATTTTGACAGGTACCTGCTCCGCCGCTTCCGGTCCAATCTCGCCGCAAAGATTGCGGGACAAATCACAAAGCGCAGCCCTTAGTGAAGAATTGGCTTAGGTGAGGACAGCGCTGGATCCCTGGACAGGTAAGTGCCCTTATAATAAAAGTCAGCAGCTACAGTATTTGTAGCTGCTGACTTAAATTTTTTTTTGGCGGAGTCTGGAGCTTTTTGCCCTACATAGACAACACGCAAATTCACTTTAAAGGATAAGTTCACCTTTGTGATCTTTTTGCAGGTAAAATAATGTACAATTATTATTTTCTTTTTACTAGGACCCTGCAAAACATTGCACCCATGATCAGCAGATCACAATGCAGGACTCCAGTAGACTGTCTGTGTAAGCTGTCTTTTCGTACGGGCAGGCAGTTGCACAATTACAGGAAGAAACAATCAACTACCTTGAGTGCTCAACAGTGCCCTGGTAGTTCATTGAGAACTACAAACCAACAGCCACAAAGCTGTTGGCACTTGTAGCTCTGCCATTCACAGATCTCTGAATGAATGAAGCAGCCAGATGGGCAGAGCCCCTTTAAACCTTGGCAGCCTATATCACATGGTCACTGGCTGTCAGTGTCATTAGGCAGTGCAGAGTGCGTGTTGTTTTCAATCAGACATCCCCTGTTTGGTAGGATTGATGTGAAATAAAGTGGAATTTTTGCCTAACACTAGCTATATTTACAAAAGTTCTCCCCCCTCCTGCTACCTATCCTTCCTAACCCGTGTTAAAAAAAAATGATGTGTGTGTGTGTGTGTGATGTGTACCTATTTTTTTCCCCGCTTCAGTCCAGACACGTAATATTCCGTGTCAGTGAGCGGCATCTACAGGGGAGAGGAGGAAATGCTTGATAACGGCTGGGAATTCCGGGAGCTGTGATGTCATTCCTATGCTCCCATGTTCCAGTCGTTGTCTGTGCTCCATCCTCTCACCTGCAGCTGCCTCTGACTAACACAGGAGCTGACCGGACCAGGGCAAATCCTGCAGTCTGTAACACTCTAATGCCCCTTACACACGGTTGGACTTTGTTCGGACATTCCGACAACAAAATCCTAGGATTTTTTCCGATGGATGTTGGCTCAAACTTGTCTTGCATACACACGGTCACACAAAGTTGTCGGAAAATCCGATCGTTCTAAACGCGGTGACGTAAAACATGAAATTGACGCATTTCATGTTCTCCTTAGCACTAAGTCATAGGCAAAGATTGCCGTGTTCTGCGCTCTCCTTAGCGCTTAGTCTTAATTAGCAAAGATTGATGCGTTTCACGCTTTCCTTCGTTAGCGCTTCGTAAGTATACACATTTTTTTGGTTCAACGTTTAGGCAGGATAGGTAGCAGGAGGAAACGTTATTAAACATAGTGTTAGGTAGGATAGTGTTGTCACAGCACATAGCACATAGTGTTGTCACAGCAAAGGGTCTGAATACTTAGGATGTGATATTTCAGTTTTTCTTTTTTAATAAATCTGCAAAAATGTCAACAATTCTGTGTTTTTCTGTCAATATGGGGTGCTGTGTGTACATTAATAAGGAAAAAAATGAACAAAGTGAAAAATGTAAGGGGGTCTGAATACTTTCCTTCCCCACTGTACATAATTACAAACTATGGACAGAAGCAAAGTTTTTAATACATGAACACACATTCACATGAATATTTACTGTATATCAGAGGGGCGGTGCAATCAAATGGATAGTTCAGTTTTTGGTAGATGCTGAAGAGTTAACACAGCAGAGATTTTCTTGTATCTCCTGGGGACTTTCTTAGTGAAATCTCTGAGCTTGGGTTCCTGGGTCTGCACACCTGCTGTGACAATTATGAGGGATTTCTTACTCTCCCTATGGGGGTTTTAAATTATTCTGCATTTTGGAGAAATGAAGCAAGAGATCCTCAAACACACAAAGCTCACAGGGAACACCTGAAAATCCTAGATGGACATGAATGAATTTATTTCATGAAGACCTTGTTGTTTGAGTATTCAAGACATTCAAGAAGCCAAGGCCTGACTCTGCGCTTTAGCCTCCATCCCTAAATAAAAATTATAACTCTTGGATGTACTGATCCTTTTTTAAGCTACTAGTGACCATATATACAGTATATAAACTGATCGACCATAACTTTTTGACCACTGACAGGTTAAGTGAATAACATTGATCATCTCGTTACAATGGTATCTGAAAGTTTGTGGGATATATAGGCAGCAACTAAACATGTTGTCCATGAAGTTGATGTGTTGTAAACAGAAAAAATGGGCATTACATTTTGTTGTGTATGGGACTTAACAGACTGGTCAGGAGGCCAATACTGACCCGTGTCCAAGGGCAAAAATGCCTACAGTGAGCATGTGTGCATCAAAACTGGACCACTGGGCAATGGAAGAAAGTGGCCTGGTCCGATAAATCTTGTTTTCTTTTACATGATGTGGATGGCTGCGTGTGTGCTTTATTTACTTGGGTAAGAGATGGCACCAGGATGCAGCATGGGAAGAAGGAAAGCCGGAGGAGGAAGTTTGATGCTTCGGGCAATGTTCTGCCATTCATTTTGGTGTTACTTTGACACATACCACCTACCTAAACATAGTTATTGACCAAGTACACCCCTTCATGGAAATGATATTCTCTGTTGGCAGTTCTCCAGATCTCAATCCAATCGAACGTCTGTAGGAATTGCTGGAAAAACAAGTCTGATCCATGGAGGTCACACCCTGCAACTTACAGGACTTAAAGAGGAAGTAAACCCTCCTGCAAAAAAAAAAACTAAAAACACACCCTGCAAGATAAAGGCATAATGAGCTAGTATGCATAGCATACTAGCTCATTATGAATTACATACCCGAGAATGAAGCCCCCGCAGCCGTCCTCATCTCCCCTTCAGGCCACCGACATGTCACCCAGGGCTTGCTTCCGGGTATCACGGCTCCGGCGCTGTGATTGGCTGGAGATGCGATGAGGTCACTTCCCGCATGTGCACGGGAGCCACTGCGAATGGCACAGTACAACTAAAGCAACGGTACGTATGTGCCATTGCTTCAGTTGGCTTAAGTGTGCATGTGCCGCATGACGTCGGCACATGCAAATACAGGGATATCTCCTAAACTGTGCAGGTTTAGGAGATATCCAGTGCAGCTACAGACAAGCCTAATTATAGGCTTGCCTGTAGTTGAAAGTGGTTGTAAAGGGTTTACAACCACTTTAAAGGATCCGCTACTGATGGCTTGGTGGCAGATACCACAACATACATTCAGAGGTCTTAGTGGTGTACAGGCCTTGATGGGCCAGGGCTGTTTTGGCGGCAAAAGTGGCTGCCCTATTGTAAGATAGGATGGCAACTGTAAAATTTTGGATTTTTTTTATCACAGTCTTCCTTAGGACACATAGAGAGGTTGAATTCCCTCAGCAGGGACACAGCATTCAAGTCTGACATGCATTCTAACTCCCTTCTTTATTCTCTCTGGAGAAAAAAATATATACACATATAAATCTTTAGATAGACTTTTAAACTGAAGTTTAGAAATGGCAATTTTTACATTATTACATTGGTCCAGCACGGACCAATGTAATTATGTAAAATGATAATTTTACAGCCATATCTTTATAATCATAATTATGTTTGTGCCATACTTGGCTAATTGCTGTGGAACCTGGCAGCCCTACTACCGTGGTTGCCACTAGCCTGCTGGTTCCGTGGTTGCCACTAGCCTGCAGGTTCCATGCCGAGCGGCTGTCCTGCTGCTTACTGAACATAGGAGGTCACTTTGCATTTTTTCAATGAATGCAATGTGTTCTTTGATTGAATGAGGTGGAGATTGTGACGTCAAGGCCCCTATTGGAAAAATGCTAAGTGTCATCTGAATGGTGCTTCTGCCAAATGAGCGACCTCCTGTGTTCACAATACAGCGGGGCAGTCATTCGGTTCGAGACCCAGGGGCTATTAGAGATTACTGTAATAGCGGTGCCTACTACCATCATTTCCACCTTCCACGGGGATCCCACAGGTAAGGCACATGCATAATTACATTGGCCCAAGCTGGACCAATGTAAAATAAATTTTGCCTTACCTTCAGCTTCACGGCATAGACTCGTAAAGCAAAATTGTAGAATGTTATAAAATGATGATATTATGAAAATGTGCAATCTGTTGAAAAAAAAAAAGAAAAAAAAAAAAGTTTATTTGATGGCTATAATAAATGTAGGAGAAGGGCAGATAGTGTATTTGAGAACAAATTTGCAACACAGAACCGTTTATATTACTCAGTATGCGTTTGTGAACATACCCCAGTCATCTTTTATTGAGATAAATAATTGAATCGCTACAGCTGTCTGGGGCAGTGCCAAAGCTGTACTTGGACTAATCACCCCCAAGAGTATGTAAGTACATGCTCAGGATTGTTTTGCCAAAGTCTTTTACACCCTTTCAATTTATGTTATGTTGAAATGCAGGTTGGTAAATCAGCTCTCATATAAAGCTCTGTTTACACACAGAGTTCCAGGTCACTCTGTACTGCTAAACTCCATTTACTGCAAATCCACAAATTAAAGAGAATAGTTTATTACTGTGGCAACAAGTTATATGCATACTGATATTTTTTCCTGCCACCTCTCAAGTCTCCATTGTTTGGTGAGAACTTACATTCCATCTGAGTATGAATAGTGAGGTATTTGTTGGGGGGGGGGGGGGGAGCTTGACTTGTACAGGAAGAGTCAAGGTTTGTATAAATGTTCATCTGCCTATATCTCTGGACTATTGATTAATTTGACATATAGGGGGTTGATTTACTAAAGGGAAAAAGACACTGTTCACTTTGCAAGGGGAGTCGCACTTATTTTCCCCAGAGCTTAGTAAATGTGATAAAGCTTCACTTTTCAACAATCATACCTCCCAACTTTTTGAGATGGAAATGAGGGACACCTATCAGCAAAAGTATGCAGAGGACACACCCCTTGCCACACCCCCTTAAAGGAGAATTGGTTACACCCACAAGTGCTTTTTTTTTTTACCACTACTATTCCTTTATATTGGCTTTTGGAATTTACAAATGCAGCAATCTAGAAATCAGATGAAAGGTTTAGCACTGGAAAACTTTTTGATAGATAGTGCATTTTATATACATCTATATAGGTCAGTCCAAAATTATTATTATTATTATTATTCAAGATTTATATAGCGCCAACAGTTTACGCAGTGCTTTACAATATAAAAGGGAGACAATACAGTTATAATACAATACAATACAATAGGATTAGGAGGGCCCTGCTCAGAAGAGCTTACAATCTAATAGGGTGGGGCAGGTGGTACAAAAGGTTGTAACTGTGGGGAATGAGCTGGTGGAAGTGGTAGGAGATTAGTTGGAGACGTGATAGGCTTTCCTGAAGAGATGAGTTTTCAGGGATTGCCTGAAGGTAGCAAGAGTAGGGGATAGCCGGATAGATGGAGGTAGCGAGTTCCAGAGGATGGGAGAGGCTCTGGAGAAATCCTGGAGACGAGCATGGGAGGAGGAGATGAGAGAGCTTGAAAGCAGGAGGTCTTGAGAAGAGCGGAGAGGTCGATTTGGGTGATATTTGGAGACAAGATTAGTGATGTAGCTTGGGGCAGAGTTGTGAATGGCTTTGTATGTTGTGGTTAGAATTTTGAATTTAATTCGCTGGGTGATTGGGAGCCAGTGTAGGGATTGAAGTAGAGCAGTGGTTCTCAACTCCTGTCCTCAGGACCCACCAACAGGCCAGGTTTGCAAGATAGCTGAAATACATCACAGGTAATATCACTTGCTTCTCAGTGATTGCAGTGTTCTAGTCTGCAACTCCCCAAGGTAATACTTAAAATCTGGCCTGTTGGTGGGTCCCGAGGACTGGAGTTGAGAACCACTGAAGTAGAGGGTTGGCAGACACTGAGCGGTTGGTAAGGTGGATAAGTCTGGCAGCAGCATTCATGATAGACTGAAGAGGGGATAGCCTATGGAGCGGTAGGCCAATGAGAAGGGATTTGCAATAGTCAAGACGAGAGATAACAAGTGCGTGAATGAGGAGCTTGGTGGTTTCATTTGTTAAAGGGCGAATTTTAGAGATGTTACGGAGGTGAGGGACAATGAGGGACAAATGAGGAAAGAGGGACAGAGGGACATTGCCTCGAAATCAGGGACAGTTGGGACCTATGCAACAATTACCCAATCAGGTGAAAAGAAAAGAGAAAATAGAAAACCGCATTTTTGATTTATTGGAAGATGGAAATCAGCAGAGCTTTACCACATTCGCTAAGCTCTGGGAAAAATAAGTGCAACTGCAATTGCAAAGTGCCCAGTCTATTTGATAAATCCACTCTTTAGTTTCCACTGAAGATAATTCCTGCATTTACATTTTGTTCATATTCTTGCTTTGAATTGCCTTTCTTGTTATTTTGTATAATAAACTTACAATTACATTGAATTTTGCAGTGACCTGATTCATTTTATGACAAGTGGACCAATCATAGCAATGGAAGTGATAGGAGATGAAGCTGTAGCTTCTTGGAGAAAGCTGCTGGGGCCAACCAACTCCAGTGTTGCGCGTAGTGACTCTCCAGAAAGCATCCGAGCCAGATTTGGTACTGATGGAACCAAGAATGCGGCTCATGGTTCTGACTCCATTGCCTCCGCTGCTCGAGTAAGTATGCACCTTTCCCTCTACCTTTTGTTAGTGTTTAAAAATGTTTACAATAGCGATTTTACAATTAGAAAGCCGTTTAGGTAGTCAGAGATAATATGGTTGCGTGGTGCTATCAGTGGTGCTTGTGGGATAACATAAAGCACTGTGGGATGCACAGTCCTTATAAATGTCATTTCTAAAGGCCCGTACACACGATAGAAAAATCAGAAGTAAAATTTCCTCCGACGATTGATCTGACGATTTTCAGATCGTTAGTATGGTGATTTCGACAGCCGATTCCGGTTTTTCGCCCGACAAAAGCTGGATGTGCAGACTATAAAATTTTTGACGTACGTGAAATCAAGGTCCAATTTTCATTTAATTAGTATGGTTTTCGTACAAAAAAAATGTAGGAGCAAGATTACTTATGCTCACAAATGAAAAAATACATACAAAAACTAGTCAACACATTACATCACTTCTGACGTTGTGTTCTGCCATACGAGAATTTTCGTATTGGTGAGTAACCTCTTCACTTTCAACATGAGGCTAGCATGCAACAAAAAGTGGACGAACAGTCATCCGAAAATTTGATTGTGTGCATGAGGCTTAACTCAGAGATACAAATGTACTTAAATCGTTGCTGTTACCATTAATTAGGATAAGCATCTCAAGTTAAAGCGGTTGTATACCCGCACATCAAAAAAAAAAAGAACCCCTGCAAGGCAAAGGCATAATGAGCTAGTATGCATCGCATACTACTCATTATGAAATACTTACCTTAGATCGAAGCCCCCGTTCTGCAGCCCAGTCCACGCCGAGTGAGCTGACATCTTGCCCTCTGCATTTCTTCCGGGTTTGTGGCTCCGGCGCTGTGGGAGTCTTCTTCCTGGAAAGGTCCGGCAGCATCAGCCGGGCATTCAGAGCGCATGTGCCGCTGACATCAGGGGCTGCATGCGAAGGGAATATCTCCTAAACCGTACAGGTTTAGAAGTTATTATTATTATTACCTACAGGTAAGCCTTATTATAGGCTTACCTGTAGGTAAAAATGACAAATTAGGGTATACAACCACTTTAAAGTACTCACAAGCATCTGCTAGGCTGTATATGAAAATTTGTTAGCATTTTCTAGCAAGTTCAGTGAGACATTGCAAGTAAAAAATATGTTTGGGAAACTAATGTTGTAGGAGAGACTCGGCTGCCCGGGACTCTCCCTCCTGATTGGCCGAGACAGCAGCAGAGCGCCATTGGCTCCTGCTGCTGTTAATCAAAGTCAGTGAGCAAATGAGGAGAGAGAGGGGGCTGGGCCTAGCCACAGCTCTGTGTCTGAATGGACACACGGAGCAGCGGCTCGGCTTGGGTGCCCCCATAGCAAGCTGCTTGATGTGGGGGCAATCAAGAGGAGGCAGGGGCCAGGAGCACATTTGAGGGACCTGAGAAAAGGAGGATCTGGGCTGCTCTATGCAAAACCAACTGCATAGAGCTGGTAAGTATGACTTGTTTGTTATTTATAAACACAAAAAAAGAGACTTTAGTATCATTTTAAGTATAGAGGTAGGGTTGCCACCAATCCGGGATTCACCCGAACAGTCCGGGTTTTGAATCATGTGTCCGGGTTTCAGACAACCTGAAACCAGGACACATTAATCAGACCAAACTGTGGCTCCCCAATGTGTGGGTGGGAAATTTGAAGCCCAGCTGCTGGAAGGTACATCACGGATAAAAGGTGCTGATGACTAAGGGGTGCTCTGCAGACTCTGATGTAAGGCTTTGGGAACCCTGATTTAAGAATGCATTCTGGAAACTCTGATGTAAGGGGGTTTCTGCTCACCAAAGCCCCAACTTACATTAGAGTTCCCCTTTACACCCGAGTCCACAGTGTTAGCCCTTGAAAAAAAAATGCCATTTGGCACTAAAGTGTTCGGGTTTGGTTTGGCTTAAAAAGGTAGCAACCCTGTATAGAGGTCATCTTCTATGACGTTCTCCCAAATCGAGAAGATACTGGGCCGAGGTGGTAGGGACTCTTGATGGGCTTGTTGGGGTTAACTTGTCACCTGCTTGCTTGGTCATGTGGATTTATCTTTAACTTATCAGAATCCATGGCTAACTCTTTTGATAGCGTTATTTATAGCCAGCAGACTAATTGTACTTGAGTAGGCTTCCCCTCGGCCCTCTTCTCTTTCTGAATGGATAACAGAGCTTAAAAAATATTTTCTCATTGAAAAACATGCCTACTTATCTCTACTTTTTGACAGAGGCCATTTTTTATTCACTCAATCTATTATGATGATTGCACTCCTTCCTCCCCTTCTTTCCTTCCCCCTTTTTCTTTTTTTTGTGTGTTCTGTCAAATTTCTTTGTTTCGCCCTGTGAGGTGGGTAGTTATTTTTGTTTTTGTATTTTTGTCTGTAAAATGGAGAAAAATAATTTTTATAAATAAAATCTGAATTATAAAAAAAAAAAAAAGTATAAAGGTCAGGTTAGCAAGTAAGTTGAGGTAATATGTTAGGTTTAGGGTTATGGATTGGGGTTTGGAATTAGATTGAGATTAAGGGTTGGGATTTGAAGTTTGAGATTAGATTGAGTTTAGGGGTTACATTTAAGAGACATAAATTGGGTTGAGGTTTAGTGTTATGGTTTTCTTCATTCGGGCACATAGACCTGTACATCGGTGCAGAGGATCCTGTTTATGTGCTTGGGTAGTGACGAGTGTCCTGTGCAATCGAGTGCGCCAGCCTGTAAAAATCTTGACAGGCTGAAAGATGCATTTTCTGTATGAATCTTCCCACAAATCCTAGTGTTTACATCCATACAGGAACAAATGCACCGCTCTGGATGCTACCCATCTGCGTCCAGAGCTGTGCATCTATCTTTGTACGGATGCATGTGCTTGGATGTGTGGGAAGATCAGTACAGCTGCTACGTCTTTCATCCTGTCATTGATTTTTACAGACTGGCTGTATGCAGCTGCACAGGACACCTGTCACCTCCCCAGGCATCATAAACACTAACCCTCTGCACGGATGTATGGGCCTGGTATTGTACTGGTTGTGAACCAACATATGACAAAAGTTCTACTATCCTGAGGCTACTTTGTAGATGTAAGGTGAGACAATATTAAACAACATTTTGGGGAAGATTTACTAAAACTGGAGCGTGCAAAATCTGGTGCAGCTCTGTATAGAAACCAATCAGCTTCCAGGTTTTATTGTCAAAGCATAATTGAACAAGCTGAAGATAGAAGCTGATTGGCTACTATGTACTGCTGCACCAGATTCTAAATGTAGAAGTTTTAGGCCCCTTTCACACTGGGGCGGGAGTTGCGTCAGTGGTAAAGCGCCGCTATTTTTAGCGGTGCTTTACCGTTGTTTTAGCACTCTGCAGAAGTGCTTTGCCGGCAGTATAGCTGCGGTGTCCTATTGATTTCAATGGGCAGGAGCGGTGTATACACCGCTCCTTCACCGCTCCAAAGATGCTGCTAGCAGGACTTTTTTTCCCGTCCTGCTAGCGCACCGCTCCAGTGTGAAAGCCCTCAGGGTTTTTACATTCGAGACAAAGCAGCGGCACTTTCAGGGTGCTTTGCAGGCGTTATTTTTAGCGCTGTAGCAACTGCAAAGCACCCCAGTGTGAAAGGGGTCTTAGTAAATCTTCCCGTAGTCTACCACTCCAGAAATTAATAGTAAAATGTGTTCAGCCCAGAAAATATTAGCTGTCATTGTTTAGAGCATTTACCATTTACATAGGCTAAGCCCAAAAATTCTAACCAAAAAAAGATTTGTTGTGATTTATATCAAAACCTATATGCTTATATGGCACAGCTGCCTCCTGGTTAATATATGGGATGTTTTACTGAATGAAACATATTAGTATTATACATATATAGCAGTATTTTGACAAATCTACTTTTTTTTTCTTTTTGTGTAGCCTGAGAGGATATTTGATGCAATTCATACAAAAGCGTTGGTATGCTAAAACTGCCCAGGATAGTTAGTGTATTATCAAAATTTTTTTTTCTGCTTAGACATTTTGCATGGCTTCTGCAATGAGGTTTATTCATCATTATTCTCATATTCATGTTGATTTCATTCTGCTACGATAATATAGTGCTGCATTAGGCTGATGATTAAAAAAAAATCAATTTGTCCACTATAGTTGATGCTAAATGTGAATAAGCATGCAGGGACATTTCTAAATAATCAATGCAAAAGTGTGAGGCTTTCAAGAAAACATTGAAAAACTATACATTTCCTTAAAGGATGAGCTCACTTTTCTAAAAACAAACAATAAATGCACGTTTTTTTGCAGGTAAAAAATGAGTATTTATTATTTTTTTTGTAGCCTGTAAATCATTGCACCAGCAATCAGCAGATCGCTGGTGCCATGCAGGTCTCCTGCAGATCTGTCAGTGTATCTGTGTGCCCGTACATCCCGTACAGGCAAGCAGATACACTGACAGAAAGAATCAATAAACTGCCAAATAGTCAATTGAGGACTACAAGCCGACAGCCGCAAAGGATGTCAGTGCTTGTAGTTCATTCATACACAGAGCTATGTGAATGAATGACTGACTGATTTCATTGATCCAGGGAATATCCAATTTCCAATCGGGGGATCAGGAAGGAATTTTTTCCCCTGCTGGAGCAAATTGAATCATGCTTTGCTGGGGTTTTTTGCCTTCCTCTGGATCAACTGTGGGTATATGATTGTGTATATGGGATTCTATTTTTCTTTTTTCTTTTCCCTTTTATTGGTTGAACTAGATGGACTCGTGTCTTTATTTTTTGACCTGACTAACTATATGTAGCTAATTTCAAAAAGTGACAGCTAGTACAGGAAACTTCTCCCCGTACTGCTGTCACAAGGGGGGGTTGGGGGGATTGGGAGGCTTATGCAGCATTGGGAACATGTTACATCCTAAAAACGAGTGGAATATGTACCCAAAGGTGAACTTATCCTTTAGATATGACCTGGAAGAGTGTGTCCTGTACACTTTGAATATACTGGTGTCACGTACTGCACAATGGGACTTGCAAGAACAGTACAGTGTCATTTACAGGACAATGGGACTTGCAAGAATCAGGAAGATCCTGACTGGGTACCAGCTGATCACTGGTCTCGGTTGCCTTCATAGCAGGTCACTGCCATTTACATTTTTTGCAAAGTCTGTTATCAACAACAGTTTTTAGCGGCAATCCTATGTAAAGTAAGAGATTGCTAACACACAATAAATGTAGGTGATAGGCAATCCTGTATGCATCCACCTTTATTTCAAATATATGGTAGCACTCTATGCTCATTTCCATTGTGCTCAGAACTTCTAATATGCGCAATGGAGGGTTATATTTACACCAGCTAAATTTGGCACTAAATGGTGTTCTGGGAGCTTTTCCATTCTCTTTTTAAATCATACAGCGATCAATCTATATTTAATGAGGCAATAGACTCTTTCTTTGTGGTGGGAATCCATATAATTACACAGTCCCTATATGCGGTGAAATGCTCACATTACATGCTCCCACTGCTTCCCCCTCACCATAGTAACCGGTTATTTTTGTATACTTTTTTAAGCCACTTGAGGGTTTGAATAGTCATGTGGCTGTTAAGCCATTACCACTGGCAGCATGGCATTGTTAGTAGAAAATGGTTAATATGAAGACTTAATAGATCATGTAATGTGTCAAGTACCCTAGTCATACAGGTTTCTTGATAGATTTTTGAGAGTTTTGCTGAATAAACCTTAATGCGTTGTAGTAATATACCTTACAGTATAACTATAGGCAAAACTTTTTTTTCATTTTTGGATAGAGTAAGGGAGGGTTATAAACCCTGTTGGTTTACTTTTTGACATGTGTGCCTTATTAGGGATATTTATCTTCACTTCCTGTCCCACATCCAAAACAAGAAGTGAGAGGAAATCCCTGCAAATTAAGGGAATCCCTTGGAGACCCCCAGGTCACCAAGAACTAGTGTCCCCATTGGAAGATTCCCCTCTATTACTTTTCTTTGGATTTTCTTTTGCTTTCACTTTCATTGATAGCTGTAAACAGGGCAACTAGAGATGGTGAATCTCTCTAACGGGCGCACAGACAGCAATAAAAACTGATAGGTGTTGTAATCCCTCTCTACTCTTTTCAAAGCTAAAGAAAATGTTTTGCTTTTAGTTATCATTTAAGACTTATAATGCTAGAAATAGTTGCCTGAACAGGTTTTTTTGGGTTGCCTTAAACACAGAATGGTTATAATGTTTTTTTTTTTTTTTTTTTTGTTTTCTTCTAACCAATGTTAGGAGTTAGAGTTTTTCTTTCCAACCAGTGGAGGCCGTGGACCAAAGAATACTGCGACATTTACTCAAAGCACCTGCTGCATTATTAAGCCTCATGCTGTTACCGAAGGTATTTTCATTCCTACTTACACACTTGCGAAATAACATGGACATTGTATTATTCTGCCTGGTTGTGTTCCAATATGACCTTCATACTCATTTTTATTTGTTCAACAGTTTGTTGTAAAGGTTACTGTACAAAAGAAGATATGATAATGAGTTTGTAAATCATTAGACCCTCTCTCCCCTGAAGATTGTTGTTCACATGATAAACACATAGACTATACAGAACGGTGGATGTGTAGAAAGGTTACATAGGTCTGGCTTGAAGAATTGCCATACACATGCCAAGAATGATGGGATGAGACATAGTCATCCTTGAACAAGTCACAAACTTTTGGGAATTTTTGCAGTCTTCTTTCAGATTCTGTCAATAGGCATTAGCAGTCTGGCCAAAGCTTCCTTCTCTTTCAGCCACTGAAAAGTGAATGCTCACACTAAGCAATTTAGAAAATTGATGTTTTACATTTTTTTCTTTTTTTTTTTTGTCAAAGGATCCCATTCAGATGACCTAAAGAGCAAGTTAAAGGTCATTTGGCCAGCTTTATTATCACTAAAATTAATACCTGAACCTCTTTGGGATTGCAATGGCCAGATGTAAAATGCCCCTTGCCATGAGAACACTAATTAACCTCACAGCAGAGAACTTAACAGGCACAACTGCATGTGCTCCTAGTTTACCGTAAATACAAATTGTGAAACAGGGAAAATTATCATAGATTTTTTCACTTTATCTGATGGATACGGAAGCTGCTAAACATGGTTTTGACATGTAAAGTATTAATAAACCCAAAAACAAACTTTTAATATGTTGCAGCTTACCAATCCTTAAATGTGTGGTGGCTGCTTTACAATTTTTTTAGGCTTTTGTTTTTTTCCATTTATTTTCACCTGGTGATCCAGGCACTAAAACAACTTCCTGTCTAATGCCCTGTACACACGATCGGGCTTTCCGACGGAAAATGTGGGATCGGAGCTTGTTGTTGGAAATTCCGACCATGTGTAGGCTCCATCGGACTTTTTCTATCGGAATTTCCGACACACAAAGTTTGAGAGCTGGATCTAAAATTTTCCGACAACAAAATCCGTTCACGTGAAATCCGACCGTGTGTAGACAGTTCCGACGCACAAAGTTCCACGCATGCTCAGAATCAAGCAGAAGAGCGGCACTGGCTATTGAACTTCATTTTTCTCGGCTCATCGTATGTGTTGTACGTCACCGCGTTCTTGACGTTCGGAATTTACGACCAACTTTGTGTGACCGTGTGTATGCAAGACAAGTTTGAGCCAACATCCGTCGGAAAAAATCCCATGCATTTTGTTGTCGGAATGTTGATCGTGTGTACAGGGCATTAGGGTGTCTCCACTCCACTGAAATGACAAAAGAATAGTAGTGTGGGATCCTCATTAGCATAGTAAGAAACATTTATTGAACAATTAAAATAGCACACTTATATGTAGGATTCTTGACATTCAGCATAAGGATTGGATGTGGACACTGCAAAGTTGCATGTGTATCAGTAGCTTTTGCTTCCTAAGCCAGCATAGTGAACTAGATTTGGCAGCTGTCAGAAAGCGGCCAATGTCAATGTTGAGGTTATTGACAAAGAAGGATTGTTCCTTTGAAATGCATTACTGCCCCCCCACCCGTTCCGTCCTCTCCTTTTGGTATCACGTAGGGGTTGCCATGAGGCAGTGTATAGCGCTGTAAGATTCCGGGCATTTGAGGCTTTTTGGGCTTTCTCTAAACCTACTGATTCCTTTGACATGTGTTTTTGTTTTATTTTAAGGTAACCCCAGCTTATGATTTTATTCATCATTTAGTCAGTTTTATTTGCCCAAGTTTATGACAGATTTTCTTTAACCTATTTAAATTATTGCTTCTATTTCTCATGCCACACTAAAAAGAACGGTACTTGAGGGGGTTGAATGTACCTTTACAATATTTATCCTGTATTTTTGCCATTTTATTAATCTAGAATGGATAATATTTGCTTTAATATTATGTTATCCATTTCTATCCAAAGAAATCATGATACAGAGAACTTGTTTTTCACATCTCTGATTTTCCCAAATGAGTGTGACCTTTTGACTGCTATTTTCATACTGCACCAGACCACAAGATGTTATGTGTGTTCAGCAATGCAGTTAGACGCCCTGAAATCCTCCCGGTAATGACATCATAAGAATAACGTGCAGACCAGTCATAACAAGCTCAGAAAATTGTCACAGCACTTTTGGTTGAAGTTGATATTGATAAAGAATTTTCATGCAGGGGCTCTCCATGGCTCTAAAAGACCTAGTTCACCCTTAGCCTTATAAATGCACATTCTAGGCTAGTAGATTACATAAAGTACACAAAACCTAATATATTTATTTTACTTTTTTTTTTTACTTGATATTACAAGGAGTTTGACAGTCTATATATGTTTTCATTGAGAAGAGAACTGTTGCTTGATACTCTCCTAGTAGCAACATGCTACTCCCCTGGGATCAACGTATTCGTTTTATTTTTTTTCTGCACACATGTTACATATAAAACTGGCTGTTACATATTTACTTTGCCAACATGTCCACCCACTCTTCTGCATACTGCCAAGCAATTATGCAATTTATGCCTGAGGTAGTGATTTGAAGTCCCAAGATATCTCAATTAATGTCCACAACAGATATTCATGCAGTGTGTTATCAGTTTGAGTTTAGGTAGACGAAAGGGAAGAACTTGGGAGACCTTTGGATACTTTCACACTGAGCGCCTGTGCTGTTAGCGCTAAAGCGCCGCTTGTTTTTGCAGCGCTCTAGCACTGTTTTAGCGGCACTTTTGCGGTGCTTTTTGGCCGATAGCGGGAGCTTTTTACCCCCCAAAAAATGGTAAAAAGTCCCATTTTGCAGCAATTTCAAAGCGCTTTTCAGGTGCTTTGGAAGCGCTGCTCATTAATTGCAATGGGCAGGGCGTTTTGGGAGTGATATTAACAGCGCTCCCAAAATGCCCCAAAGATGCTGCTTGCAGAACTTTTCGTAACGTCCCACAAGCGCACCGCCCCAGTGTGAAAAGACACACTGCAATGAATGGGAGGCAGTTTTCAGGTGCTTTCAGAGGCTATTTCTAGTGCTAAAACGCCTGAAAAGCACCTCAGTGTGAAAGTAGCCTTAGAGGTTGATCTTCTGACAGCCTTTAAGCTGAACTAAACCCTCCTATCCTGTACAGACAAGGAAGCTGCTATCTTAGCCTCTGTTTGATCTGTGTTTGCCATGGTGCTGCACACATGATCAGCTATAACGCCAGCCATTTGATGGTTTGACATTTTGGTTGAGGACAGAAGCAAATGTGACAGCAATGTTTTTTTAAACCGTTAAATCGATGGGTTTCATTCTGCTTTATGATTTACTGCTGTTCAGGGGATCTGGGCTTCAGCAAAATGGCAGCCTCTAGCAAGAAGAAACAGGAGCAATGCTGGCGGCAATTTACAGCACATACTAATTTTAGTAGCATAATTAAATAATGTGGGATGGTTGTTCCTTGCCAAAGAACATTATTTTTTATGAAGTTGTTATGGATAAAGTTCCGCTGTAAGATTACTGAACTGCAGTTGAGACTAGAAAGTCTGTTTGACCCAACAGATTTCTGAGAAGACGATATTGCACTCAGAGCCTTAAGTGCTGGCTCCAGATGTATGAAATTAAAGAAATATAGAACTGTACTAATATATGATAGAATATATACTGTACCATGCCATTTCTGCCCTTATGTATGAAAAAGCAAGATGCTATTATACAGCCTCCAGTCAATAATGAATCACTACATATACAATAACCCAGTTTTATGATAATTTAGAGGGGCTTAGTTTCTAAGCACAAACAAAAGCTAGGTATGTCTAGTAGTAGTTATTCACCTTCAACTGGACTTTGTAATGTTGTAGGCTTTTTTAGCCTATCTAAGACACTTCTTCAGTTATAGTATTCAGCAGAAAAATACCCGCATATTTATATACACAGATTCTAAAGACAAAGAACACAGACCTCTCAGGAGTGCTTTAAAAGTTGTTGGCTTCCTAGACTGGGCTTTCGTTAAAACATCTGCAAGGTCTTTTAGCTCTTGAAAGTTAAGAGAGCCCTAATGAGAGATGAGTTGGTAAAATACTAAACTTCAGCTTTAATTTAAAGTCCAGGACTCCCAAATCACCTTCTAATTTAAGCGTTGTGCATTAGGTGGCACAGGGGATTGTGGGGAGACAGGGGACAACCTTGTCTGGTATCCCTGAGGATTTCGAATGGAGGCAAACAGTAGACTAGGTAAGAAATATACATGGTGGGAATGGGATATAGGGCTGTGGAAGTAGTTTTGAAATCCCCATTCGCCTAGTATGAAATGAATAACCCCATTACAGGGAGTCGTGGAGTGGAGCGTTCTTCCTGAAAAATAGCAGTACACTTTCTGGTACGTGGGTGTGACTAGGCACTCCTGGGCCCACAGCCTTGTAGCTGTATATCTGCAGCCACTAAGATCTAAGGCACTGCTGCCTCTAACTGCTGGTCTGGAGAGATTTGAAGTGAGGGTTAATGATGTCATTAGTGAACTGCTAACTGTTCTTCTTGCTGGAGGCTCTGCCATGAGAAAGCAAAACTCTGCCTGTACAAAGATGGCCACGGCCACTCAGAGACACAGTACAAACAAGGTATGGCAAATCAGTAATAAGGGAAAGACCAGCGCAGGGAGAGCATAGGCAATACTGGTGATTAGGCCTTTTCCCTATGCTCGACTTTTTTGGGCACAGCTTCCAGAGTCCATTTACTCTTTAACTAAATTGTTGTGGCCTATGTGGAATGCTAACAAGATATTTGGGGGGCACACCCTAAAAGATGCATTAAAGATGGTGCAGCCATAAGACCATACAGTAGAAGAAAATATTACAGCGCACACATGCAAAAAAGACATTTACCTCCAGCAAGGCTAGTTTAAAAACACCTAAACATTTTCAAAAAAACATTATCAAAAAATATGGGGATTTGGTCACACCATATTGCTATATGGTGCTAAGCCCACTTACTGCGACAAAGTACCCCATAATCAGTGGGTCCTACAGTATCCATGGACTGGGAGATCCTGCATCTCTGAACCATGAGAGCATTACACTCTTCTAAATGGGAGAATCTTAAGGTCTCCACCCATGACACAAGTGGACACTAATGAGAGGTACTTAGTGAGGGAGTGGGGTGCTCTGCACCCAAAGGGATTTGGTCAGAATCCATACAATATACAAACAAGATATTTGGGGGGCACACCCTAAAAGATGCATTAAAGATGGTGCAGCCATAAGACCATACAGTGTGGAATGCTGTCGCAAAGCTCCCAACTGTCACTGATTTCAAGGGACTGTCCCTGATTTGGAACAAAGTCACTCTGTCCCTCTTTCCTCCTCATTTGTGTCTGATCTATATAGGTGTATATATAATGCACTTTTTATGTTTCAAAAAATGTTTCCCAGTGCTAAACCTTTCATCCAATTTCTAAATTGCTGCTTCTGTAAATTTTCAAGAGCCAGTATAAAGGAATAGTAGTAGTAAAAAAAGCAGTTGTGGGTTTAACTAATCCTTTTTTTTAAAAATTATTTTCCTTTAAGGGGGCATGACAGGGGGTGTGCCCTATGCCTACATACATTTGTTAATAGGTGTCCCTTGTTCCCATCTCAAAAAAGTTGAGAGGTATGCTTACAAAAGCAGGTTTAGGTTCTTGTATTTATAATGGTAGAAAGTGTAGGAACCCCAGGTGCCCAGTACATTTGAAATCATTATTAGAAACATCTTGATGGGTATCTCCTTCTGTAGTTACCTTTAGATTTTAGTGACATTGATGTCAATCCATTTTAGACTAGAGTACAGAGCTCTCACAGGGAAATTCCATCGGCGACTTTTAGCTTCCATGAGATGAGGATGATTCTAGGCTTGTTTGCTGAGTGCAAGCAAAGTGCATAGGCATGCATGTTAATGTATGCTACAATCCGTGTGACCGATCAAAAGTAAATATTATTCCATGGCTGAAGTATATATGTATGTCTACCTTCTAGAGCCCATGGCTGCCTGTGCTTTGTGCAGGAACTCATTTTAGGGATGATATAGATATATATTCTTATAGGATTAAACTTTCTGATATAACGGTTTCCCAGGGCATGTCTTGAATGATAACTGTAATGCCGCGTACACACGGTCGGAATTTCCGACAACAAATATTCACTGTGAACTTGTTGTCGGAAATTCCGACCGTGTGTAGGCTCCATCGGAATTTCCGACAACAAAAATTTTAGAGCTGGTTCTCAAATTTTCCGACAACAAAATCCGTTGTCGTGAATTCCGATCACACATTTGTGCGACAGTGTGTATGCAAGACAAGTTTGAGCCAACATCCGTCGGAAATAAATCCAGAATTTTGTTGTCGGAATGTCCGATTGTGTGTACACGGCATTACAGTTACTAGTGTGCTTAAGGCATAACTAAACCCGAAAACAAATATATTATATATTGTAGCTTACCAATCATTGAATGCAGTGGCTGCAGTCGTTTTCTTTCTTCAGCTTTTATTACTTTATTTCCATCCGGTAATCAGCCAGTAACAAACCTTCTGTCTTAAGCCTAGTACACACTTTTAGTTTTTTTTGTTCAACTCAGAGTGCTGAATAAAATAAAAAAAACTTAAGAGCTCAAGAGGAGCCGCTGTACTAACTATGCAATCTTAGTAAATCAATATCCCCCACTGAACTATTGTGTTCTGACAGGGGGATGGCCCCCCCTCCAGAACAAACCGGTCAGTGCTCTCAGCCATTGGCTGAGAGTGCTGATCGGATGCCAATCGGCAGACCTATTTCGGTCATGCCCCTTTGACAGAAGCCGGCCGACCTGGCCAGCTTCTCTTGGACCGGCTGTCATACACATGGGCCGAATGTAAGCCAGTTTCTATTAAACTGGCCAGTGCAGCCCGATATTCGGTCCGTGTGTACTAGGCTTTAGGGTGGCTACATTTACTCCTGTACTGTATCTTTGGAGGAGCAATATTGCCAATCTGTGGAAAGGGGACTTTATATGTCCCCTGACTATAATGACTAATAGTCAAACTCCAGCTAACAGTTGTTATGCAAATACAGCAATAGTTTTTTTTTCCTTTTAGGATAAAGTTTTACATAAATGAATGAAAGCTGATCATTGTAACTGTCTGTGTTAAAAAGTTTGTCTCAACCCTTTAAAGAAGGAGTGTGGCCAAAGCTTTTTGGCTATACTCCTCCTATGGATCACCGTTTTTAGTCAGGCTGGCGTTACTCAGTCAGTCCAGGCTAGGGAAAGATCAGACTTTACAGTTGGGATCCACCCAGATACCTGGACCAGCAGCTGACTCAGCCTCTCAGCTGCACCACTGGGAGATTGAGCCAGTGACTCCCACTCCTCCCCAGCCCAGAGCTCCAGTGAGGGGAAGAGCAGAGAGCCGGACTGACTGTCACCACTCTCTACAAAGAGCGGAGGGGAGAACTGCGTGATCAGCATTCTTTGATCACTCAGTTCTCAGTGCAGGTGTAGCGGGGGACAGATGCATCAGATCAATGCTGCATCCACCTAGGTGAAGATAACGTTTTTTTTTGTAAACCCTGTACTTCTACTGCTCTCTTTGCTAGACAGCTGGGTGTGCTAGAGGAAGTTGAAAAACAACAAACTTACTGGCTGGATAACTAGGTGATAAACTATGTTACATGGGGACTCATGAAAAACAGTTGGCTGTGCTAATGCTAGTAATAGACTGCATCGTATATGTCATTTTTGATTTAGGCCATAGTTACACTTTAAAGTGGAAGTATACTCACTTTGGCTCCAACAATGCGGCGTCCTGCAGTTTCTCCTCGGCCGCTAACATCAATGAGTGGCTGGCTGCTTTCATTGGCTGGGCAGCGATGACATCACTCCCATGCATGCACAGGAGATCCATCGGCTTCTGCATTGCCTAATTTCTACAGTAAGGTATGCGTGCAGTGCTCACCGTGTAGGGGTGGACAAGCAGGTAGGTCATTTTAATGTAGAAGAGACAAAACCTGTCTCTTCTGCCTTAAAGCGGGGTTCCACCCAAATTTTGAACAATATCTGTATGTATTCTCTTCCTTGCCTAGATGCTGACATGCCGTTTAAAAAAATTTAAATTACCATAATTACCTTTTATTTTTCTATTCTTCTTTGCACTTCCTGGTTCTCCTCCCATGGGAGTAGGCGTGTTTCTACCCTCTCCCAGACTCCTGGGAGCTAGTCACAGGCTTCCCAGGATGCCACTGAGCATGTGCGGGAACGAGCGGTGAATGCTGGGAGCACAGCATTCACCACATCCAGGAAATAAATGCTTGTGGGCTTCAAATGCCCACAATGAAGATGGAAACCGCCTGCAGTGAATAATATAAGTTATTCTTTCCGACGAAATCTGACACAGGCGGACATATTACACACAATATGTGAGTATGTAATGCTGAGAAAAAAAGTTTGTGAATGAACTCAAAAAAAAAAAAAACGATAGATAGGTGGACCCCCGCTTTAAAAAATCCTGCCTGTTTGCCCATTTTTATTTATTACCTAGAGTTCCACTTTAGGTTAATTCTCGACCAAGCTGTCAAACCATAAATTGACAGGTGTCATATGTGATCACATGTGCAGCACCATGACAACTGCAGATAAAACAGAGGCTTGGCTGTACAGAATAGGAGGGTTTAGTTCTGCTTTAACATACTTTATAATATGTTTTCTTAGGACCCAGAGTCGTCAATGAGGCCACAAAAATAACAACTGTTCTGTTCATACAGAGGAATGCGTTTTTCTTATTTTTTTATTAATTCAGGCATTTATTTTCCTTTGTATTACCAAAAAACATGTTGTGTCCTTGTTGCTTGTATCAGCCTTGAAACACTTTCTTATCTGAATCTTTGCAAAATGTAATCTTTTGAATGCATGGTATGCCTTGGCAGCAAAACAATGCATCTAGTCAGCATTATTCATTGAATTATCCTGAGAATTTAATTCTCTTTTATCTTTCTGATTGTGAACTATTTAAAGGCATACAAAGTCATTGCACCAGTTATTTTGTAACGTTAGACTTGCTTGTTTTAGCTTGATTTCTTTTTCAGTACGTCACAGTGCAGTTATTATTTTTTATAGCATGGTCATAAGTGTTCAGTTTGTTTAATTCTTTTTTGAGAATATTGCTTGTGAATCAATTAATGAGGTAGGTAATTCCCAGTGAATTTGTATATCTTATATACAGTATATTGCTTGAAATCATCTGTATTATAGACCAATTCTTCAAATTGGGATTTTTTTATTGGAGTAGGGGTTTATACTAATGAAAGGTGTAAGGTATGCACAAGATACCACTGTGAAATTTGTCTTTTTATTTAGTAGTAAACTCTTCCATAGATGCAAAAAATCAGTTACCCGGTCAGGCTGAAAAAAGCAGGAATGGACCAGCAAGCCATTCAATTTCTCCAGCAGGGAACAAATGATGGGACAGATTGGAAAACCTAAGCTGGCCATACGTTATACAATTTTCTTGTTCAATTTCCTTTAGATGTACCTTCCGCTATGTAGTGTAAGGGCCTGCCTGATTGCATACAAATTGAAAGTGTTTAGGTTTGACCTCATATTTTATGGATTTGGCAAATCTAAAGGAAGAATTGTACAAGAAAATGGTATAATGTATGGCCAGCCTTATTCAGTCGCTGTTGTTCCATCTTCAGATAGATGGCTGGAAACAATAAATGCTCCTTCTCCCCCCCTCCCCCACCCCATCTCTCTAGGCATGAACAGGAATGCAGCTTTGGACAGATGTATGTTGGCTTGTCTGTGAGTAGAGGTCTTGTCTGTGGAAAGGTCGTGTATGTTGGCTTGTGATCAAATCATTAGTTTCCCATCCTTCATTCCTTGAGAATCCCCTTTTTAATATACAAAATCAACCGCTTAGAATTTTTGGGGGGCAGCACAGTGGCTAAGTGGTTAGCATGTTCGCCTAGCAGCACTAGGGTTGTTGGTTCAAATCCCAACCACGGAACTACCTGTGTGGAGTTTGCATGTTCTCCCCGTGCCTGCGTGGGTTTCCTCCGGGTAGTCCAGTTTTCTCCCACACTCCAAAGACATTCTGGTAGGTTAATTGGCTTCTGTCTAAATTGGCCCTTTTTTGTGTATGTGTGTGAGTTAGGCACCTTAGAGTGTAAGCTCCTTGAGGGTTAGGGACTGATGTGAATGTACAATATATGTAAAGTGCTGCGTAAATTGACAGCTATATATTGAGTACACCCCTCACATTTTTGTAAATATTTTACAATATAACTGCTGGCAACAAAAGTGAGTACACCCCTAAGTGAAAAATGTCCAAATTGGGCCCAAAGTATCAATATTTTGTGTGGCCACCATTATTTTCCAGCACTGCCTTAACCCTCTTGAGCATGGAGTTCACCAGAGCTTCACAGGTTGCCACTGGAGTCCTCTTTCACTCCTCCATGACGACATCACAGAGCTGGTGGATGTTAGAGACCTTGCGCTCTTCCACCTTCCGTTGTAGGATGCCCCACAGATGCTCAATAGGGTTTAGGTCTGGAGACATGCTTGGCCAGTCCATCACCTTTACCCTCAGCTTCTTTAGCAAGGCAGTGGTGGTATGGAGGTGTGTTTGGCGTCGTTATCTTGTTGGAATATTGCCCTGCGGCCCAGTCTCATGTTGGAATACTGCCCTGCGGCCCAGAAGGGAGGGGATCATGCTCTGCTTCAGTATGTCACAGTGCATGTTGGCATTCATGGTTCCCTCAATGAATTGTAGCTCCTCAGTGCCGGCAGCACTCATGCAGCCCTAGACCATGACACTCCAACCACCATGCTTGACTGTAGGCAAGACACACTTGTCTATGTACTGCTCACCTGGTTGCCGCCACACACGCTTGACACCATCTGAACCAAATAAGTTTATCTTGGTCTTAGCAGACCACAGGACATGGTTCCAGTAATGAATGTCCTTGGTCTGCTTGTCTTCAGCAAACTGTTTGTGGGCTTTCCTGTGCATCATCTTTAGAAGAGGCTTCCTTCTGGGATGACAGCCTTGCATACCAATTTGATGCAGTGTGCGGCATATGGTCTGAGCACTGACAGGCTGACCCCCCACCCCTTCAACCTCTGCAGCAATGGTGGCAGCACTCATACGTCTGTTTCCCAAAGACAACCTCTGGTGCACGTGCACTCAACTCCTTTGGTCGACCACAGCGAGGCCTGTTCTGAGAGGAACCTGTCCTGTTAAACCACTGTATGGTCTTGACCACCGTGCTGCAGCTCAGTTTCAGGGTCTTGGCAATCTTCTTATAGCCTAGGCCATCTTTATGTAGAGCAACAATTCTTTTTTTCCGATCCTCAGAGTTCTTTTCCATGAGGTGCCATGTTGAACTTCCAGTGACCAGTATGAGAGAGTGAGAGCGATAACACCAAATTTAACACACCTGAGACCTTGTAACACTAACAAGTCACATGACACCGGGGAGGGAAAATGGCTAATTGGGCCCAATTTGGACATTTTTACTTAGGGGTGTACTCACTTTAGTTTGCCAGCGGTTTAGACATTAATGGCTGTGTGTTGAGTTATTTTGAGGGGACAGCAAATTTACACTGTTATACAAGCTGTACACTCACTAATTTACATTGTAGTAAATTGTCATTTCTTCAGTGTTGTCACATGAAAAGATAAAATAAAATATTTACAAAAATGTGAAAGGTGTACTCACTTTTGTGAGATACTGTATATACCTGTAATGGAAAAAAATACCTCAGGGGGTACTTTCTGGAATAAATCTAATTCAGGAGATCTGCAAATACCAAGTACTCTGTTACCAAATGGATGAGACTGAAAATTCTCAACCCAGAATCTGAGTACTTTGGATCATTGCCACTTAGCAACATTATTTGACTCGTGCAATATTCTACCTCCTCTTACATAACCTTGACAAATAAAAAAATTGCTTTTATTAGTCATATGGGTGTTGTATGCGTTTATAGTGTAAAGCACCTTGCACCTTTACCCCAAGCCAATGAACTCTCTGATTAGCATGTATATGAGCAGCACCATTGTCCCCACTATAACCCTGTTAATCTATAACTCTTGTGAGCCATGGCTGTCAGAAACTACTGTAGATGATTTCCAGTTTCTTGCTGTGTACGGCAGTGGAAAATTACCTCTGCCTTTCCTGTGTAAGCAAAGACTCATTGATCAGTCCTAACTAGGATGACAAATGCTCGTTGCTATGCAGCAAAGTCTAAAACCTGTGATTGATAGTGCTACCTGCAGTTGTAATAGCTATGACACAAGCAACAGAGACACAAGAGAATCAGGAGCTCACTAATGATGAAGGTGTTCTGATTGCTTAATGAAACAATGTGATATTGTTTCATTAAAGGTTAACACTTGTTTGCATGATTATTTAAAAAACTAAAGGCAAAACTTTTTTTTTGACATTTAGATAGAGTGGTAAGGAGTTAGAACCAGTTTTCTATTGCTGTCTGTGTCCTCATTGGGGAGATTCACTCCTGATCATCAGTGTCACGGAGGATGAAAGTAAGGTTAAATCCAAAATTTCAGGTTGCCACTAGAACAGGAGTAGTAGGAAAATCTTTCAATGGGAACATTAAGAATGGATATTCCTCACACTGGAAAGCTATCCTCTCATGTCCACCTCTCTATGGGAATGTGTGACCATTTTTCCAGAAGCGCATTTGTGAGGTCAGGCACTGATATTGGACAACAAGGCCTGGCTCACAGTCTCAGCTTTAATTCATCCCAAAGGAGTTCTGTCGGGTTGAGGTCAGGACTCTAAGCAGGCCAGTCAAGTTCCTCCACCCTAAACTCGTGCTAAATGTTTTACTTTACGCTGCTGCTGGAGGTCTAGACTGCGTTTAAAATAATGTGCAAAAACACACATTAAATACCACAAAATACAAATTTTAATTTATGCAATATTTAACGTTTTTTTTAATGAATTGCACATTCATGAGTTAAATGATTAATAATTAATTAATTATTTTAACTTAAAAATTCATGCAGTATTTAACAGGCTTTTTTTGTGAATTACACATTCATGAGTTAAATGGCACATTAGTTATTTTACCGCAAAAATTCATGCAGTATATAACTCAGCTCTGAACTGATAAAAAGGATCAGATTAGGCCAATTTGGCTACCTAATGGTAGGGCCGAGTTTTTAGATCATTGTGTACAGTATGCTCAGTGTAAAGTGCAAAATCAAGCACTTAAAGTGCATAAAGGATTACTGTTTTACCTGCCTAAGGAATTGAGAATGGCAACGTATTCTTTTGATACAGACACCGGAGCCATCTCCTGTAGCCTCCTTTAGCTACTTCATGTCAACATGGATTCTCTCCAGGGTCAGCACACCATTGCTCTAGCCAGGGGCAGATCCAGAGTCTAGTCTCGGGAGGGGCACTGCTAGAAAATATATTTTTTTGGGGTACATCTATCGGGGAAATGGCTGGTGTTGGCGCTTCAATCATCAGGGCACCATGGTTGTTATGGTGTCAGGATGATTGAAGCGCATTATTACTATTATTACATTGTTATAAAAAATTAAATAGTTTAACTCACCATAATGCAGAATCCGTGGGAGCCCCGAGTGTGTTACTTGCCACGTCACCTGTCACCAGATGCAGATTGTCACTTGCCACGTCGCTTGTCACCAGATGCAGATTGTCACTTGCCACGTGCCTGCCACATGTTGCGGATTGTCACTTGCCAGGTCACCTGTCACCAGATGAAGATTGTCACTTGCCAGGTCGCCTGTCACCAGATGAAGATTGTCACTTGCCACGTCGCCTGCCACATGTTGCGGATTGTCACTTGCCAGGTTTGCCTGTCACCAGATGAAGATTGTTACTTGCCACGTCGCCTGCCACATGTTGCGGATTGTCACTTGCCAGGTCGCCTGTCACCAGATGAAGATTGTCACTTGCCACCTGCTAAGGTGGTCTCTTGTGTCCCAGAGACAGGCAGCAGAGGGATGATGTAATCTCTCTGCTGCCGCAGCTGCCTGCATGGTGAGGGGGGAACTGCAGGGATGCAGGGCGGGCGCCGGGCGGTGAGAGATGATGTCATATCTCTGCTCCCCCGCCTGCCGGCTCCCTGATTGGCCAGCAGCCCGCTCACACATCGAGTGGCGCCGGCACATCTCACCACCTGAGCCGCCGGCCAGCCCGCTGTCTCACTCCTGCAGAGCCGCCCGGCGGCTCTCTCAACTATAGAGCCGCCCGGCGGCTCTTTCACTTACGGAGCAGCTCCCCGTCTGGCACCTACGGAGCTGCCCCGCGGCTCTCTCACCTATGGAGCCGCCCGGCGGCTCTTTCACTTACGGATCTGCTCGCCGGCTCTGTCACCTACGGAGCTGCCCGGCGGCTCTCTCGCCGGCTCTCTGACTCTGACTCACCCGCATTTCTCGGAGGGGGCAATTGCCCCGTTGCCCCCCCCCCCCCTGGATCCGCCCCTGGCTCTAGCACAGCTTTTTGATGGTGAGAGTAGAAGACCATACCAAGGTAGTATGTGTTGGCATGATTGCTTGCAGTTACCGTCAGGGCAACATTTGACAGGGCGACAACACAAAAGTACAATTGGACAACAGCTGTCACCGCTTAACAGGAAGTGCCTAAACTCAACATTTATTGTAGGAATACCAGGTATTATTTAAATGAAGCCTGCATATTTAAAACAACTTCTAAAATTACATTAAAGTGGAAGTAGACCCTCCTATCGTTTTCAGCCAAGGAAGCTGCCACCTTGGCTTCTGTTTAATCTTCTGTTTAGTCAAGTTTTTGGGGCCGTGTTCGATATGTGCAAAGAGAGATTACACAAATACTTAAAAGTATAACATTTATTAAAAGTAATGACAGATAAAGATAAAGAAAATATCAAGAATACTTCATGCTAAGGTGCTTTTTCCCCACCATGGAGCCCCGTTTGTTCTTACGCAACATGGCACAGGTAATCAAGACCACACACTTGCCCAGTGGCCTTTCTGGGTGAGACTAATGCCCCGTACACACGATCTGAAAATCGGACGACAGATCGTCAGATCTTTTTTTTTTTTTTTTTGCATGCTAGTCTTATATCAAACCTGAAGAGTTTACTAAAGTTACGAAAATTCTCGTACGACAGAATAAAAAATCCAAAGTGATGTCATGTGTTGTAGTGTATTTGTATTGTATTTTCAGACAACAACTATACTAGTTAAACGAAAATCATGTGATCTGGTATCGTACGAGAAACATTTTCGTGTTTATCTGATCAGATAATATTGGATGAACTGTCATAATAGGCTCTCAAAAGCTCTGTATTAACGATCTGATTATCGTACGATCGTGTCGAAAGCGGTATTTTTCGGGTTGTTCGGATTTTTTGGATTGTGTCTGTGGGCCATACGCCCGTATAGGATTTGGCTGTGGTAATATAGAACTTGAAAAGCCCACCCCAGCCAACTCCCTTGGCAATATGACCCCTCGAGGAGTTGACCAGTTAATAATAACATTCCTTTGGTATATGGTAAAGCAATGCTTATGTCCTTATATGATTCCTTGACCAGGATTTGGAGGCCTAGAATTCATTAGTGAGCCACAATATGAACCAACAGTAATATAAAATATATAGTTTCACCATCATTTTCAACTGCCATGATGCTGGCACATGTGATTAGTTATGACACCAGCCATTGGATGGGTTGACAGTTTGGTTGAGACCACAACCAATGTCACAGTTACATTTCTAGCACATGCCGGGAATGTAACTGTATTTAAACCTGTTAAATCGATGGGTTTACTTCTGCTTTAACTTATTAGATTTTATATGAGATTTTAGTGATTGGGTTATAGTTCTACTTTAAACTGTTGTTGTCCTTTCAAATTACTTCAACTCATCATTTAGAATACCTGGGTATATCAATCAGATTTGCAAACATAAAAGCTCATACCTTTTGCTTTCTGTTGCTGTCCTCTGAGACGTGTTCTGGGATCATCAATAGTAATTCCAGTTCAACTTTCCATATGTTTCCTGACAGACACGTGGAAAGTGCTTGGAAATTCTTCAATGAAATGGTTCTCTCTTTAATTTTTACAATGCTTTTATGTCTTAATCATTTTATTAGATGAGAAGATTATGTCATTTGCATATGGTTGTCATACAAAGACACATGGGCACTATGAAACTATAAATAATAACATTATTTCTAATACATAGTGGAATCTTCAGAAGAGAAAATTTCTCCCCCTCTGAATTTTAGACAATTTATAGCAAATGCTCAGTATTTTTCTTCTACTGTTGGCCATATGTAAGTTAATAAATCGGGAGATACAGCTGTTTGGAGCATTGCATGTTACAATCAGGCCATACTGGCAGGCAGACAGGCAGAGTAATGACTACTGATCATGCAGAATGATCACTATCAAAGAGATTTTTCAACATGTTCAATTTCTTTACTACCAAAAGAGGATAGAAAAAAGGAAAGCAAGACTTTACTGAGCACGTACGGCATCCATGAGTCAGCTAAATTGGTAGAAACACAGAGGGGCTCTCCCTGGTTTGCACACATTGTTATGAAGACAGATAGATGTCTCACTCCTTTTAATTCTCAGTGAACCTTTGGTCGCTTCAAACAAATTTGTCATATATGAGGGCAAGATCACAGTGCTGTAAAGAAGACTTAAAATGCAGATATCTATTTAACTTTTTTAATGTATGCTGTCATTGCCATGCAGTCAGTGATGCACTTTTGCTACATGAAGTTAAAACCCCACTCTGGAAATATGTTTGTCTACTTTGTGAAATGCTACATGTCCAAGCTCTATTTTGTGAGTAACAAATGCCCATGTTTTCACCTACATCTGCCCTAGTCTTGCAATTTTGCAAATTTGGGGCAATCAGCATGGCAGTGTATGAGGTTATGCAAATAGTAGCTTTGGGGAACCAGTGGTGGTACCAGTTTGGCCTGTGTCAGTGGGCTTTTGTTTTGGTTGGAACAACTTCTCCCTCCCTACAAGTCAATGGGAGTGCAAAAGCAGCTCAAAGTAGGTTGATAGGAGGACACAAATATATCAGAAGGAGATCAACTGTAGATCAATTGCAGCTGTCAATGAACTCTGAATGTTCTCAGATGTATCTCGAACTGATCTCCAACAAAGCAGAATGCATCTGAAAGCAGACCACATTTGCCCACTGACATAAGCCCAGAGCACCCCACCCCCCTGTACATCACATGTGAAAAGCTCCCTTACCTTGTGCTGCAGCCATAAGAACAGGAAAAACATCTGATATAAAAACCATAACGTGGATATTAAATCTCTGTTAAAAAGATTTAACTATTAAATCCTTGATCGTTGTATACGTGGGTATGTTGGTAAGGACAGTAAAAGAGGGCAAACAGACTTTCGAATTTCATAAGCTGGTTTTCATGAACTGGTAAGGGCCAAACCTATTTTGAGCTCATATGATTGGCATTGAATAGCGTATGTTAGAAAAAAATCCCCCCCAAAAAATGGAGGATCTGATTGTGCAGAAACAGCTAATCAGAAAGCCTTATGTAGAAGGGTTCCTTTAGCTAGCACAGACAAAACTCGCACTGTAATTGGATACTATTACAGTAACCAAAAAAATGCTGTGCTGGCAGGATGGGCTCTTGGTTCCCAATGTTCTCAACATTCTCTTATGTACAAAACTCTTTTGCACAACACAAATTCTCATTATTGTCGGCTCTAAATTCATCAGAATGTATTCTACAAGAAAAAGATGTGTGTGTTGCATATGATTTGTTAAAGCTGAACTACAAGCAGATATAAAAGACATACATTTTTGCAGCACTGTATTCATTAATATATCTAAAAGAGGAACTCCGGCCGACCTCCCTATTTTTAATTTTTTTGGCATTGATTACCTGATGGTGGTACATTTCAGATACCCACCCATCTAGTGGATCCAGCATTGTCCCGCTGAGATTCTCTCATGCCCAGCCACAGCTCCGTTCTGCGCCGCTATTTTCTTTCTGACTGATTCAAGAACAGCCTATTGGTGCGTCATTGAGAGGCCAGTCCGCTGAACCCAGGAGAGCCAACGGGCCTCTCGATGACACACCGATAGGCTATTCTTGAATATAAAAGCCAACCCCTCCTGGGATATGTGACGTACATATCCGAAAGGCACAGCGGGCAGAGTGCATGTCATTCGCCTAAGGCGAGTGACATGCAAGGGGAGGCAGGGCGGAATTTAAATTTAAAAAAGAGAAGTAAACAGAAGAAGAAAAAAAAAAAAGCAATGCCCTATTTCTGCAAAGGAGGGGGGAAGAGGCAGGATCGTCCCCAGGAGGCTGAAAGTGAATTTAATTTTTTGATACAAGGAGTGTATGTATCGGGACTTGGTATAAGCTTGCAATCTGCTGTACAGCAGAGCTTAGAGTGAAGGGAGAAGCAGCACAAGGAGGCAACTATTTGTACTGCTGTGCAAGAAGCATGGTGATAGGAGGAGACAGCAGAGTAAAAGACTGATGTGCTCATAGGTCTCCTGCTTGTCCTTTCTCCTTGTTCACTTATAGTGTAAGGTTTGAAAGGAGAGCTGTAGGGCCCGTTTACACAAGCCCACAGCTCAAAACCCTGCTGCTTGCACAGAGTTTTGGGCTGCAGAGCTGTGTGGCAGGGGCGATGTGATGCATATTTTAACGCATTACACGTTTTTGAACAAACATTATTGGAAGTGTACAATGTGACACCTCATTCAAGTCACTGCACAACAGAGTGGGGCCTTGTGCTTGCAGTTCGGTGACTTGCGTAGCCACCCAGAGCGGTGCGATATTATGCAAACCTGTTTTGTCCCATTGTTGTCCTACTATTTCTTTTTTAGCCAATCACAGTACTGAGCTGATCCTAGACCAGACGGCATTGTTTAACTGCAGTACAAATTGTAAGACCTACCTGTGCTATTTAGCTGGGGTGCCCTGTTAATAAGACTGACTGAGCAAAATGACAAATCCAGTGGCAGGTAACACAGTTCACATATATCTTTTTCAACTTTGTACTTAGCTGTTTGCCTGCAGTTCCTTTTTATTGCATCTTAAAGAACCCATGTTTATTAGATTGCTTCCTAACAATGCTGATTTCAGTAGGATAAGCCAGCAATCTGGATATCTGCAATCATCGTCGGATATTAGCAGACTTCCTGTGCATGCTCTGATTGGAAAAGTTGTTTGTTTTTTCTTTCTTTTTTTTTTAATCAATCAATTTACATGTCTAATTGCTTTATTCTGTCTGTTGATAGAACCACGGATTAAAAATAATTTAACTCCAAGACATTGTTCCCATCAAAATTTGCGAATGACAGCGGCAGGATTCGCGTAGCTGTTTCGGCCACCTGTGAGTGGCTAGCTAGGGCCCCATGCCCTGTACACTTCAATTCGTTGCTGTCCGCCCAGCCAGTAATTGCTTGCGGTAATGGCTGCTGGATGCAATTTGTGTACTTCCAGCAGTGATCACTGCTGGTAATTGCTGGCTGGGAGGACAGCCACGCAAAGCTGCAGCTGCTGCCAACATGCCATTGAAGTGTACATGGCTTGGCGACCGCAGCTACCTGCTCACAGGCAGCGGAAATAGCTGTAGGAATCACCTGCCTTTTCGAATGTAGTCTAATCCTTCAAATGTACTTGTAGGGACTTTTTCACATAGGCACTCAGTACCGTGCAGCACGCAGAGCAGGTTTTTTTTTTTTACTCCTGCTGCATACAGGTGCTCTTAGAATGTGAACAGACTCACCCGCACAGCTGAATTTGACATTTATGCAGGGACAGGTGCATGTGCTCTGCATCTGAGTCTGCGCCAGATTTGCCCATGCTTACCTGTCAAACTCAGCTGTGCCAGTGAGTCCATACAGCTGATACGTACCCATTAATTTTCTAAGGGCACCCGCACGCAGCTCTACGGGAGTAAAAAAAGTAAGCAAATAACTCTGTGTTTGCGAGTGTCTGACGGAGCATGGTTTACTGGCTTTTGTCATCTAAAAAGGCATGACGATATATAGGCTGGTGTTTGGTTTGGGTGGTTTCAAGCTACCCTGCACACCTGTCATTGTAAGGATTAGGTTTGTTTACCATCCTGTTGTTACTTATTTAGGTGTCTTTGGATGATGGCAGCAGATGGTTTAGTGTGGATTGATCTCTGATATAATAACTGATCTGTTTTTAAAAGTATTACTGAATGCATATGGTAACTATCCTGTTTTTAACAGGACTGCTGTGGGTATGGGCACAACTTCTGATTAAGGGGGGTGGAAAGGGACCCCATCATGGGAGCTTTTAAACAGATAATCTTTGTGCATGCTGGAATAACACAATATCCAGAATTGCAGAGGTTGCCGTTGACACTGACCCTGTACCCCCAATACATTTCCTAACAAAACAACTGACATCAGACATACAGAAAGAGACTTAAAAATCATTGTCACTAGTCGCAGATCCCCTTTGCATGTTGTGCACAAAGAAAAACTTGTTAAGCTGCCTTATTAGTGTAGATTTATTGTCTTCAGCTTCCTATAGGGGCACTCCAAGAAGAGGATGAGCCTAGAGCTCAGACGGGGGACCCCAGGGGAGGAGGTTTGTGTAATGCTATTGCACAGAGCAAGTAAATATAACATGTTTTTTTATAAAAAAAAAACTTAGACTTTACAATCACTTGAACTTATTGGCTACGCTCCACCAATTGTCTTTCTCCTGTACAATGTAAATGACTTATTGGACAGGGTTGGGCAGTTTAGGTTATATCAAGTTCTTCCATTGGTGCCCTGGGATTTTTAAAGCAATAAGAGGCACATAATAAGGAAATATGGTGAATCTGTTGTCCTCTTGCTCCTCACACTGCTCTATGACACCCTAAACTCACAATATGTCCTCAGTCTTTCAGGTTATATAACACCCAGCGTCACTTAACCTGGAAAACTGAGGACATCTAGTGGTGGAAAGTAATTACTGTGACAGACATTTCTGGAGAGGAGGTGAGTAGTGCAGCCAGAGCTGCTTTTTTATGTTGTGTACTGCTGGGCGATTATTTTTCAAACTAAATCATAAATGGAATTTAAATATAGCTGTATGTCTGGTATACCATACACATCTCATATGTCTTGTGTGTGTTTTTTCATACAGGTCTAACAGGAAAAATTATTAATTACATATTGGATGGAGGCTTTGAAATTTCTGCACTGCAAATGGTAAGATTGCATGCACCAAAGTACTTTATCTCTGTAATATAGACAGTTACATATTTTAAACTACTGCTAAAAGCTTTAAATTAATGTAGCCTAGAAAAAAAACAGGATGAAATTCTAAAGGTGATTTCGGAGTACTGTGTGAAAAGCAGTAGTGTCAATAGCATTCAGTTGTTCCTGACACATTGGGTGATAGAATTCTAAAAGCATATCACCCAGGGATTGAGAGCTTGATCACTGTTGTGTGACAGAAAGAGAATTCCCCTTACAAGGCAAAAACACAATTTTTTCGTAAGAAGAAGTAAAGTGATATTGTCAGCCATTTAGACATGTAAAAATCTCGCCTAAGACTCCAAAGAATGCTTGTCTTACTCTAATTATCCAGAGAACACTCCTTTGTGCGTCTCTCTTAAACTATTTTCATTTTGTCAGGCATAAAACCTGCAAGCTGCATACCCCTGTTCTCAATGGACTGTAAGGCCCCATTCACACCTGAGCGTAGCGTTTTCAGGCAGAAAGTCGCGCAATTTAACCACAATTTTACAGTTTAAAAGGTCACCAATGTAAAAAGCAGAAAAAAGCCCAAATCTGCCTAAAAAAAAGTTCCAGAACTTGTTTGAGCTTCAGGCATTTTGGAGCTTCAGGCTTCAGGCGTTTTGGAGTGGAGATGTGAACCGTCTCCATAGAGAATAATCTATATTTCCCTTCAAGCGTTTTGTAGCTTGAGGCTTCAAGCTACAAAACGCTCAGGTGTGAATGAGGCCTAAGGGTAGTCTCATAGGGAAACACCAGTGAGTGCAGAAGTCAGACACAGCAACAAAGTAAATCCAGTTTAGGAGAGTCACACAGTAGAGGCTTAACTTTGGGAAACCACATGAATGCTTTGCGCAAGAGGACTTTGTATGATCTGTAAACTTGCCTGGAATCGCAAGTTCAAGTGGGGTGGAGTGCCCCTTTATCCACAGTCGGGTGCAAGTCCCTTTAATTCAAACTCCCACAATCCTCTGGGTTCCCAACATCCCCTCAGCTCTTGGACACTCCAAGGGAATATAAATTTCTAAACATAATTATATATGTTTGGTTTTCGACAAAATCCCAAAAGGTCTATAGCAAAATGTGTACTCCCACAGTGCCAGAAATTCAGGAGCAGGAAGAGGACAGGGCAGCCCTGCAGTGAAGATGTCACAGTCTGGAGTCAGGCTTGGAGGCCAGTAGCTATAGCAGCGGGGCAGATATTCACACAGGTCACCCTGACTGATAACATGGGTTCACTTGAGGTGCGGGGTCTAAGCACTAACTGGTATTCACCAGAGCGGCTGATGGTGGAGCTGGGCTTTGCTGTGTGTAAGTACCAGGTCGTGGTCCTCAGGATAGCCCTACCAGGAGGTGAGCAAGCCAGGGTTCAGTAGCAGATATAGCAGGTAGGGGTCAAGCAGAAGTGTAGTTGAGAAACAAGCCAAATGTCAGTAATCAAAAGTGGCAGGTTGGGATTCAGCAGAAGCGTAGTCGAGGAAAGAGCCAAATGTCAGTAACGAAAGGTAGCGAAGATCCGGTTGGCAGCAGAAGAGACAAGGGCGAAATATTGGCTGGTGAAGGCACAATATTCTGGCGACCAGGAATTGGGAGGAGCAAAAAGTTCAAGGCAAACAAGATTCAAGATAAGATCATTCAAGAAATTGTCTAAGAAACTGTCTGGCATTCCAGGTGGTTTAGTAAGTAGAGTCACTGCCAGACACAGCAGAGGTCCCGGGTTCAAGTCCAGGTCCTAACAAAAGATTTCTAAAGAATTCAGCAGCCTGCTCATCATGGGACATACTTCAATACAGTTATTGATGTAACTAAAGATGTAGTTAAAAAAATCTCTTAGATAAACTGCAGCTTTAATATTAGCCAGAAAACCCTCTGGAAGCATCTTAAGGGCTGAGTTCCGGGGCTCCCCTCCATTAACAGGTGATGGCACATCTTTCCTTTCAGGCATTTCATTAAGCCTCTGGGGGCACCTCAAGGGCTAAGGTTCAGCTTCTTCGTCAGGACCAGTCAAAGGCACATGCTCACTTTCCGGCGTTTCAGTAGACAGTGGGCCAGAGGCTTCCACAGTGGGAGTAAGAACATGAGCCGGTCAATCATTGGGCTGCATGGAACCCTTTGAACCTGCACATTCTTCTGCAGACCTTGGAGATAGTAGTGAGGGAAGAGGGAGTAACCACCATTGATTCTCTGATGGTGGTTCCACTGGTGTCTCTGGAGCCTGTTCTTCTGGTCCTCCAGACGAGGTCTCAGGAATCTCTCCGTAATTTCTAATGGGCTTAAGGAGCCTGTGGTGTTGGCTTGTTTTGGGTACCCTCTTGCTGAATGTCATAGACTGGCACACCTGGAATGGGTTGCTGTAACACAACTCCAGGCACTTCCACCCATGGAGTTTGTAGCTTGCCCTGCTGATATGCACTCTTGCGCCAAAGAGCACCCTGTCTCCAGGTTTCAGGTCATAGACCTCTTTTCTTAACTCTTCTTGTTCCACCCAAGTTGATCCCTAATGAACTGTTGGACTTCTGACAGCCGTCGCCTCCACTCTCGAATTCAAGATGCTGGAGTATACTCTAGTTCTTCAGTGGGGACAACACCCCATAGGTCTGTGGGGCCCCCAAGAGTACAACCAAACATAATGTGGTAAGGGGAACAGCCTGTGGCTGAGTGCACCATATGGTTATTGTTCCAGACCCATTCAGCCAAGTATTGGGTCCACCTGGTTCTTTTCTCATGGGCCAGTCCTCTCAGCAGTTGTATCAGGGTACGATTAAATCTCTCACATGCTCCGTTACACTGTGAGTGGTATGGGGTCCTATTTGTCTTCTTGACACCTAAGGAGTGACACCACTCCTGGAAGAACTCCCTTTCAAAGCAGGGACCTTGTTCCGAATGTATCTTCTGAGGGCAGCCATAAAGGAGACAGCAGTGCTTCCATACTGTTGAGTTAGCACAGCTACTGCAAACTTTGTGAAGTGGTCCACCAGAACAAGGACATGGCGATATCCATCACTGGACATGTCCACGGTGAGGAAGTCAACTGTTAGTACTTCCAATGGGGCAGATGTGTTCCAAGTCATGGGAGGCCCCTTTTGTCACTGAGCATACCGCACAATGCTGACATACTTGCTCAATCAACTGGAGGAGCCCCACACACATGGCTTGCCTTTTAAACCAGGCACATGTCTTGTAGACACCCCAATGTCCTCCTTCCACATTAATTCTTTCTGCCACTGGTCAAGCTTGGGCCTGTGACAACACGACCTGCCAGGTTACTAATGAGTCATGGGGGAACATTACCCTGCGATACAATACGCCATCTCTCAAGATGAGACGGAACCATTCACTCAACAGTTTCTGTTAGCAGTTCTGACCTTTCTCTTCTACTAGGCCACTGCCGTAGGTGCACTGCCTCTTTTATTGGGGCAATCACGGGGTCATTCTTCTGTTTCTTCCCAGTTGTACTCTTCCAGAACATGGATGAGATCCATCCATGGTCTACTCTTAGGTCTTGCCCCATCAAGGGTGGAATCTCTTTTTCTTCAGCCTCCTCATCCACATCTTGCTGTGGTTGTGCCGAGGGGTACCGTGATAGGGCATCGGCCACCTGGTTGCCTTTTCCTGGGTGGTAATGCAGGGAGAAGTCAAATTTCGCTAGACGTGCCGCCCATCTTTACTCCGGAGCACCAAGTTTGGCTGTCTGGAGATGTACTAAGGGGTTGTTATCCGTCCAGACCTCAAACTTACCCCCTGTGAGATACTCTGCAAAACGTTCTGTGATGGAGTATTCGCAATCTTCTATCAAAGTAAAGGTGCACCAATCGACCACCATGTGCTCTGTGTGCGACTGGGGAGTCATTCCACTGGGCCGCCCCACTGCTTGACTCCTAGCGGTGGGGCGCACTGGGTTTAACGGCTCCCTCTGTATTCTATCAGGGCAATCTCTCAAGCAATGCCCCTTTTTCTGACAGCTCCAAAATGGGGAGAGTGACCTCTCTTGTCTAGATCGTCTGCAGGTGGGTGTTCGCTTCCTCCAGGAAGGGGGTGTCCTCCCTTAAATTGTCTCATTTACGCCTCAGCGTGGCTAGTTCTGTCTGGAGCTGGGTCATCCCTTCTGTCAGTTTGTGGATGGCCGCCTCCCATGGAACGGTTTGTTCAGTTTATGGCAATTTGGCAAATGGTTTATTGCCTATGCTGGCCACAAGGATGTCCGTACTGGTTCGTCTCTGCTCTGTACACAGGATAGCTGCCTCTAATAATTAGTGGAATTTTAAATTTGGATTATTTCTTTCCTTTTCTTGAAACTTTTCCCTAACTATGTCAGACAGAAGCCCATCAACAAACTGATCCTTCAGCTACGTCTGTGTCGCTCCACGCAGTGCGTCCTGGTCACCGCCTCTCCTTGCGGCAGATCTCGGCTGCTATATCCTGTAATTACAGAGCGTACTGTGGATTGCTTTCTCCATCTTCTACTGATAAAGCGAGCCCTAAGGTCCCCTAATGCAATCGTTGGACTGTGCACTGCTTCCAAGTGGCTGATTATCTTGTCCAGGGAATCCTGGTCCTCTGCTGGAAGGTACATAATTAACTTTCTTGCTTCCCCGTCAAGGGCTTTAATGGCCAGATCTGCATGCTGTGCTGCTGTGCGGGTGGAACCCTATATGACCATATCAAGCCCCGAAATCTCCTAATCCAGTCATCTAAATCCTGATCTGGTCCTGTGTACTTAGGCAGCTGTTGCAGTAGTAGCAATCCTGCCAGCAATAGAGAAGCAATGGTAGACTGTTTAACTCCCTCAGTGTTGCAGCCGGCTGACTCTGCCGTCGTGCTGCTCCCCTCACCACTGACTGACATTGCTGATCCTGTTCGTGACAACATTTGTAGTGTAATGGTATCAGCCAAATGATCAGACCAGTGGTGATTTGCAATTTCTACTTTACTAAACAATGAACGTCAACATAACATTGCATAGGGGAAACGGGAACAAACAAAATGAGAACAATACTACAAATAGCCACTAGATGGCAGTAGAGTTCCTGAGTTCAGTTCAACTTCTGATTCTGGAAAGCTCATGGCTGAGTGCATTGATGGCTGGCACTGTTGTTGTCTTCAGTCAGTAGGTTCTGGTGGATGAAGATAGGGCCATCCCCCTTGCATGGACAGCCTCTTCACATGGACTGTAGCAAAATCCTCTCCAGTGATTGGGGCTTAGATAGATGCTGTGTGCTCTTGTGCTCACTGCTGGTGGCCCCCACACCAGACTTAATGGGGGAGAACCCAGCACCTGGTGACAGCTCACTTGACCAATCACTGCTGTCCCATCAGGCAGGGTTTCTCTGAGCACAGGAAGCAGGGAGGAGCCGGAATGTATATCCCCTGGGAGTCTGGTCTAAAGTCTAGTCTAAAAAATAAAACTATGTAGCCAGCACATCTGGAATTGGTAAGCTGTAATATAATAAATGTTTGCTTTTGGGTTTAATACTGCCTTAAGTCGTCTGTTCAATAAAGCTAATTTTATACAGTGTGTGTACACGAGTTTCCATTGTAAAATTACAGACATTTCAGTTTTATGAATAAAAAGCCTGCCTGAAGGATTTAATACTCGATTGTCATACAACATTTCAAATAACTAGAATCATATGACAGTCTAATTGTCAATTGATAAACAATAATCTCAACAGAAAAGCAAGACAAAAACATCAGTACACTAAATGTATGGGTTAAAAATCATTAGACGATTGTTTTCTATTATCTCCTGATTAAGTTAATATGCAATATTTAATGGATGTGCATATCAGACAGAAAAGTTATACTTTGAAAGTCTGAAGCTTGAACAATTGGGTACCTTTTTAAAAAAAAAAGTAATAAATAAATATAAAGTTGCAGCCATACTATAAAGCTAGATTCATTACTAAGTGCCTGTTCAGGAATTCCACATTTTATCCTAGCTCTTCCATATCAAAGTTTTCCATCGGCACTTACTAGTTATTACTTTGATCTGCAGACTGTAATCTTGCGTCATTATTATAAAAGTCTCAAGCTTTTCTTGTAGATGTCATTGAAAATGATTAGTGACCATGTATCATTTAACCTGATTTGGGTTGCCTTATTGTGCCTTCTTTTATGTTTTAGTTCACTATGGAAAAAGCAAATGCTGAAGAATTCTATGAAGTTTACAAAGGTGTTGTAGCTGAGTACATAGTAAGTAAAACAATATATACATGTATTATAGCTGTTTTTATTTTTATTTTTCTCAGAACATTATATTTTTTTGGTCCCTTTTCACATTTGCTTTCTTTCTCTGTTGAAAAAAAAGAGTTGTTAACAGGGCTCAGAAGCCCAAGCTGAAATTTACACAACAGCATTCTCTTATGGTAAGCAGCAAAACTCATCCTATACAATTTCTATCTTAAATCAGTCATTCATGGGTGTCTAGAGAGGCCCCTTTATATCCCAGGCCCATGATTGTTTCTTAGTTTGATTGGTATTGGCAACATTGGGTGACCGTCATGTAATGTCTTTGGAGAGCTATAAACATCTTGATTCAAGCATCACTTGCCGTGATCTGCAGAGACAGGAATGTTTCCAACCTGCTGGATCCCTTGTAACTTTTGGTGGTCTTGATATTTTATTACATTTGATCCTTTTTTGGATTAATCCCTTTTTTTTTACATGCATTACCAAACCCACAAATCTTTCTCCACTGAACACCAAAATCAATTCTAATTATACTTTTACCTATGTGTACACGGGCGATAGTAAGTAACGGAGAATTTGAACAGAATATGTAAGTAAATGTTTTATTTTTATTTTAGGATTTAGTGGGGCAATACTTAGACACCTGACCATTACTACATGAGCTTGTTAGACATCCAATTCCAAAACTGTGGGTAGTAATATGGAGTTGCACATTCTCCTTTTGTGGCTACAATTTTTTAGGAAGGTTTTCCAAAAGATTTTGGAGTATTTCTTTGGAACTTTGATCCCATTTAACCAGAAAGAGCATTTGTGAACTCTGGTGCTGATGTTGGATGAGAAGACCTCACTTTTAGGTGGTATTCCATTTAGTTTCATCAGAGTTGTGGTTAGGCTCTGTGCAGTCCACTCAAGTTCATCTACACTAAACTTGTCAAACCATGTCTTTATGGACCTGTCTGTGCACAGGGAGGGGCAGTCCAGCTGGTTCAGAAATGTGCCATTTTTGCACAAGGTTATAAGACACAATTGTTTAAAGTGTCTTTGTGTGATGTAGTATTCACCTTTCACTGGAAGCACCTGAACTGAAAAACTTGAAGAGGTGTCTACATACTTTTGACCAAGCAGGTAGTGGTGATGTGGTGTCCACAAGCTTCTGGCCATAAAATGTAGTTGCTGATCTGATCTTTGCAATTTCATACACAGATAAAATATAGAGTCATACTTCATCATAAACCTTTAAACACCTAAAAATGCCCAACATAGATGTGTAATACACTGTAGTAATAGCCATCATTAGGCACAATAAACCATACAGATATGTCTTTTAATACTTAACAATGATAAATAATGCATATATAGCCTCTCTTTTTGTGCTGATTATGTAACAAATTACAAATTGAAGTTTTCAGCAGTGTGTTTAATTGCGAGTGCTGTGTACCTGTTTGAGAGGTCATGTCTATTTGATGTGTTCTAAAAATATACACACATTTGGGTAGTAGTACCCTAGACACATTGTAGTTCTGTTTGCCCACACCAGTTTGGCTATCAAAACTGTTGGTTCCTTCACATCCCATGTGAGGATGACCATCAAAACTGTTGGTTCCTTCACATCTCATGTGGAGATGACCATCAAAACTGTTGGTTTCTTCACATCTGATGTAAAGATAACTATCAAAACTGTTGGTTCCTTCACATCTCATGTGGAGATAACCATCAAAACTGTTGGTTCCTTCACATCTCATGTGGAGATGACCATCAAAACTGTTAGTTATCTTTACATCAGATGTGAGGAAACCATCAAAACTGTTGGTTCCTTCACATCCCATGTGAGGATAATCATCAAAACTGTTGGTTCCTTCACATCCCATGTGAGGATAACCATCTAAACTGTTGGTTGCTTCACATCTCATGTGGAGATGACCATCAAAACTGTTGGCTCCTTCACATCTCATGTAAAGATAACTATCAAAACTGATGGTTCCTTCACATCTCATGTGGAGATAACCACCAAAACTGTTGATAATCATGCATTACCCTATTTTCTGTATTGATATGACCAGTTCAGGCATCTCTGTCAGCAATGCGAAACAGTAGTTGTTAGCAAATGAGTGATAGTAGGAATGTAGGTGTAATGAAAGTTGTTGACACTCTGAAAAATGTTGAAACATCTCTGTGACAGCTAAGAAACATTTCCATTATGTTACTACATACAAATGTATACTTTTACAAATGAAACAGATATTTATTTAAAGCTTTTTTTTTCCACTAGGAAATGCTAAGTGAATTATGTTCTGGCCCTTGTATTGCTATGGAAATTCGGGGACCAAATGCTCCAAAGTCCTTCAGAGAGTTTTGCGGACCAGCAGATCCTGTAAGTATTCTTGTAAACTTAAAGTGGGGTTAATCACTCCAAAATTAAGTCCCCCCTTTGCTTTTCTGCATCATTTTTTTTTTTTTAAAACCTGCACGTGCACAGATGCACTGTTGGTCTCTTCTAGGCATTAAAACTAAAGGCAGTAAAAACCCTGGATAACAAATATTGTCTAGACTAAAAGCACTAAAGCTGCTGTTCTCAGTCTTTTATGTCAAAGTGGAAAAAAATAATGTCTGACTAGTAGAAGACTGATGAAAAGACCATATTCACATGCAGTGGCAGCTCATAGCTGCATGCACTGTGTTTCAGTAATACATTGCATTTCCTTTTTATGTGTATTTTTTATTGGAACTTCAAAAATCATATATTCAAATCTACAGTCAAATTGATTTGTTGGACAAAGTGGACAGGTCTCTTTTGCACCTGTGACTTTTTATATGCACCATTTGAAGGGACCACAACATGCACAAATATAATAATCCTTAGAAGGTAAGCAGCCTGTTAACACAGAGAGTATTCCTAATTAGAGTATTTGTTTTGCTTCAGCTTTCCTTGCACTACAGATTCCTGGTTGCCTTTGACCTGGCAGGTGCAAGGGCTCCCATTGTGGTATTTAAAGTGTATCTAAACCCGAAAACAAAAATGTAATATATTGCAGCTTACCAGCCCTGTTGGTAGTAGCTGCATTAGTTTTCTATTTTTCAGGCAGCCATGGATGTCATACAGACTGGACTTCAAACATGTCTGCCTTTGTTCATCTCTGTTAGGTGGTGGATTGATGGTACTGGTAGTTTACACAATAGACAAGGTTGTGTGTGGTTTCTTTTAAGCTCACAAGAAATGACAAGAACAGTTCATTTCTGGCAAGAATAACAGGTATTTTCTGTACTTGCTGAAAATATTCTTAGACTGAGAAAGAAGAATTCAAATCTGGTATGCTGCAATAGATCGCATATTTATGTTGGAGTTTAGATACACTATAATACACAGGGACAGAGTGGAGTCTAATATATAAAAATATTTTAATTTAAATTGTTTGTTAACACCTTATTGACATCTGCCATCTTGGCAAGTTTAAAGGGAACCTTGCTTCTCTTGTTTTGCTAAACCAGAATAAACAAGGTCAAGAGTTGTTGCGCCAGTGTTTCTACCCAGGTATGTTTCTTTTACCTAAGCACTGGGTCATGGCCTGACCATGACATGTAAATGTAATGTTTATGTGGGTGAAGGGCAGGGTCAGAAGTTTAAAAAAAAAAGCATTGCGATTCTCAGATTATAACTACATATCAGAATATAACTGGGCAAAAGAAAAATGAACACTTTTTGAGATGGCAACAATATAGCTTTAACTTTAATTTTATCTTTCAAGATAGCCAAATTTTTGAGGGGATCTGAAACAATTGTGTATTTTGGTAGAGAGCTGCAGATCATGTCAAAAAAATAATGACAGTGAGCTCAGCTTTTTTCTCTTAGACCCCTTTCACACTGGGGAGCTTTGCAGGCGCTACAGCGCTAAAAATAGCGCCTGCAAAGCGCCCTGAAAAAGCCGCTCCTCACACTTCCAGTGTGAAAGCCCGAGGGCTTTGCGGTGGTTTTGACCCTTTCTTGGCCACTAGCAGGGGGTAAAACTGCCCCGCTAGCGGCTGAATACCGCCGCTAAAAAGACGGTAAAGCGGCGCTAAAAATAGCGCCGTTTTATCGCCGACGCCCCAGTGTGAAAGGGGCCTTAGACTAGTTTACTTTTCTCGCTGGACTCCTCTTTTTATACCTCTTCAGAAAAATGAATTATACCGTAATGTGGACCGTAGCCATATGCTGGTGCTTGCCTATCATCCCTTTGATCTAATGTTATTTAGAACTGAAAAATTAATGGTTATGTTACCATACAAGACAATTTTACATCAAATAGCAGTGTGGGGATAAGGTCATTCAGTGGCCAGGATGAAAATGCCAAACTGCGCCCCCTACTTAAAGTAGCATATTAAATAGACCCTGAGCCTACTCACTGCATACATAGTACACAATTCCACAGTCCTTAAACCCACAATATATCCTTTAATTACAGTGCCATGCGCAAAAGTCTCACAGACACACATAAACCTCAGCATAATTGTTGTGAAAAAAGGAACTCTTCTCTTACATATGCACAAAGACCATAAACACAGAGCAAAAACTTTGTCTGAGCCTACCTTAACCACTTCCATACCGCCCACTGCACATATACTGCGGCAGGACGGCCCGGCTGTGTGAACTGGCCTACCTGTACGTCGATCCGTGCATTAGATACGGTGGGCACATGCCCGCCGTCAGAGGCGCACGCATGCGCCCTCGGAGCTCGCCCGTGGGTACGACAGCCACCCGCGATCATGGTGAAGGGAGGCTGAACAGGGCTCTGCCTATGTAAACAAGGCAGATCCCTGGTCTGACAGAGGAAGAGAGAGAGATCAGCTGTTACTAATAATCAGGAACAGTGATCTCTCTCTCTACTTCCAGTCAGTCCGTCAGAAAAAAACACAGAGGTGATTAAATACCACCAAAAGAAAGCTCTATTTGTGGAAAAAAAAGGACATCAATTTTGTTTGGGCAAAAAATGGCCTGGTCAATAACCTCCCTGGCGGTAATCCCAAGTGTGGCTCTGGGTTAATTTTCAGTACCACCGCCGTAGTATCCCTGTACTGTTACTTACCTTGTCCCTACGATTCCCCGATGTCCTTCCGCTGTGTCCTCCGGTCGATGCATCTGTTTCCGGGTTCCCTGCGAGCACCGTGACGCAGGGGGGCGGAGCCAGGTGGGAAATTCAAAAAGTTCAAAACATAACATACATTGTAATCTGTTAGGATTGTATCAAACCATTTCACCTCAGTTTTATCCCTAGTGCTTCGTCCAGTGCCGTGCCTGCACTTTTACCGTTCTTTCTGCCTGGAAACTTGAGACCATGGCATCCAAAAAGCATCCCTTTAGGTCAAAAGCGGTTTTAGACCAGCTAGAAAACAGCGATAGTGAATTATAATCACTTGCAGAATTGAGTGATAGTGATTCGTGGGGAAATTTGTCATCGGACACTGAAAGTGACGACAGCGAGGATTCCGCAACTGAGGTCAGTGATGTGCTGTTGGTGCTCTATTGACTGTGGTACAGATCAGGCAGCGCCCCTCAAGATTTCCACTTACTGGAGCATCTGGTACGAAAGTAGACATTGAACACGACAACCCCTTAGCATACTTACAATTACTTCTGACCGATGAGGTTATTGAAAAAATAGTTGCTGAGACAAACCAGTACAAAGAGCAACAATTAGCTATTACGGATCTGACTTTCCAAGAAGCAGAAAGTGGGAACCAGTGACTAAAGATGACATTTGAAAATTTCTGGGCCTAATAATACTTCAGGAAGTGGTGGTGAAACCCCTGCACAAGTGGTATTGGACAACTAATAAATTACTTGCCACTCCATTCTTTGGCACAGTCATGTCGAAGTAGAGATTTTCCCTGATCATGAAATATTTACACTTTGAAAACAACAAAGAATTTAATGAAACTACTCATCCTGCACCAAAGCTAAAGAAAATTTGGGAAGTATCTGAAATGATTCTAAAGAATTTCCAACGGAGCTATGTCATCCAGCTGGGACCTCTTGTTCAGTCTTCAGCAGCACACAGTACCCAATTGAGTGAACGCACACTTTAGCGGGATAAAGAGAGCGATCCGTACCATCTGCATCACCATCCCTGTTGTGGTCATCTGCAAGCTTAGAGGCCTAGGCTGGGTTATAGCCATCTGCCTTTTAAGCTTGCCATCTGGTAAGCAGAATCTACAGCTACGGTGGTTGGGCATTTTCCTTATTTGTGTGTGAACACTGCGGTGACATTAAGAATTCGAATATTTAATTTTATTTTCTTGTCTCCATATCATTTTTTGTGGACATATACATTAAATATCCTAGCGCAGCTTTTAAAATTTTATTTCAACAGAGCTATGTGCCAGAAAGAAATATCAGCATAGATGAAAGTCTAATGGCCTACAAGGGAAGGCTCAGCTGGCTACAATACATTGCATCAAAGAGAGCACGATTTGGCGTAAAATTCTACATGCTATGTGAATCGTCAACTGGCTACATTTGGAATTCAGTCATATACACTGGAAGAGGAACAAAATTCAATCCAAAATACAGCAACTATGGAAAGGCAACATTTTCCGTTCTTTCACTCATTGAGCCATTGCTAAATCAGGGCTATTGCGTAACAACCGACAACTTTTATACATCTTCTGAACTTTATGAGTTTCTTCTGCAAAACAAAACAGATGCCTATGAAACCGTTAGGGCTAACTGACGTGACATGCTGCCAATGTTTGAAAATGAGAAGCTGAAGACTGGAGAAATGGTTGCCTGGCAGAAAGGCAAAATGATGGCACTGTGATGGTGTAACAAGAAAGATGTGCGCCTAATGAGTACAGTTCATAATACCTCCACTGCTGTGGTACGCACAAAAGGTGGGAAAGAAATCATGAAGCCACAAGTAGTGATAGACTACAATAATACCATGGGAGGTGTTGACAAAGCCGACCAAGCAATGAGGAAACAACAAAAGAAGTACTATAAGAAAATCTTCAGACATCTTCTTGAGCAATGCTTGTGGAATGCCTACATTCTGCCAAAAAAAAAAAGAGCGACAAGCCTGTGATTCATTCTGACTTCATTTGGAAAGTTGCCGAACGTATCTTTGTGAACCACCAAACACCATCGTGGCTGTGCATAGAGCTGGACGTCGTACTGTTGGCGTTGTCAACCCGGAACGCCTGACTGGTCGTCACTTCATGGACTACATCCCATCAACCGAGAAAAAGTCAGCACCTACAAGGACGTTCCTTTTTTTTTTTGCTCGAAGCGAGATGAAAGTGGAAAGAAAATCAGAAAGGAAACCAGGTTCCATTGTCCTGATTGTGACGTTGGACTTTGTGCAGTCCCATGTTTCAAAATTTGTCATACCCGGTATGTTTACTAAACCAATATGCGGTGCCTAATATTGCACTCTTGTTATAAATTTCAGTGTTTTTGATTTGATTACATTATTGAATACAATTTATTATTATATTATTATTTTTTATAATTATTTATTATATTATAATTTATGATTTTGTGTTTCAAACTTTATAAATACCCTGGGTGTCTACTAGACTCTTGTTTGGACAGATTTAAGTGAGTTATTCCTAAGAATTACAGGCCTACGATATAAAAGAACAAATTTCCATCCAAAACAATGTACCGCTTTGACATTCAAAAATCAGACATAATCAGACCGCCGGGGAGGTTAAGGGGGTAAATCCTTCCGGAGCTGAAGTGGTTAAAGAAGCACATCATTAAAAATGGGTGGGACTAAATGGCAAACAACAACTGTTGATACAGAAAAACACTTTGGTCAGGTATATGTTTTTTACAATGTAGCATTTTAGATGCAGTAGTTAGGAGAATGTAATGTATAGTGTACAGTCATCAGGAGTATGTAATGTGCAGGGCTAAGAAATATGCAACATACAACCCATCATACAGCACTCAGGAGTTCAGTGCAGCAGTATGTAACATACAACAATAGGGTGTATGTAATATTTACCACAGCGTACAGAGTATGGCAGTCGGGAGTAGGTAATGTACATGGTAGGTTACAAGATCCTAACTTCTTTATTAACCCCCACTCAAAGCCCCCCCGTCATCCACAGCTCACCTCTGCCAACCCCTCCATAGCCCACCTCTGCATCCATTGTCCACAGCTCACTTCTGCATCACCCTGCCAAAGCTCACCTATGCATACCCTGCCCACAGTTTACCTCTAAACAAGATGTCCACAGCTCACTTTTGCACCACCCCTCATCTTTGCACTCCCTGTCCCCAGCTCAGCTCACCTCTGTTACCCCATCCCCTGCTTACTCTGCAATCTCTGTCTACAACTCACTTCTGCACTTCCCATCCACAGCTCGCTTTGGCATCTCCTGTCCACAGCTCACCTTATTAAAGTGGTTGTAAACCCTTTACAACCACTTTTTGCTATAGGTAAGCCTATAGTTAGGCTTACCTGTAGCTAGACTGGATATCTCCTAAACCTGCACAGTTTAGGAGATATCCCCTGTATTTCCATGTGCTGATGTCATCGACACATGCCCACTGAAACAATGGCAGTACGTGCCGTTGCTTCAGTTAGACTGTGCCGTTACTGGCGGCTCCTGTGCGTGAGTGCGGGAGTGACGTAATCGCGGCTCCGGCCAATCACAGGGTCAGAGCCCGCGATACCCGGTAGTAACTCCAGGAGCGATGTCGGCTGCCGGAGCAGGGTGCGAGGACGGCTGCAGGGGATTCGATCTCAGGTAAGTAATTCATAATGAGCTAGTATGCTATGCATACTAGCTCATTATGCCTTTGTCTTGCAGGTCTCTTTTTTTTGGGGGGTTTACAACCACTTTAATGTTCATAAGGCAGATCTGTGCCATGCATAGCATACTGGCTCCTTATGCCGCCTTTGTCTTGCAGGTTTTTTTTGGGGGGGGGGGGGGGTTTACAACCACTTTAATGTTTATAAGGCAGATCTGTGCCGTGTATCAAGTCAGAAAACGTATAAAATATTTTAAATAGATTCATTGATCTGTTTATTTGGTGGGGGGGATACTAAAACCCCCTAGAGCAGCTCCACATAAAGAACAATCAGCTTTCAGGTTTTATTGTCAAAGCTTAATTGAACAAGCTTAAGGTAGAAGCTGATTGGCTACTGCACAGTTGCACCAGGTTCTGGGTACTTTCATTTTAGTAAATCTCCCCCTTTGTGACATTGTGAGGTCCTGCCACCATGTCAGATTAAGAAACAGTTGGAAAAATCACACAGATTTCTGAAAAGGGCAGTTTGGGAAGCTCCAGCACGTGTTTTGTGAGCAGAGAAAACTGTTTTAAGTTTTCTCTGGGTTTGGTAATCCCAGATTGGGGCCTGGAATTTGAAGGTTTCCTTGTGTGGGAAGGAACCTTCAATCCTGTGTCCAGACACAGTAAGACACCTGCAGCCTGTGTGAGTGCACAGGTTTGCAGGGTTCTTATAAGCCAGGGTTGGGGATAGCTCAGTGCAGTTGGAGTTTCAGTTGCTGAAAACAGTGAGTATAGAGGTGTGCTCCAGCCAAGAGAGGTGACCGGGAGAGTTGGAACAGCTAAGTGGGTCAGTAGAGGACAGCGAGAGCTGAGGCAACCAGAGAGTCCAGAAAGGGGATCTATGGGGTTGATTTACTTAAGGCAAATCCACTTTGCACTACAAGTGCACTTGGAAGTGCAGTCACTGTAGATCTGAGGGGGACATGCAAGGAAAATAAAAAAAACAGCATTTTTGCTTGTACATGATTGGATGATAAAATCAGCAGAGCTTCTCCTCATTTTAGATCTTCCCCTCAGATCTAAAGCGACTGCACTTACAAGTGCACTTGCAGTGCAAAGTGGATTTGCCTTTAGTAAATCAACCCCTATGAGTCTCAAGAGTAGGAGAGCCCAAGTTGTTGGGAGAACCCTGTCCAGTGAGGCCAGGAGTGGGGCCTGAGCAGTAAGGTGCTGGAGCAGAGACTGAGTGAGTCTGAGGAGCCCATGGTTGGGGAGAGCTTTGTATTTTCAGTTACTTCAACAGTGAGAAATTCTAACCCCTGAGTGGGCAACCTGTTTTTGTTGGACTGGAACTTTGTTTAAAAAAAGTGGGCTACCAGGCCCTCACAAATAGTTTGGACTGACATGAACACATTTAAAAAAAAAAAAAGAGTCTACCACAAGAGCTAAACATGCCCAATATCCCAACTTATTTTAAAAAAGAAGATTGTATTTTCAATAAGCAGCTCATGTGCTCCATTGTCTCCAGCCAGCCATGACAGTGCTTTTCTGCTGCTTTGCACTGATGCACAATCTGGTATCCTTGCTGGAGAAATGTTGGCTCTGCTTAAGCTGTGTCAGTAGGGTAGTGGATTGTATAGTCTGAAAATGGAATTCTAAGTTCAGTAAATTTAAAACTCGTTAACAAGTAGTGTCCAGCGAATACTGAGCAATGATGACAGGTGTTGTAGCTAATGGATCTTCTAAAAATAAAGTGATGGGCTAGTTTAATATAAATTAGATAATATAAGTTTAGAGGAATTGGATAGTTTGACAGAGTATACTGTTACTACCAGTTAATGCTAAAGTGAAGACCAGTTCTTAAACAGAATGTATTTCAATAAATGTGGCAATACACGGCTTAGTATGTATAATGTAATCTTAGTGGAATAGCTAAATATAGGTACGTGGTGCATGGTAAAAGTGCTATATCTGATTACTGATACATTTGTCACCTAGATAAATAATATTCACAGAATTTCCAGCTACTACCCCCCCCCCCCTCGGGGGCGCGCATTACGGCGATCGTTGTTGCCGTGTGTCAGTCTGACAGAGACTCTTTACCACGTGATCAGCCGTGTCCAATCAAGGCTGATCACGATGTAAATAGGAAGAGCCATTGATCGGCTTTTCCTCTTTCTTCTCTGTCAGACGCGAGTAGAGGAGAGCCGATCGGCTGCTCTTCTGGCAGGGGGGGTCTGTGCTGATTGATTATCAGGGGAGCCCCCCAGAGGATGCCCACACTGGACTACCAGGGATGCCACCAGGGATGCCCACCACTAGTCACCACCAGGGATGCTAATCAGTGCCCACAATGGGTGCCAATCAATGCCCACAGTGGGCATCACTGATTGGCAGGCATTATTGTATGGCACTGATTGGCATCCATCAGTACCATAAATTAATGTACATCAGTGTCAGCTATCAGTGCCCATCCATGCCCATCCGTGCCGCCTATCAGTGCCCATCAGTGCCACCTATGTGTACCCAACAGTGCTGCATATCAGTGCCACCTATCAGTGCCCAGCAGTGCTGCCCATCAGTGCCGCATATTAGTGCCACCTCATCAGTGCCACCTCATTGGTGCCCATCAGTGCCACCTTATCAGTGCCCATCAGTGAAGGAGAAAACTTACTTATTTACAACGTTTTGTAACAGAAACAAAAAAAAAATTTTGGTCTTTTTTTATTCGTTTACCAAAAAATAAAAACCACAGAGGTGATCAAATACCACCAAAAGAAAGCTCTATTTGTGGGAACAAAATTATAAAAATTTAGTTTGGGTACAGTGTAGCATGACCGCGCAATTGTCATTCAAAGTACAACAGCGCTGAAAATTGGTCTTGGCAGGAAAGTGTATAAGTGCCCAGTATTGAAGTAGTTAATTGAACAAGCTGAAGTTAGTAGCTGATTGGCTACTAAGGATGAGCTCAGGTGTGTTCACAACTCCACGTGCCCACACCTGCCAGAAAGCTGACACTCCGCAGCGCTAATCACAGGTAGTGAGACATTTCCCGATCTGTGCAGCCATGGATTGGGAAATGTCTCACTGCCTGTAATTAGTGCTGCAGAGTGTCAGCTTCCTGGTGGGCACGTGGAGTTGCACACACGACTGATATCATCCTTATTGACTACCATGCACAGCTGCACCAGATTTTGCATTCTCCCAGTTTTAGTAAATCAACCCAAAAAAAAATAAGCACAAAAAATCCCAAGAAATTTTTTAAGTATGTAAACAGTAAAAAAGGAAGGGCAGACCATATTGGCCCCATAAAGAATGAGGAAGGACATCTGGTTACAAAGGATGGGGAGATGGCGAAGGTATTGAATTTATTCTTCTCCTCAGTCTCCACGAGTGAATCGGGGGTCTTCAGTAACCAAAACTGCAGTGTTTATCCTTATGACACAACACAGGAAGCATCTCCATGGTTAAAAGAGGACAGAATTAAAATTAGACTTGAGAAACTTGACATTAATAAATCACCGGGATCAGATGGCTTGCATCCGAGGGTACTTAGGGAACTCAGTCAAGTGATTGCCAGTCCGTTGTTCCTAATTTTTACAGACAGTCTACTGACTGGAATGGTACCAGCTAATTGGAAAAAAGCCAATGTAGCACCAATATTTAAAAAGGGCCCAAAATACATCCCTGGGAATTACAGACCAGTTAGCCTAACATCAATAGTATGTAAACTCTTGGTGGGGATGATAAGGGACTATATACAAGATTTTAGTAATGAGAATGGTATCATTAGCAGTAATCAGCATGGATTCATGAAGAGTCGTTCTTGCCAAACCAATCTACTAACCTTCTATAAGGAGGTGAGTTGCCATCTAGATAAAGGAAGGCCTGTAGATGTGGTGTATCTGGATTTTGCAAAAGCATTTGACACAGTAACCCATAAACGTTTACTGTACAAAATAAGGTCCGTTGGCATGGACCATAGGGTGAGTACATGGATTGAAAACTGGCTACAAGGGCGAGTTCAGAGGGTGGTGATAAATGGGGAGTACTTGGAATGGTCAGGGGTAGGTAGTGGGGTTCCCCAGGGTTCTGTGCTGGGACCACTCCTATTTAATTTGTTCATAAATGACCTGGAGGATGGGATAAACAGTTCAATCTCTGTATTTGCAGACGACACTAAGCTAAGCAGGGCAATAACTTCTCCACAGGATGTGGAAACCTTGCAAAAAGATCTGAACAAATTAATGGGGTGGGCAACTACATGGCAGATGCGGTTAAATGTAGAAAAATGTAAAATAATGCATTTGAGTGGCAAAAATATGAATGCAATCTATAGTCTGGGGGGAGAACCTCTGGGGGAATCTAGGATGGAAAAGGACCTGGGGGTCCTAGTAGATGATAGGCTCAGCAATGGCATGCAATGCCAAGCTGCTGCTAACAAAGCAAACAGAATATTGGCATGCATTAAAAAGGGGATCAACTCCAGAGATAAAACGATAATTCTCCCACTCTACAAGACTCTGGTCTGGCCGCACCTGGAGTATGCTGTCCAGTTCTGGGCACCAGTCCTCAGGAAGGATGTGCTGGAAATGGAGCGAGTACAAAGAAGGGCAACAAAGCTAATAAATGGACTGGAGGATCTTAGTTATGAGGAAAGGTTGCGAGCACTGAACTTATTCTCTCTGGAGAAGAGACGCTTGAGAGGGGATATGATTTCAATATACAAATACCGTACTGGTGACCCTACAATAGAAATAAAACTTTTTCGCAGAAGAGAGTTTAACAAGACCCGTGGCCACTCATTAAAATTAGAAGAAAAGAGGTTTAACCTTAAACTATGTAGAGGGTTCTTTACTGTAAGAGCGGCAAGGATGTGAAATTCCCTTCCACAGGCGGTGGTCACAGCGGGGAGCATCGATAGCTTCAAGAAACTATTAGATAAGCACCTGAATGACCACAACATACAGGGATATACAAGGTAATACTGACATATAATCACACACATAGGTTGGACTTGATGGACTTGGGTTTTTTTTTTAACCTCGCCTACTATGTAACTATGTAACTATGTATCCCCAATGTGTGCATGGGAATAGTCTGAATTCAGTAGTCCAACAGGCAGGGCTGAAAATGCTTGAGATTTCGGAGGAGAAAAGGCACTATGCTGTCAGCTCACTACATGAAGTTAGGAACACACAGATTTTCTGACAGATCGACAGGACTTTTTTTCTATTTGCATAATTATTGAAGGGGACAAAACATAGGGAATGATAATGATCCTGTGTTGCAGAAATGTACCGAATATGTTTTTGTTTTTTTTTTTCGCTCTGACACTTTTCAAATGTGCCAGGAATTTATTGTAGTAGCAATAATAATAAAAAAAAGAATAATTTAAATACTTTTTTAGTGTACATTCAGGGTACAAACAGAGGGTAGAAATGACAGGGCCTAACAGCAATAGTGTAGGCAGCTGTTATTTATTCAAGAATACAAGATTGATGGAGTTTGTTTTACATTGCTTTACAGTATGCATAGAGTCATATACATCAGTCCCTGCCTTGTATGTTTATTAGAGGAAACAAAAAGTAGAACTATTGGCAAATCTTTTTTTTTTTGTTTGTTTTTTTTATTCTGGATAGAGCAAGGGAGGGTTAAAACCCTTGTTAGATTTTTTTTCGCCATTTGTGTCCTATTGCTGAGATTTTCCTTCACTTCCTTTCCCACAGACAAACAGGAAGTCAGAGGAAATTCCTGCAAATTAAAGAAATTCCCTGGGGTCCCCCAGAAGTGATTGACAGCTCCTGTAGCCTACGGGGCATGTCAAAGACAGTTAGGAACTCTTGTGGGAGTGTTTGCGGACAGGAAATCTGCATGCTGCAATGCAATTAAAATCCAGAGGCACACAGTGGGGTTGATTTACTAAAACTAGAGAGTGCATAATCTGGTGCAGCATGGTAGCCAATCAGCTTGTTTGATTCAGCTTTAACAAAAAGAAAAATCTGAAAGCTGATTGGTTTCTATGCAGAGCTGCACTAGATTTTGCACTCTCCAATTTTAGTAAATCATCCCCAATGAGAATTTGAGGGGAAGAAAATTTTAAAGAACAGACCAAATTTTCACTAAACACCAGAAGCAGATGGGACAAAATCAGGTGAGACTAGATTTCTGCTTTTAACGGTTCTGATGTTTCCATTTGCTTTTCTCATGTTATGTATTTTTCTCATCAAACCCATGAATCTTACAGTGAAAGACATCTAGACTAAACCATAAGCCACCAAACAGTTATTCAGAAAATGTATACAATATACTAGGGTTGCATGTACTGTGAAAGTGTTGAGAAGCTTTGCAGAAGGAAAGCTGGGTAATTAAACATGTTGAAACATTTTATTTTCTCACGTTTAATAGATATAATGGCTGCTGTCATCATATGTAATATTGCATCTAGAACAGTGTTTGTGCTTTCAAGCTTGTTCATTCTTAGGACCGGGATGCACTATCTACAGAAGACAATAGAATAACTAGAGTTCATTATTTAGTCATTCTGTAAGCCGTGGGGGTCATGTCACCGTTGAATATGTCAAAATTATTTCTACAGTTTAATGTGCCAAGATCATGCCACAGTCAAAGTTCTTCAATCCTCTCTGTGGTCTATGTAGCCAGCTTGTTGCACATATTACTATTCCCACGCTGTTTCTTTTTATGCTCTGTAAGATTACCTGGAAAGTCAGAGTTGAGACGGGATCAGCAGTGGGTTTGCTGTTAAAGAAATATGCACACATACAATACCTGCTGCAAATAGATTTGTTTATTAGTAAATAGTAGTTGCATTCATGCGTCCTGTTGACAAAAACAGCTCTGTTAACATTATTAAAGGGGTTGTAAACCTTCGTGTTTTTTCACTTTAATGCATCCTATGCATTAAGGTGAATAAACACCTGGCAGTTGACTGGCCCCCCAGCCCCCCTGTTTTATTTACCTGAGCCCTGGAACTTGACCCGGCAGGGAAGCGCTGTCTCTCTGCCCAGGGTTCTCGACTCTTGATTGGATAGATTAATAGCAGCGCAACCATTAGCTCCCGCTGCTGTCAATCAAATACAATGACGCGGGTGCCAGGGGCGGGGCCGAGTCATACATTCGGCGGCTATGTACGCCGAATGCTGGACTCGGGAGCACGCCCGCAAGGTAACCCCCTCGGGAGAGAGCTTCTCCTAGGGGGGTTATCTGATGTGGGAAGGAGCCGCGAGAGCCGTCGGGGGACCCCAGAAAACGAGTTTTGGGGCTACTCTGTGCGAAACAAGCTGCACAGTGGAGGTAAGTATAATATGTTTGTTATTTAAAAAAAACAAAAAACGAGCCCTTACAATCACTTTAAGTCTTAAATGGGATCTCTACTTTAAAAGAGTAATGCCGCGTACACACGATCGTTTTTGTCGTCGGAAAAAGATATGCCGGCTTTTCCAACGGGATTCCGCTCAAGTTTGCCTTGCATACACACGGTCGCGCAAAAGTTCGCTGAAATTACGACCATCAAGAACGCGGTGACGTACAACACTATGACGAGCCGATAAAATGATGTTCAATGCTTCCGAGCATGCGTCGAATTGTTTCCGAGCATGTGTAGGGATTTTGCGCTTCGGAATTGCCACAGACGATCGCATTTTCGGATAGGAACTTTTCCCGACCGAAAAATTGAGAGCATGCTCGCAATCTTTTGCTTTCTGGAATACCGCCAGCAAAAGACCGATGGAGCATACACACGGTCCCATTTTCCGACGAAAAAATCTCATTGGTCTTTTGCGGGCCGAAAATTCCGACTGTGTGTATGCGGCATTATGCTCACTGTCTTCATGCTAAACTTGAGCAACATTTGTGTACATTTCCTGTTAAAGTTTATGCCCATTTGTTCAAATACAGTTAACGCTGACCAATAAACTTCAAAAAGCAATGTAACATGTATAACTATGATCTATGGTCACAGTATACACTTTCATTTTAAAACATCAGCATTATTATATCAATATTAACTATAGTTATATTTGTCAATTCAATATAGAATCTACTTTCATGTTGTAATTGCTGCCTGTCTGCTGGTCATCACTTTCCACAACTTTCCTTGCATGCATTACAGCTTCTCCTCTACTGTTTATTTCAATTTCTATGGACTACACATCCCATGGTACCTTGCTGCTTTCAAGCAGTCATTATGTTGCATGTGGTGTATTTCCTGTTCTGACTGTGCCCCCTGAACCTCCTCTGCAGTATAGTTTAGGGGTGGGAAACCTGCGGTCCGCCGCCACTTAATGTCTGGCCCGTCGGTGCACGTGTTGAATTCTCATTCACCCGGCCCGCAGACATTTTAAGTAAGAACGGAGCGGAGCAGGGAACAGGAAGCTGAATGTGAACATGGGAGCGACATGCTGATAAGACAGCAGGAGCTTCTGGAGTTAATTTTCCAGGTGATTGGTTGCTAGGTGCTCCTATCAACCAATCATCAGCTTGTTAATATGAAAAATTAACTCTGGAAGCTCCCGCTGTCTTATCAGCGATGCTGTGTGTCTCTCCAGTGTTCCCATTCAGCTTCCTGCTCTGTCTCCCTCTCTGCATGGGGTAGGGTAGGAAAGGACAGAGCTGGGGAAGGGGGGCTGTGTAATATACAGGGGGGCTGTGTAATGTAAAGGGGTCCAGAGGTGCGGAGGCTGTGTAATGTAAAGGGGTCCAGAGGTGCGGGGCTGTGTAATGTAAAGGGGGGTGAACTGGCTTTGTATTAACGAAGCATCTTAAAGTGAGGTAAACCTGTACTTTTAATATTTTTATGTTAGGATTATTATTATCTTCATTTATTAGCAGGTGAATGCGGCCCTCCATGCATTCACATACATTGAATCCAGCCCCTAAGTGGAAACCCCTGGTTTAAGCTCTGTGAAATGAGGGACACAGCAGTACAAATTCCCATGGCATAGTGAATTTGTGTCACTGCTTATTCTTTTGGTTTACTTTACATTTTTAAAGACTACATATCCCATGGTACCTGTGATTCCTGTACTGAATCTGCCTCATAAAGCTCATCCTCCTAGCACCTCATATAATTCAGAAGGCATGCTCTGTGACCATTGTCACCAAGACAGAATGTGAGGGTAATCCAAAATTTTACAGCTGTCACCTGTGCAGGAATGGGGGTTAAATCTTTTGATGGGGTACACCTGTCCTAAAGACAGCAGGACACAGCAAAAAAAAAAAATCCCAAGGTTTCTAAAGCAAATCTTCTACCTCAGTGGCAATGTCTGCTTTTTAAATAGACCACCAACCACCACCAACACACACCAAGAAAACATAAAAGTATCTGGGGGAAAATAGTTAGATTATATACACACCTGTACCCCTTTTCCTGTTTTATACACAAAGTTCTGGCTATACTTCTACATTAAAGTGATAATAAACCCTTGCATAAGCTTTTTGAAGTGATGAACCAAATCCTGCCACATAAGCTGTACCTCTGTACCTGCATCCCTCTCTCTGCCAGAGCCTTCCAAAGTACATAGTATTTTTTGGCTTCCAGGAGGCAGAAGTGGGGATTTGATATCACACTTCACAGCACAAAGCAGAGAGCTGAGTGTAATCTGGCACCTGAGTGGGGGGAGAAAGGGATACACCCCCCCCCTACACAGTTTCACTGGGAAACATGAATACCTGAAGCTATTAACCAAAATCCTGTATAATAGAGGGGATGGATTGTCACCATGGATTGCCTGGTGTTGCAGAAAATTGTCAGAAGTGACTCATATAGTTAGTAGAAGAAGGAGAGTGCAGCCTGGATCTACACTATGTGCTAAGAATTAAGACAAGTACACACTATATGAGGATATGTGCTGTTAATTTTTCATTTCAGAGGTTTACAACCTTTTTAATTCAAGTTATACACATTTCCTGCAATTTGTGTATCTATAGTAATTTTTTTATGGTAAACTCTTTTTATTAAATTTTAAAAGGTGTGTAATAAACACAAAAATAGTAAAGACAAAAGTCACTAGAAAAAAAGACAGCATTAACAGGGCACACAGGATCCCACTGTGTCCATATACATTTAGGGCATGAAACTGGCCTGGTTGATATTTATCAAAGAGGCAATAGCCATTGATAATTGAGTGGCTAACACCTTGGTAAAAATTTCAAATCCATATTCAGAAGAGTAGTTGGTCTATTTGGGGAGCACTACACAGGATCCTTCTCCGGTTTTGGCAATAACATAACGTGTATCTAACACAGAATCAAGGATGATGGAATGATTCCAAACAATAGTTTACAGAGAGAGCAACCTGATAAATAGTACAAGGCACAGCTTTGCTGATTAAAATGAAAACCCCCCTGGCATAGGAGGAGCAAGTGGCATGCAGCGCCCTTTGAATCCATGAATGATGTAGAGCCAACACCCTGCTACCATTCAGGTGGGTCTCTTGTAAAAATACAATGTGCGGCTGAAGCACGTTAAGATACTGGAATACTAATGCTCATTTAAATTTCTCATTCAAGCCTCTGACATTCTAAGAGACCATGGGGGTTATTTACTAAAGGCAAATCCACTTTGCACTTGGAGGTGCAGTCGCTGTAGATCTGAGGGGAACATGCAAGGAAAATAAAAAACAGCATTTTAGCTTGCACATAATTGGATGATAAAATCAGCAGTGCTTCCCCTCATTTCAGATCTTCCCCTCAGATCTACAACTGCACTTCCAAGTGCACTTTCAGTGCACTTTCAAGTGCAAAGTGGATTTGCCTTTAGTAAATAACCCCCCATATGTAGCTTATTACTCATATTAAAGTCCTTGGAATATGGAGCAACGCATAATGAATTCAGTCTGGAGGAGCTTTTTGTGCACCAATTCATAAGGCCACATTGCCAAAGTTTAATTGGTACAGTTGCACATTTACGGTGGACATATATACTGCACAGAGAAGCACTAATAGAAAGAGTCCACAAAAATAAACTTCCTGCTACTATACTAAACAACAATGAAACTGTCAAAGTCTGCAGCTTTAATCCCAAAAATCAAAATAATACCAAAAAAACTGGAGCGCAACAGTTCTAGCCGGGAAGTCTTATCCACTGCAGAATGCCCACTCTCTAGTTAGGAGCTCTACATAACAGGAAGTCCGTGACTTGATACTTGTCATCCAACGGATCCAAAGAGAAGTCCCAGAGGGAATCCAGGAAGAAAGCCGATACAGCCTGCCACTGCTCAGAAGAAATCAAGGAGAAGGAGGTGAAAGTCCTTAGGAGACAAGTAAGCAAAGGCTGAGACCTTCACTCATAGGTTACCACTTAGCATGATACTCTCCCCAGTCAAAGCAATAATGTAAGGGCTTAATTATTTAACTTCCACAGGATGAGAAACTGGTTATAGGCAGTCTGCACTGTCACAGGGAGTCCAGCCACTCATTGGCTTCATGCAGGGTATCAAAGAATTTACCAGACCCCTGATGTTCATCTCAGACCCTACTTGGGTAGAGCATACAGTATTGTGGGCCTTTCTGTCGTAGACTCTGGCACACCTCCTTGAATGATCTGTGTTTTTTCTGGGTTCCTGCTGAGAAGTCCAGGAACAACATGATCATGGTGTTTTCATGCTTTTTCACCCCAGGGTATTTGTGTGCCTCTGGTCCCAGTCAAAGATATTCAAAAATCTTACCAGGAAGGGTCTGAGGGGAGCACCAGGAGGAACCTGGTGGGCCCATTCCACCACATAGGTGGGAGGCATCTCAGGTGTGGAGAGAATATGCTAGAGGAAAAACACTCCACAAAAACAGCTCAGTGGGGATCTTCCATGCCCTCAGGCAGGCCTACCACTCTGCCATGCTGCCTATTTTCCACATGATCCACCCAACTTGTCAAAGCACATATCATGGCCTGTGGATCTGAGAGCTGTGAGCCAGTAGTGTCTTCCACCACCAAAAGTCGGTCCTCAGCGTCAATTATGCGCCCCCTTATTTTATCCAGATAATGTATGATCAGTGTATAGCCAGGTAGTCATTGTGCACCATCAGTGCCATTTTGCGGCCATCAGTGGCATCCAAAATAGACCTGATGATTGTCTCAAAGCCCAGGGCAGGAAGAGTGAGAGGCTTAGTCCCACAGACCTGTGGTGGAATAGCCCCATTGGGTGCACGGGCTAGCGCTACCTGCTCCCTGAGCGGAGAACTTTTTCAGCAAGCAGGAGGTAAGAGGGATGGTAGCGGAGGAGGAGCATGTGACCCATCCTCTCACAGGTCTTTGAGTCCACAGGTCCTAGGAAGGCTTCCCCTTTGCTGACATGGGCCTTATATACTTACTGAAGCAGGAATGACATCCAGAAACCAGATGATAGTCACAGGATTAGTCATGATTCTACAATGTTCCTTCATTGAGCGTCATTCACATCCCAACCACGCCCTTATCTATGGTCAAAATTGAAATCATATATTAATTTCCATAATAATTCTTTCTAGCCTCCTCCTATTTATTTTTTCTATTACAGGTACTTGTATAGCGTTGTCAGTTTACGCAGTGCTATACATACAGTTGTGCTCATAAGTTTACATACCTGGCAAAATTTATGATTTCTTGGCCATTTTTCAGAGAATATGAATGATAACACAAATACTTTTCTTTCACTCATGGTTAGTGTTTGACTGAAGCCATTTATTATCAATCAACTGTGTTTACTCTTTTTTAAATCATAATGACAACAGAAACTGCCCAAATGACCCTGATTAAAATTTTACATACCCCGGTGATTTTGGCCTGATAACATGCACATAAGTTGACACAAAGAGGTTTGAATGGCTATTAAAGGTAACCATCCTCACCTGTGATCTGTTTGCTTGTAATTAGTATGTGTTTATAAAAGAGTTTCTGGACTCCTGACAGACCCTTGCATCTTTCATTCAGTGCTGCACCGATGTTTCTGGATTCTGAAACATGGGGAAAGCAAAAGAATTGTCAGAGGATCTGCAGAAAAAGGTAGTTGAACTGTATAAAACAGGAAAGGGATATAAAAGGATATCCAAGGAATTGAGAATGCCAATCAGCAGTGTTCAAACTTTAATCAAGAAGTGGAAAATGAGGGGTTCTGTGAAACCAAACCATGGTCAGGTAGACCAACTAAAATTTCAGCCACAACTGCCAGGAAAATTGTTTGTGATGCAAAGAAAAACCCACAAATAACTTCAGGTGAAATACAGGACTCTCTGAAAACATGTGGTGTGGCAAGATGCACAATAAGGAGGCACTTGATTAAAGATGGGCTGCATGGTCAAGTCGCCAGAAGAAAGCCATTACTGCACAAATGCCACAAAGTATCCCGCTTACAATACGCCAAACAGCACAGAGACAAGCCTCAAACCTTCTGGCACAAAGTCATTTGGAGTGATGAGACCAAAATTGAGCTTTTTGGCCACAACCATAAATGCTACATTTGGAGAGGAGTCAACAAGGCCTATGAGGAAAGGTACACCATTCCTACTGTGAAACACGGAGGTGGATCACTGATGTTTTGGGGATGTGTGAACTACAAAAGGCACAGTAAATTTGGTGAAAATTGATGGCAAAATGAATGCAGTATGTTATCATATGGACATTCCAACATGACAATGATCCAAAACACAAGGCCAAGTCGACCTGTCATTGGCTACAGCAGAATAAAGTATTCATACCTTTTAAATTTTCCACATTTTGTCATGTTTCAACCAAAAATGTAAATATATTTTATTGGGATTTTAAGTGATAGACAAACACAGTGGCACATAATTGTGAAGTGGAAGGAAAATGATAAATGGTTTAAAACATTTTTTTACAAATAAATATCTGAAAAGTGTGGCGTGCATTCAGCCCCCTTTACTCTGATACCCCTAACTAAAATCTAGTGGAACCAATTGCATTCAGAAGTCACCTAATTAGTAAATAGAGTCCACCTGTATGTGAAATTTAACCTCAGTATAAATACAGCTGTTCTGAGAAGCCCTCCAACGTTTGCTAGAGTACATACGTGAACAAACAGCATAATGAAGGCCAAGGAACACACCAGGCAGGTCAGGGATAAAGTTGTGGAGAAGTTTAAAGCAGGGTTAGGCTATAAAAAATATCCCAAGTTTTGAACCTCTCACGGAACACTGTTCAATCCATCATCCGAAAATGGAAAGAGTATGGCACAACTGCAAACCTACCAAGACATGGCCGTCCACCTAAACTGACAGGCCGGGCAAGGAGAGCATTAATCAGAGAAGCAGCCAAGAGGCCCATGGTAACTCTGGAGAAGCTGCAGAGATCCACAGCTCAGGTGGGAGAATCTGTCCACAGGAAAACTATTATGCCCGGTACACACGGTCGGACTTTGTTTGGACATTCCGACAACAAAATCCTAGGATTTTTTCCGACGGATGTTGGCTCAAACTTGTCTTGCATACACACGGTCACACAAAGTTGTCGGAAAATCCGATCGTTCTAAACGCGGTGACGTAAAACACGTACGTCGGGACTATAAACGGGGCAGTGGCCAATAGCTTTCATCTCTTTATTTATTCTGAGCATGCGTGGCACTTTGTCCGTCGGATTTGTGTACACACGATCGGAATTTCCGACAACGGATTTTGTTGTCGGAAAATTTTATATCCTGCTCTCAAACTTTGTCGGAAAATCCGATGGAAAATGTGTGATGGAGCCTACACACGGTCAGAATTTCCGACAACAAGGTCCTATCACACATTTTCCGTCGGAAAATCCGATTGTGTGTACGGGGCATTAGTCGTGCACTCCACAAATCTGGCTTTTATGGAAGAGTGGCAAGAAGAAAGCCATTGTTGAAAGAAAGCCATAAGAAGTCCCGTTTGCAGTTTGTGAGAAGCCATATGGGAGACTCAGCAAACATGTGGAAGAAAGTGCTCTGGTCAGATGAGACCAAAATTGAACTTTTTGGTCTAAAAGCAAAACACTATGGGGGTTATTTACGAAAGGCAAAGCTACTTTGCACTACAAGTGCACTGCAAGTGCACTTGCAAGTGCAGTCACTGTTAATCTGAGGGGTAGATCTGAAATAAGGGGAAGCTCTGCTGATTTTATCATCCAATCATGTGCAAGCTAAAATGCTGCTTTTTATCTCCTTGCACGTCCCCCCCGGATTTATAGTGACTGCACTTCCAAGTGCACTTTCAGTGCACTTGTAGTGCAAAGTGGATTTTCCTTCTGTAAATAATTCCCTATGTGTGTTGGAAAACTAACATTGCACATCACCCTTAACATACCATCCAACATGGCGGTGACAGCATCATGTTGTGGGGATGCTTTTCTTCAGCAAGGCCAGGGAAGCTGGTCAAAGTTGGAGGGAAGATGGATGGAGCCAAATACAGGGCAGTCTTATGCCCCGTACACACGGTCGGACTTTGGTCGGACATTCCGACAACAAAATCCTAGGATTTTTTCCAACGGATGTTGGCTCAAACTTGCCTTACATACACACGGTCACACAAAGTTGTCGGAAAATCCGATCATTCTGAACTCGGTGACGTAAAACACGTACGTCGGGACTATAAACGGGGCAGTAGCCAATAGCTTTCATCTCTTTATTTATTCTGAGCATGCGTGGCACTTTGTGCGTCGGATTTGTGTACACACGATCGGAAATTCCGACAACGGATTTTGTTGTTGGAAAATTTTATAGCCTGCTCTCAAACTTTGTGTGTCGGAAAAACCGATGGAAAATGTGTGATGGAGCCTACACACGGTCGGAATTTCCCACAACAAGATCCTATCACACATTTTCCGTCGGAAAATCCGACCGTGTGTACGGGGCATTAGAAGAAAACCTGTTAGAGTCTGCAAAAGACCTGAGACTGGGACGGATGTTCACCTTCCAGCAAGACAACAACCCTAAACATACAGCCAGAGCTACAAAGCATATTCATGTGTTAGACTGGCCCAGTAAAAGTCCAGACCTAAATACAATTGAGAATCTGTGGCAAGACTTGAAAGTTCACAGATGCTCTCCATCCAATCTGACAGAGCTTGAACTTGTTTGCAAAGAAGAATGGGCAAAAATGTCACTTTCTAGATGTGCAAAGCTGATAGAGATCTACCCAAAAAGACTTGCAGCTGTAATTGCAGCACAAGGTGGTTCTACAGAGTATTGACTCAGAGGGGCTGAATACAAATGTACGTCACACTTTTCACATACGGTATTTATTTGTAAAAAAGTTTGAAAACCATTTATCATTTTCCTTCCACTTCACAATTATGGGCCACTTTGTGTTGATCTATCACATAAAATCCCAATAAAATACATTTATGTTTTTGCTTGTAACATGACAAAATGTATGAATACTTTTTCAAGGCACTGTATATTATACATTCACATCAGTCCCTGCCCTCAAGGAGCTTACATTCGATGGGTCCCTAACTCACGTTTATACATACACATACTAGGGCCAATTACCCTACCGGCATGTCTTTGGAGTGTGGGAGGAAACCCACACAGGCACAAGGAGAACATGCAAACTCCATGTAGGTAGTGCCGTGGTTGAGATTTGAACTGCCGATCCTAGTGCTGCTTGGTGGAAGGGCTAACCACTTAGTCACTGTGCTGCCCGTCAACCTGAATGATCCTAAATTTTGAAAACCTTTTAATGAATTCCACACATTTACTTAACCTCCCTGACGGTATTCCCAAGTGTGGCTCGGGGTGGATTTTCAGCACCAAAAGCGGTAACCTCGAGCCACACTCGGGATTGCATCGCAGGATCCAGGTACATTTACTTACCTTGTCCCCAGGATCCTGCGATGTCCTCCCGCTGTGTGCGGCGGCTGTGTCTCAGCTCAATTCATCACAGAGCCGAGCTCCGTCCCCTGCGAGCGTTGCGACGCACCGGAACAGAGAACGGCGCCAAATTCAAAAAGTGAAACACACAAAATACATATAGTATACTGTAATCTTACAGATTACATAACTATCAAATAATTTTACATCCCCTTTGTCCCTAGTGGTTTGTCCAGTGCCCTGCATGCCGTTTTATATTATATACTGTATACTGTTCTTTCTTCCTGGAAACTGGAGATGGTCCATAGCAACCAAAAGCGTCCCTTTACATCAAAAGCGGTTTTAGACCAGCTAGAAAACAGCGATAATAAATTAGAACCACTTGCAGAATTGAGCGATACTGATTTGTAGGAAAATTCGTCATCAAACACTGAAAGTAATGACAGCGACAATTCTGCAACTGAGAAAATTTCAGTGTTTTTGATTTGATTACATTATTGAATAATTTTTATTATTATTATATTATTATTTGTTATAATTATTTATAGTCATTTATTATATGATATTATAATTTATGATTTCGTCTTTCAAAGTTTATCATACCTGGGATGTCTACTAGACTCTTGTTTGGAAAGATTTAGGTGTGTTATTCCTAAGAATGACAGGCCAACAATATAAAACACCAAATTTCCATGCAAAAGAATTGTACCGCTTTGAGCATCAAAAATCTGAAATAATCATACCGCCAGGGAGGTTGCCATGTGAATTTGTACTTCTGCGTCACCCATTTCAAAGAGCCTTCAACTATACTGCAAAGTTGTATTGCTATTACAATGTTGATGTTATGTAATGGAAGTGTATGCTATGACGTTTGATCTCTTTTAATTGTTGGAGAGATACATTTAAAGATGAACTCAGGCGTGTTCGCAACTCTATGTTCCTGCGCCCGCCAGGAAGCTGGCACTCTGCAGCGCTAATCACAGGCAGTGAGACATTTCCTGATCCGCGGCTGCACAGATCGGGAAATGTCTCACTACCTGTCATAGGTGTGCGCAGCCTATTGCATTAGGGTGTGCACCTCAAATGTAATAAAACATGGACAGTGTTAGTAGAACAGGGGACTTGTCAGTAGGGCAGAGGTTGGTTTCAGTAGGGCAGTGTATGGTGTCAGTAGGTTTTTATTTTTATTTTTTTTTACAATTCTTTTTAGGAGCCCTGTTTAGGGGCTTTGGTGAACTATCAGCAGGGGAAATCTGCACCACACGAGGTGATTAGGGTGTGCCCAGGCACACCTGGCACACCCCCTGCGCATGCCTATGCTACCTGTGATTAGCGCTGCGGAGTGTCAGCTTCCTGGCGGGCGCGGGCAGGTGGAGTTGCGAACCCGCCTCAGTTCATCCTTGAAACTTTCAGTGCCACTCAAAATCAGGGGATACTGGAGCTGCTTTTTATAAATACAACACTGGGAGTAATCAGGTGGCTAATATAGTCAGGCCTTTTACTGATGCCATGTACACACGAGCGGAATGTCCGACAGAAAGTTTTTCATTGTATATTCCGATTGTGTGTATGCCCCTTCGGACTTTTTACGTCGAAAATTCTGACGGACCTAGAAAGAGAACATGTTCTAAATTTTTCCGACAGAACCAATTCCTATCGGGAAAGTCTGTAGGCTGTTCCGACGTACCAAAAACAACGTATGCTCTGAAGCAAGTAGGAGACGGAAGCTATTGGCTACTGGCTATTGAACTTCCGTTATCTAGTCCCGTTGTACGTCAACGACGTTCTGGACGGTCGGAATTTGGTGTGACCATGTGTATGCAAGACCACTTGAGCGGAATTCCGTCGGAACTCCGTCTGAAAAACCTTCAGAGTTTATTCCGACAGGAAAACCGGTTGTGTGTACAGGGCATTAGTCAGTTTGAGAGAACAGAGTGAGACCTGCTCTACAGTGTGCAAAAAAGGCTCATAGCACAAGTACGCCCGATGAATAAAATAGAACCCTATCCTTTTTTATTTGTTAGATTTCGTGTTGCTTTTGTGAGTGGCTTTACAAAAGGAAAAAATCAAGACATCAAGATCTTAAATTCTACCCTATTTTTAGTTCCACCTGTTGTATTTTTTTAGGATTTTTTTTTTTCTGCTACTTATTCACTTTTCAGTTATATCTTTTACAATCCCTTGTTGAATAGGAGGCTCATTTACAAACATGCTGACAAATAGCAAGCAACACTAGTCAGCTATTTAAATGTTTTCATGCCTGGAGCTGTGATATCATATTATTACTTTGCAGAAAGATTTCTGCAGCCTGACACCCCTGGGGCCATTCCTGTTTCAATGTATACAATTGGGCAAGTCACACAACACTGTGCATAGTCTTCCCTGAAGTATCCTATCCTGTATATCAGGTTTTCTTTCCAACTCGTATTTTTTTTTTTTCTTAATCAGTGAAAGCCTAAATAGGCATTAAGAGGTGCTGTGGCTTGTTCTGCTTCAAGGTCATTAAGTACACACACACCTTAAACGGTATGCTCTGGATTTTCTACGTTTTTGAATTTTCATACAATAGGCAAGGAATTTGTTTTTCCTTGATTAGGCTATGTTTCCACTATTGCGTCCCCAAAGTCGCGTGATTTACACTCCGACTTCTCTATGCGCTTTGTGATGCGATGTCATGCTACCGGTGAAAACCATGTGAGAACAAGTCGCAGCGATGACGGAACAAAGTAGTGCAAAAACTTTTTTTTGAGTCGCTGCGACTTGAGTCGCACCAATTAGACTGGGGACCATTGAAATACATGGGTTTTGACTTGTCATGTGACTTCACATGTGTTAAGTCGCACAGCAACTCGCAGTAGTGAAAACAGAGCTCTATTGAGATTCACCCCTCTATTTGTAACAGTGACCATTGTCACATGAAGGGAAATCCAAAATGTTATAGATGAGTCCAAAACAAGAGGTAAGGGAAAATCTTCCAATGTGACACCGGTTCCAGGGCCAACGGCTTGTATTAGCCCTTTGAAGAGCAATCCACGGGGGATCACTTTTCAGGGAATGTTTGACAAGGGTAAGGAGGCACTGCTTGTTTTAACCCTTAAAAGTCTGCACTACTGTGCTGCAACTCTTGAGGGGGCGATACTGCCTGTCGAATGCGACAGTGGAAATAATTTTTTATTGTGTATACCCCTGTACAGCTGCTAGCTTAGGGGGAGTGGTTGGTGAAATGGGGGGGCACCTAAATCAATGCGGCATGTATTGGTGAAAACTACAAGTAACATTCACAGTTATAAATGCGTAGGTTTTGTTGCTTTTGAACGAGAGCAGAATGATTCCCTTATTTCTAGGTTTAGGGTGATGACACAACAGCGACTCTGCCGCTAGCAATCCTGCCACTGACAAAAATGGCAGCAGCAGGATTGCTAAGAGGCTGCCTGTTTTGTCCCTATGAAATCGCTCCCTCTGTAGTTGGAGCAGCGAGGTGTTACTTCTGTTGCTATTAATCGAGATTTAGCAGCATTCGAGCGAGAGACAGGGCAAAATCTCACTGCGTGTGCTACAGAAGGAGCGATTCTTTAGGGACACACAGGTAGCCTCTTTAGCAATGTCGTTGCCGTTGATTTGTTGCCAGCGGCAGAATCTCCCGCATGTGATCAGACTTGCGTATGCTTTGCTTAGTGTAATATATTTAGAGGTGTAGCTAAACTAAACAGCTTTACAGATGTACCCAATAATGATCCTAACAGAATCATTGCTGGGCACTAATCTGCTAAAGAGCAGTCTTTTACATTCCATCCAGGAACAGCCTTGCAGCCGATACACAAGAGATTCCACAGCTTGTTTCAGCTTCTGAAGCACGCATACACGTGGTGCACAGGGTACGTTTTTTCCGTTTAGCGCAGCGGGCTGAACGAAAAAAAAAAAACTGAAGACCTCACAAGGAGGTCCTGTACTAATTATGGGATGTTAGTACAGTGATCTCCCTGCTGAGCTATTGTGTTCTGCCAGAACTCACCAGTCAGCGCTCGCAGTCATTAGCTGCGAGTGCTGATCATATGCTGATCTTCCATCAAGCTCATTTGACAGAAGTTGGTCATCATATCGGCATTTGTCAAACCATGACCTGTACACATGGGCTGAACGCCATCCGGTGTCTACTCTACCGGCTGATTTTGGCCATGTGTACGGGGCTTAGGATATAACATGTGGTGGAGAGTCACAGCAAGTAGGAAAACTAGCACTTGTTAGAGCCAGTTCACACAGATGGTGTGGCATGTTTCCAGTGCAGCCCCAACACATATACAAGACTTCACTGGAAATACCTGCCAATGCACACTCCAACGTTGCTCTGGCATGCACTGAAAAAAGTATTGCATGCATTACTTTTTTCAGCGCAATGGGTTGCGACACGAACAGTTTCAGTGACACCACAATGCGTAGGACTGTCTTGAAATGTCACTCGTGACATTTTAGTAAGGGCTCATTAGCACTGCCCACACACTAAATGGTCATTTTTAGCATGTTGGCAGCTGTCAGTTTTTGGCTGCAGTGAGCCATGGCAAGGGGGGCAGCGTGATGCGCATTTTAGGGCACTTACAGTTGCTTCTTTGTGCCCTAATGGTGACTGGCATTTATCCGTCGTGGAAAAACACCAGTTACCATAATATGTGTGAACGAGCCCTTAAGCTCTGTGGGATAAAAAAAAAACAGAGCACACCTGCAGTCATGCATTCAGCCCCTAAAAAAACACTTTGCTGATAAGAATCTTACTACTGAACTAAACAATATTGGTTTGACCTAGATATAAATGAATAATCCTCCGTAGGAGTGTGACCGATGTGGAAAACTAAAGGCTTTCATCAGACCTATTCATAGCCTGTTACAGATTGTTTTTCAAAATACGCCCAACAACATTGCAGTGCAGTGGTAATGTATGGACAATAATGCACAGGGGTTGGGACGCCATATTTGTGTACTGACAACCTTCAGAGGATCACGTGATATGTTTCTCTTCTAGTCAGTTTTAGGGAAAGGCAGATTATCCCATATTATTCTCACCTTATACTTTCTTAACCACTTCAGCTCCAGAAGGTTTTACCCACTTCCCGACCAGGCCATTTTTGTGTGATACAGCACTGCGTCGTTTTAACTGACAATTGCGCAGTCATGCAACGTTGTACCCAAATAAAATTGACGTCCCACAAATAGAGTTTTTTTTGGTGGTATTTGATCGCCTCTGCGCTTTTTATTTTTTGGGCTATAAACTAAAAAAGACTGACAATTTTGAAAAAAAACAGTATTTTTTTACTTTCTGCTATAATACATATCCAAAAAAAATGTAAAAAAAATTTCTTTATCAATTTAGGCAATATGTATTCTTCTACATATTTTTGGGAAAAAAAATCCCAATAAGCGTATATTGATTAGTTTGCGCAAAAGTTATAGCGTCTACAAACTACGGGATAGGTTTAGGGACTTTTATTTATTGTTTAATTTTTTTGCTAGTAATAGCGGCGATCTGCGATTTTTTTTTAAATTTTTTTTTAGGGGAACTGCGACATTGCGGCAGGCAAATCTGACAATGAGTGACACTTTTTGGGGACCAGTGACACCAATACAGTGATCAGTGCTATAAAAATTTACTGCATAAATGGCGCTGGCAGAAGGGGTTAACACCAGGAGCGATCGAAGGGTTAAATGTTTCCTAGGGAAGTGCTTACTAACTGTGTGGGGCAGTGTCACACTGAAGGAAAAGAGAGATCCATGATTCAGTTTAACTGAATCACAAGATCTCTCTTTCCCTTCCTGACAGATCCGCTATTTGCCTTGTTTACACAGACAGAGGGCTGATTCGTCTCTCCTGTGAACGATCGGCGGCCATCGTGGCCCAAGGTCCCGCTGATTGGCCCCCGCTGTGTCCAATCACAGCGGGAGCGGCGTGCCCCTAAACCACCTGTACGAAATCAGGTACAGGTATGTACTTTTGTCCACCCGGGCCGCCCTGCCGTGTGGTGGTATGGAAGCGGTTAAAAAAAATGTCAATAGGGTGTATACCATGGGTCTCAAAACCTTCTAAACAATGGGCCAGTATACTGTTCTTAAGACTTTAGGGGGGGCTGGAGTGCAGCCAGTGGGAGTAGAGAAATGTCCTAGCATCACTGGGGGTAAACAAGGGATGAGGAATATTGCCCCATCATTTTTGCTCCTGGGATTTTTGCCCCATCAGTGTCAGTGGGAGTAATAGTTCCCCATTGTTATGCCGCATACACACGATCGGAAATTCTGCCAGCAAAACTCTGATGAGAGCTTTTTGTCGGAAAATGCGACCGTGTGTATGCTCCATTGGTCTTTTGGTGGTGGAATTCCAGCCAGCAAAAGATTGAGAGCATGTTCTCTATTTTTCGGTCTGGAAACGTTCCTATCCGAAAATGCGATTGTCTGTACGAATTCCGATGCGCAAAATTCCTACGCATGCTCGGAAACAATTTGACGCATTGAACTTCATTTTCTAGGCTCGTCGTAGTGTTGTACGTCACCGCATTCTTGACGGTCGAAAGTTCAGAGAACTTTTGTGTGACCGTGTATATGCAAGGCAGGCTTGAGCGGAATTCCGTCGGAAAAACCATCCAAGTTTTTTCCGTTGGAAAATCCACTCTTGTGTACGGGGCATTAGTGTCAGTGAAAAGAATAGTGCCCTAAGAGCTGAATAAAGACAAATAAAGGGCTGAATCCGGGCCCCTGGTGTATACCATCAAAGATCGTAGGCTATTACATGGTCATTTTGATTTATTTTTTAAATGTTTTTTGATCTAAAAAAAAAAAACATACATGACGTTCACGTTGTAATTTTAAAGAGACACTGTCACTTTGCCTCGCAACTCTATCATGATTCACCTCCATAGTGATTCTGCACTACTTCTTCCCCTGTCAAAGATGCCAAATACCTGAAGCTTCTGGGAATGACCCCATCCCATAATACAGTGCTTGCACATAACCACCAATGGCTAGGCCCAAGCAGTGTCACATGACAGAGGGAAGAGAGATCCCATCTCCCTCGGGGCTCTGCCACAAGCCAACACTGGGTATTTTGATGGCAAATTTGAAAGAGGATGAAGAGGCGGTGGGTTGAAGAAGGGGTGCGTATCAGTGGATTTGGGGCACTGCCGCTTCATCATGATTGGGTAACAGGAAAATGTTTCTTTAAGAGCAAAAAATTCTAGCACTGGTCTTTCCTGCCTTTCCAAAATGCCAGGTTGATCTGTCAAGCAAAGCTTCTGGGGCAGTTAATAGACAATTAGACTTAGAACCACCTTATGTGCCATACTCATTGGCCTAAGCCATGTGCTAAACCCACAAGTCCACCGGTTGAGTATAATATTCTTTTGTTATGGATCCACCTGAAATTGCACTTGTCCTGCTGTAGACTCATAAACTTATCGTGTAAAGGTTTGAGATTTAAAATTTGCATATTTTTGCATATTTTTGTGAAATTGCTCAGAAGGTAAATAAAAACGTTGCTCGGTTTTAAAAAGTAATCTGAACAATTTTAAGATTTAATACAAACTCCAGCTTTTTATTTAGAACAAAGTTTGCCTATAATTCATTCAGAGATAGAAGGAATCTTCCACTTCTTGAGATAAGTACATTGCTTTATGGATTTCTGAGAAGTTGTTTGGATAAAAATATATGATAAAAGAAAACAATCGTACCTATTGACCTGCTTGTGAATTATTTATTAACTAGACATAATACTCTTCTTATTAGGTTCCTGCTTGATTCAGACACTTTGAAATGGCAATTAGCAGTGGCATATGAGGGTGCTGTCCTTTAAGGATAAAGCAGCAGAGCCAGGGTAGAATGTAGAAATTCATCCTGCTAGCTGAAAACATACTGAAATATATATGAGGAAGAATAGTTAATCTGTACTTCCTGTGTACATTGTTAAAGCGAATCCCATTAGTAACTATAGGCTAGAAGACTGGATTCAGATATACTGTACAAGTCTGCATATATCTCCCTGTTCATATGGCCTAGGGCTTTCCTCCATTTATATGGAGCATTGCACCTCAATTTTTGCACCACTGAACATAAAAAAAAGAAAAATGGCTGCAGCTTAAAGGGGCACTCTAAACTCTGGTTTAGAAAAATAATTACATTTGAGTATACAATATATTCTTAACTCCGCTTTCTCCAAATCTGTAACTTAAAAAAAAAAAAAAAATTGCTGCTTTGATTCAACTTCCTATTAGAGCAAGGGTAGGCAATTCATTTTCCCAAGGGACCACATGAGAAACCCAGACTGTTTTAAAGGAGTCGGACTGAATTTAACCACTTCAATACCAGGCACTTCGCCCCTTCCTGTCCTGGACAATTTTCAGCTTTCAGCACTGTCGCACTTTGAATGACAATTGTGCGGTCATGCAACACTGTACCCAAATAAAATTTTTATAATTTTCTTCCCACAAATAGATCTTTCTATTGGTGGTATTTGATCACCTCTGGGGTTTTATTTTTTGCTAAACGAACTAAAAAACACCAAAATATTTGAAAAGGTGGCACTGAAAGGCGGCACTAATGGGTACTGACAGGCGGCACTGATGGGCACTGACAGGTGGCATAGATGGGCAGCACTGATGATGAGGTACTGACAGGTGTTACTGATTGACACTGTGGTGGTCACTGACTGGCAGCTGATGGGCATGGATTTGCAGGTGGTGGGCACCTCTCATGGGGGCTGCGCAGATAATCAATGTGCTGATTATCAGCGCAGACCCCCCTCTGACAGGGAGAGCCGCCGATCGGCTATCCCTATCAATGCAAACTGAGGAAAGCTGTTTACCAGCACTTCCTGGTTCACGCTGTGATCAGCTGTGATTGGTCACAGCTGATCACATGGAAAGGAGCCTCTGTCAGAGGCTCCTTACCACGATTGGAGATGCGGTGTGTCAGAGTGACACTCAGCACCAACGATCGCCGAACGTCCCCATGTTATCCTGCTGGACGTCATATGATGCCCAGTCAGGATAACAGAACCACCGCCCGGCCGTCATTCTGCTATAGGCCGGGCAGGAAGTGGTTAAAGTATAAGTAAAGCCAGATTGGAACCCCTGTCAGTTTTTATTGCGGTCTGTGCTCCCGTTAAGGAGATTCACCCGCTCTATATGTCCTGTTTACCATTATCATTGGAAGTGAAAGTAAAAGAAATTACATAAATTTGGGGTTGTCCCCAAAAAATTAATACAGGGAAAATCTTCCAATGGGTACACTAGTTCTGGTGACCTGGGGGTCCCCAAGGAATTCCCTTGATTTACAGGTAATTCCTTTTACTTCTTTTTTGGCTATGGGACAGGAAGTGAAGGGAAATCTTCGCAATGGGACACAGATTGCGAAAAGTTCTACTTTAATTCTGCTCAACATCCATTTTGGACCTAGCAAGATGCGTCAGTACGTAAACCTATAGAAAACAAACACCCGGTACTAGGAATAATAGGTACACCTGCTTATGAAATAGGTCTCTTTCAGATGTGTGATTGGGGGTGGTAAAAACAGGAGGCTGAGCCCCAGTTTCATGTCATGGCATTTTTAGATTGTGCTACAGAGTTTGACAAGTGTCACCTCTTGTTAAACTCACACATTGATGTTAACAGGGCCATGCTGCAACCACATGCAATGCACGGGATTGCAGCATGGTAGTGCAGCATTATAGGGTTAAATTTGGAGGTGAGGAGGCGATATAACACCTCACTAGTCTTCAATCCTCAGGATTTGCAGATTGGAGACTGTTTGTCAGGCATGGTGAGTGAAGAGTGCTCTAGCCCGTTTTTATATCTGAGATTGGGTTGTAGTGCCAGCACTTTACTTGAACACCTCCTCATTGCCTGTTAAATTTCCTCCAAAAAAGCACTGCAACTCCAAGGAGAGATCCAGACCTGGAGTGAAGAACAGGTGCCTGGCTCCTGGGGTTTGCAGCATGGAGGAGCTAACACAGGAAGACCATTGCCAGGCAGCAGAGTGGCGGGAGAGCGTTGAGACATCTCCTAGGCAATGCCACCCACCAGAACCAAGGCTCCCCACTGTACCGATCAACTCCTCAGGCTGTCCCCTTCTAATGCCGCGTACACACGGTCGGAAGTTCCGACAACAAATGTTCGATGTGAGCTTGTTGTCGGAAATTCAGACCGTGTGTATGCTCTATCGGACATTTGCTGACGGAATTTCCGACAACTAATGTTTGAGAGCAGGTTCTCAAATTCCGATGCACAAAAGTCCACGCATGCTCGGAATCAAGCAGAAGAGCCGCACTGGCTATTGAACTTCATTTCTCTCGGCTCGTCGTACGTTACTGCATTCTTGACGTTCGGAATTTCCAAAAATATTTGTGTGACCGTGTGTATGCAAGACAAGTTTGAGCCAACATCCGTCGGAAATAAATTCATGGTTTTGTTGTCGGAATGTCCGGTCGTGTGTACGCGGCATTATTCTTGTAGCTTTCTACACAGACATCTGTCAGCGTTCCTCTCGGAGCCTGTCAGCTTCCTTAATTACGGAAATTCAATTTTTTTTGTCCTCCCAGAATTTACAGCTGGTGTGACAAGAAAAGACCCTTACCTGTCACTTTTTGTGGTTTTCTGCACAGGTTCATCCTCTCCTGTAGAGCAGTCCCTGACCTTGGGATGCTAAAGGCTCTGAAAAGGCAGGAAACCCCTTTTTTTGGTCAGTGGATCCATGGAGCTGTGGCACCACATTTCCAAGACGACAATGTATCTTTAGGCTTTATCTTTAGGCTTTAGGGATTATCTACCGCTGCCTCACACTGCCTCTACTGATGGTCTATGCTGGTCTGTAGCATCTTGAATGCAAATGTGCTATTTTAATTCATGGTAAAAATATACGTTTTTTTAATAGGATCTCACACTCCTGTTTTTCTGTCTTTATGGTAGCTTTGATCTGCCTGGATCTTTGAATGAAGCTACAGGATCCTATGAATGTTCACACACCAATTTTTTTTCACTGCCTTCAGGACTAACTGCTCTTTTCATACATCTACACTTGGGATTGTGAGCTGATGGTCTGCTGTGCGCTATAGTGGGTTGTTTGCATATGATTGAACAATGAAAGGAGTGCTTAAACTGATCAGCTTTAGGCCTGGTTCACACTATCGCGGATCTGCTGGCCGCATTTGCACGGGCACGGCAGCCCATTCACTTGAAACACAGCGGCCAAGCAATCGCATGGTGTAAAAGCCCGCCGCCTCCCGCACCCACAAACGTGTTTCGTCTTTAGATGCATGGGAGTGCCATTAAGAATCAATGGCAGCCCAGTGCGTTTTGGCTTCAGGTGGCTGCGAGTGTGGGAACAGGTGCAATTCCCACACCAGCAACTACTTGTGATAGTGTGAACCAGTCCTAATTCATTTATATAAAAACTTTATCCCAAAACAAAAAAAGAAAACTCTTGCTGTAACTGATTAAAAAGTGTTAGCTGAAGTTTGGCTTCCATTTGTTAGTCAAGTCAATTGAAATCTGCTAGTCCACCTAACACTACCCTCCCCACAGATCGACAACGTTGCTGTCCCTGTTGCTCCTCTAGTGAAGTGGAGACACACTAAGACAGGAAATGTGTTACTGGGTGGATCACCAAGTGAAGTAAAAGGTAAAAAAAAACAAAAAACAAAAAAACAAATGCAGCCAGCACATCTAAGGATTTTTTTTACCAATCCTTAGATGTGTTGGCTGCATTTGTTTTCTTTTTTTTTTTCACTTGGTGATATATTTAATATTAAACTTTTGTTTTAGGTTTAATAAGGCTTAAAGTGGTTGTAAACCTCAAACATGAAATATAAACAAAGCATATCTCTCTATAAAGGGTTCTTGTCTCAATCCAAAGCATTAAGTGTCATTTCTCTCTGCTGCCTCGTTTATTTGCTTTCTGCACTTTTGAAAAGTTTTCCTGACCCCAAAAGAAAAGAGTAACAGGGGAGGGAGCTCCAGTACACAGCCTGTGATTGACAGCCTCAGCTCTGTTCCTGTTTTCTGTTTGAAGGGGGGGGGGGTTCCCTTAACTTCCCTTCCTTTCCCTTTCCTTCCCTCCAAACAGCTCTCACAGAGTGTAACTTTAGCTCTCCGCCCCTGCTTTCTGAACACTCAGACAAGCTGTATAAATTCTGGAATTTGAAGGGATATACAGGAAATATGACAACAGATAAACAGGTACAACTTATGTAGGAGGATCTTTTTTATCTATGTGTATCACCTGAGGCCAGTCATTACACTGGGTGTATATATAAGGGTTAATAACCACTTTACAGTAGAACTGCAGATTTTAAAATGTTGACCATTACCTTTGAAATAACCTTATTGTGGTAAAGCTTGAAGAAAATGTTGGTGACTTGGTTTACATTATGAGGAAAGAGAGAATATAGTTTTCCGGTAACTAAGGGTGGATTGAATCACAAGTAACATGAGCACGGCCAGGGCTACAGGATGAACAAAAAAAACTGAGAATATTGTATTAAATGCCTGACCTCTATAAGGGAGAGTAATCTGAAGCCATGACTGAGTCATGTGGGAGTCAGCGAGTCTTATAGATGCTTCCTATATCATGGGACTGTTTAGTAGACTTATTTTAATACTCCTTTTGTTTTGTGCCTGTTCCCGGCACACTGGTTCAAGTTTACCGCAGGCATTAGAATGCAGTCAGCAGTGAATGCACAGTCTAATTATAGAACACTTTTTATATTTTTATTTTTTATGAATGACTGTTAAAATAATTAGCATGCCTATATTTTCTAAGCATATATGGTCATGTAAATCTAAATCCAAACTGGATGACATTTAGCCCAACTCTGGGTGATTATATATTATCCCTTGCAGTAGGGCTGTGCCATCACTGCAAGGGTAATTGCTTGTTTTGATCTAGACCCTCCAGACTTTTTAGGGCAGAACATTTCAAGACCTTCTAAACAAAGGGCCATTTGATTGTTCTTCATACCTTTTGGGGGACTGAAAAATGGGCATCGGGAGTGGAAAATGTCTTGGCATTAGTGGAAGTAAACAATGTCATTGACAGGAATTGTGCCCCATCTTTGGTGTCATTGGGAGGAATTGTGCCCCATCGTTGGTGTCAGTGGATAAAATAGTGCTTCAAGGGCCAGATAAAAGCAGGCAAAGGGCCGCAATTTGGAAACCACTAGTCTAGGGAAGCAAAAAAAGAAGAAGCCTCACGGTCCAGCTGTCTAGACTCTTGACATCATCAAGACCAATGCAGGCTCCATCATTGGACGTGATGATGCCTAGGGACAATCCACCAGTCCACCATCGGAATGTGGGGAGCACCAGCTGCTGAGGGAGTGGAGGATCATGTAAGTAAAGCTGTTTCTCCTCTCCACGAGACAAAGCAAGCTAATAAACCTTTCAGTGCACTGCATAGGATCATTTTAAATGTTACCAACATTGGATTTTAAGAACCATGTGTCATAAACAATTGCCGTATTTTGTTTCCTAAAAAAGTACTGTTTTTACCTTCTTTTTCCTGCCATTTTCATAAGATGGTCAGCACTGGTAACTTTCCAAATTTTTCTCAACACAGCTTTCCTTTAGCAAACCAGAAAGTTGTCCAGCCCATAATAGACCACCCAAAACAGATATTTTTACCTTTTGGACAATTGTTCAAACTATCGCTAGCCTTTTGTCCCCATCTGTTGAAGCTTTGCAGTAGCTAAAAGGTTGCAGGTTATCCAGTCTAGACATACTGATGGTAATCCTGTGTGTCTGTATTGCCATAACTTCCAAGTTGAGAATGAGAGACATACTGAAAAGGAAAAAATCATGCACAGTATGACACAACAAAAAAGGGTGTGGCCTAAAGGAACATGGTTGAATACAGTCGGAGCCTACCTAAAATACACAGAGCATCCTATATGCTGCAGTCCATGGATCCACAGTATGTGTCATGGTGCCCCTTTTGTGGGGGTGACATTGGTGCTCAGTGGGGAGGAGGGGTGACATTGGTACTCAGTGGGGGCAAAGGAAAGACACTGGTGCTCAGTGGAAGGAAAGAACGGGCATTGGTGCTAAGTGGGGTAAAAACTGGGATATTGGTGCCCTGGAAGGGTAAAAAAAGAGGGAACAGTGGTAATGAAATTGGTTTTATATGGATATGTTATTTTCACAGGCCATTCTATGGCCTGTGCAACTGCCTCACTGTGCCTGTTCACAAGTGTGCAGCAGTTGTCACTCCACTTGTCAGTGCAGACAAGGTCTGGATCCCTTGATTTTGTGGAAATCCCAAGACATGGACTTAATCCAAGATGGTTGGGATATATGCATCCCCCAACAGGAACTGGAAAACTCTGTTTCCAATTGGGATTAGATCTATCAGAAGCTTGTTCAAGCATGATGTAGACAGAGCAGTACTGTTTATGAAGCTGACTTTTTTGCTTCCTTTTGCTTTTTTTATTGATGCTACACAAAGTTGTATGGGTTTTTTTTTTATTATGAATTATTGTGCTATATTTTTTTTTTCAATAAAGTGGTTGTAAACCCTTACATATAGTCAGTGAAGTGACTGGCCCCAGGTGCTACACAGAGATTAAACAAATCCTCCTACATAAGTTGAAACTCTTTATCTTTAACTCTTTGTCTTCTCTTCTCTACAACCGTTCAAAGACAAGAATTTATAAAGCTTATCTGAGATGTTGGAAAAAAGGGGGCGGTGAGCTGAAATTACACTCTGCGGAGTTCAGCAAGAAGAGCTCTGAGAGCTGATTGGAGGGAAGCGATACACCCCCCTTCACATGGCACACAGGAACAGAGCTGAGGCTGTCAATCTGCTGGAGCTCTCTCCCCTGTCACCTTTTTTTCTCTTGGTGTCAGGAAAACTTGCTAGAAGTGACTCATGCTGATAGCAGATGAACAGAGCAGCAGACAGAAATTACATTTAGTTCTTATAATTGAGACAAGTATACATTATAGAGAGATATGCTTTGTTCATATTTCATGTTTGAGGTTTACAACCACTTTAAGAAGCTCTAAGCTTCAACATAAAAAACACAAACCAGCCAGCCAGAGTAAAAATCAGGTATGCAGGGTGTACCTCATTGTGCTGGCTCAGTGCATTATTGTGAACTGCTGTACTTGCAATAAGTGGAACAAAGATCAACGTTCCACACACAGAAAGAGCGCTGCTCCAGGAAAATCACACCTTATAACCAAATATTTATTATTAAAAGTGGAAAAGATCCTGATTGTACCAAACCACATAAATAAATGATACCACACAGCGAATATAAAAGTTGTATTTGCCGCAGTGGCTGCTTCCAATTACACAGGCCATTGTAGTGAATCAAATCCTACAAGAAGCATTATAATAGGAGTGTGATGTTATTTTCATTATGAAGTGGAGAAAGCATTGACCTTTTCATTAGGTGTCAGCTCTCACTACCACTCAGCATCACTTAAAAATACATATCCGTAGTTTTCAGCACTAAGATCTTTATGCTCCGTACACATGGTTGGATTTCCTGACAGAAAATGCTCGATGGGAGCTTGTTGTTGGAAATTCTGACCGTGTGTAGGCTCCATCAGACATTTTCCATCGGTATTTCCGACAAACAAAATTTGAGATCTGGATCTCAAATTTTCCGACAACAAAATCCGTTCTCATAAATTCCGATCGTGTGTACACAATTCCGACGCACAAAGTTCCACACATGCTCGGAATCAAGCAGAAGAGCCGCACTTATAGTTGAACTTAATTTTTCTCGTCTCGTCGTACGTGTTGCACGTCACCGCGTTCTTGACGTTCGGAATTTCTGACAAGATTTGTGTGACCGTGTGTATGCAAGACAAGTTTGAGCCAACATCCGTCGGAAAAAAATCATGGTTTTTGTTGTCGGAATTTCCAATCGTGTGTACAGGGCATTAGAGTGTGAGACAGGATTATTAGTCTTTACGCTGATGCTTCTGGTGTGCAATATGGTCGTTTTAGGGGACACTGTTGTCACCCAAGCAGGAAGTGCAAGACAATCTCCAACAGAGACCCAGGCAGCAACAAAACAACTTGCTGCGGCTCTACTTTAGTATATCCATACTCTGTAAAAAAAAGAAAAAAAAATGTGTGCTTTTTTTTTTATTACTGCCTGCTTCCCTCTTTAGGGTTTTTCCTCACTTCCTGTGCTGATTACATATTGTTACTAGAACAGGAAACAGGGAAATCTCCATAATAGGGCCTTGCAGAGAATTAAAAATTCCCCACTCAGGCAAAAGTTTGGCTGTGGATACACTTTAACTGCAAACTTAATTTTCATTGGTGGCTTTACTTCATATTTTTTTTTTATCCTGCTATATTATTTTTCTGTGTGTGTAAGGAGTTCTACTGCTGTATCAGATTTTCCTTATAAGCTGTCTGTGTTACCAATATATTACCTGATTGCTGCATCTAACACTCAGATCTTTATCATAGCGGACAATTTATTTTTTATTTTTTGCACACAGTGGAAGCCATTGTTTATGTTATAAATACAATTCAGGGTATTTCTTGCCAAGCTTTAGGCAGGCCATATATGAGTAGAAAAACGAACAATCAATAGAACGAAAATCAAAATTTCCATTTGATTTAACATGTGATAGCCCCATAGTTGTTTTGAAAGTTTGCAGCGAAATTACACTATTTTCCAGATCGTTTTCAATTCAGGTACATCTTTATTTTTAGCGATTTCTTGCACATTTCATTTTTTTTTCTCGAACAAGTCCCCTATTAACGATGAGAAAATGAATTGTTCTGAAAATAAGTTATAACATGTTCATTCAGCGTCAATGGTGGCATGAAAATTGCCTGTCACAACAGGTACACTAATTATGCCAAAATCAAATGATTTATCTACCTGCATTTTCGTTCGTTTTTCTACTCATCTATGGCCTTCTTTACCTGATCCTATCCCCATTTCCCCCATTGTCTTTTTATCTGTCTCATTTTCTTTGTTCTTAGTGATATCTGCAAATCTTAAAGCACACATACCCTGATTTCCTTTGTACCTGTAAATACACAAACATTGATTCCGCTCTTTACTCCCATTTCCTCCAAAACAAAATAATCCCTTTGTTTCTTTTGAATGCATGAGTGGCTTTTGTTCATAGATAATCTCCTGTAAATTACAGTATAGTCTGTACATGAAAGTATGGGAACATTCTAGAATGTATGTTACTAGATGTGAATTAATGTGTGGATTGCGCTAACTCCTAAAAAATAAAAAAATTAAGACCACAACACTTCTAATAGCCAAAAAAATATAAATCTATTATCTATTTTAGTGTGGATTTTTTTATAACATTTTTTTATATGTTAGTAGATGGTGGTAAAAAAAAGCTTCAGCTAAAATGACCTAGAACAGAGCAGTGGTTTTGGAAGTTTTATTGTATGGGGACCACTGTAAAGCAAGTCACCAGTGCTATGCATTAGCTGCAGCTTTCCTCAAGTCTAAATGTCTTCATTTTTTTAAAACATGATCAAATATTAATAAACACTAAATTGTATCTACGCTCTCAGGCAGAAAAAAATCTTACTCTTTCTATAAATTACATCTAATGCCAGAGGTTTAATTTTTTCGTTATTGTTATTATTTTGGATATAAGGGTTAAACCGCTGTCTTTTTTTTTTTTTTTTGCCCCAGGGCCATTACCCATTAATTATTTTACTGTCCTGTAGACTTAACAGGAAGTGAGAGAATATCTTTCCAATGTGAGGGAAATCTCCTTTTAGAAAGTTGTCACATGAACAAATGTCCCCATTTGGAGATTTCCCCTCTGTACTTGTTCCTGTGACAACACAAAATTTAAGATTTACTTTTATTCCCAGTGACCTTGGTGATTAAAACAATTAAAGCGGTAGTATAAAAAAAAAAAGTGCCCCTGCAGGTTAGTTTTTATAAAGTGCTAATATGCATGCATACTAGCACGTTATGACATATTTATCTGTAAAGTGGATCTCTCCAGCAGCACACTGTCACCAGCTTTCATCTTTACCTAGTCTTCCTTCCCAGTTTCTGGCTGTTTGAATGGCACATGCACACAGGAGTCAAGACCACTTGAGTGTGCCATTCATTCAGAGCGCCGTGCGCATGCACCGGTGATGCCACTGAATGCTACAGATGTGAATATCTCCTAAATGGTGCACGTTTAGGAGATATTCAAGTAAGGCTTATTATAAGCTTACCTGTAGGTACAAGTGATAAAGAAGACTTTACTGCCGTTTTAAAGAGAGGTTGTTGACATACCAGGGACACAGACAGCCAAAGAAGCCTGACAGCGGGTTCCACCTGCACCTAGCTCTCAACCTTACTCTGGGAAGAGGGGGTAGGATGAGAAAATTTTCTATTATATTTCACAGTTTCCATCATGTCTTTTATCAGGAGGACCTATGTCACCATCAGTCTAGACTTAGACTCCATTCACACAGGGGCAACTTTGGATCCGACTTCAAGTTGCCCCAAGTCGCCCCTAGTTGCCTCAAGTCGCGCTACATGAAAAAATCAATGTAAGTGAATGGATCCTCTTAATGCACACTACTGCAGTCGCTCCAACTTCAGAAAAGGTTCCTGTACTACTTCAATCCGACTTCTAGGCAACTTGTACCCATTGATTTCAATAGAAGTCGCCTCCAAGTCGGATCCCCGTTCATAGTGAGGCAACTTTACAGGAAAAAGAAAAGAATTTACCCAGAAAGAGTGACCACGATATTCCAGCGCCCTTTCCCAATGAGTGACAAGCAATACTGACATGTGTTTGGTATGAATCATGAGGGGGAACTCCACACAAAATTTGAAATAAAAAACCGGCATGGGTTCCCCTCCAAGGACATACCAGGCCCTTAGGTCTGGTATGGATTTTAAGAAAAAATGGCGTGGGGGTCCCCCCAAAATCCATACCAGACCCTTATCTGAGCATGCAGCCCGGCCGGTCAGGAAAGGGGGTGGAGACGAGTGAGCGCCCCCCCCTCCTGAACTGTACCAGGGCGCATACCCTCAACATGGGGAGGTGGGTGCTTTGGGGAAGGGGGGCACCCTGCGGCCCCCCCACCCCAAAGCACCTTGTCCCCATGTTGATGAGGACAAGGGCCTCTTCCCGACAAACCTGGCAGTTGGTTGTCGGGGTCTGTGGGTGGGGGACTTATCGGAATCCAGGAGCCCCCTTTAATAATGGGGCCCCCAGATCCTGGCCCCCCACCCTATGTGAGTATGGGGTACATCGTACCCCTACCCATTCACCTAGGGGGAAAAAGTGTCAATAAAAAAATACACTACACAGGTTTTTTATTAGGCAGCTCCGGGGGGTCTTCTTCTTACTTCAGGGGTCTCTTCCGACTTCTCCACTCTCTCCAGCCTCTTCTACCGGTGTCCGGTTCTTCTTCCGCTCTCCGGTTCTTCTGCCGGGCTCCTCCGCTATCTTCTGCTCTTTTGCCGCTCTTTTGCTAGCAGTGGCCCGGTCTTCTCCGTCGTCTTCTTCCCTCTCCTCTTCCGATGTTGACACGACGCTCTCTCCCGCTGTAATGCCGTGTACACGGTGCGCAACAACTTATATAGGCATGGGGCGTGGTCACCAGGTGATATCTCCCGGTCACCCCGCCCCTTATGACGTCACAGTCCCATCACCAACCACTTTGTGTTGGTCTATCACACAAAATCCCAATAAAATACATTTACATTTTTGGTTGTAACATGACAAAATGTGGAAAATTTCAAGGGGTATGAATACTTTCAAGGCACTGTAGGCCTTTAAACTATAATATAATCTCTATATATGTATAAACGGTTTTGTCTGCCTTTTTCCCCCTGTCATCACAGACCCAGGCCATGTAAATACTGTCTTGATTATATTCAACAATCTACAGCAGTGGTTGTCAATATATAAGGTGTAGGGGGCCTCCACTGTGGCCCCTTAAAAGCTTGAAAGGGTCAAAGACTGCATATACTAGGGGAGATGATCAAACAGTTGGAGACTGAAAATCTGCTGCACATCAGGACCAATTGTTTATAGTTCCGACCTGTTACGTCTGACTGTTTGAGATTGCTGTCATTACAACCCCTTTGTAAATCAATGCTCCCACTCCCACTATTGCGGTCTACAAAGGGCGATTTAGCAAGCACCGAAGGGTAACCTATGCCCTTTAGGCCAAATTGCATTGGCTAGACTGCATCAGCTCTAGTTTCTTAGATATGGCTGAATTTATATAATTTTTTTAGTCAGTTTTTGAAAAGATCTTGCATATAAACTTGTTCTTCTGTTACTTAGTTTGTGTTATTGCATACAAGTTAGCAGATATAGTGAGAGTGTTCACGCCAACTGTAATTTTACATTGGAAACATTGGATTCTAAAGTATGAGTTATTAACTGTATTCTAGTTATGATTGTATATGAGGTGTGGGTATATTGCCACTCATATTGTTTCACTTTTGCAGATCGAGCACCGTAGAGGTTATGGCTACATCACAACGGTGCTGCCGGAATCATCTAAACGTATTTTGCTATATTTATATCCCGATTTTTGAAAGCCGACCAGAGTGAGGAGTGGTGTATAGCATTTATGCTGTATCTCAAAAACTAGAGCTGATAGGGAAAAACTTTTGGAATCAGCAGGTCAGATATACCCAGGAACAGGTCTAACATTTGAGGCACCAAAATGTGCGTTGGCCTGTATTATGTGTACATCGTTTTTGGTATCCCTTAATATGTTAAAGAAGCTCATGTTTTACAAATACAGTAATTTTGTAGAGAAAAAGGGACCTTCAGTTATTCTTTTTGTGGCAGCCTTCTTCAGTAGGCCTGGGAGCCACTGTAGTATTGTTCGGTGGATTTATTAGCTTGTCCAGTACTGAACTGTGAGTATCAGCTACCGAGGCCTGTCCTGAACATGACATTTCCCAGAACATAAAGTCCAGGACATTATGATTGGAAGGAGACTTGCAATGCTGGGCGTCTTAAGACCTTGTGAACAGACAAACAATTTCCTTTAGGGCTTGTTTGCATACTTTATTTCTTAATAGATCTTACAACATTGAAGCGGAAAGTGCCACTCCCACTGATTCTTCTGTGCACCGTTTGTGTCCTGGTACACATATATATAATTGTCAAGTGAAATGTTTCGGATGAGAATACAGGCCTCCTTTTTTTTTTTTTTTTCTCTCTGTAATGTAGATTGAAGCTTAACATGATACAGATGGTTCACAACAAAAGGCTGAATGTAAATGAGGGAGCTAGAAAGAGTGTCTGTCTTTTCTCACAAAAATGGGAATGTGTAACAATTGCACAACTTTAGTGAGCTAAGCCTGAACATACATAAAGAATTTTTTTTATAAAGAATTATCTGTTTGAAGGAGCTTCTGTCTTCAACTGTCATAGCTTGTTGGCTTTGAAAACCTTGTAAACTCCTACGGATGGTAACCACTTTCATTGAATATGGTCAACAGCATGCTAGATAGGCCATATAAATGATAAATAGTTTGTCTTTCACCAACTGACCCAACAGAGTTTTGGTCAGGCCCTGAGTAGGCCACTCATGTTTCCTGTTCTGTCTGACACCTATCAGACAGGAAGTAAGAGAAATGTCCCAATAGGGATATAGCAATAAAATGTTGTCAGAGACTAATGCTTTGGTGTTCTGTTCAAAACAAAAAAAATTGCGCCCAGAAACCCCACTGCAGATCGCCAGTGACTGAAGATGGTGCCATGCTGCTACACAGATGTGTTTAAAATAGGGGCTGACTTTTTCTTTTGCCAAAATTTTTATTAGGGAAAATGACAATGGTGCAATACAATGCAAATAAAATACAATGATTGGATGAAAAACAGTGTAAATTTCCTACATTCAATGACAATACAAGTCCACGCTTGAAGATAGGGTAACAGATACAATCACCCTCGTTCTGCAAAGTTGTTAAAAGAGAAGTGTGGGATATAAAAATGATAAAATCTTTATACTCGCCTAGATAGATGCAGCATTGATGCAATGCTGCATCTGCCCCCATCCCCCGGCACTAAGCGATCAAACACTGCTGATTGCTTAGTTTTTCCCTCCGCTCTGAGCAGAAAGCCATTACTGTCAGTCAGCGGCTCGCTCACTGGAGCGCTGGGCTGGGAAGGTCCAGGCATCTGGTTGGATCCCAACTGTAGAGTTGGGATCTTTCCTCAGCCTGGACCAGCTGAGTGACATCAGCCGACAGTGGGCTTTAGCCATCTGTACCATCTGTATCACCGCCCCCCCCCCCCCCCCCCATAACTACTATCGTGAAGGCGGACTCTGATGGGGATGCCTGATGTAAAGGGGAACTCTGATTGGGATGCCTTATGTAAAGGAGAACTCTGATGGGGATGCCTGATGTAAAGAAGGACTCTGATGGGGATGTCTGATGTAAAGGGGGACTCTGATGATAGGAATGCCTGATGTAAAAAGGGACTCTGATGGGAATGCCTGATGTGAAGGGGGACTCTGATGGAGATGACTGATGTGAAGGGGGACTCTGATGGGGATGCCTGATGTAAAGGGGGACTCTGATGATGGGAATGCCTAATGTGAAGGAGGACTCTGATAATGGGGATGCCTTATGTAAAGGACGACTCTGATGATGGGGATGCCTGATGTAAAGGGGAACTCTGATGATGGGCCTGATGTAAAGGGGGACTCTGATGGGGATGCCTGATGTAAAGGAGGACTCTGATGGGGATGCCTGATGTGAAGAGGGACTCTAAAGATGGGGACACCTGATGTGAAGGGGCACTCTGATGGGGATGCCTGATGTAAAGGGGGACTCTGATTAGGACACCTGATGTAAAGGGGGGCACCTGCTGTAAGAGGGGACTCTGATGGGGACACTGATGAGGACACCTTATGTTAAGTGGTTTTATTTTCTTTTACTTGAAATGTGGATGTGATTGACCTACTGTGATGGGCACAGTGAGGCTGCATATGATGGGCACAGTTTTATCTAGCAGTAATGATACATAATCACCTGATAAATGGTCATTTACAGTCCTGCATTGCTAACCATTTAATTTTTCAGCTTGCACCCTCCCCCCCCCCCTTAATAAAAAAATTAGAGCGCCAGCCACCACTGGAGAAACATGAGAAAAATAGACTAATGCAATGTGCCTCAAATGAGAAGAGTGTCAGAGAGGGAGGTAGGTGAAGTACCTGGTAGGTGCTGTGTGGGGCTACGAGGATTCCCACTCCACCTTTTTTCTGTCCACTGAGTCTGGGTGAGTGAGTCCACAGAAGGCCACCATGGGAGAGGGAAGCAGGAGAAGCAGTGTCAGATTTATGAAGCCAGGTTTCAGTAATGACAAATAGGTTAAAGGAGTTGCTGATAAAAGGTTGTAGAGGGAGGTGAGTTTGTTACAGACAGAGCAAGCATTACAGAGGATGCAAGAAAAAGGGATGCTGGTTTTGGGGAGAAGAGGAATGGAAACTAAATTGTGTGACTTGTGGTTGCTGCCAGTGGGTATGGAGTGATGGGAGTGTTTGGTATAGTTAAATGTTGGAGGCCCAGGGTTTGGGGATGTATCACCAGAGGTTAACCTCCCTGGCGGTTTTCCCGAGTGTGGCTCGGGGTTAAAATTCAGCACCATTAGCGGTAACCCCGAGCCACACTCGGGATTACATTGCAGGATCCTGGAGCGGTATACTTACCTTGTCCCCAGGATCCTGCGATGTCCCCCGCAGTGTCCGTGGGCTCCGTCCTCCTCCCGAAGCCTCTCTGTGCCGGGCTCCGTTCCCTGCGAGCGTCGCGACGCACGGGGGCGGAGCCTGGCGGCAAATTAAAAAAATGTAAAAATCATAACACATACAGTACTGTAATCTTACAGATTACAGTACTGTATGAAATGATTTCACATCCCTTTTGTCCCCAGTGCTTTGGCCCATGCCCTGCATGCAGTTTTTTATTACATATACTGTTCTTTCTGCCTGGAAACTGGAGATTGTCCATAGCAACCAAAAAGTGTCCCTTTACGTCAAAAGTGGCTTTAGACCAGCTAGAAAACAGCGATAGTAAATTAGAACACTTGCAGAATTGAGTGATAGTAAATCGTGGGGAAATTCATTTTATTATTATTATTTATTTTTTTTTTTAATTATTTTATTTATTATATTAAAATGTATGTTTTTGTGTTTCAAACTTTATCATACCCGGGATATCTACTAGACTCTTGTTTGGACAGATTTAAGTGTGTTATTGTTAAGAATTACAGGCCTACAATATAAAACGCCAAATTTCCATGCAAAATAATTGTACCACTTTCAGCACCTAAAATCCGAAATAATCATACCGCCAGGGAGGTTAAGAGAAGCAGAAGGACGAGAGCTAATATGGGAGTGTGATTTATATGAAAGGACATGCTCCAGCATCTTGGAGGTTTTCTTAGCATATGGATGTAGCAGGAGCTGGTGAGTGCAGTAATAATTAGAGGACAGAAGGAAGGGTGATATACAGTATATAAGCTGTGGGGTGGAGAAGAGGGGTGAAGGAAAGATAGTTTAAGGAGAGAGGAAACAACTGTCAGAAGGAGTGGTAGAGAAAGCATGTTATAAAGAGGAAGGAGAGCTGAATAGAGAGACATGGTCACCTGCAGCCTGTTTGATGCTTTTCAATGCATTTTGCTATGAATTTTAACTATTATTATTAATATTACTATTATGAATAAATAAATAATTCTATTTTGACATTTTTGACATTAAAACATTTACGGGGAATTTGTACCAGGCTCACTCTCTGCATGGAATTTGTATGTTGCCCCTGTGTTAGGGCATGTTTCCTCCGGTGATCTAGTTTTCTCCCACATCTCAAAAGAATACTGTTTGATTATACAGTATATAAGGTCGGCTTTAGAGTGTGCATGCATTATGCTTGTGAAAATGTGGTTTGGCATGGGATGGTAAATTTCAGTAGCAAGGACTAATGGTGATGGTTTTGTGTACACTATAAAAAACTGAGTAATGTTATCAGCTCTGTATATGTAAGGTAAATATATTTAACTGTGCTGGCTATGTAAATAAATATGCATACTATTTCTGTACTTACACATTTTTTATTTTGAAGGAAATAGCCCGTCATTTACGACCAAAGACCATTCGTGCTCATTTTGGGAAGAATAAAGTGAAAAATGCAGTTCACTGTACTGATCTTCCAGAAGATGCCATTCTAGAGGTAATAATCTAATTTTCTCATTAAAAATTTGTATTTTTCCCAGACAATGGCGGAGAGTGCTGATCGGAGTGTTCTGGCGGGGGCGTCCCCCTGTCAAAACACAACAGCTCAGCGGGGGAGACCGCTGTACTAATGTCATCGTTAGATCGTTAGTACAGTGGCCAGACTGGGTTAAACGGAAAAAAAATAATAGTGTGTACCAGGCTTTAGTCTTACTTGGCTAATAAATGGAGACAGATCTTACAAGATTTGAACAGAATAAGTGTATTGCCCCGTACACACGGTCGGACTTTGTTCGGACATTCCGACAACAAAATCCTAGGATTTTTTCCGACGGATGTTGGCTCAAACTTGTCTTGCATACACACGGTCACACAAAGTTGTCGGAAAATCCGATCGTTCTAAACGCGGCGACGTAAAACACGTACGTCGGGACTATAAACGGGGCAGTGGCCAATAGCTTTCATCTCTTTATTTATTCTGAGCATGCGTGGCACTTTGTGCGTCGGATTTGTGTACACACGATCGGAATTTCCGACAACGGATTTTGTTGTCGGAAAATTTTATCTCCTGCTGTCCAACTTTGTGTGTCGGAAAATCCGATGGAAAATGTCCGATGGAGCCCACACACGGTCGGAATTTCCGACAACACACTCCGATCGGACATTTTCCATCGGAAAATCCGACCGTGTGTACGGGGCATATATGTGCTAATGTCCTGTACATACAATGAGTGAGCAATTGATCTGAATCTAGTAGTAACTGGTAGGCACTTGTATGTATTTTAAGTTTGTCTACTGTGCATGGTCATATGTACATATGAGCTCTCTGCTGATAGAGATGAAACAATATTTATACATCGAAAGACTATTATCCACAGCCCCATTGTTCATAAAAGTATACAGGGTATCAGGGTACACTACCCATTGGAGAGTATTGATGTCATTTTGTTTAATATTTTTTTTCTGTGTTTTGGTTTTTTGTTTAATGCATGTATGCATTGTGTAGATGTTATACGTCTTTTTACCCATTTGTATAGATTTACGTCTCATTATTAAAGATATTTATTTTTACATCAGAGTTGGTGGTCTTTCAAAGGCCCATTTAGGAGTATTTCTCTTTGTTCTATTCCACCACACTTTATCTGACATGGTAGAGGTCTCCTTTTCTTCTGGTGTTCATAAAAGTATAACTGGAATACATACAACTTGGGGCTCCTATACTCAGGTTTTTGTTTGCTCCTGAGTTTGTCTTCCTCATAAAAGTCAATATACATGAAAATACATCATAAGTGTAACTTAGTTCTGCTCAGAGGCCATATAAAACACTCCTGGTAGAGCAATCTTTTGCAGCACTCTATAGCTTGGATTTTTGGGAGCTAAGCCAGTTTTACAATGTGATGTTGTCATGCTAGCCTTGGTATCAGTTTGACTCTGTTAAGACTTGGATATTAAGGGTAGGTGTATGTTGTTTAGCACAAAATGATATGTTCAAGCCTCTTCACTTCTTCCGCATGTGAGGGAGAGATTGAAGACCTGATGACAAGCACAAGGAGACTGTTGAGGAAGCTGCTGCAGTAAGAAACTATAACAAGGGTCACCCTACACAGTCTTGCAGGCAATGACTGTTGGATGAGGCAAGATTGTTGGTGTCTGTGGATCACCTGACCCACACAATCCCCCTGGTCGGTCCCTTTTTGCAGACAGTTGTTCCTTTGCCCAGAAGCGCTGAATTGATAGGTAATTTATATCATTCACCTCATGAGGAGATGTACAGTGGGAACGGAAAGTATTCAGACCCCCTTAAATTTTTCACTCTTTGTTATATTTCAGCCATTTGCAAAAATCATTTAAGTTCATTTTCTTCCTCATTGATGTACACACAGCACCCCAGATTGACAGAAAAACACAGAATTGTTGACATTTTTGCAGATTTATTAAAAAAAAGAAAAAGAAATATCACATCCTAAGTATTCAGACCCTTTGCTCAGTATTTAGTAGAAGCATCCTTTTAATCTAATATAGCCATGAGTCTTTTTGGGAAAGATGCAACAAGTTTTTCACACCTGGATTTGGGGATCCTCTGCCATTCCTCCTTGCAGATCCTCTCCAGTTCTGTCAGGTTGGATGGTAAACGTTGGTGGACAGCCATTTTTAGGTCTCTCCAGAGATGCTCAATTAGGTTTAAGTCAGGGCTCTGGCTGGGCCATTCAAGAACAGTCACGGAGTTGTTGTGAAGCCACTCCTTCGTTATTTTAGCTGTGTGCTTAGGGTCATTGTCTTGTTGGAAGGTAAACCTTCAGCCCATTCTGAGGTCCTGAGCACTCTGGAGAAGGTTTTCGTCCAGGATATCCCTGTACTTGGCCGCATTCATCTTTGCCTCGATTGCAACCAGTCGTCCTGTCCCTGCAGCTGAAAAACACCCCCACAGCATGATGCTGCCACCACCATGCTTCACTGTTGGGACTGTATTGGACAGGTGATGAGCAGCGTCTGGTTTTCTCCACACATACCGCTTAGAATTAAGGCCAAAAAGTTCTATCTTGGTCTCATCAGGGAATCTTATTACTCACCATCTTGGAGTCCTTCAGATGTTTTTTAGCGAACTCTATGCGGGCTTTCATGTGTCTTGCACTGAGGAGAGGCTTCCGTCGGGCCACCCTGCCATAAAGCCCCAACTGGTGGAGGGCTGCAGTGAAGGTTGATTTTCTACAACTTTCTAGAACTTTCTCCCATCTCCCGACTGCATCTCTGGAGCTCAATCACAGTAATCTGTGGGTTCTTCTTTACTTCCCTCACCAAGGTTCTTCTCACCCAATAGCTCAGTTTGGCCAGACGGCCAGCTCTAGGAAGGGTTTTGGTCGTCCCAAACATCTTCCATTGAACGATTATGGAGGCCACTGTGCTCTTAGGAACCATAAGTGCAGCAGAAATTTTTTTGTAACCTTTGCCAGATCTGTGCCTTGCCACAATTCTTTTTTCTGAGCTCTTCAGGCAGTTCCTTTGACCTCATGATTCTCATTTGCTCTGACATGCACTGTGAGCTGTAAGGTCTTATATAGACAGGTGTGTAGCTTTCCTAATCAAGTCCAATCAGTATAATCAAACACAGCTGGACTCAAATGAAGGTGTAGAACCATCTCAAGGATGATCAGAAGAAATGGACAGTACCTGAGTTAAATATATGAGTGTCACAGCAAAGGGTCTGAATACTTAGGACCATGTGATATCTCAATTTTTCTTTTTTTTTAAATCTGCAAAAATGTCAACAATTCTGTGTTTTTCTGTCAATATGGGGTGCTGTGTGTACATTAATGAGGAAAAAAATGAACTTAAATGATTTTAGCAAATGGCTGCAATATAACAAAGAGTGAAAAATTTAAGGGGATCTGAATACTTTCCGTCCCCACAGTATCTTTTTTCCTCTTGTAAGACCTACCTATTGAGGTCTTTTGAGGTATATATGCAGTTAGCATGAGCATCTAGCTAAACCTGAAGTTTCCAGCTTCTCTCCACCTAGATAACTGATCTTCTTTCACTTCCTTGCTCTGCTAGGGGTTAGGCAGTGACCTGCAGGCTACTTAATAGCCACCAAAGTTAGCTTATACCCTCTTCTTGCCTATACCCTTTTTTTTTCAACCTTTTTCACCCTGTCTTTTTCCCCAACCCTTCTTTACTTCTTTCTGCTCTCATCCATCCCCTTATACGCAACTCCAATTTCCTAAATCCCCTTTTTACGCCACCCTCCCCAATTTTGGCTGAGGAAGTACAGGCTACAAAAGCATCAATGCCACCAATTAAAGTACCAGGATCAGACGTATTCCCTAAACTACTACAAGACCTTCCAACTTATCTTAACAGCCATGTTCACCTTGGCATTCAGTTCCATTATCCAGGGCCACCAATTGCCCCTGGGCATTCTTAGGGCCCAAATTATGATCATACCTAAGGAGGGGAAAGACCCTCCCTCTGTGCAATTTACCTCCCCATCTCCCTTCTCAATGTGGACTTCACAAGATAAGACATACAACTGCCTCAATCCACATATGTTTAATAATCATACTTCCTGAACAAATAGGTTTTATGTCAATGATAACTCCAACAAAGTACGGAATATCATAAACCTATTCCCTTGTTATTACTATCAGCCAACACCAAAAAGGCACTTTTTATCATGGGAACTGACATTTTATCTCAGTGGTCCTTCACCATATAGGCTTAGGCCCATATATATAAAATCATGGGTCCAAGAAATATACTCAAGACCCTCTGTAGTGATCAGGGTCAGCAAAATAATCTGATTCTTTTCCCCCTCTCTAATGGAACGTGACTGGGTTGCCCCTTTTTCCCTTAATAGTTTCTTCTCCTGGTGGATCTCATCCTTAGAAATATCAGAGGCATTTCACACAAAATTGCAGAATATGTAAATGATCTGTTAGTGTTAATTTTAAAACCAAAAATTATCCCTCCGGCTGAATTTTGAAAAATATAGCACTCTATATTTTTTCAAAATCACCTGACAAAAATCTCATGCCTTTCCTCATACATTTCCTCCCACCAGCTAAACTCAAGTATATTAAGCAAAACTTTCTGTTTAAATTGAACAGCTCTTCATTACCACTAACCTAGGCATTAAGATCACAGTGGTCCGAGGACATTTTCCATGCCACATTCCCGCCTTTCCTTTCAACTATCCACAAAGATTCTCAAAAAATTGTATAATTTCTCTTCCCTTGGTTCCGCAGAAACAGGATATTAACGATGGATGTGATTATGGTATTTTTGAAACAAAAGAGTAGTGGGACTTTAAATATGCTAAATGAGAACAAAACCAAATTAAAAATCTATATAAATTTTATTACACATAAAACATTATCATATACACAATATTAAAAACCTAGATATGCATAAAGAAGCTTTGCAATAAATACAAAACTTTGCTAGAGGAGATGTGGATATTACTTACCACAATACCAGCATATGTAATCGTCACAGAGATGCCTGGCTGTCTTGGTATTTTGGTGGTATTTTGGATTTATCCCCTCTGTCTTAAATGGATACTGGGATTCATATCGTTCGGAGTATATTGCTACCCTGTTTCCCCGAAAATAAGACCTAGCGTGATTGTCGGTGATGGCTGCAATATAAGCCCTACCCCCCAAATAAGCCCTACCCTGTTTCCCCAAAAATAAGCCCTACCCTGAAAATAAGACCTACAAGGACTTTAACTAGGGCTTATTTGGGGGGTAGGTCTTATATTGCAGCCATCACCGACAATCACGCTAGGTCTTATTTTTGGTGAAACAGGGTATACACCGGATATTTATTTTCCTCCTATGTTTACTTCTACCTTTTATAGGTCCGGACTATATCTAATGAACTCATAGGCAAAACATCCAAGACAGATCCTATATTCCTCTCCTCTGTTGTTTTGATGATTTATGATATTGAGTAAGAAACTCTATTTATAACACACTTGCAATATATGTATGGGCCTGAAGAAGCGGGGGATCCCGTGTAACGCGTAGACCAGTTACAAGTACGTGTATCCATCAGATTTACATATTTTTGTATTTATTGCAGTTTCTTTATGCATATCTATGTTTTTAATATTGAGCCTATGATAATGTTTTATGTGTAATAAAATTTATATACATTTTTATTGTGGTTTTGTTCTCATTTGGCATATTTAAAGTCCCACTACTCTTCTGTTTCAAAAATACCATATTCACTTATGGGATGATGCCAATGTGAACTTGATTTGGATTTTATGACATGTCCTCTACCTTACAACGTTTAACAAATTATATTATACTTGCAGTCTATCCTACTACATATCCCCCAAAATGTTCTATACACCAGAGGTCTCCAATCCCCGGGCCTAATGGGCCATAGCATCTCTGCAGCCGGGCAGCGGATGCGGTGGGCGGCATGAGAGAGCAAGGCAGGCGGGTGGGTGAAAGAGCCTGGTGGATTACAGAGGCGGGCAGGTGAGAGCCTGGTGGATCACAGAGGCAGGCGGGCGGGTGGGAGGGCCCGGTGGATCACAGAGGCAGGCGGATGAGAGAAGCTGGCAAGCAGAGATGACATCATCTCTCTGCACCGGCCACGCATCACAGCTCTTCCGCCCTCACAGCGCTTATGTTGGAGGTGAGGCGGGGAGCGGGAGATGACATCATCTCTCACCGCCCGCCCTGCATCAGCGCTTAGCTGGTTTTTAGACGTCGTTCACACTTATGCATGTAATGCAAATGAGGGCATAAGTATGAACGAAGTCTAAAAACCAGCCATGAGGTAGAGGTAGCTCGAACAGCCTCTATACAGAGTTATATGAAAGGAGTTATATCTAAGGGGAATCCCTTTAGAAATGCATGCTTCCTCAGCTCTGTCATGGCTGATAGCTGTTCATGCCAATGCATGTGATGCACATTAGCGCGTGTTGCTGAAATGTATTGTACATGCATTTTTGGGGTGTGTGCACATTCATTCCTAGTGGACCTTCAGCATGTAATCTGAATAGAGAAGGAAAGTTATATGATTTAGGCCTCATGCACACAGGGCATCTGTTAAAGCCCCTCTGAAAGCCATAACTGACTAAAAAATGTGTCAAAAGCCGCATATTGCACACACATTTAGTGTTTGAGTGTTTATGCATTCTATTGGCCATTATATTTATTTATTCTGGCCATTGGAATACATTAATGCTCAAACACAAATGCTCTTTATCTCCTCTCCTGAACATGCCATTGGTGTTTGTTTTTTTCGGCCTGTAAATGCTCCTCCTCTAATACTCCTGTAAACGCTTGAGGTTGATTTACTGAAGGAAAATATACTGTGCACTATAAGTGCACTGCAAGCGCAGTTGCTCTAGATCTGGGGGGAAGCTCTGCTGATTTCTATCATCCAATCATTTGCAAGCAAAAATGCTGTTTTTTATTTTTCTTGCATGTTCCCTCAGAACTAGAGCAACTGCACTTGTGGGTGCACAGCCTGTTTACCTTTAGTAAATCAACCCCATAGAGTTACATAGAGGTGCTTCTACAGGCTGAAAAAACCCCCCACCAAACCGCTTTAAAAGTGGCCTTTTTTTTTAGGCCAGTGTGCATGAGCTCTTATATGACCACATTCTTGATGATCCTATCACAGCTTTCAGAGGGCAGCAAGATGAAAGCAAAACTGCGATAGGTTATATGTCTTAACTCACTTGATTTGTTGCCTAAATTATGGAAGCTACAACTCCAACTTAAAGCGGAGTTCCACCCAAAAAATGGAACTTTCGCTTTAAGGGAAGGTGTCCCCTGACGTGGCACATTTGGCATGTAATTTTTTTTGGGGGGGAGCAGAAACCCTCTTTTTAGAGGGTTCCAGCTCCCACTTCCTCCCAGGGCACCGCGGCGCGGAAGGAAGACCACCTCTCCCCCCTCCTACTCGGCAATCATCTGGGACACGTCACAGAAGCCACAGCCAGGCGCCCACAGTGACAATGCCATTGCCGCAGAGAGGAGGGGGAGACGAGCGGGGCTTCGTTCCCCCACATCACTGAACCCTGGGGCAGGTAAGTGTCTGACTATTAAAAGTCAGCAGCTGCAGTATTTGTAGCTGCTGACTTTTAATTATTTTTTTTTAAGCGGAATTACGCTTTAAAGAGAACACAATACAATACAGGTTTTAGGCTGGGTTCACACTATCTTCGCATGCGGCTCACAGCAGGGATCCGGTGCGTCCCCGTTTACTGTTTCAGATCCGATTTCAGCCCGAATTTTAGGCTGAATTTGGACCTAAAATGGACGAAAAGACACACAGGACTCCTGTGCAAATTCGTACCGAAGCCGCAGAGAGTCGGTCAAAAGCTCCTGCTATTGCGAATTGGATGCGGGAAATCTGCATCTAATTCGCAATACTGTGAACCCAGCCTTAGACTATCTGCTAAATTAGAAGTGTAGAGATAGTAAGAGGAAACCGGGTCCTCATACTACAATATCAGGAGACAACTTATGATTTTCCTTAGTAGAGAAGTCAAAAAGTTCTCCTATTTTTAGGTAATCATTATTAAGACTTGTGCTCAGTGACTAATACTGCAGCATACTTAAAGTGGTTCTAAAGGTTGAAGGTTTTTTTTTTACTTTACTTTATACCTTTCTTCAGTATGCAGCCCCCCCCCCCCAAATACTTACCCAAGCCAGATCGCAATCCAGCGATGTGCACTGGAGCAGCTGTTCTCCTGGGTCTCTGTCATTGGCTGAGAGATAGCAGCGGGAGCCATTGATTCCTGCTGCTGTCAATCAGAGTCAGTGATGAGGAAGGGGTGGGGCCAAGCCCCACTCTGTGTGTCTTAAGGACACATAGAGTGGGGCTCGGGAGCAAGTAAGCACGAGTGCCCCCATAGCAAGCGGCTTTCTATGGGGGCACTCATAGAGAAGAGAAGTGGCCAGGAGCGCCAGCAGCGGGACCACAGAAGAGAGGATCGGTGCTGCTCTGTGCAAAACTATTGTGCAGAGGAGGTAGGTATAAGATGTTTGTTATTTCAAAAAAAAGAAATTAACGTTTAATTTCAATTTAATCGTTAGGCCCCTTTCACACTGGGGTGGTAGGGGGCGTCGGCGGTAAAACAGCGCTATTTTTAGCGCTGTTTTACCGCGGTATTCGGCCGCTAGCGGTGCGGTTTTAACCCGCCGCTGGCGGCCGAAAAAGGGTTAAAACCCCTCGTATAGCGCGGCTATAGCCGCGGTATTACCGCGGTATAGCCGCGCTGTCCCATTGATTTCAATGGGCAGGAGCGGTTTAGGAGCGGTGAATACACCGCTCCTTCACCGCTCCAAAGATGCGGCTTGCAGGAGATTTTTTCTTCTCCTGCCAGCGCACCGCTTCAGTGTGAAAGCCCTCGGGCTTTCACACTGAACAAACAGCGGAGGCTGTTTAGGGGCGGTTTGCAGGCGCTATTTTTAGCGCAATAACGCCTGCAAACCGCCCCAGTGTGAAAGGGGCCTAAAAGAGCAGTCTCATGGACAGACGTTCCATAACTGTAAATTTCTCACTGAATGCATCAGTTACCAGACAAAACTATCCCCACTGTACTGATGGGACCGATAACAGAATTGCAATCTGCTTAGGATAAATTATTTGTCCCTCCTATATGAAGGTATAAAATGGAAAATCTGCCTGTTTTAGCAGCAGCAACCAATCAAATTCTTCCTTCTTTTTTTTTTAATGTAGATGAGAAGAGGTAAGGATTAATCCAATTGGTAGCTACGGACAACTTCACATTTAGTCCAGGCATTTTCTTACATGTAAATCTAGTTGATTACAAACACCAATAGGCATGTCCTTTACACAGCCCTACCAAAAATGTTTCCTGACTTTTGTTCCTCTTTTTAATAAACATGAGTGGCTTGTCCTGACTCGGCTGGAAATCTATGGAAGCCCTAGGCTTTCAGCATTCCAATGGGATTGCACCTTCTTATGAATATATATTCAGTACTTTCCTTTACATTTCTCTGAAGGGCAGTGTAACCTTGTAGCCATAATGTGAAAGACTTTTCATTTCATGCACTAGTGTGTGTGATTCAGCGCATTTGTAAGCAGTTTGTACTAACTGTGCCAAGAGTAAAACAATCCTGACTTTACTAGAGCTATTTTAGGATCCTAACACATTACTTTCCACTGGTGCTAGATGGGTGCCTTTTAATAAATAAGCATATCCCGTTGTTCATAGCTATAGCAAAGCTAGTTGTGTGCTTTACTGTGAAAGCTTTCTTTATACAGCAGCAAGTACTTTTGTATTATTAAGAAGGAGAAGGAGGAGGAAACACAAGCACAGACCCTGGAGGGGGCATTCTGTTGATTAAAAATCGAATATAACAAAAGTATTTCTAATGCATGTGGTCTTTGTAATTGTGATTGGCATTTTAACAGGTATTATTAAACACTTTATTATTGTACCTTTTTTTTTTTTGCGCACTTGTGAATGGAGCTGTTAGCGATTGCATACGGGAGACCCAGCAGGGGTTCCCAGTGAGCGGAAGCCCCATTGAAGACAATTGGAGTCTGAGAGCTCCCGCAGCTAATTAGCGCCAGGGGCACTTTCACTCATTTCTAATGACGATTCTTACTTTGTGTAAAGGTCTACCATTACTAAACTCTCCTCCTTAGAATGATAGTTCCCTGGTTTTCATGCTGAATCTTTGGACTTGACTCCTGAGTCACTGATCCAGAGCAAGTATAGAAATAAGGAATTCAAATGCTTTTCTGATACTAATTGACATGCTTTTAATGCATGTTCTGGGTCTGTCATTTAATGTGGAACTACATTATATTTGAGCACCTTAAACCAAAAGCGCTATTTAATTCATTATTAACCATTTCAGTACCGGGCACTTTCGCCCCTTCCTGCCCAGGCCAATTTTCAGCTTTCAGCACTGTCGCTGTTTAAATGACAATTGCGCGGTCATGCTACACTGGACCCAAACAAAAATTTTTATCATTTTGTTCCCACCAATAGAGCTTTTGTTTGGTGGTATTTGATCACCTCTGCAGTTTTTATTTTTTGCTAAACAAATAAATAAACCTGAAAATTTTGAAAAACAAAAGTTTTTCTTCGGTCCTGTTATACAATTTTGTAAATAAGCACATTTTGTCCTTCACTGATGGGCACTGATGAGGCTGCACTAAAGGGCACTGATAAGGCGGCACTGATGAGGTGGCACTGATGAGCACTGATGATGGGCACTGATATGCAACAATGATGGGCACTGATAGGTGGCACTGATATGCGGCACTGATAAGCACTCATAGGCGGCACAGATGGGCACTCAGGCAAAACGCAGCTAAACGTGGCATGTAAATGCAGCAAAACGGACGTTTTAAACGTCGGTTACTATCTGTCAAGTTGAATAGTTCAGGAGAGGTTGTAATAACGTCCAGTGTACATGAAGCCTAAGTCAGGCATCTAGCATTTTCTTTCAGAAACCAGCAGTTGCAACCCCCATACTTCTCTTTGTGACAGTGTCACTTTAACTACCTCAACTGCTTATACTCCCCTTCCCTTTGTTCCCTGTTCTCTAGTTGGGAATGTGGAAAGGAAGGCCTGTGTAAGCTCTAGCCAGATCAATTTGGAACTTAGGAAATGCGCTCTGGCTATTGGCTTATCAGACACCCAGTGCTGCATTATGGGAGGAAGGGGTGGGAGTCGCATACTTCCCCATACCCAACAATACAGGCTTTGTTACTGTGTAGAGGGAGTATAGGGTATGTTAGTATAAGCTGAGGATGGGCATGCAGACAATTAATTAACCTGTTGTTTTTCCTCTCTTGAGCAAATCACTGGTTAACTTTAAAAATGTACAAAGGCAGATGTAGGCTAAAGATGGCTCTAAATGCAAAGTTTCATTATTAATCATTTCTCTTTTTTGAAACACTCAGACCTTCCCAGTTTTACTGCGGTACACCCCACATCAATGTGGAAGAAAAACATATGCAGCTTTTTCCTAATGCAGTTCTACTGTCCATATATGCTGAGATAATGACACATTATTGTGTAATCACTAAACATTCATAAATAATCTGAATGAGGCAAATTATTTAGATTGTTTTAGAAAAGATGCATAATCTTTGTACAACATACTTTTTTTGCCATGCATATGAAAAAGAGGATTAAAGGGATTTCCTTAGTTCACTGATAAAAGAATGATTAAAATCAATAGCATCTTTGCAGTATCTAATGATCTGAAATGCCCACAGTGGAAAGAGATGCCACATGCCATGCTATTTTGGTCTTGGCTGTAAGTGTCATGGTGGAATTCAGGGAAATGTTTGCTTTTTTTTTTTTAAAGTGAGTAAGGCCCTCCTCCATCTTATGGCAACACTTCAGTCTGATTTACATCTTTCCTCCTCTACATCTCTTCCCTTGTCTGGTCCGCAGGATCAAGATGGAGGGCATTCCAGTGAAGCTCTTTACACCAGACTGGCCTAGGATTACATGACAGACTTTCCATTCTGGATTGTTTGCACCTTCTGTCCCACGGCTCAGTCTAATATCCTGCTTCTGTTGAAGCCTAGGTCTGTAGTGATAGGGGCCCAACAGATTTGATTATCCTTACCCTCTTGAAGGCTTGAAATTTGACTTCTTACATAGTCTACCATCACAGCTGGAAAGCCTACTTTGAGTGGTACGAGCCAGGAAATTTCACCCTAGGAGGAACCCCGCTGGATGCATTTTTTCCTTTCTCCAGTTCTGCAACAACCAGGATCTGACCTTGAGTACCATCAAGGGTCACAGCTTGGTCCTGGCCTTTCTGTTTCAGAGACCTTTGGCCTTTCATTCATTTTTTAAAGCGGTGATAAAACGCAAAACCAAAAAAGTAACATATTGCAGCTTACCAATCATTAGATGTGGATGCTGCATTTGTTGGTTTTTTATTTTTTTTTTAACCTCCCTGGCGGTATGATTCTTTCTGATTTTAGGTGCTGAAAGCGGTACAATTATTTTGCACAGAAATTTGGCGTTTTATATTGTAGGCCTGTAATTCTTAGGAATAGTTCACTTAAATCTGTCCAAACAAGAGTCTAGTAGACATCCCGGGTATGATAAAGTTTGAAAAACGAAATAAAAAATTATAATATAATAAATAACTACAAATAATTATAACAAATAATAATATAATAATAATAAAAATTATATAATAATGTAATCAAATCAAAAACACTGAAATTTGCTCAGTTGCAGAATTGTCGCTTTTGTTACTTTTAGTGTTTGATGACGGATTTCCCCACAAATCACTATCGATCAATTCTGCGAGTGATTCTAATTTATTATCGCTTTTTTCTAGCTGGTCTAAAAGCACTTTTGATGTAAAGAGACAGTTTTGGTTGCTATGGACAATCTCCAGTTTCCTGGCAGAAAGAACAGTTTTATATATATAAAACTGCATGCAGGACACTGGAGAAACCACTAGGGACCAAGGGGGATGTGTAGTTATTTGATACAGTACTGTAATCTGTAAGATTACAGTATGCTGTATCTATACTATGTGTTTCACTTTTGAATTTACCGCCGAACTCCGTCCCCGTGCGTCGCAACGCTCGCAGGGAACGGAGCTCGGCACTGTGAATCGAGCGAGACACAGCGGCTCGCCGATCACAGCGGGGAGACATCGCAGGATCCAGGGGACAAGGTAAGTATGCTCTTCCTGGATCCTGCGATGCAAGCCCGAGTCTGGCTCGGGGATACCGCTTTTGGTATGAAAAATCCAACCCGAGCCAGACTCGGGAATACCGCCAGGGAGGTTAAGCGTTTTCTGTCTGCTTTCATCTGGTCATTTGGGCAGTGACACAGTTTCAGTATTACACTCTGGATGAAGGAGCACAGTAACACCTTTGGACAGTAGCATTGTCAGTCTAATGCCACGTACACATGATCTGACTTCTCGACGGAAAAAGATACCACGGCTTTTCCAACGGGATTCCGCTCAAGTCTGCCTTGCATACACACGGTCACGCAAAAGTTCGCTGAAATTACGACGGTCAAGAACGTGGTGACATACAACACTACGACGAACCGAGAAAATGAAGTTCAATGCTTCCGAGCATGCGTTGAATTGTTTCTGAGCATGCGTAGGAATTTTGCGCGTCGGAATTGCCACAGACTATCGCATTTTCGGATAGGAACTTTTCCCGACCGAAAGATTGAGAGCATGCTCGCAATCTTTTGCTGGCTGGAATTCGGCCAGCAAAAGACCGATGGAGCATACACACGGTCGCATTTTCTGACAAACTCTTTGCGGGCCGAAATTCCAGTCACGTGTACGCGGCATTAAGGGAAGGATGTGTTAAATGCACTAACAAACTGAAGCCATACTAACTCTTTAAGCAGTTACAGCAACAATTCGTTCTTCTTTGGGATGAATGTTTTGCATAAAAAAATAAAAGGTGATCATTGTAAGAACCTCTGTTAGTGTTAAATGGTTTGTCTCAACCCTCTACTGTAACTACAGGGCAACTTGTTGAAAAACATCAGATTTTCTTAGATTGTAAGCTCTAACGAGCAGGGCTTGTATTAAAGTATATTGTATTTGTACTGTCTACCCTCAAGTTGTAAAGCGCTGCGTAAACTGTTGGCGCTATCTGAGTGAAATCTACAAAATTGGTAAGTGCATGGTCAGTATTTATTTTGAGGGGTCCATATCCACTCTAATGAGCAGAAAACATGCAACATTCCTGTGTGACCCTCCCCACACATCACTACAAAAATAGATGAAGCCTAGAATCCCTTGGATCCCTACAATTGTCAATTTCCCCTTGAATATAGCAAGTAGATGATCTGTATCCCCATTAAAAATATACCATGTACAGGAAATGTTGGAATTTACAACTGTTTGTTCGTCTCTCCAGAGAGCAGATATAATTCATATGCTGACATCTAATATTTATGCTCATGGGGATTATCAGGGGAGCTTCTTTGCGTATTCCAGACTATTGCAAAGTTTAGTGGGTATATATATATATTTTTTTCTACAATATACATGTACATGCCCAAATTTAATGCATGACCATGCAAATGTATATGGATAAATGCAGAGTGTCGTACAATGAAGTCACTCTCTGACTTCCTATGTCTCTGACAGACCACAGTAGTAAGATTTCCTTGTTCTAATTATAATCACTTGGAATGATGGATGCTCTTTTTTTCTTGCATTCTCTATATTATGAAATAGGTTAAAAATGTATCGTCATCCACAAATCCCAAAAAACTGCCGGGTGCTTTTTTTTTTTTTCCTTCGGCTTCTACCAAAACCTGATATGTGACTGAAATTTATAGTTCAATATTTTTAATACAAGTACAACAGTAGAAAATATTTGCAGAAAAAGCAACATGAGTTTTTCAGGTTATGCGATGGAAATTTAAAGTGATATTTATTTGTTACCTTGGATTTCTTTGTCAGTCTACTGAGTTCACCAATGCCGGTAATTAAAATGACCCCTCTGTATGTGTGTTTTCAACTTTCATGTAGCACTAACACTGTACAACACTGTAATGCATGTGTGGGTTAATACTCACCAGGAAGCTGTGTAGAAATGATTTGTTTGTATATGACATCATAAAGGGTTGATTTCAAATGCAAGATATGTGGCAATGCAACATACCAAATATTTAGTTGGAGTGCAGGTGGTTCCTCAGTCCTTTGTTGACCTCATAATAAAAGTACTGCTGCCTTTAACCACTTCAGCTCCGAAAAGTTTACCCCTTTTCTCGACCAGGCCATTTTTTGCGATACGGCACTGCGTTATTTTAACAATTTTACCGTTATACCCAGATCAAATTTTTGTCCTTTTTTTTCCCCCCACAAATAGAGCTTTCTTTTAGTGGTAATTGATCACCTCTGTGGTTTTAATTTTTTGCGCTATTAACAAAAAAAGACCCACAATTTTGAAAAAAAAAAAAAAATGTTTATATTATTATAATATTTTTTACTTTTTGCTATAAAGCATACCCAAACAAAGGTACAAAAATGTCTTTATCAATTTAGGCCGATATGTATTCTGCTACATATTTTTGGTAAAAAAAATCCCAATAAGCGTATATTGATTGGTTTGCACAAAAGTTATAGCGTCTACAAACTGTAGGATCATTTTATTTATTTATTTGTTCTTTAACTAGTAATGGTGGCGATCAGCGACTTTTGCAGCGGACAAATTGGATACTTAACCGACACTTTTTTGGAGACCAGTGACACTAATACAGTGATCAGTGCTAAAAAATATGCACTGTCACTGTATTAATGACACTGGCAGGGAAGGGATTAACATCAGGAGCGATCAAAGGGTTAAAGTGGTTGTAAACCCTTACAGACCACTTTTACATAGATTAAGGCTTACCTTTAGGTGCAAGAAATATCTCCTAAACCTACACCAGCCCATCAGAGTACCCGAGTACCTGTCTGAAGCTCATCAATTTACCCAAGTACCTATCTCCAGCCCATCAGAGTACCTGAATACCTATTTGCAGCCCATGCCTCATAGAATATACGTTGGGGTGTTTGCTTTCCAAAATGGGGTAATTTTGTGGGTAATTCCACTAGGCTGGTGCTCAAGGACCTTCAGAAGTGTGATAGGTAGGAATGAAATGAGATGTGTAATTTATGCTCCTAGAACGCCTGAAGGTACTACTTCAATGTTGGGCCTCTATATGTGGCCAGGCTGTGTAAAAGTCTCACACATGTGGTATCGCCATACTCGGGAAGAGTAGCAGAATGTATTTTGGGGTGCTATTTTTGCTATATACATGCTATGTGTTAGAAATATCTTATAAATTGACAACTTTGTGTAAAAAAAAAAAAAAAAAAGCGGTTTCATTTTTTATCCACATTTTCCAAAAACTTCTGGAAAAAATGAACCGTTCAAAAGACTCATTATGCCTCATAGATTATACATTGGGGTGCTTGATTTCCAAAATAGGGTCATTTTGTGGGCAATTCCATTGTCCAGGTGCTCCAGGGCCTTTAAAAAGTGTAATAGGTGGTTGAGAAATGAGATGTGTCATTTATGCTCGTAGAACGCCTGAAGGTGCTACTTCAATGTTGGTCCTTTTATGTGGCCTGTGTAAAAGTCTTACACGTGGTATCGCCATACTCGGGAAGAGTAGCAGAATGTATTTTGAGGTGTAATTTGTTGTATGCATATGCTGTGTGTGAGAAATAACCTGATAATATGACAATTTTGTAAAAAAACAAATCTTCATTTTGCAAAGAATTGTGGGGAAAAATTACAACTTAAAAACCTCACCATGCTACTTACTTAATACCTTGGAATGTCTACTTTCTAAAAAGGGGTCATTTGGGGGGTATTTGTACTTTCCTGACTTGCTAGTGTCTCAAGAAATGAGATACACCTGATGTACTGAAGGCCTGACCAGATGTGATCAGTTTTCAGTGATTGGCACCATAGTTTGTAGACCAAAGATATACACTGATTTGGGTTATTTTTTACCAAAGATATGTAGCAGTATAAATTTTGGCAAAAATTTATAAAGAAAAATGACTAATTAGCAAAATTTTATGACAGAAACAAAGAAAAAGGCATTCACAAAATTTACGGTCTTTTTTTATTTATAAAAATATTCACAATCTTTTAGGGGAGGGAGATGAAAATTAAAAAATGTAAAATAATGTGGTTAAATAAGTCTGCACACCCTCTTATACAGTAACTGGGGATGTAGCTGTGTTCAAAATTCAGCAATCACATTCAAACATGTTAAATAGGAGTCAGTACACACCTACCATGATTTAAAGTGCCTCTGATTAACCCCAAATAAAGTTCAGCTGGTCTAGTAGGTCTTTCCTGACATTTTCTTAGACCCCTTTCACACTGTGCCGTCAGCGGTAAAGCGGCGCTATTTTTAGGAGCAGCTGTTTTTAACGTTATAGCGCCTGCAAAACGCTGCAGTGTGAAAGGGGTCTTAGTCACATCCTACAGCAAAAGCCATGGTCTGCAGAGAATTTCCAAAGCATCAGAGGGATCTCATTGCTAAAAGATATCAGTCAGGAGAAGGGTACAAAAGTTTCCAAGACATTAGATATACCATGGAACACAGTTAAGACAGTCATCAAGTGGAGAAAATATGGCACAACAGTGACATTACCAAGAACTGGACGTCCCTCCAAAATTGATGAAAAGACGAGAAGAAAAGTGGTCAAGGAGGCTGCCAAGAGGCCTACAGCAACATTAAAGGAGCTACAGGAATATATTGGCTGTGTGGTACATGTGACAACAATCTTCCGTATTGTTCATATGTCTGGGCTATGGGGTAGAGTGGCAAGACAGAAGCCTTTTCTTACCAAGAAAAGCATCCAAGCCCGGCTAAATTTTGCAAAAACACATCTTGGAGCCATGCTAATAGACTCATACCCAAAAAGGCTGAGTGCTGTAATAAAATCAAAAGGTGCTTCAACAAAGTATTAATTGTAAGGGTGTGCACACTTATGGAACCATATTATTTTAGTTTTTTTTATTTTTACTTCCCTCCACCTAAAATATTTCAGTTTGCTGTGCAATTGAGTTGTACATTTTATAGGTCACATTAAAAGTGGAAAAAGTTCTGAAATTATTTATCTTTGTCTAATTTTTTTACATCACAGAAACCTGATATTTTAACAGGGTTTTTTTTTTTTGTAAAAACTAGACTCTTTTGTAATCTATAGAAAAAAAAAAAGTGCTAAAAAAATGTTTTTTTCACCACTGAGTTTTGAAAAACAGATGTTTATCAATTTCATGCATTTTTCTATGTGATACTGAAAACATTTCAAACAAAATGAATGAAAAAGAAAAAAAAAATGGAAATATTAATTGGAAAAAAATTTATCAGAAAAATAACTGATTAGGGTTAAACCAAAGTTCATATGCATGAAATAGTAAAAGCACACATTTGAAGGGATTTATTAAGGTTGGATCAAATATAATCTGGAGCAGTTGTGCATGGTAACCAACCAGCTGCTATCTTTCAGCTACAAGGCCTAACTGAACAGGGTGAAGATAGAAGCTGATTGGTCACCATGCACAGTTGCTCCAGATTTTGTCTGCTACAGTTTCAGTAAATTACTCCCATTGCTGCACTATATTGGTGAATGACTTGCAGACTTTCTGCAAGTGTCAGTTTACATAGAAGCAGCTGCATTTTTACAGCTGCTATTGCTACATAGCCCCAATAATTGCTGGTAATAGCAGCAGGCAGAGAGGAGAAGGACATAGGAAAGTTTGTGGAAAATATTTTCAATACAGGGCACTTATACACCCTTCCTGCCCAGAACAATTTTCAGCTTTCAGCGCTCTTGCACTTTGCCAATGTGTGATGCCAATTACTCAGTCATGCGACACTGTACCCAAACAAACCAAATTTTTATCATTTTTTTCACACAAACAGAGCTTTTAGTAGTATTTAATCACCACTGGGTTTTTTATTTTTTTGTGACATAAGTGCAAACATTTTGAAAAACAAAACACTTTTTTTAGTTTCTATAATAAAATTTTGCAAATAAGTAATTTTTGTTCATAAATTTGGGCCAAAATTTGTACTGCTACACATCTTTGGTAAAAATAACCCAAATACATGTATATTATTTGGTCTCTGTGAAAGTTTAGAGAGAGTCTACAAGCTATGGTGCAAATCATTGAAAATTGATCACACCTTATGCACTGACAACCCATCTCATCTCTTGAGGCCCTGAAATGTCAGGACAGTACAAATACCCCCCAAATGACCCCTTTTTGGAAAGTAGACAGTCCAAGGTATTTAATAAGAGGCATAATAATTTTTTTGAAGTTGTAATTTTTTCCCACAATTCTTGGGAAAATAAAGAAATTATTTTTATTTATTTTTTACAAAAAATTTTCATAACAAGTTATTTTCCCCGCACAGCATATGCATACTTACTTTTAATTTCTCATTCTTGCTGCTAGATCTGCCTATTGCCATTTGTTGAAGAACAGCAATAGATTGACAGTGGATGGAACAAATGGCTTCTTGTGATATAAAGCTGGGTATGCATAGGGAGTTTTTTTTTCCATTCAACCAGAAGGTTGAACAGAAACAAACTGACAGATCTCAGAATACACAGGTCAGCAATGCAGCCGTTGGCTGCATGGGCTGATTGAATGTTGGTTTTGCAGCAGGACTGTTCAGCAGAAGCCGGTCTAGTTTTCATAACTGCTACATGTTGCGTATATAATAGTTTAGGTCTAACATGCATGTTCAGGCAATGCAAGTGTGCTTACACAATTATTGACGTGTAAAATCCAATGTTCCACTGCAGATCTTCTTCCTGAAAAGTGTAGTTGCCTAGCTGTCATCCTGATGTTTTGCTGCAAAGCTGAATCACTGACCCAGAATAATAATGTCAGATTTCCTAAATCTGCGTACTTGTTTCAGGTCAGCAGTGGCAGTTCTTGCATTTCACTCATGTTATATTTACAGCTTCTGCTAACTTATATTTTTTGAAAAGCTGCCATCTGAGTAAATTCTCTGTGCCAGTCTGACCATGTCTTTAAATGGCTGGTTTTACAGTGTTAATGTAAAGATACTGTTAAATTCTTAAAGCCTAACTGGAGAATGATAGTTCAGACTCAGTGTGGTGCTGCTCACATTATCTTTATTGAAAAAAAAAAAAAAAAAAAAAAAGAATTATACATTCTAAATTTGGATCCCTCCATTTAGCAGAGATCACCAGATTCATAGTTTATGGATATATAAGAAACCTATAGCAGTATTTTTCCCAGGAAAGGCTTTGGTTCCTTCCCGTTTATCTGTTCCAGCAATACTGTTAACATTTTATCTTCTCATTTTAAGTTATTTCCCAGCACAGGTTATTAAAATGAAAAGAAACGCTTGACTGCCTAGTGCCATCAGCAGTAACCCTTCAGCTTTTAAACAGTATTCCTTATGATGGATATCATTTTCGTTTGCATGGGGAGTTAAATGATGCAAGGTTTCATGACCACAGATTTCCATGTGTAATAATTCTCCTTTTCTTTTCCCCAGGTACAATATTTCTTCAAAATTCTAGACAACTAAAATCCCCCAATAAAAGATGAAGACAAGAGAATGGATTTATTCGTTTTATTGTCTGATGTTTGACTGAAAGAGCACTGTACTCTTTGCAAATATTACAGATGTTCGAACAATGTGCACACAGTAGACACATGATACATCCTATGGATACTGCATTGCATTTTTTTTTTAAATAAAGATTTATTTTTCAACACGTGACTTTGGTTTATTTCATACATTAGTTTTTCTCTTGAAGAAAAATAAAATTGTACAACTGCATAAATATAAAATTCTTCCACCATGAAAATGGTTAAAACATTTGTAAAGACACAGCACCAAACTTTGATGCTTCCTGAAAAAAAAAATAAAAAAAATAAAACATATATAACTCAAAACAATTAGCCCTATTCCTTGCAAAAAAGTGACAGTCTGACCCAGGCCTCAACACACCTTCATAAAATAAGAAACAAGGGGAGGATTGAATTGAAAAAAAAAATGCATTAAATACAAAGCACAGCACAAACCATCACCTCGTAAATGTAAGTGAAGCTAAACAGAAAACAGGAAAGAACCCCCCCTTATCTAAATAAAATCAACGCCACACTGACATGATTTCATGGAGTGCTATTAAATATTCTTATTGGTTGGCCATCTCTTTTACAAAAACAAAAATACCATGCCAGTTTTATTCCCATTATAGAGTATTTACACCTTGGACTGCAGGTTTGATCACATAAAGGAAGATCATACAACAGAAACATGGCTTGGCGGATACTGTAGAGTCTGCACATATGCTACTGTACAAGTACACTAAAAAAATAAAATACACAATGTAGCAATATATACTGGGGCCAGAAACACTGCTTACTACATTTCGATTATGGAATTATAATTTACAGCAAAATGGGCATGTCCCAAGGTTCAAGTCATTTATTCGTTTTTCTAAATTTACAGTATAATAAATACTCGTTGCTATTGCTACACCTTGATTTTACATTCTAACCCTAGTAAATGCAGAAAGCTAGTGTAAAGCATATATATTTAGTGTAGGTCCCATACATGACTGTTTGTTCAAGACTAAAAGTTTTTTTTGTTTTTTTTTTGTTAAATTGAATTTAGATTATGATATTACCCAAGCTGTGCCTATAATCAGCTCTTTATGTCAAATTTGATATCGAAACGTCCCTGAAAGCGGTCTTTATCACTATAGTTTATGTTTTCACCAAACGCCTTGCACTCAATGCGGACTTCAGTGCCCATGGTGACGTTAAATTGAACAGCAATAAGGGGCTGGAGATAGTAGGGCTGTATCAGCCTTCCATAGTAAGGATAGTAGTTCAATGGGAATCCAGCAATTCCTGCCATTCCAAAGTATTCCACATCTAAAATCTTTGGTTGATCATCCTCTTTCTGGAATACAAAAATTTGATCAAAATTAGATAAACCAGTAGTTCTAGAGTTATCGACAGATGAAGTTATATGCTAATCTTTTATACAGTCAGGCTTAAGTCTACCATCTCCTGATTTTCCTTATTAGTTAAGATACACCTCAGCGGGGTTGCCTCAACGTTACCCTGTGGCCATGCTGTGTAAGTGGCTTCCTATGGGAGCACTGGACAGAGAGGAGGAGCCAGCAGCGTTGGTGGGGGACCTGAGAAGATGAGGTTTGGGGGTGTTCTGTGCAAGTATAGAGATGTTTGTTATTTTTGAAAAAAATTCTTTACAAACACTTTAACAAGCAGTAAATGGGCTTTATATAAGCCCTCATCAATCTTTGTAGCAGTAGGTACTGTTGAGCAACTAATCCTCAAAATTCACAGAAGCACTGAATTTTTTTAAAGCTGAACTAAAGGCAGAATTACAAGCAGGTAGACATGCAATGAGGTTGATTTACTAAAGGCAAATATACTGCGCTATTGCAAGTGCAGTTGCGCTAGATCTGAGAGGGAAGTTCTGAAGTGAGGGAAAGCTCTGCTGATTTCTTTCGTCCAATCGTGCAAGCAAAAATGCTGTTATTTTTTATTTTCCTTGCATGTTCCCCTCAGATCTAGAGCAACTGCGCTTGTAGTGCAGACCACTTGACTTTAGTAAATCAATGCCAATGTCTCTTCTGCAATAAAATAAACCTACTGCCTGCTTGCAGTCTTCTGTACCATGTACACTGAGCTGGACATGCACAGCTCAGTTAACATTACCAGCACATTTCCTGTGTGCCAGGATGACTGACTCCTGTGCATAAGTTACATCATCCCGCAACGCCCAATCAAGACAGCCAAAGATTGGCACCTAGAAAAGGCCTGGGAAAAGATGCTTGCGAGAGACTCCTCGCAAACATTTGACCGTTGGAGGGGAGGTGTAAGTATTGTGACTTTACTGCTGCTTTCAGTTGTTTTTATTTTTTAGCAGCTTAGCTACCCCTTCCCAGAATACCTGCTCTGTTTACATTACAGATTAGCAAAACTGTTGAATGACTGCTGGGAGAAGACCTTCAGTGCTTCTGTGAACGTTGAGGCTAAGTTGCTCTGTGCACTGCAATCAGTAAGAGTTTGTTTTAAATCTCATTTACTGCTTGTAAAGAATATATCCCTGCAGCACACTTCAAAATATCCTACAGAGAACTTAAATATATTTCCTTCCATTTGCACATTTCTCCTTCTATTACTTCTAAAACACATCTAGCTATAGCTTAACCGGTAGGATCCATATAAAAATATTGTCAGGTAAGCAATCATCAAAAACACTTTGAACCGGGTGAGGCTTTAACCATCCTGGAAGAACAAAAGTATCAGAATCCTGAAGTGTTTTGTTTGGAATACCCAATGCTGACAAATTTGAAAGCATTTCACCTGCTTTAAAAAAAAAGAAAAAAAAGATTGACCAGTGCACAGTAAAAACGACCTTTTAAATGATTTCGGAGTAGGTTTTAATCTATTTCTACCTCAATTTCAAATGGTCAATCAAAGCTGGGAATCAACTGAAACAGCAGGTGGCGGCTTGCTGTGGTCCATTTAATGTTCTTGATGGAAAGCTTCCAAAACTAAGTCGAGAGGGCAGCAGAGGGTTTAATTACCCGCAGGTCACAACATTTGTCATCCATTTTTTCATATATTAGTTATTTTTTGAGAAAAAAGTGTATTCGATCTAGCACAGACTCTCTCAACTCCAGGCATAAGTGACTTTCAATTGTGCATGATTATGTATATTTCCAGTAACAGCTTGAAAGAATGCATTTGGTGCAGTTGTAATTCTGTAAAGATTAGTTAACCTTCCACAGTTGATGGCCATAGAGGAAAATATTATGGAACACTGCAGGCCAAACAATAGTTATGGCTATTCCCTTTGATATGATGTGGAAACTGAAAGATAAGGAGCCAGCAGATATTTCAGCATAACAGTGGGCCTCTGTGTATTCTTACTCATGACAATGTCTGCTGTAGCACTAAACATTTATGACCGCATCAGTCATATCGAGGTATTTTCGCAGGCTGTCAGATGTACGAAGTGAGCATCAACCAGCTTCTTTGAAGGCAAGTTCATGCCATTACTTTACCAACAAACCAAGTCACCAAGCCTTGTTTATCTTAAGCTAGTTTTACAGGTTGCACTGATTTTTTTTTACCAAAAATATGGTATATGCCATTTCAAACATGTATTTAATGTGCATGTTTCAGGGCTGTTTCCTTCCTGTCCTTCTTGCACAAATTCTTAAACAGTGGGACTGGGAGAAACATATACAGTATCTCACAAAAGTGAGTACACCCCTTATATTTTTGTAAATATTTTATTCTATCTTTTCATGTGACACTTCAACACTGAAGAAATGACACTTTGCTACAATGTAAAGTAGTGAGTGTACAGCTTGTATAACAGTGTAAATTTGCTGTCCCCTCAAAATAACTCAACACACAACCATTAATGTCTAAAACGCTGGCAACAAAAGTGAGTACACCCCTAAGTGAAAATGTCCAAATTGGGCCCAATTAGCCATTTTCCCTCCCTGGTGTCATGTGACTCGTTAGTGTTACAAGGTCCCAGGTGTGTTAAATTTGGTGTTATTGCTCTCACTCTCTCATACTGGTCACTGGAAGTTCAACATGGCACCTCATGGCAAAGAACTCTCTGAAGATCTGAAAAAAATAATTGTTGCTCTACATAAAGATGGCCTAGGCTATAAGAAGATTGCCAAGACCCTGAAACTGAGCTGCAGCACGGTGGCCAAGACCATACAGCAGTTTAACAGGAAAGGTCCCACACAGAAAAGGCCATGCCATGGTCATATCCAGAGGTTGTCTTTGGGAAATAGACGTTGAGTGCTGCCAGCATTGCTGCAGAGGTTGAAATTGCACTGCATCAAATTAGTCTGCACGGCTGTCATCCCAGAAGGAAGCCCCTTTTAAAGATGATGCACAAGAAAGCCCGCAAACAGTTTGCTGAAGACAAGCAGACTAAGGACATGGATTACTGGAACCATGTCCTTTGGTCTGATGAGACCAAGATAAACTTATTTGGTTCAGATGGTGTCAAGCGTGTGTGGCAGCAACCAGATGAGGAGTACAAAGACAAATATGTCTTGCCTACAGTCAAGCATGGTGGTGGGAGTGTCATGGTCTGGGGCTGCATGAGTGCCGACGGCACTGGGGAGCTACAGTTCATTGAGGGAACCATAAATGCAAACATGTATTGTGACACACTGAAGCATGTCCCCTCTGAGACTGAGCCGTAGGGCAGTATTCCAACATGGTAACGAACCCAAACACACCTCCAAGATGACCACTGCCTTGCTAAAGAAGCTGAGGGTAAAGGATGGTGGACTGGCCAAGCATATCTCCAGACCTAAACCCTATTGAGCATCTGTGGGGTTATCAAACGGAAGGTGGAGAAGCGCAAGGTCTCTAACATCCACCAGCTCCGTGATGTCGTCATGGAGGAGTGGAAGAGGACTTTAGTGACAACCTGTGAAGCTCTGGTGAACTCCATACCCAAGTGGGTTAAGGCAGTGCTGGAAAATAATAGTGGGCACACAGAATATTGACACTTCGGGCCCAATTTGGACATTTTCACTTAGGGTGTACTCACTTTTGTTGCCAGCGGTTTAGACATTAATGGCTGTGTGTTGAGTTATTTTGAGGGGACAGCAAATTTACACTGTTATACAAGCTGTACACTCACTACTTTACATTGTAGCAAAGTGTCATATCTTCAGTGTTGTCACATGAAAAGATAGAATAAAATATTTACAAAAATGTGAGGCGTGTACTCATTTCTGTGAGATACTGTACATATTAATTGTCAGGACACAGGACACCTGATAATGGGTATGTTTGTTCTGGGTCAGTGACTCAAGTAGTGAATATAAACCTATGAGCACTGCAAAAATCACCTTCAAAAACATGGCAAGTTCCTTTTTTAACCACTTCCAGCCCAAGGACGTCATATAACGCCTTTGACTTTCAGTGGGAATATCTGAATGATGCCTGCAGCTACAGGCATCATTCAGATATCCTCGTTTTCAGCCGGCGATTCTGTGCACCATAAGAGCGCTCATAGTGGCAGTTCTGCTGCTTGATCATTCTTATGGGCGACGGGAGGGGACATCCCCCCTCCCGCCGCCATCCTGTGCTTCTCTGGGCTCGCCCGTGCCATCGGGGACCCGGAAGAAAGAATCGGCTGCTGACGGATGACGACTATAGAGATTTCCATAAAGAGGACCTATCCCGAACCATTCCTATTACAAGAATAAAAAAAAAAATAAGCGAACGCACACGTAAGTCCCGCCCACATATGTAAACGCTGTTCAAACCACACATGTGAGGTATCGCCGCGTGCATTAGAGGGCAAGCAACAATTCTAGCACTAGACCTCCTCTGGAACTCTAAACTAGTAACCTGTAAAAAAAATTAAAGCGTCGCCTATGGAGATTTTTAAGTACCGAAGTTTGGCGCCATTCCATGAGTGTGCGCAATTTTAAAGCATGACATGTTTGGTATCTATTTACTCAGCGTAACATCATCTTTCACATTATACAAAAAAATTCAGCTAACTTTACGGTTTTGTTATTTTTTAATTCATGAAAGTTTTTTCTCCCAAAAAATACGCATATGAAAAATTGTTGCGCAAATACTGTGCAAGATAAAAAGTTACAACGACCGCCATTTTATTCCCTAGGGTGTCTGCTAAAAAAACATATATAATGTTTGGGGGTTCTGAGCAATTTTCTAGCAAAAAAATTATGATTAAAAAATTATGAGGAGAGGAGCGCCAGAATAGGCCAGGTATGGAAGTGGTTAATGCTACTAGATTATTTTTAAGGTGTTCAACATTATTTATCTGCCGGGCAATCCACAAAACCACTGCGTCCTTTAGGAATATCAAGGAATACACAATTGTCTGCGTTTTCATTTTAAAATCAATGGTTATGTATTTTTGCATGATAAACCTATTAACTATTGCAGAATTATGATCTTACCTTTCCTGCACAAATAATAGGAATAACATATGGATTGTAAGGTACTCCGGGGATTTCAGGAAATGTTCCATTTTGTGGGGGCTGAAATTAAAAAAGGCATGCATTACATTTTTAAACTTAAAAAAAAAAAAAAAAAAAAAAAAAAGATTGGAAAGAGTGACCTTACCTTTGGCTTAAATCCCAAGATCCTGTTCATCTTGATGATTACACAAGGCCTGCCATCCTTAAAGCCAAAGGTTGGATCTTGTAAACCAGAACAATTTCCAAGCCAACTCCTATCAAACCTGCATGACATTTTCTGGCCACCATCTTCAGTAATTGGTCCTTGGTCTGTGTAGCTTGTTGGTTTGTCTGGAAAATTGAAGGCAGATTTAGCAAGCTGTACAGATAATAAGCTAATGGACATGCAGGGTTTTATGTGTTACGCATTGTGCACAGAGCAAGGATATGCAGTAATAACTCACACATTATCTTTCAGTAAGCCCAACTAAATTTGTCATGAGAACAATATAATGGCTGCCATTGCAGCCTTCCTGAAAATGCTAGCACCCATTGGCTTCAGTATTGAATGCTATGGAGCAAGTATAGCAATCAGGAATGCCAAAATAAAGTCAGACATCTTTTTCTGCATATTAGTTACAGCTAAGTAACTAAAAGCAATGAAGCAAGAGGGTAACAGCATGACAACTAGTATTTTTAGGCCTCATGTACACTGCTCCTGGTAAACAGACGTTTAGGAGCAGTTGGTCATTTTTTTCAGCTGCCCCTGAACTCTCCTCTATGTTATCTTATCAGTACATGTACACAGGGTTGTTTATAGTCGTTTCTAGGCAGTTGAGTTTAGAGGCATTTTTTGGAAAGCAAAAAAATGCGTTCAGGATGGATGTTCAAAGGCATCTGAAACTCCAAATGACTGTAACAGCTTTTAAACCCATGTAAACACGGTAACTCGCATTTAGCCACGTTTCATTTACAGGCGTTTTCATTTTTGACTGTTTAAACGCAAACGCGGCAAGAACGGACGTTTTTAAACATTGGTTACTATCTGTCAGTACTCTAGCACTGGTCTCCAAACTGCTGCCCGTGGGCCAAATGCAGCCCTTTACTTGCCCTTATCGGGCCCCTTGGGGCACTATTCCTCCCACTGACACCTATAAGGGGGAACCATTCCTCTCACTGACACAAACAATGGGGCAACACCAGTAATGGGGTGCTTTTCCTCTCACTGACAACAGCAATGGTGCATAATTCCTGCCCCTGATAAAAACACTTAGGCACTATGCCTCCCACTAATACAAATGATGGGGCACTATTCATCCTTCTACCGACTACAGTCACCAAGAAATTTTTTTTACTCCCACTGTCGCTGGGGCATTTTCAACTTCTACTGGCCACTCCGGCCTCCCCAAAGTCTAAAAGACAGTAAACCGGCCCTTTGTTTAGAACGCTTGGAGACCCGCTGCTCTAGTGGAATGATAAATACAATACAAACATGTAAAATTTAGACCCCACTACAGAAAGCTATAGATGATGCCTCTGTAGCAGCTGCCAAGGTTTATAACCCAATCTGTGGCATTTGAGGTCGAGCTACAGTAGTCTGGGGTTTTTATGCTTACACAAAAAAGCCAAAATATTCTTTAGACTGCTGGCTTCTAGTAATTTCATTGTTTTTTTTCTTTCACAATAGCTTACTTTTTCTGTGCTGTCATTTTACGCTTTTTTTTCCCCTTCCGATCATTTATAGTGTATTTTGCTTAAGAAAATATCAAATAGGCCAAAGATAATTTAACCGCATGCCGACCAGCCGCCTCAGTTGTACTGCGGCAACATGGCTCGGCTGCGCAAATCGCCGTCATGGTATGCCGGTACCACAGATGGCCACTAGGGGGTTCATGCGCGCCCCCCTGCACGCCAACGGAGCCGATGCAAGTGCCCAGCGGTCGTGATCTCTGAGGGGAGAACAGACAGATAGTCTGTTTATACAGAGTATAAACAGACGATCTGTCATGTCCCCTGCACAGTCCCCTCTTCACGTACTAGGATAAACTTAACCCCCTTCTTTGCCCCCTAGTGGTTAACCCCTTCACTGCCAGTGACATTTTTACAGTAATCAATGCATTTTTAATCGCACTGATCACTCTAAAAATGCCAACGGTCCCAAAAATGTGTCAAAATTGTCCGACGTGTCCGCCATAATGTCGCAGTCCCGATAAAAATCGCAGATTGCCGCCATTACTAGTAAAAAAAATTATAAAAAAGCCATAAAACTATCCCTTATTTTGTAGACGCTATAACTTTTGCGCAAACCAATCAATATACGCTTATTGAGATTTTTTTTTTACTAAAAATATGTAGAAAATTACGTATCGGCCTAAACTAAGGAAAAAAAAATTTTTATATATTTTTTGGGGATATTTATTATAGCAAAAAGTAAAAAATATTGCGTTTTTCTCAAAATTGTCGCTCTTTTTTTGTTTATAGCGCAAAAACTAAAAACCACATAGGCGATCAAATACCACCAAAAGAAAGCTCTATTTGTGGGGGGAAAAAAAAGGCTGTCAATTTTGTTTGGTTGCAACATCGCACAACCACGCAATTGTCAGTCAAAGCAACGCAGTGCCGAATCGCAAAAAGTGCTCTGGTCTTTGGCCAGCCAAATGGTCTGGGGCTTAAGTGGTTAAGGGAGCCTTAAAGAGTACAAATGTGGAAGCATTGATTTACCATCTCCTGTTGCCTGTTTGCATCCTTTAACAGCTTTCTGTAGCATTGCATTTACGCAATATTCTGTGTGGCCCTTAGTGATGTCAGAGTCAGGGTCCACACCTGAGGAAACCTACATTAAGTAAATCGGCCATCGCTAGCTTACACAGCTCAATGCACCAGTAATTTACTGTGTATAATCTAGGAAACCTATAAAATTCTGGAGCGGCAAGCATTCAGTTTAATCCTGGTCAATGAAATAAAAATGCCTACAAATGCGGTTTTCATACTCACCAGAGCAGTCTTTAAAAATCTCTGGGTCTAACTGCTTGCTGCTGTTGTATTTGTCCAAAAACTTAGATATACTAGTCACATATTCTTCATATGATTTTGGGTCACTTATCGAAAAGGTGACTTCAGTTTTTAAAGCTCTGGGCACCTGTGTGAGTCCTAGAATAAAAAAAGAAATATATTGAAGTGAATAAAACTTAAAAGTCATGACACAATTCAAAGATGTTTGGAACAAAGCAAACAAGCAGAGCTCTGGCTTGACCCATTTCACACCTCATAGTCACTAAGTATGGTGGTTCACTTCAATCATAGTAATAAGGATGAGGGGGGTGAAAGATGTATGTCATCTGTGTATTTCAATGCCTGCCTAAAGTTCAGCTTTGTTCAAGATCACCTGCACCATTAGAACTAGCATATACTCCTGAAAAACAAAAGTGATCTACGCCAGAGGCAAAGATTTTGTGTGATGAAATACTCCTTAAAGTGGTTGTAAACCTCAGACATGAAATATGAACAAAGCATATCCCTCCATAGTGTGTATTTGTCTCAGTTAAGAGCACTAAGTGTCATTTCTGTCTGCTGCTTCGTTCCTCTGCTATCAGTATGAATCACTTCTGACAGGTTTTTCTGACACCAAGAGAAATATGGTGACAGGGGAGGGATTTCCAGCTGATTGACAGCCTCAGCTCTGTTCCTGTGTGCGGTGTGAAGGGGGGGGGGGTTCTTCCCTCCAATCAGCTCTCAGAGCACTCCAGAGTGTAACTTCAGCTTTCCGCCACCTTTTGCTGTACACTTAGACAAGCTATATAAATTTTAGACTTTGAACAGCTGTAGAGAAGAGAAGACTGCAGAGAAACAGGTACAAATTATGTAGGGGGATTTGTTTCATCTCTGTGTATCCCCTGAGGCCCATCACGTCACTGGGTATATGGAAGGGTCATAGACAGAAATTCTGCTAGTTCAGCAGGGACCGGTCCATGTATGGCCGTTCCCACTCAACAAAAGTCAATCTAACGACCAGCTTCTGTCAAAAGGGAATGTTGGAAAACACTTCTAGATCAGTGGCTGCAGATGGTTTTCTATGGCTAGCTTTATTTTGTCTACTCACCAAAGCTCTCACATAGAAGGTTAACAAAGCTGAAAAAAAATAGGTAGCATTCTTCTGCTTATTTTATCTGCTCCATCTCCAAGGTAAACCAGTTAAACATGGATATTAGTAAGGATTCCAATCACATTCCCGCAAAAAAAAACAAAACAAAAAAAACACGTTTTTACACATGCCAAATCTGTATGATCATAGACACCACACAGTCTATCCAGTTAGGTTCAGCCCATGCCACAAGAATCTCAAGAGCAAATCTACTGCCATGGCAGGAGCTGATCACAGCTTGTAGTGGCAGGTAGAAGCCATCTTCTATGACATTGAGGTTGATTTACTAAAGGTAAATATACTGTGCACTACAAGTGCACTTGGAAGTGCAGTCGCTGTAGATCTTTCCTTGCATGTCCCCCTCAGATCTACAGCGACTGCACTTCCAAGTGCACTTGTAGTGCATTTGTAGTGCAAAGTGGATTTGCCTTTAGTGAATCAAACCCATTGTCCAAATTGTCCAAATGTGTACAAACAGATCTAGATCTGGTTTATTCAGCAAGGCAAAGAGCAGTAGCCCATAGCAACCAGTCTCTGCTCAGTAAACTAAAAATCTTACTGGCTGTTACTGCACATTACAATGGCTCTTTCCTGGATAAACCTATATACAGTTTGATTCCCTCTGCTAATAGCATAGATGGAGGAATCTTTACTGGTGGCTATCACTCTGGCAGCTAAGGCAACCCTTGGCTGCCTGAATACAATGGTGCTGCCAAACAGGGACTGCACCTGACATTATACAGTCACTGTTCAGCTGGGGCCTACATAATGTTAAAATAGCACAGATTTGTTGTGCCCTACAGCAACTAAATTCCAGCTTTTATTAACACAATTGCTGAAAGTTAACATTCAATCAAGGGCTATAGGCAACTGAACATCAACACTTTGCTCTTATTAACCACTTAAGGACCGAGCCTCTTTCTGAGATTTGGTGTTTACAAGTTAAAAACAGTTTTTTTGACAATTTAGAAAATTACTTAGAACCCCCAAATATTATATATATTTTTTTCCAACACCCTAGAGAATAAAATGGCGGTTGTTGCAATACTTTTTGTCACACCGTATTTGCACAGCGGTCTTACAAGCACACTTTTTTTTTGGAAAAAATGCACTTTTTTTTAATTAAAAAAGACAACAGTGAAGTTAGCCCATTTTTTTTTTATACTGTGAAAGATAATGTTACGCCGAGTAAAGTGATACCCAACATGTCACCCTTCAAAGTTGCACCTGCTCGTGGAATGGCGACAAACTTTTACCCTTAAAAATCTCCATAGGCGATGTTAAAAAAATTCTACAGGTTGCATGTTTTGAGTTACAGAGGAGGTCTAGGGCTAGAATTATTGCTCTAACAATCGCAGCGATACCTCACATGTGTGGTTTGAACACCATTTTCATATGCGGGCGCTACTCACATATGCGTTCGCTTCTGCATGCGAGTTCGGCGGGTCTGGGCGCATTTTTAAGAAAAAAATTGTTTTTTTTTCTTATTTATTTTACATTTTGATTTTTACACTGTTCTTTTTAAAAAAAGGGTTACTTTTATTCCTATTACAAGGAATGTAAACATCCCTTGTAATGGAAAAAAAAGCATGACAGGTCCTCTTAAATATGCGATCTGGGGTCAAAAAGACCTCAGATCTCATACTTACATTAAAATGCAATAATAATAAAAAAAATGTCCCTTTAAGAGCATTGGACGGAAGTGATGTTTTGATGTCGCTTCCGCCCTGCAATGGTATGGAGACGGGGGGTGGGGGCCATCTTCACCTCACTCGTCTCCATGATAGGCTAAGGAGAGGATCTGATCGCCTTCGCCGCTAAGCGGCGGAGGGCACTGGAGAGCGGCAGGAGGGGTGACCTCTCCCGCTGCCGATAAAAGTGATCTTGTGGCGAATCTGCCGTAGAAACCACTTTTATCTTGAAGTGGACCGCCCACTGAAAAGGATACCGGGGTTATGGTTGCTAGCTGCTACCATAACAACGGTATTCTTCTTCATAGTAGCGACATAAAACGACGGCAGGCGGTCCGTAAGTGGTTAAAGCAGAGCTATACTCACCTGCACTTCAGCGTTGCGGGGTCCAGAAGTTCCCTGCCAGCACTGACATCTTTGGCTGGTCATCTTCAGGCTTCTGATCTTCGTCTGTTTTGGTTGGCCAGGCTGTGAGATGGGTGCACGAGATGTCATCTTTGCAGATGCCAGAGGAGGTCGCCAGATATGGCATAGATATCCGCGGGTATTGCGGCTATCTATGTCCGGAAGTGGGAGCAAATACCTGGATTATACAGGTATCTGCTCTCCCCTGCCCCCTGAAAGGTGCCAAATGTGACACCAGAGGGGGGGAGGATTCCGAAAAGCGGAAGTTCCATTTTTGTGTGGAACTCCGCTTTAATGCTTTCTATGCATTAGGGGAAGAACCTTTTGTAATGCAGCTGTCCCCCAGAGCCCCCCTTTTACTTACCTGAGTCAGTTCTCGTTCCATCGACGAGAACAAGCCCAGCAGCTCCAGTCGCTGTCTCATTGGCTCCCGCCGCTGTCAATCAAATCCAGTGACACAGGAACCGGGGGCAGGGCCAAGTCCTGCTGTCTGTGTCAACGGACGCAGTGACAGGACAGGAGAGTGGCTCTCCCTGGGGGCATTCGAACAGAGGAGGAGCCAGGAGTGCTGTGGGGGGACCCCAGAAGAGGAGGATCAGGGCCACTTTGTGCAAAATCACTGCACAATGGAGGTAAGTATAGACATGTTTGTTATTTATCATGCAGTGCATTTTGAAACCGTAGTGTTTAAACTACTTTTTCTGCAGCCCACTCAAATGATTGAAATTAATGAATGGAAGTCTGAACTTGACTACCAAATAACCAGAACACTTTTTAGTCTAGTTGTGTATTATAATTGGTAAAAGTACAATATTTTTAAATAGTGTGAGTGCCTGAAATCCAATATTCTCCCCCCTCAGAAAAAAACAGAAATCACACTAATAACAGGAAGCCAAGTACTCCAGCCAGGCACTACTGCAGACACCCCAACATGTTTTCCGGTGCTAGAAGCTGAAGGGGAGGGCCTGATCCGATTACTGGTAAGCAGGCATGTGACACATGACATTGTAATGTTGTAATAGGAAATACTGAGGTCACTGAGGTGTGTGAATCATATGACTGGCTAAAGAGAATTATTGTCCAGGCTCCTTTCCTGTACTCAAATTGCATACTCCAATTTCACTACACCCTCTGTGATTTTAAGCAGTCTGCAATAGAAGCAATCAGGAAGCTATTCACAGCACCCTGCTGGCCCCATATAACAGCCATTGTCTGCCTGCATTGTATAGAAAGGAACAGAGACAATGATGATGTCAATAGGTCCAACATAAGATGTGTAATGAAAGCAGGAAGGTTTTGCCTAACAATGTTATTAGTATATTGATGTTGGAACCAGGGAAGGCAAAATTAAAGTGATTATAAACCCTCACATATACCCAGTGAAGTAACTAGTATCAGGTGATACACAGAGATGAAACAAATCCTCCTACATACATTGTACCTGTTTATCTGCATTCTTCTCTTCTCTACATCAATTCAAAGTACTGAACTACAAAGCTTGTCTGAACCGTTAGAAAAAAAAAAGGGGGCTGGAAAGCTGAAGTTACACTCTGGAGAGCTCTGAGAGCTGATTGGAGGGAAGGGACACCCCCCCCCCCCCTCTACACAGCTCCTAGGAACAGAGCTGAGGCTGTCACTCAGCTGGAGGTCCCTCCCCTGTCACCATTTTTCTCTTAAAGTCAAGAAAATTGCCAGACGTGACGAAGCAGATGATAGAAATAACACTTAGTGCTATTATTGAGACAAGTACACATTATAGGAGAGATAAGCTTTGTTCGTATTTCATGGGAGGTTTACAACCACTTTAAACTAAACTGAAATCGATCACAAAAAAAAAAAAAAGTAGTTATATTAAAAGTATCAACATGATTAAAAACGGAGTTGCACCCTTTCTTACACCCACGGCCCCACTGGTAGCCAATATCCGTGCCTGTAATCTTTGGCTATTTTTTTTTTTATTTGTTTGTTTAATTACATTTTTTCATTTAAAATTCCCTCCACTTCTGGTCCTAGTCGCTGCAGCGATGTACGTCATATTTTGACTCCTGAGGTTGATGATACTGATATCCCAGGAGTCAAGATATGATAGACATCCTCCTCTGCCATCGCGTTATGTCTGCAATCAACACAGTGCGCCGTGCTGTATCCTGACTGCACAATTGCAAGATGTATGCTGCACCAAATGCCGGAAACGAGTACGAGCGGGCTTCAGATGCCCATAGTTGCAATGGCCACTGTCTACATACCAGGGACACAGCGAGTAAACAAAGATTTAAAAACCACATCAATGAGCACACTGATAACACTTTCGACTTTTGATTGTACTAGCAAAAAGAATAATGGGGGTGCTTTTTAATAAAAAAAAAAGAATTGACAAGGAAACCAGATGATTTCTGTTTCATTTTAAACTTTTACTTTTTTACTTGTGCCTAAGAGCTTTATCTGTCCTGCATATTTCAAAGTACAGCACTTTACGGAAGGAGCCCAGTGTACATTTGAAGAGAACAGGCCGATTTCATTTAGCTAAAGGCTACAACAAAAACCGTTGGCGGTGAATTATTAACTGAGCCTGTGAGTCAAGGTCATATCTAGAGGGGAAGTAGCAGTGATCACTCCTCCCTATGTAATACATTCGTCAGCACAGCCCAGCACATGGAGGAAAGAAAACCCACACACAAAGCAGAATTGTACTTCCCTTTTTGGGTATGGAGGCCTCACATTCTGCACTTCAGCTTGTTCACTTCAGATAAGACTTGGAACCGCTTACAGGGTATATAAAGACACGTGTCACTGCTCTATCAACTATGAAGGCTTTAAATCTCCCATCTGTGGATGGATTGATCGGCAATTTACAACTTTAAATTAAAAAAAAAATGCCTGTCCTCAGAAGTAATACTCCTTCATAAGCCACAGCCATGTTTATCATTCATTTTTGGACTAATGTAAATATTTCCTCATCCTGTCTGGCCTGTATGAAGGGCGAGGAATACTGTGCACTAATAAAGGGGTTTAGGGGGATTAAAGTTTTAGTTCTGTAAAGCTCATCTTTTCTTGTTTAGTACTATACTTCTGTAAATAAAACAGTGTAAAAAAAAAATAGCCAGCTTATTTGTGATGGCAAAAAGCCCATTTGTTCCCAAGTTGGCACTTATACAACAATAGAGAACTGACTGCCTGCTGACGTTTACTGAACAAGTCCATTTCAACGCAATGCTAAAAAAAAAATTGCTATTATAGTGCCTGCATAAGGGCTCGTTCACACTGTGGGGTTGATTTACTAAAGCTGGAAAGTGCAAAATCAGGCTCACTTCTGTATCAAAACCAACCAGCTTCCAGGTTTTGTTGCCAAAGCTTAATTGAACAAGCTGGGGTTAGAAGCCGATTGGTTTCTCTGCGGAAGTGAGACTGAGTTTGCACTCTCCAGCTTTAGTAAATAAACCCCATTGTGCAGTTACCTGCGTTTTTCCTCATGGATAAAATACAGGTAATGACACATAGAAAATAATCGTTTTCTGTCATGTTCAGACCAGAAACGGAAGAGCAGTGCGATATTATGTAACATGTTTGCATATCGCATTGTTTTGTCACCGCACAGCAAGCGCAGCGAGCTGCCGTGCAGTGACAGGAATAAAGTGTCACTTTGTGTGCTTCAAATAAAGTTCACTCCAATTTTTTTTTTTGGAAGATCAATTAAATCGAAATGCGTTGCAGTTAACTGCTATTTGTAACAGTTTGGGATGTTGTATTGGACCGTGCTGGTTATTTTATATCTATATGTGTTTTATAAAAGTAACATGTCAAATAAAATTTGGCAAATTTTATATACTTGTTTTTGGGTGCCTAAAAATTCCTATCCTCTTTCCACACATTATTCTAAACATAATTTGTTTTCCTGTTTAGCAGCATAAGGATTAAAAAAAAATCCATGTTGATTGGGGGAGTGAAGTTCCACTTTAACTTCATTATTCTGGCTGAATGCATATATGTGGCCTCTCAGTGTGTGGCCCTTAACGTTGAACAGCGTTCACTCTGCGAGCTCCCGGCACAGTTACCAGCAGCAAACAAAAAGCTCCCAATCTACTTGGGATTGGGAGCATTCCAATCATGTGACTGCTGTGACAGCCAAGCACGGCGGTCACATGATCAGAAACCCTGCCCCGCCTCCAGGCATCAGAAACCTCCTAAAGGGCCAGGAGGAGCCGGCCTTAAGGGGTTAACATCCCTGGTGGAGTTATATAAAAGACCCCAGCACTGTGACTGGGGTGCTGGGCCTTTAAGCTGGCCATACGCTGGTAGACATCATTTAATTTGGAACGACCTTTCAACCTTCTAATAGTTAATTGTTCAAATCAAAGATTGTTTTCGGGTGCAGTGATGAAAAACCAAATCAAAGAAGCAGGATGGAAAATTTCTCGAATGAACGAAATTCTAACCCTACATACATCCTGTATACACCGTTTTTTGTTTTTTCATTCAATCTGTGGGCTAAACTAAATTTTTTTTTTAACCACTTCAGCCCCGGAAGGTTTTACCCCCTTCCTGACCAGAGCACTTTTTACAATTCGGCACTGCGTCGCTTTAACTGCTAATTGCGCGGTCATGCAATGCTGTACCCAAACGAAATTTGCGTCCTTTTCTTCCCACAAATAGAGCTTTCTTTTGATGGTATTTGATCACCTCTGCCGTTTTTATTTTTTGCGCTATACGCGGAAAAAGACCGAAAATTTTGAAAAAAAATGATATTTTCTACTTTTTGTTCTAAAAAAAATCCAATAAACTCAATTTTAGTCATACATTTAGGCCAAAATGTATTCGGCCACATGTCTTTGGTAAAAAAAATGTCAATAAGTGTATATTTATTGGTTTGCGCAAAAGTTATAGCGTCTACAAACTAGGGTACATTTTCTGGAATTTACACAGCCTTTAATTTATGACTGCCTATGTCGTTTCTTGAGGTGCTAAAATGGCAGGGCAGTACAAAACCCCCACAAATGACCCCATTTTGGAAAGTAGACACCCCAAGGAATTTGCTGAGAGGCATGTTGAGCCCATTGAATATTAATTTTTTTTGTCCCAAGTGATTGAATAATGACAAAAAAAAAAAAAAAAATTACAAAAAGTTGTCACTAAATGATATATTGCTCACACAGGCCATGGGCATATGTGGAATTGCACCCCAAAATACATTTAGCTGCTTCTCCTGAGTACGGGGATACCACATGTGTGGGACTTTTTGGGAGCCTAGCCGCGTACGGGGCCCCGAAAACCAAGCACCGCCTTCAGGATTTCTAAGGGCGTACATTTTTGATTTTATTCCTCACTACCTATCACAGTTTTGAAGGCCATAAAATGCCCAGATGACATAAAACCCCCCCAAATGACCCCATTTTGGAAAGTAGACACCCCAAGCTATTTGCTTTGAGGCATGTTGAGTCCATGGAATGTTTTATATTTTGACACAAGTTGCGGGAAAGTGACAAATTTTTTTTTTTTTTTTTTTTTTTTGCACAAAGTTGTCACTAAATGATATATTGCTCACACAGGCCATGGGCATATGTGGAATTGCACCCCAAAATACATTTAGCTGCTTCTCCTGAGTACGGGGATACCACATGTGTGGGACTTTTTAGGAGCCTAGCCGCGTACGGGACCCCGAAAACCAAGCACCGCCTTCAGGATTTCTAAGGGCGTACATTTTTGATTTTACTCCTCACTGCCTATCACAGTTTCGGAGGCCATGGAATGCCCAGGTGGCACAAACCCCCCCCAAATGACCCCATTTTGGAAAGTAGACACCCCAAGCTATTTGCTGAGAGGCATGGTGAGTATTTTGCAGCTCTCATTTGTTTTTGAAAATAAAGAAAGACGAGAAAAAAATTTTTTTTTTTTCTTTTTTCAATTTTCAAAACTTTGTGACAAAAAGTGAGGTCTGCAAAATACTCACTATACCTCTCATCAAAAAGCTTGGGGTGTCTACTTTCCAAAATGGGGTCATTTGGGGGGGTTTTGTGCCACCTGGGCATTCCATGGCCTCCGAAACTGTGATAGGCAGTGAAGAGTGAAATCAAAAATTTACGGCCTTAGAAAGCCTGAAGGCGGTGCTTGGTTTTCGGGGTCCCGTACGTGGCTAGGCTCCCAAAAAGTCCCACACATGTGGTATCCCCGTACTCAGGAGAAGCAACAGAATGTATTTTGGGGTGTAATTTCACATATTCCCATGGCATGTTTGAGCAATATATCATTTAGTGACAACTTTGCGCAAAAAAAAATAAAAAAAATAAAAAATTGTCTCTTTCCCGCAACTTGTGTCCCAATATAAATTATTCCATGGACTCAACATGACTCTCAGCAAATAGCTTGGGGTGTCTACTTTCCAAAATGGGGTCATTTGGGGGGGGTTTGAACTGTCCTGGCATTTTATGCACAACATCTAGAAGCTTATGTCACACATCACCCACTCTTCTAACCACTTGAAGACAAAGCCCTTTCTGACACTTATTGTTTACATAAAAAAATAATTTTTTTTTGCAAGAAAATTACTTTGAACCCCCAAACATTATATATTTTTTTTAAAGCAAATGCCCTACAGATTAAAATGGTGGGTGTTTCATTTTTTTTTTTCACACAGTATTTGCGCAGCGATTTTTCAAACGCATTTTTTGGGGAAAAAACACACTTTTTTACATTTTAATGCACTAAAACACACTATATTGCCAAAATGTTTGATGAGATAAAAAAGATGATCTTAGGCCGAGTACATGGATACCAAACATGACATGCTTTAAAATTGCGCACAAACGTGCAGTGGCGACAAACTAAATACATTTTTAAAAGCCTTTAAAAGCCTTTACAGGTTACCACTTTAGATTTACAGAGGAGGTCTACTGCTAAACTTACTGCCCTCGATCTGACCTTCGCGGCGATACCTCACATGCATGGTGCAATTGCTGTTTACATTTGACGCCAGACCAACGCTTGCGTTCACCTTAGCGCGAGAGCAGGGGGGACAGGGGTGCTTTTTTTTTTTTTTTTTTTTTTTTCTTTATTATTATTATTTTTTTATCTTATTTTTAAACTGTTCCTTTCATTTTTTTTTTTTTAAATCATTTTTATTGTTATCTCAGGGAATATAAATATCCCCTATGATAGCAATAGGTAGTGACAGGTACTCTTTTTTGCAAAAATTGGGGTCTATTAGACCCTAGATTTCTCCTCTGCCCTCAAAGCATCTGATCACACCAAGATCGGTGTGATAAAATGCTTTCCCAATTTCCCAATGGCGCTGTTTACATCCGGCGAAATCTACGTCATAAAATGCTCGTAGCTTCCGGTTTCTTAGGTCATAGAGATGTTTGGAGCCACTCTGGTCTCTGATCAGCTCTATGGTCAGCTGGCTGAATCACCGGCTGCATTTTCAGGTTCCCTGTTGAGACAGGAGAGCCAGAGAAAAACACGGAAGATGTTGGGGGGGGGGGGGGCATTCCCTCCCACTGCTTGTAAAAACAGTCTAGAGGCTAATTAGCCACTAGGATTGCTTTTACATGAAAGCCGACCGCTGGCTGAAAAGAATGATACCAAGATGATACCTAAAGCTGCAGGCATCATTCTGGTATAACCACTCAAAGTCGTGAATGGCGTACCTGAAGACAAAAAAATGGTTAACAATGGTTAACAATAAAGCACAGTAAAGTGTAAATAATTACACACCTGAAAAACAAACATGATAAAACATAATAACAATAACAATAACAATAACAATAAAACATTGCAGAATAGAATACAGTAAAAAAGAGCAGAACAATAGAGAGAGAGAATAGAGAGAGAGAACAATAAAACAACAACTATTTTTTTTATTTCATATATTTTTTTTTTTTTTACACTTTTTTTGTAACTAACTTTTATAACGGTAACCGGTTCCAGGTTCGGGTCTCTCAAAATGCGATGGCATCTTGGGAGACCCTGTGAAAGTGTGCCTAGTCTGTGCAATGCTGTACCCTACGCTAATAGTCAACTAGTGCATGGTAGCGTTCAAAACATTCACCAATGCAAAGACCAGGATTGTCAGGACAGGAGGGACAATAATAGCGGGTGTCACGTCTATATCCGCGCTTGCTGCAGACACAACATCTTTTTTTGGGGGGTTCGCTGGGTAGGGGTACTCGGGAGGACATAAAAATGCCTCTCATGCAGCCGACTGCATTTGGTTGGGGATGTGAATGGGGGAAGTACGGGCGCTGCAGAAGCGGTGGGTTCCCAATTAGGATTGGCGAATGCAGCAGGAAGGGCACTATGGGCACGACGGGCCTGTGTTTGTCTTTTTGGTGGCAGCGGGACACTACTTGTGCTTGCCACCTCACCAGCTTGAACTGCACTTATGGGACTCGCCACGTCACCACGTGTTACTGCAGTGCTGGTTTGACTACGACCGGGGTGTACTAGGCCGCTGGCGCTTGCCAGTTCACCAAAACGCTACCAAAAAAACTGTTAGCGATCGCAGGGATCAGGCCTGACTCTGCGAACGCTGCAGTTATGCGTTTAGTATTTTGTAAGTGACAGTGATCGATCGATACTGCACTTGGGTGGGCTGGGCCGGGCTGGGCGGAGGGGCAAAACGCAGGTGCTAGCAGGTATCTGGGCTGATCCCGCTAACACTGCGTTTTTGGGAACCCTAAACTGCTGGGGACACTAGTATAGATCTAATCGGATCAGATATTGATCCGATCAGATACTATACCACTAAGGGTGGTGTACAGTGCGTGCGTGGGTGTTAGCGGTACTGGCGCTAATCTGACGCTGCCTGGGGCTGGTGCTTGCCAGTTCACCAAAACGCTACCAAAAAAACTGTTAGCGATCGCAGGGATCAGGCCTGACTCTGCGAACGCTGCAGTTATGCGTTTAGTGTTTTGTAAGTGACAGTGATCGATCGATACTGCACTTGGGTGGGCTGGGCTGGGCCGGGCGGAGGGGCAAAACGCAGGTGCTAGCAGGTATCTGGGCTGATCCCGCTAACACTGCGTTTTTGGGAACCCTAAACTGCTGGGGACGCTAGTATAGATTTGATCGGATCAGATATTGATCCGATCAGATACTATACCACTAAGGGAGGTATACGGTGCGTGCGTGGGTGTTAGCGGTACTGGCGCTAACCTGACGCTGCCTGGGGCTGGTGCTTGCCAGTTCACCAAAACGCTACCAAAAAAACTGTTAGCGATCGCAGGGATCAGGCCTGACTCTGCGAACGCTGCAGTTATGCGTTTAGTGTTTTGTAAGTGACAGTGATCGATCGATACTGCACTTGGGTGGGCTGGGCTGGGCGGAGGGGCAAAACGCAGGTGCTAGCGGGTATCTGGGCTGATCCCGCTAACACTGCGTTTTCGGGAACCCTAAACTGCTGGGGACGCTAGTATAGATTTGATCGGATCAGATATTGATCCGATCAGATACTATACCACTAAGGGAGGCATATGCTGCGTGCGTGGGTGTTCGCGGTACTGGCGCTAATTTGACGCTGCCTGGGGCGACGCATATCACCGCCGGGCGATCAGGGGGCTAAACCTTTATTCGGTAATAAACGGCGGGTGTCCTGACACTATAAAAAATAAACGAACTAACCAGCGTCAACCGTAACGGTTATACAGTGATCAGTGGTGAAAGGGTTAACTAGGGGGCAATCAAGGGGTTAAAACATTTATTAGGTAGTATAGGGGGGTCCCTGACGCTATAAAACACTGACGGCGAACCTAAATATTTACGTTCCTAACTACCGTCACCAGCGACACTAATACAGCGATCAGAAAAATGATCGCTTAGCGACACTGGTGACAGGGGGTGATCAAGGGGTTAAAACTTTATTAGGGGGGGTTAGGGGGGTATCCTAGACCTAAAGGGGGGTAATACTCACTGCCCTAACACTAACTGTCACAAACTGACACTATGCAGTAATCAGAAAAAAAAAAAAAAAAAAAATACTGCTAATGTCAGTTTGTGACAGGGGGGGGGGGTGATTGGGGGGGGATCGGGGGGCGATCGGGGGGGGATCGGGGGTGTAAAGTATGCCTGGCATGTTCTACTGTGTGTGTGAGTGTTGTGTGCACTTACATGTCATCTCCCCTCGGCGCTGGAACGGAAACTGCCAGACCGGGGAGAGATGACATCACATCCTCTGCCTGTGTGAAACGACACACAGGCAGAGGAGCATTTCCATTGGCTGGGAGCGATCGCGAGGGGGGGGCCACGATCGGATGGTCTCCCCCTCGCCTCCCGACGCTCCCAGTCAGATGCCGACCGCCGATGGCACCGGGGGGGGGTCCGATCGGACCCCCCGCCCGCGGGAGGCAGATCACGTACGGGTACGTGATTTTGCCTGCCCGTGCCGCTCTGCCGCAGTATATCTGCGTTAGGCGGTCGGCAAGTGGTTAAAGAAGAGATTTTCCCATCAATGACGTACAGCGCAGATGGAGGAATCTCCCACTGTGTCCAGTTGACAGTATCCAGTTAGAATACCCTGAGAGCAGCTGCATCTGATTGGATGCAGCCGCTGTTCAGCTGAAATATGTAACCCAGTTCCTTCCATTTTTTTTTTTTGTGTGGCATTTTATCCTTTGATTTTTACATTGAAAGACGTTAGGTGGGAGGTGGCTGACAGGGCCACCATACAGCTAATTTCCTGTTGAACCAGCTGAAATGTGTACAGTGTGTACCCAGCCTAGCAGTGTATGTGGTTTTGGTTCAGGAAATTCTAAAACTGAATGTTAAAAGCAAACAATTTTTTAGTACTTTCAAAACGACATTTTCCAAGTCTCTGATGGCATTATCAAATGTACCAACTGTAGGCAGATTACAACGGACTACACCAATGAGATTTCTTCATACAAATATCTACCAATGTATGGCCAAATTTAGTCACCATTACTCACAAGAAAGAAAAGGCACATGTGATTGTGTGACATCTAGCCTGCAGAGGAGGCAGGTCAGCGCTGTCAGTCAGATAAATAATTTAGTATTTGATTACGTGATGTTAACAGATACTGCAGTTCCAGGATACCCAGACTTCACTGCTTACACAGTTAAGCTGTACACACTCCATGTTTTTTTGCTCAACGATTTTGAAACACCATGTTTGGTATCTATCTGGGTAGTATTTAGATGACAAATGATCACCAACAGCTTTAGATCTATGAAATTCTGGTGTCTGCCGCATCTGCTTTGTAGCAATGAAATGCGCCTGTGTATGGGCGGGCATATCTTATACTAGAATAAACAACCTGTACATTACAGGATGGATTGCAAGCCTCTCTGCCTATCATCTTTGGCTTCAATACCTTAGTCAGACCACAAAATCCATAAAGTCAGTCAGAAAATTGTCAGCTGAACATGTTTGGTTGTTTTGACAGGTGCCGAATGTCAGCATACAATAGACTGGCAGGGGAATTCGTTTATCTGCACTATTTAGCATGAATGGAGGAATCCGTTTTCGAAAAAATAAAATAAAATTCTAACTGTATACGGTCAGCTTTTGAGTTTCTCTGGGGTTGATTTACTAAGGTCAAAAAGACTGTACACTTTGCAAGTGCAGTTGCTCTAGAACTTAGTAAATAAGATAAAGCTTCACTTTGCAAAGATTACGCAATCACGTGCGAGCAAAATAACATAAAAAAACAGCATTTTTACTTGCACATGATTGGATGATGAAAGTCAGCAGAGCTTCTACTCATTTACTAAGCTCTGTAGCAACTGCACAGTCTATTTGACTTTAGTAATTAAACCCCAAACAGTTACTGATGCATAACAATCATGCAGCGAGTGACATCCAGGCACCTGATCTGCATACTAATCCTGGCTCAGTAACATGGAAAGTAATAAAGCCATAGACAGCCAGTCAACTAGCATTTTCAGGGGGAAAATTCTGCAATGACTCTTTTTTGGGGAGAGTGGGTATCTGATTTCGACAGGTACCTGCTCCCCCACTTCCGTTTAGGTGGCTGCAGCGATCGGAGAGGAAGTTCGGCCCCCCTCCTTCCCCTGCAGCCTTCTGGAACACATCACAGGTCCCAGAAGACTGCGGAACCAATCACAAAGCGCAACGTGGTTTGCGCATGCGCGGTTGGAAGCTGGCTGTGAAGCCGCAAGGCTTCACTGCCGGTATCCCTTAGTGAAGATGTTGGCAACTGCACCCGATTGAAGAATTGAGGACACCGCTGGATCTAGGGGCAGGTAAGTGTCCTTGCATTAAAAGTCAGCAGCTATAGTATTTGTAGCTGCTGACTTTGAATTTTTTGAGGGGAGACGAGCTGCTCTTTAACCTCACCTTTTGCTCTGGCGGCAACCGTAAAATTTTGGATTTCCCCTCATATTTGCAGTCCTGGGCTGGCCATACACGGTTGGAATCTAGGCCGCTTAAGCAGGAACCGGACGAGATTCAAACCGTTAATAGGCAGTCTGAATGACCAAGTTGATCAATCAACTTGAGTACAACCAGCCTGTCGGATACTCTTGCAATTATCACTAGCGGCTGCTATAGCCCCTAGCAATAATCACTGTTCCCGCTGGGAGAAGACAATGGTTCGGCAGGAGGGATTCCCCTGTCAGCACTTTCTGTGTTGATGGGGGAATCATGCAAATTTCTTTCCTGCAAAAACATGCAATGTGTATGGCTTTCTCCAGCAGTGACATAGTCAGCAAAAGAAAAATTGTATTTTTTTTTAAAAACCCACAGGAAGGAGGGTCTATCCTTCCTTACTCCATCCAGTTTTGCCTTTACATACTTAACACTTTAAAGGAGAGATGATTAGCTTTGCATGTTGTCAAACTACATATCCCAGCATGCTCTATGGTGTACAGAAACTTCTTTACAAATACATGAAAGGATTTGTTAATTGCTTGAAACATTAGCAGCAAAATAGAGAGGTATGTGGAGATTTCTGTAACTTGATACTTCTGTCTAATCCTATTGGTCATTATCAGTAATTACTATTATTTTACAGAAGATAACATTTCAGCTTCATTCTATCAACTACTGTGGCCTGAAGGCTTCAGTACAGCAATGAGAAAAACTGTACTTATTTATATATGAGAATTTAGATACACACAAGTCTTGATGAGGTTGTATAGTGGTGCTATAACCTTACCACCACACACATGTATTTAAAGGAACATTAAAGTGTTACTAAACCCACAACAGTAAAATCAGTCTGTATATGCAGTAAAGCATGCTTGTTATACTCACTGTGGATCCTACGGGGTTAATCCTGCGTATTGTGTAAAATACCTGTTTAATCCTGTCTTCTCTGATCCTTCCCTTCTTCTCCAGTCCCCAAATCCATCTCCTGGTAGTACAGAGCATTGGGGGGGCACTCTGCACATGCTCAGTTTGGTGTTTATTGCTAGGGAGTAAGGCTCGGTTCACACTACCGCGACTTGGGATCCGGCTTGTCAGACCTCAAGTCGCCCCAAGTCGCTTGACATCAGAAATTCCATTATAGTCAATGAGAGCGTCTTAATGTACACTACTGAAGTCGCTCCGACTTCAGAAAAGGTTCCTGTACTACTTCAAGGCGACTTCTAGGCGACCTGTACCCATAGAATTCAATGGAAGTCGGATCTCCTATCTATATTGAAGCGACTTTACTGGAAAAGAAAATTGTTTACCCCGGCAAACCCCTCCCTCCCAGAGAGCTGACTATTCTGTGATTGGCCACAGCCAAAGTTGCCTGTCCTGAAGGCAACTTTAAGTCGCGTTGTAAGTTACTCAGTCGCACTGAACTCGCCTCGATGACGCCTTGCAAAGTCGCGTTGTAAGTCGTGTTGCCCCTGCGTGAACCGAGCCTTATTTTTTGGGGAAGGTGCATGTAATCGGCACAGGGCCAATCAGCACTGTCCAGAAAGAGGGTCAGGGGTCATGCAGCCTCATAGTACAGTCAGAGCAGAGGAGAATGAAAACCCCTCCTAAAAGCTTTAACCAGACACTGATAGAAGTCATAAGACTGCTATATACTGCTGATGAGAAAATGTATTTATCAGTTTGTATTTACTAATATTATTGCATTTCCATGTTCTGTGTACTGTGGGAGACCAGATATAGTGAATGCAGGCTCCTCGGTTTAGTAACACTTTAAACCCTATTTTTTTTTAAAGAACTACAGGAGCTTAATGTACAGACTTGCATTACTGTCAACTCCTACAGGTTTCAAATGTTTCCTTTCTTGCAGTTTGCCATGGTCTCCCTAAAGCTTGCCCCTATTTCTGATATAAGGGTGGCTCCCTATCTGGCAAGGTCCTATAGAACCATCCTTTCCTGTGCACTTCCAGCAACACATATAGGCAGCCCAAGAGGTTAAAACACCTCTGCCTCTGCTCTTCCTCCATGGGAAGTGTGCTTGTCAATTACTTTTCTTGGAGGAGGAGCAGAGGCCAGTCTTTTTTGTGATGTCTTCTCAAGCTGCCTGTGCATGAGTCTTCACATCTGTCCAATTTTATAAATCCTTGGTTACACGTGTGCTTGAGCAATGACTAATGGGACATTTGATCAGGTGACAGGGAAGGATGGTATGTGCTGGTGCCCTAACCGGTAAGTTTGAGAGAGAAGCGCACTGGAGAGAAAAATATAAGTGTTTCTGAAAACTGCTAAGCAGAATTGATTGTTGCCCTATACCAAATTTTTTTTTCGTTAATCACCTGCTGACCGCTTACAGTAAATACTGCAAATGGTACATGCAGCTTCTTCTAGGTTAGACGGCGCGCATGTGTGTGCCCTCTGCTGACCCGTGTGGAGTCCAACACAGAAGGAGCTGCCGACGTACAGGTACGTGATTGTGCCTGTACCTGCCGGCCGTTCGCAGTTTGGCCAGCCTTTGATTTTGGCTGAAGTCAGCTGATCGGCTGTGGCCAATTACACACAGTTCCGTGTTTAAAAGTAGCACACATACACCACTACAGTATAGTGTCTATAGCTGCGTAAATTTTAAGTGTGTGTGTGTGTGTGTGTGTGTGTGTGTGTGTATATATATATGTATATATATATATATATACACACATATACACATACATACATACATACACACACACACACACACTAGTTTGTAGACACTACAACTTTTGCACTTAATATACACTTATTGGGATTTTTTTTTTTTTTTACTAAAGACATGTAGCAGAATACAATTTATAAAGAAATTCAATTTTTTTTTCATTGGATAAGTGTTATAAAACAGAAATTAGAAAATATTGTTTTATATATAATTTAAAAAAAAAATTACAGTGTTGATCAAATACCACCAAAAGAAAGCTCTATTTGTGTGAAAAAAAATTATAAAAATGTAATTTGCGTACAGTGCTGCATGACCGCACAATCGCCGGTTAAAGTAGAGCAGTGCTGAACAGCACTGGTCATAAAGAGGGGCAAAAACCTTCCAGTGGTCAAGTGGTTAAAGATGAGCTTTTATAATTGAAATAAATAATAAGTAATGGATGATGAAAAGCAGTCTAGCTATCATTTTTAAAATAAAAACAAACTGCTAACTGGCTACTCTTGATAACACTTTTTAAAAAGTCACTTACATTTAGCAAATACCAGTTTTCTTGATTCCCCCATACTATGCGTGCAACTCCACTACACATACAAATAACCCCAGCTAGCAATCCTCTGGAGATCTCTTAGCTTCTAGTCTCTCAATTAGCTTGACCCAGGCATCCAAACCTATAATCAACATGATCAGCTAATTGGTGGGAATGCTGTTATCTACAGCTTGCAGCACAGTGAATAGCTGCCAGCCACTGTGATTGCAGACAAAAATATACCATGGTATCATTTGCAGCGCCAGAGCATCATGACATTGGGTCAGACATGAAATGAACCACACACAATGCTCAATTCACAAAGCTTTAACACAAGGATAAGGATCTTTATTTTAGTCATGTGATATTAAAGTGGACCTCACCCTCCTTTCTTTTTGTTGTTTTGTTAAATTTCCTCTTTGGTTTTGCTGGGCCAGGCTTGATAAACACATTCAGCAAATCCAGCAGTGCTCCGTAGTTATCTGCTGCTCAGCGGCTGCACAACTGGCCCTAAAACTCCATCTTAGGCCAGCCATAGAGCGATTTTCTATCCTGCAACCACGGCTGGGAGAACACAGCGATTATTGCTAGTGGCTATAACAGCCTCTAGCAATAATCGCATGTAAAATCCCAAAGGATGGTTGTAACCAAGTTGAATGATCAATGGTACATTCAGCCTCCCTACACATGGTTTGAATCTCAGCCGGTTCCTGACATTCAAACTGTATATGGCCGGCTTTACTGTCTGGCATCATCGGGAGCTGGCTGTCTGTTCCTGGTTCTTGCATCTGGCATCCTGATGGCAAGCATGCACTGCGGTATGTAAGTGGGGCCTGGCTGCAAGGACCAGGAAGAAACAGCTGGCCCCCGATGGACATGAAGGCTCCTGGGATGCATGACTGAAGTATACCAAGAGGCTAAGAGCAGCATTTGCCATTCCCACATAGGCAAGAAATCCAGAGGTGGGGGGCAACACACACACACATATACATATACATATACATATATATATATATATACATATATATTTCCAAATTTCCTTTTTTTTTTGTTTTGCAATTGCGTGAAGGAAGGTGAGAAGAATTTTCATTAAAGAAAGTAAGTATGGAGTAAAGGCCTGCTTTAATTTTCAAACCTCATTTTGATAATAAGGATTCCTATCCTGGTATGTTAGTGAATTGAGCTGTGTCCCTTTAAATGGAACAGTATGGTAGGAGCAGGTACAGTAACAAAAGTAAAATGCAGTGTTACCTGGTGGTGCTACGCGATCTTGATACTTTGGTTCATAGATACTGATGGTTAACAGAAGCACTTGAATGGTCCCAATAAATATACCAGCTAAACACCCATAGAAGATGAAATAGAATAGGAGGATTTTAACTGCAAAATAAAAATATAAAAAAAGTTGTTAATACTTTTATATATCAAATAAGCCAAGTTAACACTACAATATCAGTATATATATATATTTTAATATTAAACTAATAACTTAGACCTCTATTTAATAATACCCTATAACAACCAGGGTTAAATGTATGCTGATGCATTAGGTACCCACTAATGACCCTATAACCCTATAGTCTGAAAAATGTACTATAGCTGCCCATACACCAGTAGAATTTCATTTGAATTTCTGAAAAGAAATGTCAGACCATTCGATCTTGTCATTGAGTCAACCAATTTCATCCAAAGTCCCATTAATACGTCTGAGAACCCATTCAAATTTCAGGTCTGGACGAAATGTTAAGTGGTTTTAAACCTCTGAAATTAAAAATGAACAAAGGATATCGCTCTATAGCAGGGGTCTCCAAACCTTCTAAACAAAGGACCAGTTTACTGTCCTTATGACTTCAGGGGGTCCAGACTGTGTACACTCGGAGTGGAAAATGCAGTTGGAGTAAAAAAAAAACCACCATCTTTGGTGTCAGTGAGAGAAATTGTGCCCCATCATTTCTGTCATTGGGAGGAATTGTGCCTTATTGTTTGATTGGTAGGAATTGTGCCCCATCATTTTTGTCATTGGGAGGAATTGTGCCTTATTGTTTGATTGGTAGGAATTGTGCCCCATCATGTTTGTCATTGGGAGGAATTGTGCCCTATTGTTTGATTGGTAGGAATTGTGCCCTATCATTTTTGTCATTGGGAGGAATTGTGCCTTATTGTTTGATTGGTAGGAATTGTGCCCATCATTGGTATCATTGGGCTCCATTGTTGGTGTCATGTGGGGGAACTGTGCCCCTTCATTGGTGTCAGTGAATGAAATAGTGCCCCAGGGGCCAGATAAAAGCAAGCAAAGGGCCACATCTGGCCCCATAGGCTGCAGTTTGGAAACCACTGCTCTATAGTATGTACTAGCCTCAATCCAAAGAACCAAATGTGATTTCTGTCTCAACCACATATATCATTTATGCTTAGAGCATGTGTATTACAATATGTACAATTTTTCCTGAACGGAAATCACGGTTAGAATGATGTTTGTTTAGATAAGAAAAATGAGAAACATTTTCCATCCTGCTCCTTCAAATTTTCTCATCACTACAGCTGCCTGGACCCCATTAGCCATAAGAAAAAAAATGTAATGAAATTCTACTGGTGTATGGCCAGTTATTATCTCACAGCAGTTTACAGCAAATAGGGCTGATTACGCTTGTTAGAGCAATTTCTGCGAGCAAAGTCTAACTTGTGACGTAACCCAGAGTCCGATCCGGTTTTACTTTGCATGTGGAAAGTGAGAAGTATTTAAAGAGGATTGTTAATTAAAAAGCTCCATGTGGAACGATAAGCCTAGTTACACAAAGGCCTAGCCACCCTTTACTTTTGCTAGTGTCAGGAAAAGGCATGTTCATAGTTAAAGCTGGTATCCAGGCAGCACTGAGCAAGTGTCAATGACGTCAGGGAGATTTGGAAATTTTTTCCACAGCTCAGCCATAGCAGAGAAGAAAAGCAACACTGCTTCTAAGCAAACACGCTGCCTCTAAACTCACCCGGGCTTTAGGCTGTCATTGTACTTTCACACAGGCCCTGATTTGCATATGGAAACACCGTGATCTGCAAACCACATACATGTCATTGGACATAATAAAAACAAGAAATCTGCTGAAGTGCTTCACTAATCACATACCGTACATTACACAGAATGATAAGATAGTCTAGCTTTAGGCAACCAGAAACAATTTGCCGAGGATATGCACCACAGCCACATCTGTTCAGCCTCAATTAAAGTCAATTAACGTAGCCGAGCCCAGAGCACTCAGATGCTACCTCAGTGACAACAATATTCAGTATATGTATCAACAGCAGCCTGTAGAAATGATCACTTCACCTTGCATTAACCAACATCTAGTACTTGTATTTCAAATTACGCAAATTCCATTATTTACAATAAGCATTAGGCCCCCATTCACACCAGAGTGTTTTATTGCACCATTCTCAAAGCACAACAACACCCAAAATGAAGAAGCCCATTGTTCTCAAGGGGTCTGTTCACACCTAAGCATTATGTCACTTGTTGTGATGTGAGGCTTGGGGCAGAAGCTCGTTAGACTTTACTGGAAGCGCTGGAAAACGCATGTTTATGTGTGTCTTTCAGGTACTTCCATTTAAAAGTCTGGGGGCTAAGAACATACAATTCTGCTCCTGTACTATAAGGCATACATACAAAGATGCCTCTAAATTACCCGACTATGCTCATGCAAAGTGTGAACGAGGGCTTAAGCCAGTAGAAAAGTCACTTTGCAAGTTCAGATTGGTCCATGGGACTGTACCATACCAAAGCTGTAAGTAACACACATACATACATACACACACACACACACACTTTAAACCTAACCAGTCACATTTTTTGTACCATATATAAACATATATGTAGTGCATACAATCGGATTCATAACATACATACTAATGTCAAAAATCTGAACAGCGGAAGAAAAAACAAGAGGATAACAACCTTAATAATATTCTATACAAGCCATACTAAACCTAGGCTCCATTGAACTTTGGGGTTCCCCCAGAGGTTCCTTGCCCTGTGACTGATTGATGTCCCAGCTGATGGTGTCTGCATAAGGTGAACATTCTAAATACCACTGTAAGGGGGCATTCATCCCACTAGCCATCAATGTAAGAGGAGGTATTCTTCCCATTGACCATTATTGCAAGGGGTGCATTATGACTACCTATCACCTATCTAACGGTGAATTCTTCCCAGTGACCACCAATGTAAGAGGAGGCATTTTGACTACTTATCACCTAAGAGGGCATTCTTCCCACTGACCACCAATGTAAGAGGGGCATTCTTCTCATTTACCACCAATGTAAAAGGTGCATTCTTCTAACTGACCACCAATGTAAGCGGGGTATTCTTCGAACTGACCACCAATGTAAGAGGGCCATTATTCTCATTTACCACCAATGTAAGAGGGGCATTCTTCTCACTGACCACCAATGTAAGAGAGGCATTCTTCTCACTGACCACCAATGTGAGCAGGGTATTCTTCTCACTGACCACCAATGTAAGAGGGACATTATTCTCAATTCCCACCAATGTAAAAGGTGCATTCTTCTCACTGACCACCAATGTAAGAGGGGCATTATTCTCATTTCCCACCATTGTAAAAGGTGCATTCTTGTTACTGACCACCAATGTAAGAGAGGCATTATTCTCACTGACCACCAATGTAAGAGAGGCATTATTCTCACTGACCACCAATGTAAAAGTGTCATTCTTGTTACTGACCACCAATGTAAAAGTGTCATTCTTGTTACTGACCACCAATGTAAAAGGGTCATTCTTCTCACTGACCACTGCTGCATTTTGACCCTCAATTGACTAATCCTACCAGGGGTTCCCTAAGAACTGAATTTTCTTTCTAGGGTTTTTCTGAAGTAAAAAAAAAAAAAAGACTGAAAGCTGCTCCCTACTCCAAGGACATAAACTGCTAAAAGAACGGAAAGGCCCAATGTCCTTGTGGTGCCCATCAAGGTGATGCTTGGCCTCCCTGATATTGCATGGCATGCTGGAAAAACGCGTATTTCATATGGGCTTCATTTCCAGTGCGTTTCACACAAAATAGAACTAATCCTGGGTGCAATTTTCTTTAATGAGGTTTCCATAACGACCAAAGATCATCAATTATGAATGATTTAACAAAGGGAGAGAGGGAGAGAAAGGCAAAATCCGTAGGAGGCTCTCGGAATACTTTCGACATGCCTGCTCTATTGTGCACCTTCCAGGCCTAAACTCAGGTTACAGCCGGTTGCTAGGATACGACCTCTGGAGGGACCTGCTGGTTCCCGACAGTTGTCCCTTGCCTCCGGCTAGGTCTAGCCCAGGCGCTGGATCACCTTCTCTGGTGCTGCTGCCAATCCCCAATCTACATGTACTACATGCCCAGCCTGCATCCACATCCTGCAGCTCTCACCTCTAAGCCTGTCACCTTGACTAACCTTGAGAACTGATGCAGAATTAACTCTACTGGGGTGACTCATCAAATGGCCAAACCTCCACAAAGGTCAAGGGTTAGATCAATGCCAGTCTTGGATCCCTCCCTCCCCTAATGGGCTCCCCTCTGCGGATTTTCCATGGCAAGCTGCAATTTCCCCTCCCTTGTTAGATGTGTAGTGGGTGATGATGATGACACACACACACAGGGTTCTCTCCTCCTCCCTCTTGTCTCAGCTTTTATAGATCGTCTACATGGGCGTCCTTCACAATGACCTTCCCCCCCAAAACCAGGATGTCTGATCTGACAGTAAAAAGGTGTCCCCAAGCAGATCTTTGACTGTCACAGTACACATCCACCCTCCGATCACCCCCCTTCTATAACACCCCACGGGTGACCCTGCTCATACTTACACCAGCTGCCACCTGTTCTACCCAGGAACTCCTTCTTCTCCGGGTTCCAGATGAATTTCTTCCAGCCTCCATCGGTCTCCTTGGCTTTATCCCTTGCCATGCTGCTGCTTCTTTTTTTACTTGACTTTTTGTGCTTTGTAGATTGGTCAGATGTCCCTCCCTTGTGCTGCTTCCTGGTTCCGAAGGCTAGAAGATATTGAGGTGATCGGACTTGGCACTGCGGATGGCGATCACATAGGAAGAATGTGTTGGGAAGAGGGGGGGAAAGCTTTTGCAATGACAGGCCCTGCCGGCGAGAAACTTGGACCCGGCGAGATCTTCTCTCTTCTCCCCCCACTTAATATATCTACCTTGTGTAGAAGAGGGGCGGGATCCGTGAAAGAGGGAGGCCAATAAGAGCAAAGGCGGGGCGGGCAGAGGAGGCGGGGCTCGGGAAACTGCAGAATCAAGGACGAGGGCGCGGAAGTGTCTGGCCACGCCTCCTTCTCGTAGAGAAGAAAAAAAAAAAAACGAACAAGGTGGTGCAAAGTACAAAATGGTGCAGATATGAGAGAGCGGGGAGACTTCATAGGGATGAGCGGGGACACTCAGAGCCCCTTGTGACGTACGAGCTCGTAGCCCCCGTGCCTGTCTGCGCACACTGGAGGCGGTGATGCTCTGTCTGGGATGAAGGTCGTGAGGAGAGAATATCACGCACCTGCCTGAGGAGAAGGAGGAGCGGGATGGAGGAGGAGGGGGGGGGGGGAGAAAATTGCTGAGCACCAGCTAGCTAGGCGACCATTACACCCCCATAACAAGCATTACACCTCACACGGCTGCTGCATCACTATTACGTGGACAACGGTCCAAAAAAGCCAAGAGAGGCAGGTGTAGCCCACAGCCCAGCATCCATAGCCGGCCGTGCCCGCTCTGCTCATGCCATTTCTTCACCTATTTGCCCTTCTGGAACTTTTCAAGCATTTCCCCTTGTGCCCACACCACGTGACCAGAGTGCTGAGCATTACACTTTAATACACACCAAGCCCCGCCCACCCCCTGGAATGTGCAGGAAAGGGGACCGGCTGCACCCGGTTATGGAGGGTTACAGCACCTGACTGGATGGAGAGCACACAGCTCTGATCACCTCACCTCTGTCTGTATTGGAGTATGGCTGAGGAGGGAAGAGCTGTGCTGTGCTATCTCCTCAGATAACCACCCCCCCTCAGGAAAGGGTTAAAGTATATAGCCAGTCACACATTAGACCATAGTCACCCCTGAGCAATTGTGGAGCTTGCTACTCTAAAAAGTAGATGAACTCTATAGGTCTTACTCACATGGTGCGAGGACCATACCCACTTGAGGTGTTCCTTGCATCTAAATGCTACTCCCAATATGACATCCATACGAGTCCATATGTACAACCCCAAACGCATGGTGTGTGTGCTCCCGCATTGATATTAGGTTGGGAGCAGCGGCTGTGTCCCAATTGGCATGAACTAGACTGCCTGCACAAGGATCCATGAAACACCTTGTGTAGGTAAACACAGCCCTCACGTGTACGCTGTAGGACCACTGTGTGAATGAGGCCCTAGACTTCAATGGGAGCACCTGAAAATGCATAAAAACTATTTTTCATGCCATTTCTTGCCTCTCCTCCTAGTAATTCATAGCTGCCAACAGTCCTGATTTGCCCGGGACATTCACGGAATTCAGACCCATGTCCCGGGCAGAATCCCAGAAAATAGGCTTTGTCCCTGGCAGGGGCGGACTGTGCCGGGTGGTCTGATCCCCCATAAAAAGGCCGCACTGCTCCGCTGTCACCCGGTGCAGCATGCGGATGGTCACTGTGTCATCCCGGCTCACCCACATAGTAAGCTGGGTGGGCTAGGAGTCGGGAGATTCTGGGACAGATCAAAAAGCAAACTGCAGCTACCTATTGGAGGAGCAGCCAATTGGTGCGCTGTCCGGGCTACCAGTGTTGTGGCATGGAGCTGCTCAAAAAGCTGCATGAGGTGAGGAAGAAGAAACTCTTTTAGGCCCGATCAGTAATTGAAAGTGTCTCTCTCCCTCTCTCTCTTTGTCTCTCTCTCCCCCCCTCTTTCTCTCCCCCTCTCTCTCTCCTACCCCTCTCTCTGTCTCCATCTCTCTCTCTGTCCCCCTCTCTTTCTCTCTCTCTCCCCCTCCTCCTCCTCTCCATCCCCCCTCTCTCTTTCCCTCCATCCTTTTTTGTCCCTCTCTCTCTTCTCTCTCTCCCCTCCCTCCCCCCACTCTCTCCCTCTCCTCTCTATCTCTCCATTTCTCTCCCCCTCCCTCTCTCTCCCAATCCTCTCTCTCTCCCCCTCTCTCTGCCCTCTCTCTCTCCCCCTCCATCCTTTTTTGTCCCTCTCTTTCTTCCTCTCTCTCTCCTCTCCATCTCTCTCTCTTTCTCTCTCTCTCTCCCCCTCCTCCTCTTCTCCACCCCCTCTCTCTCCCTCCATCCTTTTTTTGTCCCTCTCTCTCTCTTCCCCTCTCTCTCCCCTCCTTCCCACCCTCTCCCTCTCCTCTCTCTCTCTCCATTCCTCTCCCCCTCCCTCTCTCTTGCAATCCTCTCTCTCGCCCTCTCTCTCTCCCTCAATCCTTTTTTGTCCCCCTCTCTCTCCCCTCCCTCCCACTCTATCCCTCTCCTCTCTCTCTCTCCATTCCTCTCCCCCCCTCTCTCTTCCAATCCTCTATCCCCCCTCTCTCTCGCCCTCTCTCTCCATCCATCTTTTTTTGTCCCTCTCTCTCTTCCTCTCTCTCTCCCCTCTCTCTTCTCTCTCTCTCTACATCTCTCTCCTCCTCTCTCCCAATCCTCTCTCTGTCTCCCCGCTCTCTCTCTCCCTCCCTCTCCCCCCTCTCTCTCGCCCTCCCCCCCCTCTCTCCCACCCCCGTCCTTTTTTCCCTCTCTCTCCCCCAGCCTCTCTCTCTCCCCAGCCTCTCTCTCTCCCCCCACCCTCTCTCTCTTCCCCTCCCTCCCTCCATTTCTATCCCCCTCTCTCCCAATCCTCTTTCTCTCCCTCCCCCATCCTTTTTTTCCTCCCTCTCTCTCTCTCCTCCCCCTCCCTCTTTCTCTCCCCTCTCTCTCTCCCTCTTTGCCTCCCTCTCTCCCCCCCTCTCTCTCTCCGCTTCCCTATCTCTCCCCCTCTCTATCCCTCTCTCTCTTTCTCTCTCCCCCTCTCTCTCTCCCTTCCCCCTCTCTCCCTCCCTCCCTCTTCCCCCCCTCTTCCCCCCCCTCTTTCCCCCCCCCTTCCCCCCCCCTTCTCCCCCCCCTTCTCCCCCCTCTTCCCCCCCCCTTCCCCCTCTCTCTCTCCCCCCTCTTTCCCCCCCCCCTCTCTCCCTCCCTCCCTCCCTCCCCCCTCTCTCCCTCTTTCTCTCTCCCTTCATTCTTGTTTCTTTCTCCCATTCTTTCTGCCCAATATTTAGCATAATTGAAACCACACCCATTTTTCGCATGCCACATTTTTTTCCTTGTAGGTTAGAAAAGAAAAGTCACCTAGCGGTTTACTACAGATTTAAACAAAAGATTAACAGCAAGAATCGATTGCTTTGGGTTCAGTAATTACATATTTGCTGAGCCCTTAGGCCTTATTCACACTAACCATAGTGGGAACTTGGGCTCCCACTCTTGATTCCTTTTAGCGCAACTCTCACACGTGAATGCGTGTTGCACATAAGGCAGCCTATTCATTTGTCGATTGTCGCGCCAAAGAAGCTCAGGGGACCCAATTTTGGGCCGTGAGCCAGAAGCGATTTAGCACTTACACTTTGCCATGATTCGCACACGTTTTGGTGCTTGACAATTGCGTTGCATTTGGGATGCCATTCAAGATGAATGGCACCCAAACGCACGTTGAGCATTTTTCCCATGATCTGGAATCATCAGCAGAATCGTGGCAAATCTGCTCGCGATTCCAAATTGCCCATATGTGAACATGTTATTGCCACTTTAATGTCATTAATGACATCTTAATGTCATTTTTAAAGATGTTTTGTCAAAGTAGTATTAAACCCTCATTTATAAAAACACCTCTCTATATAAATGCATTTATTATCCCTAATAATCACAATCCTTTTGAATTCACATTTTTCTAATAATTTGATATACCTGAAGAATCTGCTTCAGTTTACTGGTGCTTTGCTTACCCCTAACCTTTTCGTGGGCAGTGCACATACAATTTTCTCTGATGCCAGGGGCAGGACTAAAAGTCCAGTGAGCCCCTGCAATTGGATCTGGTAATGCGCATGCACAGAAGTATCATAGTCTTTGCTGGTCTTGCGTAGAAGGATCATTCTGTTTCTCCTGGTCTCGGCTGCACATATCTGTATAGTCCCAGGGGGCGCATACATGCTACAGCGGCTCCATGGGGACCCGGCTTGTAATAGGAGCCAGCGCAGAAAGGAAAATGATCTAAAAAGAAACAAAACAAAGCAATAAAATTAAAAAAAGAGCAGGAATAAAGAGCATTACAGTATATTGAATCAAAAGATAAGACAGCATGTACAGTACATGTGGCTGTATGATTAAAAACTTGAATCCATTGGGTTGAATGACACTTTAGTGCATAGCTCCCAACTGTCACGGGTTTCGGGGAACTGTCCCTGATTTGGAACAAAGTCCCTCTGTACTCCCTTACTCTTCATTTGTCCCTCAATGTGGTCTGATCTACAGTCAACGGCCACTTTATTAGGTACACCTGTTCGATTGCTTGGTTACACAAATTGCTAACCACCCATCACACGGCAACAACTCAATGCATTTAGGCATCTAATCTAGACGTGGTGAAGACAACATGCCGAAGTTCAAACCGAGTTTAAACGACAATTACAATTGATTTATGTGTGCAGTTTTCATGAAAACAATCCTGCTATGAAGGTCCCTGTTCAGGCACTTTATAGTTTGGGGTGACAGCTGTCTTTCAGCCATGCTCATGTGTTGTCACCCTGCCCCTTTCCCCCATAATGAATACTGTAGGCAGCTGTGCTGACACACATTGCTCAGGCACGGCCCACTGTTGTCATTGCCTGGGAATCAGTCCAGAGCAATGATATATAGACACTAGACCTTGCTTGTGGCGCTTGTGGTCAGGAAGCATCCGAAAGAGGCTGGAGGAGATCTGCAGCACTGAACTAAAACAAATGATGAATAAAAAGTGAAAACAGTATTTAAAAAAATAAATAAATAAAAATACATGGCATTTTTTTATAGTACACAATGCTTTAGCAAACAAAGAGGGTTATTTATGAAAGGCAAATCCACTCTGCACTACAAGTGCACTGCAAGTGTACTTGGAAGTAAAGTCGCTGTAGATCCGAGGGGGAAATGCAAGGAAAATAAAAAACAGCATTTTAGCTTGCATATGATTGGATAATAAAATCAGCAGAGCTTCCCCTCATTTCAGATCAACCCCTCGGATTTACAGCAACTGCACTTCTAAGTGCACTTGCAGTGCACTTGTAGTGCAGAGTGGAGTTGCCTTTAGTAAATAACCCCCAAAGTGCCATTCAATTAGAGTTAACATTTACTATGATGTGCAGGAACTGGCTGGATGCACTCAGGGGATGCATTATGGAGGGTTTTAGCCATTTATTAACCCTTGCATGTAGAGGAACGTATATCTGAACACTTCACCCTGTCTGGATTCAATCACAGGTCATAATGACCGAACACAGTTTTTTTCCATACACCTCAAATAACCCAGCCCTGTATCAATTAGCAGTTGGGCAAGATCCTTCTTATTAGTAAGGAAAGGGTTAAAAATCTTATAGCCACAGAATGCCTTTCGTTGCTTTCGGTAATTGTTTGTTTTAAATTGTGTAATTTATTTTGTAATCCTTCAGAATTCCGAAGAGCGTCTCTCAGATACCGGATACCTACAGATTAAATTGGAACCAAGACAAAAAGCGGAGGATAAGGTGACCTCAACAAGGTCAGATGGATTGTGTCTGCTCTACTTTCTTATGGTCAGTGCTCTTCAACAGTGAGATTTAATTTATCTTGACATATAGTACCGAGATGCTGATTGACACCTATGTTTTTATAGGTGATACTAGGGGCCTTGTTGCAGCATTGCCAGATAGGTGGAACCCCTCCAGCAAGGGTAGGTAGGATGGATTATGTATCAATGTTTTTTTAGCCTTACTCTAAGGCTGGTCCCTTGGCTGCAGTCCCTTGAGTGAAGCAAGCTATAGAGAGGAGGGAGTGAAGAAAGGGATTTATCATTAACCACTTACTCAAGGTCACATTCAGGCTGGTTCAAAAGCATTTTCTTTTGTCCAAGGTAGTTCATTCCTGCATTTTATTGCCAGGTAAAAGGTTCACTTTCCTTACAACTGCGATAAAATACAGATTGTTCTGGTTAGTTGCCCAGCAGGACAGTACATGAGTTCATATGATACACTAGTGAAAAGAGATATGACATTCTGTAGCACTAGGCAAATTAAAGCAACCAGTCAGCACTCCTTAAAGTGGAACAGCTCAAAAAAAAAAAAGGCGAACAGGCAGGGGATATTTAAATTGTAAGTAAACCCTCGGTCAAGGAAGCTGCCATATTGGCCTCTGTTTAATCTACAACTGCCATGATGCACATGTGATCAGTTATGACACCAGCCATTGGATGGTTTGACAGTTTGGTTGAGAGCACAACCAATGGGAGTGTTATATTTCTGGCCCATGCTGGAAATGTAACTGTTTTTTGAAACTGTTAATGGATGGGTTTACTTCTGCTTTAATGCAGATGAGACATGCTTTGTCTGTTACGCATTAAAGTTACTTACCTGCCTATCCGCCCACTGTAGAAATTCGGCAAGCCTGAAGCTGACTGCACTCCTGTGCAAGCTCAGGAGTGACGTCACCCCTGCCTGGAGATCGAGATCTGGAATCCAGCCGCCCGAAGATGTCAACAGCTGGCGGGGAGCTCTAGTGTGCTGCATCTCTGGATCCAAGGTGAGTATACTTCTGCTTTAAACACTATCCTTGGAATTCATAAAGTTTTGTGAAAGTGTGTCTCATGCATTCTAAAAGTCGTGCAGAATGCGTCAGATTCATGTACTTGTCTAGAACTTGAACTTGAATTCGGCGCATGCTGCTCCAATTTTAGAATGCATGTGAGACACTTTCTGTTGCTCTCTCTAAACATAAAAGGGAACTGGTCTTTACTAGCTCCACCTTCGTAAGATATGAACTGTCTGTATTTTATTTTGAATTTGGCACATTCATCATGCCATGATGTAAAACATACAAGCGCTCAGAGTGGGGCCTTTTATGCTGGGAAGCTGTCATGACGGTTGCTGATGTCATAGCAACTAATGATTCATTCTCAGCCCCATTGAGCGGGCAACTGGGAGATTCCCTGGCCCATGACTGAAAGTAAATAAAGGGGTGGGTATGATGGTAACATTGTTGTTCAAATGTGGCAGCTGAATGAGCCAGGAAAGAGTCTAACGTTGCAATGATACTGCCGGCTGCAAAGGCAACAAGTGTCCTATACTGACTGTGCAGTGCGGGACACGAAGTTGACTGTAGCACTAGGCAGACATCTTAGAAAAAGATTTTTAAATTTGAAATTTTTTTTTTCTGGATAGTGTCTGATAATGTTTTTTGCTACTTAAAGCAGTAGTAAACTTCGTATTTTAACTTGTACCTACAGGTAGGCCAATAATAAGGCTTAAACAAAAGGAAGAAAGTCTACCAAGATGGTCACTTCAGTGGCTACCCACGGTTGAAAAAAAAAATTTTTTTTGTAGAAAAACGCACCATCAAGATCACAAAACAGCAAAGTTCAGTGAATAACCTTCCAAAACAATGTTAAAAAGTCAATGCTGTCATAATATGGACAACGGACAAGAAGGTCACTGAAGTGACCTTCTTGATAGGCTTTCTTCCTCTTGTTTATGCGTGGCTTGGTCACGTGGACTGCACCATATATGTATTGCCTAGGTGGTGATTGGTTGAGATACAATTAATTTGTATGAATACATACTGTTTGACAGTTTAAGCGGTGGATCCAGGTTATGCTATTGGAATTTTTTCAATAATAAGGCTTGCCTGTACTCTGTACATACAGATAATATCTCCTGAGCCTCTGTTCACACCAGAGGCGGCACGACTTGCAGGTCGCCTCACCGAGGCGACCTGCACACGACTGCCGGGGCGACTTGCAAGACGACTTCTGTATAGAAGTCTATGCAAGTCGCCCCCAAAGTAGTACAGGAACCTTTCTTCTAAGTCAGAGCAACTTGCGTCCCTCCGATTAGAATGGTTCCACGTACAGAACGGGAGGCGACTTGTCAGGCGGCTAGGTCGCCTGACAAGTCGCCCCCATGTGAACCGAGCCTAAACCTGCACCATTTAAGTGATATTCACATGTGTAGCAGCTGGTGACATTACTAGCACATGCGCACTGTGCTCTGAATGTAAAGCAGACTCAAGTGCACCACTTATTGAGAGTACAGGCATACCCCACTTTTAAGTACACAATGGGGTTTGTACTGTGCCGCAATCAAGAATTTGGCACAGTGACATCATCGCGGCTCGGCCATTCATACTAGAAGGAAGACCGAGTAAAGATAGAATCCCTGTCAGTGGTGACAGTACGCCGCTAGAGGGATCCATTTTATGGGTAAGTCTGTCATAATGTGCTCGTACGCAGTGCCTAAGAGCACATTATGACATTACCCTGCACAGGGACCAGTTTTTTGGGTTTTTTTTACAGTTTACTACTGTTGTAGCCTTCCTGGTGGTATGAAAGCGGTACATTGTTTTGAATAGAAATTTGGCGTTTTATATTGTAGGCCTGTAATTTTTAGTAATAACACACTTAGATCTGTCCAAACAAGAGTCTAGTAGACATCCTGGGTATGATAAACTTTGAAACACGAAATCATAAATTATAATATAATAAATAACTATAAATAATTATAAAAAATAATAATATAATAATAATAAAATGAATTTCTTTAAACCAGCAGTAATTGGAGTTTTTGATGAACTGGTGGTTGGACACAACACTGGCAACCGTATAGAGCCTGGTGCAGGATATTATGAGTGGAGATTCTTACTCCGCTCTGATACTAGCCAACTAAATGGCCACCTCCGAGGCAGCGACAACTTTGTCTTTGTTAGCCACTGTGCTGTCAAAACAGCTCAATCTTCCTGTACCGAACTCTATTCGGTTGCCGGTGTTGTGTCCAACCACCAATTCGTCAAAATCTCCAATTACTAAGGGTTTAAATAAACCGGAAGTGACGTGGTTGGAGTTTCTGATGGGTTGGAGAAATTGACAGAACAGGGCACACAGAGCATCGGGCGGATGATCTGGCTGGGGGGACACAGCGGGGGGAGACATCGCAGGATCCTGGGGACAAGGTAAGAAACCTGTACCAGGATTCTTCAATGCAATCCCGAGTGTGGCTCGGGGTTACAGCTAATGATACTGAAATTTAACCCCGAGCCACACTCGGGATTACCACCAAGAGGGTTTTAAAGCACCTGTGCTTTTGCATTAATTTCTAGCAAGGTCAATTGCAGTAGATGTAAGAAATGAATAGTCAATACTTGTTTAATTAATTCCAAAAAATACAAGCCACACTCAACTAGCAATGCAACTAATCTAAGTATTTTTGCAATCATCATCCAATTTAAGGGTTAACAAGCAACAATAATGCACATACCAGAACAAAATATGCTGCTTTGCACATTCTGCTAAAGTATGGAAAAGCTCACCTCTCATGGGCCAGTTAGGAGGTAGCGCCTTGCCATGATCAGCTCCCCAATGATCAAATGTTCCTTGTGTCTGAAAAAGCAGTTCTTCGCTGCTATTCTCAGCAGAGCACACCAGCAGCCTCAGAAAACTACTGCTTTGGAACAGTTATTTTCTGATACAAAGAACAGCTGATCTCTGGGGGTTCAGAAAAAGCAGTTCCAATGGTTTCAGTTGGTCCACTAGAAGATGTGGGGTTGGGTTTCTAATTTATAGATGAAAGCAACTTTTTTTCATATCGTCACAATGCTACTGTTGGGCAAAAAATGGGCTTATTTATGACTCAAGCTAAACTCTCATAGTAAATTTGTTTCAATATGCTGCATTTCCTTGCCGTGCAGCAAGGATTCATATATATATATATATATATATATATATATATATATATATATATATATATATATATGCATTGTATTTCAAAATCCCCTAGTGCAATACCAATATATAAAATGCTTTTTCCCAAACTGTGGGGGAGATTTACTAAAACTGGAGAGTGCAATATCTGGTGCAGCTCTGCATAGAAACCAATCAGCTTCCAGGTTTTATTGTCAAAGCTTAATTGAACTAGCTGAAGTTAGAAGCTGATTGGCTACCATGCACATCTGCGCCAGATTCTGAGCGCTCCAGTTTTAGTAAATCTCCCCCACTGTGATCCCTAATTTGTGTCTATACAACATTCTTTAATGTTTATCTGATTCACCAAATATACACCCTTACATAAATAATAATCAGAATATAACACATAAATAGTTTTGCTCACTAAAACCAAATTACCCAAATATTAAACCAAAACATTAAAATCCATTATCTTTTTTTACATACAAACCATGAACACAATCTATATATACTTCAACATACATATGATATGTTAAATCCAAATATGTGTCCAAAAACATCCAAAAATGTGAAAAACCTTAGCTGGCCATGCCTTAATGGCCGGCTCCTGGTGAACCAACCAAAATTTACTTGCTGAGTGGTCCTATCAGCACCCCTCCACCGGAGAGTGAAAATCGAAGGAGCCAGCAATAAAATTGTTTTTTCTTTTTCTGTTTAATTTCTTAGTAGTGCCAATATATTTTCTGTATTTTCCAAATTCATATTGATATTTTGGAGGTTGTTTGACATACAATACTGTGAAATAGTATGTACTGTATATTCTTTAGAGCTTTTTTTGTTTTGTTTTCTGGTCTTAATGTTTGTTTGTTGTATAATTGCAAAAACTAAAAGATAAAAAAAAAATAAAAAATTGTTGGTCAAACAGAAGCTGCATCCAATCAGATGCAGGTGCTGTTTAGACATTGTGACAGATGCTGGTGCCAGGTGTCAGAATACAAAAGCCACAGTGGAAGATTCGTCCATCCATGCTATATAGTATATAGGGCTGAAGGACAAGAAAATCTATCTGCGTATGGCCAATAAATTTATAGTCTAATAAATGTGCAAACTTCTGTCCTCACAAACATTATTAGATACTAATAGTTCTTCCCCTAAAGCTAGCCATAGATGGTTCGAATCTTGGCCAGTTTAGTAGGGATAGGCTGAGATTTGATCCATCTATGGGTAGGCTGATTGTACCCAAATCGATCCATTGATTGGCTTGGGTACAGCCAGCATGTCTGATTTCTAGCATGTGATTATTGCCAGCAGCTGTAGTCGCTAGCAATAATCATTGTGTGGGAGAACACAATAGCTCCGTGGGAGGGATTCTCCCATCAACATTGACTGTGTTGGTGGGGGATTCGAGAGATTTTCTTTCCTGCAGCCAAGGGTTGCAGGAATGAAAATCGCCTGATCCATGTGCTACCTTAGGAGTGGTCACTCACCAGTTACTTTTGGACCACCTATTATTAAAAGGTTTGTTCAAATTGTGTGGTTTATTAATACTTTGTTGTGCCCCTCCCAAGGATTCCTTTAGCGTCCAATCATCTTCATAGTTTTTTCTACCTTTTCTTTGTTGCAGATGTAGCACCCTGGAGTTTAGGCAGGGATGCTCCCCACAAATTTACTTGCCAGGGGTAGTTACCCTGGTTGATTGTTAGAGATCTATTGATTCCTCCCTAAGTTTGGCCTGGTTGCACTTGTCTCTACTACCACTAGGTGGCCGGGTACTTGGTGGTACTAGATATGAGAAGGACAACTCAAGGTCAGGTTATGGGTATATGGGGTATCTCAGCCAATGGGCAGGGGTTTTCTTAAATCCCTTGGCCTGCTGGGAGAACCTATATATTCAGGTGAAGTCAGGTGATCTATGTTCTGTGCCACCTGAACAGCTGTCTGGGTGGAAGTATGTCGTGTTGCCCCGGGCTGCTAGGCCGGAGATTGGGCCTATCCTGGGGGCATCTGGCTGCTAGGCTGTCTGAGGGCCTATCCAGAAGCAAGAGAGCAACGCAGGGTTGGGATTGCGGCTTGCAGTGCAACTAGAAGTGACAGTTCTGTCAGCTGGAGAACCTGTCAGTGGTCGGAGGTAGCAGAGAAGCTGTCGCCACTAAGGGACCAACTACCTTATTACTAAGGACCACAGTGAGTAACTGAAGCAAGTACCGCAGAGCAGCAGATCAGCCTTGTGTGCCAAGCTAGGGACCAAGCAAGCCAGTGGGGTGAAGCTTGAGAAGTATCTGGAGTGCCAAACTAGGTACCCAGCAGAGAAGCAGGGGTGACACTTGAGGAAGATACCACCATGAAGATTGGAGCAGCTCAAGAGATTCAGCGGCAGTGAGTCTAGTGAGAAACCAGGAGCTCTGTGGGCTGAAGAACTACAAGGAGAAGTTGTAGTGAAAGTGAAAGAACTGTTACACTTTGTGTTAGGAACTGTTAAAGACTGTTGCCATAGGAGACAGCATTCCTGCACCTGCAGATGTGGCTTCTTGCTGGAGGCCTTTCCCTGCAGGGCTGTCTTCCTATTGAAGTTTTGGAGTCTGCTAATTGAACTTCCAACTACTTAAGGGTGTCCTGGCCCTAACCCTCTTTCCCCCATAATAAACATCTCTTTTGCATTCACGAAGTGTCTGGCGCCCAATAACTTTCCCTGCCATCACAACCCATCATATACAGAAGCATGTCAGCTATCTCTAGCCCTGGAGGGTCTCATTAGACTGAAGGAGGCCGGAGACCTTGCTACACAAATAAAGGTAAGATAAGCATGCATAGCATAAATCATACTGTATAACTTTTTCTGCATATTTATTCTTTATTAATATTTATTTGCCTTAATAGATAATCAACACAGAGGCATAGATTACACAGCTGGTGGTAGGAAATTTTTGATTATGATGCAGCAAAATTGATAAACCTCTCCCTTAATTTCGTAGAGGGTGTGAAAGGTTAAAAAGCACCATACTCAAGTAGAGCTTATCTCATAGTGCAGACATTTTTGACTATATTTTGTAAATGAGTAGGGGCACAAACAATAATACTGTGAGCTTTGAGAGACTGACATCAGTAGGAACAAATGGGTTAGAATTTTTCATATGATTTTCTGTGGAGATGACTAAAAAGCACACTACTTCTACCTAGTAATAGCTAGATTAATTGATATGCATTGTATATTGTACTTATATAGTTGCTCATACATATGCTGATCAGTCTGTCCAAGACTTCTTTGTGACAGCAGGGTTCTTGATCTACAGCTAGCTGGGCTATACATGGTAATGAACATGCCTATGTATATACAGCATTTCAAGTGTGTACATCTCCCCACATCACTCAGTAAACAGGCAAAATAATGGTTGTTCCCATGAATCCCTTTATTTAGCTAATTTTTCATCCTGCCAGAATAATACCTAAATTTATAACCAACAAAGGGGTTCTGCAGGGAGTCTATACATGAGGCAGTTATTCGCTTTATTGACAATGTTATATGCCTTTACCATTGGTAATACAGTGAATTAAATAATCTGCATGTGGGTGACTTATGTAAGGCACAATGAAACTAATCATTTGGCATTAAACAATCTGATTTTCCTATGTATGGGAACCTTTATTTTTTCTCATTGCTTAGTATAAGTACAAACTAATATTTACTAAGGTAACAGATGTTTCTATGTAAATACCTGAACCATGGAATATGCCACAGGTGATCAGTTGAAGGTATTGTTAAAATGTATAGCTCAGGAAAAGCAACATAAAAGCCAAACTTAGCTAATTGATTCATTGGATGTAACTGCCTTGTCCACAACAGGAGATCAATAATAAAGTCTTGTAGACAAAGACATATTGAAGATTTGCCTTTAATGTACATACCATTAGATGGATTGTATGCGTTTCCACTTCTAATTTGTACGAAAACACGTCCATAAACCCCCACATAATGCATCATTGTGTGTTGTAACAGCACAGCAGTAAGTCTTATCAGACCTCTTCATTGTGTACTTGGGTAGTTAACATACAATTTAAAGCCATAGAGATGACTTCCTGGTGGCTTGTGCAGGGAATTGTGGGGGGCACCAGTGTCGCAGTTAGAAAAACTGCAGCTGATATTTAAATAAAAGGCAGGGAAAACAAAAACTAAAAAAAAACACACAGCAACCAAAAAAAGGGTATACAGCACTGTACACAGCAATAAATGTGATGTAATGCTGTGTTAAACACTACACTACACTACACTAACACACTAAACTGACACTATACTACAATGACACACTATACTCACACCCTATACTAACACTACACTAACACTCTACATTCAGAGTCAAATGTTATATGTTAAGCTCAGGGCCGGTGCTACCACTAGGCAAAATAGGCAGCCGCCTAGGGCGCAGTGTCGCCTAGGGCACAGCCATGGCCACTGGTCTGCCGATGTTCTCCTCCAGGGTCACCATCAGGAGAAGCAGCTGTCAAAGAAAGCCTCCATTAAGTTCTCCAGCAGGCCTTCCTCCCTCAGGTCCTGATTGGTGGCTCTCACAGGGGTCACGTGGGATCCTTTTGGCTCGTTCTTGGGCACGGAAGCCCGGTAGTTCAGTTGTGAAGCTGGAACTGGGGGGCTGATTTTCACTCTCCTCCTCAGCCTTCTAGGGCCCCCTGGGCCCCTCCGCTCTGTCCTGACCTGCGCCATAAGGCTTCAGTAGGCTCCATCCTCATCATCACCAGCACAGCAGGTACAGCGGGGTATCTGGACCGATGCAGCAGGCTGGTATGTGCACGTGACCTGACTGATAATCCCAGCACCAATCCCGGCTACGGATCCTGAGCCCCAGCACACAGCCCGACCGGCCAGACCAGGCTCTTCCTCCGGCACTTGGAAGTAGCAGTCCGCTCTATGTCGGTCCTGGACTGCTTGACTGCCACTCACGAGAATAAGGGGGAATTGGGACTTTAAATGAAGCACAATTAAGTGCCTCCATCCCAGTAATAGGTAAATACAAAGGGAAAATTGGGACTTTAAATGAAGCGCTTGGATAGTCGAGGTAAATTTAACCATGTTTAAATTTCACCATGGAATGTTTATTAGTTAAAATAAATATACAGACGATAAAAAGTATTCATTTCTTATACATATAAGAGGCGTGCACATGGCATAAGCATAGTAAAAAAGTACATGTACAGCAGCACATGATTCTGGTAGTAAATAGATTGAATAGTATAGCATAATGATGCCAGCGACAACATATCCGATACCGATAAGTGTACCCACATGGTAAATATGCATCAACTAAATAGGAAAAAGTAGTATAGTTAAGTAAATCAAATAGTAATTAAATAAGTATGATTCCGTATGAGATGTAGCTGGGGCATCAAAACAAAGCTTGACGCGTTTCGTGGATATTTCTCCACTCATCAGGAGCTGATGCGGCCAAAATTCCTACGGAATGTATATATATGAAATATAATGAACCATACTATCCATATAAAGGAGTATAAAGGTGAATGAACATTTAGTGTGTATAGATGGTTAACCAGACACACTCACCAACTCAGACAGCGAGTGCAGTGCGCGGTGGTGGGCGCAAGGTGGGCCAGGAGCATGACCTCTCCACGGGAGCTGAGGCGGCATATATATGGATGAGTGGGGAAGTACCGGGCAGAGTGGGGAAGTACCAAATGTGATGGAGTGTCTCCGCAAACAAAAATATAGTGTAGTTGTTGGAACAAACGTATCTGGGAACAAGATATACTTTTTTACTATGCTTATGCCATGTGCACGCCTCTTATATGTATATGAAATGAATACTTTTTATTGTCTGTATATTTATTTTAACTAATAAATATTCCATGGTGAAATTTAAACATGGTTAAATTTACCTCCACTATCCAAGCGCTTCATTTAAAGTCACAATTTTCCCTTTGTATTTGACTGCCACTCACAGCCAGTCCTGCTCTGCAGAAGGAGCTCCCCGCTCTCTGTTCGCTCCATATCCCCGCTCATTGGAGGAGGACCCCTCCAGCTGTATGTCCACTCCGCTCCTCTGTACACCTTCGCTATTGCACCGGGACCAACACCCCCAACAAGCAGGACCCCATCTGTATACTACCCTAGCCAGTCTATATACTACCCTAGCCTGTCTATATACTACCTTAGCCTGTCTATATACTACCCTAGCCTGTTTATATACTACCCTAGCCTGTCTATATACTACCATAGCTTGTCCATATACCTGGGGACCACAGCTGGCGAACCATCACTTTTTGTCTTTAGGCCGGATTCAGAGGCACAGGTGCGGGCCTGCAGACCACAGCTGAAGAAATAGGCAGAGAGATGTCGCAAAAATCTCCACACCCACCACCTCCATCGTAAACATGGGCATTGGGGTGGAGTTGAGGGCGGAATCAAGGGGCGGCAAAATGAGGTTTCGCCTAGGGTGTCGAAAGTTCTTGTACAGGCCCTGGTTAGGCTTAGTTAAACACTGCACTACACTAACACACTACACTGGCACAATATACTAACATTATACTAACACTCTACACTCAGAGTCACAATAGGTGAATACACTAATCGCTAGTAGCAAACTGAGCCCTGCTCTATCTATCTCCACTTCAACACAATGCAAAATCTTCCTATGGGAAGTTACGTTTTATAGTGTGGATCTATGAGCACTGAGCTGTGATTGGAGAAAGTTATTATCACTTTGTCCAATCAGGGCTCTGACGGGCCTGGCACCGTCATAATCCCTGAACAAAATCCCTTTGCATCATTTCTACCAATACAAGGGATGAGGTGCCGGATCTTTTGAGGTCACTCAATCCACACCCCTCCACAGTCTATGAGTTTGTTTTGATGTTTTATTAGGGGTAACAACTTGGATGGGGAATAGGAATTATGGGATGCCCAACTTAATAGCAACAAAACCAGGGACAACTTCCTCCCTATGTACAAATCTGATTGATTCTTCTCCTTTAGTATAAACAACTCTGATTGATTCCTCTCTTGACAGATAACAGTCTTTGTTAGAAAAGCAAAAGCCCCTTAAGGACTAGGAACTCTCAGTCCCTTAGAAAGTAGCACAAAGTATTGCAAATTGCATCCTGTAGTACCTCCAATTCCCTTGTAGACACTGGTCTCAGCTCTACTAACTGCAGGAAATGCCAGCCTACCTGGCTGCTTCTTCACCAGTCTACCCGACTGACTCTTCACCAGTTATCCCCTACTGACTCGTTACCGGTCTACCCGACTGACTCTTCACCAGTCTACCTGACTGGCTCTTGAGATCTCCCAGGCCAAAGTTAAAGAAAATTTAAACACACTGCCATCTTCCAGTGAGACCTGCTACATGTGGCAGTCTCTCCCCTTGTAAGTCCCTGACCGTGCTGAAGTACTCACACTGTCCTCTTTGCTCCTGCTGCCTCTCAGAGAAGACTCCTTCCAAACTGCATCTGTTGTCTGGATCCTCCCAGACCAGCCCAGAGTTCCAGCCTGGGGTAGAGCACCTCCCCCCCACAGGGCGTTTGCCTCCAGGGTCACCAACAGTCCCCTCAGCATTCCATCTCCATCTTCCACCCGAATCCTCTGCAAGCATGGCTCATTCATATTTAAGGGTTGACTTAGCCCAACGCCAAGCCCACTGCCCGGGGATTGGCTTAACTTCCCTAAGGCCCGTTTCACACTGGGGCGGTAGGGGGCGTTGGCGGTAAAACAGCGCTATTTTTAGCGCTGTTTTACCGCGGTATTCGTCCGCTAGCGGTGTGGTTTTAACCCCCCGCTGGCGGCCGAAAAAGGGTTAAAACCCCTCGTATAGCGCGGCTATAGCCGCGGTATTACCGCGGTATAGCCGCGCTGTCCCATTGATTTCAATGGGCAGGAGTGGTTTAGGAGCGGTGAATACACCGCTCCTTCACCACTCCAAAGATGCGGCTTGCAGGAGATTTTTTCTTCTCCTGCCAGCGCACCGCTTCAGTGTGAAAGCCCTCGTGCTTTCACACTGAACAAACAGTGGAGGCTGTTTAGGGGCAGTTTGCAGGCGGTATTTTTAGCGCAATAACGCCTGCAAACCGCCCCAGTGTGAAAGGGGCCTAAGTATGCAGAACAACCCTCCTAGCCTCCACCCTCCAGTTTCCAAGCGTTCTCCAATTTTCCAGAACAAGGGGGAGGCATCATAGGGTTTTCTGTATGAGTCATCCAGCCCTGACCTAAAGTAAACCCATGACCCAATTAAAGAATCACAGGTTTAAGCATGAGTTAAAACATAAATGTTCCTGTACTCACACTAGTAGCAATACTTTTGTTGTGCTTTCTGAAAGCAGGGACATAAAAGAAGTCTATGGGAAAGTGCAGCTCACCCATACGAAAACCACAAGTACATTGTGCTGCACCTGTACTGTGGCCAAAGCATTGCAGGGACAGTATGAAAGCCTCATACATACAATGCAGTGATTAAGCATTGTCACCCTAGGACAGGAAGTGTATTGCTATCAAGTAAAAAAAGGAAAAGAAAGCCTGAAGAAAAGAAAACAAATGCAGCAGTCACATCTAAGGCCTAGTAAGCTTCGATATATTACATTTTTGTTCTTGGATTTAGAAACGCTTAACTGTTTAGAAGCAACAAACACTTCTTAACATTGAATGTGTTTCACAAATATAAATACTGTTTGTTTGCTTTATTTGTATAAAATTGATTTCCATGGGACCCCACACACAGCAGGGAAATTCACACACAGTAGATTCGTTTTGGACACTCCATCTACCAAGACTGAGGAATGCTGAAATTCAGTCTCATAGCAGAAAGTTTTAGGGATTAGTCTACATTGACTTGCATGGGAGAGAGATTAAGTTCTCTTTAATCGCTCATTCATGAAACCGTAGGGTGATTTTTTTTCTCTCTTTATATACAGTAACCCTGGAAGAATAATCTTACAAGATTGATCACTGAACAGTTGCTCAGCAATCTTCTTCGTTAGCATGAACAAGGGATTTTTAGAATCTCTCAGATTAAAAAACACCAGTGTAGCCAGAGCCTCAGCATTCATTCAGTTATCTTTATGGAAAAGGAAAAAAGCACTCATCTACATCTTTGCATAGCATTTGAATATAAGCCAAGTTGAGAATAAAAGTCACTAGCAACGCAAGGATGCAAATGCCACAGACAGACCTTATCTCCTGAAACTTTACTGACAGATGTTCAGCGTATAGTTGGCCAGGCCTTATTTCTGCACTAATCAAATACCTTCTATACAGTAAATTCAGCAAGTTGGAGTGAGAAATTAATCTCTGATAAATGACCTGTGTTTAGCTGCAGAGGTGACCTGAATTTTAAATACATGCTATATTTAGTCATTAAATAACACATGTACTGTATATTGTGAAATAAAATGATGAATGGGGATCACACCTGTTTAGCAAATGTATACATGTAAAAAAGCAGTTTCTATGTTGCTGGATGTACTTTATATAACATAATTTTTATTTTAAATAATGATTTTTGGTTTTAAAAAAAAAGCGTATTTGAGGCAAGCACTGACATTTGTTGCGTGGAGGCACACTGAAGATAGGGTGGTCATATGGACAGCAGCGGCAAACATGCTGCCCTGCTACCCAGCCTACAGCGATAGGCACTCTGCCTGTTTCTGTATGCCAACTTAGAGTTGGTCTTAAAACAGAACTAAACCCATCGATTTAACCATTTTGAAAAACAGTTACACTGTTTTGCACGTGTCGGGAATGTAACTGTCCCATTTGCTTGTGCTTCCAACCAAATTGTCAAACCATCAAAAGGCTGGTGTCATAACCGATCACATGTGCAATATCATGGTAGTTGAAGATCAAACAGAGGCTACGATGGCAGTTTCCTTGGCTGAAAACGAGGGTTTAGTTCCGCTTTAATTACAAACTGGAGGCAATTATTTTTGAATTTTGTACAGCTGTAGCGACACTTTGTGAAAATGGTGCTATTAAAAACTACCTGCTCCAAATTTTGGTAAAGGTCCTGAAACTGGCAGCAGGGCATTTGAATCTAGCCCCTAAAGGGTCTTACTAACAGAAAAGTGGTGGAAATGCTTTATTGAATTCCCCCAGTACCTTAAAATATACTGAATCCAGTGCAAAGTTTGCTCCAAAGTGACCCAAGGAGTGGATTGTGCCAAGCAGCCCCAGACACAACAGCACAGCCGCTCGTAGTTTAACTCAACCTTTTTCAACCAGGGTGCCCAGGCAAAATGCCTAAAAATTGCCCACAAATTGTATACAATCTAGCAGATGGATCAAGCCTGCCTTTTAGCAACAAAAAGTTGTTTCTCATTGTCCACCATTACAGCCTTCCAGCCACCGGCGTCGCAACAACCAATTATGTCTTTAGTTCATAGGGAAGATGTCTGGCACCTGCACAGCATCCTTGTTTGCCCCTCTTATCAGCACTGGGGTCACATTAGCTGAGTGAGCAAGAGAAACTGAAGGAGAAGAGAAACATTTTAATAATAGTCAGTACCAGTGTGCAAAGGTATAATTGCTTTGGAAGAATAAATCACCTCTATCTAGTTTAGTTTTACAGACTGTGCAGAAATTTAAAGGGTGTCTCTCTTGACTAAAAAAAGGTTGAAAAACACTGCTGTAACTTAGGGACATGTGTTGAGGTCAGTGGCTGGTGAGGCACTGGCTAGTATCAGAGCCAGATACACAGGTTACATACACCGCTATTGAGAGCGAAAACAATAATTCTAGAACTAGACCTCCTCTGTAACTCTAAACATATAATCTGTAAAAAACTTTAAAGCGTCACCTATGGAGATTCCTAAGTACTAAAGTTTGTCGCCATTCCGAGTGTGCGCAATTTTAAAGCGTGACATGTTAGGTATCTATTTACTTGGCATAACATCATCTTTCACATTATACAAAAAAAAAAAAACAGTTATCTTTAGTCATTTTGTTTTTTAATATATATATATTCATAAACCAGCTTTTTAAAAAAAAATGTGTTTGAAAAAGTGCTGACTACATTGACTACATACCGTGTAACCTAAAAAGTTGCAACGACCACCATTTTATTCCCTAGGGTGTCTGCTAAAACAATATATATAATGTTTGGGGGGTTCTGAGCAATTTTTTAGCAAAAAAATTATGATTTAAACATGTAGGAAAGAAGTGTCAGAATCGGCCTAGGTAGCAAGGGGTTTATTACACTAAGTAATATACAAATAATTATTATATATATATTTAAGGTAATTTACTATTTTTTCAAAAACTGTACTCAGGTAGCTTAACGGACAAATTACTGAAGTTTGAAGTTATAACTTCAAATCAGTAATTTCACAGTAGAAAAATAACATATAGCATAATAATATATGATTTAGCTTGATTATAACCGTACCTTTTCAACAGCAGCAGAATCTCATTCTACCTCTTAGCTGTGTGAGAAAAACATGGGATTATGGGTAAATCTAATACACATAAACATATGTTTTTTCCTTGTGGTTAAGAGGGCTGGGCTGGAAGGGAGCATTTGTCTTTTAAACACATGCCCCTTCTATGACACTGCAGTGAGAGGCGTGCCTCCACTGTAGCATTTTTATTGGACAGCTGGGGCTAATGGTACTTTACCATTGGTCCAAGACTCCAAGCTGTCCATTGAGCTCAAGGCCTCTGGCAAAAAGTGAGGCATGTGAGCTCAACCTCTCAGTCTGCTGCAAACAGAGTGTGCCAGCTCATATTTAAACTGGCTGCTCTGTATGTAGCTTCTGAAAGGCTGGGTATCTCCAGAACCATAGGTCGTTGGACCCCCAAATTTTTACCAGTGGTGAGGTAGCACCTCCGGTCGCCGAGCTACGACCCTCAAAGCTCAATTTTTTTCTTTAAATGTTCATGGCTCTGCCTCACCTGCCTCCTCTGACTGCACGTCCCTGCTGTAACTCCCTCTTTTTGTCACTCACAGATCCTAGCATACACAGGTTTTCTTTGAGCTATAACTGCAAGTAATAGACACAGCCAAAGCTCAAAGGACATCAAACTGCTTACCGAATCGAAAACCCAGTGTGAGCAGTGAGTGCACAGCGGGTTCCATCAATCCTTGGGGCCCGTGTGCGTTTCACACATTAGAGATACACCATTAGGTTCATTGTTGAAGTTTACAAACTTTTTAATAATTAAAGTGCATATTATGAAAAGCCACCCATAGACGTGAGCTGAACCTGTTTAGAATGGCAAGCACATAGCTGCAAAATGTAATGTTTAACTCGGTCACATAAAATGGAGGAGGCTGTCCTTGTATGGGATATGAGAAGTTTTACACATGGATACCTTCCCATAGCTGAACAAAAAGATCAACTCCGTTGTAAAAAAATTATTGCTTTGATATTTATCTCTACCAGCCGATCAATACACGAGTAGAAGAGTGAATTGCGAGGAAGGGTAGATTATTAAACTATGCCACCAAGCAGCCTTTTCATATAGAATAAGATTGATACTTCCCCACTTTTCACCCTGTTTGTAGAAAGCTGCAGCTAAATCATTTTTCTGGCTTTTCAATTCTTTTCTTTGTTGCACAGCACCATCAGCAAAAACCGAAGATCAGATAGAGGCACTGTGAAGAGGAAATCATAGATGTAGGGATTCCTCAAAACTTTGCCAGTGTTAGAGACCTGAATCCCTTATGGAACCCTACAGCTTTAATGCTGAAATTATGAGTAATCAATAAGTATCAGAAGGAGGTACTTTACCCTGCTGTGACCTGCCTAGCAATAAGAAGGGTTGCCTTTCTATTGTCACAGTTGTCATTGTATTGCCTTTTGTCATAATAGACTTTTAAAAGTCGAAATGTAATGGTTAGTGCGGCTCATTTAATTTCACTGTTGATTTCAGATGCGGGACAAATTTAAAGCCTGTGCTGGGATGGTCCGGATGTTCAAATCTAACATAAGTTTAACTCGAACATTGTTCGCAAACGAACCAAACATATGGGGCGTTCGAACACTGCGGAGCACCCCATAATGCACTGCAAGATCGTAGTGCATTGACGGCTACAGATTGCCCAAAACATGCACCTGACTTGCATGCTTTAGCCAATCACAGCGCGATCTGCTGTGAGAGCCATAATTGGCCAAAAGGCAGGGTGCTTTTGGCCAATCATGGCTCAGGGGGCTAAGTCCACGCCCCACACTATATAAGGCTGCTTACACAGCAGGTGTATGTAGTGTGATACGTGGCGGAGATTGAGAAACCTTGAGCTAGATTAGGCAGGTTAGTTAGTGACGTGCAGGCAGGCAGGCAGTTTAGTAATATATATATATGTGTATATATATATATATACACAGTGCGAGCAGTTTTTTTTTTAGCCAAAAGACAGCAGTCGCCCGGAGGCCTCCCATGGAGGCGGAGTTTTTTTGTTTTCCTTTCTATTTTCCGGGTCCGTCGGGCGGCGTGATTGAGGATGAATGTACAGTAGGGGCGGAAAATATTCAGACCCCCTTAAATTTTTCACTCTTTGTTATATTGCAGCCATTTGCTAAAATGATTTAAGTTCATTTTTTTCCTCATTAATGTACACACAGGACCCCATATTGACAGAAAAACACAGAATTGTTGACATTTTTGCAGATTTATTAAAAAAGAAAAACTGAAATATCACATGGTCCTAAGTATTCAGACCCTTTGCTCAGTATTTAGTAGAAGCACCCTTTTGATCTAATACAGCCATGAGTCTTTTTGGGAAAGATGCAACAAGTTTTTCACACCTGGATTTGGGGATCCTCTGCCATTCCTCCTTGCAGATTCTCTCCAGTTCTGTCAGGTTTGATGGTAAATGTTGGTGGACAGCCATTTTTAGGTATCTCCAGAGATGCTTAATTGAGTTTAAGTCAGGGCTCTGGCTGGGCCATTCAGGATCAATCAGGAGTTGTTGTGAAGCCACTCCTTCGTTATTTTAGCTGTGTGCTTAGGGTCATTGTCTTGTTGGAAGGTAAACCTTCGGCCCAGTCTGAGGTCATGAGCACTCTGGAGAAGGTTTTCGTCCAGGATATCCCTGTACTTGGCCACATTCATCTTTCCCTCGATTGCAACCATTCGTCCTCATCCTGCAGCTGAAAAACCCCCCCACAGCATGATGCTGCCCACCATGCTTCACTGTTGGGACTGTATTGGACAGGTGATGAGCAGTGCCTGGTTTTCTCCACACATACCGCTTAGAATTAAGGCCAAAAAGTTCTATCTTAGTCTCATCAGACCAATGAATCTTATTTCTCACCATCTTGGAGTCCTTCAGGTGTTTTTAAACTCCATGTGGGCTTTCATGTGTCTTGCACTGAGGAGAGACTTCCGTCGGGCCACTCTGCCATAAAGCCCAGACTGGTGGAGGGCTGCAGTAATGGTTGACTTTATACAACTTTCTCCCATCTCCTGACTGCATCTCTGGAGCTCAGCCACAGTGATCTTTGGGTTCTTCTTTACCTCTCTCACCAAGGCTCTTCTCCCCCGATAGCTCAGTTTGGCCAGAGGGCCAGCTCTAGGAAGGGTTCTGGTCGTCCCAAACTTCTTCCATTTAAGGATTATGGAGGCCGCTGTGCTCTTAGGAACCTTAAGTGCAGCACAAATTTTTTCGTAACCTTGGCCAGATTTGTGCCTTGCCACAATTCTGTCTCTGAGCTCTTCGGGCAGTTCCTTTGACCTCTTGATTCTCATTTGCTCTGACATGCACTGTGAGCTGTAAGGTCTTATATAGACAGGTGTGTGGCTTTCCTAATCAAGTCCAATCAGTAAATTCAAACACAGCTGGACTCAAATGAAGGTGTAGAACCATCTCAAGGATGATCAGAAGAAATGGACAGCACCTGAGTTAAATATACGAGTCTCACAGCAAAGGGTCTGAATACTTAGGACCATGTGATATTTCAGTTTTTCTTTTTTAATAAATCTGCAAAAATGTCAACAATTCTGTGTTTTTTTGTCAATATGGGGTGCTGTGTGTACATTAACCACTTCAATACCAGGCATTTTCACCCCCTTCCTGCCCAAGCCATTTTTCAGCTTTCAGCGCTGTCGCACTTTGAATGACAATTGCGTGGTCATACAACACTGTACCCAGATGAAATTGTTATAATTTTTTACCCACAAATAGAGCCTTCTTTTGGTGGTATTTGATCACCTCTGCGTTTTTTATTTTTTGCGCTATAAACAAAAGAAGAGTGACAAGTTTGAAAAAAAAAAAACACAATATTTTTTACTTTTTGCGATAATAACTATCCAATTTTTTTTTTTAGAACAAATTTTTTCCTCAGTTTAGGCCGATATGTATTCTTCTACATATTTTTGGTAAAAAAAAATCCCAATAAGCGTATATTGATTGGTTTGCGCAAAAGTTATAGCGTCTACAAAATAGGGGATAGATTTATAACATTTTTATTATTTTTTTTTTTTTTTTACTAGTAATGGCAGCGATCCGCAATTTTTACCGTGACTGCGATATTGCGGCGGACACATCGGACACTTTTGAAACATTTTTGGGACCATTCACATTTATACAGCGATCCGTGCTATAAAAATGCGCTGATTACTGTATAAATGTGACTGGCAGGGAAGGGGTTAACACTAGGTGGTGATCGAGGGGTTAAGTATGTTTACTAGGGAGTGTTTCTAACTGTAGGGGGAGGGGACTCACTAGGGGAAGAGACCGATCGGTGTTCCTCTGTACTGGGAACATACCATCGGTCTCCTCTCCTCTGACAGGACCGTGGATCTGTGTGTTTACACACACAGATCCATGGTCCTGCTGTGTTACCGGCAATCGCGGGTGCCCGCCGGACATCGCGGACGCCAGGCACACGCACCAGGTGCCCAGTGACACGGCGGCGCGTGCCCCCTGGTGGGCTGGGAAAGCGAGGCCGTCATATGACATCCGCCCGCAACAAGAGCTGCGCCGCCTGGCCGTCAATTGACAGCCAGCGGTCAGCAAGCAGTTAATGAGGACAAAAAATGAGCTTCAATGATTTTAGCAAATGGCTGCAATGTAACAAAGAATGAAAAATTTAAGGGGTCTGAATACTTTCAGTTCCCACTGTACATAGCAGGACACTTTTTTTTTCTTTTTTTATTTTAATAAAGGAATTGTCAAAAACTGTCTATTGTGGTTTTTCCTATTTTACACTTTTTTTGGTGAATGGGTAGGGGTGCAATGTACCCAATACCCATTCACATGGGGGGGGGGGGGGGTGGGATCTGGGGGCCCCTTGTTAAAGGGGGCTTCCAGATTCTGATAAGCCCACCACCCGCATACCCTGACAACCACCGGCCAGGGTTGTCAGGAAGAGACCCTTGTCCCCATCAACATGGGGACAAGGTGCTTTGGGGGCACCAATTTTTTTTAAAATTTTGGCATGGAGTTTCCCTTAAAATCCATACCAGATCTGAAGGGCCTGGTATGGATTGGGGGTAACCCATGCCGATTTTTTCCTTTATTTTTTATCTACAGTGCCTTGCAAAAGTATTCACCCCCTTGGCATTTTTCATGTTTTTTTGCCTCACAACCTGGAATTAAAGTGGGGTTCCCATTTAAAAAAAATAAAAAATAAAAGTCTGCAGCTACAAATACTGCAGCTGCTGACTTTTAATTGGACAGTTACCTGTCCCAGGGTCCAGCAATGCGGGGGATCGAAGCCCCGCTCTTCGATTTGCATCATTTAATTTACAGAACATCCACAACTTTGAAGATTTTTTTTTTCTATTGTGAAGCAACAAATAGAACAAAATAACATAAAAAGTCAATGTGCATAACTATTCACCCCCCTAAATTCAATACTTTGTAGAGCCACCGTTTGCGGCTATCACAGCTCCAAGTCGATCTATGACCTTGCCACATCCTATCACTGGGATTTTTGCCCATTCCTCCTTGCAAAACTGCTCCAGCTCCTTCAAGTTGGATGGTTTGCGCTTGTGAACAGCCATCTTTAAATCTGACCACATATTTTCTATTGGATTGAGGTCTGGGCTTTGACTAGGCCATTCCAACACATTTACATGTTTCCCCTTAAACCACTCAAGTGTTGCTTTAGCAGTGTGTTTTGGGTCATTATCCTGCTGGAGGGTGAACCTCTGTTGTAGCCTCAAATTACACACAGAGTGGTACAGGTTTTGCTCAAGAATATCCCTGTATTTAGCACCATCCATCTTTCCCTCAACTCTGACCAGTTTACCAGTCCCAACTGCTAAAAACATTCCCACAGCATGATGCTGTCACCACCATGTTTCACTGTGGGGATGGTGTTCTTTGGGGGATGTGATGTGTTGGGTTTGCGCTAGACATAGCATTTTCTTTGATGACCAAAAAGTTAAATGTGTGGGTGTGTGGGAAAGGAGTTGGTGTTGGAGCAGTTGCTGCAGACAGGAAGGAGGTGGGCTACCGTTTAAGAACCCAGGCAACATCCTTGAGATGGTACTCCATGTGGGAGAGGTTCCAGATTATATGACACGCACGGCTGGAGTTTGGATGCTTGCTCTAAAACCCTATCCATGTGGTTTAAATGCGCTTTAGCCTAACATGAGAATGTAGGCATTGGAATTCGGTGAGTGCGTTTCTTTAGGGGAGTGGAATCACAGACACATTGGTGTGGTGAATGGATTAAGAGATCTTCACATCGACTACAGATCCTCTTCAATACCTTATGGACTTTATTTTTTATATTTTGAAAAAAACATTTTTATTTTTTTTTGTAGCTTCACTAGCTACATCATATCACTTCACTTGTCACAGGGTGTTTAGTGCTATTTGTCAATTTAGTGCTATAGCATTTATTATATTTTAGCACAAGTCAGTTATATTCTCATTTGTAAATTGTGAGTCACATGTCACTTTAGGGGCTTTAATACTCCTTGTGCACAAACATTTAGCGCCGCTATTTTGACTTTGTGTCATTATCCCAGATTGACCAGTAGTTAAAATTCAGCTTTTATATTTGACCCTTCTAAGTGGCAGCTTCCACATACTCTGTATCTATCCAGAGGCGCAGTGGCGGTATTTTGAGTAGTGGCGCCTTTTTCTCAATTATACCCACAGGATTACATAAGTATGTGTATTTTGTTTTATATTTATTTCCACATTTGTTGCACCTCCTTTGCAAAGTCCTGTACTTCCTGTCTGTCTACCCCATGCTGCTAAGCTGAAATTTTTGACTGCTTATTTTTCTCAGTTACTAGAGTTTTCATTGTATTATGTTGTGTTTAAATATTAGTTTAGATCCTAGTGGAAAGTGCTGGGCTCCCCTGCTGAGTAACCTAAATACAGGTGAATGTTATCACTATTTCTCACCTTCAGTAACTGTGGAAATAATATAATGATCAATGTCAATGGGCATGTGCACACAAATGTAATGGAGGGCTGAAATTAATGCAGGATCATGCAGACAGGATGTTGCGGTGTAAGAAATGGATGTAATGGTGCTTAAAGTGTAAATGCACTTAGATGCATATATGTCTGTCTGCATTTACATGAGTAAAATAGTTCTTCCTCTTGCTGCTCTTGAGAGAAGTATGCTTGTATATTGCTGGACAGGTATCATTGAACCTATTGATCAATCAAGCAGTGTTGCTTGTGCTGTTGAAAAGAAGTTTGAGTGAGTTGAGGAGAAAACACCCAGGCATCGCTACTGGGAACATCCCTTGGTGTCTCAGCGGTTGGCAAGTGGTACCTTTGTCCTAATGTATTGAGACTATCGTAGATATCCAAAAAAGGTTTTTAACTTTATCTGGATGTCTATTTTCACTGTTGACAATCCGCTAGAAATTCTACAACCACATCTTACCCGTTTCGATATCAAGATGTGGTGGAGCATATTTACTGTGAAACAATTATTGGTCACACTCACTTATGTTCAGATTGTATAATGTGAATGGAAATGTCTGCTATGCCCAATGCTGTATAGTGTTTAGTATACAGTAATTTAGAGTTTCTGTATAGTTTATAATACAGTGGGGAAAATAATTATTTGATCCTCTGCAGATTTTGCAAGTTTGTCCACTAATGCCCTGTACACACGACTGGTTTTACCGTCGGAATAAACTCTGAAGGTTTTTCCGACGGAATTCCGCTCAAGCTGTCTTGTATACACACGGTCACACCAAATTCCGACCATCCAGAACGCGGTGACGTACAACACGTATGACGGGACTAGAAAATGGAAGTTTAATAGCCAGTAGCCAATAATTTCCGTCTCATACTTGCTTCAGAGCATGCGTCGTTTTTGGTACGTCGGAACAGCATACAGATGAGCGGTTTTCCCGATAGGAATTGGTTCCGTCGGAAAAATTTAGAATATGTTCTCTTTCTAGGTCCGTCTGAATTTACGCCGTAAGAAGTCTGATGGGGCATACACACGATCGGAATATACAATGAAAAGCTCCGTCTGACTTTTTCTGTCAGACATTCCGCTCGTGTGTACACGGCATTACAAAGAAATGAAGGGTCTATAGTTTTTATCCTAGATGCATTTTAAATGATAGAGACAGAATATCAACCAAAAATCCAGAAAAAACACATGATACAAATGTTATAAATTGAGTTGCAGTTCATTGAGTAAAATAAGTGTAGCAAGGTCTCCGCCCCCCTTCAGTCTAATGAGAACATCCAGGGCCAGAGATAGCTGACATCTTTCTGTATGTGGTGGGTTGTAAGGCATAGTGGGTGTAATGCAAGGTAGATTCATTGGGCGCCAGACACTTCTTGAATGAAAAGAGATTTTTATTTCTCTTGACCAGAACTTTGGGAGAAAGGGTTAGGGCCCGGACACCATTAGGTAGTTACATTGTTAATTCGCAGACTCCAAGACTTCAACAGGAGGACAACCATGCGGGGAAAGGCATCCAGCAAGACACCACATCTGCATGTTTAGGAATTCTGTCTCCTATGGCAACAGTCTAACAGTTTCTAACACAAGGTGTAACAGTTCCTTAACTTTCACTACAATCACTTCTTATAGTTCTTCAGCCCACTGAGCTCCCAGTCTCTCTCACTAGACTAGATGATTCTGCCACTGAATCCCGTGAGCTCCTCCAATCTTCACTGTAGTATCTTCCTCAAGCATCACCCCCACTTCTCCGTCCCCAGTTGGAGAGAATTCTGCTCCGGCACTTGCTTCAGCTACTCACTGTGGTCCCTGGTAATAAGGTGGTTAGTCTGGTAGTGGCGACAGCTTTCCCCTCTACCTTCGGCCACGACAAGTTCTCCGGCTGGCAGAACTGTCAATTCTGGTTGGACTGCAAGCCTCAATCCCAACCCTGTGCTGCTCTCTTGCTTCTGGATAGGCCCTCAGACAGCCTAATAGCCAGATGTGCCCGGGATAGGCCTAGCAGCCCAGGCAATACAACACACGTCCACCTAGACAGCCGCCCAGGTGGCACAGAACACTGATCACCTGACTTTACCCAAATATATAGGTTCTCCCAGCAGACCAAGGGATTTAAGAAAACCCCTGCCCATTGGCTGGGATATCCCATATACCCATAATCTGACCTTGCATTGCCCTTCTCATATCTACTGCCACCAGGTACCCGGCTGCCTAGCGGCAAAAAAGAGAAGTGCAGCAATTACAGACTGCACTTCACAGAGTGAAATCAGTTGATCCCTAACAATGGGACAAGGTAGCTATACCTGGCAGGTAAATTTAGGAGCAACCCTGTCTAAACACCAGGGTGTTGCATAAGTATTTGATCCCCAAGCAAAACATGACTTAGTACTTGGTGGAGAAACCCTTGTTGGCAAGCACAGAGGTAAGACGTTTCTTGTAGTTGGTTACCAGGTTTGCACACATCTAAGGAGGGATTTTGGTCCACTCTTCTTTACAGATCTTCTCTAAATCCTTAAGATTTCTTGGTTGTCGCTTGGCAACTTGAAGTTTCAGCTACCTCTATAAATTTTCCATAGGATTAAGGTCTGGAGACTGGCTAGTCCACTCCATGTAGTGGCCTTAATGTGCTTCTTCTTGAGTCACTCCTTTGTTGCCTTGGCGGTATGTTTTGGGTCATTATCATGCTGGAAGACCCATCCACGACCCATCTTCAGTGTTGTGGCTTAGGGAAGAAGGTCCTCATTCTAAATTTTACAATGGCTCTGTTCATTGGCCCTTCAATGCGGCAAAGTCGGCCTGTACCTTTAGCAGAGAAACAGCCCCAAAGCATAATGTTTCCACCTCTGTGCTTGACTGTAGGGATAGTGTTTTTATGATCATAGTCATCATTTTTCTTCCCCCAAACACAGAGAGTTGAGTTAATTCCAAAGAGCTTGATTTTGGTCTCATCTGACCACAGCACTTTCTCCCAATCCTTCTCTGTATCATTTAGATGTTCATTGGCAAACTTCAGAAGGGCCTGTTCATGTGACTTCTTAAGGAGGGGGACATTGGGGACACTGCAGGATTTCAATCCATGGCGGTGTATTGTGTTACCAATGACTTGTTTGGGGACTGTGGTCCCAACTGCCTTTAAAATCATTCACAAGCTCCTCCCGTGTAGTTCTGGGCTTATCCCTCACTTTTCTCATGATCATCCCTACCCCATGAGGCAAAATTTTGCATAGAACTGCAGACCCAGGGCGATTGATGATTATTTTGTATCTCTTCCATTTGAGAATAATCGCTCCAACAGTTGTCTGCTGTTTAACAAGCTACTTGCTGATAGTCTTGTAGCCTTGTGCAGGTCTGCAATCTTGTCCCTGACGTCCTCTGACAGGTCTTTGGTCCTGCCCATGATGGTGAGGTTTGAATGGAAGAAAGAGATTCTGTAGACAGGTGTCTTTTATACACATAACGAGTTGTTGTTAGGAGCACCTTCTTAATTTCATAGGGCTAACTTGTGTACCACATGAGCGCGTAGAGTAGCCAGTCAGAATTATTGTTGGTTGGTAGAGGATCAAATACTTATTTTACTCACTGAACTGCAAATCAATCTATAACATTTGTATCATGTGTTTTTTTCTGGATTTTTGGTTGATATTCAGTCTCTATCATTTAAAATAAAACTATGATAAGAATTATAGACCCTTAATTTCTTTGTAAGTGGGCAAACTTACAAAATCTGTACAGGATCAAATAATTATAATATATATATATATATATATATATATATATATATATATATATATATATATATGTGTATCACCATTTTTTAGCTTTGTATCATCAGCAAACACTGAGATTGAATTATTTATACCAGCCTCTATATCCTTTATGATTTAATTAAACAGAATTGGTTCCAGGACAGGGGCTTGGGGTACCCCGCTCACACCTCCAGACCATTTTGAGTACGTACTATTTATCACAACCCTTTGGACGTGCCCCTGTAACCAGGTTTCTCTCCAGGTACATACACTATCGTCCATGCCAAAAGACCTCAATTTGTAAATGGAGAGTTTATGGGGAACTGTATTGAATGCTTTGGCAAAAACCAGATACACCATGTTCACAGGCCTTCCTCTATCTAGATGACAGCTCATGTCCTCATAGAATGTTGAAAAATGGAGATACCCCCTGAAATGGGATTTACCCCCTTCCTGACCAGAGCACTTTTTACAATTTGGCACTGCGTCACTTTAACTGCTAATTGCGCGGTCATGCAATGCTGTACCCAAACTAAATTTGCGTCCTTTTCTTCCCAAAAATAGAGCTTTCTTTTGATGGTATTTGATCACCTCTGCGGTTTTTATTTTTTGCGCTATAAACTGAAAAAGACCGAAAATTTTGAAAAAAAATGATATTTTCTACTTTTTGTTATAAAAAAAATCCAATAAACTCAATTTTAGTCATACATTTAGGCCAAAATGTATTCGGCCACATGTCTTTGGTAAAAAAAATGTCAATATGCATATATTTATTGGTTTGCGCAAAAGTTATAGCGTCTACAAACTAGGGTACATTTTCTGGAATTTACACAGCTTTTAGTTTATGACTGCCTATGTCATTTCTTGAGGTGCTAAAATGGCAGGGCAGTACACCCCCCCCCCCCAAATGACCCCATTTTGGAAAGTAGACACCCCAAGGAAATTGCTGAGAGGCATGTTGAGCCCATTGTATATTAATTTTTTTTGTCCCAAGTGATGGAATAATGACACAGGCCATGGGCATATGTGGAATTGCACCCCAAAATACATGTAGCTGCTTCTCCTGAGTATGGGGATACCACATGTGTGGGACTTTTTGGGAGCCTAGCCGCGTACGGGGCCCCGAAAACCAAGCACCGCCTTCAGGATTCCTAAGGGCGTAAATTTTTTATTTCACTCCTCACTACCTATCACAGTTTTGAAGGCCATAATATGCCAAGATGGCCCCCCCCCCCAAATGACCCTATTTTGGAAAGTAGACACCCCAAGCTATTTGCTGAGAGGTATGTTGAGTCCATGGAATGTTTTATATTTTGACACAAGTTGCGGAAAAATTACAAACTTTTTTTTTTTTTTTGCACAAAGTTGTCACTAAATGATACCGTATATACTCGAGTATAAGTCGAATTTTTCAGCACATTTTTTTGTGCTGAAAGTACCCCCCTCGACTTATACTCGAGTCAAGCACTTTTCTGCAGCAAAAAATTTCATTTTCTGAACCGACTTTGGGGCCCCGTATCTCAGGGACACTTGGTGCTAGGAACCTCAAATTTTGTGTGCAAACCCAGTGGGACTGGTACCACAACATATCTAAAGCTGAAGTTCCTAGCACTAAGTGGCCCGAGATACGGGGCCCCAAAATCGGTTCGGACAATGTCATTCTCTGCTGCAGAAAAGTGCTTGACATTTTCTGAACAGATTTTGGGGCCCCATATCTCAGGGCCACTTGGTGCTAGGAACCCCAAATTTGGTGTGCAAACCTAGTGGAACTGGTACCATAACATATCCAAAGCTGAAGTTCCTAGCACTAAGTGGCTCCGAGATACGGGGCCCCAAAATCGGTTCGGAAAATGTCATTCTCTGCTGCAGAAAAGTGCTTGACATTTTCTGAACTGATTTTTGGGGCCCTGTATCTCGGGGCCACTTGGAGCTAGAAACCCCAGCTTTGGAAATTTTATGGTGCTAGTTCCACTGGGTTTGCACACCAAATTTGGGGTTCCTAGCACTAAGTGGCCCCCGAGATACGGGGCCCCAAATTCGGTCAACTGTGTCCATCTGCAGCAATGTCATTTCGGGACCCTTTGGGTTCAGAGACCCCAAATTTTGGCTGCAGCTAGGGGGCATCTAGGAACCCTTAACTACCGAGTTTGAAGTTCAGGGGACCTATGGCTGCAAATGGGCACAGTGAGGCATGCAAATGGGCACAGTGATGCTGCAAATGGGCATTGTTGACCCTCTTTTCCACTTACAGTAGCTGTGCATTTCTCACCCTCGTCTTATACTCGGGTCAATAAGTTTTTCCAGTTTTTTTGTGGTAAATTAGGGCCTCGACTTATATTCGGAACGACTTATACTCGAGTATATACGGTATATAGCTCAAACATGCCATGGGCATATGTGGAATTACACCCCAAAATGCATTCTGCTGGGGTGTAATTTCACATATTCCCATGGCATGTTTGAACAATATATCATTTAGTGACAACTTTGTGCAAAAAAAAAAAAATTGTCTTTTTCCCGCAACTTGTGTCACAATATAAAATATTCCATGGACTCGACATGCCTCTCAGCAAATAGCTTGGGGTATCTACTTTCCAAAATGGGGTCATTTGGGGGGGGGGGGGGGTTTGAACTGTCCTGGTATTTTATGCACAACATTTAGAAGCTTATGTCACACACCAAATTTTAATGCACTAAAACACACTATATTGCCCAAATGTTTGATGAAATAAAAAAATGATCTTAGTCCAAGTACTTGGATACCAAACATGACATGCTTTAAAATTGCGCACAAATGTGCAGTGGCAACAAACTAAATACATTTTTTAAAACCCTTTAAAAGCCTTTACAGGTTACCACCTTAGATTTACAGAGGAGGTCTACTGCTAAAATTACTGCCCTCGATCTGACCTTCGCAGTGATACCTCACATGCATGGTACAATTGCTGTTTACATTTGACGCCAGACCGACGCTTGCGTTCTCCTTTGCGCGAGAGCAGGGGGGGACAGGGGTGCTTTTTTTTTTTCCCTTTATTATTTTTTTGCTTTTTTACCTTTTTTTTTAAACTGTTCCTTTCATTTTTTTAAATCATTTTTATTGTTATCTCAGGGAATGTAAATATCCCCTATGATAGCAATAGTTAGTGACAGGTACTCTTTTTTGAAAAAATTGGGGTCTATTAGACCCTAGATCTCTCCTCTGCCCTCAAAGCATCTGACCACACCAACATTGGTGTGATAAAATGCTTTTCCAATTTCCCAATGGCGCTGTTTACATCCGGCAAAATCGAAGTCATGAAATGCTCGTAGCTTCCTGTATCTTAGGCCATAGAGATGTCTGGAGCCATTCTGGTCTCTGATCAGCTCTATGGTCAGCTGGATGAATCACCGGCTGCATTCTCAGGTTCCCTGTTGGGACAGGAGAGCCAGAGAAAAACATGGAAGACGGTGGGGGGGGGGCATTCCCTCCCACTGCTTGTAAAAGCAGTCTAGAGGCTAATTAGCCGCTAGGATTGCTTTTATAGGAAAGCCGACCGCTGGCTGAAAAGAATGATACCAAGATGATACCTAAACCTGCAGGCTTCATTCTGGTATAACCACTCAAAGTCCAGCAACATACCAGTACGTTGCTGGTCCTTGTTGGGCATATATTGTAAACTTTTTTTTCATGCAGCCTGTGGGCTGAACGAAAAAAAGATATTGATCGGTGGGTATGCCCACTATTAGAATACCACCCTTCATCCACCCACTTCTAATGATGGGCATACATGCACCGTTTATATATGCCGAAGCATGGGGGCATCCTCCCGCAAAAGGTAGGAGCAAATCGCTCCTCCACCCACTGCTGCCCCCACGATTCGGCATATATGCTGAAGTATGTAACTGTGGTGGTGAAATCACCTCCGACAGCACTGGAGTCGCGGCTTTATGTATCGTGGGAGCAAACGATGTTGCTGTCAAGATGAATAAATCCGCTCTGCAGCTGAATGGCATACCTGAAAACAAAAAAATGGTTAACAATGAAACACAGTAAACAGTAAGAGCCCTTTCACACTGGGGCAGTTTGCAGGCGCTATTGCGCTAATAATAGCGCCTGCAAACCGACCCGAAAGTGCCGCTGCTTTCATTCCAGTGTGAAAGCCCCGAGGGCTTTCACACTGGAGCGATGCGCTGGCAGGAGGGTAAAAAAAGTCCTGCCAGCAGCATCTTCGGAGCGGTGAAGGAGCGGAGTGTATGCCGCTCCTTCACCGCTCCTGCCCATTGAAATCAATGGGACGGCGCGGCTATACCGCTTGCAAAGCGCCTCTGCAGAGGCGCTTTGCGGTGGTATTTAACCCTTTCTCGGCCGCTAGCGGGGGGTAAAACCGCCCTGCTAGCGGCCGCATACCGACGACGCCGCCCCAGTGTGAAAGTGCTCTTAAGTATAAAAAAATTGCATACCTATAAAGCAAACATGATAAAAACATAATAACAACAAAACATTGCAGAATAGAATACAGTAAAAAAGAGCAGAACAATAGAGAGAGAATAGAGAGAGAACAATAAATTTTTGTAACTTTAACTTTTGTAACTGTTACCAGGTTTGGGTCTCCCAAAATGCGATGGCATCTTGGGAGACCCTGTAAACGTGTGTCCTAGTCTGTGCAGTGCTGTACCCTACGCTAATACTCAACTAGTGTATGGTAGCGTTCAAAACATTTACCAATGCAAAGACCAGGTTTGTCAGGACAGGAGGGACAATAATAACGGGTGTCACGCCTATATCCGCGCTTGCTGCAGACACAACATCTTTTTTGGGGGGTTCGTTGGGTAGGTGTACTCGGGAGGACATAAAGAAAATGCCTCTCATGCAGCCGGCTTACTGCATTTGGTTGGGGAAGGTGAGATGGAGCACCGTCTGGAAACAGAAGGGCTCTGACGATCTCTTCCTGGAATTTAAGGAAGGATCCAGTCCATCCTGAAGCTCTGTATAGCACATAAGCATTCAGCAAAGCCAAATGAAATAAATAAACAGATACTTTTTTGTACCAGCATCTGGCCTTACGGGCAACTAGGTACGGCGCCAACAACTGGTCATTGAGGTCCACCCCTCCCATGTTAAGGTTATATTCGTGGACACAGAGGGGTTTCTCCACAACACCAGTCGCCGTAGTAATTTGGACCGTCGTGTCTGCAAGAAGGGAGGTAAGAACGAAAACATTCTTATTATCCCTCCACTTCATAGCGAGCAAATTATTACACTGCAAGCAGGCTCTCTCGCCCAGCCTAAGACGGGAATCTACAAGCCGCTGGGGAAAGCCCCGGCGATTAGGTCGCACTGTGCCACATGCTCCAATCTGATGATCAAAAAGGTGACTAAAAAGTGGCACGCTCGTGTAATAATTGTCCACGTACAAGTGGTACCCCTTTCCGAATAAGGGTGACACCAAGTCCCACACAATCTTGCCAGCGCTTCCTATGTAGTCAGGGCAGTTTGTCGGCTCTACGTGACTATCTTTGCGCTCGTAAACCATAAAACTACATGTATAGCCTGTGGCCCTGTCACAGAGCTTATACATCTTGACCCCGTATCTGGCATGCTTGCTTGGAAGGTACTGTTTGAATGACAAGCGGCCAGAAAACTTAATCAGGGACTCATCAACGCAGACAACTTGATGGGGAGTAAACAAGTCTGCAAAACGTTGGTTGAAGTGGTTTACAAGGGCCCGAATTTTGTAGAGCCGATTGTATTCAGGGTCTCCACAAGGACGAGAGTTCATTGTTGTTGAAGTGCATGAACCGCAAAATCTGCTTGTATCGTGCTCTGGCCATGGAGGCAGAGAACACGGGCATATGGTGAATTGGGTCAGTGGACCAATATGACCGCAACTCACTCTTTTTGGTTATGCCCATGAGGAGGGAAAGGCCCAGAAAGATCTTAAATTCGGAAACCATAATTGGTTTCCAATCTCTGGCAAGGGAGGACTGGGGATTAGCGGCGATGAATTGACCAGCATACAAATTGCTTTGGTCCACAATAGATCTATAGAGATCTTCAGTGAAAAACAGCGAATAAAAATCCAGTGACGTAAAATCAACTGTTTCCACCTGAATGCCGGGCTGGCCAGTGAATGGGGGAAGTACGGGTGCTGCAGAAGTGGTGGGTTCCCAATTAGGATTGGCAAATACAGCAGGAAGGGCACTATTGGCACGACGGGCCTGTGTTCGTCTTCTTGGTGGCGGCGGGGCACTACTTGTGCTTGCCACCTCGCCAGCTTGAACTGCACTTATGGGACTCGCCACGTCACCAAGTGTTACTGCAGTGCTGGATGTATGACCAGGGTGTACTAGGCTGCTGGTGCTTGCCAGTTCACCAGAAGGAATAGCAGCGCTAGCACTAATCTGCTCCATACGAGGGACCTGCGGTTCTTGCACATCAAGGACAGAAGAAGAAGTTCGGGGTCTGGTACGCCTGACCTTGGCAGGGACCACAACTCCGTCGTCAGAGCTATCTGTCATGGAGCCGCTGTCGTCTACAGGATCGTATTCTGAGCCTGAATCTGACAGATGAGTGACTTCCTCTTCACTATCTGTCATGCTCAGAAACGTGTAGGCCTCTTCACTAGTGTACCGTCGATTTGCCATTTTGGGCTCTAAATTTAGTGGTACACTAGTGAGACTCACAGGTAAAAAAGCTCCTGACTGTTAGCGACTGTATCAAAACGCTACCAACAAAAACTGTTAGCGATCGCAGGGATCAGGCCTGACTCTGCGAACGCTGCAGTTATGTGTGTTTAGTGTTTTGTAAGTGTCAGTGATAGATCAATACTGCACTTGGGTGGGCTGGGCCGAGGGGCAAAACGCAGGTGCTTGCAGGTATCTGGGCTGATACCGCTAACACTGCGTTTTTGGGAACCCTAAACTGCTGGGGACGCTAGTATAGATCTGATCGGATCGGATATTGATCCGTTCAGATACTATACCACTAAGGGAGGTGTATGGTGCGTGCATGGGTGTTAGCGGTACTGGCGCTAACCTGACGCTGCCTGGGGCGACGTAGACCTTATCTGACCCTAAAACTTAACTTATATCACCGCCGGGCGATTAGGGGGTTAAACCTTTATAAGGTAATAAACGGCGGGTGCCCTGAAACTATAATAAACAAACTAACTAACCAGCGTCACCCGTAACAGTTATACGGTGATCACTGGTGAAAGGGTTAACTAGGGGGCAATCAGGGGGTTAAAACCTTTATTAGGTAGTATATGGGTGTCCCTGTCGCTATAAAACACTGACGGCGAACCTATATACTTACCTCCCTAACTAGCGTCACCCGTGACACTAATACAGCGATCAGAAAAATGATCACTTAGTGACACTGGCGACGGGGGGTGATCAAGGGGTTAAAACTTTATTAGGGGGGGTTAGGGGGGTACCCTAGACCTAAAGGGGGCTAACCCTAACTGCCCTACCACTTATAACTGTCACAAACTGACACCAATGCAAAAAAAAAACAACTGCTATTGGTGTCACTGTGACAGGGGGTACAGGGGGGTGATCGGGGGGTGATGGGGGGTGAAAAGTGTGCCTAGTGTGTTCTACTGTAAGTGTAGTGTTGGTGCAACTCACATTGATGTCTTCTCTCCTCGGCACCGGAACGAAAAGACCGTCTCGAGGAGAGATGACATCACTTCCTCTGCCGCTGTTTACATTACAGCAGCAGAGGAAGATTTTCATTCGTTGGGAACGATCGCGAGGGGGTGGCCACGAATGAGTGGCCTCCCCCTCAGCCTGGATAGCTCCCCTAACGAAGCCGACTGCCCGCAGGAGGCAGATCACGTACCAGGTACGTGATTTTGCCTGCCTGTGCCATTCTGCCACAGTATATCTGCGTTAGGCGGTCGGCAAGTGATTAACAGATTGGTCTTGCAAGAGCAATCAGTCATAAATCCATGCTGGTTACTACTAATTAAACTGATTTCATAAGCAAATTATTGTTATTATCATACTCTCCAATAATTTACATACTATTGATCTCAGGCTGACTGGCCTGTAGTTTAGAGGTATATACTGTATATTGGCCCTTTTAAAAATAATGGAATCATGTTGTTTTTTGCCAATTAGCTGGTACCATTCCAGTCACTAAGCTGTCCTTAAAAATTAGGAATAACGGTCTGGCTATAACCTGGCCTTCTTTGAGGATTCTCAGTTGGAAGCCATCTGGTCCTTGTGATTTATTTGCGTTATGTTCTTCAAGTCTTTTTTGGACACTGGCTTCTGTTAGCTACAAGGGTACATTTTGTGTTGTGTTACTCACAATACAGTCTTGATTATTATACCCAGAGGCGTTGCTAGGGGGTGGCTATTGGGGCTATAGCCCCGAATCTGGGGCCCATAGCCCCGAGTCTCTTGCTGCAGGGTCCCTGCCCAACCAGGCAGCCACGGCAGGCGGGCTGGTTGCATGAGAGAGGTGAAGGAGAGGAGAGAAACGAGCGGGTGGACAAGCAGAGATGACATCCTCTCTCTTCGCCTGCTCCACACCAGTGCTCCTCACAGCCGGGCCTCTTCAATGTGGGAGCGAGGTGCGGTGGGGAGCAGAGAGATGACATCATCTCTCACTGCCAGCCACACATCAGTGCTCTTCCGCCCTCACAGCGCGGTGAAGTTGAGGTCACTTGTTTCCTGTCATCGGTGGAGCTCCACTCTGCAGCCAGACCCCCTTGCTTCAATGTCAGAGGTGCAGTGGGGAGCAGTGAGATGACCTCATCTCTCACTGCCCTCCCCACATCACCGCTCTCCTGCCCCCACTAAATGGACCAGTGCTGCCAGCCTTCCACCAATGCAGTGACAATGCACATTTGGTGGCACTGGCTGGCATGGCAAGTGACAATCCAGAACTGATGGCAGGTGACGTGGCAAGTAACAATCTGCAAATGGTGGCAGGAGACGTGGCAAGTGAAGATCTGCAAATGGTGGCAGGAGATCTGGCAAGTGACAATCTGCAAATGGTGGCAGGTGATGTGGCAAGCTGCAAATGGTGGCAGGTGATGTGGCAAGCTGCAAATGGTGGCAGGTGATGTGGCAATCTGCAAATGGTGGCAGGTGATGTGGCAAGTGACAATCTGCAAATGGTGGCAGATGCCACTCCACATCTGGTGACAGTGGCAAGTGACAATCCACATCTGGCGGCAGGCAACATGGCAAGTGACAATCCACATTTAGTGGCAGGCGAGGGTGGCAAGTGACACGCTGCATCTGGTGGCAGGAGATGTGGCAAGTGACACGCCGAGCACTCCCACTGATTCTACATTATGGTGAGTTGAACCACTGCATTATATATTAGAATGTAACAATAGAAACAATGCTCTTCAATCACCCTGACACCATATCAACCATGGTGCCATGATGATTGAAGCGACTAACACCGGCCATCGCCCGCAAGAAATTGCTTACCACCGGCGTGCAGACCCCCCCGTGTGCTTGCGCCTGCAAAAGCGTTGGTGACCGCTGCTATGGGTTCTAGCCCCAGATCTTTTTCAGACCTAGTAACGCCCCTGATTATACCCCTCCTTTTCTTTGTAAAAACTAAGGAGAATGCATTTAGTACAGTTGCCATCTCCTTGACATTTGTAGCCAACTTCCTCTTTTCATTCTTTATGGGGCCAATATGCTCTGACCTCGCTTTATTACCATTAATCGGTTCCCGACCGCCTCACGTCTTTTTACGGGGGCAGAATGGCACCCCTGCACAAAACCCCGTATGAGTTTCCCTTTAAGAGCCTCCAGAAGGGGCGTGCACGCCACCTGCACAATGAAAGACCAGATGCGTGTGGCCGGCGGTCGCGATCACCGCTGGCCATGCGCGATTGTGTGCACGAGAGCCAGCATGGGGATTTGTGTGTGTAAACACACAAATCCCTGTTCTGTCAGGGGAGAGGAGACATGTTGTTGTTCCTACCAAGTAGGACCAACAATATGTCTCCTCCCCTAGTCAATCCTATCCCCATACAGTTAGAACACACTGAGGGAACACACATTTAACCCCTTGATCGCCCCCTAGTGTTAACCCCTTTCCTGGCAGTGACATTTATACAGTAATCATTGCACCGATTGCTGTATAAATGTCAATGGTCCCAAAAATTGCCAGTGACATTTATACAGTAATCATTGCACCGATTGCTGTATAAATGTCAATGGTCCCAAAAATGTGTCAAAAGTGTCCGATCTGTCCGTCGCAATGACGCAGTACCACTAAAAATCGCAGATTCCCACCATTACTAGTAAAAAAAAAATAATAATAATAATAAAAATGCCATAAAGGATGCTATAACCTTTGCGCAAACCAATCAATATACGCTTATTGCGATTTTTTTAACCAAAAATATGTAGAAGAATACATATCGGCCTAAACTGATGAAGAAATTTTTTTTTTTAAATTGGGTATATTTATTATAGCAAAAAGTTAAAAGGCATGTCCGAGTAATTGTCAGTTAAAGCGACGCAGTGCCAAATTGTAAAAAGTGCTCTGGTCAGAGAAAAAGCTGAAGTGGTTAATTTATTTACTTTTTTTGAACTTTTTTTTACTTGTATCTCTCATTGTCTATTTTAGCTGCCCTAATTGCACTCTTATGCCCCGTACACACGGTCGGACATTGATCGGACATTCCGACAACAAAATCCATGGATTTTTTCCGACGGATGTTGGCTCAAACTTGTCTTGCATACACATGGTCACACAAAGTTGTCGGAAAATCCGATTGTTCTGAACGCGGTGATGTAAAATACGTACGATGGGACTATAAAAGGGGCAGTAGCCAAAAGCTTTCGTCTCCTAATTTATTCTGAGCATGCGTGGCACTTTGTGCGCCGGATTTGTGTACACACGATTGGAATTTCCGACAACGGATTTTGTTGTCGGAAAATTTTATAGCAAGCTCTCAAACTTTGTGTGTCGGAAATTCCGATGGAAAATGTGTGATGGAGCCCACACATGGTCGGAATTTCCGACAACAAGGTCCTATCACACATTTTCCGTATGAAAATCCGACCCTGTGTACAGGGCATTACATTTCTTATTGCATTCCTTGTAGTGTTGAAATGCTGACAGTGACCCCTTGGCCGTATATTTTTTAAAGGCCATTTGTTTCTCTTTTATATGCCTTTTATGCTAAATTTTAGCCACCCAGGTTTCCCTTTAGTATGCACTGGTTAATGCCATTGTTTAATATGTTCATAAAGCACCCCAATTTTTCTCAATGTTCATTGTTTCTAGGATTTGATCCATTTATTATCTTGCACTGTTAGGAGCAACTCTTAAACAAGTTGCTTTAAGTTTATATTGCTTTGTCAAATTATTGCTTCTATAAGAATTAAGACACAGAGTCAGAAATCCGTGTATCAGTTCTGAGCATAAAGGACTGCTCCCTTTACTTCTTTCAAAGGCCTTTTATAGGCAATTATACAAACAATAGCATCAGCACCACCCCCACACAGGGCAAGGGTAAAAAACAACAGGAGTCACCTGGGCTACAAGCACAAGCTCCAACACCATGGCAATACAGATACAAGGCAACAAAAGCAGCTTCAATCGAGTTCAACAGCCAAAGGTTACATTCATAACAGATTTACACGTAGGCATTATATTAAGTGAGAACTCTAAATTAAATCCCTGACCTTATCAATTTCCCCCTTTGACATCATCCTCTCCCTCCCCCTGGGTCCTCATGAATAAGTTCTAGTCAGTTTTTCCCCAGAGTCCTTTCCCTGACCGCGAGTTGTCAGAGGGGTAGAACGCATCCCCCTAGGTATTACCAACATCTTAAAATTCAAGAAGAGGAGTTTTATAGGAGTAGGGTGATGTCAATACACATTTATCGGTATGCCCTGTCTATTCTCCTAATTTTCCTATTTATTTTCCTGTATACACATATATTTGTGATTGTAAGTGATATTAATATTAGAATAATAATTACCATTGGACTTAACAACCAGTGAAAGGTATTGGTTGCTGTAGAAGACATTCCACTAAATATATCCCACCAATGTGGTGCAGTATCCTGTTGTATCTGTGAGGAAAGATGCACTAGTCTACCTTTGTCAATTATTGCGGATACAAGGTTATTCTGTAGGGTATGTTCTAGTGTTTCTATGTGTTGTCTTAACAACTCTGATTGTTCCAAAACCTGTTTTAGTGGGTCTAAAGAAATTATAAAGGGTGTAGTGTCAGTGAGATTATGTACCTCATAGACTGAAGAGAATATCTTATCGGCGTCTGGTTCAAAAAGATAGGTGTCGTTACCCCATTGTAATATTTTAATCTTTTTTATACATCCCGCAAACGGCGCCGATTTATTTAATGCTGACATGATGCGGTTATCATTAGTAATGATACAAATATGCTGGAGTCCTATTTCTATGAATCTATTGTTCACATTTATCGGTGTTCTTTGCATTTTGCATATGCTAGTTTGGTATTTTAACAAGCAAGGTTCATATACTGGGGAACTTCTGCCACATACCATTCCCTTATTAGTTCCTTCACATAGAGTTAAATCATGGGTTCTGTTTCCTTTATCTACATATTTCCCATATATTTCTGGATACCAAAACTCGTTTTTAATTACTAGTGGCATGACCACTATTTTACACATTTCCATTACATCTGCTACCCGGTATGCTTCAAACCTTCCTACACACCATTTCTCCTCACATTCTATCTTATCCCCTTTTACTTGGAACCATACACCATCGTCAGTTAAACCCTTAAAATATTTCATCCAGGTATGATAATTTCCCAACTGTAGTTCAGTCCTGGCCCTATTTATTTGTATATGATAGGATAAGAGGTTAAAAGAGCACTGTGTGAAATTTACAAACTGTTGACTTTGATTCCACAGCTGGAGCTCTGCTCCTATCGTGTGATTTATTAACCCTCCCAAAAATTGTAATAGGGATATTTCTTGCAGTTGGGTTTCAAAAGTGGTGGGTAACCATTTGCTTGTGATAGTCAAGCTGTCAGCTATGTGTCCCCCTGCATGCTTCCATCTGTTGTTCATTTCTTCTATCTCGACCGAGTTTAAAATTCCCATCCCTGTACCTGTCAGTCCCAATAGTGTGTCGTACCATTCTCGTTTACACCTACACTCCGGTATTGGGGGAAAGGTGATATTGAATTTTATTTTTGTTTTCTGTTGTGATGTTGATACATTTATGCAAGTGTTTGGTACGGGTGTTAATATGGAAGATTCAATTGTTGGCGTTACTTCTTCCTCCATTTGTATGTGAAACCCATAGGTCTGTGCATACCAGTACCACCCATCAACTCTCTCTTCCCTCCACCAAGAGGCACAGAGGAAAGTACTGGATTGATTAACGGTAATATCTGTCAGATTGATCATCCCTTCTGATATATTTTCTCCCCCTGCTATTGTGGTTAATATTTGGTACATTTGTCCTACCACCCGTTCCCGAGCTTGTTTCCACGTTTGTGAAAGGGGTATTTTATGGCACCTATGATTTTTATTGTTATTGAAAGGAAAGCTCATATTGTCATTCCACTGGAAGGTTATAGTTACTTCTGAGAATGGGTCCGCCTGTATCCATGCAATACCTACATCTATATGAAATGGTCGCCTGTGTCCTTTAACAGTGTAATTACCTACATTATAATCCTTATTCATCTCATATCCTGAATCATTTGCTACTTTAGGATCATCTATAGCCCATTCGAAAGTTGTTGTTTCCTCTACTTCAAGTACATTAATACCAGGAGTCCATGCATATATTTTTAAAACAACAATCTTCAACAAAAAATATGTAAGTAGATATTTCATCATGTTGTTTTCTCGGGTTGTTTCTTGCAATGTGATGTGTGTATCCAGGTAGGTTTTCCTTCCAGCTTTACTGAGGTGGCTGTGGTCAAGAGTACTTGGTAAGGACCTTCAAACCTGGGTTCCAATGTCTTTCTAGTGTGTTTCTTTACATATACATAATCCCCTGGTAGCAGCGTATGTGTACCTGTTATTGAATTAGGGTCTGGAAGAGAAGAATACACACTTTTGTGGATCTTAGTTAGACGTTGTTGTAATTGTATCACATATGCAGTCAAACTATCACATTGCAATTGCATACTCTGTGGAAAGTATAAACCTAATCTAGGTGCATTCCCAAAAAGTATTTCGTATGGGGATAATCCTGTTTTTCCTGTTGGAGTGTACCTTATAGAGAATAAAGCCAGAGGCAGGCATTCTGGCCAAGGCTTGTTTAACTCTTGCATGGCTTTTTGTATTTTTAACTTTATTGTCCCATTTACTCTCTCCACTGATCCTGAACTCTGTGGGTGGTAAGGGGTGTGAAAACTTTGTTGAACCCCTAACATGGTCATCACATTCTGCATGATTTCTCCTGTAAAGTGTGTCCCCCTATCTGATTCTATGGTTTCAGGAAGGCCAAACCTAGGTATTAACTCAGTGATCAGTTTCTTAGCTGTGGCTTTAGCTGTAGCTGATTTTACTGGATAGCTTTCAGGCCAACCTGAGAATAAATCGATACACACGAGGACAAATTCAAAGGGGCCGCTCTTAGGCATTTGTATGTAATCAATTTGCAGTCTCTGGAAGGGGTATTGGGCCCGGACCTAGTGTTTTCGTGGGGTTTTCACTTTCTGTCCTGGGTTATTCAGGAGACAGATTTGGCAGGCTGCACAGTAGTTTCTTGCAGTGCTACTGAATCCAGGGGCGAGCCATCCTTGGTTCAAAATCCTATACGTGGAATTGGAACTGACGTGTGTGGGTAGGTGAACTGCCGCTGCCATTGCTGGGTACAGAGAGGCAGGTAGGCATATTTTGCCTCCTTCCCTCCATACATTGTCAAGGTCTGGTGCTGCTCCCATCCTGATCCACTTATCTTTCTCGCTTCCCCTGCTTGCTCCTGTAATTTACTCAGCTGCTGCCATGTTGGTTCTGGGATACTCACCTCTACCGCTGCTAAGGTCTCAGGGCTTCCTTCCCCTAGAGCTGCCTGTTTTGCAGTCAAATCTGCAAATGCATTTCCTTTTGCCTCAATTGTTTTTGCGCTCGTGTGTGCCGCTATCTTCATGATGGCCACTCGTTTAACCTTTTGAAGATTGTTCAGGACTCTCTTAATCCCTTCTCCATGTTTTACAGGTGTACCTGCTGCTGTCAGATAACCTCTAGCCCTCCATATGTGGCCATAATCGTGCGCTACACCATAAGCGTAGGCAGAGTCAGTGTAAATATTTCCCTCTTGTCCTTTTAAGTATTCTAAGGCTTGTTCTAAGGCTTTTAATTCTGCTTCCTGTGCTGACATGTGGGCTGGTAAGGGCTGTGCTTCAATTACCTGCATATCAGTCACTACAGCATACCCTGTGTGATATTTACCCTTGTCATCAGCAAACCTACTGCCATCTATGTACAAAGTGTGCTCAGCATTTAAAATCAGTGTATCTGTAACATGTGGGAATCCCATTGTCTCCTGTTCCATGAGCTGAAAACAATCGTGCTGATCTATCTCTTTAAACAGAAGGGTGTCAGTTTCCTCATCTCCTTCTTTATTAGCACTATTATTCCCCCTTGCCAAATCTGGTGACTGAAGAGGCAAAAAGGTGGCCAAATTTAAAGTTGTACAGCGCTGAAAAGTGACATTTGGAGGTAAGAGTAAAGTACACTGTAACCTTAATTGCCTAGCCATTGAAATGTGTTTGGGCTGTACCTGAGACAAGATTGCATGTATGTCATGTGTGGTATGCACTACGACTGGATTATCTAGAACAATCTCTGATGATTTATCAATGATGATTGACACTGCAGCTACCGCCCGTACACAGGACGGTGAACCTCTAGATACTGGATCTAATGCTGCTGAAAAATAAGCGACTGGTCTTTGTTTTACATGTGCCTGTGTCAGAACACCTGTGGCGTGTCCAGTGATCTCAGCAACGTACAGGTTAAATATCTTGGTGTAATCTGGTATACCAATAGCCGGGGCAGAAATTAATAGCTTTTTCAAAGTGACAAACGACTCATATGCTACTTCTGTAAGCACATACGGTACAATTTTCAAACAATCGTATAATGGCTGCATCAAAGCGCTAGCATGTGGTATCCATTGTCTACAATATGACACAATACCTAAAAACATACGCAATTGTTTGAAATTCCGTGGGGGTAACATTCCCTTTATCACTTGAACCCTCTCCTCAGTGAGATGTCTCGTACCCTGTGATATACAATGTCCCAAAAAGATAACTTTTTCCTGGCACACCTGCAACTTTTCTTATTAACCTTACAACCCTTTTCTGCCAAAAATCACAACAAATTAAGGGTGGTGTGCAAGCTTTCAGTCTTTCACTTATCTGTATAATTAATCCTTCCATAAACTGTCTATTGAAGGCTCGGATCGTGACTGGCAGAGCCAAATCCAATCCCTCATCTGCCATCATACTTTCCATAGATAAGTAAAATTCTGATACAGTCTGTCCTGGCATTTGTTTCATGGGTGATATTGACCCCCCTCTCCTGTTGTTTTGCCTGACAGAAAGCTTCTAATCTAGCAATAAAAGGGGCCCTTGAGTCTATGTGTCTGACGTGTCCTGTCTCCAGATTGCCATCCCCCTCAGCTCAGTCTGCAGGTCAGTCATAAACTGGTTAAACAGGGTCAGAGTCATTTTATGTCTGCATAAATCCTCCCCATCCTGCCAGGTTGCTTCATGTGTATTCATTAACTGTGTCACAAATCTACAGAAAGCAGCTGGCTTTGCTATAATGCGTGTATCAGTGCGTACGGGAGCTACAGTTTCTGGATGAGGTTTTTATGCCCCACAATGCTGACAAACCCATCCTCTCCCCTCAAGTACAGGATATATCTTGTGTGGTTTGCGTTCTACGTCAGTATATGGGGGTGGGATGGCTGAGCTGGGAGCCTCGACATTTTTTGTTCTTCTATCTTTCATATCCCAACCATCACAATCTGGATTATATTTCCACCCCTCTTCTTTCGCTCTATTTGAGACCTTAATTAAGCATTGAACCTGACGCATCCATTGCTTCTCTAACACCTCTCCTTGTCTGTCCCTTTTTATTTCACTCCATACATCCGGGTCTAAGCCCGCTGCTCCTTTCACCTTAAATTTACGAAGGACATCCTTTAAGTCCTGTGCTTTGGTTTTCCCATAAATGTTCTTAATTATCTGTGGCACCGTATAGTGCGCCACAATTCCCTGACGGGGTTTTGTGTTCCTCTGGCCCATTCTAACAGTCCTGCCTAGGTAGCGTGTGGGACACTTAGTGTACAATATAAAACACTTAGCTAAGTTACACTAGTTCCTCGTTGCCTTCCTCCTAGGGTGCTAGAATACTAAAAACCTCTCCGGAATGAGATTTCTGAAATCGAATTACTTTATATGCTAGCCCAAAAAAAAAAAAAAAAAAAAATTACTTTATATGCTAGCCCAATAACAAACCAGAATGCGGCTACAACATATACAAAAATGCGGCTACAACATATACAAGCATTCCTTTAAGTGGCCAGGTATCCGACTAGATCTCCGGACTTTATGGAGACCTTATTCCCTCCCCGTATCTGGGATCCCTCTCATGCACTCTTATCCCTGCTTTATGGAGCAGACAGGGCATATACTCTCAACCCGTCTATGGTTTATGAACTAAATTGAATATCAAACGTAAGCGTCAGACCCCTGGAAGGGCGCATTCCGTTGCTCATTGGGATGATATTCTTTCAATTCATACCAACCTTGGCAAGGCTCATTCACTTTCTCAACAAGACAGACAACAAACAAACAAATAATTCCAGCAATATAAACCAAAATATGCAGTAATTCTAGACTCACCACTACAGAGGCTGGTGTTTTAAAACCAGGAGAACCGTAACTGACAGAACGGATAGGCACAAATCAGGGGAGCACAGAATATAAGAAAAATAAACCTTTTTCTTACCTGCGCAGGTTTTCGATCTGTGGTTCCCGGAATGCCTATTCCTTTTTGTTCCGTCAGCCGCGTTCGTCCACCTCTTGTAGTATCATCGGTGAGTCCCTCGTTCGGGCGCCAAAATGTTAGGAGCAACTCTTAAACAAGTTGCTTTAAGTTTATATTGCTTTGTCAAATTATTGCTTCTATAAGAATTAAGACACAGAGTCAGAAATCCGTGTATCAGTTCTGAGCATAAAGGACTGCTCCCTTTACTTCTTTCAAAGGCCTTTTATAGGCAATTATACAAACAATAGCATCAGCACCACCCCCACACAGGGCAAGGGTAAAAAACAACAGGAGTCACCTGGGCTACAAGCACAAGCTCCAACACCATGGCAATACAGATACAAGGCAACAAAAGCAGCTTCAATCGAGTTCAGCAGCCAAAGGTTACATTCATAACAGATTTACACGTAGGCATTATATTAAGTGAGAACTCTAAATTAAATCCCTGACCTTATCAGCACTATGGAGTCATACTGTTCCAGTATCCTCGGCAAGTCTTTGGCATGCATATCATTAGGTAGTGATCCATATTTAATTTGAACCACAGGTAAATGAGACTTCCCCCCCAACAGCCAGAAACAAAGTCAGGTGTTTATAATGAGGTGGACAGAAAAGCATGGCATGAAAACACATTTTTGTCTCCTGCAATGTCATGTAGCAAACTTTTGAAGTGTGCTAGAGTTAGGTTTGTTAACGTAGGTCTGTTGGGACAGGTAAAACATAGCTCAGGGCTAAGCCTGTGCTGTGTAATCTGGGTCAGGATTTAGTGACTCAGGGGCTGGGTGACTCATCTGGCAGCTCTCTGACACATCCCCCTGGTCTGGAAGTTTGAAGAAACTTCCAGAGCTGGAGAGTGGGAGTAAGGAGGGGCTCTCATGCATATTTGTGAGGCCTCGGCTAATCCCCAGAAATTGGTCGGCAGGGGGCAGAGCTTAACTCATAAATAGACATGGGCCATGCCAGCAGGGCACTCGGGTGAAAGATGGAGATGGAGTGCTGAGGAGGCTGTCGATTCCCCTGGAAGATTCCCCTGGAGGCTGTTGATTTCTGGAAGATTCCCCCTAAAACACACAGGGGAAACCCTTCCTAGAGGCATGGGAGCAAGGAGAGAAGACAGCAGGAGCAGATGAGCATGTCTGGGAGATCTCCTGAGGTGGTGCTGGGATCAGTAGCCACAAGAGTAATGCTAGCTGTACACGGAAACTCTGCTACTAAGGGGCCTTGGGTTCCTGCCCGTAAAGAGCCATTGCTTAACCTGACTAAGTGACTGTCAGGTACTCTCAGTGTTCCAGTTAAGTTCTGCAAGCAAGTGTGTGCTAGAGTGAGGAAGAGAAGCTGTATAAAGGAAAAGTTGCCTCTTAAGTTGTTGTTGAAGTCGAATGGGTATCCCATAATCTCCCATCCCTATCTAGGTTATTACCATCAATAAACCACAAAACCAAAGTCACGGACTGTTCTTTGACTCAAGTCTGCCTGTGAAGATTCAGTGTGCCTGGCTGTACAGGGTGGGGGATCCCATTCTACTTGTGGATCCTTAGGAGGTGCACTACAGACACAATGAGAAAATCAAGGAGTTTTCATGGCTTCCAAAGTTTTGCCTCTGGTTGTGTGAGGTGCTGAGAAAATGAAGGTGATAAATGCCAGATCTTGTTGAAAATGAGGACATTTAAATTGTAAGGGATAATTGTGAATGTAAATATATATGTATATAATGTGTATACGGTGCCTTGAAAACGTATTCCTACTCCTTGAAATTTTCCACATTTTGTCATGTTACAACCAAAAATGTAAATTTATTTTATTGGGATTGTAAGTGATAGGCCAACACTAATGCCCCGTACACACGGTCGGATTTTCCGATGGAAAATGTCCGATCGGAGCGTGTTGTCGGAAATTCCGACTGTGTGTGGGCTCCATCGGACATTTTCCATCGGATTTTCCGACACACAAAGTTGGAGAGCAGGAGATAAAATTTTCCGACAACAAAATCCGTTGTCGGAAATTCCGATCGTGTGTACACAAATCCGACGGACAAAGTGCCACGCATGCTCAGAATAAATAAAGAGATGAAAGCTATTGGCCACTGCCCTGTTTATAGTCCCGACGTACGTGTTTTACGTCACCGCGTTTAGAACGATCGGATTTTCCGACAACTTTGTGTGACCGTGTGTATGCAAGACAAGGATTTTGTTGTCGGAATGTCCGAACAAAGTCCGACCGTGTGTACGCCCTATAAGTGGCACATAATTGTGAAGTGGAAGGAAAATGATAAATGGTTTTCAATTTTTTACAAATAATGTGAAAAGTGTTTCATGCATTTGCATTCAACCCCCTTTACTCTGATACCTCTAACTAAAATCTAGTGGAACTAATTGCCTTAAGAAGTCACCTAATTAGTAAATAGAGTCCACCTGTGTGTAATTTAATCTCAGTATAAATACAGCTGTTCTGTGAAGCCCTCAGAGGTTTGTTAGAGAACCTCAGTGAACAAATAGCATCAAGAAGGCCAAGGAACACACCAGACAGGTCAGGGATAAAGTTGTAGAGAAGTTTAAAGCAGGGTTATAAAGAAATAACCCAAGCTTTGAATATCTCATGGAGCACTGCTATATCCATCATCCGAAAATGGAAAAAGTATGGCACAACTGCAAACCGTCCGTCCACCTAAACTGACAGACCCGCAAAGAGAATATTAATCAGAGAAGCAACCAAGAGGCCCATTGTAACTCTGGAGGAGCTGCAGAGATCCACAGCTCAGGTGGGAGAGTCTGTCCGCAGGACAACTATTAGTCGTGCACTTCACAAATCTGGCTTTTATAGAAGAGTGGCAAGAAGAAAGCCATTGTTGAAAGAAAGCCATAAGAAGTCCCATTTGCAGTTTGCGAGAAGCCGTGTGGGGATACAGCAAACATGTGGAAGAAGGTGCTCTGGTCAGATGAGACCAAAATTTAACTTTTTAGCCTAAAAGCAAAAAGCTATGTGTGGCAGAAAACTAACACTGCACATCACCCTGACCACACCATCCCCACCATGAAACATGGTGGTGGCAGCATAATGTTATGGGGATGCTTTTCTTTAGCAGGGACAGGGAAGCTGGTCAAAGTTGATGGGAAGTGTCACGTACATTGTAACAGAGCCTGACGTGTAGAAGAGGACCTCTTTTACAGTCCTGGCTCAGGGGCCACTGGAGTTGCGACAGTGGCCGCAAGAGCACACTGAGGTAGGATTGCCTGCAGAATTCCTTGTTGACGGTAGAGATGTGCAGCTGATGAGTTGCCAGACCAGGCTGGGTGGTGAGCAGCAGAAGCAACAGGTGCGGATCATATATGGCATAAGCGGTAAGCAGAGATTGGTCAATAGACAGGCAGAGGTTGGCAGCAGGATAGCAAGGTTAAGGCAAGCCGGGGCCAGGACTGGAGATAAGCAAGCATAGTCAAGGAAGCTGGGTCAAACACAGGTAATCAGATGTAGATACAGGATCAGACTCAGGTAAAGCTGCAGATCAGACAGCACTGCACTAGTGCAGCAGCTGTGCTTAAATAGGCCATTTGGCGCCAGCATTAATGGCTAACATGCGTGCACCTTTTAGCGCATGCGCATATGCAGTCTCCTGTTTGTTCTAACGTCTCCGCTCATGCGCATAGGCGTCAGCCTATGCTTGGCAAGACGGCCAACTGCAATCTTCCTGGCCAGCACGTTCCTGACAGAAAGATAGATGAAGCCCAAATACAGGGCAATCTTAGAAGAAAACCTGTTAAGAGTCTGCAAAAGACTTCAGACTGAGGCAGAGGTTCACCTTCCAGCAGGACAACGACCCTAAACATACAGCCAGAGCTACAATGGAATGGTTTAGATCAAAACATATTCATGTGTTAGAATGGCCCAGTCAAAGTCCAGACCTAAATCCAATAGAGAATCTGTGGCAAGACTTGAAAATTGCTGTTCACAGACGCTCTCCATCCAATCTGACAGAGCTTGAGCTATTTTGCAAAGAAGAATGGGCAAAAATGTCACTCTCTAGATGTGCAAAGCTGGTAGAGACATCCCCAAAAAGACTTGCAGAGAAAGGTGGTTCTACAAGGTATTGACTCAGGGGGGCTGAATACAAATATACGCCACACTTTTCACATATTTATTTTTAAAAAATTCGGAAAACCATTTATCATTTTCCTTCCACTTCACAATTATGTGCCACTTTGTGTTGGTCTATCACATAAAATACATTTACGTTTTTGGTTGTAACATGGCAAAATGTGGAAAATATCAAGGGGTATGAATACTTTTTCAAGGCACTGTATATTGTGATATGCGTTTGGTTAGCTCAGTGGTAGATGTGTTTTTTAAGTGAGTCCACATCAGTCCAAACTTAAGTTTTAGGGGCACAGCAGCCCATTTTCATTTAAATAAAGAAGCAAAGATTCCCATCCAAAGGATTTTGCAGCTTTAGCAAAACACCTAATCACTGAAAATACAGAGCCACCTTGCTCTCCTGTCAGCAGCACCTCTACTCTCTTTGGCCTCCCAGACCACTTGCTATTCAGGCTCTTTCAGCACCAGCTCTCTCAAGCTTTTCCACTACCCCAGGTTCACCCACTTCTCAGGAACACAGGACTCCCTCCAACCCCTTGTGTAGTCACCTCAGCTGTCTCGGTCTCCCTGGACTCGCGTAGCTATCCTGACTTTCCTAATAATATGGACAAGGAATCTCCCAATATATGGGCTTGTCTCACACTGCTATCTTCGCAGAGAGACTCTTTCTCTAAATGGCAGCAACTGCAACTCCTACTGCTCTGATTAGGCTTATAATCACACTGAACACCTGTGCACTCACACAGGCTGCAGGTGTCTTTCAAAGTCCGGACACTGGATTTCTTCCCTCCGAAGACACTTTGGAACCTTCAAACTCCAGGCCCCAATCCAGGACTACAAAACCCAAAGAGAACTCAGAACACAGCTATTTCTGCTCACAATAAATACGCAAGCACTACGCATTAAGCTGTGATGTGAATCCTGTGTCATTTCTACCTTCATAACCTAAATTCAAAAAGTGGCAGGGCCTCACACTGTCACAATAGATATTTACTGTAAAATATATATATATATATAAAGAGCTGTTACTGATTAAAATTTTCATGTTCGATTCATCGTTTTTTTTTTTTTGTAATCGATTACCGTATATACTCGAGTATAAGTCGATCCGATTATAAGTCCAGGCCCTAATTTACCACAAAAAAATGGAAAAAACGTATTGACCCGAGTATAAGACGAGGGTGAGAAATGCACAGCTACTGTAAGTGGAAAAGAGGGTCAACAATGCCCATTTGCAGCCTCACTGTGCCCTTTTGCATGCCTCACTGTGCCCATTTGCAGCCATAAGTCCCCTGAACTTTAAACTCGGTAGTTAAGGGTTCCTAGATGCCCCCTTGCTGCAGCCAAAATCTGGGGTCTCTGAACCCAAAGGATCCCGAAATGACATTGCTGCAGATGGACACAGTTGACAGACTTTGGGGCCCCGTACCTCGGGGCCAATTAGTGCTAAGAACCCTAAATTTGGTGTGCAAACCCAGTGGAACTAGCACCATAAAATTTCCAAAGCTGGGGTTTCTATTACCAAGTGACCCCGAGTTACAGGGCCCCAAATATCAGTTCTGAAAATGTCAAGCACTTTTCTGCAGCAGAGAATGACATTTTCCGAACTGGATTTGGGGCACGGTATCTCGGGGCCACTTGATGCTAGGAACCCCCATGCTGGATATGTTATGGTACCAGTTCCACTGGGTTCGCACACCAAACTTGGGTTTCCTAGCACCAAGTGGCCCTGAGATATGGGGCCCCAAAGTCGGTTCAGAAAATGTCACGCACTTTTCTGCAGCAGAGAATGACATTTTCCGAACCGATTTTGGGGCCCCGTATCTTGGGGCCACTTAGTGCTAGGAACTTCCGCTTTGGATATGTTGTGGTACCTGTTCCACTGGGTTTGTACATCAAATTTGGGGTTCCTAGCACTAAGTGGTCCTGAGATACGGGGCCCCAAAATCGGTTCGGAAAATGAAATTTTTTGCTGCAGAAAAGTGCTTGACTCGAGTATAAGTCGAGGGGGGCACTTTCAGCACAAAAAAATGTACTAAAAAATTCGACTTATACTCGGGTATATACGGTAATCGACTAATTTCGATTAATTACAACGCACATACAGATCCAACTAATTTTAGCTGATCTCCTTGCATTGCAACTCTGCATTAGTCAGTGGTAAATGTGATATACACTGTATACAATCACCCGACACTAGTTAGTTTCCACAATCCATGACTTAACTTCACAGTTCACACAAATACATTTTAAATTCAAACTGTAGCAAGCGCTGCCGTCATGGCAACAGCAGAAACCGATCCACACGGCAAAAATATCACAGCTTATCAGCTTCTAAGGGCAACAATGTTAAAAACGGAGGTTATCAAATTTGCCTACACTTAGCTCACTGAATGATCCCAGTTAACCACATCCATATTTACCATCACTGTCCTGGCTGTCCGGTGACGTCACAGGCATCGACATCACCGGACTCCTCCCCCCTTCCCTTCGTTAGCAGACGGAAGGGGTCCGGTGACGTCGATGTCCGTGACGTCACCGGATCTCCGACGGAACTCCCTGGAGACCCGGAAGCCGGCGGAGAGGTGAGTACCGATCAAAAGAATTTTGATCAATCAAAAAAATTAACGATTAACCGAGGAATTAATCTTTAATATCCCCAGCCCTAATATATATATATATAATAAATATATATATAAATGTATATAAATATATATATATATATATATATATATATATATATATATATATATATATATATATATATATATATATATGTATATATATATATATTGTGCCTCACTGCTAAATGAAGCTATTGTTATAAAAAAAACTATGACACCCACACAATTTATTTTTATTTTGGAAACCATAGGGAAGGGTTGGAACCTCTATTAGGTTGTCATTGCAGTCTGTGTCCCCATGAAAAAACTTTCCCTCACTTTCTGGCCAAGTGACAGGGGTCAGAGGGATAGGAAACAATAGGAATTGGCAAGACCACATTTTCTGGCACAGTGAGAGAAGATTAGAATCTCTGTAAAGTTTTTTTTTTTTTTTTTCTTGTGTGTACCTTCCTGTCCTAGTGACAAATGATCCCTTGTTTCTTGTCCTGATGTCAAAAGTGTGACACTAGGTTGAAAAAGGCTATTTTACCAAAAAAAAATAGGAAAAAGCCAGGATAAATCTCCATGGTATGCTTGTTTTCGGTGCTTGTAGGGGCATGGATGTACATGCACACAGAAATTTCAATCTCTGAACATACTGTATTTAGCTGATTGTATATTGCTGTTCAATGTACACATTAATGGCCAAAAATATTGGCACCCCTGAATTTCTGTTAGAAAATTGTTACAATTACAAATGTTTAGGCATTCTCATGTTTATTTCTTTTGTTTGCATTGGTATGACACAAAAACTTGGAGAAACAAAAAGCCAAATCTGACACATTCCACACAAAACTCAGAAAATGGACTGGACAAAATTATTGGCGCCCTCAATTTTATATTTGGCAGCACACCCCAAAAAATAACTGAAATCAATTGCTTCCTGTAACCATCAATGAGTTCCTTACACCTCTCTACTGGAATTTAGGACTACTCTTCTTTTGCCAACTGCTCCGGGTCCTTTAGATTAGAAGGGTTCCTTTTCCCAACTGATGTTTCGAGATCTCTCCATAGGTGCTCTATGGGATTTAGATCTGGACTCATTGCTGTCCAGCTCAGTACTTTCCAACACTTTGGGGTTGATTTACCAAAGGCAAAAAGACTGTGCACTTTGGAAAGTGCAGTTGCACATGGCAAGAACAGTTTTGTAAATGAGCAGAACCAATCATGTGCAAGCAAAAATGCTCTTTTTTTTATTTTCCTTGCATGTGATTGGGTATTCTTTGCAAAGTGAAGCTTTACCCCATTTACTAAGCTCTGGAGCAACTGCACTTGCAGAGTGCAATTGCACTTTCCAAGGTGCACAGTCTGTTGGCCTTTAGTAAATCAACCCCTTTGCCTTAAACCATTTCTTTGTGCTTTTTGATGTGTGCTTTGGGTCATTGTCCTGCTTTAACAAGGAGGCCCCCAGATCCCGCCCCCCCCCCCCCCATGTGAATGGGTATCGGGTACAAGTGTCAAAAAGTAAGAAACACAGGCAACAGTTTTTGACAAGTCCTTTATTAAAAAAGAAAAAAAAATAGCTTCCCTAAATGTCCATCACAACGCCCGCTGACCAGAAAAATGGCAAAAAACGCTTCGCCCCCTAAGAGGCTACCCCCCCGGCTGCCCTCTCTTCGGCTTTGACAGCTCTTATATAGGCAAGGGGCGGGGCCACACCGTAACGTTAACGTCACTTGTGACGTCAAAAGGGGGCGGTGCCCCGGGGAGGCCCTGTTCCTTTCCTATATAAGAGCTGTCAAAGTGAAGAGAGGGCAGACGATGGGTAGCCTCCTAGGAGGCGAATCGTTTTTTATCATTTTTCTATTTTTCTGGATCAGGCATCATGATGGACATCAAGGGACACTATTTTTTTTTTCATTTTTTAATAAAGGACTTGTCAAAAACTGTTTCCTGTGTTTCTTACATTTTGACACTTTTTTTGGCTAATGGGTACAGGGATACCCATTCACATGGGGGGGGGGGGGTGTCGGGATCTAGGGCCTCCCTTGTTAAAGGGGGCTTCCAGATTCCGATAAGCCCCCACCCGCAGACAACCACAGCCCAGGGTGTCGGGAAAAGGCCCTTGTCCCCATCAACAAGGAGCTTTGGGGTGGGGGGCGCAGAGCCCCCCTGCCTCAAAGCACCCACCCCCCATGTTGAGGGCATGTGGCCTTGTATGGTTCAGGAGGGGGCGCTCGCTCACCCCCCTTTTCTTGACCTGCCAGGTTGCATGCTCAGATAAGGGTCTGGTATGGAAACATTTTTGGCGTGGGGTTCCACTTAAAATCCTTACCAGACCCAAAGGGCCTGGTATGGACTGGGGGGACCCTACGCCATTTTTTAAAACATTTTTCTATTGCCGGGCAATTGCCGGCAATCTTTATGTTCATCAGTGGGGAAGCCCACTGACAGATGATGACTCTTGGTTATTAACCGGTTCCCGACCATGTCACGCAGATATACTGCAGCACATTGGCTCTCCTGGGTGAAGTCCCGTACGGGTACGTACTAGCCTTTTTCGGCCACCAGAGGCTGCGCACCCGCTGCAAGGTGGTGGACCCGATGCGTGTGCACGAGCACCAGCACAGGGATTTATGTGTGTAAACACACAAATCCCTGTGCTATCAGAGGAGAGGAGCCATATCGTTTGTTCCTACTAAGTACTATATAAGTACTACGTCTCCTCTCCTAGTCAGTCACATCCCCATACAGTTAGAACACACTGAGGGAACACACAATTAACCCCTTGATCGCCCCCTAGTGTTAACCTCTTCCCTGCCAGTGACATTTACACAGTAATCAGTGCATTTGTATAGCACTGATCGCTGTATAAATGTCAATGGTCCCAAAAAAGTGTCAAAAGTCTCCGATCTCTCCGTCGCAATGTTGCAGTACCGCTAAAAATCGCAGATCACTGCCATTACTAGTAAAAAATAAAAAAAATTAAAATGCCATAAAAATGCAATAAATCTTTCCCATAGTTTGCAGATGCTATAACTTTTGCGCAATCCAATCAATATAAGCTTATTGCGATTTTTTTATCAAAAATATGTAGAGGAATATATATTGGACTAAACTGATGAAGAAATTCATTTTTTTTTTAATTGGGGGATATTTATTATAGCAAATGTAAAAAATATTGTTTTTTTTTTTCAAAACTGTCGCTCTTTTTTTGTTTATAGCGCAAAAAATAAAAACCGTAGAGGTGATCAAATACCACCAAAAGAAAGCTCTTTTTGTGGGGAAAAAAGGACACAAATTTCGTTTGGGTACAGCATCGAACGACTGTCAGTTAAAGTGACGCAGTGCCAAATTGTAAAAAGTGCTCTGGTTAGGAAAGGGGTAAAATCTTCCGGAGCTGAAGTGGTTAAGGATATGGGTGACCGGGTTTCCGTCCCGCTGCTTAACAACTAGCTATTTTTTCACACAGAATTTGAATCCAAATTCTAATTGTTCTGAAATGTTGGAATTCGTTAGAAAACAAACGAAATTAAAATAAAAACCGGATTTCAACATAGTTCGTTACTGTTCGTTACTATTTCTTTTGGAGATTCGGATACAACTGAATCTCCGAATAACCAAAAATGTGTCCGAATTTGTATTCGGACCGAAACGATATACGCATGTCTAATCCTCACAACATGATGCTGCCACCACCATGTTTCATGGTGGGGATGGTGTATTCAGGGTGATGTTCGGTGTTAGTTTTCTGCCATACATAACGTTTTGCTTTGAGGCCAAAAAGTTCAATTTTAATCTCTTCTGACCAGAGCATCTTCTTCTACATGTTTGCTGTGTCCCCCACATGCCTCACAAATGGCAAATGGGACTTCTTATAGCTTTCTTTCAACAATAGCTTTCTTCTTGCCACTCTTCCATAAAGGCCAGATTTGTGGAGTGCACAACTAATAGTTGTCCTATAAACAGATTCTCCCACCTGAGCTGCGTATCTCTGCATCTCCTCCAGGGTTACCATGGGCCTCTTGGCTGCTTCTCTGATGAATGCTCTCCTTGTCAGGTTGGGTGAATGGCCATGCCTTGGTAGGTTTGCAGTTGTGCCATACTCTTTCCATTTCTGGACGATGGATTGAACAGTGGTCCATGAGATGTTCAAAGCTTGAAAATAAAATTTTTTTAAAACCATTTATAATTTTGTAACACGGCAAAATGTGAAAAATTTTTCAAGGCACTGTATATATAACATCAATAGCTTAGATAACAACCAATAGAAAAAATCTTCAATAAATAATCAAAAAGAGAGATATATCTGTTGATTTATGCTCATACCAAGGTAGTATAGACAAACGAGCTATTGGCAAATCACATCTAAGGCTCCATTCACACTAGCGCGTTTTTTGATGCATTTTGCATTTTGCAGAAATGCACGGGAATTTTTTAACATGGGTTCCTATGGAACATGTTCACATCAATGCCTTTTTGTATCTCTGCATTTTTGGAAAGGGTCAGGGACTTTTTTTCATGCAAAATGCAGCATTTTGCATGTAATAGAATTCAATGGACAAGCATCAAAAACGCAAGTGCACCGTTTTTGCAGCGTTTTTGCAGCGTTTTTGATGCGTTTTTGCCGTTTTTTTTTTTATTTATTTTTTTTTAGACTGTAAAAAAAAACTGTAAAAAAAAACGCAAAACGCCGCAAAAACGCTGTTAAAACGCTACAAAAACGCTGTTTAACCACTTCAGCCCCGGAAGGATTTACCCCCTTCCTGACCAGAGCGTTTTTTGCGATTCGGCACTGCGTCGCTTTAACTGACAATTGCGCGGTCATGCGACGTGGCTCCCAAACAAAATTGACGTCCTTTTTTTCCCACTAATAGAGCTTTCTTTTGGTGGTATTTGATCGCCTCTGCGATTTTTATTTTTTGCGCTATAAACAAAATAAGAGCGACAATTTTGAAAAAAACGCATTATTTTTTACATTTTGCTATAATAAATATCCCCTAAAAATATATAAAAAAAACATTTTGTTTCTTCAGTTTAGGCCGATCGTATTCTTCTACATATTTTTGGTAAAAAAAATCGCAATAAGCGTTTATTAATTGGTTTGCGCAAACGTTATAGCGTTTACTAAATAGGGGATAGTTTTATGGCATTTATTTTTATTATTTTATTAATAATTTTTTTTTTACTAGTAATGGCGGCGATCAGCGATTTTTATTGTGACTGCGACGTTATGGCGGACATGTCGGACATTTTTGACACATTTTTGGGACCATTGTCATTTATACAGCGATCAGTGCGATTAAAAATGCACTGATTACTGTGTAAATGACACTGGCAGTGAAGGGGTTAACCACTAGGGGGCGGGGAGGGGTTAAGTGTATCCTAGGGAGTGATTACTAACTGTAGGGGGATGGGCTGTGTGGCTGACGTCACTGATCTCTGCTCCGATGACAGGGAGCAGAGATCGAGTGACACTTGTCACTAGGCAGAACGGGGAGATGCTGTTTACAACGGCATCTCCCCGTTCATCCGCTCCGTGAGGCGATCGCGGGTCTCCCCGCGGCGATCGAGTCCGCGGGACCCGCGACCCGACTCACAAAGCTCCCGGCCGGCGCGCGTGCGCGCCGCCGGCGGCGCGCACGCACGGGCACGGCGGGAAATTCAAATGGACGTACAGGTACGCCCATTTGCCCAGCCGTGCCGCTCTGCCGACGTACATCGGCGTGCGCCGGTCGGCAAGCGGTTAAAAACGTGGCAAGCATTAAAAAAAAACTCCAAAAACGCTCAAAAGCAACATGCATAGGTGTGAATCTAGCCTTAGGCTGGATTCACACCTATGCAGTTTTAGTGCTTTTTGCATTTTGCAGATTTGCACTGCAAACCTGCAAAATGCAAAAAGCAATAAAAATTGCATAGGTGTAAATCCAGCCTTAGATAACATAGACCAGGTAACTCAAGGGAATAAAACAAAGCACGTTATAGATGTTTTCACGGGCCTGTGTCTTGGGACTTACATCGTATCAATAAATGAAAAAAGACATAGAAAATAGAGGGGAGAAAGCTAGTTTATTCCTAGAGTGGAAGCTTTAAAAAAATGTAAATACTGTAGTCCCTTATATAAGGGAAAAAGGGAAATTTAAAACAGTATATAGGGTTCATTAAACTTATATAGCGAGGTGATACACACTCACCCTTTATGGAACTATAGTAGCTGTAAAAGACCCATCCAGTCTGATCTGATAGAGCAGCCAGCCCCTTTAAAGTCAATCCTGTGTTGGGAACATTAAAACTACCAAGGCTAGTCATTCCTGGCAACAGGTGTTTAATGTATCCAAACATACTGACAAAATAGTCCCTGTTTTACCATATGCACAATTCACTTAGAAAGTACCTGTATAGATGTGTCAGCTCTCATGCATCCACCGCCATTCACAAGATGTCTAAACAGCAGCCCTGTATAAAAATTTAGAGACAGTTTTTGACAATTCCTTTAATAAAAAAACAAAAACAGTGTCCCCCAGTGTAAATTCATCATCAATCACCCTACCTGTCACCACTGCTGACCCGAAAAAAGAGAAAAAAAAACTCTGCTTGCCCCGAAGTCTCCCGCCGTCTGCCTGCTTCGCTGTCTGACAGTTCGTAAATAGCTAAGGGGCAGGGCCACGCTGTCACCTGGTGGCACCGCCCCTTTGTGACCCAGCATGCTATGATGGATGACGTCACAAGGGGTGGCCCACCCCTTAGCTATTTAAGGATTGTCAGGCGAAGGAGCAGGCAGACGGCAAGAGCTTTCGGCGTAAGTGAAGCTTTTTAGTTGTTTTTCGGGTCGGCGATGGCGGCAGGCGTCACAATTGACGATGGATCTACACCAGAGGACATTGTTTTATTTTTTTTTCTGATAAAGGCATTGTCAAAAATTGTCTCAGAGTTTTTATTTCTTTTTGATTTTTTTGGTGATTGAGTAGGGGTACGATGTACCCCATACTCATTCACATGGGGGGCAGGATCTGGGGGGGCCCTTGTTAAAGGGAGCTTACAGATCACAATAAGCCCCCTGCCCACAGACCCCCACAACCACCGGAGGCCCTTTTCCCCTCCCCATGTTGACCTGGTATTGTTCAGAAGGGGGGAGGCACTACCTCGCCTCCCTTTTCCTGGATTGCCAGGCTGCAAGCTCGGATAAGGGTCTGGTATGGATTTTGGGGGGACCCCACGCTATTGTTTTTTGGTGGAGGGGTTCCCATTTAAATCCGTACCAGATATAAAAGGGCATATGAACCGCATCGCAGTGCTCAGCAAATGCACAGAACTTTTTCAATTCACAGCAAATTTGCACCACATATATGTGAACCGGCTCCATAGAGAAGGCTGCTGGTTCACATGTCATGCAAATCGGATACGGTTAAAAATGCATCCAATTCGCATATATGTGAATGGAGCCTTATGGAACTGCAGCCAATCCCGGGGGAGGTGTGCCTGGAAGGTGGAGGGAGAGCCCATAAGCAGCCTGAGGCCTGGGAGCAAAAGGGCAGAGTTCCTGGGTCCAGTCCTTCAGGGGAAGATCCCTGTGCAGGGGCTCTGCCCCTAGGGCAGATAGAGACAAAGAGGAAGCCAGAGGAGCCTTTGAAGACCTCAAGGTCACAGCTAGGCTTAGCTGGGGTGCCTACTGAAGAGAGCTGTGTCCAGAGACTGAGAAGAGCCTGAAGGGAGTTGGTGGGGATGCGCAACCATTTTTGGACTGAGTGAGTAACTGAACCTGCTATACAGAGTGACTATGGAGTGGTCTAATCCCCCATGCCAGTGCAGTGCAGCCAGGAGTTGTGCAAAACAGCCAGGAGAGGGCAATACTGCTTAGAGGTTTGCCCAGTACAGCCAGGAGTTGTACAACAGCCAAGAGAGTACAGTGCAGCCAGAGGCTGTGAATTATAGCTTGCATTTTTGTACAGAGCAACCAGAAGCCAAGCAGTCCTGAAGTTGTTCTCATTTCCGGGTATATCCTATGCTCCCCATCCCTATCCAAGTTACTGTTCTGCAGAAATGCAGTGTGTCTGGCTGTGTATGCTGTGAGTGGGGCAAATATGCCCACATTACTAGCGGCTCCTGCGGAGGTAGCCCTACAGTACTGACAGAATACTATTGCAGTACTATGAATTTTCTTAGGAAATTTGTGAATTAGCTGCTTTTTGAGGCTTTTCCTATGGTTTTGCATGAGGTGCAGGGATAGTGGGTGAGCCCAAGTTTTACTGGGAAGTTGACAGGGCTGCATATGCATTCTCAATAAGCCATATGCCTAAAATAAATTAGCTATGCCTATTTTTCTCCACAACGCACTTAATATGCTGCTTATCACCCTATAAATAATTTTCCTGGGTTGATGTCTCTGACTGTGTTTAACGGAAACCTGTACTTTGCCTATACCAGGCAAAGCGACATGCTTAGTTTAGAACAGGGATCATAATAAACCAGCACTTACCTTCCCTGTGCTCCTCCACCACCAGAGCTGGTGCAAGGATTTTTGACACCCTAGGCAAAATCTAATTTTGCTACCCCCCCTTGGCTCTACCCCTGACTCCACCTTCTTTGCCCTGCCCATGTATACCCCACCTTTTTAATGAAGCGCTCATCAAATGCAGCCCACCGGCACCCATCTAATGCAGCCTCCTCTGCGCCCATCAAATGCAGCCTCATTAGCGCCCATCAAATGCAGCCTCACCAGCGCCTATCAATGCAGCCTACCAGCGTCCATCAAATGCAGCCCCACCAACGGCCAACAATGCAGCCTACCCATGCCCATCAATGAATGTTTGCTTGCTTCCATTCATTCGGCAGTCAGGACACAGACACAGTCCTCCGCCGCTGCTGCGCCTCTGACACTATGTGCGAACGGAGAGGTGGCTGCCTGCTGATGCTGAGACTTAGTTACTTGCTGCAGAGAGAAGAGAGTAGGGACACCAGTGGCCAGGTGCCCTAGGCAGCAGTGCGCCCTAGGCGGCTGCCTAGTTTGCCTAGTGGTAGCAACAGCCCTGCCCACCACTCTGATCCACTACCAGACTCTCTAGCAAACATCCAGATTTTTGGAGGATAAGAGGATTCCTCTGCGTCCAGATCATGCCAGTGCTTGTTACAAGTAGCAGTCACCAGGCTTGATCTTTGTCATATCTGCGGGGGAGCATCCACAGTCCTCTGTAAATGTTGACACTTATAGCACTTGACAGCAGATTGGAACAATTAGGGAGTGTGGGTAGGGTAAGTACCTGCTGTTTAAAGGAGAACTTCACTTCCATTGAAAAAATACTGTATATAGCACATAACACAATAATATAGCATATACAATTGCTAGACAAGCCATATTGTAATTTAATAATAATTATGGACACCAGTGGTGAGCCCTATGTACAAATAGCAATTGCAATGTAGTAAGTGAAAAAATTACATCTAAATAAAGTGTACAATTCCTATTGGAATAAATGATGTGATCCCAAGTGGATTCCTATATCCAACTAACATCCATCAATCAATGACATGTATAAATAAATATATGTTCCAAAAACATATTCCAAAAACATAAACAAATACTATAGACAGTCTGTGGTAAACTGATCTCAATTGCTATATGAGTAGCAGTGTGTTCGAAGTGCTCAGTCCCAATCAATGAAAATACTGTGTAAGACGTGTCATCTTCAACATAGGATTAAAGTGCCTTGTGCTTTTCTTCTTATATTGAATTACTCTCCAGTGCCACCAATCCACCATGTGTGTACTAAAGGTCCAAACTCACCAGAGGTAGTTGACCCTCTTATCATATGACAAAGAGAAGTCAAAAATCGCTTAAGGTGGTCTCTCATAGACCCGTGGTCCCTTTGAGATCAAGCCGGGATCCTTCTTCCTCGGTGGGTTCTCGTGGCGTGTTTAGATGTTTATGGAGAAAACAAAAGGAAGGACAAGCCTCTCATAGCGTAAAAAGTTCCAGACTTTATTGAAATGTACCATAATAGGTTACATCCACTTCAAATTCATACATTCCTAATGCACAGCGGAAGCCGTGGGACACTCTGCTCCGACGTGCTTTCCAACTGCACGTGAGTCTACGCACCGCCCGTTCCAACTTGTCGTGTTTCCTCACCAACTGACATCTTCAGAAGCTGCAGCTTCTGAAGGCATTATGTGGTGAAGAAATGCGTCAAGTTGGAACGCACAGTGTGTAGACTCACGTGCAGTTGGAATGCGCGCTGGACTAGAGTGGCCCACGGCTTCTGCTGTGCATTGGGAATTCATGAATCCCGACTTGATCTCAAAGGGACCACGGGTCTATGAGAGACAACCTTAAGTGATTTTTGACTTCTCTTTGTCATATGACAAGAGGGTCAACTACCTCTGGTGAATAGGGACCTTTACTACACACACGGAGGATTGGTGGCGCTGGAGAGTAATTCAATATAAGAAGAAAAGCACAAGCCCTTTGATTCTATGTTGAAGATTGCACATTTTGCACAGTATTTTCATTGATTGGGACTGAGCACTTTGCATACACTGCTACTCATATAGCAGTTGATATCAGTTTTTATATTGGTTTACCACAGACTGTCTATAGTATAAGTTTTTGGAATATGTTTTTGGAACACATATTTATTTACACGTGTCATTGATTGATGGATGTTAGTTGGATATAGGAATCCACTTGGGATCACATCATTTATCCAGTAGGAATTGTACACTTTATTTAGATCTAATTTTTTCACTTACTACATTGCAAGCACTTTTTGTACATAGGGCGTACCCCTGGTGTCCATATTTATTCTAATTGTACCTGTGTAAGGTTGGGATAGCAGCTGCAATTAGATAGTATTTGGCGCGGTGGATTTTGATTAATTTTTGTATAATATTGTAATTTATGTTATTAAAAATTACCTTTCCTGTTCAGTCTGCAGCTGCTGTAGTTTTCTGTAAAATCCAATGCAATATGGCAAAATATATAATAGAAGTCTATGGCAAAGTGCAGCTAACCCCGGAAAGTTGCAGATGCACTGTACTGTACCCGCTGTATGGGTAAACCGCAGTACATCAGTGTGAAATCAGCCTTATAGGGGGCTCAGAACAGTAAAAGTTCATTCACAAGTGCAGCAGGCACTACTGTTCCCCTGAAAAGCGATTCTAGTATGTTTGACGTGTGCTAAGGAAGGCGATATGTTGCCTCCTCACCACCTGATTTAAACCTATAATTGCTGTGCAATGCACGTGATTGTGGCATGGTAGTACTACAATTAGAAGTTTAACCGCTTGACATCCGCGCTATAGCCGAATGACGGCTACAGCGCGGACCTGAATTCCCAGGAGGCCGTCATATGACGGCCTCCCCTGTGCACGCGCCCTGCGGAGCGCGCTGTAATCACCGAGTCACTGAGACTCGGGTGATCACCGATCCAAGTAAGGGGCTGGTCCCGGCCCCTTACCATGTGATCAGCTGTCAGCCAATGACAGCTGATCACATGATCAAAACAAAAGCTCTGTGATCGTTTTTTTCTCTCCTCGCGCTGACAGTGCGAGGAGAAAAAAAAAAGATCACCGGCTCACCAGCAAGGGACATCGGTCCCGAAGAGGAGGAGGCAATAATGCCTCAATTGTGCCACAATTACCCCCTGCCAGTGCCACCTGACATTGCCACACCACAGTACCCACAGTGCCCACCAGTGCCACGTATCAATGCCCATAAGTGCCACCTATCAATGCCTACAAGTGCCACCTATCAATGCCCACCATTGCCACCTAACAATGCCCACCAGTGGTGCCAATCAGTGCCACCTAGCAGTGTACAAGATCAGTGCCCATTATTGCCACCAATCAGTGCCCATCACTGCCACCCATCAGTGCCCATCACTGCCACCTATCAGTGCCCATTGGTGCCGCCTCATCAGCGTACATCAATGAAGGAGAAAAATTACCCTTTAAAAAAATTTTATAACAAAATATAAAAAAAAAAATTTTTTTTTTTTAAATTCGGTCTTTTAAAATGTTTTAAACAAAAAATAAAAACCGCAGAGGTGATCAAATACCACTAAAAGAAATCTCTATTTGTGGGGAAAAAATTGGTCTGGATAGGAGGGGGGTTTAAGTGCCCTGTAAGCAAGTGGTTAAATCAGGTGTGCAGAGGTGACACTGTGCCCAGTGATCTTTGACTTCTCCCATGTTGTTCAAATAGACCTCCACCCAGGGCCGTCTTTAAAATTGATTGGACCCTGGGCAAAAAATGACTTGGGCCTCCCCCCCTCCATGCAGTTTCGCTCTCCACCTGCTCTGAGACTTACAATACTGTAAATAGCAGCTAGACTCAAAATCCATTTACTGAATCAGATCAGGCAGCGATTGCGATTGGTTGCCAAAGGTTACAGTGAGGGCCATCTTTAATATTGGTTGGACCCTGGGCAAAAATTTTCTTGGGCCCCCCCCCCTCCATGCAGTATTGCTCTCCACATGCTCTCTCTGAGACATACAATAAATAGCAGCTAGACTCAGAATCCGTTTACTGAATCAGATCAGGCAGCGATTGGTTGCCAGAGGTTACAGTGTATCATTACCGCTCACTGACTGGTTGCTAGAGGTTACAGCAGACATTACGGCTCACTGATTAGTTGCTAGAGGTTACAGCACATGATTTCTGCTTGTTGATTGGTTGCTAGAGAATACTGTACATCAATACTGCTCACTGATTGGTTGCTAGAGGTTATAGCACATCATCTCCTCACTGCCTGCACACCATGGACTGGGAAGGTGTGGGGACCCATTAAGAGCCCTTTCACACTGAGGCAGTTTTCAGGTGTTTTAGCGTTAGAAATAGAGCCTGAAAATTGCCTCCCATGCCTCCCGAGTGTGAAAGCCCGAGTGCTTTCACACTGGGGCGGTACACTTGCAGAACGTTAGGAAAAGTCCTGCAAGCAGCATCTTTGGGGCAGTTTGGGAGTGCTGTTTACAGCACTCCCAAACCGTCCCTGCCCGTTGGAATGCATGGGCAGCGCTTCCGAAGCACCTGAAAAGCGCTTCGGAAGCGCTGCAACATGGGCGCTTTTAACCCCTTCTTAACGCCTTCCTGGGGGTTAAAAGCGCACTGCTAGCTCCCGAAAAGCGCAGCTTAAACACCGGTAAAGCGACGCTAAAATGAGCGGCGTTTCACTTCTGACATGGCTGCGGCCCCAGTGTGAAAGGGGTCTAATAGACAGAAAACTCCTAGAGATCATAGGACTCCTGGAATCGGTGGCAGTGCTGGGGGAGGGGAGGGTATGATCAATGGCAATGCAATTTTTTTTTTACCAACCACCAATATAATATGGAGTTTCAACACTGGCCACCAATGTAATAGGGGTTTACACTGACCACTAATGTAATAGGGTTTACACTGACCACTAATGTTATAGAAGCATTCACAGTAACAACCAATGTAAGGAGGGATTTACACTGACCACCAATGTAAGGGGGACATTCACACTGGCCAGTAGTGTGAATGAAAGGATTCTACAACAAGCAGCAATGTAATGAGAAGATTTACACTGACCACCAATGTAACTGAGACATTTAGCCTGCAATCACATTTGTGTGTGTCGGGAACGCATGCAAAATTGCTTTCCTGACACCACAGAAACATACTGCCCTTTAGCAGATACACAGTAGTGCCATTAATTGTTAATCACACATCATGAATCTGCTGACATGTGCCTTGGCACCGTGTGATTTGGAAAAAGGGTTTGGAACTTTCTTTCGCATTTGTAGCGCATAGAGCAAACCATTGAAATGAATGGGCTACCCTACATGTGACCTACATCTTTATCTATCCTGTCAGTAAACCTTTGCATCCTAAAACCCATGCTAACCTCTGCACCCCAAACCTCCCCCACCCTCTCCACCCCAATCCCCCTCCCCTTTAACTTTACCTGCTTCCTCTGCTCATCTTTGCACCCACCTTCCTTACCTCCATACATCCCCTCCTTTCTCACCTGTGCACCCCAAACTGTAATTCCTTCTCTGCCTACCTCTGCATACCCCACACTACCCCCCCCCCCCCCACCACTAATTTGCTTACCTTTGCAGAACAGGCCGATGGTAGGTTTAATGACCACAGTTGTAGGCAGGACTTTCAAGCACGCCCCTTTATTTCCAACAACATTCAGTATAGGTGATGGTGGATATGACCTCAGATGGGCATGATATACAGTTGTGCTCATAAGTTTACATACCCTGGCAAAATTTATGATTTCTTGCCCATTTTTCAGAGAATATGAATGATAACACAAAAACCTTTCTTTCACTCATGGTTAGTGTTTGTCTGAAGCCATTTATTATCAATCAACTATGTTTACTCTTTTTATATCATAATCACAACAGAAACTACCCAAATCACCCTGATGAAAAGTTTACATACCCCAGTTCTTAATACCGTGTATTGCCCACTTTAACATCAATGACAGCTTGAAGTCTTTTGTGGTATTTGTGGATGAGGCTCTTTATCTTCTCAGATGGTAAAGCTTCCTATTCCTCTTGGCAAAAAGCCTCCAGTTCTGCAAATTCTTGGGCTGTCTTGCATGAACTGCACGTTTGAGATGAGTGGCTCAATGATATTGAGGTCAGGAGACTGAGATGGCCACTCCAGAACCTTCACTTTATTCTGCTGTAGCCAATGACAGGTCGACTTGGCCTTGTGTTTTGGATCATTGTCATGTTGGAATGTCCAAGTACGTACCATGCATAGCTTCCTGGCTGATGAATGCAAATCTTCCTCCAGTATTTTTTGACAGCATACTGCATTCATCTTGCCATCAATTTTGAAAAATTTCCTGTGCCTTTGTAGCTCACACAACCCCAAAATATCAGCGATCCACCTCCGTATTTCACAGTAGGAATGGTGTATCTTTCATCATAGGCCTTGTTGACTCCCCTCCAAATGTAGTGTTTATGGTTTCAGCCGAAAAGCTCAATTTTGGTCTCATCACTCCAAATGACTTTGTGCCAGAAGGTTTGAGGCTTGTCTCTGTGCTGATGGCGTATTGTAAGCGGGATATTTTGTGGCATTTGCGTAGTAATGGCTTTCTTATGGCGACTTGACCCTGCAGCCCATCTTTTTTCAAGTGTCTCCTTACTGTGCATCTTAACATAGCCATGCCACATGTTTTCAGAGAGTCCTGTATTTCACCTGAAGTTATTTGTGGGTTTTTCTTTGCATCTCGAACAATTTTCCTGGCAGTTGTGGTTGAAATTTTAGTTGGTCTACCTGGTTTCAACAGAACCCCTCATTTTCCACTTCTTGATTAGAATTTGAACACTGCTGATTGACATTCTCAATTCCTTGGATGTTTTTTTATATCCCTTTTCTGTTTTATACAGTTTAACTACCTTTTCCCGCAGATACATTGAAAATTCTTTTGCTTTCCCCATGACTCAGAATTGTCAGTGCAGCGCTGGATGAAAGATGCAAGGGTCTGTCAGGAGTCCAGAAACACATTGATCTTTTATACACACACACTAATTATAAGCAAACAGATCACACATGAGAATGGTTATGTTTAATAGCCATTCAAACCCCTTTGTGCCAATTTGTGTGCATGTTATGAGGCCAAAATCACCAGGGTGTGTAAACTTTTGATCAGGGTCATTTGGGTAGTTCCTGTTGCACGATTATGATATAAAAAGAGTAAACACAGTTGATTGATAATAAATGGCTTCAGTCAAACACTAACCATGAGTGAAAGAAATGTTTTTGTGTTATCATTCATATTCTCTGAAAAATGGCCAAGAAATCATAAATTCTGCCAGGGTATGTAAACTTATAAACACAACTGTACATATGAATACTGCCTCTATTTACATATGAATGCTGCTAGTCTGCCACTATTTACATATCAACAAGTAAACACAGGGTCTGCAGGTGAGTCATCTGTACACAACATTAGGGCAGAGCTAGGCAGCATTAGTAACAGATTTTCGCACTGAGATATCAGGACACAGCACAGGACTAAAACCTCAAGGGAAGAGAGAATTTACACTGGGATAGTTGGCAAGTATGAGGCAGCTGCTTTGGGCCCCACAACAATGACAGGGCCCAGGGCAGCTGCCCCTTTTTCCCTGCCTTAAAGACATCCCTGTCTCCACCTCTTTAAGGTTGCCCACCCTTGCTTTAAAGCAGGGGTCTCAAACTAGCGGCCCTCCAGCTGTTTGCGAAACTACAAGTTCCATCATGCCTCTGCCTGTGGGAGTCATGCTTGTAACTGTCAGCCTTGCAATGCCTCATGGGACTTGTAGTTTTGCAACAGCTGGAGGGCCGACAGTTTGAGACCCCTGCTTTGAAGGATGTATTGAAGCATTGTAGTTAAAGTATAAATAAAGGCAAAATGTTTTTTTTTTAGCTTTGGATAGAGGGGAGAGGGATTAGAACTCCTGTCAACTTTTATTGCTGTCTGCTCCCCCGTTAGGGAGATTTACCATCTCTAATTGTCCTGTTTACCATTATCATTGAAAGTGAAAATAATAGAAAATCCCAAATTTTAGGTTGTTCCCAGAAAAGTATTAGAGGGGAAATCTTCCAATGGAGACACTAGTTCTGGTGACCGGGCAGGCCCCAAGAGATCCCTCTAAAGCAGAGCTTCACCCAAGTGGGGAAGTTCCGCGTTAAGGCTTCCTCCCCCACTCCTATTTATGAAATGGTGCTTTTGGGGGAGAGGTGTTATATTCTCTGAGTTGTGAGAGACACAAGACTCGTCACAGGTCCCAGAAGGCTGCGGAACCATTCACAATGAGCAGCATGTACATTGGGCACTCAACTGTGAAGCCCTAAGTGCCCACAGTTAAGATGCTGGTGCCAGGGACAGAAGATGGGAAGTGAAAGTGGCTGGCGATGGTGATCATTTGAACTACAACAATTTTCAAAAAAGATATATACAATATATATATATATATATATATATATATATATATATATATGCAAGCAGGATTAAAGTATCAGGCTGAACTAACCCCAAAAGAGGAAAGGATCCTTGTGTGCACATACAGTCCCAATAACAGGTGGGCCTATGTGTTTTTGACGTACCTGGAGGTGATTGCAAGGTACCTGGTACCTGGATGTTAGTGTTGGCAGGCTTTTGTTGGGGCCCTTCTGTGGGTGGTGCATGTGTAGCTTTCCCTTTAATAGTGTATCTTTTTATTAAAAAAACAAACAAACCAAAAAAAACAGTGTGTATTTATATGGCTGATGGGCTGCTAAGTTAAGAGCAGTCTCTGTTGCATTAACTGTGTGTAGTAAAGGGTTAAGCATTTTATTTCAGCTCACCACTCCTGGCAGGTGATAGGTCTGGTCCCATATGCCTGGCGGTCACCTGTTCCAGTGATCCCAGCCTGCACGATTGGTTCCTTACTGGTTCAGTCTCTCAGCGATGAGAATGGACACTAGAGCACACAGTCAATGGATATACAGCAGCCGGGGGATGAGAGTCAACTGGAGATCTCACAGCCGCTCCAGCGGACGCTACATTGCTATTGAGCAATATATTTAAATGAGTTTTTGTGTTTAGAGATCAGCTTTAAATATAAGCAGCTTACTATATCTGTGTAATATGTGCAAAAAATACCTGTTGATCCTGCCAAAAATCTGAGCTGATAACCTCTTGTGTTCCCTGCCTTTGCTGACTGTTATTAGGTAGCACAGTTCCCAGTTCTCTCTGTGGACTACAGAACACATGCAATTGAGATGAGGAGAGGGAGAGGTGCTCAGTAGCCCTAATACAATTTTTGCCCCAAGGTGACAACACTGCTTCTCCATAGATACAGTACAGTGATTGAACATTGCCACACTACAAAATGAAGTGTTACTGGCAGAATCACCTTGTGGAAATAAAAGAAAACAAATGCAACCACCACATCTAAGGGCTGGTAAGCTGCAATACTTTAAATGTTTGTTCTTGGGTTTAGATATACATTAAGCGGATAGTGTATGAGGGGGCTTATTTAAAATACCCATGACTTCTATATGCCCTATGTATTGAGCCCTTAGCAGCCCATATCAGAAAGAACCCAAATATCCCAGTCCGTATTAGAGACTTTAAGATATCCCTATTTTCGGACGATGTCCTCCTCACCCTCATGCAACTCCATGTTTCTCTTCCGAATCTACACATAGAGCTAGACCGGTATAGTGCCCTCTCAGGATACAAAATCAATAACTCAAAGACGGAAGCCCCCCCCCCCTCAATATACCCCACCAAACACTGTTGGCCCTCTCACAAACATTTAATTACACGTGGAAGACCTCTTCCTTAAAATACCTCCCACCCACATACGGCACTCTCTATAAAGCCAACTTCCCCCAACTATACACCTCCATCAGGGCTTCCCTGGCTAAGTAGAAATCTCTAAAACCATCTCTTTTTGCTCGACTTGCGACCTTAAAGATGACAATTCTACCTAAACTTTTATTCCCTTTTGAGACACTACCCATCCCCATCCCAACCTCGCATTTTAAGAGACTCCAGGGCGACTTACTAATTTTTTTCTGGAACTATAAGAGGCACCAGATCGCTAGATCGGTCCTGTACGTTCCCCGCAATCAAGGCAGCCTTGCGTTCCCTAACATAGCCAAGTATTTAGCTGCCCAGTTACGCCCTGTAGCCTCTTGGTGCACTCTCCATGCCTTTAACCGATGGACACAAATTGAGAAATTATGGTTAGCCCCTGTCCACCCGAATTCCATGCTATGGAGTTCTGGTGTGGTGTCTGGCGGTATACAGCTACTAGGGCCAATGGCCCTTTTGCGCATGCTATGGCGGCGCGCAAAATCGACATACCCGCTTACCACCACCTCCTCCCTAGCCATCTCATTCTTATTCCCACCCAATATCCCAGACAGCTTGACCTTGCAGATGTCTCACTTTTGGATGGATAAGGCCTTATTTCACTACGGTGAATTGGTAGACACCAGAACCCTGAGATCATTTCAAAATCTGCAAGACGCCTTTAAAATACCCAGACAGGCTTTTTTTAGTTACTTGCAAATACGGCATTATGCGCAATCTTTGGTAACGAATCTTCAATTCTCCCCCCTAACCGAATTAGAAAAACTATGTCTAGAGGGCTCGTCCCCTAAAGGTATGATCTTGCGCACTTATCAGCTCCTGACCATGGATTTATCACCAGCCGGACCACGGCATGCCTATATGGGTAAGTGGGAGCAGGCCCTGGGTATAGATATACCCCTGAATGTGTGGCAGCTCATATGGCCGCAGGCCTCTAAGAGCTCTATCTGTACGCTCTATAAAGAGAATCAATATAAGATTCTATTTCATTGGTACCAGACCCCTGACCTGCTCCACTCCATATACCCCTCTGCCGAACCCCGATGCTGGCGGTGTTGTAAAGATAGGGGGACGCTATATCACATCTATTGCACCTGCCCTCTACTCAATCCCTATTGGCAGACGGTGCACTCCCTGCTTCAATCCATCTTTGGTACGGGGTGCCCTTCAACCCAAAAATTTTCTGAGCCTCCCACCCACCTCGTTCTCTAAACTGTCAAAAAAGCTCTGCTAACTGCAGCGTGGTGTTTGGTGGCCATGAAGTGGAAAAATAGGGAACCCCCCTCACTGTTCGAACTGCACTCCAGAATCAGAGATGTTAAAAGAATAGAGTACCTGACGGCCTCTCTAAATAACACTCTTGATATACATAATCGAGTATGGGAGCCATGGGTCTTGTTGGAGACTCCTATAACCTAATACTCCGTAAACCCTCGATCCTCTTAACCTTTTCATTATATTTTTCTCCTCCTCCATTTGTTTATGCGCACTTATGCAGGCTAGATTTTGGTGTGCTATCTAATTAACACGACATTTCTACATACTGCCAATGGTTGTAAGCTATGCACGCCTGCACCGAACTTTACCACTGGCCAAAATGTTTGTTGATTACATGCCAGATGTATTTGTACTACAACAAAGCGTGTTACCTGTATTTTATGTTGGAAATTCCTTTTTTCTTGAAAAATCAATAAAAATTGTCAGTTCTCAAAAAATACCCATGACTTGTTCCTGATGGATATGTTCATTGCTTACAGAACGCTAGCTTACATAGCTGATAGCTGGCAGAATTTGACTGTATGTGAAGCTTACCCGCTGTGTACACTGCTGTTCTGAAGTGCAGTGCATATCTACTTGTATTGCACTCGCAGCAGGAAGCAACTCCTCTATGATTGCAATGGTATTTAATTTTCCAGTTTGTTCCAAAATATATGAACATCAGTGGTTTGAGCCTAAATATTAAAAATCAGAGCTGTGCATGTTGTATGTTAGCTGCACAGCTGATTGTCTGTAGCAGCGGCAGGTGTTTGCTTTGTTTCTGGTACATCACAAGGGAAATTTACAGGCATGGAATAATCCTTGATGAGTTCTTCCTGTTTAATCCAAGCTGATAAAGCACTATTATTTTGGAAAATGTTAGGGAAAATAAATAAGTAATTGTGCATGTTTTGGGAGCAGCCTGAAAATAAAAAAGAAATAAGGAACTGGATAAAAAAAAGAATTTTTTTTTGTGCACTCAACAAATGGATTTTTACTATGTGAATAATTTAGTAGTGACATCTGCTAGCAGCAGTATATATTTAAATGAAAACTGTTTCTGATGATAAGCAATACAACGCGGGGGTTTCTTTGTACACTTTTAGAGAAAGCAGACCTCCTCTGTCTGCCTACCCCCTGACCTAAAGTAACCAACCCCCCCCCCCCCCCCCGCTGCATATTGTTTACATCCCATGGGTCCAATCTTCTTTACGCTGATTGCGCTTGTGTGTTGGGTGCCCATAGACTTTTATGGGACCATTTCCCGAGGCTTGAGATACTTGGTCTATGGGGACCTATTGCACACACTGGTGTTGCCAGTGAGGTGAAAATGTGTGGTCTGCAGGATACAAACAGTGTGGTGCCCCAAGGCTGTGAGATTCAGGTAAGTAGTGGGGGGGGGGGGCATACTTTAGGTCAGGGTTTATTTTAGGCAGGCATGGTTAGAGAATGTAACTTTTAAACTTACCACACAGGGAGGCATGGGAGTCCAGCTTTTCCCTGCTAACAATACTGAGTGGCACCAACTTATCTTGTCCTATGTCACAGGAAGCAGTCAACGAGCTAAAATGTTCTCAATCACCTGACTTTCTGCAGGCTTCTCTCCAGTAGGGATGGGCTCAGGCATGTTGGATCATAGTCCCAACCCACCTGAGCAATCCTGCCAAGTCCTCACTGTACACCATCAATCATAAGCAGTGAGGCATTTCCTGGCCCACAGCTGCACATACAGACGCTGCCTATGATTGGCGGTAAGCAGTGATGGCTTCCTGGTGGGATTGCTCAGGTGGGTTGGGACTACGATCCGAAAACACACCTGAGCTCATCCCCACTCACCAGTTTTCAAGACCCACTTTTAAATATTTGCACTCTATAAATAGATTGTGTCGCACTGTAGAACCAACCTGGTTTATACAGTGCAACAACCTTTGCGTATAACCAACCTAGGCTTCATTCACAATACAATGTTACTGATTTGTCCAGCCCACAACCTGTCCTGCCCACTCAATATTACTGCACTTATAACCTTCTGCTCATTCTAAGCCCACAGAGTATCACCACTTCCACTCCACTGCCCTCCTATAAATCCAACTCCCGCCTTACCACCCTCACCCTCCTACTACTCCTAATGTCTGGGGACATCACACAAAACCCCCGCCCTCCCACACCCAATTCCCACCCCTAAACTTGGCTGTCTACCTCCTCCAACAGTAGTCATAACTCCCACCTTTCCATCCCAATTCCCCTGATTCCACAAGTTAGCCCTCCTCTTTCATGTGCCCTCTGGAATGCCCGCTCAGTCTTCAACAAACTAGCTTCTGTCAATGACCTTTTCCTCTCCAAATCCCTTAATCTATTTGCTATTACCGAAACCTGGCTCCAGGAATTCGATACTACCTCTCCAGCTGCCCTGTCCCACAGTGGCCTCCTCTGGACTCACTCCACCAGACCCAGTGGACGAAAAGGAGGAGGCATTGGACTTTTCCTCTCCCCACAATGCACCTTCCAGGTTCTTCCCACACCTCCCTCTCTTTCCTCCTGCTCCTTCGAAGTGCATTGCATTTGTCTTTTCTCTCCAGCTTGTCTGAGGGTCGCAGTCATTTATCGGCCTCCTGGACCAGTGTCACTCTTTCTGGATGACTTCTGGATGACTTCTGTGCATGGCTACCCTACTGTCTCTCCTCTGAAGTACCTGCCATCATCTTAGGTGACTTTAACATTCCAATCAATGTTAATACTGCAACCACTTCTCAACTTCTTAACCTAACCTCCTCTTTTAACCTAACACAATGGACACAAACCACCACTCACTCCAACGGCAATACTCTCAACCTCGTATTCTCCCATCGGTGCACTCCCTGCAACCTCTCTAACACCCCCTTTCCTCTCTCTGATCACAATCTTATCAGTTACACACTCTCCTTGTCTCCTACCTCCCATGCTGCCAACCCACAAACCACTACCCACAGAAACCTGCGCAACCTCAACCCTTCCCTTCTTCATTCTGCTACTGATGGCCTTTACAACAAAATTACACCCATGTCCTGCCCAGACTTAATCACTTCCATCTACAACAACACTCTTTTATCCTCCCTAGACGTACTTGCTCCTCTTTCTACACCCAGAACCAGGCCCCATCTGCCACAACCCTGGCAAACAGACGACACCAGAAATCTCAAGAGACACAGCGGTGCGTAAATCTAAATCGCTGTAAGACTTTACCCTCTACAAATCTCCCCATCTCAAATACAACTCCTGCCTCCACACTGCTAAACAAACCCACTACAACACTCTCATCCAAACCTCGTCAACTCTTTTCTACCCTTAATTCCTTTCTTCATCCCCCACTGCCCCCACCCACCAACTTGCTTACCGCTCAACAGATTGCCAACCATTTCAAAAGCAAAATTGATACAATTCGCAAGGAGATATCCAGCATTCAACTTCCTCCCCTACCCAACACATCACACCACACCGACTACTCTCTTCCTTCTGCCCAGTTACCACCGATGAAGTTGATAAACTCCTCTCCATTGCCCACCTCACCACCTGTCCCCTGGACCCTGTCCCCTCACAATTACTGCGACCACCTTCCCACTCTATTCTAAACTCCCTAACCCACATCTTCAACCTCTCCCTCCCCTGGCACCTTTCCTTCCCCGCTTAAACATGCACTGGTTACCCCCATACTTCAAAAATCCCCACCTGTTTGAATAACGTAAGACCCATCTCCCTGCTCCCATTTACCTCCAAGCTCATCGAACGCCTTGTCCATGACTAAATGAGTCGCTACCTCACAGACAACAACCTTCTCGACCCACTACAGTCCGGGTTCTTTCCACAACATTCCACTGAAACTGCCCTACGAAAACTCACTAGTGAACTACTAACTGCTAAAACCAATGGCCATTACTCCATACTCTTAGACCTCTCTGCTACCTTCAACACAGTTGACCACCTGCTCCTCCTCAGCAAACTACACTCCCTTGGCCTCTGTGATTCTGCTTTATCCGGGTTCTCCTCCTACCTATCTCAGAGCACTTTCAGTGTCACTTACAACTCCATCTCCTTCGCTCCTCTTCCTCTCTCTCTTGAGGTACCCCAAGGCTATGTCCTTGGGCCCCTCCTATTCTCGCTCTATACCTCTTCCCTGGGCCAGTTGATAACCTCCCATGGCCTCCAATACTACCTTTACGCCGATGACACCCAGATCTATCTCTCCACTCCTCAACTCACCCCCTCGATCTCCTCATGGATCATAAACTTACTGAATGACATATCGGTATGGATGTCACACCACTTTCTCAAACTCAATCTTTCTAAAACTGAGCTTGTTATATTTCCTCGTTCCCGTTCCCCCCCCCCCCCACCATGTCTTTACCATTAAGATCAACAGCACAACTATTGGTCCCTCCACACATGCCAGGGTGCTGGGTGTAATCCTTGACTCTGACCTCTCCTTTAGCCCCCACATCCAATCACTGGCTAAATCATGCCGCCTTAACCTCTGCAATATCTCCAGAATTCGACCCTTCCTGACTAATGACACCACAACTTATTCACCCCTTGATTATTTCCCGCCTTGACTATTGCAACTTTCTCCTTATTGGCTTACCCTTACGCAGGCTATCCCCCCTTCAGTCTATTATGACTGCTGCTGCTAGACTAATACACCTCACTAACCCATCCGTGACTGCTGCTCCTCTCTGCCAATCCCTTCACTGGCTTCCCCTACCCCACCGTATAAAATTCAAAATGCTAACCAAAACATACAAGGCCATGCACAACATCGCCCCCAGCTACATCACCAACCTCATCTGCAGATATCACCCTAATTGTCCCCTCCACTCCTCCCAGGACCTCCTACTCTCTAGCTCCCTTGTTACCTTCTCTCATGCTCAATGGAAAATAGTTATTCCAGTGCTATCATGTGCAGGTATATGAAAGGATAGAAAAGCTGCTTGCACCGAATAGAATCCAAGTAAACCCTACATTAACAGCCGAATAAATATACAGTATGGTGCTGCGCTAATCCAACAGTAAAATAACAGTCATGCTAAAGGTAGCAGTATGGCTGAGGGTGCAAATGTCAATAGTGGGAAAATACATCAGCTGATTGTGTTTCAATTGAAAAATTATTTAAATGTCATGCTAGTGAACACAAATAAAGTGCAAAGTGCAACACGGTGTATGGATAATAAAAATATTAAATACTAGTACATAACAAATAATAGTGCATATTAGATTTCAAAAAGTGACAAAGTGCAGAGCAATTCAGTGCAAGATAATGCGGTCCTATGCGTGTTGTGCACACATAAGGGTGCACTGCAATATTATAAAATTATATGCCAATATGATCCAATACTAATACATTACAGATAATGGTGCATAATAAATAAAGAAAGTGCAGTGCAAAATAATGCAGTATTGTGCGTGTCATGCACACATAAGGGCGTACTGAAATAACAGTGTCCAGTGTAAAACCAAAGCACAGTGACAGATCTTAACACTATCTATATCTCACAATTCTAAAGCGCCAAATAAATAAATAAAGTGCCTAGTGCAGTAGAATAAGTGACAGAGGTTCAGTCCATGTTGTGCCAATATAGCATCCAGTGAATTCACACATAGAAAGATATTTCTCCACACAGCGTTCTATGAAGTAGATGGACACCGTGATGTGTATAAACCAGGGAAAAAATATAGTGGCTCCTCTTCGTGACAGAGATCCTACACTAGTAAGTAATGGCCCCTTACCTCATGTTACTGAGGTAACAGCGTTAACAGCAATGCCAATACTGGCTCCTTTTCATAACAATCCTGGTCCCGAGTCTTCTTCTCCTTGCATCTATGTCCCTCATAGGGTGCAGGGGCCGTAAATGAAAAGAAGGGGATGCCACATAGTGTAGTAATTTTTTAAACCAAAGCCAAAGTTTATTATAACATAGGTACTCACATAAGGCAGAGTGGAACTTGCATAACACCAACGAGCAGCGGGCTCGTGCGCGTCAATCAATGGGAAGTGCCTGTCCCATCCCTACGCGTGACGTCACGTACCTCATGACTTCATCAGGGGATACTAGGAGGCACAGACTGCTGTCCTTAAAAAATTGTGGCCTAATTAGTATGCGGCGGCCATTTTCTTGTAGATCAATAAGGAAACGCCACTGCGGCCATTTTCCCGGAGGGTAATGGGGCGGCCATTTTGTTGGTTGTCTAAACGATGACACGGATGCAAATACAGTTGCGATCAGCGCCCGTTGGCCATGCACTACAAAAAAACTGTCAAAGTTGAATGACCCAAGCAATGGTAGACCAATAAGATCCAGCAGGAGAGCGATTTGATAGTGAACCACTTGGTCCAGTGCCAAATCAGCCCTATGTGATATTTAAAGAGCATAGAAAGAATATAAAACCAATATTTATTCGAATGATAAAAAAGTTTATATATATATATATATATATATATATATATATATATATATATATATATATATATATATATATTTTAAAAATTAAAAAGCATAATTAACAATTTTTTTATGAAAATGTGGGGAAAAAAAAAATTTTTTTTGGTTAAAAAACGACCAGATGGGATAAAACTTAACACACAAAGAACTGTCAAAACCACAGATGCACCTAAAAACATAAATTAGCTATCCTGAACACAAAACAGTGAGCTCAGGTAGTAATATAAATAAAACATTAAATCTTTAAAATAATTTAGGGTGCAACACACATATTTTAAGAGATATATATATAATACATCAATTATAACATCAAGGGTAGAGTCGGATAGAATAAGTAAACGAAAAATGTAGAATACTCTAAGGTGAATGTAGGTGAAGTAAACACAGGGGGGCATATCCAATATAAAAACTGTAAGATACTGAGAAGCGCTAAAAAACACTAAAAAGCATGGGAAGCAAAGCAATTGCCTAAAAATTCCCATATTGAGGAACAATACCATCATCCTTCATCGGGTGAATATGGGGGGGGGGGCTTACAGTATTTTTTAGGATATGATACTAGCATGTTACGAATATTCAAAAATCACTAAGGAAACAGTTGAGGTCAAATTCAATGTTTAGGCCTCTCGGTGCAAATGTGTCTAATATAAATATCCATTTAGATTCTGCCTGACTTAGGGTCCTGACTTTATGTCCCCCCCGCCAGTGTCTAATGTAAGGTTCTATTCCCCAAAATTCCAGACCTATATCGGAATTAAAAAATTTGTAAGAAAATTAAAGCTTCAGAAATATACCGCAGGGAACCCTGTCAGACACAGATACCCTAACGTTGTGAATGACGGGATTATACATAGTACACTGAGGAACAAATCTATTTTTACTCCACCTATTAAAGATAATAAATATATCTAAGTTTTTAAAAAAGTGGTTTTAGAGGATATTAAGGATCTTAAAATAAAGAAAAAAAGAGTACCCCAGCTATATAAAAAGTGGCACCTGCAAATTAACGAGAAGGAAAGACTTGGTTATCCAACCAGCTGACAAGGGAGGGGGCATTGTTGTCCTCTCTAAGGAACAATATCATCATACCATGATGGATATGCTGAAGGATGAGAAAACTTATACGAAATTATTGAGCAATCCCATGTTTAAGTGCAGGAAGGCACTTGAAGAAGTTGTATACCTAGGGGTAAAAAAGAACATACTTAACAAAAAAGAGGCCAGATTTCTAATTCCGGATTCCTGCCGTACACCCATCATCTACTCATTACCAAAGATGCACAAGAACAATATCAATCCACCCCCAAGGCCAATAGTGAATGGTATTGATTTGCTGACGTCCAGGATGGGCGAATATATTGATGTATTTTTACAACCGGCTGTTCAGAGCACACAAGCGTACCTGAGGGATAGGAAACATTTGTTACAGATCGTAGAGAATATTCAGAAAGAAGAAGGACCATGGCTTATGGCCACTGCAGATGTGTCCTCTTTATATACAATAATACCCCACCATCTAGCGTGCAAAGCTGCTAAATGGGGCTTGAGGAAGCACAGCCAACTACCTTGTATGCAGAGAAAGTTTCTAATCAAATGCATTGATTTTAGCCTAAAGAATAATTATTTCTGGTACAATAAAAACTACTATCACCAACATACTGGAGCAGCAATGGGAGCGAAATTCGCCCCAAGTATAGCTGGACTATTTATGGCCCAGTGGGAGGAAGAAAACGTTTTTCCGAATAGACCTGATGAATTGATAATCTACAAAACATATATCAATGACATTTTTATCCTATGGAAAGGAGACGTAGATCAGTTAACACGTTTCCGTGAAAGACTTAACATGAATAATAGAAATATAGAATTTTCCTGGGACATCAGTGAAAACAAAGGAACATTCCTAGACTTGGAAATCTTTCAAGAAAACTCGTCACTTAGGCCACAGTCGCATTTCAAAAAAGTCGACAGAAAAAGTTACCTCCCCATAGAGAGTTGTCACCATAGAAATTGGCTCTTCAATGTGCCAAAGGGCCAATTTATACGGCTAAGACAGAATTGTAAGGATTTAAACAGCTTCCTCGATCAGGCAGAGAAGATAGCACTCAGATTTACTAAAAAAGGCTACGATCGTCAGTTTATTGAAAAGAAAATAGAAGAGGTGACTGCAATGAACCGGAATATATTAATCGAAGATACGACCAAACAGAAACAACCAATGGTGGGAGCACCATTAATTCTAGACTTTAGCGTACAGAAAAAGAAAATAGAAAGGATTATTAAACGCCATAGGCATATACTCCTAGCGGATAAACAACTACAAGAGTCTCTACCTCTGAATCCCAGATTTATGTACAAAAGAGCACCAACTATACGAGATAAAGTGGTGAAAAATGTAATAGATCCACCTAAAAGGACTTATTATGCTTCTTAATTATATATATATATATATATATATATATATATATATATATATATATATATATATATATATATATATACTTTTTAATTATTCGAATAAATATTGGTTTTATATTCTTTCTATGATCTTTAAATATCGACACAAAAAAAAGAAGAAAGTGCACCAAAAATAAGCCACGTCCATAAATCATTGAGGATACAAAATAAGGTAGTACTGAGTATTACCAGGGAGGCGGACTTTTTAGGCTAAGAACCAGTGGAGAAGATATAACAGTATAAAAAATATAAATTTATTGAAAAATACAATATCTAAAAAACAATGACAATTGTAACATATAGCATCTATGATTATTGTGCAGTGAGCCCTTGTATGTCTACGCGTTTCACCGTTAGGCTTCCTCAGGACACGGCCAAGGTTCACAGATGAGACAGAGCAGGAAATATGTCTCTCTATCTTAAATTGGAATGCAAAATTATGCAAGTCAAGTTAGCATGAGAAAGTTCAATCAGCAGTAAGAAAGTATATTAGATATAGCTAAATATCTCAGCAGGGGCATGTAAACAATATTCCTAATTAAGGGAGCAGCCATTAGAGGGAGGAGGGCCAACACCGGATTCACCACTTAGATCCTGGATTTAGTATCAGCAATGCTGAAGGCTCAATACAATCCCATCGCTGCATATTCAGGATACAAATAATCCAGCGTGCCCCTGGGAGACAGCAATACAGTGTATTAGAGTGCTAATTGTAACATATAGATGCTATATGTTACAATTGTCATTGTTTTTTAGATATTGTAGTTTTCAATAAATTTATATTTTTTATACTGTTATATCTTCTCCACTGGTTCTTAGCCTAAAAAGTCCGCCTCCCTGGTAATACTCAGTACTACCTTATTTTGTATGCTCTCTAAATATCGCATGGGGCTGATTTGGCACTGGACCGAGTGGCTCACTATCAAATCGCTCTCCTGCTGGGATCTTATTGGTCTACCATTGCTTGGGTCATTCAACTTTGACAGTTTTTTTGTAGTGCACGGCCAACAGGCGCTGATCGAAACTGTATTTGCATCCGTGCCATTGTTTAGACAACCAACAAAATGGCCGTCCCCATTACCCTCCGGGAAAATGGCCGCTATGTCGTTTCCTTATTGATCTACAAAAAAATGGCCGCCGCATACCAATTAGGCCACAATTTTTTAAGGACAGCAGTCTGTGCTTCCTAGTATCCCCTGATGAAGTCACGAGGTATGTGACGTCACGCGTAGGGATGGGACAGGCACTTCCCATTGATTGCCGCGCACAAGCCCGCTGCTCGTTGGTGTTATGCAAGTTCCACTCTGCCTTATGTGAGTACCTATGTTATAATAAACTTTGGCTTTGGTTTAAAAAATTATTACACTATGTGGCAGCACCCTGTGAGGGACATAGATGCTGGGAGAACAAGACTCGGGTCCAGGATTATTATGAAAAGGAGCCAGTATCGGCATTGCTGTTAACGCTGTTACCTCAGTAACATGAGGTAAGGGGCCATTACTTACTAGTGTAGGATCTCTGTCACGAAGAGGAGCCACTATATTTTTTCCCTGGTTTATACACATCACAGTGTCCATCTACTTCATAGAACGCTGTGTGGAGAAATATCTTTCTTTGTGTGAATTCACTGGATGCTATATTGGCACAACATGGACTGAACCTCTGTCACTTATTCTACTGCACTAGGCACTTTATTTATTTATTTGGTGCTTTAGAATTGGGAGATATAGATAGTGTTGAGATCTGTCACTGTGCTTTGGTTTTACACTGGACACTTCTCTCATGCTCGCCTTCAGGACTTCTCCAGAGCCTCTCCCATCCTCTGGAACCCCCTGCCCTGGTGTATCCAATCAGCCCCTAACCTGTCCACCTTTAGGAGATCCCTGAAAACTCACTTATTCAGGGAAGCCTATCCCACACCCACCTTGTAAGGATATTTTAGCTTGCTGTCCACCATTTTAAAAGACTGTATCCCATTTTAGAATAATATGTATATGTGACGTTTATGAGAAGTTAAGTTTCAATTTCTTATAAATGGTTTGATTTCCCCGAAATGATGATCCCACTTCTGACACCAAAGCTGATGGGGTGTAAGTATGTTCTAAAAGCAAGTGAACCCTCATATGATATCCTGCCTAGAGTGTTCCTTCAAACCCATTCAGATCTGGAGACCATTCCGATGGAAATTATGACATACAAGGCATGCAGTTCTCAGAATGATCTGCCGATTTATTTCCGTGTTTCCACTTATATAACCAAAATGACATCACAACAAAAGTCCAACCCTTTCATTATTATATGGTAAAGATACAGACATACAGGCATACAGGATGTTTAAAACAAGCAAAAAAAGAATATTAATAACTCATATAGAAACTAACAACAGGAAAAGGCTTTGTACATCATTTCGGGGAAATCAAACCATTTATAAGAAATTGAAACTTAACTTCTCATAAACGTCACATATACATATTATTCTAAAATGGATACAGTCTTTTAAAATGGTGGACAGCAAGCTAAAATATCCTTACACACCTAACAACTGTCCGCGAGCCACCCCCATCAAATCATACCCCGCATCTATTACCTTTTGTACCACAACCCCCTCCCTTTAGAATGTAAGCTCTATGAGCAGGGCCCTCCCGTCCCTTCTGTATTGAACTGTACTGTAATTGTGCTGGCCCCCCTCTACATTATAAAGCGCTGCGTAAACTGTTGGCGCTATATAAATCGTGTATAATAATAAAATTACAGATGTTATTACACGTGTTTTCTAGGGGAAAAGTTTCTACGCAATGATAGTAAAATACTTACATATACAGTGCCTTAAAAAAGTATTCATACCCCTTGAAATTTTCCACAATTTGTCATGTTACAACCAAAAACGTAAGTGTATTTTATTGGGATTTTATGTGATAGACCAGCACAAAGTGGTGCACAATTGTGAAGTGGAAGGAAAATGATAAATGGTTTTTACATTTTTTAACAAATAAATCTGTGAAAAGTGTGGCGTGCATTTGTATTCAATGCCTCTGATAGGGGCATTTACTCTGATGCCTGCCATCTGATGCCATTTACTCTGATGCCCCTAACAAAGATCTAGTGGAAAAAATTCAGAAGTCACCTGATCAGTAAATAGAATTTACCTGTGTGTAATTTAATATAAGTTTAAATACAGTTGTTCTGCGAAGCCCTCATAGGTAACCTTAGTGAACAAACAGCATCATGAAGGCCAAGGAACCCACCAGACAGATAAGGAATAAAGTTGTGGAGAAGTTTAAAGCAGGGTCAGGTTATAAACAAATATCCCAAGCTTTGAACATCTCATGGAGCACTGTTCAATCCATCATCTGAAAATGAAGAGTATGGCACAACTGCAAACCTACCAAGACATGGCCGTCCACCTAAACTGACAAATCGGGCAAGGAGAGCATTAATCAGAGAAGCAGACAAAAGGCCCATGATAACTCTAGAGGAGCTGCAGAGATCCACAGCTCAGGCGGGAGAATCTGTCCACAGGACACCTATTAGTCGTGCATGCCACAAATCTGGCCTTTATGGTAGAGTGGCAAGAAGAAAGCCATTGTTGAAAGAAAGCCATAAGAAGTCCCATTTGCAGTTTGCGAGAAGCCATGTGGGGGACACAGCAAACATGTGGAAGAAGATGCTCTGGTCAGATGAGACCAAAATTTTACTTTTGGGCCTAAAAGCAAGACGCTATGTCTGGTGGAAAACTAGCACTGCACATCACCCTGAACACACCATCCACACTGTGAAACATGGTGGTGGCAGCATCATGTTGTGAGGATGGTTTTCTTCAGCAGGGACAGGGAAGCTGGTCAGAGTTGACGGGAAGATGGATGGAGCCAAATACAGGGCAATCTTAGAAGAAAACCTGTTAGAGACTGCAAAAGACTTGAGACTGGGGCAGAGGTTCACCTGGCAGCAGGACAACGACCCTAAACATACAGCAAGAGCTACAATGCAATGGTTTAGATCAAAGCATATTCATGTGTTAGAATGGCCCAGTCAAAGTCCAGACCTAAATCCAGTTGAGACTGACAAACAACAGGAGACGAGCTCGGCGCTCGTAGTTACTACACACTGCAGCATTGTTTTAAATGTAAGTTGATTGGACTTGTTTTATTAAATAAATATACCTTTTATATGGGATCAAGCTATGTGCGTCTCTTTCCCCCTCACACTGTACATCACTACTCTACCTGACGAACACTGAGGAGAGAGGCACGGGGACATATTCCAGTTTCCAGGCACGGGGACAGATTCCAGATTGGTGACACTCCTGGAGGCATACGAGCTCGGCGCTCGTGGATTGATGCCCACACTCACTTCATGAAAGTGAGTGCAACCTCCCCCTGTGTGTGTCTTGCCCCCCCTCCACTGTGGTCGTTGCAGAGTTACATGCTGTATACTTTTTATTTTTTATATTTCGCTTGGCATGTTCATCATTGTCACTGCCTGTATACACGTAACGTCTACACCTGCGGGTCATTTGCAACACAGGCTGTACACCTTACAGCTGTAAGGTAAGCGGCTTGCAAACACGGAGGTGTCCTCACTGAAGATCCCCCCTCCCTTCACAATTGGACTTGTTTTGTGTTTCTCATCACGTGTTTTTGCTTTTTGGACTGGATGATAGAACTAATATTCATGTTTGTCCTAGGGATTTGTCACTTGTAGTTCACCAGGATCTGGCACGTTTTTGCTAATGGGGCACTAGCCCACATATTGTAGCTTCCCCCCCCCCCCCCTTCATCACAGCACATCTACCATCTTCCCCCACTTTTAAAAATTGCTGTTCACAGACACTCTCCATCCAATCTGACAGAGCTTAAAGTGGACCTTCAGTCATTTTTTTCAACTTTCCATCTATTAAATCTTCTGCCCTTGTTGTTTTAAGTTTGGATAGTAAAATATTTTTTTTTTTGCAAGTAAATACCTTATACAGCCCACTTTCTGTTTCTTGTCTGGTAAAAAGCCTAGGCTTATGACATCATGCACAGCTCCCTCTCGCTTTCATGAGGTTTGCCAGGAAGGGAGGGATGAGTCATAAGAGGGCCAATGAGAGCTGCAGAGCTGGAGGTGTGCCTCTGTGTGTCTGTGCAATTCCAGGAAGTGAACAGGCAGCAGCTTTGACTGCCCACAGTTAAAATGGTTGCAGCCAGACTCAGTGGAGGGAGATTTCTCCAGCATATTTGGCAAGTACAGAATCATAGTATATATAAAATAATATGCAAAGTGGTTGGAGGGAAGCTTCAGAATGGCAAATATGTCTTTATTACAAATTGTATGAGCAGACTGCAGTTCCTCTTTAACCGCTTAAGGACCAGCCGCAATGTGGCTGGTTCCGGCGAATCACCGTCATTGTGTGTCGGCTCGTGTACGGCGATTTGTGGGCGCGCACGCCTACTGGCCAGTGGGGGGAGCCAATCAGCGGGTGGGGTAGACTCAATGTCCGCCGGCCACCTGTGATCGTTCCCCGCAGTGACAGAACGGGGATTTGCCTGTGTAAACAAGGCAAATCTCCGTTCTGACAGGGAAGATCACACAGATCCTGTCTTTCTGCTATGCAGGAAGACAGAGCTGTGTATTTCCCCAGTCACACAGTCCACCACACAGTTAGTAAACACACTAAGTGAACACATTTAACCCCTTGATCACCCCTAGTGTTAACCCTCTCCCTGCCAGTGTCATTAGTAAAATAACAGTGCATATTTTTAGCACTGATTACTGTAATAATGTCACTGGTTCCCAAAATAGTGTCAAAAATGTCAGTTAGGGGTCAGATCTGTCTGCCGCAATGTTTCAGTCTCGTTAAAAATCAACGATCTCCTATAATCTATCCTCTATTTTGTAGACGTAACAACTTTTGCGCAAACCAATCAATATACGCTTATTACGATTTTTTTTACAAAAAATATGTTGAAGAAAACACATAGGCCTAAACTGATGAAGAAATTTGTTTTTTTACATTTGTGGGGGGATATTTATTATAGTAAAAAGTAAAAAATATAGTTTTTTCTTTCTAAATTGTCGCTCTTTGTTTGTTTATAGCGCAAAAATGTCAAAACCTCAGTGGTGATCAAATACCACCAAAAGAAAGCTCTATTTGTGGGAAAAAAAGGACATCAGTTTTGTTTTTGTACAGCATCGCACGACCGTGCAACTGTCAGTTAAACGACGCAGTGCCGTATTGCAAAAAATGACCTGGTCATTAAGGGGGAAAATCTTCCGGTTCTTAAGTGGTTAAAAGAAGGAAAGGATGGCCTTGGGACTTTGAGTGAGGTGGGAGAGATTCGGAACACTTTCACAATCAGTGCAAAAAATGTTTATTATTCACAGAATGCTCAATACAGAAGTGGGATCAGCAATGAGTGTGTGTTACCCGGCATAGTGGCCTAGTATTAAGGCATAAGTAAAAAACAAATACAGATCGTTACACTTGATTTGTACATCCATAAAAAGTATTATACAAAGTATACATGTATCATTAGAATAAGTAAAATACATATTACACATGCATGGATAGCAGTAGTATGTGACCATGTGGTGACCAACTTAAAATACCCAGCAAGGTGGGCATGCATGTGGCATCGGTATTGCCCTACGCGTTTCGCGAGTCTCCTCTCGCTCATCAGGGGCTGATGCATAATTTGTATGTCTAGAACAAAAAATATGAAGAGTAATAAGAGTATGAAAAATAACTAATGAGTCGGGGCACGCAAAATGGTTGGCACGAAGGGTCCGTGATAAGCGACCCCGTACTTACCACTTGGTTGGGTCACCAAAAGACCGGGTCTCAGGATGGCGGCAATGAGCATTGCCGACACGGGGGCTGAGGGGGAGTGGCAACCAACAAACGCTGCAGGACAGACCAGGGGGCACAGCAAGGACCGCAGGAGCTAATGTGGTAGGTGGTATGGAGGTGTCCATGAACATATCTAGAAAAAATATATATATAAGGATACAAGAGTCTCAACAAGTGTACCCAAAGTAAACTAAGCATCAGAGGGTCAACTCTATCCCTCAGAAATAACTGAGAAGGGTAAAGAAGTAAGTATATATGTATAGGGTAACATAAATTCTTAATATAAATATGATAAGGAATAAAAATAAAAATAAATATAAATAATAATAAAAATAAAAATAAATGAGTGGACCGTCATATTGGCAAATAATTAAAAGCAAGGGCTGGGGGAAAGTGCATACATGCAGATAAATATGAGATATAAAAGTATAAATAAATCTAGATTGTGTAGGGGTGAATATGTGTACCAACAAAAATATTAAGTTAAATTAAAATAAAATAGATAATATTGTGTGTGGTGGGAGGGTATCACATACACAATCAGATTATATTGGGTGAAAAGAAAGGGGGGGGGAAAGATATGAAGGAATAATACCTGAGTGGATGTGAAAAGTCCCAGGCCTAGATGGTGCTCTCACAGACCCAAAACCATGTCAACATACCAGCCAACCACAGATACAGACTGCAGCCGCGCCGAGCCCCCGGATATACCCACAGCGGCCAAGGAAGCCACGCCCCCAGCGTCATGTACGGATGGCGAAGGGCTGACGCTGGTAGCGTCAACCAGAGGGGCCGGATGTGCGTGACAACAGCCGCTCACCCATCCGGGATGTTCCACACTGCCCAAGAACGCGGGGTCAAAGGACATCGCGTATTGGGCGTGGAAAACATGACGCCGATGTGCAGGTGGCCCCGCCCGCCCGTGAGGACAGGCGGGGGCAGCAGGAGGTCAAGTAGACCTCCCCTTTACACGTCGCAGCCCCCAATGCCGGAAGCGCAGTGTCACCACCAAACAGACCACAGCAGAAGGGAGCCAACACAACCCGGAAGTAAAACCTGATTCTAGCTAAATGTATAGATGAAAAATTTTGTAGGTGAAAATAGACCAATGGTTAAGACCGACCACATATTGGCCTAGTGGGTGTCTTCCACCCAGATACATACAGACAAAATAGAGTTGTGGTCTGAAGAAACCACTCTGCCACCTCCATCCCTAAATACAGCAAAAAGAAAGAAAAGGATGGCCTTGGGACTTTGAATGAGGTGGGAGAGATTCGGAACACTTTCACAATCAGTGCAAAAAATGTTTATTATTCACAGAATGCTCAATACAGAAGTGGGATCAGCAATGAGTGTGCGTTACCCGGCATAGTGGCCTAGTATTAAGGCATAAGTAAAAAACAAATACAGATCGTTACACTTGATTTGTACATCCATAAAAAGTATTATACAAAGTATACATGTATCATTAGAATAAGTAAAATACATATTACACATGCATGGATAGCAGTAGTATGTGACAATGTGGTGACCAACTTAAAATACCCAGCAAGGTGGGCATGCATGTGGCATCGGTATTGTCCTACGCGTTTCGCGAGTCTCCTCTCGCTCATCAGGGGCTGATGCATAATTTGTATGTCTAGAACAAAAAATATGAAGAGTAATAAGAGTATGAAAAATAACTAATGAGTCGGGGCACGCAAAATGGTTGGCACGAAGGGTCCGTGATAAGCGACCCCGTACTTACCACTTGGTTGGGTCACCAAAAGACCAGGTCTTAGGATGGCGGCAATGAGCATTGCCGGCACGGGGGCTGAGGGGGAGTGGCAACCAACAAACGCTGCAGGACAGACCAGGGGGCACAGCAAGGACCGCAGGAGCTAATGTGGTAGGTGGTATGGAGGTGTCCATGAACATATCTAGAAAAAATATATATATAAGGATACAAGAGTCTCAACAAGTGTACCCAAAGTAAACTAAGCATCAGAGGGTCAACTCTATCCCTCAGAAATAACTGAGAAGGGTAAAGAAGTAAGTATATATGTATAGGGTAACATAAATTCTTAATATAAATATGATAAGGAATAAAAATAAAAATAAATATAAATAATAATAAAAATAAAAATAAATGAGTGGACCGTCATATTGGCAAATAATTAAAAGCAAGGGCTGGGGGAAAGTGCATACATGCAGATAAATATGAGATATAAAAGTATAAATAAATCTAGATTGTGTAGGGGTGAATATGTGTACCAACAAAAATATTAAGTTAAATTAAAATAAAATAGATAATATTGTGTGTGGTGGGAGGGTATCACATACACAATCAGATTATATTGGGTGAAAAGAAAGGGGGGGGGGAAAGATATGAAGGAATAATACCTGAGTGGATGTGAAAAGTCCCAGGCATAGATGGTTCTCTCACAGACCCAAAACCATGTCAACATACCAGCCAACAACAGATACAGACTGCAGCCGCGCCGAGCCCCCGGATATACCCACAGCGGCCAAGGAAGCCACGCCCCCAGCGTCATGTACGGATGGCGAAGGGCTGACGCTGGTAGCGTCAACCAGAGAGGCCGGATGTGCGTGACAACAGCCGCTCACCCATCCGGGATGTTCCACACTGCCCAAGAACGCGGGGTCAAAGGACATCGCGTATTGGGCGTGGAAAACATGACGCCAACGTGCAGGTGGCCCCGCCCGCCCGTGAGGACAGGCGGGGCCAGCAGGAGGTCAAGTAGACCTCCCCTTTACACGTCGCAGCCCCCAATGCCGGAAGCGCAGTGTCACCACCAAACAGACCACAGCAGAAGGGAGCCAACACAACCCGGAAGTAAAACCTGATTCTAGCTAAATGTATTGATGAAAAATTTGTAGGTGAAAATGGACCAATGGTTAAGACCGACCACATATTGGCCTAGTGGGTGTCTTCCACCCAGATACATACAGACAAAATAGAGTTGTGGTCTGAAGAAACCACTCTGCCACCTCCATCCCTAAATACAGCAAAAAGAAGGAAAGGATGGCCTTGGGACTTTGAGTGAGGTGGGAGAGATTCGGAACACTTTCACAATCAGTGCAAAAAATGTTTATTATTCACAGAATGCTCAATACAGAAGTGGGATCAGCAATGAGTGTGCGTTACCCGGCATAGTGGCCTAGTATTAAAGCATAAGTAAAAAACAAATACAGATCGTTACACTTGATTTGTACATCCATAAAAAGTATTATACAAAGTATACATGTATCATTAGAATAAGTAAAATACATATTACACAAGCATGGATAGCAGTAGTATGTGACCATGTGGTGACCAACTTAAAATACCCAGTAAGGTGGGCATGCATGTGGCATCGGTATTGCCCTACGCGTTTCGCGAGTCTCCTCTCGCTCATCAGGGGCTGATGCATAATTTGTATGTCTAGAACAAAAAATATGAAGAGTAATAAGAGTATGAAAAATAACTAATGAGTCGGGGCACGCAAAATGGTTGGCACGAAGGGTCCGTGATAAGCGACCCTGTACTTACCACTTGGTTGGGTCACCAAAAGACCGGGTCTCAGGATGGCGGCAATGAGCATTGCCGGCACGGGGGCTGAGGGGGAGTGGCAACCAACAAACGCTGCAGGACAGACCAGGGGGCACAGCAAGGACCGCAGGAGCTAATGTGGTAGGTGGTATGGAGGTGTCCATGAACATATCTAGAAAAAATATATATATATGAGGATACAAGAGTCTCAACAAGTGTACCCAAAGTAAACTAAGCCTCAGAGGGTCAACTCTATCCCTCAGAAATAACTGAGAAGGGTAAAGAAGTAAGTATATATGTATAGGGTAACATAAATTCTTAATATAAATATGATAAGGAATAAAAATAAAAATAAATATAAATAATAATAAAAATAAAAATAAATGAGTGGACCGTCATATTGGCAAATAATTAAAAGCAAGGGCTGGGGGAAAGTGCATACATGCAGATAAATATGAGATATAAAAGTATAAATAAATCTAGATTGTGTAGGGGTGAATATGTGTACCAACAAAAATATTAAGTTAAATTAAAATAAAATAGATAATATTGTGTGTGGTGGGAGGGTATCACATACACAATCAGATTATATTGGGTGAAAAGAAAGGGGGGGGGAAAGATATGAAGGAATAATACCTGAGTGGATGTGAAAAGTCCCAGGCATAGATGGTGCTCTCACAGACCCAAAACCATGTCAACATACCAGCCAACCACAGATACAGACTGCAGCCCCCGGATATACCCACAGCGGCCAAGGAAGCCACGCCCCCAGCGTCATGTACGGATGGCGAAGGGCTGACGCTGGTAGCGTCAACCAGAGGGGCCGGATGTGCGTGACAACAGCCGCTCACCCATCCGGGATGTTCCACACTGCCCAAGAACGCGGGTTCTTAAGTGGTTAAGCTATTTTGCAAAGAAGAATGGGCAAAAATTTCACTCTCTAGATGTGCAAAGCTGGTAAAGACATCCCCAAAAAGACTTGCAGCTGTAATTACAGCGAAAGGTGGTACTACAAAGTATTGACTCAGGGAGGGGCTGAATACAAATGCACGCCACAATTTTCATTTTTAATTTGAAAACCATTTATCATTTTCCTTCCACTTCACACTCATGTGCCACTTTGTGTTGGTTTGTCACATAAAATCCCAGTAAAATTCAATAAAGTTTTTGGTTGTAACATGACAAAATGTGGAAAATTTCAAGGGGTATAAATACTTTTTCAAGGCACTGTAGGTAAGCCTATAATAAGGCTTACCTATAAGTACAGTAAATATCTCCTAAACATGCACCGTTTAGGAGATATTTACTTGTGAAGCCACTGGTGACGTCAACGGCATATGCACTGCAGCATACTTGTGCCATTCTTCAGAGCCCTGTACCATGAACAGCAACTCCCGCACACATGCCCGGGAGTGACATCATTGCAGCACGTTCATTCAGAGGACCAGAGCCCACAAACCTTGAAGGAAACTGGGTGAAGATGGAGACCCTGTCAGCAGTGAAAACGCACCGCTGGAAGGATTTGTTTTAAGGTAAGTTTCACATTATGTGCTGGTATGTGGTGCATACTAGCACATTATAACATTGTCTTGCAGGAGGATTTTTTTTTATACTGAGTTTACTACCTCTTTAAGAAATGTAAAGTTATGAATTTGAGTGCCAAACATATGTATGAAAATTACACATTAGGATGTGTAACTACTAATAGACTTAAGCCTCGTACACACGATCAGACTTTCCGACGGGAAATGTGTGATGACAGGCTGTTGGCGGTAAATCCGACCGTGTGTATGCTCCATTGGACAATTGGTACCGGATTTTCCGCGGACAAATGTTGGCTAGCAGGTTTTAAAATTTTCCGCAAACAAATGTCTGTTGTCGGATTTTCTGAGCGTGTGTACACAAGTCCGTTGGACAAAAGTCCAAAGTACAAGCACGCATGTTCGGAAGCAAGGACGAGCTGGAAGCGGTCGGTCTTGTAAACTAGCAGTCGTAATGGAGAATTAACATTCGTGACGTGGCAAATTATAAAATCTCTAAATGCAGCGCACATTCTCCTTAATGGGATAATAATGAAACTGCTTTGCTGGTGATACTGAAGGAGTTATTGCAAACTAATTTTTAAAGGCTTTTTGTTAGTGAAATCAAGAATAATATTATTATGCTTTTTTTTGGGGGGGCAAGTTACCACAACACCATTATGCCGTAGTTTTTAAGATCAAAGATACAACTATGTTGGTGTCCCTTGTCAATTTTGTATTTTTTTTAAATGTAACTGTCTACTCCCAAACTGTCATTTGAAGTAAAACACATAGCCAAGTACTATTCTACACAATTTTTTGTGCATAAAAAAAAGAAAACAAATAAAATTAGACATGCTATCTGCCAATAGAACTTAACCAAAAAGTGCGTTCTATGCATCCAAAAATATAGAAAATATACCAAATCAAATCATTATTCAACCAAAAAAAATATTTTAAAGCAATAACTCCAAGACCAATAATAAATAACATGTTATCTCCTCCGATTCCGCAACATGTCTGGTTGACGAACGGCCATTCAGAAACGAAATGAAAAGCACAAAATGAAAAGCGCAAAATGAAAAACGTGAATCAACACTCACCAAACTTCTAACACAAAATTAGCAGAAGGAGCCCAAAGGGTGACGCTAAAGAGCTGAAAAACCACGTATTACGTCAGTACATTCGTGTTTGTTGGTCGACAATTCCTTGCCATTTGTATGCAAGACAAGTTTGGGCCAACGCACTTTGGACAATAGTCCACGGTTTTGTTGGCCAACAAATCGTGTGTACGAGGCTTTAGTAATAGCATGCAGTGCCAAGTAATAGCTAACAAAGCTAGCAAAATACTGTCATGCATTAAAAGGCGATATACATTTAAGAAATAAATCAGTAATTTTACCCCTTTACAAAACACTGGTTTGGCCTCATCTGGAATATGCAGTTCAGCTTCGGTCACCAATCTTCAGGAAAGAAGTTATTGATTTGGAAAAGTTTTGCAAATGAAAACAATTAATTAGGGGATGGAGAACCCAAGTATGAGGACTGAGGACTGATTACATAGATTACAATTATTCACTCTAGATATGATACACTAAAGCAGGGATATAATTACGTTGTACAAGAAGAAACGCGGCCACAATTTGAGGTTAGGAGAAGGAGGTTCAACCTTGAGATTGAGGAAAGGGTTCTTTATTGTTAGTGCAGTAAAAATGCAGAACTTCTCTTAGGAAGTGGTACTAGCTGAGAGCGTCTATAACATCAATAGACTTTTAGCTGAGTTCCTCAAAAATCAGAATATACAGGGATTTGGTATTTGTTAGAGAATAAAGAAATTGTAAACTATAAAAATAAAACCCCAGAATAACCATCCAGCCTAGTAGAAGGCTCTTCCTTATTACATGCATTCACCCCACATTAAAGTGATTCTATAAAGACACTGATCATACCCTATGGTCAGAGATTGCACACTCTCTGTCACCTGTGTGATGGCACTTGGGCCTGGCAATTGGCTGCAAAGAAGAATAGGCGCTATACCTGGTATTACCAGAACTTTGACCAGGGCTGCAGAGCAGACGAAGGCTCTGCAATTTTCTTGTTTTATTTCTACAGGCTTCTATTTGGGCATACTGTAGTAGAAGTGGCTGCTGGTGTGGACATATATATGGGGTCAAGTTAACATGCTGTCTGTCAGGAGAGAGATTTACAAGCTCATAGGGATGCACAGTGCTGCTATTACAAATTATGGGGCCTTGTACAGCCTACCTGATGGGGCCCCCTTCAACCACGCCCTGTTCCTGCCCCTGACCCCAGCTCGAACAAAATGCAGGTTTGTTGCAGGTTTGTTGCTGTTTACACATGCGTACGGGGCCAACGTGTGTGTTCACAATTGTGCGAAGGAGCGGGGGCTGTTTAAAAATTTTTAAAAATGTATACTGTATCTTTAAATGTTTTTTTTTTTCTATACCTTGTGATAGAATTGGCCATAAAGGTCCTCTTTATTGAGAGATCTGGGGTCTTCTAGACCCCATATCTGTCCTCTGGCCTCCAAAGCATCTGATCAAACCAAGATCAGTTTGATTAGATGCTCTTTCAAGCTGGTAATGGCTTGTTTGCATCAGACCGAAACTTGAAGCAACAAAATTCTTGTTGCTTCTGGTTTCTGACATCACACATTGGAGAAATGACATCCATTCCTCTCACTGTGTGTCAGGAACTTAATGCTACTAGTCACACTGGTGGGACCCCCCTCCCACTGCCTGTAAAAGTAATACAGGGGCTTCATAGTCACTAAGATTACTGTTACTTTGTGCAGAATCACTGGGGCTAAAAAATGATATCTTGATCATTGCTGCAGTGATGACCCAGATATCAGTTTTCCAATCCAGCTTACTGGTAGTGGTTAAAGTGGGTTGGTTTGGGGGTGGTAAAAATGCAGCTCTACTACACATGTTTACTGATCCCCAACTAAAGTGTAAAGTAACATCTCACTGTCTTATGATCATCAGCATTACAATAATAATCACAGGCTGCACAGTAAGCAGGGGCTCTATCATGGTTCTGTGTCACATGGCTGTTGGGTGCTGACTTTGTTAATGGCTGTGCTGTATGTAACAGACTGTAACACAGCACAGCCATAACAAAGTCAGCACCCTTAGCAGCCATGTGACATAGAGCCATGATAGAGACCCTGCTTCCTGTGCTGCATGTGATGATTATTGTAATGCTAAAAATGATCTGCTGTGCTGTGCTGGGAGTTATATACAGTAACAGGACAAAGTGAGTATTCTACACTCTATTCTCCACTCACTGTGTCCATTGCAGCTACGCTCTCGCTCTCCTTCATATGTTCCCTTTCAGCCACTTGCCGCCTCACATGTCAGCACCTGAAAATCCCAGTATCACTCCGCCCGCCGGGACTAATTTGAGTAGCGGGGCGGCATAATGTACATGTGCCCCGAAAATTTAAAAATAGTCCCCCCTGCGCTCACTAGGGATGAGCCCGATGTTCAAGTCGAACGCAAGTTCGACTCGAACACCGGGTGTTCGCCTGTTCGCTGATTAGCGAACAATTTGGGGTGTTTGCGGCAAATTCGGAAGCCGCGGAACACCCTTTAAAAGTCTATGGGAGAAATTAAAAGTGCTAATTTCAAAGGCTTATATGCATGGTATTGTCATAAAAAGTGTTTGGGGACCTGCGTCCTGCCCCAGGGGACATGTTTCAATGCAAAAAAAAGTTTTTTGGGAGCAGTGATTTTAATAATGCTTAAAGTGAAACAGTAAAAGTGAAATATTCCTTTAAATTTCGTACCTGGGGGGTGTCTATAGTATGCCTGTAAAGTGGCGCATGTTTCCTGTGTGTACAACAGTCCCTGCACAAAATGACATTTCTAAAGGAAAAAAAGTCATTTAAAAGTACTTGCGGCTATAATGAATTGTCGGTCCCGGCAATACACATAAAAGTCATTGAAAAAAATGGCATGGGATTCCCCCACAGTCCATTACCAGGCCCTTTGGGTCTGGTATGAATATTAAGGGGAACCCCGAACCAAAATTTAAAAAAAAATTGCTTGGGGGTCCCCTCAAATTCTATTTGGTATGGATATTAAGGGGAACCCCGCGCCAAAATAAAAAAAATGGCATGGGGGTCCCCCCAAAAATCCATACCAGACCCTTATCCAAGCACACAACCTGGCAGGCCGCAGGAAAAGAGGGGGGGACGAGAGAGCGCCCCCCTCCTGAACCGTACCAGACCACATGCCCTCAACATGGGGAGAGTGCTTTGGGGAAGCCCCCCAAAGCACCTTGTCCCCATGTTGATGTGGACAAGGGCCTTATCCCCACAACCCTTGCCTGGTGGTTGTGGGGGTCTTCAGGCGGGGGGCCTATCGGAATCTCGAAGCCCCCTTTAACTAGGGGACCCCCAGATCCTGGCCTCCCCCCTGTGTGAAATGGTAACGGGGTACAAATGTACCCCTCCCATTTCACAAAAAAAGTGTGAAAATGGTAAAAATGACATGACACAGCTTGGGACAAGTCCTTTATTAAAAAAAAATGTCCACGAAGTCCTCTTCTTCTTCTCTTGCTCCGCCGACGGACCGCACACCGCCACCGATCCACCACCATGGGAGGCACCCGCCGTAATGACAGTCTTCTCAGGTGACAGACCTTTTAAAACTGAGAGAGGGGCCACGCGGTGGCGTCCCCGGGTGACCCCGCCCCCGAAGCACTGGGACGTCCCTATGACTTCCCCGTAGCGTCAGATGGGGCAGGGCCACTGGTGACCCCGCCCTCAGTTATAAAAGAACTGTCACCTGAGAGGACGGTCATTATGGCGGGAGCCATGGAGGCGGATTGGTGGTGGCGTGCAGGTTTTCTTTTTCTTCTTCCATCCGTTGACGGAGCAAGAGAAGAAGACTTCGTGGGATATTTAATTTTTTTTATTTTTTAATAAAGGACTTGTCCCCAAGCCGTGTCATGTCATTTTTACCATTTTCACACTTTTTCGTGAAATGGTAGGGGTACATCTGTACCCCACTACCATTTCACACAGGGGGGGTGGGATCTTGGAGTCCCCTTGTTAAAGGGGGTTTCAAGATTCCGATAAGCCCCCCACCTGCAGACCCCCACAAGGGTTGTGGGGTTGAGGCCCTTGTGCCCATCAGCATGGGGACAAGGTGCTTTGGGGGCTACGCTCTCTCATCCCCCCTCTTTTCCTGCAGCCTGCCAGGTTGCGTGCTTGGATAAGGGTCTCGTATGGATTTTTGGGGGGACCCCCACGCCATTTTTTTTTACATTTTGGCACGGGGGTTTCTCTTAAAATTCATACCAGACCTGAAGGGCCTGGTATGGAATTTGGGGGGACCCCAATGCATTTTCTTTTAAATATTGGTTCGGGGTTCCCCTTAATATTCATACCAGACCCAAAGGGCCTGGTAATGAACTGTGGGGGAATCCCATGCCATTTTTTCAATTACTTTTATGTGTGTTGCCGGGACCGACAATTCATTATAGCCACGAGAACTTTTAAATGACTTTTTTTCCTTTAGAAACTGGGGGTGTTCGGCTCATCCCTAGCACTCACCCGGACCCCTCTGTTGACCCAATGAGGCCCAGGAAAATGATATAACCCCTCTCCATATACAAGTAGGAGCGGGGTAGAAGTTTAACAAGCTCAATTTTTTATTTTTTTATTATTTAATGCAGCAATGAACGGTAATGCTGCCCGGGCCCCATTGTGTAGCTGATAGGGCCAACAACAGGGCCTGTTGTACTGCCCTATCAGCGACCCTGGGGATGCAGTTAACACACACGCAGTACTCATTCATTTTTAACACACCTCAAATGCTTTACTGAGATTTGATATGAATTCAACTAATTATTGTTTTTTTTAACTGTGTAATAAAGGTTTAAAATTAGCATATTACACATATTTACAATAACATTTTGACCATAGATACACTGTAAGATGGCTGCAGTCTATAGGCCCACTGGGGTTGTTTTACTAAATAAGTAGAGCCTGCTCACTTTGGAAAGTGAATATTCACTAACCTTAGTAATCAAGGTAAAACTGTAGTCATTTCAGTCAGCCATTATGTACAAGATAGTTTCTTTTAAAATGTCCCTTACACATGGTCGGGTATTCAGGATGAACATAGTTTTACTTTTTTTTTTTAAGCTAAGTAACCAATGATTTTGCAAAGTGAACATTCACTTTGGTACATGGACAATCTATTTCTTTAGTAAAACAGCCTTAATGTCTGGCTAATAAATGTTATTCATCCATCAGTAATAGCCATTGGGTCTAGATCCTGGTAAAGTGGTCGAAGCACTTAATAACATAACTCTAATACCTCAATTTTGGACAAAGATGGGAGGAGTTAAATACATTGTCATATTTTATAGCAATCTGAGATCCTTCTCTGAAGATTCACAACTCTGTTCATCCTGATATCCCTTGTCCCTTAAGAATTTGAGGGAAAATCCCCAAATCTTCCAATGGGGTCACCTATTACCGTGACAAGTCTCTGGAATTCTATTTACTTTTTATAGGTTTCTTCTCGTTTTCTGTTGTGCCTTCAGAATAGGAAGTAAAGGGAAATTTCCCTAGAGGGACAAAGACAGCAAAATATAACCTGATAGCCAAAAAGCTTTGGCTTACACACACTTTAATTGTTCTATTTACAGTAGATGGGGACTAATTTGAGCCTCTCCTAGGGTTGATATTAGGGTTGATATTTTGGCTGTGAGCGCATAATTGGGATCTCATCTAGCATCTATTCGCCCTCTTGGAATTAGAAATATAGAAGACGCATAAGGTTTACTATTAGTTCTTGAACCTTTAGGGACCCACACATACTGCACACTATCAATGGAGTCACGATTCAGCGTCTGTCCACTATCCTGCATTTTCAGGCGTATTGTAGCCCGTGTGAACATCATAAAACCATTGTGGATCTTTGCAATACTCTGCAGTATATTCATTCTTCCAACTTATATTTTAACCTCATTCAGTCAGACTGGAATTCCCTAATCTTGCATGATATACAGTATGTGGAAAATTTGCAGCGTATACTGCCAAAATAATCAGGGAGATACTTGCCCTATGAAATTTCAAGAACATAGTTGCAAGTGAAAGGAACATGACTGATTAGTTTGTGTGTTTTTGTGTACAATATACAGTATACTATATGCATGTACACAGGGCCGTCTTTTCCTTTGGGCACGCTGGGCAGTTGCCCGGGGGCCCCACATGCCTGGGGGCATCTATGTGTCACCCTCGCTCCAATTTTCTGTGACCCCGTGCTCTGGCCGCCATTTCCAGTCTCAGGCCGGCCCCTGTCGCCCTGTGATTGGGCGAAAGGGGTCATGTGCGGCAGGTGGGGCTGGCCTGTCCTCAATCGTGGGAGAGCGGGGCTGGCCTTCGCTGTGAGCTGTGGCCGCTGTCTTCTCCTCCTCCTCCTCTCAGGGTCACCAGTCATGTCCCCGCCGGGGCATGCAGAGAGTGCCCGATGTCTTCTCCTCCTCCTCTCCGGGTCACCGGTCATGTCCCCGCTGGGGCATGCAGCCTGTGCCCGATGTCTTCTCCTCCTCCTCTCCGGGTCACCAGTCATGTCCCCGCTGGGGCATGCAGAGAGTGCCCGATGTCTTCTCTTCCTCCTCTCCGGGTCACTGGTCATGTCCCCCTTGGGGCATGCAGTCTGGCAGTGTGACAGGCGGCAGCGCAGAGGCAGAGCAGATCATGAAAGAATAAAAGGTAAGAGACTCATTTGTGAGTTTTGTTGATGGCCGGGGGGGGGGGGTAGATATGGTCTGGGGAGAGGGAGCAGCCATAAAGTCAGTGTATTGTGTGTGTGTGTGTGTGTGTGTGTGTGGTGTATAGTGTATTGTGTGTGTGTATAGTGTATTGTGTGTGTGTGTGGTGTATAGTGTATTGTGTGTGTGTGTATAGTGTATTGTGTGTGTGTGTGTGCTGTATAGTGTATTGTGTGTGTGTCTGTATAGTGTATTGTGTGTATAGTATAGTGTGTGTGTGTGGTGTATTGGTCTGTGTGTAGAGTATTGTGTAGCGGTCAGTATGTAGTGTATTGTGTAGTGGTCAGTGGATAGTGTAGTTTGTGTAGTAGTGGTCAGTATAGAAATCAGGTAGGGTGGTGTGGTGTGTTGGGGTCAGTGTGTAGTGTAGTGGTCAGTATAGGAATCAGGTAGGTCAGTGTGGTGTGTAGTGGTCAGTATAGGGATCCTGCAGGTTAGTGTGGTGTGTAGTGTAGTGGTCAGTGTGATGTGGTGTATAGTGTAGTGGTCATTGTGGTGTGTAGTGTAGTGGTCGGTGTGGTGTGTGGTGTAGTGGTCAGTGTGGTGTGGTGTATAGTGTAGTGGTCAGTGTGGTGTGTAGTGCAGTGGTCAGTGTGGTGTGGTGTGTAGTGTAGTGGTCAGTGTGGTGTGGTGTATAGTGTAGTGGTCAGTGTGGTGTGTAGTGTAGTGGTCGGTGTGGTGTATAGTTTAGTAGTCGGTGTGGTGTGTAGTGTAGTGGTCAGTGTGGTGTGTAGTGGTCAGTGTGGTGTGTAGTGTAGTGGTCGGTGTGGTGTATAGTGTAGTGGTCGGTGTGGTGTGTAGTGTAATGGTCAGTGTGGTGTGTAGTGTAGTGGTCAGTGTGGTGTGGTGTGTAGTGTAGTGGTCAATGTGGTGTGTAATGTAGTGGTCAGTGTGGTGTGTAGTGTAGATAGGGCCCCAGTGCACTGTATTGCCCAGGGGCCTATAATGCTCTTAAGATGGCCCCGCATGTACAAAATAAAGTGAAGTTTAAAGTAGTAGCCAAACAACTAAAAAGTTGTTAAGCCCTCACACTATCTGCTGACGTCGTGTATGATACCACAGCAAAAGACAAATGTTAGCACCTTATTATTGTTAATAATCCTTATCATTCTGGCTAGCTGGGGCAGAGGAGTATTATAGTACTATTAGCAGTACATAGTATCATGGTACTATTCGAGAAGAAAACCAAGTACTATTGGAAAAGAAGATCAAACAAATTTCCAACCCATCAGATTTTTCTTTACTAGTCCTTCAAAGTTCCATGATGCTGTATTTATACCTCATTGTTCACTACACAGAGATTGTCTCCAGCTTGTGCAGCAGAAGAGTAGAATGTTTTTGGGCTGTTCTAGACTGCATTGATTATCTTCTATAAAGCAAATTATCTTTTCTAATTTGCCACACCAAAATATGAACAAATGTTTAATCTCAATTTCAAATTACATATTTTTCTACTTCATAATATGTCACAACTACAGGGGTTTTCAAAGGGGCTTATTGCCCAGGGATATCCCAGAGCCCAATTATAACTGTACTCCTCTTTATTTACTAGCTGTGTGCTCACATGCCATTCTATATGCTTTCCATTACATTTCTGTTTGGGTCTCAAGTAGGCTTGATATAAAAAAATAGATTTTCATTACATAGGTGTACATATTATAATTTTTCTTTAAATTTTTTTGCTTGCTTGGAAAAATAAGTAACTTATTTGTAACATATGCAGCTTTGGAAAAATAAGTAACTTATTTGTAACATATGCAGCTTTCTTTTTCTAAGAAAAAAAACCTTACCCCTTACCCTAAGGTAAGTATTTCATAATGAGCTAGTAGGTGATGCATACTAGCTCATTATGCCTTTGTCTTGCAGGGTTTTTTTTTTTTTTTTTTTAGGGTTTACAACCCCTTTAAAGTATAACTAAAGGCAAAACTTTTTTTTTTTAGTTTTGGATAGAGTGGAGAGGGATTAGAATGCCTGTCAGCTTTTAATGCTCTCTGTCCCCCGTTAAGGAGATTCACCCTTTCTATTTGTCCTGTATACCATTATCATTAAAAGTGAAAGTAAAAGAAAATCCCATATTTTTGGTTGTCCCCAGAAAAGTAATAGAAGGAAAATCTTCCCATGATGACACTAGTTGTGGTGACCTGGGTTCCCCAAGGAATTTCCTTAATTCGGAGGGATTTCCTCTCACTTCCTGTTTGGCTATGGGACAGGAAGTGAAGGGGAATCTTAGCAATGGGACACAGATCATGAAAAGAAATCTGACAGGGGTTAACCCTCCCATACTCTATCCAAAATGAAAAAAAAGTAGAGAGTAGTAGTTCTACTTTAAGTTTTTCTATTAGGGCACTGATGGTTTTAAACACGTCTCTCTTTTAATTTTCCTGACATTCGGCCCGTGTGTACCCGGATTAAGGTTTTGCCTTACAGAAAACCTTTCCTTTGTCCATGCAGGGCAAAGCAACAGGCTTGCTTTATTGCCTTTCTCCCCGGTACCACATACCTTTCCTTTGTTTTCCCCTCCAATTCATTCAACCAGTCAAAAGAGTGAATCAGTGAAGACAATACATAGCGTTGGCATTCTTTACTCCTAGTAGCTGAACATAGCGGCGGGTAAACTTGGGAGGTGAGCATTAATATTAAATCTGTTGTATTGCCCTGCAGGGGCAATGCACGGTTTACTTTAAGTTAAAAATAAATGTAGCACACTCTAGTGGTACTAGGATGTGTACAGAGTTTTTGTTAGAGTAGGTAAATTTCCAGGCTTGGCTAGCAGCCAAGGCTGGGTGTCTTTTTCTTCTGGGTCAGGGTTTGAGTGACTCAGGGAGAGCTGGGTGACTCACAGGCAGCATCATGAGACCTCCCATTTCTTTCTAGAACATGCTGAAATCTTCTGGAAAGGAAGGAGGAAAGGAGGAGAGGAGAGGTGGAGCTGCCTGGAGTATTCTGAGGATTGGCAGGGGGGAGTCCCCCTCAAATACTCAGGGTCAGCCCAGCTGAGGAGGAGTTGGTATCGGGTGGAAGATGGAGTGTTAGGCTGTTGTGGCCTTTGAAGGAGCTCCAGAGTCTGGGGGGTGGGGACCTTGGGCCTGGGCTCGGGTGAGGAAAGGTGGAGGGAGCTGCCTGGAGTATTCTAAGGGCCCTGACCAATCCCCATCTTGGATTGGCAGGGGACAGGCAACCTCAAATACTCAGGGTCAGCCCAGTTGAGGAGGAGTGGGTATCAGGTGGAAGATGGAGTTGGAGTGTAAGGCTGTCGTGGCCTTTGAGGGAGCTCACCAGTCTGGGGGGGTGACCTTGGGCCTGGAGTCGGGTGCAGATGGGACCCTCCTACAACTCACAGAGGCACCCTGACCAGGATGCACAAGAGGACCAAGAGAGGACAGCAGGTAAACACTGCCAAGCAAGTCTCCAGGAGTTCCAGAGTGCAGCCAAGGGGGCTGGTGAGTGTTCACACAGTCAGGGGGACTGGGGAGGCATGCCTGGCGGACTGGGAGAGTGCAGTTTGGGATGGGTACAGAGCCAGTGGAGTGGACTGTGGTGACACAGGCAGTGGTGAGACAGCTGCAGCCAGGAGGGCTGGCAGGGCCTGAAGATGTGGTGCTGGGATCAGTAGCCACATGGACAACTAGCACTAGGACTACCTACGGGCATTTGCTAAGGCCATGCGGAGCCAGTTTCAGGCCTAATCTAAAGTGCTAGCTGGTCCTGGAAGTGAGGAATCAAGTGATGTGCTGGAGAGTGGAATCAGTAGTCAAGTCATGCTGGAGGAAGAGAAGAAGTTTTATATACAGAGAGTGTATATAGTTCTTAGTCCCTACACTGTCCTCTTGAAATCTACCGGGCATCCCATAATTCCCAAATCCCCATCCAAGTTTAATTCCCTTATAAAAAAACAACAAAAACAAAGTGCATGGACTGTTTTCTAAGGAGTGACTAAAGATTGTGTGCTGGGCTGGGCAGGGTGACAGACAAACCACAACTATCAGAAGCCTCTACGGGGGTACCGCTACATAGAGGTCAGATCTAAGATGCATGGAGAGGTTTTTACCAAATTTTGGAATTAAAATTATATTCCAATATTCTCCACAACCCCCCTCCCAACTTTCCCAAAAATATATGCATAACAAAATCAGATTGGAATTGCAGTTTTCTCCCTACTTTGGACTTGACAAGGCCTAGCGCTATTCCTTTACAATCTTGGCTGCACATGTGCATCTCAACTCTAGACTACAGTGGACTGCCTGCAGATTCATAGATCTATGAACAGGCTTACCCATTATAGTGTATAATGAATGGTATACAGTGAGATCCTGACAAGGCCAGAGGGATAGTAATACAGCAATGCCGGGTTAAGGCATGACTTTTTTTTATGTACAATAGGTAGAGTTTGGGGGGAGGGGTGGGGACACAATATGAAAAAAGTGATTATATTTTTAGCTCTATTTTAATTTGGATTCATTTACACTGTGTGAACATTTTCATAGTTTTAGACTTAACATTAAATAATATAGTATAATATAACCATTTTTGAAGGACTAATCCTGCTTTAGCTGTAGAAAATCAATATGAAACAAATCATAAAATAAACTTGTTAATATGGTATTTGCTTTTCTGCTGTGTTCTTGTACCCAGGTAAAGGTGCAGCTGAGGAATTGTTCAGCTAGTGACAGCGTGACTCATGTGGGGTGAGTCCAGCATACTAAATATTTTCTTAAAGGGATATTGAACTTTAATATTAAAAAAATGACTCAAGAAGCCTGTTTAAAATGTATTACATTGAAATAAATAAATAAACAAACAAGAACTCTAGATCTAATTAAGAAACAGGATCTTTTTTGGAAATGAGGAGCAGCTAAAAACCACCCCCTTCAATCAATGAGTACTTTTATCTACTTTTTGTGGGAGAACAGCTAATTTGTGATTTACCACTTGACACGCTAGTATAACATGTGAACAATGCCTTAAAAAAGTATTCATACCCCTTGAAATTTTCCACATTTTGTCATGTTACAACCAAAAACAAAAATTTATTTTTTGGGGAATTTTATGTGATAGACCAACACAAAGTAGCACATAATTGTGAAGTGGAAGGAAAAGGATAAATGGTTTTCAATTTTTTTTACAATTGAGTATCTGAAAAGTGTGGCATGCATTTGTATTTAGCCAACTTTACTCTGATACCCCTAACTAAAATCTAGTGGAACCAATTGCCTTCAGAAGTCATTTAATTAGTAAATAGAGTCCACCTGAGTGTAATTTAATTTCAGTATAAATACAACTGTTCTGTCAATCCCTCAGAGATCTGCTAGAGAACCTTAGTGAACAAACAGCATCATGAAAGCCAAGGAACTCACAAGACAGGTCATGCAAAAAGTTGTGGAGAAGTTTAAAGCAAGGTTAGGTTATAAAAAAATATCCCAAGCTTTGAACATCTCTCAGAGCACTGTTCAATCCATCATCTGAAAATGGAAAGAGTATGGCACAACTTCAAACCTACCAAGACATGGCCGTCCACCTAAACTGACAGGCCGGGCAAGGAAAGCATTAATCAGAGAAGCAGCCAAGAGGCCCATGGCAACTCCGGAGGAGCTGCAGAGGACCACAGCTCAGGTGGGAGAATTTGTCCACAGGACAACTATTAGTCACGCATTCCACAAATTTGGTCTTTATGGAAGAGTGGCAAGAAGAAAGCCATTGTTGAAAGAAAGTCCCGTTTGCAGTTTGGGAGAAGCCATGTGGGGAACACAACTTTTTGGCCTAAAAGCAAAACACTATGTGTGGTGGAAAATGAACACTGCACATCACCCTGAACACACCATCCCCACCGTAAATCATGGTGGTGGCAGCATCATGTTGTGGGGATGCTTTTTTCGGCAGGGACAGGGATGCTGGTCAGAGTTGATGGGAAGATGGATGGAGCCAAATACAGGGCAATCTTAGAAGAAAACCTGTTAAAGTCTGCAAAAGACTTGAGACCGGAACGGAGGTTCACCTTCCAGCAGGACAACAGGCCTAAACATACAGCCAGAGCTACAATGGAATGGTTTAGATCAAAGCATATTTATGTGTTAGAATGGCCCAGTCTAAGCCCAGACCTATATCCAATTGAGAATCTGTTGAAGACTTCAAAATTGCTCTTCACAGATGCTCTCCATACAATCTGACAGAGCTTGAGCTATTTTGCAAAGAAGAATGGGCAAAAATGCCACTCTCTAGATGTGCAAAGCTGGTAGAGACATACCCAAAAAGACTTGCAGCTGTAATTGCAGTGAAAGGTGGTTATACAATGTATTGACTCAGGGGAGCCAAATACAAATGCACGCCACACTTTTTAGATATTTATTTGTAAAAATTTTGAAAACCATTTATCATTTTCCTTCCACTTCACAATTATGTGTCACTTTGCGTTGGTCTATCACATAAAATCCCAATTAAATACATTTCCGACTGTGTGTAGGCTCCTTTGGACATTTTTTGTCGGAAATTCCGACAACAAAAATTTGAGAGCTGGTTCTCAAATTTTCCAACAACAAAATCCGTTCTCGTAAATTTCGAGCGTGTGTAGACAATTCCGACGTACAAAATTCCATGCATGCTTTGAATCAAGTACGAGACAAAAGCGCTCAGTCTGGTAAAACTAGCGTTCGTAATGGAGATGGCACATTCGTCATGCTGCAAATTTTGTAATCTTTCAATGCAGCGCATTCTCTTCTTCTTTATAATGCTAAAATTATGAAGTTGTTTTGCTGCTGATATTCACACAGAGTTCTGACAAACGGATTTCTTTATTATTTCTCGTGATCTCCTGAATAATATTTGTTATTTCTTTTTGTCAGATCTCCATAATAATGTTTAAAATGTATTTTTATAGTGTTCTCCTGTTTTTTTTTCTAATGATCTTCATAATATTTTTTGGCGTTTTGTGTGTCAAGTTACCACAACACCATTATTATCTTGTATTTTATAACCTCAAGGAGGTTGGTTGATGTTGGTGTCCCTTGTTAATTTGACATTGTATTTTTGAAATGTACCTGCCTACTCACGAACAAACTGTCCTTTTTTAATTCAAACACATAGCCAATGATTTGTGCAAAGAAATATACATTTATTAAGGGGTCATAACAAAATAAAGAGAAGGACAACGCTGGATAAACTGGTGAAATTAGTGAAGCCTTTGTACCCCAGGGCACACATCAACTATTTGACATGCAAAATTAGCCTGAGGTAGCCTGAGGAGTCCATTTAATAGGGAGCACAATCCGGTCCAGGACTCCGAGGGATCAGGAACAGCAGCAGATGACATATATGTCCACAGGCTGTGGTCATACAACAGCCTGCATCTTTTGCCAAACCAGACTGAACCCAGCCCATCACTTTCTTGTCTTCCTTCCACACTTGCTTCCACGTTTGCTTCCAGGCTGTGGCAAACCCTTATTTAGGGCCATATATATCACTTCCTCACAAAAGAGGCATTGGCCCACCTCCATTTCCTGCTTTTTGTTGGCAGCCATGCAGGCATAGGCCTCGGGAAGACTGGGGGGGTTCTGAGGGCCGCAGAAGCCTGCCGAATTAACCCAAGTGCTGACTCCTCCACATTCCCCCCCTTCCTGGGCCTTTTTTCTTGAAAGCGGAGGAGAGGGACCTGGGATTCGGTCAGGCTACTGGACCCGGGCACATCCTGTCTGCCAATTTCCCCTGCCACCTCCTGGCTGCCACTTTCCACAGCCTCCTCCTGGCTGAGGCTTTCCTGTGTATGAAAAAGGGACATAGCTTTAGTTTACTGTTTATCAATCACACACAATTTTGAGAAATTTGTTGAACAATGCTATACCTGACTCAAGCTGGGCTCCTCCACATCTTCTTCCTGGGTGGAAGGCCCAGTTTGGACATCAGAAGCCTCAGCTGGGGTGGAAGTAAGAGTGGAAAGAAGGGTTTAGAGTGATGGCCTGATTTCAGTCTGGTCTGACAGAAATCGCAGTCTGTCATAGTACCACAGCCTGGGTACATAAATGTCATCTGCTGCTGCTCCTGATCTCATGGAATCCTGGACCTCCTTGCGCTCCCTATTATAAGTGCTCCTCAGGCCACCAATTTTGCTCTTCAAATAGTTAATGTCTGCCGTGGGGATCTGCGGCTTCACAAATTCCAGCAATTTATCCACTAATGCCTTCCTCTTTACAAATCAATGAATTGGGGGAGGAAATCATGATTGTTTTATCGATCCATTTTATCTGCAAGACACAACACAAGACAAACCCTAATGTCAGACTAAACTCTCCTAATCTTATCCCAATATAGGCCTCAATCTCTAAGCAGTATAGGCCACTGATTCCCCAAGTTAAAATTGTACCTTTGTTAGAACGATCGGCACTTCCGATACTCCTTCCTCCGCTCACAGATCGTACGTACAACGCACGCGTGTTCCGCTTTTTATATATATATAGGCCCCTGACCTTCTATCTAGTATATTCCCCGCCCCTTCTCTTTCAGAGCAGTGGGAGAGCACATGGCGGAGAAAGAACAAGTGCATGCAGACAGCAGCAGTAGCAACAACGAAAGACCGGAGCCATGAACGTCCCGATCCTGGAGGAGATTTAAGGCCTCAAATATGTCCTTTGTAAGGATGGTGGAGATGGTGGACATCTTGAAGAGGGCCGACTATGATGGGAAGCATGGACCTTACCCAAACCCAAATGTGAGAAAGGCCAAGATCATGGCTAAAGTTGTTAAAAGTCTGCACAGGAATTTTGGGGTATGACGATCCAAGGATCAATTGCGGAAAAGCTGGGAGCATGATCAGTACAGAAGGACCAGGAAACTGCTTCTAAAAAGTAAGTAGTTGTCATGTGTTTATATTATTATTATTACTTTATTGCTGCTCCATGTGCTTTTCATTACTGTTGTACAGTTTAAAATGGCAACTTTCAGGTTCATGGGCACAGTAATTGTTCGTAGTAAACATCGTTCGTTCGCTCACTAATACGATGTTTTTGGCAGATGCAGGTTAAATACATTTGGTCATGCCTATTTGTATTCAAAGAAGTTTATGACATTGTTGTCTAGATGGGTTTGTAACTAGAATGAAATGCAAACTTTATTCAGTGAAAGGAGAGGACACTCAGCAACTGTTTACACATCTGGACGCAGGAGCACTAGTATGGGACACCAGAACAAACTTTGTAGGGTGTCCCACACAGGTGCTCCAGTGGATACTAGGGGTCTCTACATGTGTGATACTTTAACAAAAAAGTGAAGTATTCCAGCTTTAAGGTAAAAAATCATGTATTCAGCTTGGAACTCTGCCTAAACAGACAATTGTACGACACTTCCAAGCAATGTTTCATATTCCTATTTCTGCCCTCAAATATCTGTGTGCTAAGTATACCTTTTTTTCATTCACATAGGGGAGAAAAGACTCGGGACATCTGAGGACACCAGGGACCCACAACCTCCTAAAGAACGTGAAATCACAAAATCACAACCAGAGGATGTGGAGGAAGGAGAGGTTTATGAAGTGGGCAAAATAGTGACCACATCAGGTGAGTGTCTGAGACCACAGCTTCAGGTAATAGATGTATGTCTGCATATTTATAATACATGGTGTGTTTTTTTTTCGTTTAAGGTGATGTGGATGTTGTGGAAGAAGAAACACATTTCACAAGATCAAGTGCACCCATCCTTATTGGGGAGATCATGTGTGCAATAGGGATATACAGAAGATCAAGGAAGACATCAATGATGTGGAAAAAAAGACTCAAAAACATCATTGATGTTTTAGGCAGAATATAAAACACACCACGGTTTTACTAATTGTTTTTATTTTTCATAATTTTTCTAAAAATTTTGAAAGCCAAATTTTGAAGATGCACACAGTGTGTCAACATGTGCTATCTGCCATCACGGGTTATCAATGTACGCATTTTGTGGGTGAAACCCCTTCCTGGAAACTCAAGTAGCTGAGAGGAAGGGGTTGTACCCCCGAAACACATCCATTGATCCCCCATGATGGGAGCTAGCACATGTTGACCTTAGCCATGGGATCAGGAGGGAAATCCCCATTTTAACTCTCAATTTGCGTGCATCTTCAAAATTTGGCTTTTACAGGGGTGACATCACCCCATCTGATGAAGGCAATATCAACACAGTTTGGACATACCAATATCTGATATTGCCTTCAATTTATCAAAGTTGAGCTTTGTAAGTTCCTGTGTTGTGTATTGTTTTATGGTTTTAGAAACATGCCTGTTTACCACAAAAAAGGATATTTCTAATGTCTAAAAAAAAAAAAAAATTGTATAAAAAAATGTTGGTTTGTTCAAAAACCCTTTTCTAAAAGCACGTGTGAATGTGCACAGAGTAAAAATTTTTATACTCAACAATGTGTGGCTTCTTCTTTCAATGCTCATTAGCAGTTTTTGGAGTAAGTTGGTGTTTACAGTGACAATGGGGGTTATTTACTAAAGGAAAAACCACTTTGCAGTACAAGTGCACTTTCCGTGCAGTTTCAGTGCAGTTTTTAAGTGCACTTTTGCAGTGCACTTGTAGTGCAAAGTTGATTTTCCTTTAGTAAATAACACCCATGGTGCTTTATACTTTGCAACAATCAGGCCATTTTCATCACTCCAAAAAAATAATTCAAAATTATGAATATTTTTAGCATTAATGCTTTACATACATTAACAACAAAAACAAGGTGTGTGTGTGTAGTAGAACTCGGTCTGGGCGATGACTCCACCATCCAACATCCGGTCATTCTTCCTGACGTCCAAATAGAAAAACTCGTATGTCGCCAACATCACAATACTATTAAACCCCTTATGCCCCGTACACACGGTCAGATTTTCCGATGGAAAATGTCCGATCGGAGCGTGTTGTTGGAAATTCCGACCGTGTGTGGGCTCCATCGGACATTTTCCATCGGATTTTCTGACACACAAAGTTGGACAGCAGGAGATAAAATTTTCCGACAACAAAATCCGTTGTCGGAAATTCCGATCGTGTGTACACAAATCCGACGGACAAAGTGCCACGCATGCTCAGAATAAATAAAGAGATGAAAGCTATTGGCCACTGCCCCGTTTATAGTCCCGACGTACGTGTTTTACGTCACCGCGTTTAGAACGATCGGATTTTCCGACAACTTTGTGCGACCGTGTGTAGATAAAACAAGTTTGAGCCAACATCCGTCGGAAAAAATCCTAGGATTTTGTTGTCGGAATGTCCGAACAAAGTCCGACCGTGTGTACGCCCTATAATAGTTGTAATAGTATGACCCCAAGTTGGGAGTGGGACAATGTGGAAGTGTTTCCCATCTATTGCCCCTCCGCAGTTGGGAAAGTCCCACCGCTGGGCAAATTGTGAAGCCACAGTCTGCCATTCCTGTGGTGCTGAAGGAAACTGGAGTGAAACAAGAAAAAAAAAAGAGTACTTTTGCAAATAATATTGCAAGCAGATTAGACACAAACATTCTTGGCCAACATCAGTATAACATTTATTTGAAGGAGTATTTAAAAAAAAATATAAGGTCCATTTATCATATTCCTCACTGATGGCCCATTGTAAAAATTTTAGGGGGGGGGGGTATGTTTTGGACAAGTAACCCTCTCCACTTCATTGAGAGCTGAATGCATAAATAATGTGGATTACTTTGGCCAGCCCCTCCTTACTTTACACTATTGGCAGCCCACTGGACAGGTAAGAAGTGTCATAATACCAAAATATAAATACACTGTCCAAACTGAAGCACATTTTTACATTCTGCAATTACCTATCAAGATATTAGGAGAACAAATTTTTTAACAGTACCATTTGAAAGTATTCAGGTAGGCCCTTTCACTACATGCTTTGGTGAATTCATACAGAAATCTGACCATAAAAGAGAAAGGTATAGTGTGTATGGGTTTGGCAAAGTCAGCAGATAGAGGATTGGTATCGGTTGACTTAGCGATTGGGGGGAGGGAGAGTTCCAAATGATTTTGGGAACCCAACAAAAAGCCTCTTGCACTCTGCCTGAATTTAAGGACACAAATAACATTTGTACACATTTTAGGGGGTGTTTAGGGTAAAGCACTACTATGGAGCTGACAAAATACATTGTTAAGTGACTAGGCTTGGTGTGTATGGGCCCAGGATAGCATGCTGGGGAGGTTAGTGAAGGCAAATTTGCATGAAGGACAAAAAAGGAACTTGAAAAACTTACAGCATGCATGAGGACAAAGGGGACATTCACTGCATATTACAATCATGGTAATTAGGGAATGATGAAAGAAATACAATACATTAGCAAACATTAAATATATATAATGTGATGTTAAAGGAGAAATCTTACCCTAATATAGTCCTTCTGCAGGACCTAAATGATGGCAGAACAGGTCTCTGGAATAATGATCTCCAGAGCCTGGGGGGAGATGCCTTTCGAGAACTTGATGTCCTGCAGACTTCTCCCCGTCGCCAAGTACCGCAACATGGCGACTAGCCTCTGTTTGGGAGTGATGGCAGGTGTCCTGCCTTGTAATATAAGGGGACAGCAAAGCCAACAAACGGTGAAAAATGGGCTCCGTCATCCGGAGATAATTCCTGAAATCATCAGGATTATTCTCACGTATCTCCCGCAACAAAGGCATGTGCGAGAATTGGTCGCGCTGGAGCAACCAATTCTACATCCATGAACTCCTCCTCCCCCTGTTCATGGACTGGACTTGGGTCAAAGTAAGAACCCCAACACCAAGCCCCTGCACAGCACGAACTCTACGATGAGTACGTACCCGCAACATGGCTTCAAAACGGTCGGCTGGTCACAATGGACTAACAAAACGCACTGAAAATCAGAAAGGCCTGAGAAGAGCAAGCTTAAAATCAGAGACGAGCAGACAAGAACGCATTGAAAATCAAATACGTAATATAAAAATACACACTGGAAACCAGATGCAAACTGACTACACGCACTGAAAACAAGATATGAACCCACAAGCACAAACTGAAGAGCAGTAATGATCTGAAAAGCACGAGGCTGAAAAGCGTGAATCATCTCTCACCAAATTTCTACTAACACGAGATTAGGAGAAGGAGCCCAAAGGGTGGCGCACTGACTATTGAACTTCCTCTTTATAGTGCCGTCGTACGTGTTGTACGTCAGCGCGTTCTTGACGATCGGAATTTCTAACAACATTTGTGCGACCGTGTGCATGCAAGCCAAGTTTGAGCCAACATCCGTCGGAAATAAATCACAGGATTTCGTTGTCGGAATGTCCGATCGTGTGTACGCGGAATAAGGGTATGAATACTTTTTTAAAGCACTGTATGTGCTTGCTGTCTTCATTATATCACCCTGACTTGACTGCACATTTTACAGATTAGGAAATACTGTCACCCTAACACGATTTTTTATTATTTTGCAAGATTCAGATTTATTATCTTATGACATGCCAAGGAATAGTGTGTGACCTCTAGATGCATGAGGACACCATAAAATGTTTTTGCTCCTTATGGTAGAGGTTTTAATTCTTTTATAATGATAATAATGCAGCTTAAGGCTGGGTTCACACTATTTGGGGACATTCTCACAGCAGGGGGTCCAGCTCGTCCCTGTATCCCTGAATTTGGACCTGAAATGGAGCCAATGACGCACAGGACCCTTCTGCAGTGCACTATGCGTTCCCCCTGGAGATGTATGAACCAGCTCCCATGAGAGCCGGTCACACTCTCCTGTCGTGCAAATTGTATGCGGGGAAACCCGCATCCAATTCACATAAGTGTTTACCCAGCCTTATTCACATGTTCTGAATAATCAATTGCTAGACAAGTGTCACATCCACAAATATGCATGCAAATGTCCCATCTAACTGGTACAACTTTATGTCAGTTAAAAGGATTTCATTGTAAACAGACATAACTCCATTTAAACCAGATTCAAAAGACCTGTAAAGGTATCCTGAATCTTTTACAATGAGTGGCATTCATTAGTGCAGGAAGCGGTATGAAACCCAAAGGAAAACAGGTCTATTAACAATGAATACATAGTCTAATGCCCTGTTTGTTCTAAATGATTTCTGGGAGTTGTTGTGGTTCATGGGATGTTGTGTAAATTGCGTCATTACCATTCCCTACTACTGTAAAGCTTAAAAAAAAAAAAAGCTTAGTTAGACTTTCACTATAACAATACAAGTTATTTGGACATGCTGAAATGAGTTCCTTCATTATACTGTGTTTTACCTACTTGCCTACTGGACACTTTTCCTCAGAGGTGGCTCTCTAATTAGGCAAATTAGGAGGTGGCCTTAGGCCTCACACTTCCAGGGGCTTAGCGGCCGCCTAATTTGCATGACGTGTGCGGGAGTGGGAGGGAATGTCCCCCAGTCGGTATCCCCAGGGCCGTCTCTCTGACCGCTACTACTTTTACCCCTGCCAGGGGCGGACTGCTCACTTCAGCATGGGGGGGGGGGGGCATTCATTTTTACTCTACATGTCTATTCGTAATGCTTGGCAACTTTTTTCTGTCAACTTTTTGCTGTCAGCATATGAGACATGGGATATTTTTAATCTCGGAGACTGAGGAATGACCCAATTGTTGTTGCCTGTTTTTAACCAAATTTTAATTAATTAATTAAATTTTTATGAATTAATTTTTTATCCATTTACTTTTATTCATTGTATTAACTGCTTTATCATTTAGCAGTTCCAATTTTTTAAATATGTATTATTATTATTTTCCATTTTATTCACATTATTATTGATATGTAGTTCCTATGATTATCTTTGCGATTAGGTATGCAGGACCACCTCCCCTTTTCATGTAGCAGTGATGGGTTATGTCACTTGCAGTGAGGGTAGGTTGTCCTCTGCCTCAGACACACTGGAAACAGACTGGTGATATCTTCTAATTGAAGTTCCGGTGTCACGCTCCTGGCGAGGTATATATGCCTTAGGGTGTGACGTCTTGTCCTAGTACGGAGAAACGCAGCGTTAGGCAGAACTAGAGGACCAGACATCACCGCGCACCAGCCAGCTGTGTGTGTGTTTTTTTTGCTTTGAAGTATCAGCGCTTTCTTATGCCATAGATGTCAATGTTGCAATGTTGCCGAAATAAAAGAATTTATATTTTTTAAGGGACTGCACTATGAAGCCCACTTTTTTTCTTTTATGACCTTTGGAAGTCCAATGCCAAATATAAGTCCGCTCCAAACTTTCCTTTTCACTCTAAAATGTTACTTGTTTCTGCAAACAATCGTGATCTAATAGCCGTTCCCAGATGCCAATAGATTCATGCAATAAAGCAAAGATTTATATAATTGCGCAATGAAACAATATACCGGAATAGAGTTCAGCAAGAGATACACTTACATAACTCTGGATACACTTTGGGTAAAAACAATCAGCCGCTTGGTGCGTCTTACTTCCTTATACCGCTACTATTGAGCTGATGGCCAGCCTCGATAGTGTATGTCACTGGCTCCTCCTACGCGTTGCGTCACCCAACACATGACTTTTTCAAGGATTGTTTTTAATGATTTCTTAATAGGCGCACACACAGCCAAGGTGTTGCAAATATTTGTGTCTTATGTACACACATTTGTGTTTTATATACACAATTGTACCCTTTTTGGTTGCGCATCTATTCTTTACTTTACACATATTTCTAAAACTGAATATTCCGTTTTTTTATAGATAGCAGCACCATCACACACATTTTTATTAATTTCTCATTAATTTGTATTGCATATTTTTATATGGTGTTTTATTAGTATTCACTTGGGGTAGAGCGGATTATCCACGTTTCACATCTTCATCCCCCTGCACCCGTCTGCCAGCTTACCACCACCCCACCCCCTGTTATCCTCCTACCCCACCCCCTGTCATCTTCATCCCCCTGCACCCATCTGCCAGCTTCCCACCACCCCACCCCCTGTCATCTTCATTCCCCTGCATCCGTCTGCCAGCTTACCACCACCCCACCCCCTGTCATCTTTATCCCCTGCACCCATCTACCAGCTTCCCACCACCCCAACCCCTGTCATATTCATCCCCTGCACCCGTCTGCCAGCTTCCTACTCCACCCACTGTCATCTTCATCCCCATGCACCTATATGCCAGCTTCCCACCACCTCACCCCCTGTCATCTTCACCCTCCTGCACCTGTCTGCCAGCTTCCCATCACCCCACCCCCTGTCATCTTCATCCCCCTGCCAGCTTCCCACCACCACACCTCCTGTCATCTTCATCCCCCTGCACCCGCCTGCGAGCTTCCCACCACTCCACCCCCTGTCACCTTCATCCCCCTGCATCCGTCTGCTAGCTTCCCACCACCCCACTCCCTTTTTCACCCTCCTGCACCTGTCTGCCAGCTTCCTACCCCACCCCCTGTCATCTTCATCCCACTGCACCCATCTGCCAGCTTCCCACCACCCCACCCCCTGTCATCTTCATCCCCCTGCACCTGTCTGCTAGCTTCCCACCAACCCAACCCCTGTCATCTTCATCCCCCCTGCACCCCTAATTGTAATTGTAAGAGTAATCTAGAAACGGTTTCAATTCATAGTTCATAGGATTTAAGGCTCTTAACCACTTCAATACTGGGCACTTTCACCCCCTTCTCGCCCAGGACAATTTTCAATTTTCAGCTTTCAGCGCTGTCACACTTTGAATGACAATTGCATGGTCATGTAACACTGTAATCAAAGTACATTTTTATCATTTTTTCCCACAAATAGTTCTTTCTTTTGGTGGTATTTGATCACCACTGGGATTTTTTATTTTTTGCTAAACAAACTAAAAAAAAGACCCAAATTTTTGAAAAAAATACGTTTTCATAAAATTTAGTTTTCTTCTTCACTGACGGGCACTAATGAGGTGGGACTGATGGGCACTGATGAGGAGGCACTGTAATGTAGAAATGATGGGCACTGATATGCAGCACTGATGGGCACGGATAGGTGGCACTAATATGCAGCACTGATGGGCACTGATAGGTGGCACTGATGGGCACTGATAGGTGGCACTGATGGGCGGTACTGATTGGCACTGATAGGCATCATTGATTGGCACTGACAGGTGGCACTGATCGACACTAATAGATGGCACTGATGGGCAGCACTGATGAGGTACTGACAGGTTGTATTAATGGGCACTGATTGGCCACTGTTGTGGGCACTGACAGGAGTTTCTGATGGGGCACTGACTGGCAGCTGATGGGCCCTTATTGGCATGGTTTGTGGCACATTTGATGGGGCTGTGCTGATGAGCACTGATGAGGAGGCGCTGATATGTAGAACTGATGGGCACTGATATGCAGCACTGATGGGCACACATAGGTGGCACTGATGGGCACCGATAGGCTGCACTGATGGGCACTGATAGGTGGCACTGATGGGCAATGATAGGCAGCACTGATTGGCACTGATAGGTGGCACTGATTGGCACTGACAGGTGACACTAATAGATGGCACTGATGGGCAGCACTGATGATGAGGTACTGACAGGTTGCATTGATGGGCACTGATTGGCACTGTGGTGGGAACTGATTGGCACTGTGGTGGGCACTGACAAGGGTTTCTGATGGGGCACTGACTGGCAGGTGATGGGCACTTATTGGAATGGTTTGTGGCACATTTGATGGTGCTGTGCTGATAATCAATATGCAGACCCTCCTCTGACAGGGAGAGACACTGATCGGCTCTCCCTGTCAGCACGAACCCAGGAAAGCCATTTACCGGCATTTCCTGGTTCACGCTGTGATCAGCTGTGATTGGTCACAGCTGATCACATGGTAAGGAGCCTTTGTCAGAGACTCCTTACTACGATCGGAGATGCAGTGTGTCAGACTGACACACAACACCGCAGGCGCGCCGGCATGTTATCCTGCTGGACGTCATATGGCGCCCAGTCAGGTTAACAAAACCAGCGGCAAGTGGTTAATATATGCAATTTATACAGTTATTTTTTTATCGCTTTAATTATTTTTCCCATTTTGGGCGTGAGTGGGGCCTCATGTCTAAGATTAGCCTGAGGCCTCATAAAGCCTAGAGCCGTCTCTGCTTTCACCTTCTTTCTGCCCAGGCCAATTTTCAGCTTTTATTGCTGTCGCACTTTGAATGACAATTGCGCGGTTATGCAACACTGTACCCAAATTACATTTTTATCATTTTTTTGAGACAGATAGAGCTTTCTTTTGGTGGCATTTATTCACCACTGAGTTTTTTATTCTTTGCTAAACAAACGGAAAAAAAGAACATTTTGTTTCTGTTATAAAATTTTGCAAATAAGTAATTTTTCTTCTTCACTAATGTGCGCTGATGCTGCACTGATTGGCACAGATTTTGCTGCACTGATGGGTACTCATGAGGCTGCACTGATGGACGCAGATGAGGCTGCACTGATGGGCACTGATGGGGCTGCACTGATAATCTCTGTCGCTGGACTTCAAATGGTTATACCAGGATGATGCCTACAGCTGCAGGCATCATCCAGGTACTGTTTTTTTAGAGCCAATGGTCAGCTGTCTTGTAAAAGCAATCCTAGTGGCTAGCCAGCTAACTTCCCGCCACCTTCCATGACTTTCTTGGGCTCTCCTGTCCCTCTATGAGATCCGATCTTCCAGCCATCGCTTCCGCCGATGGTGGACCCAGAGGGACAGTATATATTCTTGAAAGGAAAGTTGCAGGATATGGAGTGTATATTGGTGAACATATTCTAATAGGAATCCAAAAGTATATTTAAAAGGAATTCTGGGAAATTTAATGGAATTTAAAAAGGGCCATTTGTTCCTGGCAGGAGATTTAAACTTTTGTATGGATTAAAAGATGGACAGTACATCACGTGCATTGGGGACAGGAGACTACCTACTAAGGAAAGTAAAGAGGAAAATACATCAATGCCAATTGGTAGATGTATGGAGGGTACAACACACATGGGAAAGAGATTATTCCTTCCGTTCCCCAGTGCACAAGATGTATTCTAGGTTGGACTGCATTATAGTTGAGCACAGATTATTGGAACTAGTTGTCAAGTCATGTATAGAAATAATGTCAATATTGGACCATGCAACTGTAATGGTTAAGCTGAAGTGTATAAATGCCCAGACCAAGACAAGTACTTGGAGGTTAAACGAGGAATTGATACAGGATAAAGAGGTAGGAGAAAAAATAAAAAATTAATTAGAAAAATATTTTCTATTTAATGAAACCTCTGAGATATCAGAGGCCACGATATGGGAAGCACATAAGGCTTATGTCAGAGGAGTTTTGATTTCTATAGGAGCCAAGAAAAAGGAGAGGAAGAGTAATATGGAAAGGCTTATACAAGAAATCTATGAGTTAGAACAGATACATAAAAAGAAGTTAGATATGGAGACACAACAAGAGCTGGTTATAAAAAGAGACAAACTGAAAGACATAATAGAACAAGAGACCAGACAGGCTTTTAATAGAGTGGCCAAGGAAATATATCAATGGGGAAATAAACCGGGGAAATAAACCAGGGAAATACCTAGCAAAAATATTAAAAAATAAGAAATCAAAAAATGATATTGAAAAAATTAAGAACAACAAAGGGGTAATGGTTCATACAACAATAGAAGTAGCTAGGGTATTTCAAAGCTATTATAGTACATTATACTCACTGAGGCAAAAAATACACAAGAGGCAGAATTAAAGAGAAAACAAAAAATGCAAGAATATTTAAAGGAAGTAAATTTACCTAAAATATCAGTAGAAGAATCACAAGCCCTGGAAGATCCAATAAGGCATGTGGTTATGGAAAGGGACGGAGAAAAAGAGAGGCGAAAAAAAGGAAAATTACTTCAAATGCTGGGCACATTTGACATAGAGGGGCCTAGACATTCATATACGTACAGGGAAAAGACAGAGACATAGTGATAAAGTAATATAGTAATATACCCAGGTTGTGGGGACTTAATGGTATAGAGTTTTGGCTAAACCCAGAGGCTAAAAACTAAAACCTAAAAAAGTCTGTCCCCTAAGTCTCAAGAAAAGGCTGCAAATTCAATTCATTTTTGATGCCTATTGGCACGAGAGAACCTAGTCTAAAAATCCACCATTTTTCCTTTTGGAATAAGATCCGATCAAAATTACCCCTCCTTGGTGGAAGATTTAGTGAGTATATACCTTTAACCCGCATGCCTTCCAGGCTGCCTCTGTGGTATTGAGTAAAGTGTCTCGCCAACGGTTTCTCAGGGTTCTTTTCAGTTATTTCCCTCATATGTTCGCCTATACGTATTCTTAGTTGCCGTTTTTTTCCCTATATAGATTTTGTCACAGGACACGTTAAGATGTATATAACTCTGGTCGTGGCACAATTAATGAGATCTCTAATCTAAAAACTGTTTCTTTTGCGAATCATAGAAACTTGCAGTTCTATCAACATACGGGCAAACCTGGCAGTGTCCACAGGGGAACATACCCTTGCTTCTTGGATACTGGGATAGCAAGGTTGTCTCTGTTTTTTTCGTGAACTCTGATCGTATTAAGGTGTCACCCAGGTTTTTGGCCCTTCTGGCTACCATCTTAGGGGTTGGTCCCTCTATTTTGGCTATCCCTGGTGTACTCGTTAGTATCCCCCAGTGCTTATGGAGAATGTTCCTGACTGTATCCCACTGTGCCTCATACTGGGTTATTATTCTCATGGGGCCTGGCTGCTGCATTACTGTTTTAGATGATTTCTTTAGAAGATCAGAATGACCACGACAGGCTGCTTTTTGTTTAGCCCTTCTAAGCTGTTTGTGAGAGTAATCCCTCTCTCGGAATCGTTTATAGAGGTCATCGCTCTCTTGTCTGTAGTCTGTCAAGCTTAAGCAGTTACGCTTGATACAGAGGAGCTGGCCTGTCGGTATACAGTCTTTTACCCATTTTGGATGAAGGCTGTCTGCTCTTAGTAGCTCTTTGCCGCTGTCTCTATGCGGTATATACAGGTCACTGGGGCGGAGTCCTTAACACCGATCCATAGATCGGGAAAGGAAATCCACTCTTTGTCAAAAACATAGGTAAGTTTGATATTTCAGTCAAGATGGTACATGACACCAGACAAAGTACAGAAATTTCAATCAGGGAAATTCCATCTGAATTGGAGAGGATGTAATCAAAAAGGTACTATGTCCCACATATGGTGGGAATGCCTGAAGATAAGGGAGTATTGGCAGGAGATATTACAGTATGTGGGGGAGATTATGGCGATAGAGATGCCTGATGACCCATGGTTGTGTTTATTCCATAATGTAGATATTACAAAGAAGCAATATAAAAACACTAAAAACACAGTTATGCCATACTTAATGAATGCAGCAAAAGGGGAAATACCAAGAAAATGGTTAGACCCAGAGAGGCCCACAGTTAGAGATTGGTTTAACAGAATAGAATACATATATAATATGGAATATCTGAAAAGCGAGGAAGAAGACCAGGTAGAAAGATTTATTAGTGAATGGGAAAAAGGATGGAATTTAAGAAAACCAGGAAATATGTTAAAAATATAGTAGAGGGGGAAGGAGAGCGGAGTAATTAGAAATATGAGTGGTTTGCACAAGGGGGAAAAGAGGGAGGGAAGAGGAGGGGGGTGGGAAGGGAATAAATGGAGAAATGTATATATTCTTTCTGTTTTTCTCTAGTTTCTTTACTTTTGCGGTAATGTGTTAGGAATTTGAATTATATATTTTTTTATATGGAAATTCAAATAAACTTTGAATAAAAAAAAAAGAAAGTTCTCTCTGAAGCGCTTAGGACATGTTGCTGCTCTGTCAGAGAGGTTACCTGGTTTCGCGTTGGCACGCGCGTTTCTGTGCGCGCTAGTGTGCGCACTTCTGTGGGCACTGATGTGCATTGTCCGGCTGACCCTGGTGTGCGCGGTGGTGCCCCGATGCGCATGCGTGTGCACGTTAGCCCACGCCTGCCTGTGGGTGCTGGTCTGCATGCTCCTGGGGGTGCTGGTGTTCGCGCTGATGTCCGGGCGCATGCGCGCACACCTGTGCGCATCGGCGCACGCACGTGCACGGCGTTTGGCGCCAATCAGACTACTTAGGCCTGCTGCATTCTCTGCTCGGTGCTGCCTGATCAACAGCTCCTGTGCCATAGTTCCCGTTGCCTTTTTCCGTGTTCCTGTGTACTGATCTCCTGACAACCTGGCTTGTCTATTGGATTCTCCTGACTTCTGCCTGTACCCGACCCCGACTTGTTTGACCTCACTTCTGCCTGCTCCTTTGTACCTCTGCTGCCCGCCTGTTGCCGAACCCTGCCTGTGTTGTGACCTGCCTGCCTTCCTCCTGCTCAGCATCTGTTGCCTGTGCACCTGACTACTGCTACCTGCCGCTTGAAGATCACCTTTCCTTCCGGCACCTGGACTACTGCACAAGGCTCTCATACCACTGCGCACTCTCGTGCCTCCTGTCTACTCTACCAGGGACCGCGAGTCGGATACGTAAGGGAGCCTATCCTCTGCCCAAGCAGACTCACCGGTCTGGTAAGTGGGAAGTCTGACATGCTCATAGTGGCACAAATATAAGAGAATTTAAAACAACTAGCTTCCATGATAACAATAAAAAGGTTTGTAAACCGCTTGCGGAACAGCCGCTGCAGTTATACTGCTGCAGGTTGGCTCAGCTGTGCAAATCACCATAGCTGTACGTTGGTTCATACATGGCGATCTGTGGGCGCGTGCCAGTCAGCGGGTCCAGCGTACTCGATGTCCGCCAGCCGCCCGCGAACGTTCCTCACAGTGACAGAACGGGGATCTGCCATAGGAAACAAGGCAGATCTCTGTTCTGACAGGTGATCACATAGAGATCCTGTCTTTCTGCAAGCTGTGTGTTGTCCCAGGCAGCCCATCCCCCCATACAGCTAGAAACACAGTTAACCCCTTGATCGCCCTTGATGTTAACCCCTTCCCTGCTAGTACAATCTCAGTGCATATTTTTAGCACTGATCACTGTAATAATGTCACTGGTTCCCAAAAAAGTGTAAAAAATGTCAGTTAGGTGTCCGATCTCTTTACCGCAATGTCTCAGTCCTGCTAAAAATCGCTGATCACCGCCATTACTAGTAAAAAAAATGAAATAATAAAAATGCCATAAATCTATCCCCTATTTTGTAGACGCTATAATTTTTGCGCAAACCAATCAATAAATGCTTTTTGTGATTTTTTTTTTACCAAAATTATGTAGCAGAATACAAATTGGCCTAAATTAATGCAGAAAATAAAAAATATTGGGTTTTTTCAAAATTGTCACTCTTTTTTTGTTTATAGCGCTCATAATAGAAACCGCAGAGGTGATCAAATACCACCAAAAGAAAGCTCTTTTTGTGGGGAAAAAAAGGAAATCTATAATTGTCAGTTAAAGCTGTATCGCAAAAAAAGGACCTGGTCATTAAGGCGGCAAAATCCTTCCGGGGCTGAAGTGGTTAAACCAAAAGGTCATGAGTAACAACCTTAAGAATAAAATAGATAAGAACTCCAAAACACGATCCTTCAGGGCTATGTATATGTGTATGTCTGTGAGTTCCTTTCATAGAAAAAAGCCAATGGCTGGGAGAGCCTACTTGCCTCTAGATGGAGATGGAGATAACTGTCAATCGTGTGGCTGGTGGAGCAGGGTGCCGAAGCTGGCGGCAGTGGTGTCTGCTCTGAACGGTGAGGAGGCTCTTGCAATGCTGCTTGTGGCACTGATGGTGATCAGGTACAGGGTGATGATGGATGTTGTGTCTGGAGCACCGCTGCTGGATAGCCGGCTGAGGTGATGTCTCAACCTCATGCCAGAGCTTGCTAGATGCGGGGGAGACTGGAGACTGGAGGAAACAAGTGATGTGACTTGACAAGGCTTTATCAAGCAAAACGCGCTGTCATGGTGACTGCTTAACAGCCAGATGTGAGGATTTCTCTTTATTCAACACAGCCCTTGGCCTTGGTGCTGCCCGTGACGTCACCCCCTGGTGCCAGGTTGATTTGTTTGCTCCAGTCTATGGTCTCCTCCACGTCTAGCAAGCTCCAGCATGAGGTTAAGACGCAACCTCAGCCGACTCCCCAGCGGCTGTGTCCTGGACACAACATCCATCATCACCCTGTAACCTTTGTGACAAGATAAAATATTCCCATTGGCACCCGATGTTTTTGGTGTTGTGATTTATTCTAGAATCATAGTGGGCTGGTAAGTCAGATAGGGCAGTCTGAATGTTTATGGGACTTCAACCAATCCCTGGGGAGGTGTGCCCAGTAGGTGGTAGCAGAGTGATAGTCTGAGGCGTGGAACAGTCATGTTCTTGTCCTTCTGGAAGGAGACTGCAGCCAGAGGGGCTCTGTCCCTTTGGGCAGGCTGCTGGAGTTTGCCACACTTACACTGAGGTTCCAACTGTGGTATAACTGGGGGCCTACTTCTAAAATCCTTCTTTGAAGCTAATCAAGGGAATTTCACCTAAGGTCCTAACCTGAAGAGCTCACTGAAGAGCGCCCGGTGGAACTTGAAAGGGGTTTGACTGTCCTGTGGCATTGTGAGCATTACCCTCTCCCTCACTGAAGAGTGTCCGGTGAATACTGGAGGGAGGCATCCTATGGTCCTGTGACATTGTGACTAATGACCTGAGCTCAGGGTTCTAGTGACTGTGTGCTGTTTTCTTAGGGTATAAGAGCCAGGGACTCAGTTCTGTCATCTGTATTTGCTCCCGCATAGAGACTGTTTGTGGAGGCTCGTGGAGTGTCCTCCTGAAAATATTCCGTAAATCTGGAGTATCCCATATCATCCTACACCCCATCCAAGCTTTTCAACAATAGAAAAAATTTCTAAAATGACATCCCCTAGACTGATTACTGGGCCAGAGTGAGTGAACTGTTGCTGTGTGCCTGGCTGCCTCTGCACTCACCTTGGTAGAGAACCGGTTAAACTACTTCGGGAACAGCACTACAACTGCAATAATGTATTTTATCCAGATCATAAGCAAATACTATTAGGTAATGGTTCCTGTTACTGTAATTGCCATAACTTCTTGATTTGAATGGTAGTGACAGACAAGTCTCTGTCCTGTTGTTATTATCTCACCTGCACAGTGCCAGATAGCTAGGTCTGTGCTACTGTATGTATGTATGTATGTATGTAGTGGTCACTTTCCAGTATATTAGTAGGTGAACCCTTTTTATTACAAGAGGGATCAAAGCGCAGTGTGGATGGGATGACTCTGACTTCCAGTGCCACACCACAGTTTCTGTGTGGGAGAAGCTACATTCCAGGCTGGTTGGACAATGGTTGAAGGATGTCCCCATGACCGTTGTTCTTGTCTTCAGGTCTCCGACACAAAGATGGATGCTGCTTCATGATCATCCTCAGGGGTCCCTGCAACTGAACTCTGCTTCAACATTCATCTGAAGGTATCTCTATAAAGAACTATATATCTTTGCTGATAATACCTTTTTGTACATTGGATGTACTATATGTAGTGTTATTAATCTTTTCTTATTATTTTTATGCTGGTATTCATCTGCATAATTTTAGTTAATGTTATATGCTGGATGCAGTCGGTCTTCTGCTCTCAATTATTTTGATTAGATTACTGATTAATTTCCCAGAAAGGGAATCCCCTCTGTTTACAGAGCCCCTGTCCCAGGTGGAGGCACTGCCAACTTTATTATCAAACCCACTCTTCCATTTTGCAAAGGTTCTTGTTCTCCTATTTACCTTCAGGTTTAGTGCAATATCCTTTTTGGGGAGGGCCATTTCTCATAACCACCCCAAAAAAAGGCTGCACGTTTATGCATAAAACAGTATGCATTGCATTCCTTTACATTTTATAGTATTATGATCTTAGTCAGTAGCTGTATTGGTAGGGAAGAGTATCTGCTTTTGATAAGTTATGAAGATTTACACTGTAAATAGTTATTGACTTAGGCAAGGACATTTTGGTAGGGACTTCCCAGAGCAAGCACATATTCCATAGTCATAGGCTTAAAATATCACTGGCAGATACATCAGACAAGTGTTGATCCTCTGCTCCTTGTGACCTTGGAAGATTCCAGTATAAAGAACAAAGATGTACGACCAGTAACCCAGTAAGAAGTCACTGTTACTTATTTCAAATCCTCAGTGGGATTCAACATGGGAGTTCCAAAGTCCCCAGAGGAGGATGTCATTTTTTTAAGGTTCCCACCTGGCAGTATGCCACTTTTCTTGAGGCAAGGAAAATGTGATTTCCAAGATAACCCAAGCAGAATATATAATATTCTGGGCGCAATATTCTTTGCCCCCCCCGGGCGCAACATTTAGGGGGGCAAAATTCTGGCTGCCTCCTAAATTTACTTTTCTGTGTCCCTACGCTCTGGCTGCCATGTTCAGTCTCCGGCGCCCTGTGATTGGGCGTATGGGGTCATGTGCGGCGGCGGGGCTGGCCTGTCCATGATCGCGGTAGATCCTGGAGTCCCGTCTATGCACATGTTCAGTCTCCGGCACCCTGTGATAGGGCGAATGGGGTCTTGTGCGGAGGCAGGACTCCAGGAGCAACCGCGATCATTAGAAGGCCAGCCCCGCCGCTGCACATGACCCTATACGCCCAATCACAGGGTGCCGGAGTCTGAACATGGCGGAGCGCAGGGGACACAAGAAATTGAGATTGTGAGCCGCCGCTGCCTTCTCCCCCTACACCTCCCCCTCTTTCTCCCCTCCGTACCGATGGAGAACAAAGGAGAGAAGGTGAGACTCCCTCCTGATCATGAGAGTCGTGTTGCTGGCCCGGGGGGAGGGGGGGGGTTGGACACGGTCTGGGGAGAGGGAGCAGCCAGAGAGAGAGTGGAAGAGCAGCTAGAGTCATGCAGTGTAGTGGTCAGTATAGGAATACTGTAGGTAGGATAGTGTACTGGTCAGTATAGTGTAGTGAACAGTATAGTGGTCAGTATAGTGGACAGTATAGTATAGTGGACAGTATAGTGGACAGTATAGTGCAGTGGACAGTATAGTGGATAGTATAGTGCAGTGGACAGTATTGTGGACACTATAGTGGTCAGTGTAGTGTAGTGGTCAGTGTAGTATAGTGGTCAGTGTAGTGTAGTGACCAGTGTAGTGGACAGTATAGTGGTCAATGTAGTGTAGTGGTCAATATAGTGGTCAGTGTAGTTTAGTGGACAGTATAGTGGTCAGTGTAGTGGTCAGTATAGTGGACAGTATAGTGTGGTGGTCAGTATAGTGGACAGTATAGTGTAGTGGACAGTATAGTGGTCAGTGTAGTGGAGAGTATAGTGGACAGTATAGTGCAGTGGACAGTATAGTGGTCAGTGTAGTGTAGTGGACAGTATAGTGGTCAGTGTAATGGACAGTATAGTGGGGAGGTTTGGGCACGGTCTGGGGAGAGGGAGCAGCCAGAGAGAGAGAGTAGAAGAACAGCTAGAGTCATGCAGTGTAGTGGTCAGTATAGGAATACTGTAGGTAGCATAGTGTAGTGGTCAGTATATTGATCAGTGTAGTGTAGTATAGTGTAGTGGTCAGTATAGTGTAGTGGACAGTATAGTGTAATGGACAGTATAGTGGTCAGTGTAGTGGACAGTATAGTGGTCAGTGTAATGGACAGTATAGTGGTCATTGTAGTGGTCAGTGTAGTGGACAGTATAGTGCAGTGGACAGTATAGTGGATAGTATAGTGCAGTGGACAGTATAGTGGTGAGTTTAGTGTAGTGGTCAGTATAGTGGACAGTATAGTAGACAGTGTAGTATAGTGGTCAGTGTAGTGTAGTGACCAGTATAGTGGACAGTATAGTGGTCAGTGTAGTGTAGTGGACAGTATAGTGGTCAGTGTAGTGGTCAGTATAGTGTAGTGGTCAGTATAGTGGACAGTATAGTGTAAATATTTTATTATATCTTTTCATGTGACAACACTGAAGAAATGACACTTTGCTACAATGTAAATTAGTGAGTGTACAGCTTGTATAACAGTGTAAATTTGCTGTCCCCTCAAAATAACTCAACACACAGCTATTAATGTATAAACCGCTGACAAAAAAAAGTGAATACACCCCTAAGTGAAAATGTCCAAATTGGGCCCAATTAGCCATATTCCCTCCCCAGTGTCATGTGACTCATTAGTGTTACAGGGTCTCAGGTGTGAATGGGGAGCAGGCGTGTTAAATCTGGTGTTATCGCTCTCACTCTCTCATACTGGTCACTGGAAGTTCAACATGGCATCTCATGGCAAAGAACTCTCTGAGGATCCGAAAAAAAGAAATGTTGTTTATATAAAGATGGCCTAGGCTATAAGAAGATTGCCAAGACCCAGAAACTGAGCTGTAGCACGGTGACCAAGACCATACAGCAGTTTAACAGGACAGGTTCCACTCAGAACAGGCTGTGCCATGGTTGACCATAGAAGTTGAATGCACATGCTCAGCGTCATATCCAGAGATTGTCTTTGGGAAATAGACATATGAGTGCTGCCAGCATTGCTGCAGAGGTTGATGGGGTGGGGGGTCAGCCTGTCAGTGCTCAGACTATACGCCGCACACTGCATCAAATTGGTCTGCATGGCTGTCGTCCCAGAAGAAAGCCTCTTCTATAGATGATGCACAAGAAAGCCCACAAACAGTTTTCTGAAGACAAGCAGACTAAGGACATGGTTTACTGAAACCATGTCCTGTGGTCTGATGAGACCAAGATAAACTTATTTGGTTCAGATGGTGTCAAACATGTATGGTGGCAACCAGGTGAGGAGTACAAATGTGTCCTGCCTACAGTCAAGCATGGTGGTGGGAGTGTCATGGTCTGGAGCTGCATGAGTACTACCGGCACTGGGGAGCTACAGTTCTTTGAGGGAACCATGAATGCCAACATGTATTGTGACATACTGGAGCAGAGCATGATCCCCTCCTTTCGGAGACTGGGCCGCAGGGCAGTATTCCAACATGATAACGACCCCAAACACACCTCCAAGACGACCACTGCCTTGCTAAAGAAGCTGAAGGTAAAGGTAATGGACTGGCCAAGCATGTTTCCAGACCTAAACCCTATTGAGCATCTGTGGGTCCTCCTCAAACAGAAGGTGGAGGAGTGCAAAGTCTCTAACATCCACCAGCTACATGGTGTCTTTATGGAGGAGTGGAAGAGGACACCAGTGGCAACCTGCAAAGCTCTGGTGAACTCCATGCCCAAGAGGGTTAAGGCAGTGCTGGAAAATAGTGGTGGCCACAAAAAATATTGACCCTTTGGGCCCAATTCGGACATTTTCACTTAGGGGTTTACTCACTTTTGTTGCCAGCGTTTAAGCACTAATGGCTGTGTGTTGAGTTATTTTGAGGGGACAGCAAATTTACACTGTTATACAAGCTGTACACTCACTACTTTACATTGTAGCAAAGTGTCATTTTTTTCAGTGTTGTCACATGAAAAGATATAATAAAATATTTACAAAAATATAAGGGGTGTACTCACTTTTGTGAGATACTGTGTATATATCTATATATATATATATATAGATATATACAGATATATCTATATATAAATATATATCTATACAGATATATCTATATCTATATATAGATATGCATCTATATATATCTATATATATATATATATATATATATATATATACATACACACACGGTGCTACTTTTCAGATATGTAGTGCATACAGCATGTAGTGCTATAATAATACTGACATTTTTTTCATTGGGTCCAAATTTATAGCTTTACAGATCTATTAAAATTTTAATAAAATAGGTGAAAAACAGTAAAACATAACCGTAATCTATCGGTGGAAAACTTATACATGAAAGCACTCTCTAAAAAGCTTTTATAACTAGGATGAATTGCAGAATGGAAAAGCAGCCACATATTGTGGACAACTGAATTAGGTCCACAAATCAAATACTTAGGTAGATATTGCACACAAAATGTATGTAAACCAAAATATTAAACTTGTGTAAATTGCTTCATTTTTGAATTGTAAATGTAGTTGCCTGAGTTTTTTTTCTCTTTTTATTAGGGGTGCTGGGGCTGCTTTGGGTCAAGCTGTGGCTGCAGCGCAGCGCTCCGCTCCCTCCTCCTCCACTATATGTCATAGACAGTATGCGGGCATCTCCCGCTGTGTGTCTCCGAGCTGAGTGTGAAAACTTTGACCGCACTGTGAGAAAAGTCCCGCCCTCCTCCTAGATCAGCTCGTGTGATAGACGCAGTGTTCTGTCTATCACACGAGCTGATCTAGGAGGAGGGCGGGACTTTTCTCACAGCGCGGCCAAAGTTTTCACACTCAGCTCCGAGACACACAGCGGGAGATGCCCGCAGACTGTGTTTCAGACACAGGCACTGACTACAGTGAGGCTGCGATTATGGGCACGGTGAGACTGCATTATGGGCACAGTGAGACTGCATTATGGGCACGGTGAGACAGCATTATGGGCACAGTGAGGCTGCGATTAAAGCCATGGCGAGGCTGCGATTATGGGCACCATAAGACAGCATTATGGGCACGGTGAGGCTGCGATTATGGGCACGGTAAGTCTGAGATTATGGGCACAGTGAGACTGCATTATGGGCACGGTAAGGCTGTGATTATGGGCATGGTAAGGCTGAGATTATGGGCATGGTGAGGCTGAGTTTATGACGTGTGACGTCCTAGCCATGCCCCGCTATGTCCTGCTTCAGCCGTTGCCATAACAACGGTGCTAAATCAGCTAAAAGTAGTTGGATCTGTATGTGCGTTATAATTAATCAAAATTAGTCGATTAATCGATTTAAAAAAAATGGATTAATTGAACACGAAAACTTTAATCAGTAACAGCCCTACTTTTTATTGGTGTGAGCAATTTCTTCTTTCACTAAACCTTCTTGAATAGGGTGACCACCAGTTCCATATGCTGAAATACCGTCGCCTTTTGTGTGAACTACAGTCTATGCCACCGCTGCTTGACTGACAGCTGGTCAGACCATTTAGCAGCTGAGATTGGGGGGGGGGGGGGTAATCGCAGCCAAAAAAAAAATCACCCATCTGACATCAGCCTACGGAAGAGTAAAATATGTTTAGTAAGGCCCCATTTACAATTGTGTGTGCGGGTAACTGTGATTAGCTGCAGGAGACTCAACATGGTTTCCTTTGAATAGGAGTCTGACAGCGCCTGCAGCCATTTGCAGCTGTTCACATGTATTCATATGTAGGGCTGACATTTTTGCTATGTAATGTTAACTAATAGACAGTGCATAATTTGGTATTTGGCACCATCTAGTGGCCAAAACGTGAAATGGACTTCATTTTATTTTCTGTTTCAAGAACATGGAGGAATGTTACAGGAAGTGACTGTTGTTTACATTATACAAGAACTGACCTACCCACAATGCCAAGTGACCTACCATGAGCACCAAGAGACTGAACTGCATGCTGGGTAGGTTATAAAAGGACCCTGCACGGCCATCTTGGGTCTCTTCTGCACGTGTGGCCTGCCTGTGAGGACCTGTGAGGAGGTCACCGGAGAGCGCAGCCTATATCGTGTGGAGCAGAACAGCCAGCACTCTGGAGCAGCAGTGTGATCATTCCAGAGACCCTTGAAGGAGGTAACCGAGGTATCCCGGTTGTCTGTGAAACGGAGCAGCATGACGGCGTGGCCGCAGCAAATAGACTGGGATCTTGTGGAGCGGAGGCATCCAGCTTTCCAAGCCTGTTTGGGTGAGAGGGCTGCTGCCCATGGTTATTAACGCACCTTTTCACACTTTAAGACTTTAAACACAGTGTTGCTGGGACCTGTAGTCCCACAGAGGAGATCTTATCTAAAAGACTGAGTTTAAGCAGGCCTCAAGCCTACACTCCATTGATTACTGACACGGTGCGATTCAGAACCAATTACACCAAAGGCGGTTGTAAGTGTGCTGCATGGCAAGTACAGTGCAAGGCCTTGCATCCTATTGGTATTAAGAGGGACTGCATTATAAAGTAGGGGGAGCTCCCTGGTAATTGTATTACACTGTACTGATAACTTTGCATTCCTGTGGTTATCCAGGCATGCTGGAAGTGGGAAGGTGCCCAGAGTTGAGGTGTTGTCACAGAGAACTGGTCCCACTTGGAGATACGCATGCAGGGGTCACTCAATGAAGTTATATATTGTTAACAAACTGTGGATATGTATCACACTGTCACATTACGTTAGTGTGGCAGTGTAGTTGTTGTAATTACCATTTTATAACAGTTCCAGTAAAAATATGTTCCTGGTTAAGAACAATTGGTGTGGAGTGTTGTTCCTTTTCCAGCAGGTGGAAACTCGGATACCCAGGTAATAACAAAGGTATACTATTGTTATATTGCACACTGTGGGGTTATCCTTTACTGTCAGCTTCACATTAACACTGCACCACAGCTGTGTCAAGGGGATTGATTCAAGTTATTGGGGGTGTAAGAGCAGAGTAGAGGCCCAATCAAATACCAGCAGCTCCTTCGGGGGTCAGTGCTACACCTGGGGCTCGTCCGGGATATCTGTTACTCTGCAAGAAAACCCAACCCTTGGCACCAGTATGGACCCAATCACAGTGGTCCAGTGGTGCGAAGCAGAAGGTGCTCGCTCAGAAGCGAGTGTAGCAATTGAACTCCCAGGGGAAGACTGGAAAGTAAAACATGTTAAAGAGGTTGTGCAGACATTGTCCCCAAATAAAAAGGCCTAAGTGATAGCTGTGAGACCAGATTATGGGACCTCTCACACCTATGCACTACTAGAATAGAGAAAAGGTGTCCCTGAAAATTTCCGAGGTACCAGTGTGAAACTGTCTGACAGAACCAAATTTTGCCTGACACACCCAGAGAGACCAGGTGAAAGCCCTACCAGCTCCACACAGGTGAAATCAGTCAAAGCAAAAGTTCCCTCCAGGTCACGTTCAATCACAGTTTAGCCAGAGCTCTTTACAGCCTTAGGTAACTTTGTGGCAAAATGTCAGAAGGGCAACCCCACATCCCCTGGAAATGCATACCAGAAACTCAGCATTTTCTCTGGAAGACAGCCTGTACCCCCAGAGGAAGGCAACTTTGAGGAGTGGTTGGAGCAAAACACCCAAGCTCTAGATGAATGGGACGTCCCAGAGGCGCACAAGAAACAGAGGATCGTAGAGAGCTTAAGAGGGCCTGCTTCAGAAGCAATCCGGAACTTGAAGCTCAGCAAGTGAAACTGCGTGGCTCAGGACTACTTAGACATCCTACAGGATGTGTTTGGGTGAACAGAGAAGGTTTCCGACCTGATCTACCAGTTGGAACACACTTATCAAAGTGAGGGAGAGAAGCTGTCAGAGTACATGAGGCATTTGGACAAGATCATACACCAGATTTTGTTAAAAAAGGGTCTCGACCCTCGAAAGGTGGATGAAGTCCGAGCCAAGCAAGTCCTGAGGGGTGCCAAGCCATTGGACCCCATCATGCTCCAGTTAAGAACCCGTCAAGATGGTGGCATCCCATCCTGAAGTACCTGGACCTGATCCGAATTGTGCGGGAAGAGGAAGCCATCCTTGAGAAAAAGAAAGAAAAGATCCAAAGGCCAAAATCAGTCATTGGAGTCAGGACGGCTAGTGCAACTAATGGAGACCCTCAGATTGAGCTTCTTTAGACACAGGTGGCACAGTTGACTGCCAGGAACACCATTCCACCTGATGGAGGAGTTCAAGCACCCAAAGAACTGTTAAGCCCCACAGTTGCGGAAATACACAAGTCCTGTTTCAATTGTGGAGGGGTTGGACATTACAGACGAGCCCAAGCCCAAAGCCCAAGCCCAAAAGCAGAAACAAAACACCAAAGGCCAGCGGAAAACTTCAGAGGGCCCCAGTGAAGGAGTCAACTGGGCGCCCTACTACAATAGACAACTCCAAACCGACCTGTATATCCCAGACCCCTACAACCACAGCTAGACCAAAGTGGAGGAAAAGGAACCCACGGAAGCCAAGTGTGAAGGCACAAGTCACCAACCAGGCCAAGAGTGTCACTCCCCATGGATTCCCTCCCAAGCTAGTGGGACCTTCCCCGATTGTCCCTATCCAGATAGAAGGGATATACACTAAAGCCCTGTTGGACACTGGAGCTCAAGTGACTCTGTTATACAGAGATTTTTATGAGAAATATCTCAAACACCTGCCACTACAGAAGCTGGAAGAGTTGGAGATATGGGGCTTAGGGACCCAAAACTTCCCCTATGACGGTTACCTACCTATCAAGCTCACTTTCGACCCGAGTGTGGCAGGTAAGACTGAAACCTTCGATACCTTGGCAGTGGTGTGTCCCCGGCCCCCAGGGGCAGATAGAAGCTCTCTAATCATTGGGACCAACACTGATCTGATAGAAGCTCTCTCATCATTGGAACCAACTTTGATCTGGTAAGGAGACTGCTCACACCACTAGTACAGGAGAAGAGCACCCCAGCCACAGTTGTGCACCCTATGCTAACACAGGTGTACCAGGACCTTGTGCAGGAACAGAAGGTCCCACCTGAAGGAGTGGGAAAAATCTGGTGCCTAGACAGGAGTGAAAAGCTGGTGCAACAGGGTGAGGAAGTCTGCCTAAAAGCCTCTATCAAGCTGAGTTGGAGACAGCTCGGTCCCTTCATCATCCTTGAGACAGACAGTCAGAGAGAAGATAAGGGCCTGGAAGTTATCCCCGAAGTGCTGTCAACCAAGACGCTGAAGAGAAGTAAAGGAAGAATCTCAGTGTTCGCAACACAACAGCCTTGCCTGCGAAGGTGCCTGCCAGAGTGCTGCTGGGACAGGTCAGCCAAGCAACCCCAGTCTCACCGTGTGGTATCGTGGGAGAACAAGACGGAGAGATTCCCCTGGAAGCGTTCTACCCAAAGAAAACACCTCTTACACCTGCTTGGATGGAGAGAGCAAAGAACCAGCTCCTGAGATGGAGAACTGCTTTCTCAAAAAGTGAGTTTGATGTGGGGCTTGCAAAGAGTATTGAACACAAAATTCGGTTGGAAGAAGACAAACCCTTCCGAGAGAGGGTCAGATGGATTCCACTGGGAGATCTAGAAGACCTGAGGTAACAGCTGGCTGAGCTGAAGAGGACAGGGATTATCAGAGAGTCCCAGAGTCCATATGCTTCCCCAATAGTGGAAAGTGAGAAAGAAGAATGGGTCATTACGGTTGTGTATTGACTATGGGACACTGAACCGAAGGACCATTCCTGACCAATACACCACACCTCGCATAGAAGATGCCTTACAGAGCCTGTCAGGGGCGAAGTGGTTCAGTATGCTGGATATAAAAAGCGGATATTATCAGATCCCCATGTGTCCCAAAGATAGGGAGAAGACCGCTTTCATTACCCCTGTAGGATTCTTCAAATTTAACCGGATGCCACAAGGCCTGTCTGGAGCCCCGACAACTTTACAGAGAATAATGTAGAAGACTGTGGGCGACATGAACTTGATTAAGGTGCTGGTGTACTTGGATGATGTCATAGTGTTTGGTCAAACACTAGAAGAGCACAAAGATCGCCTGGAGAAAGTCCTGAAGAGACTCCATGATGAAGGCCTGAAGCTCTTAATGGAAAAGTGCCAGTTCTATCAACCCTCAGTAAACTACTTAGGACACATCGTGTCTGCAGAAGGAGTGGCAACAGACCCCAAGAAGCTAGAAGCTGTCACCTCTTGGCCCAGACCCACGAATGTGACCGAGCTTAGGTCCTTCTTAGGTTTCTGTTCCTATTATCGGAGGTTTGTAGAAGAGTTTGCCAAGATAGCTCACCTACTTACTGAGCTATTAAAGAACCAGGAAGAAGCTGTTATGGACACCATCCAGGACCAGTGGACTCCACAATGCGAAGAGACCTTCAGGCAGCTGAAGTGGAGCCTTACCACTGCCCCGGTCTTAGCCTATGCAGACCCTGCCAAACCCTACGAACTGCACGTGGATGCCAGCCGAGACGGGCTGGGCGGAGTGCTTTACCGAGAACATGACGGGCATTTAAGACCCATTGCCTATGTGAGCCGAAGTCTAGTCCCTACTGAGTGGAACTACCCCACTCACAAACTTAAATTTCTGGCCTTGAAGTGGGCTGTGGTGGACAAGCTGAAAGACTATCTGTATGGTGCGGAGTTCATGGTCAAGACGACAACAACCCCCTTACATACTTGCTCACCACTGCAAAACTGGATGCCACCGGCCACAGGTGGTTGGCTGCCCTCTTGGCATTTACCTTCAGCCTGAAGTACAGACCAGGAGTTGGTAACCGGGATGCGGATGCATTGTCAAGAGGACTTCACTGTTCTCAGGGCCACCCAGAGGAATGGACCCGACTCACCCCTGAAAGAGTAAGAGCCCTCTGTGAAGGGGCTGAACAGCAAGAAAAAGAAGGAGTCAGGGCTGAAAAAGTTAGAGTGTCCGCCACAGGGGTGCCTAAATGCTACTGCAGTGTCACTCAGATCACAGAAGAGGGTCTACCCAAGTTATCCAGAAAGGACCTCCGTAAAGACCAACAGGAAGATCCTCTCTGTAGCCTGGCATTGAAGGCTTTGGAGAGTCAACACCCTGATTTACTCCTCCAGAGCACTCAGAAGGAAGCTCGCATATTGCATAAAGAGTGGGATCGGTTTCAGCTACAACAAGGGGTGGTCTACCGAAGGGGCCCCCTGAAGAATCTGAAAAGAAGTGGCAACTGTTTCTGGCGGAGAAACACAGAGAAAAGGTACTGATCGCCTTGCATGACCACCATGGCCATCTGGGATCAGAGAGGACTCTCCAGCTGGTAAGGGACAGGTTCTACTGGCCCCAAATGAGGACCGAAGTGGATAACTACTGTCATTCCTGCCTCAATTGCATACAGAGGTAAACCTTACCCCAGCGAGCTGCCCCAATGGGCCACTTAGAGAGCCAAGGGCCAATGGATCTAGTCTGCATAGACTTCTTATGTTTGGAATCCGACCTGAGTGGGCAAGGAAACATTTTAATGGTCACCGATCACTTCACCCGCTATGCTCAGGCGTTCTCTACTAAAGATCAGCAAGCAGCCACAGTAGCGAAGACTCTAGTGGAAAAGTTCTTCATCCACTATGGCCTGCCTCGACGGATCCATTCAGACCAGGGGAGGGACTTTGAGAGTACTCTGATCAGATGACTGTTGGATCTACTAGGTATCCAGAAGTCTAGAACTACTCCCTATCACCCACAAGGAGACCCTCAACCCGAGAGGTTTAACAGAACTCTTCTCAACATGTTGGGGACCTTGACCTCTGAACAAAAAATGCATTGGAGCAAGCACATCACTGCTTACAATAGCACCAAGAGTGATGCTACAGGATATTCACCTTACCGGTTGATGTTTGGGTGAGAGGGCAGACTAGAGGTAGACTTAGCCTTCGGAACTTCCTTGGACCACACCTCAGAGACCTCTCATCGGGGGGATGTAGATAGGTTACGGAGAAATGTGAAGTTAGGCTATGAGAAGGCCCAAGCCACATCAGACACCAGAGGAAGTAGGAACAAAAGGAACTTTGACTAAAAAGTACAGGTTCAGGACCTACAACCTGGTGACCGAGTCCTACTAAGAAATCTGGGCATCCCAGGCAAACACAAGTTGGCTGATCACTGGAAGTCGCAGTCATATGTTTTATGCAGACAACTTCAAGGGCTCCCAGTGTATGAGATCTGACAGGAAGGGAGCACGGGACCAGTAAAGACCTGGCACCGAAACCACCTTTTACCTCTCACAAAGGCAGTCAGGATGACCTAGGAGGAAGCATTACCGTCTACATCCACTACTGTGCATAGACCAGTAACTAGGTCTCAGCCTGGATCCTCAGTCACTGAAAATGGTGAGGAAGAAGTGGAAATAAGCTGGCTGTGGCCATCTGAAGTGTCAGAAGCTAAAGCAGACTTTTCATTTCACACAGGAAGAGAGGATAATGGGACCCTTTGACAAAGAGGCCCCTGAGTTTGTACCTCAACACAGGTTAACAGAAGACTTAGAGAAGTCTCAAGCTCCCCTGTTGGAAACAAACTCAGAGGGCCTTAATGCTGATGTTGAATCTGGAATACAAGAGGTGGAAGAAGCTGTATTGGTGAGTGAAGGAGTTGAAGAAAGCGCCAAGACACCAAAAACTCAGAGGACGAAGAGAGTAATTCACCCGCCAAAAAGACTGGTTTATGACACTTTGGGTGAATGCTCTGAAGGGACTCATTTCACTGCCAGAAGAAATTCTGAGATGCCTGGTCCTTCTACCGCTGATTCAGAAAGACTCAACCCAGTCTTACCCCTTGACACATCTGTATCAGACACCATGGTGTCAGCTGTGAGTGCACAGAACAGCTCCCGATCATGTGAGAATTGTTGGGAAGCTCCTCTGTCGGTATTATGCAATTGCCTAGAGGCAAAAATGAGTAATAGGAATAAGATTCTAAATATCTTTTGGGACCAAAGACTCAAAGCAGGAGGAGTATGTAGCGGTGACATTTTTGCTATGTAATGTTAACTAATAGACAGTGCATACTTTGGTATTTGGCACCATCTAGTGGCCAAAACGTGAAATGGATGTAATGTTATAGTTTTAAGAACATGGGGGAGTGTTACAGGAAGTGACTGTTGTTTACATTATACAAGAACTGACCTACCCACAATGCCAAGTGACCTACCCATGAGACTGAACAGCATGATGGGTAGGTTATAAAAGGACCCTGCGCGACCATCTTGGGTTTCTTCTGGAAGCGTGGCCTGCCTGAGAGGACCTGTGAGGAGGTCTCCGGAGAGCGCGGCCTCTATTGTGCGGAGCAAAACAGCCAGCGATCCTGCCTTACATCACAGCGTGCTGGAGCAGCAGTGTGATCGTTCCAGAGACCCTTGAAGGAGGTAACTGAGGACTTCTGGTCATCTGTGAAATGGAGCAGCGTGACGGCGTGGCCGCAGCAAATAGACTGAGATCTTGTGGAGTGGAGGCATCCAGCTTTCCATGCCTGTTTGGGTGAGAGGGCTGCCGCCCATGGTTATTAACGCACCTTTTCACACTTAGACTTTAAACACAGGGGGTTATTTACGAAAGGCAAATCCACTTTGCACTGCAAGTGCACTTGAAAATGCATTTGGAAGTGCAGTCACTCTAAATCTAAGGGGTAGATCTGAAATTAGTGGAAGCTCTGCTGATTTTATCATCCAATCATGTGCAAGCTAAAATGCTGTTTTGTTATTTTCCTTGCATGTCCCCCTCGGATCTACAGTGACTTTACTTCCAAGTGCACTTTCAGTGCACTTTCAAGTGCACTTGTAGTGCAAAACGGATTTGCCTTTAGTAAATAACCCCCAGTGTTGCTGGGACCTGTAGTCCCACAGAGGAGATCTTATCTAAAAGACTGAGTTTAAGCAGGCCTCAAGCCTATACTCCATTGATTACTGAAACCAGAACCAATTACACCAAAGGCAGTTGTAAGTGTGCTGCATGCAAGTACAGTTCTAACACTCACCCTACAAAAATCCTTGTTGTTCAACTGTGTGGATTACAATTTCTACAACACAAATAGCTAGCAGAAGACAGAAGACCAAAGACTGCATCTCTTTTTGCAAGGCCTTGCATCCTATTGGTATTAAGAGGGACTGCATTATAAAGTAGGGAGAGCTCCCTGGTAATTGTATTACACTGTACTGATAACTTTGCATTCCTGTGGTTATGTAGGCATGCTGGAAGTGGGAAGGTGCCCAGATGCATGCAGGGGTCACTCAATGAATGTATTGTTAACAAACTGTGGATACTTATCACACTGTTACATTATGTTAGTGTGGCAGTGTAGTTGTTGTAATTACCATTTTATAACAGTTCCAGTAAAAATACGTTCCTGGTTAAGTACAATGGGTGTGGAGTGTTTTTACTTTTCCAGCAGGTGGAACATCAGATACCCAGGTAATAACAAAGGTATACTATTGTTGTATTGCACACTGTGGGGTTATCCTTTACTGTCAGCTTCACATTAACACTGCACCACAGCTGTGTCAAGGGGATTGAGTCAAGTTATTGGGGGTGTAAGAGCAGAGTACAGGCCCAATCAAAAACCAGCAGCTCCTTTGGGGGTCAGTGCTACACATACATGCAGCAATTACCTGAGGACCAGCACTGGACTTAATCTTTTCTAATAGCGGAGCTCATAACTAAACAGTAGGGATGAGCCCGATATTTAAGTCGAACATAAGTTCGACTTGAACATCAGGTGTTCGCCCGTTTGCCAAATTTAGAACATTATGGGTTCGTGGCAAATTCGAGTGCTGCGGGGTGCCCCATAATGCACTACGAGATCACAGTACATTGGCGTCTTATCTGACCTGTTTGCTTTGTCAATCACAGTGCGCTCTGCTGAGAGAGCCATAATTGGCCAAAGGCTATATACACAGCCTAGTATATACTCTGCATTTAGTGTAGATATTCAGTATAGAATCTATATTCAGGCAGTGTAGTATATATAACACAGTGTATTGAAGTGGTTAAGGGGAACCCTGTGCCCAAATTTTAAAAAAATGGCGTGGGGGCCCCCCCAAATCCATACCAGGAAGGGTCTGGTATGTTTTTTAAGGAGAATCCCGCGCCAAAATTAAAAAAAAAAGGCATGGCGGAACCCCGCGCCAAAATTTGAAAAAAAAATGGTGTGGGTTCCCCCCCACAAAATCCATACCAGACCCTTATCTGAGCACGCAACCTGGCAGGCCGCAGGAAAAGGGGGGGGACACGAGAGAGCGCCCCTATCCGAGCATGCAACTGTACAAGGCCACATGCCCTCAACATGGGGAGGGTGCTTTGGAGCCCCCCCAAAGCTCCTTGTCCCCATGTTGATGGGGACAAGGGCCTCATCCCCACAACCCTTGCCCGGTGGTTGTAGGAGTTTGCACGCGGGGGGGCTTATCGGAATCTGGAAGCCACCTTTAACAATGGGGCCCCCAGATCCCCTCTATGTGAATGGGTAGGGGTACATTGTACCCCTACCCATTCACCAAAAAAGTGTCAACAAAAGTAAAAAATTACAGGACCCAGTTTTGGTCCTTTATTTAAAAAAAAAAAAAGAAAGTGTCCCGCGATGTCCATCCATCTTCAATCACGACACCGACAGTCCCTGAAAAAAAAGAAAAATGGAAAAACTCCACCTCTATGGGAGGCGTCCCTGCTACTGGCATCTTTTTGCTTTGACAGCTGTTATATAGTCAAGGACGAGGCCAATCGGTGACGTAAATGGGTGACCCCGCCCCCTCTGATGTCACATGATGTCACATGAAGTCAGAAGGGGGCGGGGTCACTCGGTCACCCCGCCCTTGACTATATAAGAGCTGTCAAAGCAAAAAGACGGCAGTCACGGAGACGCCTCCCCCATGGAGGCGGAGTTTTTCTGTTTTTTTTTTCAGGGATTGAAGATGGATGGACATGGAAGGAAATGTCCAAAACTGTCTCCTGTAATTTACGCTTTTTTTGGTGAATGGGTAGGGGTACAATGTACCCCATACCCATCAACATGGGGGGGGGCGATATCTGGGAGCCCCCTTGTTAGAGGGGCTTCCAGATTCCGATAAGCCCCCTACCCGCAGACCCCCATAGACCCCCACATGGGCTAACGGACTGTTAGCAGAAAGCAACGTACCTTTCAGTGCTTCCAGACATCGCTTGTCCCTTTGGTCATCCGTGTAATCAGTGACCTCATATTTGTGTGTCCAACAAAGTGAATTATGGGATGTATAATTCTCCTTGAGACTATTGCTATGCACCCATGTACTCTATTGCCCCGTACACACGGTCGGATTTTCCAACTGGAAATGTTCCATGGTGCTTGTTGTCGGAAATTCCGACTGTGTGTAGGTTCCATCGGACATTTTCCATCGAAATTTCCATCACACAAAATTTGAGATCTGGATCTCAAATTTTCCGTCAACAAAATCCGTTGTCGTAAATTCCGATCGTGTGTACACAATTCTGACACACAAAGTTACACGCATGCTCGGAATCAAGCAAAAGAGCCACACTTATAATTGAACTTAATTTTTTTCGGCTCGTCATACGTGTTGTACGTCACCGCGTTCTTGACATTCGGAATTTCCGACAAGATTTGTGTGACCGTGTACGCAAGACAAGTTTGAGCCAACATCCGACGGAAAAAATCCATGGATTTTGTTGTCGGAATGTCTGATCGTGTGTACGGGACATAAGACTACACATCCCAGGGATCTTTGCTGTGACATGGAGATTGCTAGGAGTGACCATAAAAGGAGCGAGAAGCCCGCGCAGAGATTCTCTTCCTCCTGGACCTGATGTGGGACAGACTTCTCTGTGCAGCAGAGAGAGAGGTTGTGGCCTACCACGCAGAGCCTGACTTCCAACCCGAGGCCTAAGGTCCCAGCTTCATCACTCGCTGTGGGACATCCTGTCGTCAACACCACTTGGATCGCCTGTCTGTTGGTGTGTTTACGGGAGGCAAGCTCTACTTCGGAAGACCGAGACAGCGCATCTACTGCCCGAGTGCGCTACACTTTTTCCTGTCCAGAAGACATCGTAACAATTTGGTCGTTGGTCAGAGGGCAAGTTGCTTGATCCTTTATCTGTCCACTGCCACTATTACAGAACACTGTACACAGACATCTTGACTGCAAGAACACTTTACTGCATTGTATGAACCTTATGTTAAGACATCTTAGATCTTCACCCTAAGGAGTCTATTGTTTTATTTACAACCAAACGGATTACAGTTAAAGAGCTTCACCTAGCTAGCGAAGAACATACGATCTGCAACGTGGAACTATCTGTCAGTACTTATGGGATAGCATATCTATATATCTATATATATATATAGATATATAGATATATAGATATATATATATACACACACACACATAGTATCACACAAAAGTAAGTACACCCATCACATTTTTGTAAATATTTTATTCTAACTTTCATGTGACAACACTGAAGAAATAACACTTTGCTACAATGTAAAGTAGCGTGTGTACAGCATGTATAACAGTGTAAATTTGCTGCCCCCTAAAAAAAACTCAACACACAGCCATTAATGTCTAAACCGCCGGCAACAAAAGTGAGTATACCCTTAAGTGAAAATGTCCAAATTGGGCCCAATTAGCCATTTTTCCTTCCCAGTGTCATAGATCCTGTATCAAGCACAGGGCATATTTTGAATGCAATGGCCTTGTGTGCAAGATCATAAGTTAGACCTCTTTCTCAAGAAAAGGAAAACTGAACCAGTAATTTGTGGGGCTCGTGAGGAAAAGCCTTGCCCATGCATCCACTGGCACTAGTCACCACCCGCGTCACCCCTAACTATAGAGCATCACAAAATATCTTTGTGTACCTTTACTGCAAAGCATCACTATCACCATTGTGTCCCCTAACTGCAGATCATCACTATCATCAATGTGTCCCCTCAATGTGCTGCACTGCCAAAAATAATTTAGATGCAGATGTGCTACCAGTCTATTCAGAATAAAAAAGCTGCCTTGATGCAATATGCCTCAAAGCAGAGAAATGTGCCCAATAACACATGTGCGTTAACTGAGCTACAAATGTGAATGGATCCCAAAAGTGAATCTGTTGTTAAAACAATGATTGCTGCAAAGAAAGCAATGAATACTAACCCATCCTGCAGCTTGCACTGCTGAACTCCTCTTGGTTTAAGAAAGAAGCCTGCTGAAATATCATCAGCATCCAGTACATTTCCAGGTGTGTGGAAAACCTAATGCCCTGCTATGCTCTGTTGTTCTTTCTGATAACCCCTGTATGCTGCAGTGACATGGGGCCACAGGAGCAAACCACAGAGTACAGCAGGGGAAGCCAGCATCCAACACTCCCAAGAGTGTTGAATACAGAAAAAATATGAGAAAGTTTCATTTTTTTCCCCACAAATAGAGCTTTCTTTTGGTGGTATTTGATCACCTCTGCGGTTTGTATTTTTTGCGCTATTAACAAAAGAAGAGTGACAAGTTTGAAAAAAACACAATATTTTTTACTTTTTGCTATAGTAAATATCCATATTTTTTTTTAAACAAATTTTTTCCTCAGTTTAGGCCGATATGTATTCTTCTACATATTTTCATTAAAAAAATTGCAATAAGCGTATATTAATTGGTTTGTGCAAAAGTTATAGCGTCTACAAAATAGGGGATAGAAAATTTATAGCATTTTTATTATTATTATTTTTTTTTTACTAGTAATGGCGGCGATTCGCGATTTTTATCGTGACTGCGATATTTCAGCAGACATATTGGACACTTTTGACACATTTTTGGGACCATTCACATTTATACAGCGATCCGTGCTATAAAATTGCACTGCTTACTGTATAAATGTGACTGGCAGGGAAGGGGTTAACACTAGGGGGTGATCGAGGGGTTAATTACGTTTCCTAGGGAGTGATTCTAACTGTGGGGGGAGGGGACTCACAAGGGGAGGAGACCGATCAGTGTTCCTCTGTACTGAGAACACACCATCGGTCTCCTCTTCCCTGACAGGACATGGATCTGTGTGTTTAGACATACAGATCCACGGTCCTACTGTGTTACTGGCAATCGCAGGTGTCCGTCGGACATCACAGCCGCCAGGCACACGCATCGGGTCCCCAATGACATGGCGGGCGAGTGCCGCCGGCGGTGCGCACGCACACCCTGGTGGGCCAGGAAGGCGAGGGCGTCATATGACAACCTCCCAGAATGAGAGCCACGCCGCCTGCCCGTCATACGACGGTGGGTGGCAAGCGGTTAATTAAAGAGAAGTTGGGGTTTAGTTAGCACGCATTTGCAAACACATGCATAAGCTGCAAGGCCTCTTCTCGGCACCCTGTGTATGCTTGCAGTCCTAACGCTACTGAATTTATAAGCGTCTCCACAATGGAAGCACATGCATTAAATGGATAGATGGGGGGCAGGTGGGCCTGAAGGCAGCCCAATCCCCCTTAAATGAACAGGAGCACACTGGACACCCTGCAAGAGCACAGTGGCAGCAAAGGTGTACAGTGTGTCCCCGGACCATATTTTACACCAGTAACAAACAAATGGCCCCTGCCCCCACCTATAACTGGCCTTCACAACAAGGAGCACATGGAAGGGCAAACACATGAAAGACAAAAACAGAACATTCCATAGCTCAACTCACCAACCAGTCTGCCAACTGACCAAATTAATCTGTCCAACAGTCTGCGTTAAAAACAGGTTTATTATATACTTTATACTCACCTAGGTGGATACAGCATCAATCCGATGCTGCATCTGTCCCCCACCAGCTCTGTAGTAAGAACTGAGTGATCAAACACAACTGATCGCTCAGTTCTCCCCCTCCGCTCTGAGCAGAGAGCTGTCAGTCATCAAGTCGATTATCAAGTCAACAATTCGATTTGATTCCGTGATGCATCACGATGCATCATGATTACAGCGCAAGTCCTCAAGTGCTCATGCTTTTCATCAAAAAAAATTCAAGTAGTCAGGAGAATTCCATTTTTTTATTCTATCTGTTTTTAAGAAAAAAAGAGACAGCAGAGGAGCTCCAGGCTCTCTTCCAAAATACTAAAGGAGATGGTCAGAGACTGCAGACATACTACAGAAGACGATCAGAGACTGCGAACATGCTACAGGAGAGGGTTGGAGCCTGCGGACATGCTACAGGAGATGATCAGAGATTGCGGACATGGCATAGGAGATGGTCAGAGACTGTGGACATGGCACAGGAGATGGTCAGAGACTGTGAACATGGCACAGGAGATGGTCAGAGACTGCGGACATGGCACAGGAGATGGTCAGAGACTGCGGACATGGCACAGGAGATGGTCAGAGACTGCGTACATGGCACAGGAGATGGTCAAAGACTGCAGACATGGCACAGGAGATGGTCAGAGACTGCTGACATGGCACAGGAGATGGTCAAAGACTGCGGACATGGCACAGGAGATGGTCAGAGACTGCAGACATGGCACAGGAGATGGTCAAAGACTGCGGACATGGCACAGGAGATGGTCAGAGACTGCGGACATGGCACAGGAGATGGTCAGAGACTGCGGACATGCCACAGGAGATGGTCAGAGACTGCGGACATGGCACAGGAGATGGTCAGAAACTGCGGACATGGCACAGGAGATGGTCAGAGACTGTGGACATGGCACAGGAGATGGTCAAAGACTGCGGACATGGCACAGGAGATGGTCAAAGACTGCGGACATGGCACAGGAGATGGTCAAAGACTGCGGACATGGCACAGGAGATGGTCAAAGACTGCGGACATGGTACAGGAGATGGTCAAAGACTGCGGACAATAATTCAGATTTGTGGTGTGATGAAGGCACATAGAAGGCAATTCTATGATATGGACTTGTGTTGGGATCACAGCACCCCCCCTCTGTACTTACATGCAGTAAGTGCTGGTGGCAGGCAGCCTGTAATGAGAAGGACGATCTGCCTGCTCACCATCTCTCCCCGATCTCCATTCCAGCCGCCGGTGGTTTCACGTCTCATCTGACTCGGTCAGCAGGGAATTCTCCCAGGAGAGCGCTCCGTGCGTAAAGCTGTTACTAGTGTGTGTATATTCCGCTCATGCGACTCCTGGCCGCGCCTCCCTCCTCTCACGTCTTTCCTGATGTCAGACCCGCCCGCCTCTCTTCTGACCTGATAACTCCAGTCAGTGGGCGGGGCTGACATCAGGAGAGACATGAGAGGAGGGAGGCGGGGGCGGGAGTCACATGAGCGGAATATACACACACTAGTAACAGCTTTATGCACGGAGCGCTCTCCTGGGAGGGGGCGGGGCAAGAAAATGATTTTTCGGGTCGCATTCATCGATGCCACATCGGGGACACCCGAATCGCAATGCAGCGATTAATTTCAGCACCCCTACTGCACTCCTGTGATCCATAGGAGAAGTATGGCCAAAAAATCTTTGGCCATACTTCTCCTTTAAGGGCTTTCTGCCCATGATTGTTAAAAAGTAAAAGTTCCTTTACACCAGGGTTTTTCCTCACAGGAGTTCCAGCAGCACACCGAATAACAGAAACTCTTATGGCCTCCTGGCTATCTAGGTCCACTCAGGCCTTTGTCTCTTTCCAAGCTCACAGGCTTCGGCTTGGTTATAAACAGACACTAGTGTATGTACACTCTTGCTGCTTCCTTGCAGCAGACAGACATCTGGGGAAGGTGCAGCCTTGACCTATAATAAGCATTCACAATGTAGCGAGCACCTACTTTTAAGTAGGTGACTGTCACGGACAAATACTCACCGAGGCCGAGATGCCGAGAGCGGCTCACCCTTACGACCACACGCACCCAGACCCCCGAAATGGGTACGGAAGGCTGAGGGCACGCAGGGGCACGGGCTTCCGGTAGATTGTGGGTACCAAGGCTGGAAGCGGGTGTCCTGGGATCCGCAGAAGCAGAGCTGGAAATGCAAGCAAAGGTTAGAGAACAAGCAGGTAGTAATCAGGGTGTCACAAGATCCAGCAGAGTGGTGGTTAAGCAGGCCAGGGTTCGGTGCACAGGTCAGGCAGGTATAATCAAGATAGTCCAGCAAAGTAGTAGTTAAACAGGCCAGGGGTTTGGTACACAGATCAGGCAGGTTATTAACAGGACAGTCCAGCAGAGTAGTTGTTAACAGGCCAGGGGTTTGGTACACAGAGTAGGCAGATAGGTACAGGGACAATCCAGGAGAGTAGTGGTTAACAGTCCAGGGTTCGGTACACAGAGCAGGCAGATAGGTACAGGGACAATTCGGGAGAGTAGTGGTTAACAGTCCAGGGTTCGGTACACAGAGCAGGCAGATAGGTACAGGGACAATCCGGGAGAGTAGTGGTTAACAGGCCAGCTGAGGGTTCGGTACACAAGACAGGCAGATCATAAGGCAAACACAGGCTCAAGGGACAGGGAGAGCTGACGACAAACCAGCAACCCGACTGGGCGCTGGAGCCGTCAGATATAGTCTCCCTGCCCGGCGAGCGCGTCAGTGTGACGCGCTACCGGGCACCCGCACGGGCGACGGCGCGCACACGAGGACCGCCGTGCACCCGCGCGCACCGCACCATCAGGCCGCGGACGGGTGTGCGGCGAAGCGCCCGTCCCGTGCGCATGCGCACCGGAGCCCGGTGAGCGGAGACGCTCCCTGGCTCCTGACAGTGCCCCCCTCCTAAGGGCGGACACTGGACGCCAAGGCTGGCCATCAATTCTGGATGATCTTGATGAAACGTTTGAATTAACTGTGGGGCGTGCAGATTCCTGGCGGGCTCCCAAGAATTATCTTCGGGGGGATACCCCTTCCATTGAATCAGGTACTGTAGCTGCCTGCCCCTCTTTCTACAACCTAGAATGGATTCCACTTCGAATTCATTCTCGCCATCGATTCTGACTGGCGGAGGAGGGGGTTCTCTTCTTCCCGGAAAAGGGCTAGGCACCACAGGCTTCAATAGTGACACATGGAAAACGGGGTGAATCCGATATGTCTTGGGAAGTGCCAACTCAACAGCCACAGGGTTGATGATCCTCTTGACTTGAAAAGGCCCAATGAATTTAGGCCCAAGCTTTCGAGATGGCAGTGGTAATCTCAGATTAACGGTGGACAGCCAGACCTTGTCTCCTACGTTGAATCTTGGGTTTGCCTTTCTGCCCCGGTCGTATTGTTTCTTGTAGTCCTCCTGGGTTTTGCGTAGTGTGTCTTGAATTCTCTGAAAGTTAGACTGTAACGAAATTACCCCTTTCCTGGACTGCAGGGACTGCTGTTTCAGGGATATTGTTAGCAAAGGACGTGGGATGGAACCCGCAATTGGTCCAGAAGGGAGTCTGGTTGGTAGAGGCATGGATTGAGTTGTTGTACGCAAATTCAGCGTAGGAGAGGAGGCTCACCCAATCATCCTGAGAACCCGAGCAGAAGCAGCGGAGGTATTGCTCTAACGTCTGGTTGGTCCTCTCCGTCTGGCCATTGCTTTGGGGATGATAGGCTGAAGAAAGACAAATGTTGATACCCAGTGCCTTGCAGAGTTCCTTCCAGAATTTGGACGTGAATTGGACGCCTCTGTCCGACAAGATGCTCCTTGGTATCCCAAGATCTTGGCCGTGTCTACGGCAGAGGGAGTACCCCTCATAGGCAGGAAATGGGCCATCTTGGAAAGGCGGTTGACAACGACAAGGATGGTGGAAAAATTCTCTGAGATGGGTAGGTCAACAATGAAGTCCATGGATACATCAGCCCATGGCCGTTCCGGAATGGGCAAAGGTCTGAGCAGACCCCAGGATTTGGTGTTTTGGCCCTTGTTCCGCTGGCACAGGGAACAGGACGCCACATATTCTTTACAATCTCTTCTCCATCCTGGCCCCCAAAAAGAACGAGAAAGAAGTTCAGCCGTTTTCTTATTCCCAAAATGTCCTGCCATCTTGTGATCATGACACATCTGAAGGGCTAAGGGCCGAGTCACTTGTGGCACAAATATTTTTCCTTTAATCCAGAAGAGATCTTCGTGTCTTTTCAAGGAATGCACTGCTGGTTCTGTACATGCGCCTGATGAAAATTTAATGGATGATATTAAGTCTGCCTGAGTTAGTCCGAGGAAATTTTGAGGAGAGAGGATCGTGCTGGGTGTTGGTATTTGAGAGTCTGCGGAAAACATCCGTGAAAGGGCATCGGCCTTCCCGTTCTTTGCCCCAGGTCTGTATGCTATATGAAAATTGAAGCGAGAAAAGAAGAGAGCCCAACGGGCTTGGCGGGGTTTTAACCGTCTTGCTGTTCTGAGGTACTCGAGATTCTTGTGATCCATAAAGATCATAACCGGGTGTACTGCCCCCCTCCAGCAGTTACCTCTATTCCTCTAAAGCGAACTTTATAGCCAGCAGCTCTCTGTCACCCACATCGTAATTGAGTTCTGGTGGACTGAGTTTCCGAGAAGCGAAAGCTACCGGGTGTAGGATGGCCTTTGGTCCCTGTCTCTGGGAGAGAATTGCTCCAGTTGCGATTTCCGATGCGTCCACCTCCAGTACGAAGGGTTGAGTCGGGTCAGGATGGCAGAGGATTGGAGCGGAACTGAACAATTTCTTTAACTTAAGGAAAGCCTCTTGAGCAGCTGCGGACCACTGAAAAGAACTGTGTTGCCGGGTTAATTGGGTAATTGGTGCCACGATGGCCGAGAATCCAACAATAAATTTCCGATAGAAATTGGCGAATCCTATAAACCTCTGTACTCCTTTCTTGTTAGATGGGGCCGGCCATTCTTGAATTGCCTGAATCTTCTGTGGGTCCATTGCGACCCCATTGGTTGAAAGTATGAATCCCAGGAACTGTATGGTTGATTTCTCGAACTCGCACTTTTCAGCTTTCAGGTATAGCTTGTGTTGTTGAAGAATGGCAAGAACCTTTTTAACGTGCTTCTTGTGCATCTCTAGCGTAGGGGAGAAGATAAGAATATCGTCCAGATATACCACAAGGAAGTCATCTAAATATTGTCGGAATATGTCATTCACTAGATGTTGAAAGGTGGCTGGAGCGTTGCAGAGTCCGAATGGCATCACTAAATACTCAAAGTGCCCGAATCTGGATCTAAAAGCCGTCTTCCATTCATCTCCAGCCCTGATCCTGACGAGATTGTAGGCCCCTCGGAGATCAAGTTTAGAGAACACCTTAGCTGATCGGAACCTCTGGAATACCTCGGGAATGAGCGGTAACGGATACCGGTTCTTAATTGTGATGTTGTTAAGCTGTCGTAATCTACGCAGGGTCTTAAGGTACCGTCTTTCTTCCCGACGAAAAAGATACCCGCTCCGGCGGGTGAAGATGAAGGGCGGATGAAACCTTTCTCAAGGTTTTCGTCTATATACTGCTTTAGCGCCTCCAGCTCGGTTTCTGAAAGAGGAAATATCCGGCCAAATGGAATCTCGGATCCAGGAAGAAGGTCAATTGGACAGTCGTAGGCCCGGTGAGGTGGTAGGCGGTCAGACATTTGTTTACTGAAAACCTCTTGAAACTCAAGGTACTCGGAGGGGACGTGTTGGAGATTGCCTGGTGGTGCCACCATTGTGGCGCAAACTTTGGGATCCGGGAGCAGGCAGTGCTGAGAGCAATACTGAGAGGAGAAGGATACTGTCTTGGTACTCCATTTAGTGGATCGTGAGCTTGTAACCAAGGTAGGCCAAGTATGACGGGAAAGATTGGTGAATGAATTAAGTCAAGCCGTAAGAACTCCCGGTGGCCGGAATCTGTGATTACTGAAATAGGTTGGGTCTCCTGGGTGATGGGACCTGAGCGAGGAAGGGATCCGTCGGCCAAATGTATTTGTAGACCCTGCTCTTTAGTTTGTAAAGGGATCTTCAAACTGCGCGCCAAGGCAGAATCTATGAAACAACTGCATGCTCCGGAATCAACGATGGCCTGCAAGCGAGTCTCCCTTTCCGGAAGCTGTAGGGAAATAAACAACATCACATAAGCCTTGGGAATGTTATTGTTTGGATAGTTCAATACGTTTGACTGAGGGAACTTACTGGGCCTGATCGGGCAGCTGCGTAGGAAGTGTCCGGTTCCTCCACAGTAGAGGCATAGGTTAGACTGTCGCCTGCGCTGCTTCTCTTCGGAGGTTAACGGACCTCGGACCAAGCCGAGCTGCATTGGTTCGACCTCAGGAACCGATGCAGCGGTAGCTGAAGATGAGGTTGAGGATACTGTGGAGTGAGGCCTCGGCGACGCCCAGGTGGGGCGTGGCAACTGAAACCGTTCTGAGCGCCGCTCCCGAAGACGCCGATCGAGCTTCGTAGCTGCTTGAATGAGTTCCTCTAGTGAAGCAGGGGTCTCCATCCTAGCTAACTCGTCTTTGAGTAACTCGGACAAGCCTTGACGGTATTGATAACGTAGGGCCGGCTCGTTCTAATTTGTATCGGCCGTCCACTTACGGAATTCCACAGTATAGTCCTCAATAGGTCTTCTTCCTTGGGACAGATGGTGCAAGATAGCTTCAGCTGTAGCCATACGCTGCGGATCATCATAGAGCTGGGTCATGCTCTCAAAGAAGGCCTCGATAGTGTTCAAGGCAGGACTGCTCTGTTCCATTAAGCTGTGGGCCCAAGCCTGGGGTTCTTCGGATAGCAAGGAAATCACAAACCCCACCTTGACGATTTCCGAGGAGAAGGTTCTCGGCTGTAGAGCGAAGTAGAGGGAACATGCGTTTTTAAAAGCCCTAAACTTCTTGCGGTCCCCCGAGAACCGTTCAGGTGTAGGGATCCTGGGCTCAGGAAGGGCCATGACCACAGTGGGGTTGGCCGGAGCTTGGGGAAGTGAACCCCCACTGCTGGGTGCAGGAGCTGCGGCTGCGGAGGGTAGTGACCCGGTGATCTGCTGAAGACGGTTATCAATTTGTGTATAACCTTCTTGCAACTTCTGTACGGAGTCAGCGAGGGTAGATACTTGTTGGCACAGGATCTCCAGAGGAGAGCGCGCTCTGTTGGCCTCGGACATCTGGCTGGTTTGTACTGTCACGGACAAATACTCACCGAGGCCGAGATGCCGAGAGCGGCTCACCCTTATGACCACGCGCACCCAGACCCCCGAAATGGGTACGGAAGGCTGAGGGCACGCGGAGGCACGGGCTTCCGGTAGATTGTGGGTACCAAGGCTGGAAGTGGGTGTCCTGGGATCCGCAGAAGCAGAGCTGGAAATGCAAGCAAAGGTTAGAGAACAAGCAGGTAGTAATCAGGGTGTCACAAGATCCAGCAGAGTGGTGGTTAAGCAGGCCAGGGTTCGGTGCACAGGTCAGGCAGGTATAATCAAGATAGTCCAGCAAAGTAGTAGTTAAACAGGCCAGGGGTTTGGTACACAGATCAGGCAGGTTATTAACAGGACAGTCCAGCAGAGTAGTGGTTAACAGGCCAGGGGTTTGGTACACAGAGTAGGCAGATAGGTACAGGGACAATCCAGGAGAGTAGTGGTTAACAGTCCAGGGTTCGGTACACAGAGCAGGCAGATAGGTACAGGGACAATCCGGGAGAGTAGTGGTTAACAGTCCAGGGTTCGGTACACAGAGCAGGCAGATAGGTACAGGGACAATCCGGGAGAGTAGTGGTTAACAGGCCAGCTGAGGGTTCGGTACACGAGACAGGCAGATCATAAGGCAAACACAGGCTCAAGGGACAGGGAGAGCTGACGACAAACCAGCAACCCGACTGGGCGCTGGAGCCGTCAGATATAGTCTCCCTGCCCGGCGAGCGCGTCAGTGTGACGCGCTACCGGGCACCCGCACGGGCGACGGCGCGCACACGAAGACCGCCGTGCACCCGCGCGCGCCGCACCATCAGGCCGCGGACGGGTGTGCGGCGAAGCGCCCGTCCCGTGCACATGCGCACCGGAGCCCGGCGAGCGGAGACGCTCCCTGGCTCCTGACAGTGACCTTTCTTGTTAACTTTCTATGACAGGTACATTTAGACAGGCTGATGCTATTGCAGCAGGCCTGTTTTGTTGATTTCCATATTTGAGTGACAGGTAGTTTATGTGCTGGTCTCGGCCAATCATTAATGTGCTTGGTAATCCCGGGACTCTCTTTTAAAAGCGGGGTCACATGGTGTCCGGGAGTCCAAGTCCAGTCCTGCTATCAGTAGCGAGAGAGCCAGCCTGGGTCCCGGAGGGGAAGTTGGAGGTTTTCCCCTCTGGGGAGCCAACGGAGCTTCACCTTAGCGAGAAGGGTGGAGATCTGATCCTCATGGAGGAACAGACGACATCTTGCCGTGTGTAGTCGTGGATGTCGTAGGCCGCCCCTGCGGGGAGGGGAGCGGGCCACAAAGAGGTAGAGAAACTGTGAATCATTGCGGATAAAGTAGCAACAAAGCGGAAGGAAACTGGGCGATCGTTTATGAGTGGCACATGGACTATTGACTACGTGAGTGAAAGCCCAAGGGAAAGGTACTGCCAAAGATTGAGGGTTGTTGGTGCACAAGTCAGTGAGATGGGCAGTAAGGGCCTATGACTTTGAGTTCAGCATTGCCCCGGGATTCCAATCAGTCAAGCGGGAGGAGTTATTCAGATTGGCTCTCCTTTAGCGTAATTTGGAAGTAACATGTCGGTGGGAAGTAGTGGTAAAGAGGTAGCGGTGAAGCTGCAAGTACACATGTAGAGATATGGATCATTCCTTTTAGTTTTCCAGATGAAGAAGTTATTCAGAGTGACTCTTTATCAACTCATTCTCTATCAAATCTACTTCCACCATCCCTGATTGAAGAGATTGTTTAAAACCGATTTCTTGACTACCCGCAATTGTACCCAGATTTTCCTGTATGAATCATTGAAAGAGGACAATGTAACAAAAGAGTATCTCAAAGGAAGTCCTTCTCCCATCCCAGTTTATGTTGATGAATAAAGCATTAAGAAAAAGCATTAAGGACTGTGTCTTTTAAATCTATGGGCTGCGAGGGTTGAGTAGTGAACGTGAATTACGGATATAGCAAATATTCAGTCGCTCCTTCAGGGGTAAGCGCTACATGTGGGGGCGTCATCCAGGATATCTGTTTCACGTTTGCCACTAAACATCTCCCATAGCAACGAAAACCTGCATTTCAGTGATTGTTGCCAAGATAGCCTGCAGTATAACAGTACCTGCCACCAGGGGTCGCTGGGGGGGACTGTAAAAATATACAACTACAGTTCCTCGCGCGCTGAACCAACAAGTGGGGGGTGAAGCCACGCCCCAGAGGAAAAAGTTTCAGTGTTCAGCCTGCCACGCGCCAGAGCAAGATGGAGGAAGGTGTTGAGGACATGCTTGCCATGCAGCTGCTATCTGATGTGCAGGACCGGGTTCTGGTTGACACAGGTGTTTGGTTGGAGCTAACCGAAGGACTGGCGTTGGGAGTAATTGACGGAGTAGAAAAACTCTGTATGCTATGTCCTGAATGTTGGAGGCCTACAGTTGGAGTCATCGCCTGGGCTCAGTGCAGACATTGCGGTATCCAGTTAACAAGATTGAGACCCATCCAACAGGAGGTCAAACATTATTTTGTTAAAGAAAAAACGGGACTTTTCCACCCCGGGAATGAGTGATTCGGAAGGCTGGAGAGGGTCATGTGTCACCTACAGCAGCAGTAGAGGAGCTCCCATCTGATTTGGCTGAATCAGAGCCATCAGGAGATCAGGTAGGATCTACTAAGAAAGCCTGTGACTTGGTTGGGAATTCAGGGACTGTTGAAGTTGTTGCCCAGTCTTCGGAGGGAACCCCTGAGAAACCAGTTAGCAGTGAGCCCTTTGATTTGCCTGTCCGGAAGGAGCCTAAACCACAGGAGGAGGATCCCTTGGGTGAGCCGGACAGGGTGAGCGAAGATTGGGTTGTAGATTGGGGATCACCACAGATCTTGCAGAAATACGGATCGATGAGCGATCTATTTGAATGTTCATCCCCTGAAGAGTTTGACTCAAGTGAGGAGGAATGTTTTATTGAGAGTTCAACTTCAGTGGAGGCTTCCACAGGAGTGTCCGGTTCAGTTAAAATTTCAGCACCTCCATTTAATGTGACAAACACCATCGTTCCTAGCAGGTCAGCTACATTTCAGAAATGGGCTAGTAGAGCTACTGACGCATGTGTTTTGCCTGGCCGAGGAAAGGCTAAAGACTTACCTAGACTCTCTAGATTCCAGAGAGAGGTCCAGCGAAAGGTGGCCCAAGAATGGGGTTTTGATTATCCATATGTCCCAGAACAAGTTATGGACATTGTGGAAAGTTCCCGGGAATCATGGGAGGATGAACTTGTGTGGGACTACCTTCATGTTCCTAAGCCAAAAAGGACACCTGACAGTGAGGTTTGGATTCGGTTCAAAGATATTAATCGAGAGTGGAAGCTTGGAAGAGCGTTCCACAAGGACAGAGTATTGGTGGTAAGAGCTGGACAAAATACTCGCAGTTACTCTATCTCGGTGAGAGGACCGGGAGATAGTCGACAGAGGTTGCCTGACCCGAGATATTATTTGTGAACAGGATTGTATTCACAGGTGTATGTCTTTTACCCAGATTGACTGCAGGATGGCAGATGGGTTAGGGTGGGTTTTCCCCAATTAAACTGTTAAGCAGGAGACTCACATTCATGGTGCCTAACAAGGACAAAGTTAAGGACACTAGGGTGTGCTGTCTCTGCTTGAATCCCTTTATAGCACAAGTACTTCTTCAAGGACTCTTATTTAAGAGAAAAAAACAGAAAGTTTATTTTGCCAACGGGCAGACGGATTTATTTGCCGAGCATGTCTATTGGGATGCGCTTTGCAGGAGTACTGCTGGACTCCTTTTGAGGGAGCGATTATCTCAATGGGAACATACATGCCATAAAGAAATGTATATTTGTTCGAATTACCCGGTAGAGGATTATAACCCCCTCTGCGTGGTAATGTTTGTGTAGTAGTTAGAATTGTTGTGTGTTTTCCTTTAGGTATATTGGAGATGTGACAGCTGTCCATTCCACAGAAGAAGGCCTGTGGCAATCAGAGTATTCCTCCCATGGGAGCAGTGCTTTGGTTCCACTTGTATTGAGTGTTAAATGTAGGGATCTACAGTCAGGCCATTTAAATATATATTTTTTTTGTGTTAATATTGTATACAGTGACAGGTGATGTAAACCCTGTTTGACGTTTATTTCCTTTTCCCCGTCCCATTGATGTAATGAGATGCTCTTTCTTCCTTGAAATTTTAAGGAGTCACTCTGAAGTTTATTCCCCACAACTGGGGACAGTTGTGATTCAAGTGGGGGGTGTATGTAGCGGGCACCTACTTTTAAGTAGGTGACCTTTCTTGTTAACTTTTTATGACAGGTAAATTTAGACAGGATGATGCTATTGCAGCAGGCCTGTTTTGTTGATTTCCATATTAGAATGACAGTAGTTTATGTGTTTGTCTCGGCCAATCATTAATTTGCTTGGTAATTCTGGGGTCACATGGTGTCCGGGAGTCCGAGTCCAGTCCTGCTCTGAGGAGCGAGAGAGCCAGCCTGGTTCCCAGAGGGGAAGTTGGAGGTTTTGCCCTCCGGGGAACCAACGGTGCTTTCCACTTAGCGATAAGGGTGGAGATCTGATCCTCATGTAGGAACAGACGTTATCTTGCCGTGTGTAGTCATGGATGTTGTAGGCCGCCCCTGTGGGGAGGGGAGCGGGCCACAAAGAGGTAGAGAAACTGAGAATCATTGCGGATGAAGTAGTAACAAAGCAGAGGGAAACTGGGCGATCGATCGTTTATGAGTGGCACGTGGACTATTGATCACGTGAGTGAAAGCCCAAGGGAAAGATACTGCCAAAGACTGAGGGTTGTTGGTGCACAAGTCAGTGAGATGGTCAGTAATGGCCTATGACTTCGGGATTCCTGTTTCAATATATTTTTATTTTCCAATAAAAGTGAATACATCATAGGCAATAAACAAGAAGCAGGTCCTCAGCCCCGCAAGAGCTAGGAATGATGTAACAGTTACAGAAATATAATCATCATATTGTACAGGTAATTCCTAGAGTGATCAGAAAGTGAAAAGTATAACTTGGAAAACAATAGTACATAAAAGGATTCACGTAGGTTAGGAGGAAATCCCAGAGATCAAAGTCTAAATTATCTAGTCCTTTATTATTTTAGCTCGGGTTATCTCACATTATGATAAGGTGTGTGATCCCAGACGGAGGGAGCTCCACCACCCCAATAGGGAACATGCTGTGGCAGAGCTCCCCCCCCAAGACCCCCCACCTCGAAACTAACCTTGTAATACGTAAAATTTGTGAGAAAAAACACAAAAAAAACAAAAAACAAACAACCCATCACTTTCTGTAGAGGGTGTTAAGAATTTTTGGCATACGAAACAGATCAAAGGTCTAGGAATAACCATAGACTAGTAATTATGGTATGTATTTGACCGCCCTGACAAGCAACTAGTTTAAATGTAATGAAAAAAAAAATAAAAAATTGGAAGAATGAAATGTTCTTAACATATAACTGTTTTTTCCATTTTTGAGGAGTGTGCGGTATAGCCAACATAATGCTAGACCTCATTACAAAAGAGCCATCTTGTTTGGTCTAGTTAAAAATCATTTGAGTAAGAAGTGGGGGGTGGGGACCTTAGGGAGAGTGAGAATGGGAGGGGGAAGAGGAGAAAAGAAAGGTAAGAGACAGAAGAAGGAATGTGAGTTTATATTGGAAGCCGACTGGGGGGAGCCCAGAGTCCCACAGTCGCCACTTGAGGACTCTAGTAGAGGGATATACCCACAAAATCTGCCCAAGGCTCCCACACCATTTTGAACTTTTCTGAGCGATCCAAGACTACGCCCGCCATCTTTTCCTGGTTCATAATCCAGGATATCTTTCGTTTGGCCATGAGGGGGGAAACATATGGTTGCTTCCAAGCTTTAGCTATCATGAGCTTAGCTCCTAGAAGGATAAAGTGTATGAGGCGTTGCGTGTTCCTGGAGGCTCCCTGAACTGGGAAGTTAAGGAGTGCTATGAGGGGGGATACTTGCATGGATAAGGCTGTAATTTTGTTAATCCAGGTGAAGATTTTGTGCCAAAACTGGCGTATTCTGGGACAGGACCACCAAGTATGTATCATGTCACCTCTTAATTCACAACCTCTGAAGCAGAGAGTAGAGGAGGATGGGAAAATAGCAGCTAGTTTAGATGGGACTAGGTACCATCTAGTTATAACTTTTACGCTAGCTTCCATGAGGTTGGTATTAAGAATCCCCTTGAAGGATTTTGCAAAATTACGATGCCAAGTGTCGGTTTTCCATTGTTGTGTCAAGTCCTCCTCCCATTGCAGCATGTAAGGTGCCTTGGATTGTGTTGATGATAGGGCCCTGTAGATCACCAAAATTCCCCCCCTCTGCTCAACGGCCTGGCCACACCAGGACTCATATTCAGTTATTAATAATTTGTGGGAAGAAGTCTTGCACTTTTTCTGTAAAAAATTTGAGATTTGAGAGAATCTGAAAAATTCTGAGGGGGGCATTGCCAAGTTACTAATACAATATGGTTTGGAGATTGGGCCCAAACGCCTGAAAAAGTGGCCTATCCTGTACAGCCCTTTGTCTAGCCACCATTGAAAGGCTTTAATGTCTAGCCCCGGTGGGAAGTCAGGATTATGAAATATATGTTTAAGAGGTTCTATAGGAGATGAGATCTGGTTGTTTTTCCGTAGGCAATCCCAGAGATGGAAAGAGTGTGAAAGTCACGGGGATAGGATTGAAGGTCTTAGTTTATTAGGGCACCAGAGGAGATAGTCTATGGTATAGAGTGGTACTGCCAGCCTTTCAATATGTACCCAGTCAGGTTTTTCCCAGCGGGAGTAAACTGCTGAGATTTGAGCAAGGTGGGCTGCTTGGAAATACCAGAGTAGGTTAGGTAAGCCCAGTCCGCCACCTGTCTTGGCTCTAAACAAGATTGATTTTGAGAATCTATGTCCTCTTTTGCCCCAAACAAATTGTATGATTTTGGCTTGGAATTTTTTTAATCGGGCTTTGTCGATAGGGATTGGGAGGGCCCTAAAGCAATATAGGATGCGGGGAAGAAGGGTCATTTTAATTGAATTTATTTTGCCCAGCCAGGATAACGAGAGCCCAGACCACCTGGTCAAGTCCTCTTCCAGTTTATGGTATAGTTGAGGATAATTAGCTTGATAAAGAAGCTCTATCTTGGGTGTCAATTTTATCCCCAGGTATGTGATATGTGCTTCATTCCACGTGAACCTGAAACTCTCTCTTAGCCTGGCCAGCAAAGGGGTAGGTAGGTTGATGTTGAGCGCTTGAGACTTGTCATAATTTACTCTAAGTCCTGAGATAGATCCGAATTTGTCAAGAAGACGGCATATGTTGGGGAGGGAGGTCAGGGGAGACGATATAAACATTAGGATGTCGTCTGCAAACAACGCACATTTGTGGTGACGGGAGCCGCACTGAACCCCCTGTATGTTTGGATTGGATCTGATGGCGATTGCTAGGGATTCGATTGCTATGGCAAAAATCAGTGGGGATAGGGGACACCCCTGTCTTGTGCCTCTCGAAATGGGGAAAGACTCAGAGTAAAATCCCTGCAGACGCACCTGGGCGGTGGGAAATGAGTATAGAGCATGCAGAACATTCAGAAAGGAGTCTCCAAATCCCCATCTATGTAAAATATTAAATATATAATTCCAATTTACGGAGTCGAAAGCTTTTTGGAGATCTAGGGACAATAGACAACCTTGTCTGGAAGGGCCTCCATCCCAATTTGAGTTGAGGAGAGAAATTATATCTATCGCACGTCTAGTTTGATCTGGACCCTGTCCTCCAGGAATAAATCCTACTTGGTCTTTGTGAATGTATAAGCTAATAAAGGAAGCCAGGCGGTCTGCAAGGATCTTAGTCAGGAACTTTAAGTCATTATTGATAAGAGATATAGGCCTGTAGTTGCCTACAGAGCTGGGGTCTTTGTTGGGTTTGGGGAGGACTGTGATGTGAGCCATATTAAGTGAGGAGTCCAGTTGTCCCCCTTGCCTGAGGGCGTTGAAGAACCGGGCCATATATGGGGCAAGTGTGATGGTGAAAGATTTATAATAGGGTATAGAAAACCCATCTGGGCCTGGTGCTGATAGAGTTTTAGAATTTTTAATGACCGTGCATACTTCTTCCGCTGAGATAGGGGCTTCTAATTTTTGATGGTGGGTATCTTGTAATTTAGGAATTTGAATGTTATTTAAAAAACTGTCTATCTCCCGTTGAGGAGGGTTATGATCCCCACTGTATAAGGCTTCGTAGTATCTCTGAAATTCACCCATGATACGTTGGGGATTCTGAGAGAGTGTGCCCCCCTGGATTTTAATTTTTGGGAGAGCTTGGGACCTGAATTTTGGGGAGAGTCTACTTGCTAGCATTGAGCTTAATTTGTCTCAGTGGCAGTAAAATTTGGATCTATTCCATCGTAACCATTTTTCGGCCTTGGTAGTGAGGGCCAGGTTTAGTGCCGTACAGGCTGCGTCTAGTTTGGCTATGGGTACCGAGCTAGGGTTAGTTTTGTGCATTTTGGCCAAATCAGAGAATTCCTTATCTAGTTTTGCAATTTCCACTTTATTGGACTTGTTAACGTGGGAAGCTATTTGGATTAAGTGGCCTCTAAGGACTGCCTTGTGGGCTTCCCAGAGGCAAGAGGGGCTAATATCTGGTGTGTCGTTGGTGTGAAAATAGGATTTGATAAGTTTTTCGATTTCTGTTGCTCTGGACGGGTCACTCAGGATGGATTCATTAAGTCTCCAGCGTCTATCAGGGAGCCGGCTTCCCTGGCGGCGGAGTGTCAAAATTACCATGGAGTGATCCGACCAGACCACCTCTTTAATAAAAGCTTTTTTGGTCAGTGGGATAGAGGGTGATGTAAGGAGAATATGGTCGATCCTAGAGAAGGTTCCGTGAGGGTTTGAGTAGTGGGTGAAGTCTCGGGCAGTGGGGTTGACTTCCCTCCATATGTTGACTAGACCATGTTGAAATAATAATTTGGCCAAACGGAGGCTCTGTTTAGAAGGTCTGGTTAAGCGTGCGCCCGGGGGTCTAGATTTATCCAGTCCCTGATCGAATGCGGTGTTGGAGTCTCCCCCAAAGATCACTGTGCCTTCAGTTAGCGGATTTAGGGTCTGCAGCATGTTTTGGAAGAAGGCTAATTGGCCTGTATTGGGGGCATAATATGATATAAATGAGTATAATTGTCCATCTAATTCACCCACCAGTAATATATATCTCCCGTCTGGGTCTTTGTGTTCTGACTTTAAGGTGAATTTGCATCTCTTTGAGATGAAAATGCCCACTCCCTTAGTCTTTTAATGGGAGAATTCAATCCCTGCACATTATGCGTAACTACCTTGATAGTAGTTTGTATCTGTGGTGTATTAGCCATTGAGCAGATGTGGGGAACGATCTGGGGCCAAATCAGCACTTACCCAGTCGAGTTCAGTGAGGCCAAGGTACCTCGTAGGCCTGGCAGAGTCCTCTGATGTCAGTATATAACCTCGGGGTGTTTCCCCCCAGTCGACTTCTGAAAAGAGAATATATTGAGCGTCTTGTGAAAGAGAGATGAAAGTAAAGGAGACAGGAAAGACGAAAGACAAGGGAGTCTTCCGAGGGATGGAGGTGACAGGATCCCCCATCTATGTTAAGGGTGAACTTTAGAGTCCCTCTAAACGACAGGGACTACACTTGTCCAGAGAAGAGACTAAAATCTGTTCTCACAGGCAAGAGGGGGTGCATGAGCACCACTCCAGCAGACAGGCCGCTAAAACTATATCTCTAAGTAAAACCGAAAAAAAGGGATGACTTATAATTTTGCTAGGCTCTAACAGTAATAACTGGCAAACATTTCACCCTAGGCAGCTGCATCTAATGGAAATGTAAAATTGAGCAGGAGGTGAAACTACATATTGCCTTGAAAATAGAACAAAAAAGAGAAAAAAATAAAAAAGTAACGTAAAACTGTGAGCCTTTTTAGGATGGAGATAATAGACTGGATTCATGTGGGCATAGATGCCCATGGTGGAGGGGATAGGGAGCAAGGGTATTCCGGGTGGGTCGGGTACACTAGGTAATTCTTTCAGCGATAGGGAAATAAGAGGGGCAGGTCACTATGGTGAGCCCAGACTGATTGTGGTTAATATCATTCCTCCTCCTCCTCTCAGACACCTCCCTAGGGACATGGCCGAGAGGGGGGCCCCATCTATAAATTGTGTCTAGTGTAAATTTTAGGTAGGACTCATAACCCCGGCAGGGACTCCCCGCGAGATCCCCTCGGCCCAATAAAAAATTTAGGCCAAGGGGTAACCATCCCACGAGGGACCAGCCCGGGGTACGAGACCCCCCAGGTCACCTGAGGGGAAAGAAAAAAAAAAAGGCCACTAGGACCGGACACGGCCCAGATGGTCTCATAGTCAAAAGAGTCATGGAGGGACTGCTTAAGGGTCTCCTTATGTTTCTTGGACTTCACCGATTCCCATATTGGTGTCAGAGGGCTGGTTGGAAGTTGCCTTTTCGTTGAATTTGGATTTGATCCCGACGGTGTAGAGTTAAAGTCCTGGCTGATGAGGCCCAGTTGAAGCAGAACCTTTTCTCCTTGAAGCGAACCGAAAGTATATAATTTGCCCTTCCAGATGAATTTTAGCTGAAACGGAAAGAGCCACCAATACTTGATAGCCTTGTCCATCAGGATTTGAAGGAGTGGTTTCAAGGATCTCCTCTTTTGTATAGTGGATGGGGAGAGATCCGCAAAAATTTGCAGTTGGTGGCCTTGGAAGATGATTTTAGGCATTGATCTTGATTTCCGCATTATTTCCTCCTTGATGGAGTAAAAATGTGGTTTGACCACGACGTCACGTGGAAGACCGTCTGCTCTAGGTGGTTTGAGAGCCCTGTGAGCCCGGTCTAACTCCAATCTGTGCTGTGGGGTGTCAGGAAGTAAATCCTTAATGAAAACTTGTATTGTGACTGGTATGTCTTTATAAGACTCAGGGAGTCCCCTTAATCTGAAGTTATACCTTCGATTCCTGTTCTCCAGGTCGTCAATCTTTGCATGCGCAGTTTCAAGCTGTTCCTGGAGAATCTGTATGCAGGCAGTATTCTGGGCCGGTGAGGCTTCAAAAGCGGGCTGTAAGTTGCGTCTTACCGCTCCGGAATACATGTGGATGGTCCCCGGGTTGTCTCCCACACTTGGGGAGTGGATCCAGTCGGCTGATGCCGTTCGGTCTGCTCTCTCTGAGGCCGTAGCTGCTGGAGCGGGACGGAGCTCCCGGACTAAGCGTCCATGTTAGGTGCCGCCGTGCATTCGCCGACTTTGGGATTCCAATCAGTCAAGCGGTAGGAGTAATTCAGATTGGCTCTCCTTTAGCGTAATTTATAAGTACCATGTCGGTGGGAAGTAGTGGTAAAGAGGTAGCGGTGAAGCTGCAAGTACACATGTAGAGATATGGATCGTTCCTTTTAAAGTTTTCCAGATGAAGAAATTATTCAGAGTGACTCTTTATCAACTCATTCTCTATCAAATCTACTTCCACTGTCCCTGATTGAAGAGATCGTTTAAAACCGATTTCTTGACTACCTGCAATTGTACTCAGATTTTCCTGTATGAATCATTGAAAGATGACAATGTAACAAAAGAGTATCTCAAAGGAAGTCCTTCTCCCATCCCAGTTTATGTTGATGAATAAAGCATTAAGAAAAAGCATTAAGGACTGTGTCTTTTAAATCTATGGGCTGCGAGGGTTGAGTAGTAAACGTGAATTACGGATATAGCAAATATTCAGCCACTCCTTCGGGGGTAAGCGCTACAACAATAACAGGGCTGTGCATACCCTCACCATCAGGATGTTGGGCGCCAGCGAAATGGGGACCAAGGGTTGGAGGCCTGCATGGTTGAGAAACTAGGGTGCCACATAACCCTTTTCACACCATGACAGGGCATTGCACTGTCACAACACTATTTAGAAGTCAGGTAAATTTAAACTCCACTTTCATTATAATAGATATAACACATATAACTGCAATTATAGTAGTGTTTACCTCTTCATTTCAGTGTTCAGCCAGGTAGGAGTGTTTACTGCTTGCATAATTTGGCATTATTATAGCATTTTGCTGCAGAAAAAGCACTAAGCACAGATAAGACTTTCTTATGAAAGCTACAGATTTTTCAGAGTAGTCAGTTGTCATGCATATTTAGATTTTTTAGTGCCTTTATGGCCATACAACAGATTTCTGCAATGTTTACAACCATATTTTGACTTTGTTTTAAGAAAATGTTTTGGAGACAGAAAAATAAAAAGACTAAAAGAAAACTCGAAAACATGGCTCACTGAATATAAATAAAAACCTTCCATATCCTGAACCATCCCTACGGTATACTATGCTGGGGAAACTTACACGTGGATTTTGACAAGTGTGACCTCAGAAGCATACTTAGTATAGTAATAGAACTCTTTAACCACTTGCCGACCGCCTCACGCTGTTATACGTCAGCAGAATGGCACGGGCAGGCAGAATCAAGTACCTGTACATGATCTGCCTCCCGGTGCCCGAGGCGGTCGGCTTTGGTCTGGGAGCGATGAGAGTTGAGGGGGAGACCATCCATTCGTGGCCCCCCCTCGCGATCGCTCCCAGCCAATGAGAATCATTCCTCTGCTGCTGTATGCTAAACAACAGCAAAGGAAATGATGTCATCTCACCTCGGCTCGGTATTTTCCGTTCCGGCGCCGAGGAGAGAAGACTGCAATGTGAGTGCACAACACTACACACACAGTAGAACATGCCAGGCACACTTTACACCCCCAATCACCCCCTGATCTCCCCCCCATCACCCCCCAATCACCCCCCCCCCCCGTCACACTGACACCAAGCTGTTTTTTTTCTGATTTACTTTCTGATTAATTTTTTTTTTCTGATTACTGCATGGTGTCAGTTTGTGACAGTTAGTGTGGTAGGGCAGTTAGTGTTAGCCCCCTTTAGGTCTAGGGTACCCCCCTAACCCCCCCTAATAAATTTTTAACCCCTTGATCACCCTCCATCGCCAGTGTTGCTAAGCGATCATTTTTCTGATCGCTGTATTAGTGTCACTGGTGAGGCTAGTTAGGGAGGTAAATATTTAGGTTCGCCGTCAGCGTTTTATAGCGACAGGGACCCCCATATACTATCTAATAAAGGTTTTAACCCCTTGATTGCCCCCTAGTTAACCAGTGATCACCGTATAAGTGTTACAGGTGACGCTGGTTAGTTCATTTATTTTTTATAGTGTCAGGGCACCCGGCGTTTATGACCGAATAAAGGTTTAGCTCCCTGATCGCCCAGCGGTGATATGCGTCGCCCTAGGCAGCGTCAGATTAGCGCCAGTACCGCTAACACCCACGCACGCAGCATACGCCTCCCTTAGTGGTATAGTATCTGAACGGATCAATATCTGATCCGATCAGATCTATACTAGCGTCCCCAGCAGTTTAGGGTTCCCAAAAACGCAGTGTTAGCGGAATCAGCCCAGATACCTGCTAGCACCTGCGTTTTGCCCCTCCGCCCGGCCCAGCCCAGCCCACTCAAGTTCAGTATCGATCACTGTCACTTACAAAACACTAAATGCATAACTGCAGCGTTCGCAGAGTCAGGCCTGATCCCTGCGATCGCTAACAGTTTTTTTGGTAGCATTTTGTTGAACTGGCAAGCACCAGCCCCAGGCAGCGTCAGGTTAGCGCCAGTACCGCTAACACTCACGTACACACCGTACACCTCCCTTAGTGGTATAGTATCTGAACGGATCAATATCTGATCCGATCAGATCTATACTAGCGTCCCCAGCAGTTTAGGGTTCCCAAAAACGCAGTGTTAGCGGGATCAGCCCAGATACCTGCTAACACCTGCGTTTTGCCCCTCTGCCCGGCCCAGCCCAGCCCACCCAAGTGCAGTATCGATCGATCACTGTCACTTACAAAACACTAAACGCATAACTGCAGCGTTCGCAGAGTCAGGCCTGATCCCTGCGAACGCTAACAGTTTTTTTGTAGCGTTTTGGTGAACTGGCAAGCACCAGCGGCCTAGTACACCCCGGTTGTAGTCAAACCAGCACTGCAGTAACACTTGGTGACGTGGCGAGTCCCATAAGTGCAGTTCAAGCTGGTGAGGTGGCAAGCACAAGTAGTGTCCCGCTGCCACCAAGAAGAAGACAAACAGGCCCGTCGTGCCCATAATGCCCTTCCTGCTGCATTCGCCAATCCTAATAATTGGGAACCCACCGCTTCTGCAGCGCCCGTACTTCCCCCATTCACATCCCCAACCAAATGCAGTCGGCTGCATGAGAGGCATTTTTATGTCCTCCCGAGTACCCCTACCCAACGAACCCCCCAAAAAGATGTTGTGTCTGCAGCAAACGCGGATATAGGCGTGACACCCGCTATTATTGTCCCTCCTGTCCTGATAATCCTGGTCTTTGCATTGGTGAATGTTTTGAACGCTACCATGCACTATTTGCGTATTAGCGTAGGGTACAGCATTGCACAAACTAGGCACACTTTCACAGGGTCTCCCAAGATGCCATCACATTTTGAGAGACCCGAACCTGGAACCGGTTACAGTTATAAAAGTTACAGTTACAAAAAAAAGTGTAAAAAAAAAAAACACAAAAAAAATATATATAAAAAAAAAAATAGTTATCGTTTCATTGTTCTCTCTCTCTCTATTCTCTCTCTATTGTTCTGCTCTTTTTTACTGTATTCTATTCTGCAATGTTTTATTGTTATTATGTTTTATCATGTTTGCTTTTCAGGTATGCCATTTTTTATACTTTACCGTTTACTGTGTTTTATTGTTAACCATTTTTTTGTCTTCAGGTACGCAATTCACGAATTTGAGTGGTTATACCAGAATGATGCCTGCAGGTTTAGGTATCATCTTGGTATCATTCTTTTCAGGCAGCGGTCGGCTTTCATGTAAAAGCAATCCTAGCGGCTAATTAGCCTCTAGATTGCTTTTACAAGCAGTGGGAGGGAATGCCCCCCCCCCCACCGTCTTCCGTGTTTTTCTCTGGCTCTCCTGTCTCAACAGGGAACCTGAGAATGCAGCCGGTGATTCAGCCAGCTGACCATAGAGCTGATCAGAGACCAGAATGGCTTCAAACATCTCTATGGCCTAAGAAACCGGAACTACAAGCATTTCATGACTTAGATTTCGCCGGATATAAACAGCGCCATTGGGAAATTGGGAAAGCATTTTATCACACCTATCTTGGTGTGATCAGATGCTTTGAGGGCAGAGGAGAGAACTAGGGTCTAATAGACCCCAATTTTTTTTAAAAAGAGTACCTGTCACTACCTATTGCTATCATAGGGGATATTTACATTCCCTGGGATAACAAATAAAATGATAAAAAAAATAAAAAAAAATAAAGGAACAGTTTAAAAATAAGATAAAAAAGCAAAAAAATAATAAAGGAAAAAAAAAAAAAAAAAAAAGCACCCCTGTCCCCCCTGCTCTCGCGCTAAGGCGAACGCAAGCATCGGTCTGGCGTCAAATGTAAACAGCAATTGCACCATGCATGTGAGGTATCACTGCGAGGGTCAGATCGAGGGTAGTAATTTTAGCAGTAGACTTCTCTGTAAATCTAAAGTGGTAACCTGTAAAGGTTTTTAAAGGCTTTTAAAAATGTATTCATTTTGTTGCCACTGCACGTTTGTGCGCAATTTTAAAGCATGTCATGTTTGGTATCCATGTACTCGGCCTAAGATCATCTTTTTTATTTCATCAAACATTTGGGCAATATAGTGTGTTTTAGTGCATTAAAATTTAAATAAGTGTGTTTTTTCCCCAAAAAATGCGTTTAAAAAATCGCTGCGCAAATACTGTGTGAAAAAAAAATGAAACACCCACCATTTTAATCTGTAGGGCATTTGCTTTAAAAAATATATAATGTTTGGGGGTTTAAAGTAATTTTCTTGCAAAAAAAAATAATTTATTCATGTAAACAAAAAGTGACAAAAGGGCTTTGTCTTCAAGTGGTTAGAAGAGTGGGTAATGTGTGACATAAGCTTCTAAATGTTGTGCATAAAATGCCAGGACAGTTCAAAACCCCCCCAAATGACCCCATTTTGGAAAATAGACACCCCAAGCTATTTGCTGAGAGGCATGTCGAGTCCATGGAATATTTTATATTGTGACACAAGTTGCGGGAAAAAGACAAATGTTTTTTTTTTTTTTGCACAAAGTTGTCACTAAATGATATATTGCTCAAACATGCTATGGGAATATGTGAAATTACACCCCAAAATACATTTTGTTGCTTCTCCTGAGTATGGGGATACCACATGTGTGAGACTTTTTGGGAGCCTAGCCGCGCAGGGGACCCCGAAAAACAAGCACCGCCTTCAGGCTTTCTAAGGGCGTAAATTTTTGATTTCACTCTTCACTGCCTATCACAGTTTCGGAGGCCATGGAATGCCCAGTTGGCACAAACCCCCCCAAATGACCCTATTTTGGAATGTAGACAGCCCAAGCTATTTGCTAAGAGGTATAGTGAGTATTTTGCAGACCTCACTTTTTTGTCACAAAGTTTTGAAAATTGAAAAAAGAAAAAAAAAATTTCTTCTTGTCTTTCTTCATTTTCAAAAACAAATTAGAGCTGCAAAATACTCACCATGCCTCTCAGCAAATAGCTTGTGGTGTCTACTTTCCAAAATGGGGTCATTTGGGGGGTTTTGTGCCACCTGGGCATTCCATGGCCTCTGAAACTGTGATAGGTAGTGAGGAGTGAAATCAAAAATTTACGCTCTTAGAAATCCTGAAGGAGGTGATTGGTCTTCGGGGCCCCGTACGCGGCTAGGCTCCCAAAAAGTCCCACACATGTGGTATCCCCGTACTCAGGAGAAGCAGCTGAATGTATTTTGGGGTGCAATTCCACATATGCTCATGGCCTGTGTGAGCAATATATAATTTAGTGAGAACTTTTTGTAATTTTTTTTTTTTTGTCATTATTCATTCACTTGGGGCAAAAAAAAATCATATTCAATGGGCTCAACATGCCTCTTAGCAATTTCCTTGGGGTGTCTACTTTCCAAAATAGGGTCATTGGGGGGGGGGAGGTTTGTACTGCCCTGCCATTTTAGCACCTCAAGAAATGACATAGGCAGTCATAAACTAAAAGCTGTGTAAATTACAGAAAATGTATCCTAGTTTGTAGACGCTATAACTTTTGCACAAACCAATAAATATACGCTTATTGACATTTTTTTTACCAAAGACATGTGGCCGAATACATTTTGGCCTAAATGTATGACTAAAATTGAGTTTATTGGATTTTTTTTTAAAACAAAAAGTAGAAAATGTCATTTTTTTTCAAAATTTTCGGTCTTTTTCCGTTTATAGCGCAAAAAATAAAAACCGCAGAGGTGATCAAATAACATCAAAAGAAAGCTCTATTTGTGGGAAGAAAAGGACGCAAATTTCGTTTGGGTACAGCTTTGCATGACTGCGCAATTAGCAGTTAAAGCGACGCAGTGCCAAATTGTAAAAAGTGCTCTGGTCAGGAAGGGGGTAAATCCTTCCGGGGCTGAAGTGGTTAACACTTTTAAGAATTATAAAGGCTGCCATTGCTTATTCTTTCTTAAAATACTACCGTATACTCAAAGGAAATGGTTGCCTTTTTAAACATATTTGAACAGGCAAACAAGTAAAGGAGATATGCGTAAATACAAACACATGGAAGATTTGTCTATTCCATCATTTGTTCAACCATAATATTATTAGATGGTGTACTGTGGAAAATGTACACCCTTGGCCTCAGAAGCTGGAATTACCCCCTTGAAATGATTTGCTGCCCACCTGTCTCTGTCAAAGACAAGTCTTCAGGTGAATGGTGAAGACAACATTTCAATGGGAAAAACTCAGGGCTTTGACTTGGCCAGTCAGTAGCCCTCCACTTCTTTTTGAGTCATTCCTTGGTGGATTGGTTATTGTGCTTTGGAATAATATCGTGTTGAAAAATCAATTTCTGGTTCAACTAGAGCCTTTAAATAGATGACCATTCCAATCAAACTCTTTTTTTTTTCATCATGCAGGATTCATAGATGACTCTGTAACTGCAAGCTGCCTAAGCCCTGAAGCAGCAAATCAAGCTGGTCTATGGTTCTTTGTCTCAACAGTTTCTGGGGCTAAACAACTCCTATATTGATTCATTGGTCCATGGCACATTATTTCAAAAGCCCTGGTCTATGCCTTTATGTTCAGTGGCAAACTGTAATCTTGCTCTGTCCTTTTGGACAGCAAAGACTTTTTCCTGGCAGTAGTTCCCATGATGAAACTTGATTTTTTTTAGATCTTTTATAATCAAATAGTCAGCTATTGGGCTTAATTTGCTAAACTGACAAGCCCAGGACAAAATATCAGTTGTCACCCTTAGATTATTTCCCCTACAGTGGGTTTATTGATTTTAAAATATTTGGTGATTTTTTTAAATCCATTGTTATGCCACGTACACACGATCGGAATTTCTGACAACAAATGTTTGATGTGAGCTTGTTGTCGGAAATTCCGACCGTGTGTAGGCTCCATCGAACATTTTCTGTCGGAATTTCCAACAACAAAAATTTGAGAGCTGGATCTCAAATTTTCCAATGACAAAATCCATTGTTGTAAATTCCGAGCGTGTGTAGACAATTCCGACGCACAAAATTCCACGCATGCTCTGAATCAATTACGAGACGCGAGCGCTCGGTCTGGTAAAACTAGCGTTCGTAATGGAGATAGCACATTCGTCACGCTGCAAAGTTTTTAATCTTTTAATGCAGTGCATTCTCTTTTTCTTTATAATGCTAGAATAATGAAATTGTTTTGCTGCTGATATTCACACAGAGTTCTGACAAACTGATTCCCTTATTATTTCTCGTGATCTCCTGAATAATGTTTTTTTTTTTTTTTTGTCGCCAGATCTCCATAATAATGTTTATATATTTTTTTTATAGTGATCTACTTTTTTTGGTCAAGATCTCCTGATTTTTTTTTCTAGTGATCTCAATAATATTTTTTCTCGTTTTGTGAGTCAAGTTACCACAACACAGTTATTATCTTGTATTTTTTAACCTCAAGGAGATTGGTTGGTGTTGGTGTCCCTTGTTAATTTGACATTGTATTTTTGAAATGTACCTGCCTACTCACAAACAAACTGTCCTTTTTGAACTAAAACAGATAGCCAAGGATTTGAGCTAAAAAAATAGACATTTATTAGGGGTCATAACAAAATAAAGAAGAAGGCAACGCTGGATAAACTGGTGAAATCGGCCAAGCCCTTTTACCCCAGGGCACACATCAACTATTTGACAGGAAAAATTGGTAGCCTGAGGAGTCCATTTAATAGGGAGCACAATCCAGTCCAGGACTCCGAGAGATCAGGAGCAGCAGCAGATGACATATTTGCCCCGAGGCTGTGGTCTTGTGTCAGACCAGACTAAACCCAGGCCATCACTCTCTTGTCTTCCTTCCATGCTTGCTTCCACGCTTGCTTCCAGGCTGTGGCTCTGGTGTTGGAGTTGTGGCAGGAGGGGGAGGAGGATGGTCCAACTCACACAGGTGGATTTTGCTTGTGAGTTCGCCCCTCAACCCCTTATTTAGGGCCAGATAGATCACTTCCTCACAAAGGAGGCATTGGCCCACCTCCATTTCCTGCATTTTGCTGGCTACCATGCAGGCATGGGCCTCTTGAATATTGGGGGCGGTTCTGAGGGCCGCAGTAGCCTCCCGAATCAAAGAAAGCGCTGACTCCTCGATGTTCTCCCCTTCCTGGTACTTTTTTTTGGAAGGCGGAGGGGAGGAACCTGGGATTCGGTCAAGCCACTGGGCACGGCCACCTCCTGGCTGCCACTTACCTCTGCCTCCTCCTGGCTGAGACTTTCCACGGCCACCTCCTGGCTGCCACTTTCCAAGGCCTCCTCCTGGCTGAGACTTTCCAAGGCCTCCTCCTGGCTGAGACTTTCCTGTGTATGAAAATGGGACATAGTTTTAGTTTTTTGGTCATCCATAACACACAATTTAAAGCTCATGACTGTTGCAAATTGAATGTGAACAAATAGAAAAGACTATCATTCTGACCCCAGCATTTTTCATTCTTGTCCCAATCATTTTTGGCTACTATTGTCTATTGATATGTAAACCACTTTGTTAATTCCGAAATTAGTGATCAATACTAACATCTAGTAAACATCATCATCATCATCTGGTCTGACAAAAAAACGCAGTCTGTCGCAGTACCAGAGCCTGGGGACATAAACATCATCTGCTGCTGCTCCTGATCTCATGGAATCCTGGACCTTTTTGCGCTCACTATTATATGTGCTGGAAAGGAAGTCATGATCAGTGAATCTATCCATTTTTTCTGCAAGACACAACACAAGACAAACCCTAATGTCAGGCTAAACTCTCCTAAACTTGTTCCAATATAAGCCTCAATCTATAAGCAGTATAGGCCACTGATGCCCCAAGTTAAAATGGTACCTTCGTTAGCACAATCACCGCTTCCGCGACTCCTTCCTCCGCTCACAGATGTACGCGTGTTATGCTTTATATACACTGCGCATGCGTGAAACTCCGCCCGTCCCTGACCTTCTGTCTAGTATATTCTCCGCACATGGCAAAGAAAGAGCAAGTGCATGCAGAGGAGAGCAGCAATGAGGAGGACGATGAAAGCTCGGAGGCACAAACGTCCTGATCCAGGAGATTTAAGGCATTAAATATGTCCTTTGTAGAGATGGTGGAGATGGTGGACATCTTTAAGAGGGCCAACTATGACGGGAAATATAGACCGTACAGAAACCCAAATGTCAGAAAGGCCAAAATCATGGCTAAAGTTGTGAAAGGTCTGCAAAAGAATTTTGGGGTACGGCGATCCAAGGATCAACTGAGGAAATGATGGTCAGACCTCAAATTGAGGGAGCAGGATCAGTACAGAAGAATCAAGAGTGTGCTGCAAAAAAGTAAGTATTTGGTTGTGTGTTCCTATTATTATTATTACTTTCGTGCTGCTCCATGTGCTTTTCTTTACTGTTGTACAGTTTAAAATGGCGTTTAAAATGGCAAGTTTCAGGTTCGTGGGCACAGTAATCGTTTGTAGTAAACATCGTTTGTTCGCCCACTAATATGATGTTTTTGGCAGATGCAGGTTAACTACATTTGTTCATGCCTATTTGTATTAAAAGAAGTTTGTTGTTAGACAATTGTACGACACTTCCAAGCACTTCCAAGCAATGTTTCATATTCCTAATTCTGTCCTCAAATATCTGTGTGCTAAGTATACCTATTTTTTAATTCACATAGGGGAGAAAAGAATCGGGACGTCTGAGGTCACCAGGGACCCCCAACCTCCTAAAGAAGGGGAAGTCACAACACCACAACCTCAGGATGTGGAGGAAAGAGAGGTTTATGAAGTGGGCGAAATAGTGACCACAACAGGTGAGTGTCTGAGACCACAGCTTCAGGTATTAGATGTATGCCTGCATATTTATAATACATGGTGTGTTTTATTCTTTTTAGGCGATGTGGATGTTGTGGAAGAATAATTTCATTTCACCAGTACAAGTGCACATGTCCTCATCGGGGAGATCATGGTGTGCAATTGTGATTTAGAAAAGATAAAGGAAAACTTCAATGATGTTTAACAAAAAAATTAAGAACATCATTGATGTTTTAGGCAGAATCTAAAACACGCAAAAATTGTACCATTTTGTTGTGTAAATTCTTTAAAATAAATTTTTAAAGTATTTTAAAACCCAAATTTTGAAGCTGCACACAGTGTGTCAACATGTGCTATCTGCCATCACAGGATATCAATGTACGCATTTTGTGGGTGCAACCCCTTCCCCGCAACTAAAGTAGATGAGAGGAAGGGGTTGCACCCCTGAACCACGTCCATTTATCCCCCATGATGGGAGCTAGCACATGTTGACATTAGGCATTTGATCAGGAGGGAAATCCACGTTTTGACTTGCAATTTGTGTGCATCTCCAAAATTTGGCTTTTACAGGGGTGACATCACCCCATCTGATGAAGGCAATATCAACACAGTTTGGACATACTAATATCTGATATTGCCTTCACTTTGTTAAAGTTGAACTTTGTAAGTTCCTGAGTTGTGTATGTTTTATGGTTTTAAACATGCCTGTTTAACCCAAAAAAGGCTATTTGTACTGTCAAACCTAAAAATGTTATACAACAAATATGTTGGTTTGTTCAAAAACCTTTTTCTAACGCACTTTTTCTAAAGCACATGTGAATGTGCTTTGAGTAAAATGTTTTATACTCAACAATGTGTGGCTTCTTCTTTCAATGCTCAATACCAGTTTTGGGAGTAAGTTGGTGTTTACAGTGACAATGGGGGTTATTTACTAAAGACAAATCCACTTTGCACTACAAGTGCACTTTCAGTGCAGTTTCAAGTGCACTTGCAGTGCACTTGTAGTGCAAAGTGGATTTGCCTTTAGTAATTAACCCCCACAGTGCTCTAAAATTTGCCACAATCAGGCCATTTTTGGGGACTCAAAACAGTTAATAATTCATGGTGCTGAAAAGAATGTGTTTTTTTAGCATTAATGCATTAATACATTAAAACAAAAACAAGGTGTGTGTGTAGCAGGCCCACAACATAATAGTTAGCTGAAGAAGAGATTGTCACCTCATGTGTCAAATAAATTACATTTGCACTATTGAAGAAAATGGCCAAAAAGAAAAGCCCACTGGAGAACCTAGGAGACAGCTAAAAGAAACACAAGCAGTAAATCAAATTAAATATTATTTCAGTTTAAAAATAAAATATTTTAAAAATGTTTCTGAAACATTTGCTGGCATATCAATGGCCCCCCTACCCGCAAAATATTCCAGATATTTTTGACAGACTTGGGCGCTTGGGCAGGGGCAAGTCATGACGGCCAGCTTCAAGCACCGTCAGGGTTGACTGATCTGGCAATCCTGTCTCAGGCCCAGCTGAGGCCACATAGTTCGAAGCATTTCTCCTTAGAAAGTTGTGCATAATGCAGCATGCAAGTACGATATGGTTTATTTTGGATTCCACTATGTGATTGGCGTCAGGAATAGGTGGAACTGGCTGGCCATTATGCCGAAAGCATTCTCCACCACTCTTCTGGCTCTGGCCAGCCGGTAGTTAAAAACCCTCTGGTCCAGGGTGAGGGTCCTCATGGGGAATGGCTGCATCAGGTGTTCACCCAGCCCAAACACTTCATCAGCGACAAAGACGAACGGTAGACCAGCCATGTTGTATTCTGCAGGTGGCAATCCCAAGCCACCACTCTGGAGTCATCGGTAGAACTTGGTCTGGACGATGACTCCACCATCCGACATCCGGCCATTCTTCCCCACGCCCACATAGAGAAACTCATATGTTGTAGACGTCGTCGCCAGCATCACTATACTATGTAATAGTATGACCCCGAGTTGGGGGGGCACGATGTGACCGTGTTTCCCATCAATTGCCCCTCCGTAGTTGAGAAAGTCCCACCGCTGGGTAAAGTGGGATGCCACAGTCTGCCATTCCTGTGGCGCTGAAGGAAACTGTAGAGTCAAACAAGAAAAAAAAATTTTGTACTTTTGCACATAACATTGCAAGCAGATAAGACACAAACATTTTTTTTAAAGACAAAAATATAAGGTCCACTTATCAGATTCCTCACCCCCCTCTGATGGCCCATTTAAAAATTTTAGGGGGGGATGTTTTGGACAGGTAACCCTCTCCACTTCATAGAGAGCTGAATGCATACATAATGTGTGTTACTTTGGCCAGCCCCTCCTTACTTACACTATTGGCAGCCCACTGGACAGGTAAGAAGTATCATAATACAAAAATATAAATACACACTGTACAATTTGAAGCACAATTTTACATTCTGCAATTACCTATCAAGATAATAGGAGAACAAAACTTTAAACAGTACCATTTGAAAGTATTCAGGCAGGCCCTTGCACTACATGCTTTGGTGAATTTATCCATAAATCTGACCACAAAAGAGGTAGGTATAGTGTGTATGGGTTTGGCAAAGTCATCAGATGAAGGATTGGTATCCGTTGACTAAGCGGTTGGGGGGAGGGAGAGTTCCAAATGAGTTTGGGCCCCCCAAAAAAAGCCTCTGGCACTCTGCCTGAATTTAAGGACAAAAGTCACATTTGTACACTATTTTAGGGGGTGTTTAGAGTAAAGCACTACAATGGAGCTGACAAAATACATTATTAAGTGACTAGGCTAGGTGTGTATGGGCCCAGGATAGCATGCTGGGGAGGTTAGTGAAGGCAAATATGCATGAAGGACAAAAAAAGGAACTTTAAAAACTTTCATCATGCATGAGGACAAAGAGGACATTTACAGCATATTACAATCATGGTAATTATGGAATGATAAAATAAATCCAATACATTAGCAAACATTAAATACATAGAATGTGATGTGGAATGTGATGTTAAAGGATTAAACTTACCCTGGAATAGTGATCCCCAGAGCCTGGGGGGAGATGTCTGTCAAGAACTTGATGTCCTGCAGACTTCGTCGCCAAGTACCGCAAGGTGGTGACAAACCTCTGCTCGGGAGTGATGGCTTGCCGCATGCAGGTGTCCTGCTTGGTAATATAGGGGGACAGCAAAGCCAACAAACGGTGAAAAACGGGGTCCGTCACCCGGAGATAATTCCTGAAATCATCAGGATTATTCTCACGGATCTCCCACAGCAAAGGCATGTGCGAGAATTGGTCAGGCTGGAGTAACCAATTCTCTGTCCATGAACTCCTCCTCATCCTGTTCATGGACTGGTCAAAGTAAGAACCCCAACAATAAGCCCCCGCATAGCACAAATTCTACGATGAGTATGTACCCGCAACATGGCTAGAAAATGGTCGGCTGGTCAGAACGAACTAACAGAACGCCCTGAAAATCAGAAAGGCCTGAGAAGAGTGACCTGAAAATCAGAAATGAGTGGACAAGAACGCACTGAAAAACAGATACGAACTATAAAAGAAAGCACTGAAAAACAGATACGAACTGACTACATGCACTGAAAAACAGATACAAACCCACAAACACAAACTGAAGAGCAGTAACAATCTGAAAAGCACGAGGCTGAAAAGCGTGAATCGTCTCTCACCAAACTTCTACTAACACGAGATTAGCAGAAGGTGCCCAAAGGATGGTGCACTGGCTATTGAACTTCCTTTTTCTAGTCCCGTCGTACGTGTTGTACGTCAGCGCGTTCTTGCCGATCGGAATTTCCGAAAACGTTTGTGTGACCGTGTGTATGCAAGACAAGTTTCAGCCAACATCCGTCAGACATAAATCCACGGTTTGGTTGTCGGAGATTCCGATCATCTGTACACGCATTAGACTCATAGGCATCCACAACTTTCTTTCAGAGGTCCTTAGAGAGCTCTTTTTTGACCTTGCGATGTTGAGACCCCAGACATCTGCGGTTTAAATAAAGCAGGGAGGTTGTAATTAATAATATCTAATCTGGAACACTTGATTCTAATTTAATACATTGTAAGTGGTGGTAAATGTAGGGGTGTACTTTCATTTTTTATGTGGTAAATTTGTATTCAGGTGTCATTTGTTCACGTATATCACCTTTATCTGTAGGTACTGCTTGATTAAAAATCTAATCAGATTTGCTGAACAATTTCCATGGGGCATACTGACTTTTTTACATGACCGTTGTTGCACTGCTGTCTATTGCTTTTAACATTTTGAGTCACTGACCTTGAAAACATGCAACTACCATTTTCAGAAGAGGTCAACATTGGCAGCCTACGCTTTATGACAGGTTTCCTTGACAAGAGAAAATCCACTGTTTTTGTATTTTCTGACTTAAAAATGATGTATGTTCTCAAGAGCATCTACTGTAATATATACACAGAAGTGAACAGGTGGCTTCTGCAGTTTTATGTATAGGTGGCTTGTGTGCAGGCAGGACCAGATCTTCCTCTAAGCACCTTAGGGCCTGGTGGATGTCCAGGGGTAAAGCAGTAGTAAACAGCAAAAAGAAATTCTAAAAAAATGGTACCCTGCAGGATAATAATAGTACATTGTACTAGAATGCATTGCAAACAGCGGTGCGCTGTCACAGCTGCAGAGACTTCTATCTTCATCCGGCCTTCCTTTTGGGTTTGCGGGCTTCGTCTGTTTGACTGGCTGAGCCGCGATTATGTCACTCCTGCGTATGTGCATGGGAGTCGCGGCCGCAGCACGGTTCTCTCAATGGATGGCACACTGTCCATTGAGAGCGCAGTGCACATGCATCGGTAATGTCACCAGCTGCTACTATAGTAAATATCTCCCAAACGGTGCACATTTAGGAGATTTTTACTGTACCTACTCATTCTGAGCTCCCTAGTGCCAGCCACAGTGGTTTTAGTGCCACCATATCTGCGTGTTACAGCCTCCAGGGTTTCTTTACTTTGACTGCCCTTACGTGCCCTGTATTATGCATTCGTCATTTTTAAAAATAAACCCAAACTTTAGTTGTGCTTAAAGCAGAAGTAAACCTCTAAAGTTTATTAATACCAAGTATGTGGTTATGGTAGAAGTGCCTCTGTATGTCTCTTCTTCTATAAAAATTATCCCCTGTCTGCAAACAATTGACCATGTACAACTCATTGTACAATCTCTGCATCTGTAAGTCAGAAGTAGGTATTGGGTGCATAGGGGCAGTAACTCTTGTGCACATGCATGGAAGATATATTATCCTGGCCCTGCCAATAAAGATGGCTGAAAACTCTGGACCTTGAAGAATATGGAGTGATTGGTGCTGGAGTGACAAGGGGAAGTGCAGCCATTGCAATGTCGGATGGGTGTCTTTGGCAGGTAAGTCTGCCCTAAATGTGCAAACATGCATTTTGCATACACATTATGGCTAAAGTCCAGCCAATATGTTTGAGACTTTAGTACAGCTTTAAAGTCTATACTGTGTAATCTGTATATATGGAGAACAAATACAAATATGGAGGTGTTGTTGCCTGTCTCTGTTTATGCAGTGCCCCATATGCCAGTTTTAGGGGTCTAATACTTATGCATAGTGAAATTTCTGTTTTATGCCCACTGAGCTTATATGTATGAAATAAAAATAAACTGTAAAATCATAAGAGCTTTCATAGACTAGAAAGGAGGAGTACTGAGCCGAGGGGCGGAGCCAAGCTGAGCAGACATGCCTGCCTGAAGCTCTGCTCTCTGAGAACAATTTTGCAAAACACCAGCACCTAAAATATATCAATTTGTGCCCACAGCACTCCTGAATTCGGGGGTCTCGGTCCTGGTGTCACTGGACAGAATATTGGTCCCAAAATCAACAAAACATTGCCACCTCACAGCGCAGCCAAAATGGCGCTGCAGCAGTCTGCCTCAGGTACCTCCAGCGGTAATGATATCAACTTAAAGGCATATACTGTCACACAGACTGCACCATATGATTCTGAGGTACACTGTGAGTATTTGGAAGATTCACCTCAGAACAAAATTACCTCACCAGTTACACTGAAACAAATATAAAAAATGCTTCAAAAAGCATTGAAAAGCACCTCCGACCATATGACCATATTACTACTAGCCTTACCAAGGAAATAAGAGAGCTGGGTCAGCACTTATCCACACTTGAAACCAGAGTAGATATTAACAATGTAGAATGCTATAATGAAATTGAAAACCTTAAAGAAGAAAATGCAACATTACAGACACGATTGGAAGACTACGAAAATCGCGCTAGGCGCTCTAATTTGCATATTAGAGGTATTCCTGAAACTGTAATTGACTTACAAGCTACAATGACAGCACTTTTTCAGGAACTACAACCAGCCATCCCGATAGACCGTCTGGAAATGGACAGGGTTCATAGAGCCCTAACACCTAAAAAATTTAATGGTCGACCCTGCAATATCATTGCAGAGTTTAATTTTTAAAGAACAAAAGAACAACTACTATCTGCAGCAAGGAATAAAGAAACTCTTAACTTACAAGGACATAATTACCAGCTTTTTGCAGACTTGTCCCAACTTACAATAAATAAAAGAAGGGCCTTGAAACCCTTACTACAAGTATTACAAAGCAATCAAATTACATATTAATGAGGATTCCCCTTTTCAGTGCGTTTTGCATTTCAAGGCTCTAAATTTACATGTTGTTCTGCTAACGAACTCCAAACTACCCTTCAAGACATGCATCTGCTGAACTCGACACAGAATCAAGAAACTACTCGACGAAGACCGACATCATCTTCTCCAAATAAATCTTCTGCCAAGAAGAAATAAGCACCAGAGCTCACATAAAAGGGGCCGATATAGATCGCCTGATCAAGCCCCTGATGACTCTATGGACTGAAGATTACTATATACTCATATTTCTCTCTCTACTTGATGGATAAGTTCACCAATCCTTACTCTCTATTTCACATTTTGCATCCAATTAATTCTTATTATATTTAGACACACTTGGTTATGATAATGTGAAAATTTGCTATCTTTTCCATTTTCATAACTTCATACTTCTAGGATTTATTCTTAATCTATCTCTTGATTAATAAGACAGCTAAACAGACTTATTATCTTTTTTTTTGTCATTTATTGCCTCAAGGAGATACTTTAATTGTCTGAAGTTCTTAATATAACATATTGTAACAACTACTTTACTCCAGATCCAAGATAAATGGCTTAATGGTCAAAATGGATACATTTTCAATATCCATGTTTCTTTTCCATTATTTGTCCCCCAGTTCCTGATTGTGCTAAAATATTCTCGTTACTTATATACTTATGGAAACTTGCTACTAGTAGGCTTTGTTGTTTTTTTTCGGGATTGTTTTTCGCGCTCCCCTTTTGCTACTCTCGGTTAGTTCATTGATATAGTGGACAATCTACAGTGGCCAATGTACCCTTGTGGGGAGTTTTTTACCCCCCCCCCCCAACGGAAGTGTTATGAGATTATATATATGTTTTATTTATTATTCAAAATGAAGAATATTTGTTTTTTATTATTAAATCTTCTACCCTTTCCTTTTCTATCCTTCCCTATTCCCCCCCTTCCGGAGCCAGGTCTATCTACACAATGTTTTGGAAAACATGATATCTTACCACATGCATTCATAACCCTATGGCTCTGTTAAATATACTAACCCTGAATACATCCCACAAAAACACACCAAAGCCTTTCGTTCCTTTGCCACTAGAAAAGCACATATCTTGTGCTTTCAAGAAACACACTTCACACCACAATCCACTCCTAATTTTTCAGCAAACTGTACTCACAGATCTACACAGCCTCAGCTTCAAATAAACAGCGAGGCGTACTTATTGCATTTTATCGCAATAATCCATTTACATTATTAAAGGAGATTAAAGACACGGAAGGGCGATATCTGATTTAACAGGATATTTGCATGATATAACCTGCCATAACAGTAATTTCATATTATGCCCCCAACTAAAATCCTACTTCGTTCCTCTCTCACCTTTTACAGGTAATCGATTTACATAAAATAGGAATGTTACTTTTATGTGGAGATTCCAATATAACTCTCTTTCCCTTTCTAGACAAAATCACCTATATCTCAATCAAATGTCCCTAATTGACACTCTTTTTCACAACTTATTATAAAACATAATTTAGTAGACTCCTGGCGTGAACTGAATCCAACTAAAAGACAATTTACCCATTAGTCACATCCCCATCGCTCATTCTCATGAATAGACCACATATTCCCAACAACAGGTATGGTGCCTGAAATCCTAAGGTCCACAATTTTACCAATCCCATGGTCGGATCATAATGCAATATTTTCCACTATAGCCTCTACCATTCCAAAAGCACATGATCCGACTTGGCTTCTTAGAGATTACTTACTTAAAAACCCAACACATCAACTTAATATTGAACTTGCACTGAAAGAATTAATTGTAGACAACTATACCCCTGATGTATCCCCGCTCACTCTGTGGGAAGCTCACAAACCAGTTTTACATGGTGTATGTATGAGATAAGCAGCTCTAATTAATTGAGAATGTAGAGCTTTATATAACAAATTAGAAACAAACTTTGACACTTGCTACATGGCATTTCAGTCCAATCCTTCCCCTTTGTTACAATTGCAATTGGATAAGGCTAAACTTGAATTTGACCTGTTTCTCACAGAATCAGCGGATAAAACTCAATCAATCAATAGATCACGCCACAATTTTTACATGAAAGCTAATAAACCGGAAACTCTATTAGCCCGCATGCTCAAATATCACAACTCTCCCACTAAACCTATTTGCCTCAAAATAAGGTGGGGCAAAAAAGTATTTAGTCAGCCACCAATTGTGCAAGTTCTCCCACTTAAAAAGATGAGAGAGGCCTGTAATTGTCATCATGAGGTATACCTCAACTATGAGAGACAAAATGTGGAAACAAATCCAGACAATCACATGTGTCTGATTTTTGAAAGACTTTATTTGCAAATTATAGTGGAAAATAAGTATTTTGTCAATATCAAAAGTTCATCTTAATACTTTGTTATATATCCGTGGTTGGCAATAACAGAGGTCAAACGTTTTCTGTAAGTCTTCACAAGGTTGTCACACACTGTTGCTGGTATGTTTTCCCATTCCTCCATGCAGATCTCCTCTAGAGCAGTGATATTTTGGGGCTGTCGCTGGGCAACACGGACTTTCAACTCCCTCCAAATGTTTTCTATGGGGTTGAGATCTGGAGACTGGCTAGGCCACTCCAGGACCTTGAAATGCTTCTTACGAAGCCACTCCTTCGTTGCCCGGGCAGTGTGTTTGGGATCATTGTCATGCTGAAAGACCCAGCCACATTTAATCTTCAATACCCTTGCTGATGGGAGGAGGTTTGCACTCAAAATCTCACGATACATGGCCCCATTCATTCTTTCATGTAAACGGATCAGTCGTCCTGTTCCCTTTGCAGAGAAACAGCCCCAAAGCATGATGTTGCCTCCCCCATGCTTCACAGTAGGTATGGTGTTCTTTGGTTGCAACTCAGCATTCTCTCTCCTCCAAACACGACGAGTTGTGTTTCTACCAAACAGTTCTACTTTGGTTTCATCTGACCATATGACATTCTCCCAATCCTCTTCTGGATCATCCAAATGCTCTCTAGCAAACCTCAGACGGGCCCGGACATGTACTGGCTTAAGCAGGGGGACATGTCTGGCACTACAGGATCTGAGTCCCTGGCGGCGTAGTGCGTTACTGATGGTAGCCTTTGTTACGTTGGTCCCAGCTCTCTGCAGGTCATTCACTAGGTTCCCCCGTGTGGTTCTGGGATTTTTGCTCACTGTTCTTGTGATCATTTTGACCCCATGGGGTGAGATCTTGCGTGGAGCCCCGGATCAAGGGAGATTATCAGTGGTCTTGTATGTCTTCCATTTTCTAATTATTGCTCCCACAGTTGATTTCTTCATACCAAGCTGCTTGCCTATTGCAGATTCAGTCTTCCCAGCCTGGTGCAGGTCTACAATTTTGTTTCTGGTCGACAGCTCTTTGGTCTTCCCCATAGTGAACTTTGGAGTGTGACTGTTTGAGGTTGTGGACAGGTGTCTTTTATACTTATAACAAGTTCAAACAGGTGCCATTAATACAGGTAATGAGTGGAGGACAGAGGAGCCTCTTAAAGAAGAAGATACAGGTCTGTGAGAGCCAGAAATCTTGCTTGTTTGTAGGTGACCAAATACTTATTTTCCACCATAATTTGCAAATAAATTCTTTCAAAAATCAGACAATGTGATTGTCTGGATTTGTTTCCACATTTTGTCTCTCATAGTTGAGGTACACCTATGATGACAATTAAAGGCCTCTCTCATCTTTTTCAGTGGGAGAACTTGCACAATTGGTGGCTTACTAAATACTTTTTTGCCCCACTGTATCTAAAGATGTATACTCCAATAACCCAAGGAAAATACTTCAAAACTGTAAAACACATTTAAACACTTCATATTCTTCTGACACTGAGCCGGATACATCCAAAGCAGATGAGTTCTTTTCCCACATTTCCCTCCTCCCTTATCCACAACACAGTTAGAGCTACTAGAGAAACCTGTATCAGTTGAACCTAAAGCGTACATTAAATACGCAGGTTACAAATCTGAAACATTCAACGTAGAAAGGGGCACACGTCAAGGATGCCCGTTCTCACCTTTATTATTTGCTTTGCATATTGAGCCTTTACCACAAAGATTAAGAATGGAACCTCCTATAACAGGCATAGAAATGGGTTGTCACCACAAGATATGTTTATTTGCAGATGACATCCTTCTATTTTTATCTTCACCTCAAATTTCAGCACCTAACCTTATGAATATACTAAAAAACTATTCGATCATCTCAGGCCTTATGGTTAATACTCTAAAATCTACAGCACTGAACATCTCGTCAACCACTGCAAAAACATTAATTGTACAAGAATCACTACCCTTTAAATGGGCTACACATAGAATTCCTTATTTGGGTATCCAGCTCACTGCCAGCCACTTGGATTTATTTTCCGCCAATTATCCTTCTTTACTAAAATTAACTACAAACTTGCTTTTAAAATGGTCATCTTTACTGACTTCATGGGTTGGAAAAATAAATATAATAAAGAAGGCCATACTTCCTAAATTCCTGTACCCTTTCAGAGTTCTTCCAATACACATCCTGGCCTATTTCCTTAGAATAATACAACAAAAATTTACTTGGGGGAAACTCAAACCACGAATATCTAGAGAAACCTTTTTCCTTCCCAAAATCCATGGTGGCCTAGGATTTCCAAACATTTCATTATATTATAAAGCGGCTCAACGAGCACAATCCATAAAATATCACTCCAAAACTGAGATTCCCCTGTGGGTTACCATCGAAACAATAGATTGTGACCCTCTCTCCATACACAATATTTTATGGTTACGTCCCATAGAGCACAAAACTTTAAAAAATCTAATCACTAAAGATTCTCTAGCTATCTGGGATAGACTCAAAATCTCTCATGATCTGCAATCCAAACATAATCCACTTCTATCTTTTCTCAAAAACATAGCTTTCTACCCAGCATGCGCTTATCCCAGATCTTTTCGGGCTTGGTTCAAAGCAGGTATAACATGTTTACATCACATAATCCTAAATACAACAATCCTTCCCTTCCCAGACTTATGCAAGTCTTTTGGGCTCCCCCAATCAGGAATATTTTGTTACCTTCTAATTAAGAACTTTTGTATTCCTTTCCTGAGTATTGACGACTCTGTAGATGATTTTACTAAGCTTGAAAATATATGCATGAAAGACCCACATGCCAGAGGTCTCATATCAACAATATACTCCACATTGCTTGTTAATTCAGATGTTAAATTACCATCTTATGTGGTGAAATGGGAAAAAGATCTTGATCGAACTATAGATAAAACAGAATGGTCTGCAATCTGGTCCAATATCGAATTGTTTTCTCCTAATGTGACAGATATTGAAACCACCTACAAGGTACTCTCAGGCTGGTATTTGGTTCCTGCTACAATAGCTAAATTTGCGCCTGATTACTCAGGTCTCTGCTTTCGCGGCTGTTCAGAACAAGGAACATATATACACATGTGGTAGAATTGTTCTATTATAAAAGAAAATGCTGGAAAAAGGTTTTTTTACTCGCTTCAGAAATGTTTGAAATAACAATAATACCAGATCCAGAAATTGCCCTTTTAAATATAAAACCTGATTACTTGACTCGTAAACAATTCAAGCTATTCATACAACTTATGACGGCAGAGAAACAGTCAATAACTAAAGCATGGAAAACTCCCTTACTAAACATAGCAAAAACCAAGCACAGAATGAATATGTCATTGTTGCATGCAAAAATGGAAGCCCTAGATAAAGAAAATCTGAAAGGATATGAAGGTCTATGGAAACCATGGCTCACACATTGTTTACCTATAAACTTTGACCACCAGGTACTCCAGTCATGGTAACTATCATTTTTAAATGGAACAATGATAAAACTATAAGAATAGATTATGCCTCCGGAACACCCCATGCCCTCTATCCCCCCCACCATTCCTTGGTCTCAGGTCTCAGAACTCATCCCGTCCCCACAGAGAGTGCAGAAGATAAAATCTCTAGAGGACACATTAAAGAGGATTCTATTGAATGTTTTTCCTGACTCCAGTAGGTTACAGTGTCGTGGAAAACGTAGTTTTGAGTCTTCTGTTGGTCAAGAGAGGAGCGTTGGAGAAGGTTCCTGCCTAAGTGAGGCATTGCAGAATTTTTTTAGTCCTTGCCGCCCAGGGCTGTCAGCTTCCACATCGCATCGGCAGCATCTGAGACACATAGTGGCCAAAACAGAGATGGAGAGCTTTCCAGCTGACAATCCACTGACTTACTGGGTCATGAAAATAAACCACTGGCCAGAACTTGCCCAGTATACTATTGAGTTGTTGGGCTGCCCTGCATTCAGCATGCTTTCAGAACAGCATTCAGTGCTGCAGGAGGTTTCGTTACTGATCATAGAACGTGTCTGTCCACAGACTCAGTGGACCGCTTGACCTTTAAAAAAAATAATTCCTGGATTACCAGCTATGAAGCCCCTGATGCCGATGTCACTGATTAAGTCTTTTTGGGATGTGGAATCTCTGCAGTACTTCGAGGCTGCCTGGCTTTGAGGGTGTTCAATCATTTCATCTGGAAGAATGTTTTTGGTGTAGGTTTCATGGGCACAATTAACACCCAAAGACCAATTTTTCAGCACCTGTTTGACAGGTGCAAATCATTGCAATTTTTTTTACCTTCATCAAGAGCATCTCTATAGGGTTATGGTGGAAAGGCACCCCCGACACCCAAAGAGTAATTTTTCTGCACCTGTTTGACAGGTGCATATCATTGCAATTTTTTACAGCAAGGCCAATTCTTGCTTTCATCAAGAGTACCTCTATAGGGTTATGCTGGGAAGGCGCCACTGACACCCAAAGACCAATTTTTCTGCACCTTTTTGACAGGAGTAAATCATTGCAATTTTTACAGCAAGACCAATTCTTGCTCTCATCAAGATTATCTCTAAAGGGTTACGGTGGAAAGGCGCTACCGACACCCTAATGCCGGCCATACACGGTTCGAATTTTGAAAGAATTTTCTTTCGAAAATCGTATCTAAGAATTTTCGTACGAATTTCGCACCATTAGTGGGCTGCAGCAACGGACTATTTTCGTGCGGCAATCAAATTTCGCAAATCGGACATGTTGGAAATTTTTTGAAAAACGAACGATTTTCTAATCAATGATGGGAGAATCATGCGAGAAATGTAATAAGAAAAAAAATTGTGCATGTGCAAGAAAAGAAAATTTACAGAGAGAAAAGAAGATTCCCGGGCACGAAAATTTTTTCCTGTAGCAACATGAGGTGAAATTGAAGGCTTGGTCAGTCAAATTTCGAAAATCAAAGGTGGTACCATCGGATCACAAAAAAAACGAACTTTCTGATTTTGAAAAGAAAATTTGTTCGAAATTCAACCATGTATGGCCTGCTTAACCACTTGCCGACTGCCTAACGCAGATATACTGCGGCAGAATATCTGGTACGTGATCTGCCTCCCGCGGGCGGGGGGCGCATCGCGCCCCCCCGGTGCCCGAGGCGGTCGGCTTCATTAGGGGAGCGATCCAGGCTGAGGGGGAAGCCACTCATTCATGGCCACCCCCTCGCGATCGCTCCCAACGAATGAAAATCTTCCTCTGCTGCTGTAATGTAAACAGCGGCAGAGGAAGTGATGTCATCTCTCCTCGAGCCGGTCTTTTCGTTCCGGCGCTGAGGAGAGAAGACATCAATGTGAGTTGCACCAACACTACACTAAGAGTAGAACACACTAGGCACACTTTTCACCCCCCATCATCCCCCGATCACCCCCCTGTACCCCCTGTCACATTGACACCAATAGCAGTTTTTTTTTTTTGCATTGGTGTTAGTTTGTGACAATTTTAAGTGGTAGGGCAGTTAGGGTTAGCCCCCTTTAGGTCTAGGGTACCCCCCTAACCCCCCCAATAAAGTTTTAACCCCTTGATCACCCCCCCGTCACTAGTGTCACTAATCGATCATTTTTCTGATCGCTGTATTAGTGTCACAGGTGACGCTAGTTAGGGAGGTAAGTATATAGGTTCGCCATCAGTGTTTTATAGCGACAGGGACCCCCATATACTACCTAATAAAGGTTTTAACCCCCTGATTGCCCCCTAGTTAACCCTTTCACCACTGATCACCATATAACTGTTACGGGTGACGCTTGCTAGTTAGTTTGTTTATTATAGTTTCAGGGCACCCCCCGTTTATTGCCTTATAAAGGTTTAACCCCCTAATCGCCTTGTGGTGATATAAGTTAAGTTTTAGGGTCAGATAAGGTCTGCGTCGTTCCAGGCAGCGTCAAGTTAGCGCCAGTACCGCTAACACGCACGCAGCATACGCCTCCCGTAGTGGTATAGTATCTGAACGGATCAATATCTGATCCGATCAGATCTATACTAGCGTCCCCAGCGGTTTAGGGTTCCCAAAAACGCAGTGTTAGCGGGATCAGCCCAGATACCTGCTAGCACCTGCGTTTTGCCCCTCGGCCCAGCCCAGCCCACCCAAGTGCAGTATCGATCGATCACTGTCACTTACAAAACACTAAACACACATAACTGCAGCGTTCGCAGAGTCAGGCCTGATCCCTGCGATCGCTAACAGTTTTTGTTGGTAGCGTTTTGATACAGTCGCTAACCGTCAGGAGCTTTTTTGCCTGTGAGTCTCACTAGTGTACCACTAAATTTAGAGCCCAAAATGGCAAATCGAAGATACACTAGTGAAGAGGCCTACACGTTCCTGAGCATGACAGATAGTGAAGAGGAAGTCACTCATCTGTCAGATTCAGGCTCCTGTAAATGACAGCGGCTCCATGACAGATAGCTCTGACGACGGAGTTGTGGTCCCTGCCAAGGTCAGGCATACCAGACCCCGAACTTCTTCTTCTATCGTTTATGTGCGGGAACCGCAGGTCCCTTGTATGGAGCAGAGCAGTACTAGCGCCGCTATTCTTTCTGGTGAACTGGCAAGCACCAGCTGCCTAGTACACCCTGGTCATACATCCAGCACTGCAGTATCACGTGGTGACTTGGCGAGTCCCATAAGTGCAGTTCAATCTGGCGAGGTGGCAAGCACAAGTAGTGTCCCGCTGCCACCAAGAAGAAGACAAACACAGGCCCATCGTGCCCATAGTGTCCTTCCTGCTGCATTCACCAATCCTAATTGGGAACCCACCACTTCTGCAGCACCCGTACTTCCCCTCTTCACTGGCCAACCCGGAGTTATGGTGGAAACAGTTGATTTTACGTCACTTGATTTTTATTCACTGTTTTTCACCGAAGATCTCTATAGATCTATTGTGGACCAAAGCAATTTGTACGCTGGTCAACACATTGCCACTATTCCCCAGTCCTCCCTTGCAAGAGATTGGAGACCAATTACGGTCTCTGAATTTAAGATCTTTCTGGGCCTTTCCCTCAACATGGGCATAACCAAAAAGAGTGAGTTGCGGTCATATTGGTCCACTGACCCAATTCACCATATGGACTTGTTCTCTGCCTCCATGACCAGGGCACGTTACGAGCAGATCTTGCGGTTCATGGACTTCAATAACAATGAACTCTGTCGTCCTCGTGGAGACCCTGATTACGATCGGCTCTACAAAATTCGGCCCCTCGTAAACCACTTCAACCAACGTTTTGCAGACTTGTTTACTCCCCATCAAGTTGTCTGCGTTGATGATTCCCTGATTAAGTTTTCTGGCCGCTTGTCATTCAAACAGTGCCTTCCCAGCAAGCGTGCCAGATACGGGGTCAAGATGTATAAGCTCTGTGACAGGGCCACAGGCTATACATGTAGTTTTATGGTTTTCGAGGGAAAAGATAGTCACGTAGAGCCGACAAACTGCCCTAACTACATAGGAAGCGCTGGCAAGATTGTGTGGGACTTGGTGTCACCCTTATTCGGAAAGCGTGCCACTTTTTAGTCACCCTTTTGATCATCAGATTGGAGCATGTGGCACCGTGCGACCTAATCACTGGGGCTTTCCCCAGCGGCTTGTAGATTCCCATCTTAGGCTGGGGGAGAGAGCCTGCTTGCAGTGTAATAATATGCTCGCTATGAAGTGGAGGGATAATAAGAATGTTTTCGTTCTTACCTCCCTTCATGCAGACACGATGGTCCAAATTACTATGGCGACTGGTGTTGTGAAGAAACCCCTCTGTGTCCACGAATATAACCTCAACGACCAGTTGTTGGCGCCGTACCTAGTTGCCTGTAAGGTCAGACGCTGGTACAAAAATGTGTCTGTTTATTTATTTCAATTGGCTTTGCTGAACGCTTATGTGCTATACAGAGCTTCAGGACGGACTGGCTCCTTCCTTAAATTCCAGGAAGAGATCGGCAGAACCACCTCTGTTTCCAGACGGTGCTCCATCTCACCTTCCCCAACGAAATGCAGTAAGCTGGCTGCATAAGAGGCATTTTCTTTATGTCCTCCCGAGTACCCCTACCCAACGAGCCCCCCAAAAAAAGATGTTGTGTCTGCAGCAAGCGCGGATATAGGCGTGACACTCGCTATTATTGTCCCTCCTTTCCTGACAATCCTGGTCTTTGCATTGGTGAATGTTTTGAACGCTACCATACACTAGGTGAGTATTAGCGTAGGGTTCAGCACTGCACAGACTAGGACACACTTTCACAGGGTCTCCCAAGATGCCATCGCATTTTGAGAGACCTGAACCTGGTACCAGTTACAAAAGTTAAAGTTACAAAAAAAAGTGTAAAAAAATAAATTAAAAAAAAAAGTAAAAAAAAACAAAAAAACAAAAAAAAATATAAAATAAAAAAAACAAAAATAGTTGTCGTTTTATTGTTCTCTCTCTATTCTCTCTCTATTGTTCTGCTCTTTTTTACTGTATTCTATTCTGCAATGTTTTATTGTTATTATGTTTTTATCATGTTTGCTTTATAGGAATGCAATTTTATTATACTTTACTGTTTACTGTGTTTTATTGTTAACCATTTTTTTGTTTTCAGGTACGCCATTTAGCTGCAGAGCGGATTTATTTATCTTGACAGCAACAGCGTTTGCTCCCACGATACATAAAGCCGTGACTCCAGCGCTGTCGGAGGTGATTTCACCACCACAGTTACATACTTCAGCATATATGCCGAAGCGTGGGGGCAGCAGTGGGTGGAGGAGCGATTTGCTCCTACCTTTTGCGGGAGGATGCCCCCATGCTTCGGCATATATATATTTTAGGCACAGGTTGCGTTAAATTTTTTATTTTTATTTATTATTATATTGCGCAATTTTAAAGCATGTCATGTTTGGTATTCATGTACTCGGCTTAAAACTTAACATTTTAAAAAGTGTGTTTTTTCCCAAAAAAATTTGCTGCGCAAATACTGTGTGAAAAGAAAAATGAAACACCCACCATTTTAATCTGTAGGTCATTTGCTTTAAAAAATATATAATGTTTGGGGGTTCAAAGTAATTTTCTTGCAAAAAAAAATTAATTTTTTTATGTAAACAAAAAGTGTCAGAAAGGGCTGTGTCTTTAAGTGGTTAGAAGAGTGGGTGATGTGTGACATAAGCTTCTAAATGTTGTGCATAAAATGTCAGGACAGTTCAAAACCCCCCCAAATGACCCTATTTTGGAAAGTAGACATCCCAAGCTATTTGCTGAGAGGCATGTTGAGTCCATGAAATATTTTATATTGTGACACAAGTTGCGGGAAAAAGACAAACATTTTTTTTTTGCACAAAGTTGTCATTAAATGATATATTGCTCAAACATGCCATGGGAATATGTGAAATTACACCCCAAAATATATTCTGTTGCTTCTCCTGAGTATGGGGATACCATATGTGTGAGACTTTTTGGGAGCCTAGCCGCGTACGAGACCCCGAAAACCAAGCACCGCCTTTAGGCTTTCTAAGGGCATAAATTTTTTATTTCACTCTTCACTGCCTAGCACAGTTTCGGAGGCCATGGAATGCCCAGGTGGCACAAACCCCCCCAAATGACCCTATTTTGGAAAGTAGACACCCCAAGCTATTTGCTGAGAGGTATAGTGGGTATTTTGCAGACCTCACTTTTTGTCACCAAGTTTTGAAAATTGAAAAAAGAAGAAAAAAAATGTTTTTTTCTTGTCTTTCTTCATTTTCAAAAATAAATGAGAGCTGCAAAATACTCACCATGCCTCAGCAAATATCTTGGGGTGTCTACTTTCCAAAATGGGGTCATTTGGGGGGGGGGTGTGCCATCTGGGCATTTTATGGCATTCAAAACTGTGATAGGTAGTGAGAAGTGAAAACTTTACACCCTTAGAAATCCTGAAGGCAGTGCTTGGTTTTCGGGGCCCCGTACGCGGCTAGGCTCCCAACAAGGCCCACACATGTGGTATCCCCGTACTCAGGAGAATCAGCAGAATGTATTTTGGGGTGTAATTCCACATATGCCCATGGCATGTTTGAACAATATATCATTCAGTGACAACTTTGTGCAAAAAAAAAAAAAAGTTTGTAATTTTCCTGCAACTTGTGTCAAAATATAAAATATTCCATGGACTCAACATGCCTTTCAGCAAATAGCTTGGAGTGTCTACTTTCCAAAATGGGGTAATTTTTGGGGGGCTTTGTGCCATCTTGGCATTTTATGTCCTTCAAAACTGTGATAGGTAGTGAAGAGTGAAATCAAAAATTTACGCACTTAGAAATCCTGAAGGCGGTGCTTGGTTTCGGGGCCCCGTACATGGCTAGGCTCCCAAAAAGTCCCACACATGTGGTATCCCTATACTCAGGAGAAGCAGCAGAATGTATTTTGGGGACATATGCCCATGGCATGTTTGAGCAATATATCATTTAGTGACAACTTTGTGCAAAAAAAAAGTATGTAATTTTCCCGCAACTTGTGTCAAAATATAAAATATTCCATGGACTCAACATGCCTCTCAGCAAATAGCTTGGGGTGTCTACTTTCCAAAATGGGGTCATTTGGGGGGTTTTGTGCCATCTTGGCATTTTATGGCCTTCAAAACTGTGATAGGTAGTGAGGAGTGAAATCAAAAACTTACGCCCTTAGGAATCCTGAAGGCGGTGCTTGGTTTTCGGGGCCCCGTACGTGGCTAGGCTCCCAAAAAGTCCCACACATGTGGTATCCCCATACTCAGGAGAAACAGCTAAATGTATTTTGGGGTGCAATTCCACATATGCCCATGGCCTGTGTGAGCAATATATCATTTAGTGACAACTTTTTGTAATTTTTTATTTTTTGTTGTCATTATTCAATCACTTGGGACAAAAAAAAATAATATTCAATGGGTTCAACATGCCTCTCAGCAATTTCCTTGGGGTGTCTACTTTCCAAAATGGGGTCATTTGGGGGGGGGGTTTGAGTTTATTGGATTTTTTTTATAACAAAAAAGAAAATATAATTTTTTTTCAAAATTTTCGGTCTTTTTCCGTACCATCAAAAGAAAGTTCTATTTGTGGGAAGAAAAGGACACAAATTTAGTTTGGGTACAGCATTGCATGACCGCGCAATTAGCAGTTAAAGCGACGCAGTGCCAAATTTTAAAAAGTGCTCTGGTCAGGAAGGGGGTAAATCCTTCTGGGGCTGAAGTGGTTAAGACCATTTTTTCTGCACCTGTTTGACAGGTGCATATCATTGCATTTTTTTACAGCAAGGCCAATTCTTGCTTTCATCAAGATTACCTCTATAGGGTTATGGTGGGAAGGTGCCACCGACACCCAAAGACCAATTTTTACGCTCATACTTCTATACAAAGTCAAAGTGACACCAGAATATATCCAAAAAATCTATAATCTTGTTCCCAGTGCGCTAAATTGTGGCCTCATCATACACACTGGCTTCCCAGCTGTTGCTAAGCAATATAAAGGCAGCTTGCAGGGAAAATGTCATTTTTTTGGCTTTATAAATGCAATCATTGTTGCAGTAGATTCTAGACATGGTACAGATCTGCCACTTTACAGATAGACTAGGGGCCCCCCCAGGCAATATATTGACAGGAATTTTTCATTTTCAGGCTTTCACTTTAAAAATCAAAAAATCAGTGCTCATTTGTGATGACGTTTTTCACAAACTTTTTGTTATTGATACATGTCCCCCAGGGCAGGACCTGGACACCTATAACCATTGTAAGCCCAATTACTTGCATATAAGCCTTCAAAATGGGCACTTTTGATTTTTGACGTTCGGGTCCCATTGACTTTAATGAGGTTCATTATTCGGGTCCGAACTTTCACAGTGTTTGGAAGTTCTGGTGCGAACCGAACAGGAGTCCGTTCGGCCCATCCCTAATAGTGAATATCCAATGTAAATAAACGGAAATAAAAGTGCAAACACGTTTACTCTACCAGCACCAAGTTTTGTGGACAAACTTTCACCTTCCACATTTGACCTTAAAATGATAAAAGGTCACAAAGGCAGGGTCTCTTTGAACAGCTAGGGTGGGCCTTAAAGTGGATATAAACCCAATGTCATCCTTTCTGAACTACTGCCATAGGGGTTATCTATAAGGATATACATGCCTCCTGCATGTATCTTTACCTGTCAAATGTCTCCCCTCTGTCTGTTATTAGACCCGAAAAACTGCATATTCTGTGGGTGGGTCTGTTATCTGGAGCTCGGTGGGTGGAGTCGTGATGTCAGTAGACTCCCCGTCCACCTCTACACTCCCCCTGTCAATGTGCATTTTTTCCTGTGTATTTCTAACACTGAACTTCTGCTATGATCTCTAACATCCAGTAAAAAGACAGGAAAGTAATCACATGACTTCAGCATGCCAAATCATGCTGAGGTGTGGAACAGCCAATCCTTGCAGAGCTGCTGAAGAAAGGAGTGGGGGAGGGAATTTAAAAATACTGCATGTGTCTTAGGCTGAAGCACGAGATGTAAATCACCTGTCACTCACAGCAAGGGGGAGTATTTGACAAAGTTTTGCTCAGTTTGTCAAGAATTGTCTCACTGAACAATAAAAGAGGATTGCTCAGAGATGGATTAACTCTGTGTGGCAAGACTGGGCTCAATCTTATACTCTACAGTATGTTATAAAAAAATTTTTTTTCGGGTTTACATCCACTTTAATAGATGATCAAACTCACTGCTTCAAAGTGGCCAGCTCAAGGAAACACACAGTATTGCAACTTCTGCGTTGGACTGCTTTAAAGTGGCCAGTTCAAGGAAACACCCAGTAATGCAACTCAAGGAAAAACATAGTGCTCTCTGTATTCAAAGCCAAAGGTGTTTATTAAAAACTCACTCACATTAAAAACATGTTAAAAAGGCTCTTCATTATTGGCACACAGGAGCAGGGACATTCCCCACAGCTCACCATTCAGGCTCTGTCTCACTAACACCCCAGGATGAAATCATCTGAGCTGGGCTGCTGCTAGACTGTCCTCTATCCCCTGCAACACTGACTGGTCTCAGCGCTCCACCCATTGTGAAGTGATATATCATGAGGTGTCTCTCATTTGCCCCTAGGGGGGTGTGGTTTCCCAGTCTACCTCCTTACACACTTAATGCGGCTTTGGTGTGGAACCAGTATGTGTAAATCAGCTGCCACCTGACATGTCATTGCTTGTTCCAGGACGGTCATTTACTGAGTAGAAAAAGCAAAAATAAAGATGACAGACCCGGAACATGAACTTTAAGCATTTTAAAAATGGTGCTGAAAGAGTTGCTATTCGTCCACATAGTGCTTGCATCAGGAGTGTAGTGTAGTGATATCATGATGGATGCATTTCCTCTCAGTACAAAGAGTTGTTGTTTCTCTGTACAGTCTTTCCCTAGTAGATCACTACTATAATCAGTGGCGGCTGGTGCTCCATTTTTTGGGGGGGTGGCAAAACCACCCGTCACCCACCCCCCCAGTCGGTCGCACCCATTCCCCCCCTTCGCTCGATCATCAGCCCACCAGCTAGCACTTACCCCATCTAGGTCGTGGGCAACATGTCCTGCTCGTCTGCTTCACCCTGCATCTTCTCCTCCTCCTCCTCAGTGGCCAATACGATTGCTTCTCCTCTCAGCCAATCAGGTCTCAGGACTCACTTCCTGACTGACTGGGAGGAGTATCAGGAAGACAATAGTGAACATTAATTTGCTTATGTCACACAACTGGCTAGGCTCAGGGTGCAGTGCTCTGTGCCCCGAGCCCCACCGTTTTTTAAGCCAATTAGAGACACTGGCTGTAATCATGAGCTTCTAAAAAAAAACCCCCATTGGAATCCATGCATGCGGTGCCCTGCATGTAGATTAGGGGCCAGACACATGGATTAGGGGGGGCGGCCCCTGCGCCCCTTATGGATGGGCCTCCACTGACTATATCTTTTTTTTTTTTAGCTGATTGCATAGATCACTATTAGAAGTGAAAAAATATATACATATATACATATATACAATATATTATTGTACATATTTTTATAAATATTTTATTTTATCTTTTCATGTGGCAACACTGAAGAAATTACACTTTGCTGTAAAGTAGTGAGTGTACAGCTTGTATAACTGTAAATTTGCTGTCCCCTCAAAATAACTCAACACACCATTAATATCTAAACCGCTGGCAACAAAAGTGCTAAGTGCACCCCTAAGTGAAAATGTCCAAATTCGGCCCAAAGTGTGACCACTATTATTTTCCAGCACTGCCTTAACCCTCATGGAGTTCACCAGAGCTTCACAGGTTTCCACTGGAGTCCTCCTCCACTCCTCCATGACGTGAAGGAGCTGGTGGATATTAGAGACCTTGCGCTCCTCCACAATCCATTTGAGGATGCCCCACAGATGCTCAATAGGGTTTAGGTCTGAAGACATGCTTGGCCAGTCCATCACCTTTACCCTCAGCTTCTTTAGCAAGGCAGTGGTCATCTTGGAGGTGTGTTTGGGGTCATTAGCATGTTGGAATACTGCCCTGCAGCCCAGTCTCTGAAGGGAGGGGATCATGCTCTGCTTCAATATGCCACAGTACATGTACATGGCATTCATGGTTCCCTCAATGAACTGTAGCTCCCCAGTGTCAGCAGCACTCATAAAGAGCCACAGACCATGACACTCCCACCGCCATGCTTGACTGTAGGCAAGACACACTTGTCTTTAAACTCCTCACCTGGTTGCCGCCACACACGCTTAACAACATCTGAACCAAATAAGTTTATCTTGGTCTCATCAGACCACAGGACATGGTTTCAGTAATCCATGTTCTTAGTCTGCTTGTCTTCAGTAAACTGTTTGCAGGCTTTCTTGTGCATCATCTTTAGAAGAGGCTTCCTTCTGGGACAACAGCCATGGAGACCAATTTGATGCAGTCTGCGGCATATGGTCTGAGCACTGACAAGCTGACCCCCCACCTCTGCAGCAATACTGGAAGCACTCATATGTCCATTTCCCAAAGACAACCTCTGGATATGACGCTGAGCATGTGCACTCAACTTCTTTGGTCTGTTCTGAGTGGAACCTGTCCTGTTAAACTGCTGTATGGTCTTACCACCATGCTGCAGCTCAGTTTCAGGGTCTTGGCAATCTTCTTATAGCCTGGACTTTGTTATAAAAGCACATGACCGTTAGCATATGGTTTTTAGTCTGACTACCCTGTTTCCCCTAAAATAAGACCTAGCGTGATTGTTGGTGATGGCTTCAATATAAGCCCTACCCCCCAAATAAGCCCTAATTAAAGTCCATGTAGGTCTTATTTTCAGGGCAGGGCTTATTTTCGGGGAAACAGGGTAGGGCTTATTTGGAGGGTAGGGCTTATATTGCAGCCATCACCGAAAATCACGCTAGGTCTTATTTTAGGGGAAACAGGGTATGTCTCCTTTTTTTGTAAGATACTAAATATCGTGGACTTGGACTTGTTTGAGCCATTCTTTTTGCCCCTCCTGGGGTTTGTTATCACCTACCTCTGCTCCTCTGTGGTCTATGGCAGCCTGAAGGCAGGGTGTAAGTTGCACATGTATATCTCTCCCCATATACATAGACTTATAATGTTATGTGATTTTTCGGTTATTAATTGTTGTAAGGATTATTCTGTATTTATTATGTACCGTATGTTGTTTTTCTAGTGAAACTACTCACCTCATTATCCAAGAGTATTGAGCCCTGAGGAAGCAGTCAAAGCGAAGCATGTTTGGCCTAATTTCCTTCTTTGGGGGTTATAATCATGAACGAGTAGTGTAAATGTATCATGTGTTTGGCACCTATAGAATGCAATTTTTTTAATACTATGTAATTTGTATTGCAATAAACTTTGTATAACATTTTTTTTATCTATTGAATTGTCTGTCCCATCTGTACCAGTAAAGTCCTACTGTAACCACCAGCTCTGGAAGGTTTTACCCACTTTCCGACCAGGCCATTTTTTGCAAAATGGTACTACGTTGCTTTAACTGACAATTGTGCGGTCATGCGAAGTTGTACCCCAAAAAAACTGGTGGTATTTTATTGCTGCAGGTCGGCACGATCCTGCGAACCATCGTAGTTATACGCTGGCTCGTGGGATCGGGATAGCAGGTCGTGAAGACTGACGGCCACGAGCGATCGCGAGCACGAGACACAGAACAGGGACAAGTGTGTGTAAACACACACTTCCCTGTTCTGTTCTGAGAGTAGTGACAGATCGTATGTTCCTATTAGCCAGGAACCACGATCCATTACTTCCTCCAGTCAGTCCCCTCCCACTTCAGTTAGAATCACCCCCCAGGGAACACCGTTAACCCCTTGATCCCCCCTAGTGTTAACCACTTCACTGCCAGTGACATTTTTACAGTAATCAGTGCATTTTTATAGCACTGATCGCTGTATAAATGCCAATGGTCCCAAAAATGTGTCAAAATTGTCCGATGTGTCTGTCATAATGTCGCAGTCATGATAAAAATCGCAGATCACTGCTATTACTAGTAAAAAAATAATAATAATAAAAATGCCATAAATCTATCCCCTATTTTGTACACGCTATAACTTTTGTGCAAACCAATCAATATACGCTTATTGCGATTTTTTTTACCAAAAATTTGTAGAAGAATACATATCGGCCTAAATTGAGAAAAAAAATTCTTTTTAAAAAAGAAAATGGGAATATTTATTATAGAAAAAAGTACAAAATATTGTGTTTTTTTTCAAAATTGTTGCTCTTTTTTTGTTTATAGCACAAAAAATAAAAACTGCAGAGGCGATCAAATACCACCAAAAAAGCTCTATTTGTGGGAAAAAAAGGACATCAATTTGGTTTTGGTGCAGCGTCGCACGACTGTGTAATTGTCAGTTAAAGCGACGCAGTGCCGAATCTCAAAAAAACGCAAAAAATTCAGCAGCCAAATCTTCCGAGGCTGAAGTGGTTAAACTAGTCATGATGAAAGCATGCTTTGGTCAGTCTCTCTTAGAGATCCCTTTCACACTGAAGTGGTGGGGGCTTTAGCAGTAAAGTTAGTAGTTTTAACGGCGCTTTACCGCTAGTTTTAGCAGCGATTTACCGCTAGTTTTAGCGGAGCTTTACCGCTGTTAAAGCGGTGCTTTGGCACCGCTAGTGGGGCGCTTTTAACCCCCCAGAAGGGGTAAAAAGCACCCACTTAGCATTGCTTTCAAAGCGCTTTGAAAGCGACGCCCATTAATTTCAATGGGCAGAGGAGGTGGAGGAGCGATGTATACACCGCTCCTCCACTGCCCCAAAGAAGCTGCTTGCAGGAGTTTTTTTCCTGTCCTGCAAGCACACTGCCCCAGTGTGAAAGCACTTGGGCTTTCACAATGGAGTTGCAGAAGAGGCAGTTTACAGGCGCTTTACAGGCTCTATTTTACCACTCACCTTCTGCTATGTGACCGTGCCTGAAGCAGGGCTGGTGCCAGCAAACTAGGATGTGCAGAAGAAGGCGGGAAGGAAATACCTGCAGGGGACAGACACCTCCCGGGCCAGCCACTGGAGATATACCTGCACTCGAGACAACAGCAGCTTCTCTCCTAACAATGACTGGCACACTGTGACAGCTGCACAGAGAGGAAAGTTAGTGCACTGAACTGATTCAGTGTCTGTTGCAGCCAAAGTCCCCCTCTGTAACGGCGGTTAAAGGGGGTGGATTGGGACTGTCTGTTTGCTGATCTGAGGCTGTCTCTTTGCTCGTCTGAGGCTTTCTCTTTGCTGGACTGAGGCTGTCTCTTTGCTGGTCTGAGGCTGTCTCTTTGCTGGTCTGAGGCTGTCTCTTTACTGGACTGAGGCTGTCTCTTTGCTGGACTGGGGCTGTCTCTTTGCTGGACTGGGGACTGCTGGACTGGGGCTGTCGCTCAGGATGAATATCCCGTCACAACCACCCCCTCATCTCCACCCTCTCCCCCCAGGGGTCAGGCTGCCCAGTCTAAAATGCCCGGGTATTATTTGTGAATGTGTAAAAAAAAAAATGTGTATTGAAAAATGCACATGGAAAATGCAAACTGCAACCTGCATAAGGCTCGATTCACACCTATGCATGTTGCTTTTGAGCGTTCTGCAGTGTTTTTTGTGGTGCTTGTCGCGTTTTTGAACATCGTTTTTACAGCGTTTTTGCCGCGTTTTGCGTTTTTTTTTTGGTTTTTTTTTATACTGTATACAGTTAAAAAAAAATAAAAAATGCCAAAAATGCAAAACGCGTCAAAAACACCGCAAAAACGCAGAGGCACAAAAATGCATTGATGTGAACATGTTTCATAGGAACCAATGTTAAAAAATTCCCATGGATTTCTGCAAAATGCATCAAAAAACGCGTTAGTGTGAATGGAGCCTAAGTGTGAACCAGGCCTAAAGCCATATATGTCTTGGAACAAAACCATTTTGTAGAACACCTTGGGATAGACTACACATCCTTAAATATAATGTGCTGATCCAAGACATTGCCAAAATGAAAAAAAAGAAAAAATGCTCTTGGGCTTTAGGAGATTTGGAAGAAAAAGGCCCAGGCACTCAAGTGGCAGCTCCCATATTTCTTTCCTGACAGGTTCTCTGATTGCCGATTGGTGAACTTTGCCTGTTGCCTATTGCCTAATTAAATAAGCATAAAAACTATGGAAAATTGTTACCATAGTTACCGTAATTTTCCTTTCCAGGGGCTCATCGTGTCAGCCTACGAATGGGTCAGCTCCACCCCTCTGACCCCACAGGACAACCCTGTGCTCAAATAAAAGGTGGGATTCCCCCATACCCCAACGTTCCTACCATGACCTTGCGACAGAACACCAGGGCGGGAAACCCTAGGCTGACATGATGTACCCCAGGAAAGGAAAATTACGGTGAGTATGGTAACAATTTTCCATATTTCTGGGGCTAATCATATCAGCCTATGAATGGGATATAGCTAGCATGAAAAGAAAGGGCGGGATCAAGTGAAATAAAGAAAAACAAGAAAGTTTGCAGACTGAATGCAAAAAAATCACACAGAAAGCGCAGAAACAAGCACCAAGGTGCTCAAAGCCATGAAAGAGACATCTATCACATCCAAACAGTAATAGATGGAAGCATTAGGGGACTTTCAGCTGGTAACCTTACAGCATTTTCACTGGAATCCTGGCGTGACTTGCCGACGAAGCCTATGTTGCCATTGTGGAATGCGCCAGGCCAGGTTGCGTGCTCGGATAAGGGTCTGGTGTGGATTTTTGGGGGAACCCCACGTCATTTTTTTGAAAATTTTGCCACGGAGTTCCCCTTTTGGGGGGAACCCCACGCCATTTTTTTATTTTGGCGCGGAGTTACCCTTAATATCCATAGTAGACCTGAAGGGCCTGGTAATGGAATTTTGGGGGACCCCCACGCATTTTTTTTTTATTTTTCAATGACTTTCAATGGCTTTTATGTGTATTGTCGGGACCAACAATTCATTAATAGCCGGCACTAGCGCTAGCACTTTTAAATGACTTTTTTTTCCTTTACAAATGCCATTTTGCTCTCAGACTGTTATAAACACGGGACACTTGCTCTACTTTACAGGCATACTATAGGCACCCCCAGGTACGAAATTTAAAGGAATATTTCACTTTTATTGTTTCACTTTATGCATTATTAAAATCACTGCTCCCGAAAAAATGGCCGTTTTTAAAACTTTTTTTTGCATTGATACATGTCCCCTGGACAGGACCCAGGTCCCCAAACACTTTTCATCACAATAACTTGCATATTAACCTTTAAAATTAGCACTTTTGATTACTCCCATAGACTTTTAAAGGGTGTTCCGCGGGTTTCCGCTGTAATGGAATTTGGATCCGAAATTCGTCAATGAAATTTTGTATTTCGTATAAAATTCAGAAGCATAGCAATTCATATTTCAGATGCTTCCGAATGTACGAATTTTCGGAAATTCGTACAAATTTTCGATTCGTACGAAACTAATCGCACATGACTAGTCTTTCCCCTCCAGAGGGGGTTCATGCGCATTCCACAATGGCAACATAGGCTTCGTCGGCAAGTCACGCCAGGATTTAAACACTTTTTATCACAATCACTTGCATATTAACCTTTAAAATGATCACTTTTGATTTCTCCCATAGACTTTTAAAGGGTGTTCCGTGGCTTTCGAATTTGGTATTTTTTGCTTTTTAAATTCATCATAATGAACATTCGTAATTGTTACGAAAAGTTAATGAACCTAACAAAAATTCTTACTTCGTACGGATCCAAATTGGATTTCGGACACGAATTACAAAATACGAATTAATTCTAATACAAAACGGAACGGAACGAAACAAAATTAATTTATTGACGGCACACATGTCTAGGAAAGACCCAAAGCTATCTATGCCCATCTGATGGTTAGTCTAGCCAAGAGGAAAAGGGTTCTAAGTGGGGCCATTTGACCCATTTTAGGACTTACTGATAGATGAACCAGTTATTCGCCAACCTGAACTTCTGCGTTCTCTGAAGAGAAGTGGAAAAAGGACCTAAAAATTGCGTCCACCCTTGACCAATCTCCCTGTCCCAAAACTGCAGACAAAATTGCACCACTTCCCAACTTATATGACAAGGTCCAACCTTTCGAAAAAAGGATGGAACTGCATTAAGAACCACTCTGTCTTGAAACAGCTCACAATATGGAGACTTGGCTGAGAAAGCTTGGATTTTTTCCGAGACCAGACTGGTTGTTGATTTAGCTATAAGGTTGCTCGCATAAAATGTGCCACCAAACGGATCTTCCACACAACGAACAGTTAGAGCTGAAACGGTCAACAGCTGGACTGAACTGTAGCCAAGCGCTTTGTCTAGGGCTGATTGGAAGAACTCCAAGACCTCAATACGAGAGGAAGACTCAGGACTGAATCGAACCGAATAATCACTGCCACCTCTGAAGTGCCATCAGCTCATCAGCGGAGCGGTCAACAACTGCCACAACAGTGGAAAACATGAATGGATCAAGTTCAGGATTGGAGAAGTTTGAGGAAAAACGTATACAGTCCAGAAAATCCAGCGCTGGGACAGAGCATCCTGACCCCTTGTTCTCAGATGGAAGACCAGGGGAAGAACACTGGCAGCTAAGCACTGACAGGAGATGCCATTAAATCCAGTTGCGGGATGCCCCACTGAGCAAACAGTTGTAGGAAACATCCATTTGTTTAGATCCAGAAAGTGTGTGCTCATAAAGTGTCTGCTCACGTATTCTCCACCCTGGGAAGGTAAGAGACTGACAGGGACAACAGATTGCACTCCAGCAACCGAAAGATGTGTGCAGCAACAGGTCCAAGGCTGCTTATTCCTCCCTGATTCGACACATATGTTGGGGTATGGGGGAATCCCTCCCTAGGCTGACATGATTCAATTAAAATTAAAGCATCACTTTCTGGACAGGGCTTTTGCTGTTTGTTACTTCTTCTGTGGTTACAGTTAGTTATAAATCTAAGACAGAGAAATTTAACAAACATTTGATTAGTCACTAACTACATTTTTAAAGTTTTTCTTTTTATTACTTTTTTACATTTTTATTTGCCTGTATTTAAAAAAAAATTAAAAGTAACTAGAAAAATTGCAGTCCTATAAAAGGATGCCACTAGCAACCTAACAGCAATCTGTAGTAAATGTTCTGGGTGTATTTATTTACTAAAGATACAATGATCATGCACTTTGCCAGGTGCTGATTGCTGAAAGAAAAGGAAATATATATTTCAAAGGTAAACAGCATAATTCAAAACTAGAAATGTATAAACACAATATAAAAGCAAAATAGTAGTATTCATAAGACACATTAAAAGCTACCTAGGAACTTTGCATAGCCCAGTAAGAACCCATATTATTCAAACTAGCCACATACATTACAATATGGCAATCTATTTAAAATGTCTTTTAGATTTACAATTACTATGTAATGTGAAGACCTACTTAAAGCAGAATGAAAGGGGAGCTCCAGTCTGAGCAAAAAAAATTTAAAGTCAGACGTTACAAATACTGTAGCTGCTGACTTTTAATATAAGGACACTTACCTGTCCAGGTATCCAGCAATGTCGGCACTCAAGCCCATTCTTTATCCAGCTTCTGGTGCAGATGCCAGCATCTTAAATAAAGAATACTGACAGTGAAGCCTTCTGGCGTCACAGCCGGTTTCTTACTGCGCATGCACGAAGTTGCATTGCACTTGTGAATGGTCCCGCAGTCTTCTGGAACATGTGTGTGTCCCGGAAGGCTGTTTGGGGAAGGAGGAGGGGCCGAAGATCCTCGTAGTTTGCCATGGCGATCTGACCCAGAAGTGGGAGCGGGTGGGAACCGGCTCCCTTTTATTTATGCATTTCAGAAGGAGAAGAGCATAGCCCAAGCCCTACTACCAGCTCTCTTCATGGATGTAAGGCAAGGAGGTAAGACAAAGAAGAAGCACACGTCACTTTGGACAGTTCAAGGCCTTGCTGTATCATGGTTCCAGGCAGATCTCTAAGCTGGGCTCCGCAACACAGCAAAAGACTGATTACAATAGCCTAGCTGCCAGGAGAGATGTGTCATGACCCTATGGGCCATCACTCCCTGAGTACCCCCCTTAAGCCTACTACCACTGCTCCTGCTCTGAACTAGCTGCTTGCTGTAACTTCATCCCCTTTTTAGTACTATAGGCTGCCCACTTTCATAACTCTGTGGGACACAATAAATGTGGATAATGCAAAATGTGTCTTTACTTGACTTCCATGTTACAATACAAACAGTTCCAAATCATGTCAATTTTAACAGTTCAACAGAAAATAGTTTAGAATTTCTGTCCCTCAGAGCCATGCCCATTTCCTCATGTCATTTGTTTGAAAGTCCAATCTCTTGCCTATTAGCTGAGAAAATAGCTATTACTGTTTTTTAATATTCAGCTCTTGACATCATTGGGGATCAGATTCAGAGCTTGAAGTTTAGTAATGTTCACAGAAACCACCTCAAACTGAACTGAATGTACATTTGCTCATCCTTATTCCCAGCTCTTCCTGTGCACTAGGGAGTTTTGGGTATTCCTACCCACTTTTGCATATTTCAGGTCTTCTGGTTACATTTTCCACAAATTAAATTAAATTAAAAACACGCAGTAGATATTTCTAAGTGGTTAAAAATGGTCAAAACCTAATTTTGATATTTTTAAATACTGTATTTGAAAATGAATAGCTTCTGAATACAGGCAGCTAAAATGGTCAGTAATGGCTTGTTTTCAAACTCTTTTACTGCTTTTTAGACTAAGTAGATGCTTTGATGTTCATACCCTGGGCACAGGTGCATTTTATTTCTTTTCTGCCATTGGACTTTGACATATGTCGGCAGCAGTGGCAGCATTTACACAGACTACTATAGCAGCCTGGAGTGTGTTTATTTCTCATCAGTCAACTGCTGGGCAGCTGTAAAAGGTGCCCAGTCATTTCCACAGGTGAGGTAATATTTCCCCCCTGGCTGCCCCCCCTCCCCAGCCATGTATCCTGGGCTCCTCTGCCCCTCCATCTCTGTAGGAAATGAACTCAAATGGGACAAGCATTTCATCATTTATGATTTCAGAGCTGTCATTTTCTTTGCATATGCAATGAAGTGCAGGGGAGATATTAGGGGTCTAACAGATTCTGTCACTTCTGTCTTTGTGGTGTACACTAATATTAACTTTTGTGTATTCTTTACAAGAAATATAGGTTGGATAAACATTTGCGCTAATCTTGTGTGACATAAAAATTGCCATTTTATTCTACAGGGTCTCTGCTTTTAGAAAAAAAATATTATTTTGCGGTTTTAGCTAATCTTCTGGTCCAAAATGTAAAATATAACATTTATGCAAAAAATGCAAAAAGAAACCTCTGGCAGCGAAAGGGTAAAAACTCTCTTCTATTCCTTTCTCCAACCCTCCCCCGCTAACTCATCTTGCAAGGTGTTTAGATGTTCTTGCTTGGTAAAGCATATTATACTCACCTGAGTCCGTCCATCCAGATTCCTCACTGATGCAATTTCCTGATGGGAGCACTAATTCAATACCACAGATTACCTCCTGCTGTCCAGTCCCCTGGATTCCCCTAGTAGTCCTCTGGATTGTAAAAATACTTCTATGGTGGACAACCAATGGAATCGTCCATGACATGGGTCAGTAATGTGGACTTCCAGAAGAAGGACCATAACAGAAAGTTAACTGAGAGAAGAAGCACCCAGCACTGGATGATCACATGACCATTGCAAAAGATAGGTGAAAAAGGGTATTTAGAAAGGTTGACCAGTGGGGAGGTTTGGATGAAAGGGTAGGATGGCAGTTTTATTTAATTATTCAGGCTTTAAATTCAGCCCAGGGTATAGAGACAATTATTAAATTTTCCAAGATGTCATGTCATAGTATATGCAGTATGACCCTGAACAGACCTCCATGGCTATGTTGCTGACATTGTGATAAAGCTGCCAGTAGACCTGAACAGAAAGAAGCAATTGTTTAGTTGTTTTATGCCTGTAAATGGACAAAAGATTTGCAATCAGTGTCACATTAGTTAAGTATGTCTGTGAGGATGAGGTTTGCCTTTTAGAGGCCAATTCTGATTTAAAATACTATTTTAATTTAAACTACAGTATAATAAAGATGAGCAGTCAACATATACATTGCCTGGTTGTTGTTTTTACAGTGTTGGACTTTGGCCTGCTGAATACACTGATGGAAGTCTTCCAGGAGGTTGCTTACTATAAAAAGAGCTTCAAGAACCTCAGTGAGCTCTGTGCCAATGACAGCAGAGAGACTCTAGAGTAATCAAATTACACGTAATAATTGTAATCTTCATCCTCTATAAGAAAAGCAGTGACATGCAGGTTTTCCATGATCAGTCTGATATTCAATTGTGTTTTCGGAATACATTCTGAGTCACAGAGTTTAGGTACAGGCTACAGCTATTTTAGTACTCTAGGGCATATTTTCCCCATTTAAACATAAGTTTTAATCAAAGGGGTTGTAAACCCTCGTGTTTTCTCACCTTAATGCATCTTATGCATTAAGGTGAAAAAACTTCTGTCACTGACCGGCCCCCCAGCCCCCCGTTTTAATCACCTGAGCCCGTTCGTTCCCTCGGCGGAGACGTGCACACCCTCTCTGCACAGGGTTCTCGGCTTTTGATTGGATAGATTAATAGCAGCGAAGCCATTGGCTCCCACTGCTGTCAAATCCAATGGTGCGGGTGCTGGGAGGCGGGGCCAAGTTCGGCATTCTGTGTCTATGCACGCAAATGCTGGACTTGGGAGCGTGCCCAGGGGATTTACTGATGCAAGGAGGAGCCAAGAGCGCCATGGGGGGGACCCCAGAAGACTGCACAGTGGAGGAAAGTATGATATGTTTGTTATTTTGTTTTTAAAATGAAGGTTTACAATTACTTTAAGCTCTGCTAAACATCTTAATTAACTTGCCTTCAATCAATGCATCACTGAATATTACCAGATGCTACAAATGTGCTGCTTATATGGTAATTCCACCATAAACTGGTATTTTTGTTATAAATCCACTCTAGTAGAATATTGCAGGCACTTTTATATCTTGGGTCTCTAGTGGAGAGATCTCCCGTTTGGAGTATTTGGCATTGACCATACCCACCCCACGGTATAATTTTTCCTCCCAAGATATACTGTATACAAAGGCAGAAGATAACTTAGCTTGATGTCATCTACCTAAAATTATTACCCTTTCATATCAGTATGCAAGTAATTCAACTTACAGTATATTATATTTTATTATAGTAATTCAACATTAAATTACCCATATAATTTAATGTGGCCAGTTATTTGAAAGAAGAGACTTTGCACGTTTCTTCTGGGAAACAAACAAAAAAAACTTTAGCCCTGCAAATTGGCATGGAGTAGTTGGCGGAATTAATTTAGCACACAATGGGGTTGATTTACTAAAACTGGAGAGTGCAAAATCTGGTGCAGCTGTGCATAGAAACTAATCGGCTTCCAGGTTTTTTGTCAAAGCTTAATTGAACAAGCTGAAGTTAGAAACTGATTGGCTACCATGCACAGCTGCGCCAGATTTTGCACTCTCTATTTTTAGTAAATCAACCCCAATGAGTGACTTAATTCAGGAGGAAGTGCAAGAATACCTCATATCAAATGTTGAGGATGAGGAAGAGTGCATCAGCAACATAGAGGGAAGGTACATTAGCCAAGAAGCAGCAACAGGCAGCTGCAAGCACACTGCCAAGTGGGCTTCAGGGATATAAAGGGTGAGGATGATGAGGTGGCAAACCATACATGGGTGCCACATCTCCTCTTCATTCCTCAAAACCCCACCCTGTGGTCTCCAGCATCATCCTTGACCAGAGAGGTGTCTCTTCCAAAGCTGCTGGAGTAGAAGAAATGTTCCCTAATCACCTCTATGTTCAGTGTCTCAATGCCAGCTTAGAACTGCTGGCTTTACAGCTTCTCCAATTCCAGCTTGTGGAGTTGGCCTCCTTCTGTGAGTTTTTGGCCTCTGCTGTATCACAGTCACAGAAACCTGGTCACCATAATTTTGCCCAGAAGGCAATCCCTGCCTTAACCACCATGGAAAAGATAATGTGTCTGTGTCAAACATAGAAGCAACTGATGGGTATATGGGACTTTAAAGGCACCAAAATCCACAGAGAAAATAATTTTTATATGTAAAATTGTAAAATAAAAATAAAGTTTTTATTGTTACAAAAAATAAAACACATAAAACCCTTGGCTGATCAAGTCATAACAACAATTATTTATCATCAATATATCCCTCATGTTATAATGAGGTACAAATACTTGAGCTTCTAAACGATGATATAAAGCAAGATAGTATGGTTGGCCAACACGTTTTCAAATAGATCTTCATCAGCAGTAGAAATGAACCTTCATATATTGTCAATGAGAGTTGTATACTGTACTTATCAGCCATAAGAAAATTTAAAACAATTCAGCCTGTGAACTTGGCTGAACCTCCAGTTCACAGTTAGGGGCTCATGCACACAGGACGTTTAAAAAAAACACCAGCTGCTGTCAGGAAAGAGCAGCACTAAAAACTTGCTTTTAGCTGTGTTTTTTGCGTTTATGCACAGTTTTTCTACTTTTTTGAGCGTTAGAGCTTTTAAGCATTTTTACAGTAAAAAACACATCCTAAAATGTAAAAGCTTAAAAACACCAAACATGGCTAAACGTGGCTAAAAGCTTCTTATAGTGTCCAGCTGCGTTTAGCAGAGTTTACCCGCGTTTAGCAGTGTTTTTGGAGTTTTGCGTCTTTATAGCCAAACAGCCTCTGCTCCTGGACTCACTGGCAGTCTTTTTTTTTTTTTTACTGCCCATAAACGCTTAAGCCTCCAAACTCCTCTGAAAGTTTAAGTGTACATGGACACATAGGCTAACAAGAAGGAGAGTTCAGAGGCAGTAAAAAAGCAGCTGCAAAATTGGCCCTTGTGCATGAAGCCTGGTTCACACCTATGCATTTTTTAATGCATTTTCAGTTTTGTGGAAACACACTACAGTCCATTTAACATGGTTTCCTATGGATGTAGTTTGTGGAAAGGGCCAGTAACTTTTATGGAGAGGGTCAGTGACTTTTTTCTGTTTTTTTTTTCCATAGACTTCAATGGATCAAAAATGTCTACTGGAAAACAAAAAATGCACCTGGAATATGCAAACTGCAACCTGCATAGGTGTGAACCAGGGGAAACAAGTGTATAGGTGCTGCAACCTTCCCACATAAAAGCTCCGCCTGGTGCTCAGACCTTGAGGATGCTGACACCTCCAACATACCAGAATAAGGAAAGGGATGGTCGGCACTCAGGATGACATCCAAAATTGTATTCCTTTATTAAATACATGTACACAGCTGTAAAACAGACTACACATTTAGGACGTTAGTCATGGCATCTCATACAGCTCCATACATGTATTTAATAAAGGAATACTATTTTGGATTTCATCCTGAGTGCCGACCATCCCTTTCCTTACATAGGTATGAACCAGGCCTAAGTGTTGTTATGATCTGAACTCTAATGCCCTGTGCACACGATTGGACTTTCTGACGGAAAATGTGCGATCGGAGCTTGTTGTCGGAAATTCCGACGTGTGTGGGCTCCATCAGACTTTTTCCATCGAAATTTCTGACTCACTCAAAGTTTGAGAGCTGGCTATAAAATTTTCCGACAACAAAATCTGTTCGCGTAAATTCCAACCGTGTGTAGACAATTCCAACTCATAAAGTGCCACGCATGCTCAGAATAAATTCCAAGACAGAAGTGCTTGGTCTGGTATAATTAGCGTTCGTAATGGATATAGCACTTCCGTCACGCTGCAATGTTTTAAATTGTTTAATGCAGCGCACTCTCTTCTTCATTTAAAGCTAGAAGAATAAAGTTGTTTTGCTGCTCATATTCATACAGAGTTCTCACAAACTGATTTCTTTATTATTTCTCGTGATTTCACGAATATAATATTTTTATTCGTCAGATCTACCGAATTATTTTTGGGGTTTTATGTTTTTATATTTTTTATTATTTGTTGTTTGTTTTTTAATCCAGATCTCCTGTTTTTTTTGTTTTTTTTTGGTGATCTCCATAATTTTTTTGGTGGGTCTTGTGTGTCAAGTTACCACAACACCATTGTTATATTGTATTTTTTGAATCTCAAGGATGTTGGTTGGTGTTGGTGACACATTGTTGGTTGGTTGTTAATTTCACATTGTATTTTGGAAATGTACCTGCCTACTTACAAACAAACTGTCCTTTTTGAAGGAAAACACGTATAGGCAAGTATTAGTTCCAAAAAAAAACTTTATTAGGGGTCATAACCAAATAAAGAGGAAGGCAACGCTGGAGAAACTGCTGAAATTGGCGAAGCCTTTGGCCCCCAGGGCACACATCAACTATTTTAATTCAAAATTGGTGGCCTGAGGAGTCCATATATTTAAGAGTGTACAATCTGGTCCAGAAGTCCAAGAGATCATGAACAGCAGCAGATGACATGTATGTCCCCAGGCTCTGGTCATACAAGAGCCTGCATCTTTTGTCAGACCAGACTGAACCCAGGCCATCACTTTCTTGTCTTCCTTCCACTCTTCCTTCCAGGCTTACATCCAGGCTGTGTCTGTGGTGTTGGAGGTGTGGCAGGAGGAGGAGGAGGATGCAACTCACACAGGTGGGTATTGGTTGTGATTTCGCCCCCCAACCCCTTATATAATGTTTTATAAATGATTTCCTCACACATGAGGCGTTGCATGTCTTGCAGTTTGGTGGCAGACATGGAGGCAAAGGCCTTTTCACGAGTGGGGGGTTCTGAGGGCCGCAGAAGCCTCCCCAATCAGCCTGAGTGCTGACTACTCCATGTTACTTCCCTTCCTGGGTCTTTTGGTTGGAAGGTGGAGGGGAGGCACCTGCGATTTTGTGAGGCTCCTACTGGGACCGGCCACCTCCTGGCTGCCACTAACCCTGGCCACCTCCTGGCTGCCACTAACCCCTGCCTCCTCCTGGCTGCCACTAACCCCTACCTCCTCCTGGCTGCCACATTCCACAGTCTCCTCCTGGCTGAGGTCTTCCTGTGTATGAAAAAGTGGAACAAGATAGGGGTGTTGCTAAGTTGGTCTAGAGAGTAGGGTAAACCCACATCCCCAATATGTCTAGGCAAATGGAAAATTGTTCCTCTTGCAGGCACCAGCAGGTCAAGTGATTGCCCAATATGGCATAAACCAAACCCCGGTAAGATAAAGCCCTCTACACTTGCATGCTTGCAGTGTACACCATCTCGATCCCAGGACTCTTGGAGCACCTCTTTACCCATATCTGCAGCACCTGACCCCCGCAATACCGGGCTTTATCTTGCCGGGGTTTGGTTTATGCTGCATTGGGCAATCACTTGACCTGCTGGTGCCTGCCCCCCATATACATTCATACAGGACCTCTAAGGCACAGCGTCCACCACCCACTCCAGATTGGAGCCCACCCCAGGACCACCATACCCATTGATGCCTCTGACGCCCTCTGTTGGGGAACAGTCCCCCCTGGTGCCCCTACTGGGAAAAGATACACACGGCCCGCCCAACCTGGATCAGGAGCAAGCACATACATTGGTGTGTATGTGGCGACATGTCCCCTCCCCTACCCCCTCTCCGCCTGAATGCTTTTAAATGGATGCATTAATATACACACTCTCCCAAGCATAAACCAAACCCCGGTAAGATAAAGCCCTCTACACTTGCATGCTTGCAGTGTACACCATCTCGATCCCAGGACTCTTGGAGCACCTCTTTACCCATATCTGCAGCACCTGACCCCCACAATACCGGGCTTTATCTTGCCGGGGTTTGGTTTATGCTGCATTGGGCAATCACTTGACCTGCTGGTGCCTGCCCCCCCATATACATTCATACAGGACCTCTAAGGCACAGCGTCCACCACCCACTCCAGATTGGAGCCCACCCCAGGACCACCATACCCATTGGTGCCTCTGACGCCCTCTGTTGGGGAACAGTCCCCCCTGGTGCCCCTACTGGGAAAAGGTACACACGGCCCGCCCAACCTGGATCAGGAGCAAGCACATACCTTAGTATGTATGTGGCGACATGTCCCCTCCCCTACCCCCTCTCCGCCTGAATGCTTTTAAATGGATGCATTAATATACACACTCTCCCAAGCAATACCACATGACATACCTCTGTTTATGCTGATTCCAATCAGATACCCCTGAAGAAGAGTGTATCTCGAAACGCGTCGGGTACTCCCCGTATTTGTATTCCATATGCACCAGAGTTCTATGATTGTGTATCTATGCATATTGTATTGCAATTTCTCTGTCTGTATTACGCATCCTGTAACCCCCCCCTTTTTTTTTGTTGTGTAATCCTGTTACATTTACCCCGTGTACTACAGACCTCCTTAGGTCTATACCTAAATAAACACCTAATTTCATTTTAAAACATACACTCCTTATATTCTTTATTACTCCCGAATAGGTTCTCCTTTTAAAGTCCCGCAAGAGGAACAATTTTCCATTTGCCTGTGTATGAAAAAGGGACATAGTTTTAGTTTTTGGTTCATCAATCACACACAATTTTCAGCTCATGACTGTTGCAAATTGAATGTTAATAAATAGAAAAGATTATCATTCTGACCCCAGCATTTTTCATTCTTGTCCCAAACATTTTTGGCCACTACTGTCTATTGATATGTAAACGCCTTTATTAAATCAGCAATTAGTGAGCAATAATAACATCTAGTAAACATAATTTATTTTTTTGACAAGAAATCTATAGAACAATGCTATACCTGGCTCAAGCTGGGCTCCTCCACTTCTTCGTGGCTGGAAGTCCCAGGTTGGACATCGGAAGCCTCAGCTGGGGTGGAAAGAAGAATGGAAGGTAGGGTTGAGAGGGATTCCCTGACTTCAGTCTGCTCTGACAGAAAATGCAGTCTGTCATAGTACCACAGCCTGGGTACATAAACGTCATCTGCTGCAGTTCCGGATCTCTGGGAATCCTGGACCTACTTGCGCTCCCTAAGATAAGTGCTCCTCAGGCCACCAATTTTGGCTTTTGGTGGTTGCTGTGGGGACCTGCGTCTTCACCAACTCCAGCAGTTTCTCCAGCGCTGCCTGCCTCTTTTGTTTATGATTATAATGCGGGTGTTTCACCTGCCACAGACAGGGCAGCTCACTGTATTTATCTAGGAATATTGGGAGAAAGCTGTGGTCTTTGAACCCATCCATTTTGTCTGCAAGACACAACACAAGACAAACCCTAATATCAGGCTAAACTCTCCTAATCTTGTCCCAATATAGGCCTCAATCTTTAAGCAGTATAGGCCCAAGTTCTAATTGTACCTTTGTTATCACGATCGGTGCTTCCGCTACTCCTTCCTCTGCTCACAGATCGTACGTACGACACACGCATGTTATGCTTTATATACACTGCGCATGCCTGAAACTCCGCCCGCCCCTGACGTTCTTTCTAGTCTATTCCTTGCCCCTTCTCTTTCAGCGCAGTGGGGGAGAGCACATGGCGGAGACAGAGCAGGTGCATGATAATAGCAGCAATGAGGAGGAGGAAAGCTCTGAGCCAGAAACGTTCCGATCCCGCAGGAGATTTAAGGCATCAAATATGGCCTTTGTAGAGATGGTGGAGATGATGGACATCTTGAAAAGGGCCGACTATGATGAGAAGTATGGACCTTACCCAAACCCAAATGTGAGAAAGGCCAAGATCATGGCTAAAGTTGTGAAGAGTCTGCACAGGAATTTTGGGGTACGACAATCCAAGGATCAACTGAGGAAACGGTTGTCAGACCTGAAATTGAGGGAGCACGATCAGTATAGAAGGATCAGGAGAGTGCTGCAAAAAAGTAAGTAGTTGTCCTGTGTTCCTATTCTTTATTTTTATTATGTTCATGCTGCTCCATGTGCTTTTCTTTACTGTTGCACAGTTTAAAATGGCAACTTTCATGTTCATGGGCACATTAATCGTTCGTAGGAAACATTGTTCGTTCGGTCACTAAAATACGATGTTTTGGGCAGATACAGTTCAATACCTTTTTTCTGGCCTACTTCTATTTAAAAATGTTTGTTGTCTAGATGGGTTTGTAACTAAAATGAAATGCAAACTAGATTCTGTGTAAGGAGAGGACACTCAGCAGCTGTTTACACATCTGGACGCAGGAGCACTAGTGTGGGACACAAGAACAAACTTTTTATTAGGGGGTCCCCCACAGGTGCTCCAGTGAATACTATAGGGGTGTCTCCATCTGTGAAACTTGCACAAAACAGGTAAGTATTCCAGCTTTAGAAAGGGAAAAAAATAATGCTTTCAGCTTGGAAGCAATGTTTCATATTCCTATTTCTGCCATCAAATATCTGTGTGCTAAGTATACATTTTTTTTTCCACATAGGGGAGAAAAGACTCGGGACATCAGAGACCAGGGACTCCACACCTCCGAAAGAAGGGGAAATCCCCCAAACCCAAGCAGAGGAGGAGGGAGACATTGTTGAAATTGGCGAAATTGTCACCACAACAGGTGAGTGTCTGCGACCACAGCTTCAGGTAATAGATGGATGCCTGCATATTTATAATACATGTTTTTTTTTTTTTTTTTTTTTAGTGATGGGGATGTTGTGGAAGAAGAATGTAATTTCACCACTGAAAGTGCCCAGATCCTCATCGGGGAGATAATGGGGTGCAATAGGGATTTAGAACAGCTAAAGGAAAACATCAATGATGTTCAATAAAAAATGAAGAACATCATTGATGTTTTAGGGAGAATCTAAAACACCCAGAAATCCCTAACCTTTTTCTTGTTTTTATGACTAATTTTTTATGTATTTTGAAAGCCAAATTTTGAAGATTCACACAGTGTGTCAACATGTGCTATCTGCCATCACGGAAGATCAATGTACGCGTTTTGTAGGTGCAACCCCTTCCTCGCTACTAAAGTAGCTGAGAGGAAGGGGTTGCACCCCCAAAACACATCCATTGATCCCCCCATAATGGGAGCTAGCACATGTTGACATTAGGCATGGAATCAGGAGGGAAATCACCATTTCGAATCCCACTTTGTGTGCATCTTCAAAATTTGGCTTTTACAAGGGTGACATCACCCCATCTGATGAAGGCAATATCAACCCAGTTTTGACATACTCATGTCTGATCTTGCCTTCACTGTATAAAAGTTTAACTTTGTAAATTCCAGAGTTGTGTATTTTTTTATGGTTTAAAACATGCCTGTTTTACCTATAAAAGGCCATTTAAAATTAAAATTAAATGTGACCTAAAAAAATGTTATTATACTTGTACAACAAACATATTGATTTGTTCAAAAACCCTTTTATAAATGCACATGTGATTGTGCTTTGAGTAAAAAGTTTCATAATCAACAATGTGTGGCTTCTTCTTTCAATGCTCAAAAGCAGTTTTTGGAGTAAAGTTGTTTTTTTCAGTGACAATGGGGATTATTTACTAAATGCAAATCCACTTTACACTACAAGTGCAGTTTCAGTGCAGTCTCAAGTGCACTTGTAGTGCAAAGTGGATTTGCCTTTAGTAAATAACACCCACAGTGCTTTATAATTTTACACAATCACGTCCTTTTCAGGACTCCCCAAATTTCGGTCATGGTGCTGAAAATGATTAATATTTCTGTCAGTTAATGCATTACATACATTAGCAACAAAAACAAGGTGTGTTTAGCAGACCCACAACATAATAATAATAGTTAGCCGAAGAAGAGATTATCACCTCGTGTCTCAAAGAAATTTGGTTTGCACTGCTGAAGAAAAAGGCCAAAAAAATAATACCATTAAAAAGATAACCGAGGAGACAGCTAAAAGAAAGACATGCAGTAAATCAAAGCAAATATTTGTTCAGTTTTAAATATATTTTTATTTAAAAAATGTCCCAGACATTGTCTGGCATATCCTACCCACAAAGTATTCCAGGTATCTCAAACGGACCTCGCGGGCACTCTGGAGGGGCAAGCCAGGACGGCCAGTTTCCAGCGCCGTCAGGGTTGGTTCATTATGAGTTCCGGCCTCAGGCCCAACTGAGGCAGCATAGTTTACAGAATTTCTCCTTAAAAAGTTGTGGAGAACACAGCAAGATGATGTGATTCAGTTTATATTCCGCCATGTGTATCGTGTAGGAAATAGGCGGAACCGGCTGGCCATTATTCCAAACATGTTCTCCACCACTCTTCTGGCTCTGGCCAGCCGGTAATTAAAAACCCTCTGGTCCGGGGTAGGGGTCCTCATAGGGAATGGGCGCTTAAGATGGTCCCCCAGCACAAACGCCTTATCCGCAAAAAAAGACGAATGGGAGTCCTTCCGCATTGTCTTCTGGAGGTGGCAAGCCCAAGCTGCCATTCTGGAGACGCCTGTAGAACTCAGTCTGGGCGATGATTCCACCATCCGACATCCGGCCATTCTTCCCCACGTCCACATACAGGAACTCGCAAGTAGCCAACACCACTGACAACATCACAATACTATTGAACCCCTTGTAGTTATAATAGTATGACCCCGAGTTGGAGGGTGGGACGATGTGGATGTGTTTCCCATCAATTGCCCCTCCGCAGTTGGGAAAGTCCCACCGCTGAGCAAACTGGGAGGCCACAGTCTGCCATTCCTGTGGCGTGGAAGGAAACTGTGAAGTCAAACAAGAAAAAAAAATTTGTAATTTTGCACATAAACACTGAAAGCAGATTAGATACAAACATTGTTGGCCAACATCAGTATAACATTTATTTTAGGGAGTATTTAAAGACAAAAGTATAAGGTCCACCTATCAGATTCCTCACCCCCTCTGATGGCCCATTGTAAAAATTTTAGGGTGGGGGGGTGTTTTGGACAAGTAACCCTCTCCACTTCATTGAGAGATGAATGCATACATAATGTGTGTTACTTTGGCCAGTCCCTCCTTACTTACACTATTGGCAGCCCACTGGACAGGTAAGAAGTGTCGTAATACAAAAATATAAATACACACTGTACAAATGGAAGCACATTTTTACATTCTGCTATTACCTATTAAGATAATAATATTTAAACCGTACCATTTGAAAATATTCAGGCAGGCCCTTGCACTACATGCTTTGGGGAATTCATAAATATGACCACAAAAGAGGTAGGTATAGTGTGTATGGGTTTGGCAAAGTCAGCAGATAGAAGATTGGTATCAGCTGACTTAGCGGTTGAGGGGAGGGAGGGTTCCAAATGATTTTGGGAACCCAAAAAAAGCCTATGGCACTCTGCATGAATTTAAGGACACAAATAACATTTTAGGGGGTGTTTAAGGTAAAGCACTACAATGGAGCTGACAAAATACATTGTTAAGTGACTAGGCTAGGTGTGTATGGGCCCAGGATAGCATGCTGGGGAGGTTAGTGAAGGCAAATATGCATGAAGGACAAAAAACGAACTTTAAAAAATTCCAGCATGCATGAGGACAAAGGGGACATTCACAACATATTACAATCACGGTAATTAGGGAATAATGAAAGAAATACAATATATTAGCAAACATTAAATACATAGAATGTGATCTTAAAGGAGAAATCTTACTTAATTTAGTCCTTCTGCAGGACCTAAATGATGGCAGAACAGGTCTCTGGGATAATGATCCCCAGAGCCTGGGGGGAGATGCCTGTCGAGAACTTGAGGTCCTGCAGGCTTCTCCCAGTCGCCAAGTACCACAATGTTGTGACTAGCCTCTGCTCCAGAGTGATGGCTTGCCGCATGCAGGTATCCTGCCTGCTAATAAAAGGGGTCAGCAAAGCCAACAAATGGTGAAAAACGGGGTCCGTCATCCTGAGAAAGTTCCTGAAATCGTCAAGATTATTCTCACGGATCTCACGGAGCAAAGGCATTTTAGAGAATTGGTCACACTGGAGCAACCAATTCTTCGTCCATGAACTCCTCCTTGCCCTGTTCATGGACTGGACTTGGGTCAAAGCTAAAAGCCCAAAACCAAGCTACTGCACAGCATGAACTCTACGACGAGTACGTACACGCAACATGGCTTCAAAACGGTCGGCTGGTCAGAACGAAGTAACAGAACTCACTGAACAACAGCAAAGCTTGTGAATAGCAACCTGAAAATCAGCAACGAGCGGACAAGAACGCATTGATAATCAAATACAAACTCACTGCACGCACTGAAAAGCAGATACAAACCCACAAGCACAAACTGAACACCAGAAAAACGATCTGAAAACCACGTGTCTGAAAAGCGAGAATCGTCTCTCACCAAACTTTTACTAACACGAGATTAGCAAAAGGAGCCCAAAGGGTGGCGCGCTTGGTATTGAACTGCCCTTTTATAGTCCCGTCATACGTGTTGTACGTCACCGCGTTCTTGATGATCGGAAATTCCGACAACTTTGTGCTACCGTGTGTATGCAAGAGAAGTTTGAGCCAACATCCATCGGAAAAAATCTGATAGATTTTGTTGTCAGAAGGTGTGATCGTGTGTACAGGGCATAATGATTTAAGATCCAAGATGGAGTGCCATGGAGGGAGACTGTGCTGGAGGGAGGAGCTAGAAAGAAGCCAGAACATTGCCGGGGGGGATTCTTCTGGGAGAATTCAAAAAGAAGTGTGCTAGCCAGCTGAAGTTCTGCTACATACAGTGATGCCAGTAATGAGTTATATTTCTGTTGTATTGTAGAAACTGGAAGTGGATTTGGGGTTTGTAAGGGTTGTAATAGGCATCTGGGGCCCTTACAACTCTCTACCTATGAGTTTGGCTGAAGTAAACCTTTGACACTTTTACAATTGCTTCGGCTTCAACACACATTAAAGCGCCTACCGCATGTGTTTTTGAAGCTTCGTGGTGCTTCGATGAAGCTTCGGTGGTGCTTCAATGAAGCTTTGGTGATGCTTCGGTGAAGCTTTAGTGAAGCTTTGTTGAAGCTTGGCAGATGCCCTGTGTGTGGATATCTCATACCTGCAATTTCTCCAAAATAAAGCGAAGCTAAAGCTGAATTAAAGCCAGTCAAAAGCTGCAGGTGCTTCAAGTGGGTTTTGCCATAGTCTTCTATGGAGGTTTTAAAGACGCTTTGAAGCACCACTAAGCGACTTGGGATATATTTTTTGAAGCGAGCCAAAGCAAAGCAAAATCAAGGTGTCAACAGGACTGTAAGCTAACCATTTTATTTAGTGACAGGGGCTTTGACTTGCTTTCAGTGAGCTTTAACAAAGCCTGTCTGATGCCTTGTTTTGAGCTTCTAAACGATGACATAAAGAAAGATAGTATGGTTTTCATGCTAGCTCTCCTGCCACTGGAGGTCCCGGTCATGCCTCTGGGGGTCAGGGTGGTGCTACACCAGTTATATTTAAACATGTGCTCCCAGCCTTGATCATAGAATTGGGACAAAGGCAGAAATAAATACCTGGCTAAAGTCTAAATTCTTCCCTTTTCAATACATTTTCCATCAACTGTCCCAGTGACCACTTGACCACTTGCTGCTTGGACAGGAAGTTTGAGGAAATATCTCCAATAGGATGTAACCTTTATCCACTAGACATGTGCATTGGTTTTCATCTGAATTTCGGGGATTTTCGTGTTCCTTTTTTTTTTTTCAATTATCTTTTTATTGACAGATGCACAGAAGATGATAATTACAGGTAGACAACCAGCCATGCTATTTCACAGTTAAGGTAATAACAGTCAGCGTAAATATTACAATCTAACATTATCTGTTTATAGAATTTAAAAAAGCAGTTTTGTGCAATCAATAAAGATTTCAAAACCTTTGAGGAAGTAGTAACTAGTAGATGATGGATTATATCTTAAACGGTGTTCGGCCGTGACGAGGTGCATCAATTTTTGAGCTTAAAAAAAAATTATAATGGGAGAAGGAAATAAAATGGGGGGGGGAAGGGTGAAGTCGGGGTAGGTAGGGAATAGGATGCGGACAGTGCCCCACCAGCCCCACACCATTCAGGTCACGACAGGCAAAAAATTGGTTTCACAGGTATTGAGAGTATTCATCAGAGAAACAGAACTGATCCCAGTAGAACCATCTGGTTTTGTGTTCTTCTGATTTGTCCCGAAGAGCAGAGGTCAGACTCTCTATATGCTTTCTATGTCTTTCACTCTGACGAACCATTGGGCGAGGGTAGGACGAGATTGTTGTTTCCACATGGCTGGAATGCATGCTTTAGCTGCAATAAAAATGTTTAAGTAATGATTTATTGTATTTTTTCAGGGAGAGAGGGGTCAGGTTAAGAAGACCTACTGCCAGGTCTCTGGACACTGAGATGTCCGTAAATTTGTGCATCAATTGGAGGACTTGTAGCCAAAATGGCTGGATGCCGGACATTCCCAGAAGATGTGTAAAAGTGTGCTCCTGTAGGAATTACATCTCCAGCATCGATTGCTCAATTGTGGGAATAGTTTGACTAGTACAGATGGGGTTCTATACCACCGTGTCATGATTTTGTAAGTGATTTCCTGGTACTTACTACATAACGATGATTTATGAGCGAAAATGAGAATCCTATCTTTTCGTTGTTTCGAAAAAGTGACCTGAAGGTCTTTTTCCCATTTGGAAAGAAAGGGAGGTCCTGGTTGTGCATGGAGATCTAGTAGAGCCTTGTAGGAAAAGGACAAGGATTTCCTAATCGGACCTTAACCCCAGACAGAGCCCCTCAAACGTACAGAGAGGCCCCTGGAAGAGGTGTGGCTTGGGTAGTGAGTTCAGGAAATGTGATAATTGGTTAGCTCGCCATTGGTCCAGGAACTGCGATTCTAAGCCCTTAAACAGGGTTCTGCATAAAATCCAGCCGTTTGTGCAGAGGAAATAGGATGCACATAAGACTTTTTGTGGTGAGTGTGCGGTAAATGCTGGTTCTGACAATCCAGGACCGAACTTGGAATGTCCTATTATCGGTGTCATTGGGGACGGGAAACTATTGAGCAAAGAAAGTTTAAAGAACCTTTTGGATTCGATCAAAGTAGGTCCTATTGAGGGGTGGTGGGAGAGGTGGGTAGTGTGACTTTTCCCTGCCCAAGGCAGGCCCTGTATTGGTACCTGTGCAGCATCTTGTTCCAAGCTGACCCATAGCTTGGTATTGCTATGCCTACACCAGTCTACTACCCTGTTCATGTGGACAGCTGTATAGTAGAGAGCTGGATCTGGGAACCCCATTCCTCCTTTGAGTTTAGGCCAGAGCATAAGTGCTCTGGCGAGTCGGGGGGGTTTTCCCCGCCATACAAAATTAGTAAAAGCGAATCTAACCGATTGTGTTTGTTTTAACAAATTATAACGAACGCTCAGAATCCAAAATAAAAAAAATGCTTTATTTTCATATCCATTATATTTTCGTATCGTTGCAACAGTTCGATATAGATAGATAGAAGATTCAACATGATGGTGACAATAGCGATCTATGTCTATTGAACCTTCTGTTGAATGTGCCTAACCAAACTCTATTAGTCCAAGATTATCCAACATTTTTCGACACTTTTCATAGAGAGAAAAGATTTGACATTATAGAGACATGAAGATTCGACGAAGCAGCTAAAAACATACGATCGCTGCGAGTGGACATTTGCGATCAAATGCTCTACCTATAGGCTATAGAAGAATTCTAATGTTGTTTGACTAGTAATAATAATTAATAATTATAAAATTACCGGTATACAGTTTAGCTGCTTAGTCAAATCTTCTTAGAACATTCGACAGACATCATAAGCCTTCAATTGACAGATTGGACCTTAATCAATTCGGAAACAAAATATTTCAGTGTGCACCTGTTGTCAGCCAGCAGTGGTTCTGTGGTCCTCCTCTCTGCTTTCTGAAGACTCTTGGCTCTATGATCGATTGCCACATCCAAGAGGTCTTCACAAGCTTTATATTCATCAAATGTTTGTGAGTAGTATTTTACTGTTTCTTTTTTATTAATAAATTATCTTGAAATAATGCACAGGACTGGTGCACCCTTTTCTTTGTATCTTTACAGGGACTTGTGTACTCTGCCTGTGGAATTGCTAGTGGCAGTGAGGAAGAAGTCTAAAGGCCCGTACACACCACACAAAAATCGGATGGAAAAAAGCTGTCTGTCGATTTTCAGATTGTTAGTACAGTGCTTTCAATAGCCGGTTTCGCTTTTTCATCAGACAAAAGCTGTATGTGCAGGCATAACATTTTTGTCAGATGTGAACTCAATGTCCAATTTTCGTTTCATTAGTACGGCTTTCGTATGGAAAAAATCGTAAGAGCAAACTACTCATGCTCAGAAACAAAAGAATACATACAAGACTATTCAACACAAGGGAGGTTATTTACGAAAGGCAAATCCACTTTGCACTACAAGTGCAAACTACAAGTGCAAAGTGCACTTGAAATTGCACTGAAAGTGTACTTGGAAGTGCAGTCGTTGTATATCTGAGTGGTAGATCTGAAATGAGGGGAAGCTCTGTTGATTTTATCATCCAATCATGTGCAAGCTAAAATGCTGTTTTTTATTTTCCTTGCATGTCCCCCTTGGATCTACAGCGACTGCACTTCCAAGTGCACTTTCAGTGCAATTTCAAGTGCACTTGTAGTGCAAAGTGGATTTGCCTTTTGTAAATAACCCCCATTATGTCACTTCTGACATTGTATCCTGTCGTACGAAAATTTTCGTATTGTGAGTAACCTCTTCACTTTTGACATGAGACTAGCATGCCACAAAAAACGAACATTCAGTCATCCGAAAATCTAAGTGTGTGTACGAAACTTAAGTCTTGATCGTGAGCATGTGGGCGTGAGAGGGATTGAAGCGATCCACTGATGTTATCCACACTGACTAACTTTCATGATCTGCTTTCCTTTTTAATCTGCAGCTCTGTAATTTTCTGTGAAATGCAATCCAATTTGGCTACCATATAATCAACAGGATTTATACTTCAGTGAATATAGTTTAGGGAACCCAATAGAACACCATCTTAGCAGTATTCCAGCTCCCAAGTGGGATCCACACACATGAGTTGGTACCGGATATCACACTGGTTACAGGAGTTATTAAAAATATAGTGCCAATTTTGCAGTGGAACAGCTCTGTGTGTTGAGAAACTTGGCGTCACATTTTTGTATCTACATTGTATGTTTTTTGTCTGTTGGTATGCAACGTTTCCAGATGAAACTTTATCTGTTTTTGTATGTATTCTTTGATGCTTCTGGTTAATACACTTTTTGTAATTTTGTAAGAATTTTTGATACATTTTTTAGAATTCAATAAATTTCTGTTTTTAAATAAACCCAACCATGACTTTTTGTATTTGAAGTAGCTACTTTGTTACCTTGGTACATAGTTACAGAGGTATTCCTTTTTAGTTTATGGCTTTATGGCTATAATGACAAAACCAGATTGGCGAGTGGAAAAATTGAGTTAGTACATTCAAGAAATCCCATGCCTTATCCTTTTTTGTTTTTTTTTACTCTTCTCCTGCCATCATGTTCCCTGTCCATATCAGCACATATGTATGCAGTAGAGTCTGATTGTCTTCTAATGCTGACCCTCCTTCCCAGAGTGCTACAGTGCAAGAGATGAGGCTATATGTCAAGACAGCCTGAGGTACTTATGCTAACTTTATGTAAAATGCATTTAATTATTTATAGTGCACAGACGATATCAGTCTGGCTGTTTGATCCCAGGCTCCATTTCCTGATAAGCACATTCCAGGCAGGCACACAGTATTTCCCAATCACTTGAGTCAGAGAACATGTTGGCTGTGAATCTCTTTTATTTATTTATTTAATTATTGGATATGAACTGATATGGTGAGGGATACTCCAATAACTGTAGAACTTGCGAATGAGGACGTTTACCCTGCACTAATAATTCAGAGTGAAAGTATTCCCTTTGAAATGTAGAAGAATGGTACAAAACAGGGACTCCTCACAGGAATACAGTCCTGAATGTACAAAAGGAAATCTCCCCCATAACAGGCCAAAGAAAGTCCCTAGAAGGCTAAAGCTGAATGTTTGCTGAATACTGTGTAGCCACCTGCAGTATCAGCCAGTTCTTGTGCTTGGATTGCATGTGTCCTGGATCCTTAGAAGAGCTCTCCGCCATCTTCAGGAGGCTAGGCCAGAAGTCCACCAGCCAAAGCAAAAGCTGGGACCCAATGAAGTATTCTTTGAGCTGCAGATGAACTCCCAGGGATGCCACAGCCCTCAGGCTGGGTCGTACACCCCCAATAATAAGAGACCTCTGCTCTGGGTTCCAGCCCATTTATACCCCTCTCAGCCCCCCGCTGGTCACTCGCCATACTGACCAGGGATAGGCCAGGGTCTGTATTGTTCCACCCACTATGTCCCAATGCTCTCTCGGAAAACAGGGGAAAGTAATCGAGTCTGCACCACTAGAACCCAGAACAGACTCAACCAAGCAATAAACGTCTCCCTGACTACATACAGGCTAAAGACTATATTTAGAACCCAGTAGCCTACTGGGGCCCTACATATTTTTGAAGCAATGCACAACTGCATTAAGGATACTCCCAGAGGCCATGTAAAGTGTTCTCTTCATATTGGTTGGAGGCGATTACATAAAACTCAGATTACCATAAACTGAGTGAACTTTCTAACTTTAGCACAGTTCCTGTATAGTATGTTATTGATTGGCTTCACTCATTGCCTGGAATTGCTCTTTAAAATCTAATAATAGCTGTTATCATGCTAGCTGGCCTGACCCGATTAAAATCAGCATTCTACACCACTGACTTTTCAATGGTAAAAGAAAAGCTGATAACACCTACACAGAACAGAGATTTTTAGTAGATTTATATGGAGGCTGAAAGCTGGCATACACACAGATATATGAACATCTGACAATCCTTTAGGGCTTGTTTATACTTGCTGTTTCCCTTTGAAGGGCAAACTGCTGTGGATCGCACTTCAGAGGGCGACGAACAGGCAGTAAAGAAAGGTGATATTTTTCTTTCTCCTAGTCTATTTTAACATCTTAAAATAAGAACCATTGCGGTGCAACTGCATGCATTGCACACATTTGCAACGCTGGCCCATTCAGTTGAATGGGTCGTATTCAGCAAGCAGTAATGCTGTGGAACGTGACAGGAAAGAAAATGTTGCCGTACAATCATGCAGTTTAAAGGGAAGCGATTTGAGGGGGCAGTAGAACGTGCCCATTCACCTGCTGACCCCAAGTGTAAATGAGGCCTAATTCAGTTGCTGGTGGCTGGATTTGCTTCATATTAATGCCACATATTTTTCCATCTACTCAGGGCTGTTTTTTTTTTTTTCGTTGAACAAAGGTTTTTATTTGGATACAGATGATGTACATATGAATATCATGTCGTTTGCATACATAAAGCACGTGTTAAGGTCCATACAATGAGTAGTACATACAATACAGGTATAGCAATCATTATGGAATGGTATATTCAGGTGCATATCTTTATATGTGTTTTCGCTAGATACAACCGTAATGAAGACTAGTGTAGACATCTGAATCTTTTACATTGCTAGTCAGAATCGTAATTAACTGCAAGTTTCTGGTTCCTGTAGCCATCGTTCCCATATCTTATTGTATTTGGCCACGCAGCCTCTATTAGTATTTACATATTTTTTATATGGTAATGTTGTGTTGACTTTTATCTTCCACTCCACAAAACTAGGAGGGGAGGATCTCATCCACTTTCTTGCAATTATTTTCCTAACAGAAAACAAAGTTTCATGGAGGAATATTTTGGTGAATTTGTCTACTGTATCTGGGAATATCCCTAGGAGACATAGCTTTGGTTCTAGTGCTACTGGAGAACCCATGGTGTCATGCAAAAAGGTTACCACTTGTTTCCAAAGTTGTTGAATTTTGGAGCAGGTCCATATTAAATGGTAGAACGTGCCGGTTTCTTGTCCACATAGTGGGCAAAGGGTGGACTGGTGGCGTTTATATCTGGCTATCCAAATAGGGGTGAGGTGTGTCCTATGTGTTATAAGAATCTGGGATAATTTATCTGAAAGTCTTGGGGACACCACTTTACAAGTCTCTAACGCCTCCTCCCATTCCTCATTTTCCATAGGGCCTACCTCTCTTTCCCAGCGAGGCTTCAAGTCAAAAGCTATTTTAGAAGAAGGGGGAACTAAAAGCATGTTATAGAATGCAGATATCAATTTGTGTGAATCTGTGCTCTTGACTATGGCCATAATAGGATGAAGTGTGGGTTGGGGATAGGCATGTGGAAATTGTGTTTGGGCCACATGTCTTATTTGCAAAAACCTAAAGAACATGCAATTTTGGAGAGAGAATTCCTCTTTGAGCATGTCATAAGTTTTGAGAGTTCCATTTAAGAACAAATGGTGTAGATAGTATATACCCCTCGTTTCCCACAACGCGGGATCTGGAATGTGTAGAAATTCTGTCAGGTCTCTGTTGTGCCATTTTGGCATGTAGTCGTTGTATTGGGGTATTCCTAATTTGGTGGAGGCGAGGTCCCAGATGCGTCTGTAATGATATACCAGGGACTTCGCATGTCCTCTTTACTCAGTCCCCTGGATCCCGCTGATATTGCATACAGCGAATCCCCAAAGAGCTGTGCTCCTTTTGAGCAGAGTAGGACCCGAAAGCGTGTGTTGTCTTGTCAATATGAAATAATTGTGACAGTTGAGCTGCGATATAATAAAGATTAAAATCTGGCAGGGCCATGCCTCCCATATCTGTTGGGTTTTTAAGCACTTGCCAGGCAAGTTTATGCCTGACGGTCCCCCAAACAAAAGGTTTAAGAAGGGCTTCAAGTGTTTTAAAGTGTTTTAATGGAAGGTAAATTGGGCAGTGCCATAGTGCATACAGTATTTTGGGAAAAAGGATCATTTTTATCAAGTTTATAAGGCCTCATACCCCTAAGGGCAGGCGGGCCCATACCCGTATTTTGGCTCTGACTAGGGATAAGAGGGGTTCAATACTGAGGAAGGTGTAGTCGGCTGGGTTCCTAGATATGTAAATTCCTAAATATTTGATGGTGTTTACTCTCTGGAGTGGGATTTCCATCTGAGACTCTGATGGTGGAAAACTATCTATTGGGAGGATTTGGGATTTTCCCAATTGATCTTCATTCCAGAGAATGTTCCAAAATGTTCAATCAACTGAATTGCAGTCTGAAGGGAAGGACCTGAGTCAGCAAGATACAATAATGTATCGTCCGCATATAAACTAATTTTTTCGATTAAGGGTCCCATCTGTAAACCCACGATCTCGGGGCTTGCACGAATAGACACGGCCAAGGGTTCTGTGGCAAGGGCATAAAGAAGTGGGGAAAGAGGACAGCCATGCCTCATGCCTCTACTGAGCTCAAACACCTGAGACGGCCATCCATTCGCCACCACTTTTGCCGTAGGAGCCTAATAAAGCAATTGAACCCACCTGAGGAACTTAGGACCAAAACCATACCTTTCCAGGCATCTCCACAGGTATCGCCATTCTATTGAATCAAATGCCTTGGCCGTGTCTATCACCCAGGATCTTACATATTCATGTGTGGCCTGTAGATTAATGAATAATTTCCGAAGGTTGAATGAGGTATTGCGGCCTCGCATAAACCCTGCCTGGTCTGTGTGTATCAATGAGAGTATGACTTGATTGAGTCGGAGGGAGAGGACTTTGGCCAGTATCTTAATGTCCACCTGTAGTAGGGAGATGGGGCAGTAGGATTCGGGATATCCAGGGTCTTTTCCCTGGTTTGGGTATGAGGACTATTGTCGCCTCCCTCATGGAGGTGGGAAGTGTGAATGTCTTGAATAGGTGGTTGTATAAAGCTAACAGCTTAGGGATCAGAGTTTCACTGTATTGGGAGTAGAATTCTATAGGAAGGCCGTCCGAGCCTGGGGACTTGGACCTGGCGAATCCAGCAATAGCCTCAGCTATTTCCTCCACGGTGAGGGGTGCCTCGAGAAGGTTAACCTGGTCACTCAGGGCTGTTTTTAGACAAAATTGGGCCCTAAGCAAATGTTAAAAATGTAGGCCCATCACACTGAAATTTTGTATTGTGTGACAGAGGTGTCTCAACAGAACAAAGGCCTACACATTAAGCAAAATGTGGGTGTGTTTTCATGAGGTACAGTAAATAGTACTAAACCTTTCAGCCTGTACATGCTAAGCACATACTAAAATGCGTAAAACAGCAATGTAACTGCTCCTGCAAGCAGTAACACCAATACAGCACATTGGCTTCAGCACTCAGCAACATATGCCCTCCCTTCATAAAAAGAAGTATTGTACTTACTCAGCTTACAATGTTAGGTACCATAGTAAGTGGGGGGATGGCCTGGCAGGAGCCCAGGCTGAGGAGGTCTTGTGAATGTGCAGCATTAGGCATCTACTTCTTCCGCCTTTCCCCTCAGTGATCACAGGAGCTGGGATGAACTCCGTCCATCGCCTGCACTACCACAACGGATGCAGAGTTACTGGTGTTACTCCCCATGCTGATTGAGCCTGTGCGGCACACTAATGTATTGTGGGCCACTGTCCTAGGGTAACAGCTCTCACTCACTGTATGTATGAGCAGCATTATCGCTCTAACACAGGAAGTGTGTGGCGGGCTATTGAACAACTTCTCCTCTCCTGTTCTTGATAACATATTGGGGAGGTGTTCTGTAGTTAAAGGGGTTGTAAAGATAAAATATTTTTCACCTTAATGCATTCTATGCATTAAGGTGAAAAAACATCTGACAATACTGGCCCCCCCAGCCCCCCCGTTTTACTTACCTGACCCCTCGAAAGTCCCGCGCTCGGCCCCGACATCCTCTTCGCCACTCAGCCTGGCCGTTGATTGGCTAGAGTGGATGGATTGAAAGCAGCGCAGCCATCGGCTCGCACTGCTGTCAATCACATTCAATAACGCGGCACGCTGGGGGGCGAGACCGAGTGATACAGTGAGCGGCTATGGCCGCCAGCTGTATCACGGGAGCGCACCCGCAAGTACTAGGGAGCTCACATTAAAGTGTTGAGTCCTTGCGGGGGGGAGACGAGACAGCCGCTGAGGGACCCCAGAAGACCAGGTTCAGGGCCACTCTGTGCAAAACGAGCTGCACAGTGGAGGTAAGTATAACATGTTTGTTATTTTAAAAAAAAATGTATCTTTAGTGATCCTTTAACAATGAGAATTTTGAACAATGATAACTGATAAAGGAGGCAGAAAGTACAGGAGGTTTTAGCTAAGTAGATTTGTGGCGGGATCAAAGGGTATTTTGTTTTCACTTATTGAATATATATTACAAAACACTTTTAATAGTATATACACCATGTTCCAAATTATTATGCAAATTCTATTTCAGTGTCACAAAGATTAAATATTTAGTTTTTGAGTTTAAGTACGTCCCAGGTGCAGGAGACAAACAACGTACAATTAAAAAGGATAAAACAAAAATTGCATGCGTGTCAACTAGTAGATACCTGGAGGATCCTTAATTCTAAAAAACAAGATTTTACGTTTTTCTCCCCTCTACACGGGACCTACTCAAGGATAGACTATATCTTGGTTGAACATAGAATGATTGAGTGGGTGAATAACTCCGGTGTAGAAATATCAACACTATCGGATCACTCCCCAGAAAAAGTGAAGATGGTAGTCCCTGGTATTCTTAGACAGTCATATGCTTCGCGCTTAAATGAAGATCTTATTCGGGACGAGGAGACTTCAGAACTCGTGAGAAAGGAATTAGAACAATACTTTGAAATAAACGATACAGGGGAGGTCTCGGGGTCCACCCTGTGGGAGGCGCATAAGGCCTACATAAGGGGGATTCTGATAGAAGTAGGTTCAAGGAGAAAAAAAGAGAACTTAGAATATTAAAAAACTAACGGAAGAGATTTTTAGAGCAGAGCAGGAACATAAGAAACATCAGGGTACTCAGACAGAAGTATAGAAAAAGTTAGTAATGAAAAGGGATGAACTGAAGGATCTTATGGAACATGAAACAACAAGAACATTTAATAGAATAACCAAAGAAAGATACCAGTGGGGAAATAAGGCTAGTAAAAATCTTGCCCGGATGTTGCAAAAGAAAAAATTTTAAACTATATAGAAAAAATTCAAACAAAAGGAGGTCAAATGGTCCACTCTACCAAGAGTATAGCGGAAACATTCAAAAATTATTATCAAGATTTGTACTCGGTAGCCTCTGATGGGGGCCAGTCAGGAGATAAAAGAAGCAAAATAAACGACTTCCTTAAAAAGGCCGATCTATCTAAAATCCCAGAGAATCTGAGAGAAACATTAGAGTCCCCAATAACAGAGGAGGAAATAAGTAAAGCCCTTGCGGATTCGGCTCACGGGAAAAGTCCTGGTCCGGATGGGTTCACAACGTACTATTACAAAAAATACAAAGAGATTCTTATTCCAAGGTTATGCCAATATATGAATGGCTTGGGGGTAGAATATGAAATGGGCGGAGAGGCTCTGTCTGCCATTATTACAGTAATCTTGAAGGAGGGGAAAGATGGGATGATGTGTTCCAGCTATAGGCCAATCTCGTTGTTGAACGCAGACACAAAATTGTATGCTAAAGTATTGGCAGGATAAAAGGAGTGATGACTCTCTTGGTACATCATCCAGACCAGGTAGGCTTCACTCCCAGAAGGGAGGGAAGGACAATGGGGTGAGAACACTCCTCCTCCTCCAGAGGATAAAAGAAAGTAGGCCCCCAGGTCTACTCCTGTCAATAGACGCCGAAAAGGCCTTTGACAGGGTAGACTGGGGGCTCATGATACAAACTTTAGAAATCATGGGAATTGGCCCTAGAATGATCCAGTGGATTAAAACATTATACCATCACCCAACAGCAACTATAAGAATAAACGTATCGCAGTCCCTACCCTTTGAGATGAAAAACGGGGCAAGGCAGGGATGTCCTTTATCCCCGCTCTTGTTTGTTCTATCTTTGGAACCATTATTGGCTATAGTACGAAAGAGCATCAAAGGACTAAAAAAATGGGACTTTCAAGGCACAATTGTAATAAACTACAAAAAGTATATAAAAGGATTGAATTTTATTCATAACATACAAAAAACATGGGGAGTAGACATGGACATTTAAAAACACATCAGATATAGACATACAACATCTGTAATAACACCATTGGGGGTCCTATCCTGCAGTCTCCTAGGTAATTCTAATACTTATAACAACGAAATACATTCCAGGTAGAAGAAAAGGGTAGACTTCCCCTAGAGAGTTGGAAATTGAAGGGGCACTGCAGGTCTGGTATTCCAAAGTGGTGTATTCTCCAATTGCTCTACATGTTTCACGTTGACAAAGAACGCTTCATCAGGAGCTAGAGGTTCGACTAGATGAAAAAAGGCAAAAAGGTAAATATCCACAAAAGTGAGCTGGTTCAGTGGATCGCTGGAAGCGATCAGAGGTAAAAGAGTTTCTGAAAAGGATCAGACTGGCAGCAGACAGAGACCGGGGCGTCCCAGGTAAATGTAACATCAAGTAATTGTAGATAAGGGGAAGGCTTGTATGAGCTGCAATTCCCACAGTGGATGACGGAAGATTCTGGGACTGCACCGCTCTGCTAGGTTGCTGCCTGTTGTATGTCCCACATACAACAGGCAGCAACCTAGCAGAGCGGTGCAGTCCCAGAATCTTCCGTCATCCACTGTGGGAATTGCAGCTCATACAAGCCTTCCCCTTATCTACAATTACTTGATGTTACATTTACCTGGGACGCCCCGGTCTCTGTCTGCTGCCAGTCTGATCCTTTTCAGAAACTCTTTTACCTCTGATCGCTTCCAGCGATCCACTGAACCAGCTCACTTTTGTGAATATTTACCTTTTTGCCTTTTTTCATCTAGTCGAACCTCTAGCTCCTGATGAAGCGTTCTTTGTCAACGTGAAACATGTAGAGCAATTGGAGAATACACCACTTTGGAATACCAGACCTGCAGTGCCCCTTCAATTTCCAACTCTCTAGGGGAAGTCTACACTTTTCTTCTACCTGGAATGTATTTCGTTGTTATAAGTATTAGAATTACCTAGGAGACTGCAGGATAGGACCCCCAATGGTGTTATTACAGATGTTGTATGTCTATATCTGATGTGTTTTTAAATGTCCATGTCTACTCCCCATGTTTTTTGTATGTTATGAATAAAATTCAATCCTTTTATATACTTTTTGTTGTTTATTACAATTGTGCCTTGAAAGTCCCATTTTTTTAGTCCTTTGATGCTCTTAAATACATTATCGGGGACGCTGGCACAAATAATTGATAAGTACCTACAGAGTCACCCTGTATACTAGGTACTTTAGTACTAGGATTTTCTTTTGCTATAGTACGAAAGAACCCCGACATAAGCAGATTTAAAATTGGAGAGGAAGAGCATAAACTTGCAGCATTTGCGGATGATCAGGGGCGGACTGACCATTGAGCCACTCGGGCACTGCCCAAGGGCCCTGGGCCACTAGGGGGCCCCATCAGGGTTGCCAGCCTCAGTAAAACCAGGGACTGTATGTATAAATCTGTGTTTTTTTTTACATCTGTCTGTGTGTACTGTGTGTACATGTATGTGTATACTGTGTGATTGTATACTGTGTGTGTGTATACTGTGTGGCCCCATAATCTCTGATTGCCTGGGGGCCCCATAATCTCCTATTGCCCAGGGGCCCCATGAGATATCAGTCCGCCCCTGCGGATGATGTATTGTTCTATATCTCCAACCTGCGGATCACAATGCCTAATTTATTAAATACTTTGAAACACTATGGGGAAATATCCAATTTTAAAATAAACCTAGCAAAGTCAGAAATCCTTAACATAAGTATACGCAAGACAGAAGAACTACTTTTGAAAACGGAATTCAAGTTTGCCTGGAGGAAGGAACTGAATTACTTGGGAATCAAGCTAGCGAATACTATGAATAGGATATATAAAATAAATTTTATAACGTTGTTAGATGAAATTAGAACTGAATGTAACAGAATAATTGGGAGGCCTATATCATGGATAGGCCGTATTAATATTATAAAGATGGTCCTCCTACCAAAGATTTCTTATAAGTTTCAGATGTTGCCACTGTCTCTGCCCCAATCATACCTCAGAAAACTAAAATCAATAATTATGAACTCAATATGGAAATATAGAAAACCGAGAGTCTCTTTTGCAACCTTAAGACAGGAAAAGAAAAGAGGAGGTCTAGCGGTTCCAGACATCTATAATTATTATAACGCGATATAGCGCGGTTGTCGAGGGCAGTTGAATGGGCCAGGAAAAAAATGAAAAAAGATGGGTCAAGATAGAAAAAACACTCAGCAAGGCACAACTAGGAAACATAATTTGGAACCCACCACAGTATAGAACGATTGACGTAAATACACTTGCACTTACACGGAATGTTTTAAAAATTTGGGACAATATGTATAAACATCTTAATGGGAATTATAATTCTCCACTAATTGCGTTAAAAGATAACACATTTTTCGCACCAGGGGAAAAGATAATAGGGGGAAATTGGATTAAAAAAAGACACGACACAGTTAAGAGATATAATTAAAAAAGGAAAAATCCTTTCACTTCAAGAGCTTAAACACAATAATAATTTTTGGTTGATCGATGAGTGACGGTATCTCCAGCTGTATCACTTTACTCAGAGTCTTCCTCACCCTATTAGATCAGGGGAAGAGTTGACTCAGTTGGAACGGTTGTGTAGTGTAGACAACTCAAAAAATACGATATCTAAGTTGTATAAACTTTTGTTGAGGGTGAACGAGGTGGAGATCCCGCCATATATTAGGAAATGGGAACAGGACTTGGGGTCACATAGGGATAATATCACTATTGAAAAGATACTGAACTTGACTCATAGTTCAGCGGTTGACACCAAAACTGCGGAAATGAATTATAAATGTTTAACTAGATGGTATGCAACCCCAGACAAAACCAGTAAATAACAAAGGGATAAATCAGCGGACTGTTGGCGGGGTTGCAAGGAGGTAGGGACAATGGCACATCTATGGTGGGTTTGTCCCAAAATTAAAAAAAATTTGGAAAAAGATTATTTATTATATAAAAGAAATTACTAAAAAAGAAATAGTGGAGGATCCGTGGGTGGTGTTGCTTCACGGAGTAGAAGGAGATGTGAAGCAATACAAGGAGTCACTGATACCACATCTGTTAAATGCTGCTAAAAAATTCATCCCCAAGAAATGGCAAGAAGAGGAAAGTCCATCAATATGGGAGTGGATTGACTCTGTTTAGGAAACAATTAAAATGGAGTGTTTGAGAACAAACTTTGAAGATAACAATGAAGGGTTTAGAGTGAAGTGGGATTGCTGGAGGGAGTTTAAAAGATCATGGAGTTATGTCGAGGAACTGAGATTATAGCTCTATTATGGAGTTAGAAAAATTAAAGTTTTACTTAGGGCGAATACGCAGAGGTTGGCGGGGTGAGGTGGGTGGGAGGGAGGTTGTAGATTAGGCTCTAGATTGGGTATTATAGATGGGTATTTCTGGGAAAGCTTGATTGTATTAGCACATATACTAAGCTACAATGATGTGACAAAGAGTTGGGACAATAATGAGCCGTAATGGTGATTTAAGCTTCCCAAATAGAGTTTGCTGACTTTGCAAAAAAAAAAAAAAAAGAGAAAAAAAACCCAAAAAAACTCATGGATGGCATTGTGTCTCAGGGCTCTTTTGATCACTGAAAACAACATCGGACACCTGTGATAATTAGATTGCCAGATGAGCCCAATTAAAGGAAAAACTACTAAAGGAGGGTGTTCCACATTATTAAGCAGAGCACCATTTTCAAGCAATATGGGGAAGAAAAAGGATCTCTCTGCTGCCGAAAAGAGTGAAATAGTTCAATGCCTTGGACGAGGTATGAAAACATTAGATATTTCACGAAAACTTAAGCATGATCATTGCACTATTAAGAGATTTGTGGCTGATTCAGAGCACAGACGGGTTTTGTGCAGATAAAGGCACATTGAGGAAAATTTCTGCCAGATCCATGCATCAGATCAAGAGAGCAGCTGCTAAAACACCATTTCATAGCAGCAAACAGATATTTGAAGCTGCTGGTGGCTCTGGAGTCCCAAGGACATCAAGGTGTAGAGTCCTCCAGAGTCCTGCAACTGAGCATAAACCTTCCATTGGACCACCACTAACAAATGCTCACAAGTAGAAATGGCTGCATTGGGAAGAAAAATACATGAAGACTAATTTTCAAACAGTTCTGTTCACTGATGAGTGCCATGCAACCCAGGATGGTCCAGATGGATGGAGTAGTGGATGGTTGGTGGATGGCCACCCTGTTCCAACAAGGCTGCAACGTCAGTAAGGCGGCGGTGGAGTCATGTTTTGGGCTGGAATCATGGGAAGAGAGCTGGTCAGCCCCTTTAGGGTCCCCAAAGGTGTAAAGATGACCTTTGCAAAGTATGTGGAGTTTCTGACTGACCACTTCCTTCCCTGGTACAGAAGAAAGAACTATGCTTTCCGTAATAAAATCATCTTCATGCATGACAATGCATCATCTCATGCTGCAAAGAATACCTCTGCATCAATGGCTGCTATGGGGATAAAAGGAGAGAAATTCATGGTGTGGCCTCCATCCTCCCCTGACCTCAATCCTATTGAGAACCTTTGGAGCGTCCTCAAGCAAAAGATCTATGAGGGTGGGAGGCAGTTTACATCCAAACAGCAGCTCTGGGAGGCTATTCTGACATCTTGCAAACAAATTCAAGCAGAAACTGTCCAAAAACTCACAAGTTCAATGGATGCAAGAAGCTGCTATCAAATAAGGGGTCCTATGTTAAAATGTAACGTGACCTGTTAAAATGTTTAAATAGTTAAAATGTTGTTCAAAGTTTGATTGAAATAGCTTTTGATTTCAGTAAATATGCTGCAAACACAACAAATGACAATTTTCAGTTCTTTACAACCTATAAAGTGTTTTGAAACTTACTGTGCATAATAATTTGGAACAGTGCATTATACGTTTTTTATTTTGAAAAAAAAACCTGTTATCATTAGGAGGTTTGTCCAATAAAATTTGAATTGTACTCTTAATAGTTGATAACATGAGAATTATGCTGACTGTTGTTTACATCAATTATTTAGGTAAATGAGAAAAATATCCTTGGCATAATAATTTGGAACAGGGTGTATACATTACAAACCAAAAGGGAGCAATTAGAAGATGTTACATACATACACTTTAACTGCAGTTGAAATGTGATGTCACTAGCCGGGCTTTAGTGCTGATATGTGTGCCTGGATTACCTGATTAACTGAACAGTATTGCAAGTCCTTTGACAGATAAAGAGATTACCTTCATATTTAAATGATATTATTATGGTTATGGTTATTTGCCTAGATTTGAAATCAGCCACATGCAGACCACTGCATAGCAGATTTACTGCTACAAGGCTAATCCTGCACTTACAGGTATTGGGCGCGAGTGCGCGCCGATGGCGGCTCGCTCTTGCTGTAATTTTACACAGCGGGAGTTGATCAGCCGATCCTGTGGACCCGATGTCTGCCGGCACCCGCTGATTGTTCGGTACACTGACAGAATGGCAGTCTGCCTATGTAAACAAGGCAGATTGCTGTTCTGTCAGTACAGAAGGGATGAATCCTGTGTTTCTGTAAAGCAGAAACACCGATCTATGCCTTCCACTAGTAAAAGCACCTTCTCCACTACACTGAAAAATTAGCTAGGCACACAGTTAACCCTTTGATCGCCCCTGATGTTAACCCCTTCCCTGCCAGTGTCATTAGTACAGTGACAGTGCATATTTTTAGCATTGATCACTGTAATAAAGTGGCTGGTCCCCAAAAAAGTGTCAAAAGTGTCAGTTAGGTGTCCGATTTGTTCACCACAATATCGTAGTTCCGCTATAAGTCACTGATCGCCGCCACTAGTAAAAAATAAAACAAAAAAAAAAAAAATTACACAGTTTGTAGACGCTATAACTTTTGTGCAAACCAAACAATATACGCTTATTGGGATATTTTTACCAAAAATATGTAGCAGAATACATATTGGCCTAAATTGATGAAGAAATTCGACTTTTTACATTTTTTTATTGGAAGTGTTTTAGAGCAGAAAGTAAAAAATATTGTTTTTTCTTTTTCAAAATTATCCATTTTTCTTTGTTTATAGCGCAAAAAAGAAAAACCGCAGAGGCGATCAAATACTACCACAGGAAAGCTCTATTTGTGGGAAAAAAGGACATAAAATTTATTTGGGCCCATTGTTGCACAACTGCGCAATTGTCAGTCAAAGTAACGTAGAGCCGTATCGCAAAAAATGGCCTGGTCAGGTGAAATGGTTAATCATATTGATTGTTAAAGTTATTAGGTATGTAACACCAGCTATACATGGACTGAAATTCAGCTGGTTTAGCAGGGACTGGCTGAATTTTGATCCTTGTATGGGCAGGCAGGTAGTACGGATGTCAATCCAACAATTGACTTCTGTGCAACCACCCTGTCGGGTTCATCCTGATTGATCAGCACCGCCAGTGCCGCCAACTAAAAATGACAGCACTGATCGGTGTATTCTGATGGTGGGGAAGTCTCCCCACTGTCAGAATCAATAACTCAGCAGGAAGGAATCCCCCATCCACATAATCGATGTGAGACATGGCTAATTTTTTTTTCATTCAACCTGCTGGCTGGATGAAAAAAATGATTAATGTATGGGCTGCCTAAAGCCGACCATAGATGGTATGATTTTCTTTCCTGCAGCCATGAACCCCTCTCACAGAGCTATTTTGTTCTCCCTGCTGGGAGAACTCACAGTGATTATTGCCAACGGCTATAGCAGTTGGCAATCTTTGCATGATCTGACATGCTGGTTGTATCCAAGTTGAACAATGGATCAACTTTGGTACAATCAGCCTGCCCATAGATAACCGTCTAGGGCCAGCTTTACACTCTAGATAGTTTTTTATTGTGCTATTCTCCCCAGTAAGGTGTTACTTCAGAACTGTGTTATAACCATTACAATAAGCCCACCCTGCTATTTACTTATTAACACTTAGAGGTGTTAATTAGCTTTACAAAATTATAGCTTATAGCGGTAGAGGAAATCCAACCCACTCAATACAGCTGTGGTATGAGATCCCAAGTCTAAATGAGAAAACATGTAAATTCTGATACCAGAAGACACCGAACAGAAGGACAGTGATTAAAAATGTTTAGCACTCACATTTAAATCTATGGTTCTTTTACAAGTACAAGTAAAGCTGGTCATACACATGTACATTTTTTCCATTTAGCCTACAGTAGATAAGTGCAAGGAGACTATTCCCCTCAAAGGTCTCCAAAGCAAGAGGACAAAAAAGAAAATGGACTATCTCGGTACCCTGGACATATTACACATCAAGTAAAAAAGTATACATCTTATTGGTACAAAATTTGCAATAAAAACAAGGTATCCAGATACAGATTACAAGAATTTACAAAAATATAGACAAAGCCGTATGCAATACACGTTACACTAATGCTGAATGTACTCCACAATGGAACATAGGAGATATAGTATTTAACCTACAGGTTGTAAAAATACCAAACATTAGATTGGATGTGGGCACTGTTTTGTAGACAATTCTCCGCCCAGCTGCTCTTTTTTTCAACCAGGGGATGTTGGGCAGGAAGCAACAAACAGGGTCAGCCACTTTTGATGCAAATTTCGATGAAGCCAGCCTGATACACACGATCAGAATTTCGGCCCGCAAAAGACAGATGAGAGTTTTTCGTCGAAAAATGCGGTTGTGTGTATGCTTCATCGGTCTTTTGCTGGCGGAATTCCAGCCAGCAAAAGATTGAGAGCATGCTCTCAATTTTTCGGTCGCTAAAAGTTCCTATACGAAAATGCGATCCTCTGTGGCAATTCCGATGATCTCTAAACATGCTCGGAAACAATTCGACGCATGCTCGGAAGCATTGAACTTCATTTTATCGGCTTGTCGTAGTGTTGTAAGTCACCACGTTCTTGTTGGTCGTAATTTCAGCGAACTTTTGCGTGACCGTGTGTATGCAAGGCTAACTTGAGCAGAATCCCATCGGAAAAGCCGTCATATCTTTTTCCGACGAGAAATCCGCTTGTGTGTACGCGGCATGAAAGTTCCTATGTGAAAGAATAAACAAATACCACGTTCAGTTATGTGATGCACAAGTCTCAAAAAAGTACACAAGAAACTTCCCTGACTATGCCAAATCTTCCTTCTTTTAGGTCTCACAAGCTGACCCAGCTCTGGATGCAGTAATAACCCCCACATTCATTTCAGCAGACAAAATATTAACCCCATGCATTGGTGTCAGTGACTGAAATAATAATCCACAGCACTGGTCCCAGTGAGGACAGTTATAACCCTCATGGCTCTGCATTTGTAAAAAAAGGTATTCTACTCAAACCAAACCAATTTCCAGATTGAATGAGGATTGATGTGGCTACCAAAGCAAAAAGTCTTCTATCAAGCTTACTTTGTTGTGGCAAATGCATGGAGGCTAAGCAGATCAAATGAAAAGTTTTTAATATCCAAAGCAGACATTACTCCCTTGACTGACAAAGAAGTCTTTTAAACTAAGCACACATTTTCAAAGCTGCACATTGTTTTTAAACATGGGACCCCTTGAATGCATAAGGTATTCTATTGAAAAGGTGAGCTTAACCTTTATGTTACTGATCATTTTCATTTACCTATTAGTAATGGCATAAAGAGTTTCATAACAGAGGTTACAGCAGTGTAAAATTGACCAGCAGGATAGTTTCAATTAGGGATAATAGGCCTAACCAGTACATGCCTACCTAAAATGTAATTTTTTTTTACCATAGGGTGGGGGGGTGCAGTGAAAGCAAGTGCACTACTAAAACAAAACAAAACAAAGTTCAATAATTGCCCGGTGCACTGTAATCACTCCAAACTCAAGCTAAAGTTGGAATTAAAATAAATAAATAAATTAAATCACCACATTAATAGAAGAAAAGTGGTTTGAGTTTTAGAATCTTGAAGAACTAGCTATGAATCAGTTGTTGCGGACAGATAAAAATAATTTTTGAGTGTATAAATCTGTGGTAAGAAAATGTACCCCAGCACTGCAAATCAAAGAACTCGAACATAGTTTGAAGTCTAATCCATTTTATTTCACCAGAAAGGCTCTTGCACTATATAGTTGTTGGTAAATCTAAAGAAGAGTGTACAATCAGATTGTAACATGTGTGGCAGACTTTACCCACCAAGTAACACTGATCCTCACACTAACCCCTATCTAACACTTATGCCCTGTACACACGACTGGATTTTCCGACAACAAAACCGTGGATTTTTTTCTGAAGGATGTTGGCTCAAACTTGTCTTGCATACACACGGTCACACAAATGTTATCGGAAATTCGAAAGAACGCGGTGACGTACAACATGTACGATGAGCTGAGAAAAGGGAAGTTCAATAGCCAGTTCAATAGCCGTCTGCATGATTCCGAGCATGCGTGAACTATTGTGTAACAGACTTGTGTACACACGATCGAACTTTCCGACAACAAGTTTTGTTGTCAGAAAATTTGAGAACCTGCTCTCAAACATTTGTGTGTGGAAATTCCGACAGCAAATGTTCGATGGAGCACTCACACGGTCGGACTTTCCAACAACAAGCTCATATTGAACATTTCCTGTCGGAAAGTCCAATCGTGTGTACGCGGCATCACTCTCACACTCTACGTAACACTAATGTGTGTACACAAATCCGACACACAAAGTGCCACGCATGCTCAGAATAAATAAAGAGATGAAAGCTATTGGCTACTGCCCCATTTATAGTCCCGATGTACGTGTTTTACATCACCGCGTTCAGAATGATCGGATTTTCCGACAACTTTGTGTGACTATGTGTATGCAAGACAAGTTTGAGCCAACATCCGTCAGAAAAAATCCTAGGATTTTGTTGTCGGAATGTCCGATCAATGTCCGACCGTGTGTATGGGGCATAACACTAGGCCATAACACAGAATCCAAAAATCTGCATCTAAGACATGCCCTCTATGCACTTATGCGTGTAAATGCATGTATACAGTGGGTACGGAAAGTATTCAGACCCCCTTAAATTTTTCACTCTTTGTTATATTGCAGGAATTTGCTAAAATCATTTAAGTTCATTTTTTTGCTCATTAATGTACACACAGCACCCCATATTGACAGAAAAACACAGAATTGTTGACATTTTTGCAGATTTATTAAAAAAGAGAAACTGAAATATCACATGGTCCTAAGTATTCAGACCCTTTGCTGTGACACTCATATATTTAACTCAGGTGCTGTCCATTTCTTCTGATCATCCTTGAGATGGTTCTACACCTTCATTTGAGTCCAGCTATGTTTGATTATACTGATTGGACTTGATTAGGAAAGCCACACACCTGTCTATATAAGACCTTACAGCTCACAGTGCATGTCAGAGCAAATGAAAATCAAGAGGTTAAAGGAACTGCCTGAAGAGCTCAGAGACAGAATTGTGGCAAGGCACAGATCTGGCCAAGGTTACAAGGTTTCTGTTCCCACTGTATGTATTTGTAAGTGTGTAAATTAGGCTTAAACAAAGGGGAAATATGTATTATTATTATAGGTGCATATGCATTTGTACGCGTTTAAGCACATCTATACACAAGTATTTTACTGATCATTACAACAGGGCTGTGTTTTGGCCTAGGCTGACAAGGCCTAGGCCTAGAGCGGCACTTTGCGGGGGGCAGCAAAAAAAGCGGGTGGAGGGGCGTGTGTATGGGTGTGCTTAGCAGAGCTCACACCCCTCCACCCTCTGCCAAGCAAGCCCATACACAGCAGCACCGCCCGCTACAGCAAGGGCTGCATGTGTGTGGGGGGCGGCCTTGGGAGCCAGGAATCGGGTGGGGGGACTTTCTCTCATGCGGGGGGCGGCATGTAACTCACACCCTCATAAGCGGCCGGTGACTGGTGGAGGTGGAGCCTTATGCTCCGCCTACCCTCCTCCGCACTGCTTTCCTTAACTCTTCTACTCGGCACTGGGGCGGGGTCTAGCAGTGACGTCAGGAGGAGAGAGAGAAGCACAAGGGAACCCCCCAGGACAGCAGGTAAAGTAATTTAATAAATTATATCAGTGTTATGGGAACAGTGTTGGCATTTGATGGCACAGTGGCTACAATTGATGGGCATGGTGACAGCATTTGAGGGCACAGTGGCTGCGTTTGAGGGCACAGTGGCTGCGATTGATGGGCACAGTGGCTGCAATTGATGGGGCACAGTGGCTGCGTTTGATGGGCACAGTGGCTGCGTTTGATGGCACAGTGGCTGCGCTTGATGGCTCAGTGACTGCAATTGATGGGCACAGTGGCTGCATTTTGTGGGCACAGTGGCTGCGTTTGTTGGGCACAGTGGCTGCGTTTGATGGGGCACAGTGGCTGCGTTTGATGGCACAGTGGCTGCAATTGACGGGCACAGTGGCTGTGTTTGATGGCACAGTGGCTGCAATTAATGGGGCACAGTGGCTGCGTTTGATGGCACAGTGGCTGCAATTGATGGGCACAGTGGCTGCGTTTGATGGGCACAGTGGCTGCTTTTGATGGCACAGTGGCTGCGTTTGATGGCACAGTGGCTGCGCTTGATGGCTCAGTGACTGCAATTGATGGGCACAGTGGCTGCATTTTGTGGGCACAGTGGCTGCGTTTGTTGGGCACAGTGGCTGCGTTTGATGGGGCACAGTGGCTGCGTTTGATGGCACAGTGGCTGCAATTGACGGGCACAGTGGCTGTGTTTGATGGCACAGTGACTGCAATTAATGGGGCACAGTGGCTGCGTTTGGTGGGCACAGTGGCTGCGTTTGGTGGGCATAGTGGCTGCATTTGATGGGGCACAGTGGCTGCGTTTGATGGCACAGTGGCTGCAATGGATGGCACAGTGGCTGCATTTGATGGCACAGTGGCTGCAATTGATGGCCCAGTGGCTACAATTGATGGGCACAATAGCTGCGTTTGATGGAACAGTGGCTGTGTTTGATGGGGCACAGTGAGGCTGCAATTGATGTCTTTTTTTCTGAATTTTTTAGTTTGTTTGCACCCCCCAAAAAATTTTGAGCACCAGCCGCCACTGGCATGTGTAAAGTGCTCCATGCATGCTAAAATCAATGCAAACCCTTTAAACAGTCCACATTTAGTAAAAGTGCATTAATATGCAGATCATGATATTGCAATAAAGTGCTCCATCAATGCTGAAATCAATGCATACTCATTAAAGAGGAGTCCCGCCCCCACCCCGTGAAAACATTAAAACTCAGTAGCTACAAATACTGTAGCTGCTGGCGATGTCGGCACCTCAGCCGATTTTCGGATTGGCTCTCGGGTTTTGCCACCATCATTCATGGTAAGGGAAACCGGACGGTTCACTACTGCATGTGTGCGAAGCGCGTTGCACTTTCTAAATGCCCCAGTGGAGGAAGGAGGAGGGGGGCCGAACTTCAGAGGGGGCAGCGCAGTCTCCAGGGAGTGGGGAAGCGTACCTGTCAAAAACAGGTACCTGTTCCCCCCTCCCCACTGAAAGGTGTCAAATAAGCCTAAAAAGGAAGGGGTGTGGTTTACAGATGATAGGGTGGGTCTTAAACAGGAAGGGGTGTGGCCTCGGCAGCAAGGGGTGGGTCGTATTTAAATTGGGGGGGTGCATGAGTTTAGTCAGGCCTAGGGCAGCACATAACCTAAATATACCACTGCATTACACAGAATATTTCTCCTAGAAAATACATGTTTAATAACATCAGTAAAATTTTTACGGCCTTGTGAATGAAGCCTTAGGCCAGTTGCACACGGGAGTAATAATTTACTGGTTTTTAATCAGGAACTTGTTGACATAAATTCCATGAGTAAAAAACTGTGTAAAGACCTGAATAATGAAGACCCCATGAACCCCCTTTAGGGAAAGGGAGCCTTGATTGCTAAAAGCTTGACATCAATGTGGGCATCAACCTAAAACAGGTAGGTTAAGTGGCTCAGTTAGGATTGAGGTGACTGGGTGGAGCTATGCAGGGGCACATCCCCATACCTCCCAACTTTTGAGATGGAAATGAGGGACACCTACTAGCAAAAGCATGTAGGCATAGGACACGCCCCCTGCCACACCTGCTTAAAGGAGAATTAACCTAAAAAAAAGATTAGTTAAACCCACAAGGGCTTTTTTTTTATCATTACTATTCCTTTATATTGGCTTTTGAAATTTACAAATGCAGCAATTTAGATTTCGGATGAAAGGTTTAGCACTGGAAAACACTTTTTGAAAGATAAAAAGTGCATTTTATATACAATTATATAGATCAGACCAAAATGAGGGACAAATGTGGAGGAAAGAGGCACAGAGGGACATTGCTCGAAATCAGGGACAGTCCCTCCAAATCAGAGACAGTGGGAGCTATGCATTCCACTTCAATAAAAATTGTGTTCAATAAAGTTCAATAACGCTGTGGCCTTGCTCTATTTCCAACCTAATCAGCCTCTGTGTCAGTTTGGGGGCAAGGTTTTGTTACAAAAGTTGTTCAAAATGTGCCTATGCTTCTCAGAAGTCATGTTGAGTATAGGTGAGCAAAGGTGTGTAAGCATATAGACAAGGTAAATTCGTCTTTATTGCCAGTATTGTAATATGGTAATATCATATATACTTACAGCAACTCACATATAGACGAGCAAACACGCGTATGCGAGTAAATTACTGCACCCAAATGCGGTGGAGACCCGTCCATTAGAGGCGCCGCCCCCCCCATCCAATGCGTCCGGCCCCCTAATCTACATGCGGGGCACCCGATGCATGGATTCCATGGATGATCGCCACCGCCGTCCGTCTCCCGGGAGGGGGGGTTTTGTTGTTTGTTCGGGTGGGGGGATGATCGACGTCGTGTGCAGGGGACGGTGGGTTCGGGGTGGGGGTGTTAGTTTGTGCCACCCTCCCCAAAACACCAGCCACCACTGCTCTAATGTAAAAGTTTCTATTTTTGTTTTACTGCTCTGTACTCAATGATGTATTACTGATCTATACTCTGCTGTGCATGGTTCCAAGAGTCCTAATGTTACCCCTGATGTGAATCACATGCTCACCCAGACCTGTAAGAACTGTGTTTTTCTCTTATTCCATGTTACTGAACAGAGCAGGGGGGAAGACGGGGGATGAAGGGAAGGTGAGTAATAAGCTGCTTCAGGGGTAGACATGTTGTTTTGATCTGTAGTGGCAAAACACAGGCTCACTTTAATACCGGGTGCTTGGCTGTTCACACAGTTAAAAAAATAAAAACAGTAAAGAATATCTTAACTACTTGTACTTTGATCTGCTCAGTATTGATAGGCAGTGACTTCAGAGTTGCCGATTAGTTTATCAAATTCCCGAGAAAGTAGATTTGGGTTTGGCAAGTGCTCTGGCTTTCTGGCTTCTACCAACCACTGTCAAGATGTCTGAGATTATGCAGAATAGCCTATTAACTGTCTCTATGCATGAGTTCCAGTGTACAAACCTGCACAAGTAACAAGAGTTGATAGCAAACTTCCTTGTGAAGTTTACTGTCAGCCTTCTAACTATGATGCAATATCAGTTATAGCAAATGCAAATAACCAAAGCGGAATTGGCACAAAGTATCACTGCTTTCTGTGCCAGTTCTTCACGTCAAAATTATAAACTCCTAAATAAAATCTTATGAAATTCTCTGATTGCTGTGAAGGCATGTATGAACATAGTGACACTTGTCAAATCTGCTTCTCTGTGCCAGTGCAACAGTTGGTATTCAGTCAAGAGAGTAATTCGTGGTGGCATGAATTTTGTTCTGCCCTCATTAACCCCACAGCCAGTCCACACCTGAAAATGTAATAACAGCAAACCAGCATGGTAAGGCTAAGTTAATGGTTGGCAGTCTTTACTGATTGCAGTGGAGTATTTTTTTAGTACGGCAGCGGCTTCCACATTCTGAATGCCTGTTTTTTTGGGGGGGTTTTTTTGCCATATTTTTTTTTGCCGGACAGGGATTATGCATTAAACTACTGTGTCACAACCAGTAATTTGCTTGTAGCTGCGACACGTGGTCCCATTGACATCAATGGGTGAGTTTGACAGGTGGTGCTGCTTGTCTAGCTCACAAGGCCAAGTTAAATTAGCTGCAGCATGTGCACAAATCCCTTTGACTGCCATGTTCGGCTTTCAGTGTGTGCTTGAGGGACAGCAAACATTTTGGCACATGTAAGTAAAACTGACATTTTAGTTTTTGGCAGGTCTCAGGGTTAAATTGTATGTAGCTGTGTAGATTGCTTCATTTTTGACTGATAAATGTGCTTGCGCAAGTTTTTTTTATTGTTGTGAGTAAATGTTTAAAATTACCTTTAGATCCTCCCAATTTCTGCTCCCTCTGAGCCCTTCCTTGAATAGGGTGACACCACTATCCATCTAGCTTCCAGTGTGTATGAGCATTGTCACTCTCTTGTGTAAACTACAGACAGCTGTGCGTCATTTAGTCTGCTGCAGTGAACACCTCCTTGTGGTTGATTTATATTTGCTTTAACTAAACCCAAAAGCAAACATTTATTATTTTGCAGGTTACAAATTATAGATTTAATTGATGACACTGATGTCTCAGAGCACTATGGATTTTTTTTTATTTCTAAGATCCCTTTCACACTGAGGCAGTTTTCAGGCGTTTTAGCGCTAAAAATTGCGCCTGAAAACTGCCTCTCGTTCTTTGAATGGGTGCTTTCACACTGGGGCGGTGCGCTTGCGGGGAGGTAGAAAAAGTCCTGCAAGCAGCATCTTTGGGGTGGGTTTTGAGCACTGTAAAAAACACTCCAAAAACACCCCTGCCTATTGAAATGAATGAGTAGCACTTCCAAAGCACCTTAAAAGCGATTGGAAATCGCTGTAAAATGGGTCTTTTTTGCTTTTTTTAAGATCACGTTGTCCTTAAAAAAAGCACGCTGCTGGCGCCCATAAAGCACCGCTAAAACGCTGCCAAAGCACCACAATAATGACTGGTGCTTTAGCGGCTGTCTTAGCAACACTTCAAGGTGAAAGAGGTCTAAGAGATAGCACAGTAATGCTTGCTTTAGGACCAGGGGCAGTGAGTCCATTAAAGGGCGCACAGGCACCGAACTCTCTCTCTAGCCACCCCCCTCTATGACCAATGGATAGATTCATGCATTGCATGAATCTATCCAGGGCCGCCACTGCCACCCCCTATTCAGGCACCTGGCCCCTTTTAGTGCGCCGGGAGTCTGAATTACAGCGGCCGGGGGTGTTTTTGAAGCACCTGATTAGAGCCATAGGCTCTAATAGGCGTCAAAAAAGGTGGCGCTCGCAGTTCACCCAGGTGTGTTAGAACAGCGAATGAATATTCACTTTCCTAACACTGAACCACCTCCCTGCCAATCAGGTGCTTGGGTCTGTTACCAGTCACCTGATTGGCTGAAACGACAGGCGCTGTGATTGGACGCCTATCGGGAGGAGAGGACAGGAAGAGACGCATAGAGGACACCGCTCGCCACCATCACCCGTTGCCCCACTGAGACAGGGTAAGTGCTGGGCAGATGGCGAGCGTGTGGGGGGGTCACAGTGGCGGCATTCCATGGCACAGTGGCAGCATTCGATGAGCACAGTGGCTGCATTCGATGAGCACAGTGGCAGCATTCCATGGACACAGTGGCAGCATTTGATGGGCACAGTGCCAGCATTTGAGGGGCACAGTGGCTGCATTTGATGGCCACAGTGGCAGCATTTGATGGGCAAGTTGGAAAGGGTCTTTCCTGTGGCATTATGGACATTAACCTCTCCCTCACTGAAGAGTATCCATCTTTATTTTAGCCTGCATAAAGACTGATCAGGGAGGTTTAGCAAATGGAAGTGTTCTCTTACTGTTATTCAGTGGTTCTGGAGTATCCCATATTACCATACACCCTCTCTAAGTTCTTTAGCAATACAATTTTTTTTTTCAATTTTTTAAAGAATTTTAATGCTATTTTTTTTTAGGGTGGCCCTCCACTTTAACGTCAGGCTGACAAAGTCAATTGAAAAAACATCAACTATAAGTCATAATCTGTTAGCATTGCATGCCCACTTTCTGCCAGTATAGTCAATGTCTAAACAGGAATATATTATGTGCTTGCGCTACTAGCGAAATCCCATAAACACCTTCCTATAGTATTATAAACAAAACTTGTGAATACAAAATAAACGGACCTTAATACCAACAACAATAAAATACATGAAATACAGGTACAGGTCAATCAAGCATATCAGAACCGTATCAATGGTGCAATGATCCTCCGGCTTATGTCATCAGCTTAAATCCCTTTTACATGTAAACAGCAACCTTGACTGGCCCCACCTCCATAAGGTACACCATGTATATAGGTAAAGAAAATGGCCGTATATAGTGTAGGATGCTCCTTTTTTTATAAAAACTTGCCAATCGCTTTTAAAATTACTCATATTTCATAAGATCATAAACAGCAAGAACAAGTGCCTGTATTGGCTCTCACATAGGTCCTAATTCTGAGGACACACAATCTGGTACGAGAGTGATGAAACCCGGCTCCACCTCTACGCGTTATGCCAATAACCACGTCGCTTTGCCAGGAAGTGAGCTAAGTGACGATAGCAGGAAGCTTAACCACCTCAATACAGGGCACTTTCACCCCCCTTCTGCCCAGGCCATTTTTTAGCTTTCAGCAATGTCACACTTTGAATGACAATTGCGCAGTCACTGTACCCAAATGATTTTTTAAATTTTTTTTTTTTACACAAATAGAGGTTTCTTTTGGTGGTATTTATTCACTGCTGGGATTTTTGTCTTTTACAAAAAAAAGAAAAAATACTGAAAATTTTGAAAAAAAAAAGGTTTTCTTAGTTTCTGTCAGTAAATTTTATAAATAAGTAATTTTTCTCCTTCACTGATGTGCGCTGATGAGGCTGCACTGATGGGCAGTGATAGGCTGCATTGATGGGCACTGATGAGATGGCACTTATGGGCACTGATTGGGTGGCACTGATGAGAAGGCACTAATATGCAGCACTGATGGGCACTAATGGGTGGCACTGAAATGCGGCACTGATGAGCACTGATAGGTGGCACCTGTGGGTACTGATTGGTGGCACTGATAGGCACTGCTGGGGCTTACCTCTAATAAGGGCACTCTGTCAGTGTGAGGTGAGGAGAGCCGATTCACGGCACTTCGGTATTTACATGTGACCTCAATCATCCCCTGCTGCCTTGTGTGACTCTTCGGAAAAAGTTACAGCACAGCAAAACAGTGGGTACCCTTCTCAACCCTTCTCAACTCACCAAAGCTGATTTGGATGCTAGCTTGTCAGCTATATATGATAAACTGGCTAACAAGATCCAATCTGAGCTACACAAAACAACTAGCACTCTGAAGCAGGAGATAGGAGAGCGCACTGACATATTAGAGACCAAGCATGACGAACTGTCTCTAACACCCAATGATTTGAGGAAGGACTGTGAGCTATTAGCTGAAAATGACTCCTGTCTCCAAACTCAGGTCGAGGATTTGGACAATAGGAATCGCAGGAACAATTTAAGAATCCATGGAATTCCTGAATCAGTCACAGAACTGATGCCCGCTGTATCCAAATTGTTCCAGAATCTCCTCCCTGAGACTCCCCATCATCCTTCATTTAAGACAGGATTCACAGGGCCCTCAACCCCAAACCACCACCAGATAAGCCCCCACGGGATATTATCCTGTGTATGAAAGATTTCATTACAAAGGAGAATATCTTAAGAACCTCCAGAAATTCACATAACATTAAACTGAATGGCACAAAGGTCCAAATATTTCACATGCTACACTTGAAAGAAGGCTACCCCTTCTTCAAGACGTAATCAAAGAAGATTGAGACAATCCTTAAGGAATGCAAATCCATAAAGGATACTCCACGCAAATTTGAATCCGGAGAACTTTCTATATAATTACATATTTCCATACCACCATATGGAAAGAGAAGTACTAAAAAGGGAAGCTTTATATACAGTAGATCAGGGATCCTCAAACTACGGCCCTCCAGGTGTTTCAGAACTACACGACCCATGAGCCATTGTAAAGCTCTGACATTCACAGACATGACTAGGCATGATGGGAATTGTAGTTCCTAAACAACTGGAGGGCCGTAGTTTGAAGACCCCTGCAGTAGATCATAGAGAGACAAGAACAGTTTTTTTTATCACCAAAATGGTGGGGTTTTTTTTTTATTATTATTTTATTGCTGTAATTCATCTCTCTCTTATTTGACAATTTTGTAAATATCTTCCCATTAACCTTAAATAGAAAGGTAAAGGGATAATATTTAAAACAGCATGCATGCTAATTCTGATAAAAGGAAAAAAAAAAAAGGAAAAACGCTGAGTCTCTCCACCTCCGCTTGATTGACCCCCAATTCACTTCCAGAAACCCATTCATGGTTCAGACAGCGCAGATTTTTGTGCTTTGGACCATACACCTTTTGCTCCTTTATGACAGGGCTCCCCAAGTGAGTAATCGACATCATAGTCCAAGTTTATTTGTTTTAAGGCCAAACTGTTTTTTTCAGTTTGACCCCTTGTTTTCATGTTATTTGTTTCTAACTTCTCATTTTAGGTTTCATAACACGTTTTGTTAAACAAGAAGGTCTACCATGACTAACCAACTGCTAAGATTGCTATTTTTACTTTTACTTATGATGCACACAGGTGGTAAAGTATTCTATACTTTTAGAGATAGTTATTGTAGAATTCTGTTATACAACTACGTTTTCAAATATTGCATTTTTGGTGAAATTTTTCTATATCACACTATTAGTATACTTCTCATTGCCTGGATCATTGTGGGCTTCACCTGTCATCTCACTTTTTTTCACATTACCTCTTATATAAATGATGGGGCTTAAGGTGATTTCCCATAATGCCCAGGGCATCAATTCACCCAAGGAACTAAAAAGGCATTCCGCCACTACAAAAGATTGGGGGCTGATATAATCTTATTACAAGAAACCTTCTTTTCTACAGCCAATCACCCCCAATACTTTGACAAATTATACAGTCAATTTTACTGTACAACTTATAATTCTAAATCCAGGGGAGTAGCCATTTTTATAAAAAAACTTAATAGTATTTGAAACCCACAATGTATTCAAAGACCCAGAAAGTCGCTATTTGATATTAAAGGGACCAATAAAGGGGCGATTGATAACCATTGCTTCAATACATGCACCGAATGAAGCGCAATCAACTTTTTTTACAAAGTTTTTTGATACTTTGGATAAATACCAATCCCCACGTTTGAGAATAGGAGGAGATTTTAATTTGGCAGCTCATTCAGCACTAGATAGGAGTAGAGTGGTACCATCCTCCAAAGTATTTCCAAGATCACTAAACCACACACTAAATAACCTCCAACTGGTGGATACAAGGAGAGTACACAATGTGGGTATCAAAGCATTTTATTCACACCCACATGATAGTTTTGCATGCCTAGACTACATCTTTTGATCCCCAGTCCTCCTAGCCAACTCCTCAAAAACAGATATTCATTCATGTCCTTGGTCAGACCATCATATTGTCTCCTTTACAACTTCACATATAGGCCTCGCCCCCACACCATACAAATGGCGTATAAATGATTCTCTATTGACTGACCACATGATTACACAGCAACTAACAAAACACCTAGAAGACTATTTTGCACATAATAGAACTCCAGATATGCCACCCACAACAATATAGATATAAAATCCCTTACCACAGACTTGGATTATTTATACTATAAGCAAAACTAATCCCTTTCTAAAGACCTCCTAAACTGCATTCAAGAGAAACGCGTAGCCTTAGACACATTATTATCAGCAGACACAGAGAAGGCCCTACGATGGACCAAAGCAAGATTCTTACTATACAGTAACTCTTCTTCCACCATGTTCACTAGAAAATTAAATCAGTCCACAAAACCTCCCTATGTCTATAAACTAAGAAACGCATCAGGCCACCTAATTTTCCATCCCAAAGGAGTTATGAAAATATTTTCAGATTTGTATAAAAAACTTCTATCCTCCCCTCAAACATTACCTAAACAATCCTCCTTACATTGGCTTGAAGATATCCTACTCCCCACTCTTTCCAACCAGCAAATAGAAACCCTAAATGCCCCATGTTCAGATATCAAAATTAATAGAATTATAGGTTCCCTTAAAACCTCCACAGCACCAAGGCCTAATAGCTATACTACAACTTATTATAAAAAATTTGCTTCTATTTTAACCCCTCACCTTTCCAAATTATATAACCATATTCTAGAAGGAAATCAATTTCCAACTGACATGCTTTTAGCAAATATGTCCCTTTTACCAAAATCTAATAAAGATCATTCTATACCACAAAACTTTCGTCCAATCTCAGTCATAGACAATGATCTAAAAATATTCGGTCGTATGCTAGCAGATAGACTAGCTTCACTTATCTCCCCCTTAATCCATCCAGATCAATCTGTATTTATTCCAGATAGGCAAATAACAGACAACATAAGGTTAGCAACAAACATTATTCAAGACTCTAACTTACACTCTCAGTCAACATTCATACTTAGCCTTGATATCCACAAAGCTTTTGACAGCGTTAGCTGGTCTTATTTAGACTTATTGCTCCCCAGATATGGTATATGCAAAGGATTTCTAAACAGTTTCAAAGCTTTATACCATGAACCACAAACTCGTATCAATAACTCAGACTTCTTCCCATTAAGCAGGGGCACCAGGCAGGGGTGCCAATTATCCCCACTCCTTTTTGTGTTGGCTATCGAGCCCCTTTCCTGTGCTATCCAGAACAATGTAAACATTAAAGGATACGCTAAGGGATCTAAAGAATTCAAATTAAGCCTCTATGCGGACAACATCTTTTTATTTCTCACTGAACCACTTATCTCTCTACCAAACCTTATTAAAGTATTGGATATATTTCATGACCTTACAGGTTTAAGCGTAAACCTATCCAAATGTTCTGCTTTGCCTATAAACATTCAACCAGCAATAACATCATTGCTAAGGGAGAAATTTCCATTCAATTGGTGCTCTAATTAATTTAGATATTTAGGAATCCATATCACCCCTTCATATTAAAAATTTATTCCAGGCAAATTATCCAAGATTATTTAACATTAAAAATCTATGTAAACTATGGTCAACATATCATATTTAGTTCATGGGAAGAATAGTTGCTACAAAAATGGTAATTTTACCCAAACTTTTATTTGTCTTTAGAGCCCTCCCCCTTTTAATCCCTAAAAACACCCTTGATTCACTCCAAAGAGATATCAATAAATTTATTTGACAAAACAAAAAACACAGATTTAGTTACTCTTTGATGTTTAGACCTTAATCTATTGGAAGGTTAAGCATTCCGAATCTATGGTTATGTTATCCTTCAGCAAGATTCACTCAACTGGCACAATGGTATGCTTCAGCTACACAAATCCCCTGGCTTTTATTTGAGGAGCAGTCAGTTCTTCCATATTACCTATAAGGCCTACTATGGTCTAGGTCTGTCTTACCACGGAAAATTAGTCCCCTAAACATAGTAGTAACTCAGGATGAAAAGAGCAAAGTTGAGGGGACTTTAACAATGCCAACAAAACTTATGAGAATATTTAGAGTTAAAAAATTGATTCTATTTATACAAATATTGTTTAAAAACAAATTTGTTACAAAGAACATGAAGATTTTCACAGTAATAACAATAACAAGGTGGTTATGAAATATGTAGGTTTAAACCAAAAAGGAAGAAAATTGCACACTAGCCCAACATGTTTCGCTGATTGCTTCTTCAGGGGATGTGCAATTCAGAGAAAGATTTGTATTACAAACTAGACAATGCAAAAAGAAAGAGGTGTTAGAACAAATATCATTATTGGTAAATTTAATGACATAGACTGATACATTGTAGGTGAGCAGAGTCTCCACTACAAGCCACATTGACGTAGCCACTCACCCCACAAAAATCGCCACCAGAACAAAAGAATGCCAGATTAAAGATTCCCTCCCAAATACCCCCAATACAAGGGAGATGGTCAAAGTTGTGGTCTTTGAGGGCAAAAGGGTCAGACTGTGAAACAAAATATATTTAGGATATTAAAAGATGATATAAAGAATAAATGGTTTTAATAAATACTAAAAAGAGGGACACATGTCTCCTATAGTATTACTTACTTCAGAGAATCTATTGATTTGTATTAAGGTAGATGAAAATAAAGACAGTTTTGAAGCAGCTTTGAGCTACCTATACGTTGTTGGGTGCTAGAGATGATGCTACAAACAAGAGAAAGAAATCAAAGATAAATTAAAACCTTGTTTTTAAGAAGTAGAAGTTATAGTAAGAATAATGTTAAAGATGAGTGAATGAGTTGTTGACAAAGAGTATAAAAATAAGACAGACCATTAATTTGGAGGTTTAATGCAAGGGACTGTGTCTCCAAAGCAACCAAAGCATAATGAAAAAAGTGTTTCAATTTACAAAGCTCTAGTTGGTGAAATTGCTGCATATATGTTAAGAAAACTTACAAAGAGAAGTTTATGACAAATGAACAAAAAGAGGTGAATAAGTATAGCCAGTGGTTTGGAAGCATACCTGCAATGTAGACGCCACTTGATGGAGTCTAATCCTCCGACTCTGGCTGAATGAGACAAGCTAGTCTATATCTACCCTCCATCAAGCCGGCGTCTGACGTCACTGGCTCGATGCGGATGAGACAACGCCAGCGCGCAAGCGCCATGGAGATCCCTATGACTATGATACCTAAGGAGCTCTGCGGGGAGGGGGGGAGGAGTCAAGTCCGTCCAGTTTAAACATGGAACTTCCAAACGCAGAAGAACGCGTTGGGAAAGCAGTAGATGGAATGCAATAGAGGGAAAATGATATGATGGTGACAGTGCAGTGATCTGTCACTCAAAGGGGAAAACCTATAGGCGTGAGAACGGGCGTGCATTTGAAGACAAAATGCAAGCCCTGGGCGTCCGTATGACCACTATGTCCAAGCCCCTAGATCAAGGGAAAGAAAAAGGGGAGAAACTATAACCGACACAAATGGATGGGGGAGAAAAAAGAAGAGAGAGGGGACCCAAAGGGCAGAAGGGGGCTGAACCACTAAATAGCGCCCCAACTCATCCATGAGTCTGAGTCTAGACTCTGCTCTTAGTAAATGCACATGGAGATGAATTAAACAATGTTGCGATACAGTCATATAGGTGTAACACGTAATGGAAGTTGAAATAAAAAGTAGAAAGTATACTTACAAACTTACAATTTTTTGAATGTAAAGGACCCAAAGGTCCCTACGTTCTATGGGCTACCCAAGGTGCACAAATCCCTAATTGAGCCTCCGGGACGTCCCATAATTTCAGGCTGTTCTAGCCTTACAGAAAATGCCAACTCTCTAGTAGATAGTTACCTCCAACCCCATGTTACTTCACTTTTTTCGTATATTAAAGATACGATTGATCTCCTTAGAACTATTGAGGGTATTACCCTTCCCCCCAATACTTGGCTAGTAGCCCTTGATGTAGAAAGCCTCTACAATGCTATCTCCCATGACAAAGGAATTGAGGTGATAAAGCCACAAACCTACGTCTTTTGAACCCCACTGTAAGCTGGGATAAACCGATAACTTGTGACGAAATGCTTCGTCATACGAAAACCAAGAAAAACCTGAAAAACACTTGTAAGCTTCCTGTATAATATCAATATGTTGAAATAGGCCGGGACTTCTATCCGGAAATGTCTCAGAGTACACTGGCAAAAATACAAAAACCCCGTAACCAATTTGAAAAAAGATTTTGGAACATTTCTACGAAGATCCTCCTCAAGTTTATCACCTTTATCAATTTTTAAAAAGGACTCTTTGCCAGAAGGTAAAAGTGATAAAATATCAACAAATTCACCCTTCCAAATTTTTTCTTTAGTATTAACAGATAAATGAAAACCTAAGGGTGACAAAAAACAGGGCATAGACTCTTTAAAAGGAACATCAGGTAAATTGCCAGTAATACAAGCAGGCATAACTGTTTTATCCTTACAAAATTCATTTGTAACTGGAAGTAAATCAGCTGAATTTGACACATGGTCCTCAGACAAAATGACAGCAGCTGGTTCCTGTAATGAAACACTAGCAGTATGAGAAGATGGAGTAGCAGACACAGGAACAGTGCGAGAAAGTAAAGCAGTGTGAGCCTTAAATTCAGTCAAGAAAATAGATAAACAAGAAGACAGCTGACTAATTAAGGGCAACTAATGCGTCTCACCTCCTGATACTCCACCCGCACTAGCGCCTGAGCTGGGCTGCTGAGATGAATGGAGCACTGGTATTGGAAAACCAGCTGCCCCCGAATCCTGTAGAGCTGATCCTGCAGTGCCGCTGGAGACAACAGAATATGCGACCTGTTGCCTAGGCAACTGTACCTCGCACAGCGTCGCTGGTTTCCTGGAGATGCCGCGTTCCTGTGGGTCCACTCCCTGCAGACTCTGCCTTCCGATATAGGAGTGGCTGGCCCCTGCTTGGTCTTAGAGGCCGGCTCCGCCCCGCGCTGTGACGCACTCCTGGCTGGCGAAGGGCTGAATCTTCTGCGCCGAATGTGTCGCCTCTTGCTTAGCCTCTCTTCCACAGTTCAGCCCTCCGACGCATCACCCTTTCTTCGACCTGGAAACGGAAGGTCCGCACCTGACTCCGCCTCTTTCGGCGGGTTATCCAGGAGATCAGCGATGATCTGAGCGGAAGCTTCTTCCTCTTGACCCACAGGTAACTCCAGACATCGCCGGATCCAAACTTCTCCTGCTTCGGCTTCAGCCCGCTCCAGCAGCTGGAGCACCAGGGTCTTCATGTCGCTGAAAAAGACCAAACAGCGGATGTATTACAGCTCTACTGCCCTGTATTAAAGCCCAAGTTCCGCTGTTGATCCTCTTCAAAACGACTGGCCCTGGACCCTATGGACTAGCCCTTTATATAGGGACCCCCTGGAATTCCAGAATGTTCCAGGGGGTCATGTGACCCCTGCTGACCTATCCTGATAAGGAGCTCCTGGATTCTAGAAGATTCCAAGTCAGCTGACCTTAAAGGACCAATCACAGGCTTTCCCGCCATTTTCTCACTCCATATATTTTACTCGCTGAACTGCAACTCAATTTATAACATTTGTATCATGTGTTTTTTTCTGGATTTTTGGTTGATATTCTGTCTCTGTCTGTATCTATAAAATTCATCTATGATAAAATTTATAGACCCTTCATTTCTTTGAAAGTGGTCAAACTTACAAAATCTGCAGGGGATAAAATAATTATTTTCCCCACTGTATCTAGGAGGGAGCTACACACAGGCAAACTAAATGGCATTGTTATATATTAAATAAGATTTCCATGAGATTATTTAATCTCCCATGCAGTGGGACTGTGCCCATACTGCATGGGTTAACTACTCGTTTTGTCTAGGGGTATAGGGAAAAGCTATACTTACCCAATTCTTCCATCCACGCTCCCCCATGCCCAGCAGTGGACTGCCGCCCTTATGTCCAGAGCTGGTCTAGGGGCGTGATGACAACAGGAACAGTCCAGTCACAGACCGCTAGGGGGGGCAGTTGCAGCGGGGACTGGTCTTGCGCTCGGAGGATCGGCGAAATAGGTAAGTATATCTAAGTATAAGTATATATATCAAGTAAATATATATCAAAAATGAGCAGTTAACCTATGCAGTGCAGCCACAGCCCCACTGCATGGGAAAATAAATGTTTTCCTGGAGTTCTTCTTTAAAGTGTTACTATACCCAGGACCCTGCATTCACTATATCTGGTCTCCCATATTACATTTCATAGAACATGGGAATGCAATCATTTTAGTAAATATACTGCTAAATACCTGTCATCAGCAGTTTATAGCAGTCTTGCAACTTCTATCAGTAGCCGAGCACTGGTTAAAGCTTGTAGGGGAAGTTTTTTTTCTCCTTTGACTGTCCTATGAGCCTGCATGACCCCTGACTTTCTGTCTGGACAGTGCTGATTGGCCCTGTGCTGCTCACATGCAACCTCCCCAAAAAACTCTCTAGCAATAAACACAAAACTGAATATGTGCAGAGTGCCTTCTAGGGTTCTGTACTATCAGCAGATGGATTTGGAACATTGTAAGAAGGGGAGGATCAGAGAAGACAGGATTAAACAGCCTTTTTTACACAATGTGGAGAATGTACTCCTTAGGTTCCACAGTGAGTATAACAACCATGCTTTACTGCATATACAGACTGATTTTACAGTTGTGAGTTTAGTAACACTAAGTTATTGCTAAAGTGTTAGATGAGTTCTCTTGCAATCAAAAAAAGAAAAGCCACCTTTGGAAAAATGTGAGCATATAGAGTTTCCAGTGATAGACCTAATAAAAATTCTATACAGAGCACAATATAATAATGGTGAGATAGAAGATTGTGGAGAGATGTAAAAGCACTTTGCCTACCCTCAGACATAATGCACTGATCCAAATGTTCTTAAAACATTACCCTCATGTCATCTGATTAATCTCATCAGTGGTTACACGTACCATTCCCTGCCATTGCTCATTTGTATTCAGGGAGTTGCTGTGCCAATATTCAGCTGCTGGCGTGGTCCTTGCTCGTTTTTTTCTGATCATCAGGCAGCTGTATCACAGACACATATGCTGTTGTATTTAATGTATTTACAAGAGTAAGATTATATAAATAAATCTCATCAGTCTCCAGGCTGAGCCATTGTGCCAATTGATGACATGTATCTTTTCATTGCTGCTTATAGACTTTGTTTTATATCATGCAATTGCTGCTAATGAACAAAATGACAACAAAGCTTTATGCACTGATGCCACTCCAACACATGAGTGTGATAAATGATTACAGGGATGGCAAAAATTATTTCACAGAGATATATTTTCTTTTCAGAAAACTGTTTGGATAGGCTGTGCTCTTCCTGCTGTTTCAGGCATTTTCAATTGACTACAGTAAAACTTTGTGATGTCATTATAGGGAGCCTTTAGGGCAGATCAGTACCAGCTCCTGGGAGGGAACCTGCAGAAAGGCTGCCAAAGCAATCATTATGCTGAGAAAATAGTATTAGAACATTTCTCGCTGCCCGTGCAGGGCAACAATTACCTGCTTGCATAAAACACTTTGTATTATTAACGTAATTTATTGTTGTTAGTGATTATGGGTTATAATGAGGGCCTGGGGCCCCAGGGCACATTTGTTTTTACAAGTAAAGGCTGGAACCAAGAATGTGAAAGGGCCTCCTTCACTGCCGTAGATACTTACAGAGTACAGTCTTTGCACTCTGCACTTATACCATGTTTTACTGATAGTATTGTGTCAGCTAAACCATCACTTTTTTTATTCATCCTTTTTTTTTTTTAAATAGCATCAGGAAGCAGTATAATGAGAAAAATATTTCACAATAACCCAGACAGTAGATAGAGTAATCACATATCTTATACATATGGTTGGTAGCAAATTATGACATCTGATTAACTCATCTATCCATTATAGTATACCAACTCAAATCAGATGCCTGTCAGTGCAAGTTGTCAGATTGTGGCTTTGGTGGGTTGAGATGATTCTAAAGTTTTACATTTAAAAGGAGGGAGAGAAGGGACAGAGAGTGGGGGCAGGTGGAATAAGTCCTTTTTTGCAGTCCCCTTATCAGAGGAACAATTGCCTCACTAATGCCGTGAACAGGTGATAAACTTAAGCAGCTCATAGATTATGGAATCTTCTTTCCTTCAACCACAAGTAAAAGGAAAGAAAATGGCTTGATTCCCTCAGTAACACAGTTAGCGCTGATGAGGGAATCCCTCCTGCAGTGCTATTTTGTTCTGCCGACGGGGAGCCTTCCCTGCTGGCAGAACACAATGATCACTGCTGGCAGCTACAGCCACCAGCAGTGATCGCATGAAAAAAAAACAGGCTGGTTGTACTGAAGTTGATCCATCAATCGACTTCAGTACAACCAGCCTGCCCATGCTTGGATTGAATCTTGGCCGGTCCCTGCTGAACTGGCCAAGGTTCGATCCATCTATGGCTTGGCATTCATAGTGTTCCAAAACTGAAGAGATGTTATGTAACCTTGGAGTCACCAGCTAATTGCACTGCAAGTGAAATTTTAATATTATTTTGCTAAAAATCAGTAGGTAATCTTCTTTAAACACGAAGGGTCTCCTAATTTTCTTGCAGACCCTTTTAAACATTAACAGACAACTTATTCAATATTTATGTATAATTGACATATATACTGTTTCTTTAATCTCTCCCAGTCTTCTGGCATCTTTCCCAACTCTCTAAAACATGCACTAGTCACCCTCATACTTTAAAAGCCTTCCTTTGACCCCACCAATCTAAACAACCTACCCCCCATCTCCTTGCTCCCCTTTTCCTACCAACTCCTTAAATTGTGTGTGACCACCTCATTAGGAATAATCTGGTCATTAGAGTGACCACCTTATTAGGAATAACCGTCTTTATCCCCTTCAGTCTGGATTTCGCCCTCAACACTCCACAGAAACTGCTTTACTAAAACTTAATAGCGATTTACTAACAGCAAAAAACAATGGACACTATTCTGTACTCCTACTTTTGGACCTTTTGGCTGCTTTTGATACGGTTGACCACCCCCTCCTCCTCAAAACACTTTGCTCCTTTGGTCTCTGTGACTGTGCTCTTCGTTGGCTCTCATTCTACCTATTCCACCGCACCTTCAATGTCACTTACAATTCTACTTCCTCCCCTCCTCTTCCTTTCTCCATCGGGGTCCCCCAAGATTTTGTAATTAGACCTCTTCTATTCTCAGTCTACACCTCCTCCCTGGTCAGTTGATAGCCTCCCATGACTTCCTCTATCATTTCTAAGCTGAAGACACCCAAATCTGTCTCTCTACCTCTCAGCTCACAACATCAGTCTCCTCATGCATCACTAATTTACTGTCCAACATATTATTCTGGATATCACACCATTTCCTCAAACTCAATCTATCCAAAACCGAACTCATATTATTTCCACCCCAACATGCCCCTTACTCTGGCATCTCTGTCAAGATCCATGGCACAACCATCAACCCATCCCCACATCCCGGGGTGCTAGGTGTAGTCCTGGACTCTGAACTCTCCTTTCGGCCCCACGTCCAATCACTTTCCAAAGGTTGCCGCCTCAACCTACGCAACATCTCCAAAATATGCCCCTTCCTAACCAATCACATGTAGCTGGATCTCTATCCTCTTCCAGTCTAATGGGAGCCTTTGAGGCCACAGACCGCTGACATCCTTCAATATGTAGTGGGTTGTGAGGCATAGTGGGTGCAAAGGTGATAAAAGTTATTGGGCGCCAGACACTTCTCTGATGCAAAAGAGGTTTTATTTCTTTTAACAGTCCTTTTATATCTTGCAAGGGAAAGAGGGTTGGGGCCAGGACACCCTTAAGTAGTTGCAATTTCAATAGGCAGACTCTGAGGCTTCAATAGGAGGACAGCCATACAGGGAAAGGCCCCAGCAAGGTGCCAGTTCTGCATAGGTAGGTTTTCTGTCCCCTATGTGAATATGTGAAAAGGAGGTAAGTGGTGTTGCCCCTCAATTGAAGAGTGACCCTCAGGAGTGAATCCCACTTCACATAAGTGATTGTGAGTGCTGTGATGATCAGCAATAAATTAGTGTTTCAAAAACAATTGATTAAAGTATAAAAAACTCTGAAACTCAAAAACACTGTGCATTTTAGAAAAACTGAAATAAAACATTGAAGTGCAATAGTGCGAATTATGCAAACCTCCTGCGTAACATAAACGAGAGCATAAAACATATCCAAAAATACATGAAACCTTAAAGGTAGAAAACTGGGGAAAATAAATAATTATATGTATAAAATGTGTAAACACATAAAAGATAAAAATAAAATCCTCGGTGAAAAAAAAAGCCCTCAAGTGAATTATAAAATATTTAAGTAAAGAGAAATTTTATATAAAAATAATTCAGTCTTTATAGGTATATGTAATATTCCCAAGTGACTTGTGCAGACATCCAAAGTGATTTTTGCATACACTTAATTGTAAATCCTGTGCAAAAACTGAGGTGGCAGTCGTGTTCCCCTTTGGTTCCACACTCACCAGATCTTTGTACCCCTGAAGGGGTAAAGCGCATGTAATCAGGTTTGCTCTAATGGCAGTATCCAGAACGATCACCTCCTCCGTGGTATACCAAACCGCATGGTTATCCTCGTATATGTGGACATAAAGAATGGGTACTCATAGCGTGAATCCGAATGGTGAATTTTATTGTATCAAAATTAATAAAAACACAATGCATAACATATGACTAGCAAAGATAAGGGACAATCCAAAGCATCTGCACCGGCGTGCATTCCACAGACCGAAAAAGTTACAGACCGGAAGTGACGTGGGTGCATACCAAGCTCCATCTTACGCGTTTCGTGTCATCGTCTGAAGCGCCTCATCTTTTATGTGTATACACACTTTATACATATGATTCATTTTTCCCCAGTTTTCTACCTTTAGGGTTTCATGTATTTTTGGATATGTTTTATGCTTTAGTTTATATCACTCACAAGCAGGAGGTTTGCATAATTTGCACTATTGCACTTTAATATTTTATTTGAGTTTTTTCTAAAACTTTTTAATACTTTGATCAATTGTTTTTGAAACACTAATTTATTGCTGATCATTACATCACTCACACTCACTGACGTGAAGTGAGATTCACTCCTGAGGATCACACTTCAGTTGAGGGGCAGTGCCACTTACCTCTTTTTCACATCATTCTGCTCCATTTTTGGAGCTTTCCAGAGGAGGCAGCCGCCCAACCTATTCCTCAGCGTAGAATCTTATTACCTAAATAATTGCTGTCCCCTATGGCTACAGTACTTAACAGTTGCTAATTCAAACGTAACAGTTCTCTCAGCTTTACTACAACTTCTACTTGTAGTTCTTCAGCCCCTTGAGCTCCTAGTCTCTCACTGAACTCTCTGATTCACTGACTCTGAATCCCATGAGCTCCTCAAGGCTTTTTCGGTGGTATCTCCCTCAAGCGCCACCCATGCTTCCTTGCTGGGTCCCACTTTAATTCAACTGTTCTATACCCCACACTGATCAGATTCGGTTCAGAACTGATCACTCATTAGGTCCATGCCAATGATTTATGGCCTGGACCTGCTGATCGGTTCTGACCAATGGAAGAACCTCCTGGGCCTTCGTAATGTAAACACAGGCACAGGAAGTGATGCAATCTCCCCTCCTGGAGCCCTTTCAGGTTCAGCATGCGAGGAGAGAGCATCCAACTGTGAGTACACAAGCACTACACTGACACCAGGACACATAGGCACATATTTCACCCCCTGATCACAACCTCAGTCAACCCTTTCACTCCCTGTCACTGTATATGTACAGTTGCAATACAATGCCAGATTTCACAAGCAGGTGGTACTGAATCTTCCTGAACATTGTAGCTCGTAATTCAGTTAAAACTCAAAATCTGGTGGAAGGGTTTTTAAATAAAAAGGGAACTTCTACTGTTATACCTGGAAATCTCCTTTCACATTTTTCACCCTTCTGCACAATTAAAGAGATTTCTCTTCACATTCTCTCCCGTAGGTCCAACTGAAAATAGAAGGAAATCTTTCGGACGTGAGGCAAACCTTCTCTTTGACAAATGTCCCTACAGTGTGCCCCGTTGGAATATTTTCCTTTTATTTCTGTTCTGGTTACAACTCAAAATTTTGAATTTTTCCTCAATGGTCACCAGCACAAATATAGAGGGTTAATCTCCTCAGTTGGACAAAAAAAAAACTTAAAAAAACTGACACAGGTTTCAATCTGTTACCACTCTATGCAAAAAAACATTGGGGCAAATAGAAAAAGCCCAAAAAATACATTTGTTTTTACTTGTTTGTCTTGGGACCAAATTGTCACTGGAACAAGAATAGATGGGGAATATTACAATGGATATCACCTGTTCCAGTAATAGTTGTCCACGAAGAGATTTTCTTGACATTTCAAACATCTACTCTTACTTCTTATTGCGTTCCTGAGACAGAAAGAGAAATCTCACCAATGGAAAAAAATGACAGATTTTATTCGATTTCATTGTAGTTCAATCTTTTGCTGTCCTCATAATGCAAATGTGTGAGGGCAAATAGGGTGGGCTTAACGCCCACACACAGCACATATATGCCCATGCTCCCAGCACAGTGACCAAGCTGTAGCACACAGCTACCGGTCTCTAGTAATGATTGGGAACAGATGGGACAAGCAGTGGTCATGTGATCGAAGGTCCTTCCTGCACCCCAGGTATAAATACCCAGTTAAAAGGATTCCAGACTGGGAGGGAAGGGGTCAAACTGCAGGTACATAGAGTATCTCACAAAAGTGAGTACACCCCTCAAATTTTTGTAAATATTTTATTCCATCTTTTCATGTAACAACACTGAAAAAAATGACACAATGCTACAATGTAAAGTAGTGAGTGTGTAGCTTGTATAACAATGCAAATTAGCTGTCCCCTCAAAATAACTCAACACACAGCCATTAATGTCTAAACTGCTGGTAACACTTAGGGGTGGGTACACCCCTAAGTGAAAATGTCCAAATTGGGCCCAATTAGCCACTTTCCCTCCCCGGTGTCATGTGACTCATTAGTGTTACAAGGTCTCAGGTGTCAATGGGGAGCAGGTGTGTTAAATTTGATGTTATTGCTCTTACTCTCTCATACTGGTCACTGGAAGTTCAACATGGCTCCTCATGGCAAAGAACTCTCTGAGGATCTGAAAAAAATAATTGTTGCTCTACATAAGGATGGCCTAGGCTATAAGAAAATTGCCACTTGCCTATATACAGTAAATTGCCAATTGCCTATATACAGTATCTCACAAAAGTGAGTACACCCCTCACATTTTTGTAAATATTTTATGATATCTTTTCATGTTAAAACGCTGAAGAAATTGCACTTTGCTACAATGTAAAGTAGTGAGTGTACAGCTTGTATAAAAATGCAAATTAGCTGTCCCCTCAAAATAACTCAACACACAGCCATTAATGTCTAAACTGCTGGTAACACTTAGGGGTGAGTACACCCCTAAATGAAAATGTCCAAATTGGGCCCAATTAGCCACTTTCCCTCCCCAGTGTGACTCGTTAGTGTTACAAGGTCTCAGGTGTCAATGGGGAGCAGGTGTGTTAACTTTGGTGTTATTGCTCTTATTCTCTCATACTGGTCACTGGAAGTTCAACATGGCTCCTCATGGCAAAGAACTCTGAGGATCTGAAAAAAATAATTGTTGCTCTACATAAGGATGGCCTAGGCCAGTGTTTCTCAACTCCAGTCCTCAAGGCGCACCAACAGGTCATGTTTTCTGGATTTCCACTATTTTGCACAGGTAATTTGATCAGTTTCACTGCCTTAATAATTAACACAGCTGATTAATCTGAGGGAAATCCTGAAAACATGACCTGTTGGTGCGCCTTGAGGACTGGAGTTGAGAAACACTGGCCTAGGCTATAAGAAAATTGCTAAGACCCTGAAACTGAGCTGCAGCACGGTGACCAAGACCACACAGAGGTTTAACAGGACAGGTTCCACTCAGAACAGGCCTCGCCATGGTTGACCAAAGATGTTGAGTGTACGTACTCAGCGTCATATCTAGAGGTTGTCTTTGGGAAATAGATGTTTGAGTGCTGCAGAGACTGAAGGGGTGGGGGGTCAGCCTGTCAGCACTCAGACCATACGGCGCACACTGCATCAAATTGGTCTGCGTGGCTGTCGTCCCAGAAGGAAGCCTCTTCTAAAGATGATGCACAAGAAAGCCCGCAAACAGTTTGCTTAAGACAAGCAGACTAAGGACATGGATTACTGGAACCATGTCCTGTGGTCTGATGAGACCAAGATAAACTTATTTGGTTCAGATGGTGTCAAGCGTGTGTGGCGGAAACCAGGTGAGGAGTACAAAGACAAGTATGTCTTGCCTACAGTCAAGCATGGTGGTGGGAGTGTCATGGTCTGGGGCTGTATGAGTGCTGTCGGCACTGGGGAAATACAGTTCATTTAGGGAACCATGATTGCCAACATGTATTGTGACATACTGAAGCAGAACTTGATCCCCTCCCTTCGGAGACTGGGCTGCAGGGCAGTATTCCAACATGATAACGACCCCAAACACACCTCCAAGATGACCACTGCCTTGCTAAAGAAGCTGAGGGTAAAGGTGATGGACTGGCCAAGTATGTCTCCAGACCTAAACCCTATTGAGCATCTGTGGGGCATCCTCAAATGGAAAGCTGAGGACCGCAAGGTCTCTAACATCCACCAGCTCCATTATGTCGTCATGGAGGAGTAGAAGAGGACTACAGTGGCAACCTGTGAGCTCTGGTGAACTCCATGCCCAAGAGGGTTAAGGCAGTGCTGGAAAATAATGGTGGACACACAAAATATTGACACTTTGATCCCAATTTGGACATTTTCACTTAGGGGTGTACTCACTTTTGTTGCCAGTGGTTTAGACATCAATGGGTATGTGTTGAGTTATTTTGAGGGGATAGCCAATTTACACTGTTTTACAAGCTGTACACTCACTACATTGTAGCAAAGTGTCATTTCTACAGTGTTGTCACCTGAAAAGATATAATAAAATATTAACAAAAATATGAGGGGTGTACTCACTTTTGTGAGATACTGTATATCACTGCACTTCCCTGCTGTCCTGAACTGCAATCAGAAATCCAAGGTATGCATGCTCTCCCTGTTTCCCCTACACACATTTCCTCTCCCTGGCACTAGGTATTTCTTGAGAGGCTTGCCAATTAATCAGCCTTGTGGAGAAGTGATGGGAAGGTAGGTTTTGGCCTTGTGCTGTCCCTTTCATGAAGTGAGCATGTTACTTGGCTCAAAATAGGCAAGGTACAGGATACATTTACCATTAACTGAAGAGAAATATTTAAATTTCCCACTCACATTCCATCACACCATTTGATCTTATAGCCCTTTACCCTCATGTCATGATTTGTGACTATTTGCAGCCTGGAAATGCTTTAAAATACCCTTTGTGAAAATGCTGCTTTCTGCTCCCACACTGCACTGTTTGTTTGTGGGCATAGCTGGGTAACAGCCACACTTCTCAGCACAAGTGTCCACACACAGTCCTGTGTTGCAGAGACAGGGACTGGCATGTCAGACCAGGTCTGCTACTTAGTACTTATTACTGAGAGCACTTATTGCACTGCGCAGCCATTGATAGACACGTTGTACAAGTACAACTACTGCAAATGTAAGAATATGATATTTGTTTGACTTTAATTGGGCTTTAAACGTTAAGTACACGTTATTTCTAATACAGACTGATTGGATAACTCAGTTGCAAAACGTACCTGTTGTGCTGGCTATAACAAGCTTTAGATAGGTGGCGGCTATCTCTAGTAGTGTGTTGTATCTAGTTCTCTTCTTGCAGCAGTTGTTCCTGGCCACCTCAGGGGGCACCGTTTCAATCTTAAGAGATTATATATATTAGGATAAATGTGCAGCCTGTCTCCAAGCAGGGTCCTCTAGTGGTGGTAGCCAGTTGCGGTTAGTGCAAGAAGAGCACAGGGTGCGAACACACTGGTGACTGGAAATATAAAATTCCTAGTTGCCATCTTCTGGCTCAGATAGATCTTGTCATTTAATTATTTGAGCATCCTGCAAGCCCAAGTAAAATAAAGAATGATTTGAATGACTAGAGCTTGTGTCAGCCTACACTCTGATCAATCTCCCTGAGCAGGCAGATCCGCTTGGATGGATCCACTCTGTCTGAAAGGGGCCCCTAAACTTCAAACAACACACACATCTGCCAAAACAATATTACAAAACAATAAATAGAACTAGTGGGTGGCTGCAATCATAAATCTGTGTTCCCACAGTAACAAAGATATTATAAGAAATAAGTATGTTGTGCCACCTTTTATTTACTGCTTTATCGCTAGCTTTTATAATCATACTCATTTTTTTTCTTCAAAACCTTTAGTGACCTCCTTACTCCTGGGAAAGGTTGTCCTGCATGAGAGAGGACCAGTCCAATTTGCTCAACGTCCTTTCAACCAAGTCCATGAATAAACTTAAATTCTATCTGCTGCAAAAGGGGTAAAATTTGTAAATGTCAGAGCTAATTTTGTATGTTTTGGAGAGTTCAACATATATTGCATTTCCTCCTCCAAATCTTCTACTTCCTTCTCCAACTGTTCAAGATGAATATCACATATTTCTTCCTACTGTTTTCATACCCCTCTTTTTCATCCTTACATCATAATATCCTTTACTTTTTTCAGGGTATAGCATGTTCTCAATTGTACTCAATGTAAATATAATCTAATTAAACACTATACATTTCTGTTTGACCTCAGTCAGACAACAATTAAGGTATTTCCTCAACAAAAATACATGGTGTTTTGTCAGTTCCATAACTGTCAAATTAATTATATCAAAACAATGTTCATTGATCCTCCTTTCCTCTGTTTTTAGTTTTTCTCCTGGATTTTGTCTTTCTATTCAGTGTTTCTTTTCCGTACCTTTTCCCCTTTTCCGACATTTTCTTTTTCTATTTCTTCCCCCAATCTAAAAAAGTTACAGCATTAGTACATACTGCGGTTTTAAGTATTCCCCGTGCTTCTTTCTCCCGTTCTGTTCCTGTTCCACTTGTGGATCAATCAGTCATTCAACCCATTGACCAACTACTCTACACTGTGATTTATCCTGTCTTTTAATGAAGGGTTTCTGAATATTAAAGATTTCCTCCTTCTTAAAGCCATACATATCCAGGGGAAAATGTTTTAGTCTCCTTGTTGTTCTTTCTCCACAGCATTCTGTATATTATTGCATTATTTTTCAGGTGAAGGTTATTCTTTTAACCTATCAAGATCCTTTACACTCTTCTTATTTTCTTTACTTAAACCCTGTAACTGTGCTTTTTCTCATCAATAATTAACTTCATAATCCTCAAACCATGTGAAACATATTTCTCTCTCTATTTACTGACAAAATTATAATTTCTCAAATGTTTAACTGGAATGATCCTCTTCCTAAGCCTTGAGGTACTATTCCTGTTTTTAAATATGGCTGCAAACTTAGTACATCCCACTTAGGTCCTAATTGTTTTATCACTAGATTTGTAGGCTTTCCGAACAAGAATGTTATGTCTTTTACATATACATACCTCCATCCTCAGCAGGATTGATGGTAGCCCTCATATCAATTCTACATCATCTCCCAATACCTAAGCCGTTACCTGTGGATACCCATGCACAGCCAAAAAATATACCCAGATGAATCGGGTTGCAGTGTGCTTTAATAATGTAATTCACTGTTATTTTTATGTAGATATGGAGGGGCAGGTGTAAAAAAAGTAAAGAAAATCTCTTTAAAATTACAATCAGAGAGACTGAAATTAAACTATTCACAAGATGGTATTATACTCCAGTAAAAATTCATGCCATTTTCCTCACAACACCCCCGTCTTGCTTCAGAGGTTGCATATGCACAGGGTCATTTTCTCAAATTTTCTGGGACTGTGAGAAGGTCTCAAATATATGGAAGCAACTAGAAAAATTTGCATCTAAAATTTCAGATAATATCATAAAACTCACTCCCCACAACTGCCTATTATTCTCCTCACATCCCTGGGCTACCTATCCATCAAATGAGACCGATCCACACAATTTATGTAGTAATACACTGGTTGATAGCATACCATTGGAAATCCCCATTGGTACCCCTAGAACATCTGAAAACTAGAATTAACAATATAAATCTTATGAAAAAAACATTTCACACCTTACATAATACTATTTAATTATGTAATATATTTTTCATGGCATATGTTAACAATTTTTTTGTACCCAATAAAAAAGTTTGTAAACAAATAAAATCAAAACACTAAAATATCCACCACTGGTCCTCCTTCTAATTGATCATTTACAGTATTTGTCGTACACAAACAAAGCTTGACTTCCAAAACATTACAATTCTTAGTCAGCTACAAAGTACAGTGCAGACCTCAAATGTGAACTTTAATTAACACGTCCAAGGAAAAGAAATGAGGTACAATTGCACTCAAATTTTTTATTAATTTGTCCAAGAGTTAATAAATTAGGGTTATTACAGCCCACCATGATCAAAAATATGACAGATCTATCTTAAAAAACACTGTATTGGGGTATCGCCCACATTGAAACTGGTCAACCACTTGCACAATATGGGGGGATGTCTATATGATATTCCATATTGTTATAAAACTGAACTTGGGACAATTCAGTATACAATTGTGTGTCCTTCTGATGATTGCCATTAATGATACTTTCAAATAATTGTAGAATTGAACAAACTGTACAAATACTATGTTCAAATGTGCTCCAAAGCAATTGTCATATATGGTAACCTATTGACACTTCCTCATATATTGCTATCCTTAGCTACATGCTAAATACTAATATTAATCAAGTAAGACCCCCCCCCCATGTAAACTGGGGATTCAGCAAAGCCTTCAATTTATATAATTGGATGCAGACTTCATGATTATCTGTTGTCCATAGTAATACAAAGCTGTAGTCTATGCAAAGTCTATTCAGATAATGCAGCTCACAGGTTAAACACTTTATAAACTGGATACACCTATGCAAATTGGGCCACCATTACCTTGCCTGCTGCCTTATTGATACTGACCATAAGACATGCAGCTTGGCTTCACCTGCCACATTACGACTTAAGTACCATGTGATATGCAGTTTTTTATCTTGGCTCGATGCTCTTTTGAAAGGGAGTTGATGTGTCAGATGTGCAGAAAGATTCCAGCCCTTAAACGTATCCCCTGCAGAAGTTCGTGTATCATACAGCCATGATGTGTCACCCATCCAGATCCATTGGATAACTTTGACGCATTTAACTTACACCATCAGGCTTCTTCAGGATGCTACTGTGCATGTCACATCATCCCGAAGTCCACCCGCCCCTCCTATGTATATCATTTACATAGGTAACATGCCACAGTAGTGACCTTACTAATTACAGTAAAACCTTGGTTTGAGAGTAACTTGGTTTGAGAGCATTTTGCAAGACAAGCAACATTTTTAAATAAATTTTGACTTAATATACAAGCGATGTCTTGATTTACAAGTAGTGTCATGTCACAACTGAGTATAAAAGAGAAGAGAGGTGCCTCTAAGTGTAGCAATATGGTTAAATTTAATGAAGGTACAATATTTAGCAACATATTGCTACACTTAGAGGCGCCTCTCTTCTCTTTTATACCCTGTAGCACCTGCTGGATTTTGCTTCTAACCAGTGGCGGTATAACATGCAGTATAACATAGTGTCACCCCCCCCACACACACACACCTCACCCTGGGCTCGGCTGGCGGTGGACACCAGAACACCCCCCCGCACCTGTTCTGAATCTGGGCGCCAGGGGGCAACTGGAGTCTCGAGAGGAAAGGAGGGCAGCTTCACAGCGGGTGGAGATACTAGTAGTGTGTGTAGTGACGTCATCATCATATCTGCAGTGCAGTGTGAAATGTGACAGGCTGAGGCTCGCTGGCTCAGTAGGGTAGGGAGGAGGAAGAAGAAGAAGAAGGAGGACACACTCACACAGTGACACACCAGGCGCGGCGTGGAGGTGTATTGTTCCAGCCCAGCGGGCTGCGGGGTGAACGGGTCAGCTGAAAAAAAAAAAAAATACCAGGGCTTTCCTCACCGTCGGGAGGTTGTCACCCCTCTAGCAGTGCGGACCGTACCCCCTGCATCCCCCTAGCAACGCCTCTGCACTGGTTTAAGAATTGCTGCTTCTACAGGAGTTTTGTGCTCTGCCTATAGAAGTAGCTCAATGTTATCCAATGGCTCCATGCACACTGGGCTTAAAAAAAGTCTGTTCTCTCAGGAGTAAAAATCGCTCATATAGGGCATTTTTTGTACAAAGTTTAGACAAGTTTAGGAGTTTGATGTTTTTTCTGCTTCCAAGGTCCAATCAGAAACATGAACCAGAAGGGTTTTTTTCTGCATCTAAAACATTAAACTCAAAATATGCCTCTACCTCCTAATGTACATGGACACATAGGACACATGATAGAGAACATTGAGTTTCTTCTACAGGCAGAACACAGCTCCTGTAGAAGCAACGCTTTTTAATCCAGTGTGCATGGAACCGCTCAGCGTTTACAGGCAGGAAAAAAAAACCTTCTGGTCTGCGTTTTTTGATTGGAGCAAACTGGCAGAAAAAAAACGCTTCTCTCCTAAACTTGCTGTGTACAAAAATGCTCTATATGAGCATTTTTTTTTTTTTTTTTGCGCCAAGGGAACTGATCTTTTTTTAAGCCCAGTGTGCATAGAGCCTAAGCTTTATGTCTCCAGTGGAGTGAGTTATAGAGTTATAGCATTGTGTACTCAGACTTTCCTAGGATATTTAAATTATGTATTTATTTATTTCTTGCTATCAATCCCATGGGGCTGCAGTGATATTATATATATATATAAAAATATATATATATATATATATATATATATATATATATATATATATAACAAAATATTACTCTACATTAATGTTTCATTTCCCTCGAGAAAGGCCAGCTTATTCATAGAACAAATGTGTATGTGGGTGGTATGTATATATATATGTATGTATATATATATATATATATATATATATATATATATATATATATATATATTGAGGACAACAAAATTAGACAAAGCAAAGGTATCCCAAAACAGTGTTTTTAAGACTGTCACGTTTTTAATGTTGGTGGGTTAGAATGTACCTTATTTATTATTGTAGGTTTTGCTAAATTTTGGATAGATGAATAAAGTCGTATGAGTGCAATAAAAACATATTTTTCCCACCTTTGTTTGTTGTGTTAATTAAAACACATTTATCTTTGTCCACACAATATGCTACACACAAATACACACATATAGAATACAGACCTGTCAGGAGATCAATCTACCTGAAAAGCCAGCTTGATACACCCTATTATTGATTGCACTTGAGGCAGACCGTATCCACTTCCTTACCCTTTGTGTGCCATTGGCCAAGATGTTGGAATGATGGAAAGAAGAAGAATGGGCATAACTATACCCTGTCAACCTGGTGCATATACCCAGCTCTTTTACTGGGTGCCCTATGTCTCCATTCCATTGCCATGGTTTTGCCATAATTCCAAGTGAGGTGCTGTAGACATATTTACTTAGATATTTTCTGAAATTTGGAAGTAAATCAGAGACAGGAAATAGAATGGTGAGAAGTGAGGCTATGATTAAGTGCTATACAGTGTTAAATGTGTTAGCAGTCTCACTTCTCCTGCTGTATGTCTGTGTTGAATGTATAAACAAGTGCTGCAAGAAAGACGTTGACTTTTATCAGAGTGCATTCAACTTTGTATCTATGCTGCAGTCACGAGCTGGACTAGGAGCAACGTTAAGTGCAGAGCCCACCTGGAGCAGTGGCTAATTTTGTTTCCTGTATTTCGCCTATTACAATCATCACAGTTCTACAATCATCAGTTCTATCTAGTGGCCATAATGCATTTTTTTTTTCAGATTGAAGTATTTCAGGAAAATAAAGCATAATGGGCATTAGATGGAGTTGACGATCATAGGAAACAAATAGTATTAAGCAAAATACTAGAGCTGTACAATTAATCGTTAAAAAATCGTGATCTCGATTGAACCCCCCTGACGATCTCTATTGCAGAGTTTGCCGATTCTTTCAAATAACAAGTGGAGAGACTTATCTGCTCACTCAGCTGTCAAAAGAAAACATCCGTGCAGTCTGCATGAAACATTGTAACTAACTCTTCCTTCTTAGATCAAAGGGATAAACTTCTGCGTAAAGAAAAAATACAGGCAGTCTGCCAAGTTTTCAACTGTAAATGCAGGAAGTTTAACCACTTAAAGTCTAAATCTTTTTCTGACACTTGTTTCTTAAGTTAAAATCAATATTTTTTGCTAGAAAATTACTTGGAACCCCCAAACATTATATATATTTTAGCAGAGACCCTAGGGAATAAAATGGCAATTGCTGCAATATTTTATGTCGCATTGTATTTGCCCAGCGGTCTTTCAAACCCAATTTTTTGGGAAAAAATACACTTCAATGAATATAAAAAAAAACAGTAAAGTTAGCCCAATTTTTAATTAATTTTTTTTTGTTTTAATGTTACGCTGCGAGAATCTTGAGAGAATCGTGATCTATCCTCTAAGAAAAAAAATCATGATTCTCATTTTAGCCAGAATCGTGCAGCTCTACAAAATACCATATTTTTTTGTGTCGGCTGTGCAAATACTTGAGGCAATTACAAACAGAAAATTGGCTCATAAATAGACCCCATTAGTGTAACTATAACCCAAATTGTCATTGTGGACAGGGTATGGAATTGTTAGAACCCTGATCATTTTTTTTTTTTTTTGCCATATATGTCCCACTGGGGAGATTTCTCTTCACTTCCGATCTTGTAGGCAAGTTGAAATCTCTCCAAATAAGGGGTAATCCCCTCAAAGATAGTTGTCATCAAAATAGGTGTTCCCATTGGAATGTTGCACCCACCTCCTATCCCACCTTAATTTTCTCTCCTGCAACAATGATCATGATGACAGTCTATATGTGGAATAAATCCCTTATTTTTAGATTTGTGATGGAAGTAATAAAATTAAATACCTTACAATGTATAAAATATACCCTGTGATAGCACAGGCAATTCTGTGCTTCATACACACACACATCATTTTAACCTAGTGACCATGCAGAGTTCCCTTTTATCCAAGACATTTATATTTAAATATATATATATATATATATATATATATATATATATATATATATATATATATATATTTTTTTTTTTTTTTTTATTTTATTAAAGCATGCATGGGTTGTGATTCAAAGCTCCATAACCGATTCTGTAATAACTGTGAGTTCTGCATGAGCTTAATATACAAGGCTGTGGCTAGTTTTCTCGCATGAAGCTACAAAACGCCATCTAGATTTTTTTAATTTCATTTCTGCAGCCGCAGACATGATATCTCCCTTGTGAAAAAGCATGAGTCATCACTGCTTTAATCTCCTGTAAACATTGTCTAGAATGGAGAAAGGTAGAATTCATTTTCGTGAAACGTCTCAGCTCAAAGCATCCAAATGCAAATCTTTTGTATGCCGTGAAAACCTTATATTATTTATGGAATTTTGTCTAGAAATATAAGTAGAATTTTGTGTTCTTACACAAAGCTAGGCATATCTTTTCTATCTATAAGTCAATGCTAAGAGACTAGTACTTGAATATTAATGGGGTTCCTGGCTGTGCCAGAGGTAGATTGGGTAGTGGTGGCATCAAACGGAATAAAAAAATGTTGAAACTGGATTTTTCATTTCTTCTTTATTTACTTTGTTCAGTAATATATACACTCACTGGCCACTTTATTAGGTACACCTGTTCAATTGCTTGGTAACACAAATTGCTAAGCAGCCAATCACATGGTAGCAACTCAATACATTTAGGCATCTAGACAGGGTGAAGACAACTTGCTCAAGTTCAAACCGAGCATCAGAATGGTGAATAAAGAGGGTTTAAGTGACCTTGAACGTGGCATGGTTGTTGGTGCCAGTAGGGCTGGTCTGAGTATTTCAAAAACTGCTGATCTACTGGGATTTTTATGCACAACCATCTCTAGGGTTTACAGGGAATGGTAAAAAAAATAGAAAATATCCAGTGAGCGGCAGTTGTGTGGATGAAAATGGCTTGATGATGTCAGCGGTCAGAGGAAAATGGGCAGACTGGCTCGAGATGATAGAAAGGCAACAGTAACTCAAATAACCACTCATTACAACCAAGGTATGCAGAATACCATCTCTGAACACACAACACATCGGGCCTTGAAGCAGATGGGCTACAGCAGCAGAAGACCACACCGGGTGCCACTCCTGTCAGCTAAGGAACAGGACAGGAACAGAAAACTGAGGTTACAATTTGCACAGGCTCACCAAAATTGGACGATAGAAGATTGGAAAAACTTTGCCTGGTCTAATGAGTCTCGATTTCAGCTGCAAAATTCAGATGGTAGGGTCAGAATTTGGAGTAAACAACATGAAATCATGGATGCATCCTGCCTTGTATCACTGATTCAGGCTGCTGGTGGTGGTGTAATGGTATGGGGGAAATTTTCATGGAACACTTTGGGCCCCTTAGTACTGATTGAGCATCGTTTAAATGCCATGGCCTACCTGAGAATTGTTGCTGCCCATGTCCATCCCTTTATGACTACAGTGTATCCATCTTCTGATGGTTACTTCCAGCAGGATAATGCACCATGTCACGAAGCTCAAATCATCTCAAACTGGTTTCTTGAACATGACAATGAGGTCACTGTTGAATCTATGCCACGAAGAATTAAGGCAGTTCTGAAGGCAAAAGGTGGTCCAACCCGGTACTAGCAAAGTATACCTAATAAAGTGGCCACTGAGTGTATTTTTAACATTTATTTTGCAGTAGATAGAAGCTTCAAGCAAGGTCTATCCTCAACACATTTTGTTACTTGTTACTAGTATTTTGTAATAGTACACTTTGTTCTTCAAGCAAGTGCCATTCTGATGGGTATTACATAATACCTTGTATCCTTTACTTCCTTGAACCCTGGTTTACCTTTGCTCTTGTAAGTACACTTTATACAGTATCATGGAGCTTGTCTGCAGTGTTTGTTTTCTGTATGAATAGAAAGATGTAGTGTTATAAAGTCACATTTTAGGCCTTATTTGTGTTATGTGACCATGTGTGTTATGTGACCAAAATGTTAAGTCATTTGGAAAATTAATATGTATATACTGCAATAATTCTCCATAGAAAACCTATGACAGAGGTTTTCCACTGAATATGTGATTGCTGCCCCCTGAGGAAGCCTTAGGCCCCATTCACACCTGAGCGTTTTGTAGCTTGAATCCTCAAACTACAAAACGCTGGAGGGGAAAAAAATCAATTATTCTCTATGGACACGGTTCACATCTCCACTCCAAAATGCCTGAAGCCAAATGCCAGCTCAAAAAAGTTCTGGAGCTTTTTTTGTAGCTCAATTCAGGCAGATTTGGGCATTTTTGGCGCGTTTTTATTCCCATAGGCGAACATAGAAACGTGCGATTCACGCGGTTTTATGCGCTTTTATTCATTTTGACGCGCGAATTGGTGTGTTTTTCTGCACAAATGAACAGGGTGAGCCCGATCTGCTCCCTCCCCCTGCATCCTCATTGGCAGGGAGGGGAGAAACTTGCAGGAAGGAAGGACACCACCAGCAGCACAGGATTCTGGGACATGTAGTCCCCAACTAAAGCGGCCCCGCACAGCCTCCTATGGGGCAGGGAACTACAGAGCCCAACATGCTCTATGGTGAGGTGATTCACAAAGCAGAGGCTGCCTGGGAGAAATTTTAGCGGTGCTTTACCGCTGTTATAGCAGTGCTTTTCGGCTGCTAGTGGCCGAATAAAGGGTTAAAGGGTTAAATAAAATCGCTTTGCAGGCGCTTCGGCAGTGGTGCCCATTGATTTTACCACCTGAAAGACGCTACTTGCAGGTCTTTTTTTGCTGTCCTGCAAAGCACACCGCCCCAGTATGAAAGCACCCAGGCTTTCACACTGGGGTGGATTGAGAAGTGCATTTTCAGGCGATTTACAGGCGCTATTTTTAGAGCAAAAATGCCTTTAAAGCACCCCAGTGTGAAAGGGGGTCTTACTCCACTTTTGTTGAGAAAAAAACATTCCCCTCTGGGTGATCTATATACATTGCAAGGACTATAACAACCTTTGTTGAAGATTCCTACCTTTTGTTATTCTGAATCCATGTGTGTTTCTCTGTGCCTCTGTACCAAGTGGGTCTAATGGAAGTGGTTTCATAATTAACTGTCAGGTGTGCAGCTGCAGAGCACTAATGAGGAAATCTGCTGAGGCCTTCATCTCTTTAGACCTGCTTCTATTGAAAGTATCTCTCCAAAAATGACATTTTTGTTGCAGCGGATGCCTGAAATCTGACTTGTATCTTAGGCAGACTTCTGGGAAAATTGGTGAGCCAATCACACAAGCAGGAAATTATGTTTGTGGGGAGTGGTCAGCACACACTCTGTGTACAGAACAACTCTATGTAGCCATATTGCAATGCATTCTCAGAAAATTACAGTGGCTGCAGATTGAAAAGGAAAGGTCATTTTTTTTAATAACATTCAAATACAATATGATTAGTGTCGCAGTTATATGTGCTATATTATTTTTTCTTTATTTGCTATTTTTTCCCCCACAAAAGTGAAGTTAGCCTTTAAGGCAAAAAAGTGTAAAAAACAATTGGCATATAAGCAGTAAAATAAGTTTAATAAGATGTTTTAATAGGAATAAAATATTTAAAATAGCAAACTTTTTCCATTATTAGTTTGCTGGAACTGGCACAGACAACAAGCCTTTGATCTGACCAAAATACATTGTAGAAATCCTATTACAAGGCTTCCCATGGGAGCACTGGACAGAGGGGAGGGGCCAAGAGCACCAGGAGGGGACCTGAGAAGAGGAGGTTTGGGGCTGCTCTGTGCAATTCCATTTTTTTAAATTACCTTTAGAATCACTTTAATTGAATAAGCTGAAGTTAGAAGCTGATTGGCTACTATGCACAGTTGCACTAGACTTTGCACTCTCCAGTTTTATTAACCACTTGCTTCCGCAACCATAGTCAAATGACGTCCGCAGGAGGGATCTCCCATCCTGGACGGGCATCATATGATGTCCTCGGCTTCCCGGCCATCTAGGGGGCGTGCACGCACCCGCCGCATCACTTGGGAGCCGATGTGCGTGCCCGGCTGCCACGATGTCCGCCAGGCACCCGCAATTGTCGGTAAACACACAGATCCATGTCCTGTCAGGGGAGAGGAGACCGATCGTGTGTTCCGAGTACAGAGGAACACTGATTGGTCTCCTCCCCTTGTGAGTCCCCTCGCCCTACAGTTAGAATCACTCCCAAGGTAACATATTTAACCCCTTGAGCGCCCCCTAGTGTTAACCCCTTCCCTGCCAGTGACATTTATATAGTAACCATTGCATTTTTATAGCACTGATTGCTGTATAAATGTGAATGGTCCCAAAATAATGTCACAGTCATGATAAAAAAAAATCACAAATTGCCGCCAATACTAGTAAAAAAAAAAATAATAAAAATGCCATAAATCTATCCCCTATTTTTTAGACGCTATAACTTTTGCACAAACCAATCAATATTCTCTTATTGCGATTTTTTTTACCAAAAATTTGTAGAAGAATACATATCGGCCTAAACTAAGGAAAAAAGTTTTTTTTTTTTTTTTATTTGGATATTTATTATAGCAAAAAGTAAAAATTATTGTTTTTTTTTTCAAATTTGTCACTCTTCTTTTGTATATAGCGCAAGAAATAAAAACTGCAGAGGTGATCAAATACCACCAAACGAAAGCTCTATTTGTGGGGAAAAAAATTCCATTTGGGTACAGTGTTGCATGACCGTGCAATTGTCATTTAAAGTGTGACAGCGCTGAAAACTGAAAATTGGCCTGGGCAGGAAGGGGGTGAAAATGTCACTGTAAGTGGTTAAATCAATCCCAATGCGCTTATGAATTAGAAATCAGGGGACATACTAAAACATTTAATGTGAAAATGGCTTAATGTAGATTAACGTGTAATAAAGTGCCTAAACCTCAATCAATCATCCTGAAACTTTGCACAGCCTAAGTTTTTACCTTTCCAAACCTATCCTAGAAGTTTCATACATTCCAGTGTTCCACACTAGGGATGAGCCGAACACCCCCCGGTTCGGTTTGCACCAGAACCTGCGAACAGACGGTAAATTCGCACGAACGTTAGAACCCCTATTGAAGTCTATGGGACTCGAACGTTCGAAATCAAAAGTGCTAATTTTAAAGGCTAATTTGCATGGTATTGTCCTAAAAAGGGTTTGGGGACCTGGGTCCTGCCCCAGGGGACATGTATCAATGCAAAAAAAAGTTTTAAAAACGGCCGTTTTTTCAGGAGCAGTGATTTTAATGATGCTTAAAGTGAAAAAAAAAGTGAAATATTCCTTTAAATATCGTACCTGGGGGGTGTCTATAGTATGCCTGTATCGCGTGTTTCCCGTGCTTAGAACAGTCCCTGCACAAAATGACATTTTTAAAGTAATAAAAGTCATGTAAAACTGCTTACGGCTTTAATGTAATGTCCGGTCCTGGCAATATGGATGAAAATCAGTGAGACAAACGGCATGAGTACCCCCCCAGTCCATTACCAGGCCCTTTGGGTCTTGTATGGATATTAAGGGGAACCCCGCACCCAAATTAAAAAAAGGAGAGGCGTGGGGCCCCAGGCCCTCTGAACAGCAGTATACAGGCGGTGCAAACAAGACAGGGACTGTAGGTTTGTTGTTAAGTAGAATCTGTTTGTAATTTTGAACTGGTACATTTTTAAAGTGTAGCTCCAGCCAAAAAATCTATTTTAAGCTTTTTGGAAAACATAGGGAAAGGTTATCACCCCTGTGACATTTGTTTTGCTTTCTGTGCACCTCTTCAGAAGATTTCACCTCACTTTCTGTCCCAATGACAAATGTTTTTTGACAATTTGGATTTTTAGTGAAACAAGGATTGGTGATAAAGCATCAGTGGAGAGGAGACACGTTTTTCCCATATTAACTCTTTCCCTTCCTAGGGGTGGATTTCATCCCACTTCCTGTTGTCTCCTTCTACCTTTGCAAGTAGGAGTCGTTTGTAAGTTGGATGTTTGAAAGTAGGGGCCTGCCCTATATACTCTATAGAAATTGGGGCCTCAGGTGTTAGTGTTGCCACAACATTGTAAGCCCTCACAGTTACTCTTGGTGGGCGCAGGAATAGGCTCTGCTGTGAAATATTAGATCAAGAATTGTAATTACATGCCCCTGTTGAACAGGGTCAGAAAAATTGGGCCTTTGGTGGTGGTGGTGCTGGTGCCACAACACTGTAAGTCCTCAAAGTTACTCTTGGTGGGCACAAAAACAGGCCCTGCTGTGAAATATTAGATCAAGAATTGTAATTACATGCCCCTGTTAAACAGGGGCAGAAAAATTGGGCCTTTGGTGGTTGTGTTGCCACAACACTGTAAGTCCTCACAGTTACTCTTGGTGGGAGCTGGAACGGGCTCTGCTGTGAAATTTTAGATCAAGAATTGTAATGTGTGCTCCAACAGGTGGACAAGGGGGACAGTGTCACTGATGCATGCACTGTCACTGCTCACCATCCCTGTGGCCTCCTCAAATGGTTGACAGGACAGTGCATGCATCCCTAAACATGGCCCACTGGTGTGGGGAAAAAAAAACAAGCTCCCCTGACCCTGTCCTGGTGCCATAGTCGCACAGGTACTCATTGATGGCCCTCTGCTGCGTGTGCAGCCGCTGCAGCATGGCCAACGTTGAGTTCCACCTGGTGGGCATGTCACAGATTAGGCCGTTCTTGGGCAGGTTAAATTCCTTTTGGAGGTCTGCCAGCCGAGCACTGGCATTATATGAAATGCACACAGACTTTCCTGGCCTGCCTCAGGACATCCTGTAAGCCTGGGTACCTGCCCAAGAACCGCTGCACCACCAAGTTAAGGACGTGAGCCAAACAGGGCACATGGGTCAGTTGTCCCTGTCGGAGGGCGGAGAGGAGGTTGGTGCCTTAAGTTGGCATGGCGTCAACCACCTCTGAACTTGCCCCTGCAGAGCTGACAGAACCTCTGCCCCAGTGTGGCTCCTGTCCCCCAAGCACACCAGCTCAAGCACCGCATAGCATCTTTTGATCTGCGTACTTGCATAACCCCTTGAACGCCTACGAAGCACCGCTGGTTCCGAGGACAAAGCACAGGAAGAGGCCATGGAGGAAGAAGAAGAGGAGGGGGTGGAAGAGAGAGGTTTGGCAGAATCACCACTAGTAGTATTTTGGAGGCGTAGTGGCGGAACCTCCAACACTACTGCACCCTGTCCTGCATCCTTCCCAGCTGCCAGAAGTGTCACCCAGTGCGCGGTGAAAGATAGGTAACGTCCCTGTCCATGCCTGCTGGACCATGAGTCAGCGGTAACATGCACCTTACCGCTGACCGCCCTGTCCAGTGAGGCCAAGACATTGCCTTCCACATGCCGGTAGAGAGCCGGAATCGCATTCCGTGAGAAAAAGTGGCGTTTGGGAACCTGCCACTGAGGAACTGCACATTCCACAAACTCACGGAAGGGGGCAGAGTCTACCAACTGAAAAGACAGCAGTTGAAGTGCTAGCAATTTAGCCAAGCTAGCATTCAACCGCTGGGCATGTGGATGGCTGGGAGCGAACTTCTTTCGGCGGTGCAGCAGCTGGGGCAGGGAAATTTGCCTGGTACAATCTGACGTCGGTGTACCGATAGCAGATTGCCCCCAAGTACTTGGCTGTGCCACACCTAATTCTACACCTTCATTCCTCTCAGTGCAGGTCTCAGAGAGGACTGAAGGTATAGTGGGGTTGGAGATCCCAGCTGATTAGGAGAAAGGAGAGGTCCACTTTGGCTTTTGGTGTGGGTCTTTTAGGTACGCTTGCCAACGAACTGCATGGCAGGTCAACATATGTCTGGTCAAGCATGTGGTGCCCAAGCGGGAGATGTTTTGGCCACGCGAGATACGCTTGAGACATATGTTGCAAATAGCAGCGGTGGGATCTGATGCACTCGTCTCAAAAAAGGCCCACACCAAAGAACTTTTGGAATAACGCGCAGAGACAGCAGCGCCCTGCCAATGCAGAGCTCTGCGGTGTGATGCAGTCGGTGTGCTGCCCTTAAGCTGGCCTCTGGAGGTCATCCTACCTCGTTGGTGATGTGCCTCCTCCTCTCTCTTATCAGGCACCCACGTGGAGTCAGTGACCTCATTATCCCCTTCCTCCTCATCACTGGAGCAAAGCTGGTAGTATGCTGCAGCTGGGGGAACATGACTGCCAGATTGCTGTCCTTCTTGTGCACCCCCTCTCTCTGGGCTCACGTTACTGCCTTCCTCTAGCTGGGTACCATCATCGGAGCCTTCAAAACACTGGGCATCCTCCTGGAGCATGTACCCAACACTGTGGTCAAACAGTTCGGGGGACTCCTCAGGAGGACATGGTGGGGCTAGGGAAGGAGTGACTGATGCCATTGAGCCGAGCGAAGAGGCCGCGTTGGCAGCTGCTTTGCCAGACAAAGTACCCTGAGCCTGGGTGAGAGAGGATGAGAAGGATGAGGACGGCTTGGTCATCCACTCTACCAAGTCTTCCGTATGTTGCTGCTCAACACGGCCAGCTGCCGAAAAAAAGGACAAGCGTGTCCCGCGGCCACGTGCTGATGAGGATGCACTGTTGCCTCTAGACACAGAGCCTGCTTGCTCTCTTTTATTGGCTTGTGACTGTCTGCCTCTCCTTGTTGGCCTTCCAGACATACTAATGGCCTGCAGTGAGATGTAGCTGCACAAAGCTGGGATGTATAGATATACTGATACTGCAACTAGCAGAATCAACTGCCTGCCTGTAGTATTATTAGTATGAGAACACCAGCAATTGTCTTCAGGTAGCTTTAGCTTTAGGTGCACACTGTGCAGAGGATGCAGCACACTAACTGTAAATACTGTAACTGCCTGCCTGTGGTATTAATAGGATCAGAACAGCAATTGTCTTAAGGTAGCTTTAGATGCACACTGTGCAGAGGACACAGTACACTAACTGTAAAACGAGTAGCTGCCTGCCTGTGGTATTAATATAGGATCAGAAGAACACCACCAGTTTTATTCAGGTAGCTTTAGGTGCACACTGTGCAGAGGACACAGTCCACTAACTGTAAATACTGTAGCTGCCTGCCTGTGGTATTAATATAGGATTAGAAGAACACCACCAATTTTCTTCAGGTAGCTTTAGGTGCACAATGTCCACCCTGGCTTTGGCTCTCTGTACAGACAGCGCTGTGATTGGCCAAGCATGCGGTACATAGTGCATGCTCGGTCAATCATCAGCCAGCAATGCGCTGCGATGCCGCAGTGAATTATGGGCCGTGACGCGCCACTCGAATTTGGCGCTAATGGCCCATATCGTTCGTAATTCAGCGAATGACCGAACACACGATGTTCGAGTCGAACATGCGTTCGACTCGAACACTAAGCTCATCCCTATTCCACACGGCAAACTAGGGACATTAAGCTTGTTTTTTGAAGAGTTTAATGTGGCTTTATGTACAAAAAGACCTTAAATGTTAACTAATCCCCCCCAAACTTCACACAATAGAATACTTTATCTATGCCAACATATTTTGAAAATTTCAACTCATTTGGCTAATCACACCAAAAGTTATTGCATTAAGCTATATTTTACAATGCTAAAGCATTTAATGTGAACAGCTTAATGTAAAAAGAGCTTCATGTACCATAATGTGCCTTAATGTACCATAATGTGCTTAAACCGCAATCAATTGTCTTGAAACTTTGCACAGCCTAAGTGCTCAACTTCTCAAACCTATTCTAGAAGTTTCATGCATTTCGGTGTTCCACAAGGCAAACTAGCAACATTAATTGCTTGCCGACCAGCCGCTGCAGTTGTACTGCGGAAACATGGCTCGGCTGCGCAAATTGCTGTCATCTCACGTCGTTTCCCTTTTTGTCCACTAGGGGTGCGTGTGCGCCACCCCCTGCTCGCCCACGGAGCCAATGCGATCCGATAATCTAGAAAGAGCTTAATGTACCATAATGTGCCTAAACCTCATTCAATTGTCTTGAAACTTTGCAGAGTCTAAGTTCTAAACTTCCTAAACCTATGCTATAAGTTTCATGTATTTCGGTGTTCCACAAGACAAACTAGGGACATTAAGCTTGTTTTTTGGGGAGCTTAATGTGGCTTAACGTACAAAAAAGACCTTAAATGTTAACCAATTTCCCCCAAACACAATAGATGACTCTATCTATACCAACATTCTGAAAATATCAGCTCATTTGGTAAATCACACCAAAAGTTATTCACATTAAGCTATATTTTACAATGCTAAAACATTTAATGTGAACAGCTTAATGTAAAAAGAGCCTACTGTACCATAATGTGCCTAAACCTCAATCAATTGTCTTGAAACTTTGCACAGCCTAAGCAACTATGTTTCAAAAAAATGTGGAAATGGATGGGACTTTAATTGTGCCTTTGAGAAGTGTGAACAAATGGAATACAATAATAAAATTAGGAAAAAATAAACAATTTTATTAACTATAAAAACAGTTGAAAATACACTACAGTCTGTATGATTAAGTTTGAATTCAGGGTGAACAGAGATGTGGCCTACACGTTTTGTTGACAGTGTCGCTTCGTCAGGGCCTTGAAGATAGCACAATATGACATTGTGTGAATTCTCCCCAGTCTCTCCTCAGCGGCTCACCTGTTCACTTGTGTGGGGGACGCTGAGGGGAGACACTGTTTGCAAGATCACAGGTATGTAAACTTCTTTTCCACTCTGGTTATTGGTCCAAACACATGTCTGTGTACATGTTTAAATAGCCTTCTCCTATAAGCTAACATTTTGCCTGTTTGGATAAAATCTCCAGCTAGCTGTGAAATCAGCTTTTCTCCTTACCCTGGAATGTTTTTTCCTTGATCGTCTTTCCAAGGTTTAGAGATACACACCCTCCTATCACCAGTGTGAATAACTACAATTTAAGCATAGTGAATCTTATGACTGGGCGATCTTAAATATCTCTCAATTTTATAAGGACATTATTCCTAGTGTTTCTTTTACCTTTGGAGGTCTTTCATATTCTTTTCACCGTGTTCTTCTCATCCTCATTTCCTGTTCCCTTCCATTTCCTCCCCCCCTCCCCCTTCCCCCCTCTTTCTCCCCCCTCCCCTCTCCATTCCCGTTTCCCTTCCCTCCTCCCCCCTCTTCTCCCCATCTTTTCCTCTTCCTTTGCACCTTCCCCTTCTTTTTCCACCCCTTTCCTCCCCCTCCTCTCCCCTCTCTTTTCTTTCTCCCCCCCTCCTTTTCCAGCTCTTCACCTTCCCCTTTTGCCTTTCCCTCTCTGCTTTGCCCTTCTTTTCCTTCTTTTCCCCTCTCCCCTCCTTCCCTTCCCCAGTCCTTTTCTCCCCCCTCCCCTCTTTCCCTCCCCCTACTCTTATTCACATTATTTTGTCCTTTCCTATTCTTTTATTTCTGTTACTCTGGCTATTTCCATCTTTTTGAGGCCCCTATCTGACCACTTGGCTTACCATACTTTATCATCTGCACACATAGGGTCCCACCCATATTCCTCGGTTGAGGTGGGATGGAGCATTCCCACAGGCTCCCAGGCCTCACATTGTCCCGCCGATCCTGTGTCCTCTGACTACAGTCTTTCGGTGAGTGAAAAATACACATTTTTGTAACATTAAGATTTATATATTTCTTTATATATCTCCCTACTCCAATGTCATATATCTAGACAACTAACAGCATGTAATTGATTCTCTTTGTTCTAACTCTCCATATGAGAAGCATCGCTATATCCCCAAAGGCTGGAAAATGCAACTGTATTTGTATGTTTAATGTTTTATAAATATCTAGATTTCACTAACATGAACCCATAATGACATGTCATCAACATACACCTATGTAAAAAATATATGTATTAACATTTGTATACATCATGTATAATTTTTATTTACGTAAGTACATAATTTATGCAGTACTAAATAATGTTTTATCTGTAGAATTAACACTACGTCATATTGTGCTATCTTCAAGGCCCTAACGAAGTGGCACTGTCCGCGAAACGCGTAGGCCACATCTCTGTTTATTGTTGGGGATTTGCACACCCTGAATTCAAAATTAATCATACAGACTGTAATGTATTTTCGAAGTCCCATCTAGTTCCACATTTTTTGAAACATAGTTGCTTCTCTTCACGGGATGGTGCCTCTGTAGAAGTAGGAGTATTCCACGTTCACCCCAACCCTACACATTTGCACAGCCTAAGTCCTCAACTTCCCAAATCTATCCTAGAAGTTTCATACATTTCGGTGTTCTACAAGGCAAACTAGGGACATTAAACTTGTTTTTTGGGGAGCTTAATGTGACTTAATGTACAAAAAAGAGCTTAGATTTTAACCAATTTTACCCAAACTTCACACAAAAGAAGACTCTATCTATACTAACATATTCTGAAAATTTCAGATCATTTGGTAAATCACCCCAAAAGTTATTCACATTTAACCATTTTTTTTACAATCCTTAACCAGTTGCAGCCGTACTAGACACGCCCAAAAACTTGTCATTGGTGTACACAGGGCGTATCTAGTACATCCATTCCTTCTGCTCTGCTGTTGGGACCCTTCCCTGTCTCAGTACCCAACAATTTAGCAGGAGCTGTCAAAAAAAAAAGAAGCAGGCTGGCAATGTTTATCAACAACCACATCACAGAAGATCTGAAATGAGGGGAAGGTCTGCTGATTTTATCATCCAATCATGTGCAAGCTAAAATGCTGTTTTTTATTTTCCTTGCATGCCCCCTCAGCTCTACAGCGACTGCACTTCCAAGTGCACTTTCAGTGCACTTGCAGTGCACTTGTAGTGCAAAGTGGATTTGCCTTTAGTAAATAACCCCCATTGCATCAATGGTAACTTTCTGTGTTTTGCATCTACAGATCAAAGGGATAAACTTTGATCTGCAGGTGAAGAGAGTAAAAGCAACATTGACAAGTAAAAAAAAACAAATGTCTTTTTCTAATTAAATGTTCCTCTGTTGAACCCCTTATTAACCCTTTCGTTTTCTCTAATCAGCACTCTTTAACTCTATATTCTCCTTCTCTATTAAATTGTAATTTTTCTGGTGATTATTTTCTTTTCTATTTTATTAACTAATAGTTAAACTTTTTTTCTGTTCTTTTTTTTTTTGTTTGCTTTGCTTATTAATATTTTTTACATCTTTTTACATATAATTACTGCTAAAAAAATGCCTTTTGTTTAGTTTTATTATATTTAATTGTCTAAGGATTGCAAAAAAACTTATTGTTGCAGGACAATATTCACAAAAAGAAAGCCTAGTTTGTTTTTTAAAAGAAAATGCATGTATTATGTTGTTATCTTAAGTCACGGGTAGGCAAGCTCGGCACTCCAGCTGTGGTGAAACTACAAATCTCATCATGCCTCTGCCTCTAGGAGTCATGCCTGTGATTGTCAGGGTCTTGAAAGGTCATCGCTGGATCTAGATGGGACTCAGGGTAGTGTTAGGGGGCTGAGGGGGGGTCCTGCACATACAAGGCTTTTTATCTTAATGCATAGAATGCATTAAGATAAATAAACCTTCTGACTTTACAATCATAAAGTGGATAAATTTAACCACTTCAATAAAGGGCACTTATACCCCTTCCTGCCCAGACCAATTTTCAGCTTTCAGCGCTGTCGCACTTTGAATGACAATTGCGCGATCATGCTACACTGTACCCAAACTAAATGTTTATCATTTTGTTCCCATAAATAGAGCTTTCTTTTGGTGGTATTTGATCACCACTCGGATTTTTATTTTCTACTAAACAAATAAAAAAAAGACTGAAAATTTTGAAAAAAAATTGTTTTTTTGCTTCCGTTACAAAACGTTGTAAATCAGTAAGTTTTCTCCTTCACTGTTGGACACTAATGGGGTTGCACTGATGGGCACTGATAAGGCGGCACTGATAGGCACCAATGAGGTGGCACTGATGAGGTGGCACTGAAGGGCACTGATGACGGGCACTAATATGCGGCACTGATGGGGCACTATTAGGCGGCACTGATGGGCACTGATAGATGGCACTGATATGCAGCACTTATGGGTACACATAGGTGGCACTGATGGGCATTGAAAGGCGGCACAGATGGGCACTGATAGGCGGCACAGATGGGCACTGATAGGCGGCACAGATGGGCACTGATAGGCGGCACAGATGGGCATGGATGGGCACTGATAGGTGGCACTGATATACACTAATTGATGGTACGGATGCCAATCAGTGCCAAACAATAATGCCTGCCAATCAGTGATGCCCATTGTGGTCACTGATTGGCATCCACTGTGGGCACTGATTGGCATCCATTGTGGGCACTGATTGGCATCCCTGGTGGTCTAGGGTGGCATACCTCGTGGTGACATCCCTGGTGGTCCTAGTGGCGTCCCTGGTGGTCCAGTGGGGGCATTCTCGGGGGGGGGGGCTGCGCTGATGATTAATCGGCACAGCACAGACCCCCTTGTCGGAGGAGCAGCCGATCGGCTCTCCTCTACTCGCGTCTGACAGACGCGAGTGAGGAAAAGCCGATCACCGGCTCTTCCTGTTTACACTGTGATAAACCATGATTAGACATGGTCCATCAGAGACTCTTTACCTAGATCGGTGTTGCGGTGTGTCCAATGGCTTGATATCCTGGCAACGTCATATGATGTCTGGTCAGGATATTTAAACTACTTTGCCGCCGTCATATTGCTATATGGTGGGCGGCAGGTGGTTAAGCTTGTTTTTTGGGGAGCTTAATGTGGCTTAAAGTGATTGTAAAGGCAGAAGGTGAATTCTATGCATTAAGATAAATATATAAAAAACCTTCTGTGTGCAGCAACTTCCCTCAGCTCCCCTAATACTTACCTGAGCCACATAGATGTATTTTAAATGATAGAGACAGAATATGAACCAAAAATCCAGAAAAAACGCATTATACATGTTATAAATTAAGTTGCAGTTCAGTGAGTAAAACAAGTATTTGATCCCCAAGCAAAACATGACTTAGTATTTGGTGGAGAAACCCTTGTTGGCAAACAAGAGGTAAGAGGTTTCCTGTAGAAAGTGACCAGGTTTGCACATATCTCAGGAGGGATTTTGGTCCACTCTTTTTTACAGATCTTTTCTAAATCCTTAAAGTGGTTGTAAAGGCAGAAGGTTTTTTTTTTATCTTAATGCATTCTATGTATTAAGATAAAAAACCTTCTGTGTGTAGCAGACCCCCTTATACTTACCTGAGCCCCATCTCTATCCAGCCATGTGCATGAGTGCCTCGGCTGTCCGGGACTCTCCCTCCTGATTGGCTGAGACACAGCAGTGGTGCCATTGACTCCCGCTGATGTCAATCAAAGTCAGATAGTCAATTAGGAGAGAGGGGGGCAGGGCCGAATCATGGCTTTGTGTCTAAAGGGAGCCCCATAGCAAGTTGCTTGCTGTGGGGGCACTTGGGAGAAGGGAGCAGCCAGGAGTGCCAGGGAGGGAACTGAGAAGAGGAGGATCAGGGCTGCTCTGTGGAAAAACCACTGTACAGAGGAGGTGCAGTATCTCACAATAGTGAGTACACCCCTCACATGTTTGTAAATATTTTGTTATATCTTTTCATGTGACAACACTGAAAAGAAAATAAATTATTTTTTTTAACATTTTTTTTGGATATTTATTATAGCCAAAAGTAAAAAAATATATATATTTTTTTTTTAAATTGATGCTCTTTTTTTGTTTATAGCGCAAAAAATAAAAACTTCAGCGATAAGCAAATACCACAAAAAGAAAGATCTAGTTGTGGGAAAAAAATGACGTCAATTTTGTTTGGGTACAACGTCGCACGGCTGTGCAATTGTCAGTTAAAATGACGCAGTGCCGTATCGCAAAAATGGCCTGGTCATTAAGGGGGCAAATCCTTCCGGGGCTGAAGTGCTTAATCAATAGACTTGAAACTTTGCACAACCAAAGTTTTTATCTTTCCAACCCTATCCTGAAAGTTTTATGGATTTTGGTTTCCCACAAGAGAAATGAGTGACATTTAGCTTAAAGGATATGTAAAGGTTAGTTTATTTATTTTTATTTTTTTTAAAACATGTCATACTTACCTCCTCTGTGCAGTTGGTTTTGCGCAGAGTGGCCCTGATCCTCCTCTTCTGGGGTCCCTCAGCGGCGCTCCTCCTCTTCTCGAGTGACCCGTTGGAGAGCCGCTCTCCCTCAGGAGAACTCGTGTGGGCATGCTCCCGTGTCCTGCTGCTGCGTGCATTGACACAGACAGCAGGACTCAGCCCCCCCCCCCCCGTCATTGGATTTGATTGACAGCAGCGGGAGGCAATGGCTGTGCTGCTATCAATCTATTCAATCAGGACCTGAGAAACCGGCTGGAGCTGGTGTGCTCGTCCCCGTCGCTGGAAAGACTGGGTTCAGGTAAGGAAAAGGAGGGCTGCTGCATCAGAGGAGGTTTTTCACCTTAATGCATAGAATGCATTAAGGTGAAAAACATTGAGGGTTTACAACTTGTGCAAAGTTCTGTACAAAGTTACAAGGCAATTGATTGAGACTTAGGCACTTTATTACACATAGAGCTCCTTTTACATTAAAGTTTTAACTCACCTTTACAGAAAACCTGTAAGGTGAACTTACACTTGACCCCCTCCCCACCCCCAACCCCCGGTCCCACTACCTTACATCAGATGTCCCCAGCGGAGCCCCCATTACATCAGGTGTCCCCAGCGGTGCCCCCCTTACATCAGGTGTCCCCAGGGGTGCCCCCCCTAACATCAGGTGTCCCAAGCGGTGCCCCCCCCCAACCTCAGGTGTCCTAGAAGGAGAGGGTATACAAAATTATGTCTCCCTCCGCCGGCCGCGTGGTTACAACAGAACCCCCGCCCCTTTCCATAACAGACCGGCAGTGGGGCGAGGCGGAGCGGGGCGCAGGGTGGGCGGCGACACTGGAGCTTCGTCTAGCCACCCAGCCGTTCCTGGTCTCCTTAAAAATGGCAGCCGGCAGAGATGATGTCTCTGCCGGCCACGGACCTCTAGCGGTGGCAAGCAGCAGCGGCGAAAATGCGTAAAAATTTCTCGGGACATTTCCCGGGAAACAATAAACTCGGGAAAAGAGTCCAAATCCCGGGAATGTCCCGGGAAATCCGGGACATTTGGTAAATATGAAGATCTTCACTAGGAGAGACACCAGACTTGCTCATTAGGTCCTTTCCAGTAACAGGTGAGGCCTCTTCTAGGCTTGAGGCCTAGTCAAACCTTTCCCACACTTGAGCATTCCCATCTCCAGGACAAGCCTGGATGTAGGCTGTACAAAGACTGAGCACATGGCAATCCTCCTAAGTATATATGCACCTCCCCAGCATGCACCACTGGACAAGAAACCCCTAGTGATTGGCACACACACGCATAATATTCCCCAATTGGCTGTCCCACACTACGGCCACTACACAAAAGGTGGTAGGGGCTACACAAGCTTAATGTCACTCATTTGTTTTGTGGAAAACAAAAATCCATGAAACATCTAGGATAGGTTTGGGGAAATTGAAAGCTTGGGTTTCAAGGCAATTGATTAAGGTTTAGGCACTTTATTGTAAGTTAAGCACCATTAAACTCCCCCCAAAAAAACAAGTTTAACACCCTCATTTTCTTTGTGGGAGACCAAAATCCATGACTCTTCTAGGATAGGTTTGGGAAGTTGAACACTTAGGTTGTGTAAAGTTTCAAGACAGTTTATTAAAGTTTAGGCACATTATGGTACATTAGGCTCTTTTTACACGAAGTCACATGTTTTGGGATTGTAAAATATAGCTTAATATGAAAAACTTTTGGTGTGATTTACCAAATGTTCTGAAATTTTAAGAATATGTTGACATAGACAGAGTCTTTTATTGTGCGAAGTTTGGGGTAAATTGGTTAACATTTCAGCTCTTTTTTGTACGTTAAGCCACATTAATTTCCTCAAAAAACAAGCTTAACCGCTTCAGCCCCGTTAGATTTTACCCCCTTCCTGACCAGAGCACTTTTTGCGATTCGGTACTGTGTCGCTTTAACTGACAATTCGTGTGACGTTGCACCCAAACTAAATTGACGTCCTTTTTTTTCCCACAAATAGAGCTTTCTTTTGGTGGTATTTGATCATCTCTGCGGTTTTTATTTTTTGCGCTATAAACAATATCCCCCAAAAATACATAAAAAAACGATTTTTTTTCCCTCAGTTTAGGCCGATATGTATTCTTCTACATATTTTTGGTAAAAAAAAATCACAATAAGCGTATATTGATTGGTTTGTGCAAAAGTTATAGAGTCTACAAAATAGGGGATAGTTTTATGGCATTTGTTTTATTTATTTATTTTTTACTAGTAATGGCGGCGATCTGCGATTTTTATCGGGACTGCGACATTATGGCGGACACGTCGGACAGTTTTGACACATTTTTGGGACCATTGGCATTTATACAGTGATCAGTGCTATAAAGCTGTAAAAAATGGCACTGGCAGGGAAGGGGTTAACACTAGGGGGCGATCAAGGGGTTAATTGTGTTCCCTAGTGTGTGTTCTAACTGAAGGGGGAATGGGACTGTGTAGGGGAAGAGATTGATCCCTGTTCATACTCTGTATGAACAGGCGATCTGTCACTTCTCCCCTCAGAGAACCGGAAACTGTGTGTTTACACACACAGATCCCAGTTCTCCGTGTGCCCCAAACAATCGCGGGAGCCCGGAGGTGATCGCGACCGCCGGGCACTCGCATCAGCTCCGCGGGCGAGCAGGGGGCAGCGCGTGTGTCCCTAGCGGACAAAAAGGGAAGCGACGTAACATGAAGCTGAGCCATGTTGCCGCCACAATACAACTGCGGCGGCTGGTCAGCAATCAGTTAATGTCCCTAGTTTGCCTTGTGGAACACCGAAATGCATGGAACTTCTAGAAAAGGGTTGGGAAAGTTTCAAGACAATTGATTGCGGTTTAGGCACATTATGGTACGTTAAGGGACATTATAGTAAATTAAGGCACATTATGGTACATTAAGCTCTTTTTGCATTAAGCTGCTGACTTTTAATAAATCAGAAACTTACCTGTCCCAGGGTCCAGCGATGCGGGGGATCGAAGCCCCGCTCGTCTCCCCCTCTGCTCGGCGGCGCCAACATTGTAACTGTGGCCACCTAGCTGTGGCATCACAGCTGAGCACCCACTGCGCATGCGTGAGCCGCGCTGTGTGCCGTGACTGTCCGCGCAATCATCTGGGACCTGTGACGTGTCCCAGATGATTGCCTAGAGGGAGGGGGGAGAGATGATCTTCCTTCCGGCGTCGAGGGTGCACCAGAAGGAAGTGGGAGCTGGAACGGTATCCGCCCCCCCAAAAAAAAAATTACATGCCAAATGTAGCATGTCAGGAGGTCACCTTCTCTTAAAGCGGAAGTTCCATTTTTGGGTGGAACTCCGCTTTAAGCTCTTTTTACATTGAGCTGTTCACATTAAATGTTTTAGCATTGTAAAATATAGCTTAATGTGAATAACTTTTGGTGTGATTTACCAAATGAGCTGAAATTTTCAGAATATGTTGGCATTAAGAGAGTCTTCTATTGTGTTAAGTTTGGGGGAAATTGTTTAACATTTAAGGTGTGTTTTGTACGTTAAGCCACATTAAGCTCCCCAAAAAATAAGCTTAATGTCCCTAGTTTGACTTGTGGAACACCAAAATGCATGAAACGTATAGAATAGGTTTGGGCAGTTGAGAACTTAGGCTGTGCAAAGTTTCAAGGCAATTGATTGAGGTTAAGGCACATTAAGCTCTTTTTACATTAAGCTGTTCACATTAAATGTTTTAGCATTGTAAAATATAGCTTACATAGTTACATAGTAGGTGAGGTCGAAAAAAGAGTCCATCAAGTCTAAACTATGTGTGTGATTATATGTCATTATTACATTGTATATCCCTGTATGTTGCGGTCGTTCGGGTGCTTATCTAATAGTTTCTTGAAACTATCGATGCCCTCCTCTGAGACCACCTCCTGTGGAAGGGAATTGCACATCCTTGCTGCTCTTACAGTAAAGAACCCTCTATGTAGTTTAAGGTTAAAACTCTTTTCCTCTAATTTTAATGAGTGGCCACGACTCTTGTTAAAATCCCTTCCGCAAAAAAGTTTTATCCCTATTGTGGGCTCACCACTATGGTTTTTGTGTATTGAAATCATATCCCCTCTCAAGCGTCTCTTCTCCATAGTGAATAAGTTCAGTGCTAGCAACCTTTCCTCGTAACTAATATCCTCCAGACCCTTTATTAGCTTTGTTGCCCTTCTTTGTACTTGCTTGATTTCCAGTACATCCTTCCTGAGGACTGGTGCCCAGAACTGGACAGCATGCTCTAGGTATTGGCGGACCAGAGTCTTGTAGAGCGGGAGAATTATCGTTTTATCTCTGGAATTAATCCCCTTTTTAATGCATGCCAATATTCTGTTTGCTTTGTTAGCAGCAGCTTGGAATTGCATGTCATTGCTGTGCCTATCATCTACTAAGACCCTCAGGTCCTTTTCCATCCTAGTATCCCCCAGAGGTTCTCCCCCCAGTGTATAGGTTGCATTCATATTTTTACCACCCAAATGCATTATTTTACATTTTTCTACATTGAACCTCATTTGCTATGTAGTTGCCCATCCCATTAATTTGTTCCGGTCTTTTTGCAAGGTTTCCACATCCTGCGGAGAAGTTATTGCCCTGCTTAGCTTAGTATCGTCCGCAAATACAGAGATTGAACTGTTTACCCTATCCTCCAGGTTGTTTATGAACAAATTAAACAGGATTGGTCCCAGCACAGAAGCCTGGGGGACCCCACTACCCACCCCTGACCATTCCGAGTACTCCCCATTTATCACCCCCCTTTGAACTCACCCTTGTAGCCAGTTTTCAATCTATGTACTCACCCTTTGGTCCATGCCAACAGACCTTATTTTGTACAGTAAAGGTTTATGGGCAACTGTGGCAAATGCTTTTGCAAAATCCAGATACACCACGTCTACGGGCCTTCCTTTATCTAGATGGCAACTCACCTCCTCATAGAAGGTTAATAGATTGGTTTGGCAAGAACAATTCTTCATGAATCCATGCTGATTACTGATAATGATACGTTCTCATTATTAAAATCATGTATATTGTCCCTTATCATCCCCTCCAAGAGTTTACATACTATTGATGTTAGGCTAACTGGTCGTCAGAAACCATGAAATCAAACCGAGACAGAAGTACAGTTAAATCACATTTGTTTAATAATAAAAGTAAAAAGAACAAACGTAGTCAAAACATAGCCAAAGTTCAGTAACCGGAACGGATAGTCAGCCAAGCCAGAAGTCAGTGATCAAAGTAGTGGAACAGCAAGCCGGATCTGGAGCCAGAACGAATGTCAGCAAAGCCAGTCTTTAAACAGGAATGCAGGAGATAGTTTCTTGTGATGTGACCAACGCGAAGGCAGAGCTTCTCTGGACAGCTTAAGTAGGCAGGACTGAGGAGCAGAATCATCAACAGCTGAGTAACTGTGGAGAGAGACATGAGCTGGCAACTAGCCGACAGCTGAGCGGCCAGCTTAGAGAAGGAAGGGCTGAGCGCAGCCCTGACAGTACCCCCTCCTCAACGATCCCTCCCCCTTGGAGGACCACCAGGCTTGCGGGGAAAATATCTATGGAAATCACGGAGGAGGACAGGGGCATGTACATCTGAGGATGAGACCCAAGAGCATTCCTCTGGACTGTATCCTTTCCAATGCACAAGGTACTTTATGCACCCACGGAACCTATGGGAGTCAACAATGGACTGTACTTCATACTCCTCATGGTTCTCAACCTGTACAGGGTGAGGACGTGGCACCGAGGTGGTAAAGCGGTTGCAGAACAAAGGTTTTAATAAGGTGACACGAAATACATTTGAAATACGCATATTAGAAGGAAGGTCTAGTGCGTAAGCCACTTAATCCTGCAAAGAATACGGGAAAGTCCAATAAACCGAGGTGCGAACTTCAGTTAGGGAACACGAAGTCGGAGGTTACGAGATGACAGCCAGACCCTGTCCCCAACCTGGTAGGAAGGCGCAGGCAGGTGTCTGCGGTCAGCATGGAGTCTGTGCCTATCACTAGCATGACGCAAAGCCTCCTGGACTTGTGCCCAAGTGGAACGAAGACCACGGAGATGCTGCTCTAACGCAGGAATACTGCGGAACAAACGGGTCAGGAAACATGGCAGGTTGGGAACCATAATTCACCATAAACGGGGACAATCAGGAAGCAGAATTCAAGGCACTATTATGAGCAAACTCTGCCCATGGTAATAGGTCTGAACAGTTGTTGTAATAGTCAGAAATTTAGCAACGTAGGAATTGCTCCAAGGACTGATTGGCTTGTTCTGCGGTCCCATTAGACTGCGGGTGATACACAGTGGAGAAAACAAGCTGAATTCCCAACTGTGCACAAAAGGCTTGCCAGAACCGGGACACAGACTGACTACCCCTGTCTGAGACAATCACCTTGGATAGCCCATGTAAGCAAAAGATCTCCCGAGCAAAAATGGAAGCCAGTTCCTTAGAAGTGGGCAACTTCTTAAGTGGAATGCAATGATACATCTTTGAGAACCGGTCAACCACCATAAGGATAACAGTGTTGCCTTGGGAGTTGGGTAACTCCACAATGAAATCCAGAGACAGGTGGGTCCAGGGCCTCTCTCCATTGGGTATGGGTTGTAGGAGGCCCACTGGAAGGTGTTGTAGAGGCAGTTACATCAGCACGTTGACTAGGCCACCAGAATTGTTGGGAAATGGCCCAAATGAGTTGATTCTTCCCAGGTGGCTAGCTGCCTTGGGAGAATGGTAAGTCTGGAGCACGGCAGTACGAAGACTCTCTGGGACAAAGCAGTGGTCACAAGGTTTCTCAGGAGGAGCATGGACCTGAGCTGCAAGAATTTTGTCACCCAAAGGAGATGTTAGACTGGTGCGAACCATAGCCAGAATACGATCAGGAGGAATCACAGGAACCGGAACCGACTCCAACTTGGAAGTGGAGGAAAATTGTCGTGACAAGGCGTCAGACCTTACATTCTTAGTACCCTGTAAGAATGAGACAGTGTAATTGAAATTTGACAGGAAAAGAGCCCATCGTGCCCTTCTGGGAGAGAGGCGTTTAGCCTCAGACAAGGTTGTGAGATTCTTATAGTCAGTGAGAATGAGAACCGGCACAGTGATACCTTCAAGGAGATGTCTCCATTCTTTTAGGGCTAAAATGATCACCAACAGCTCTCTGTCACCAATCTCATAATTGCACTCCGCAGGTGACAATTTCTTGGAAAAGTAGCCACAAGGATGCATAGCTCTCTCAGAGGTAGGACGTTAAGATAGAAGGTCAGCCAACACCAGTCTCAGAAGCATCAACCTCAAGGATTAAAGGTAATGTAGGATCACGATGTGCCAACACAGGAGCAGAAACAAAGGCAGCCTTGAGACTCTCAAAGGCCTTAATGGACTCTGGAGACCAACGCTGTGGGTTACCGTTCTTTCTAGTCATATCAGTTAGGAGCTTGACCAGAGACAAGAAGTTACGAAAAAACTTTCGATAATAGCTGGCAAAGCCCAGGAAATGCTGCAGAGGACGTAAACCCATGGGTTGGGGCCACTGTAGGACTGCTGAAAGTTTCTCTGGGTCCATTGAAAAACCAGCAGTGGAAATGACATAGCCCAGGAATATAACCTGTTCATGATGGAACTCGCACTTCTCCAGTTTACAACAGAGATTGTTTTCTCTTAGTCTCTGAAGCACACGACAGACATCTGTGTGGTGGCTCTCCAGGGACTTGGAAAATATGAGGATATCATAGAGCTATACCACCACACATCGTTAATAAATTCCTGGAAAACTGCCAGGGTGTTACAAAGGCCAAAAGGCATTACGAGGTACTCATAATGGCCTGTTCTGGTATTAAACACAGTTTTCCGCTCGTCTCCCCCCATTAATCCTCCTGAGACTTTATGCCCCTCTCAAATCAAGCTTCGTGAAAACTGTTGAGGTCAAATAACTCTGTACTCAACGGAATCGGATAGGCATTCTTAATCGTGAAATGATTGAGACCCTTTAATCAATACAAGGTCTCAGTTCACCACTCTTCTTCTTCACAAAGAAGAAACCAGCACCAGCAGGAGACGAGGATTTGTGGATGAAACCTCGAGAAAGTGCGTCTGCAACATACTCCTCCATGGCCTTATCCTCCAAGACCGACAAAGGGTAAACCTGGCCACGAGTTGTTTTGGCACCAGATTGAAGGTAAATTGCGCAATCATAGGGCCGGCGTGGAGGCAAACTACTGGCTTGACCTTTGTCAAAGACATAGCTAAAATTGCGGTACTCCTCCGGCAGTGAGGAGATTGAAGAGGTGCACAGGACCCTGGCTACCTTCTGGAAGCATGTCTCACTGCATTGTGGTGACCAGGAGAGAACCTCAGCATGGAGCCAATCAAAAGAGGGGTTGTGCCTCTGTAACCAAGGATAACCAATAACCAGCGGAAACTTAGGTAAAGAAATAACTTGGAATTGGATTATCTCATGGTGAAGAGCCCCTACGGCCATGGACAATGGAACCGTCTCATGAGTCACATGGGCAGGCTGTAGAGGTCTCCCGTCAGGAGCCTCAATGGCAAGTGGAGTGTCATGCAGCTGCAGTGGAATCAAGTGCTTCAATACAAAGGCAGCATCAATGAACAGGCCTGCAGCCCCAGAGTTGATTAGAGCCTGTATCTCGATGGACGACTCAGCCCAAGAAAGGGTGATCGAAACCAGGGGCTTATCCTTCTGGATAACTGGGGACTAAACAACGCCACCTAAGGTCTGTCTGTGACAGGACCTCAAGGTTCAGGCGTTCCCTGGACAGGTAGGACAAGACTTCAAAAAGTGACCTGCCTGGCCACAAAAAAGGCACAATCTCTCCCTCCTCCTAAAGGTTCTCTCATCCGCAGAGAGATGTGTGAAGCCCAAGTGCATGGGTTCATCTTCACTGACCGCCTTAGTACCAGGAGGCATGGGAGGTGAGGGAGGCACGGGTGGGACTGCAAAGCTCGGAGGCAAACGTACAAGAGGCTTCCGCAAGCGCTCCTTAAAAGAGATTTTTTCTCTGGAGTCAATGAGGATGGCAAATGTGATCAACTTCTCCAGCTCAGTGGGTATATCTCAGGCTGCTATCTCATCCTTGATGGAATCCAAGAGACCATGAGAAAAAGCAGCCACGAGGGCCTCGTTGTTCCAAGCAACCTCTGCTGCCAGAGTACGGAATTCAATGGCGTAGTCGGCAACAGTTCTCGTACCCTGTTTCATGGACATGAGGCACTTGGCAGCAGAAGCGGAGTGTGCAGGAACATCAAATACCCTTTTAAAGGAGGCCACAAACTCAGGGTAACTCAAGACAACAGGTTTTTGCGTCTCCCATAGAGCATTTGCCCAGGCCAAGGCTCTCTCAGAAAGCAAAGATATCACAAAACCTACTTTGCTTCTGTCTGTGGGAAACCCCTGGGGCAGCATCACAAAGTATATCTCAACCTGGTTGAGAAACCCTCTGCATTGAACTGGATCACCCCCAGATCGCTGGGAAAGAGGAGCAGAACCAGACATACCTCTTATATAGGTAATACTCGAGGCGGGTGCACAGAGACTGGCGCTGCAGCAGGGAAGGCCTGCAGCTCAGGTTGTACTGGAGCAGCCACAGTGGGAGATTCCAGGTGAGCCGTGTAATTCAGGAGAGTTTGTAATGCCATGGCAAAATGATCCATGCTGTGATCTTGCTCATCCAATCTGGAAAAAAAATTACCAACAAGTGGATTGATTGTATCTTCTGAATTCATGGCCTTCGCCTACTATCATAAACCATGAAATCAGACCGAGACAGAAGTACACAAGTACAAATCACACTTGTTTAATAATAAAAGTAAAAAGAACAAACGTAGTCAAAACATAGCCAAAGTTCAGTAACTGTAACGGATAGTCAGCCAAGCCAGAAGTCAGGGATCAAAGTAGTGGAACAACAATCCGGATCTGGAGCCAGAAGGGATGTCAGCAAAGCCAGTCTTTAAACAGGAACGCAGGAGGTTTTCTTGTGATGTGACCAAGCCGAAGGCAGAGTTGCTCTGGACTGGACAGCTTAAGTAGACAGGACTGATGAGCAGGATCATCAACAGCTGAGTAACTGTGGAGAAAGATGGGAGCTGGCAATTAGCCAACAGCTGAGCGGCGAGCTCAGAGTAGGAAGGGCTGAGCCCAGCCCTGACAATGGTCTGTAATTCCCAGGGATGTATTTTGGGCCCTTTTTAAATATTGGTGCTACATTGGCTTTTCTCCAATCAGCTGGTACCATTCCAGTCAGTAGACTGTCAGTAAAAATTAGGAACAATGGTCTGGCAATTACTTGACTGAGTTCCCTAAGTACCCTCGGGTGCAAGCCATCTGGTACCGGTGATTTATTAATGTTAAGTTTCCCAAGTCTAATTTTAATTCTGTCCTCTGTTAACTTCGATGGTGCTTCAGGTGATGTGTTATGAGGATAAACACTGCAGTTTTGGTTGCTGAAGACCCCCGATTCCCTCGTAAAGACTGAGGAGAAGAATAAATTCAATACCTTCGCCATCTCCCCATCCTTTGTAACCAGATGTCCTTCCTCATTCTTTATGGGGCCAATATGGTCTGTCTTCCATTTTTTACTGTTTACAGTAAAAAAAAATTTTGCTCTCCTCCGCTATGTGTCTTTCATGTTCTATCTTAGCCGTCCTTATTGCACCCTTATATTTCTTGTTGCATTCTTTATAAAGTCTGATTGCTGATGATGATCCCTCAACCTTGTATTTTTTGAAGGCCTTCTCCTTTGCTTTTATATGCATTTTTACATTGGAGTTAAGCCATCCAGGACTTTTGTTCGCTCTTTTTAATTTATTACCCACTGGGATGCATTGGCTAATTCCCATATTTAATATGCTCTTAAATCAAACCCATCTCTCCTCTGTGTTCTTTGTTCCTAAGATTTTATCCCAATTTATGCCTTCTAGCAAGGTATGTAGTTTAGGGAAGTTGGCTCTTTTGAAATTCAGTGTCTTTGTATTCCCCTTATGTTTCCAATTTGTGTGATTTATACTAAAGCCAAGCTTAATGTGAATAACTTTTGGTGTGATTTACCAAATGAGCTGAAATTTTCAGAATATGTTGGCATTAATAGAGTCTTCTATTGTGTGAAGTTTGGGGGAAATTGGTTAAAATTTTGAGGAATTTTTTGTACGTTAAGCCACATTAAACTTCCCAAAAAATAAGCTTAATTTTCCTAGTTTGCCTTGTGGAACACCGAAATGCATGAAACTTATAGGATAGGTTTGAGAAGTTGTGAACTTAGGCTGTGCAAAGTTTCAAGACAATTGATTGAGGTGTAGGCACATTAAGCTTTTTTTACATTAAGCTGTTCACATTAAATGTTTTAGCATTGTAAAATAAAACTTAATGTGAATAACTTTTGGTGTGATTTACCAAATGAGATGAATTTTTCAGAATATGTTGGCATTAATAGAGTCTTCTATTGTGTGAAGTTTGGGGGAAATTGGGTAACATTCAAGGTCTTTTTTGTACATTAAGCCACATTAAGCTCCCCAAAAAACAAGCTTAATGTCCCTAGTTTGACTTGTGGAACACCGAAATGCATGAAACTTCTAGAATAGGTTTGGAAAGGTAAAAACTTAGGCTGTGCAAAGTTTCAGGGCAATTGATTGAGGTTTAGGCACTTTATTACATGTTAAAGTGGTTGTAAACCACTTTTTGCTACATAGTCGGATTTTCTGACGGAAAATGTGCAATCGGAGCGTGTTGATGGAAATTCCAACCGCGTGTGGGCTCCATCGGAATTTTTCCATCGGATTTTCCGACACACTGTTTGCAGGCTATAAAATTTTCCGACAACAAAATCCGTTGTCGGAAATTTCCGATCGTGTGTACACAAATCCGACACACAAAGTGCCACGCATACTCAGAATAAATAAAGAGATGAAAGCTATTGGCTACTGCCCCGTTTATAGTCCCGACGTACGTGTTTTACGTCACCGCGTTCAGAATGATTGGATTTTCCGACAACTTTGTGTGACCGTGTGTATGCAAGACAAGTTTGAGCCAACATCCGTCGGAAAAAATCCTAGAATTTTGTTGTCAGAATGTCCGATCAATGTCCGACCGTGTGTACGGGGCATTAGGCTTACCTGTAGCTACCCTGGATATCTCCTAAACCTGCACGGTTTAGGCAATATCTCCTGTATCTTCATGCGCCGACGTCATCGGCACATGCGCACTGAAGCAACGGCACTTATGTGTAATAGGGCGTACACACGATCGGACTTTGTTTCGGACATTCCGACAACAAAATCCTAGGATTTTTTCCGACGGATGTTGGCTCAAACTTGTCTTGCATACACCCGGTCACACAAAGTTGTCGAAAAATCCGATCGTTCTGAACGCGGTGACGTAAAACACGTACGTCGGGACTATAAACGGGGCAGTGGCCAATAGCTTTCATCTCTTTATTTATTCTGAGCATGCGTGACACTTTGTCCGTCGGATTTGTGTACACACGATCGGAAATTCCGACAACGGATTTTGTTGTCAGAAAATTTTATCTCCTGCTCTCCAACTTTGTGTGTCGGAAAATCCGATGGAAAATGTCCGATGGAGCCCACACACGGTCGGAATTTCTGACAACACGCTCCGATCGGACATTTTCCATCGGAAAATCCGACCGTGTGTACGGGGCATTAGACTGTACTGTTACCGGCGGCTCCCATGCGCATGCGTGGGAGTGACGTCATCACAGCTCCGGCCAATCACAGCGCCGGAGTCCGCGATACCTGGAAGTAATTCCGGGAGCAATGTCACCAGCCAGAGCGAGGACTGCTGCGGAGGCTTCGATCTAAGGTAAGTAATACATAATGAGCTAGTATGCTATGCATACTAGCTCATTATGCCTTTGTCCTGTAGTTTTTTTTTTGTTTGTTTTGTTCGTGGGTTTACAACCACATTAAGCTACATTAAGCCATTTTCACATTAAATGTTTTAGTATGTCCCATGTAACAGCCATTGGGGGTTATTTACTAGAGGCAAATCCATATTGCACTACAAGTGCACTTGAAATTGCACTGAAAGTGCACTTGGACGTGCAGCCGCTGTAGATCCGAGGGGGACATGCAAGGAAAATAAAAAACAGCATTTTAGCTTGCACATGATTGGATAATAAAATCAGTAGAGCTTCCCCTCATTTCAAATCTACCTCTCAGATTTACAGCGACTGCACTTCCAAGTGCACTTTCAGTGCAATTTCAAGTGCACTTTGCACTTGTAGTGCGAAGTGGATTTGTCTTATGTAAATAACCCCCATTGTCTGTTAAAAAATTAACATTGTCAGATAAAATCACATATTAAAATAGGGTAGCTTGTCATGTTCGATATATACATTTCTTAAGGATTTTCACAAATGTCATTGTGGAGTGCTATTGAAACTGGCACATTCATTCCAGTCACTACTTCCTTCACGTGTGCTGGAAGGCCTACTTTCTAATAACTCAAGCTGACCCAATGTTGTGAAAAGAGAAATACTGCTGAGAGGATCAATGAGGCAATCGTGTAAAAGGAACTAATGTTTATGGGGTGCACAGAATGCCTCTTTTGTTGCCATGGTTACAGCAAAGCAACAATAGTTTTTTCCAGTTTTTATAACATCAGATAGCTGCAGACTGAAAAAGAAAGTCACTGTTACATAGCATTAAATTGCACAATGGTTTGTGTTGCAATTATACATTATATAAGTACTGTGTAAACAGTTGGCACTATATAAATCCTGTATAATAATAATATGCTATATCATTATTTTAATTAATAATGCTTATGTTCTCTAAAATATGATTTTTGTTATAAAGCATCATTTTATTTTAAGGTGAACCCCACACCAAAATAAAATAAAATGGTGGAGTCACCCAGTGATGTCATCGGGTGGCCCTGCCCCTTAGTTATTTAGGAACTGTGAGACGGTGGAGGTGTCAGATGGCGGGAACCTTCATCGAGTGTATAACTTTTTTTGGGGGGGCAGCGGTAGCAGCAGGCATCATGATTGACGATGGATCTACCGGGGGACTTTTTTTTCTTTTTTTTTTAATAAAAGACTTGTTAAAAACTGTGTTTTTATTTACTTTTTACTTACTTTTTTATTTACTTTTTACACTACTATTTGCCCCTACTTATTCACAAAGGTAGGACCAGGATCTGGGCCCCCCCTTGTTAAAGGGGGCTTTTAGATTCTGATAAGTCACCGCCCGCACCCCCACAACCACATTGCCAGGGTTGTGGGGAATAGGTTTCCCCCCTACCCCCAAAGCGTCCCCCATGTTGAGGGCATGTGGCCTGATATGGTTCAGAAGGGGGGACGCTCACTAGTCTCCCCCCCTTTCCTGTCCTGCATGCTTGGATAAGGGTCTGGTATAAATTATGGGCATGCCATTATTTTTATTTTGCTGTGGGGTTCCCCTTAAAATCCGCATCAGACCTGAAAGGCCTTGTTAGGATCTTGCTGGCCATAGCGCAGCTGGAGCTCCTAGGCGCATGCAAATGCACAGGCACACGCAGATGCCTATGCATGTGCACATTCACTACTGAAACTGGCGCCAAGTGGCCTGTATAAGTGATCTGCAGCTGTATCTGTATTCCTGTATCGAATTCTGCTGTGTTTGACTCGGATTGCTCCTGATTTCGTTTGAACACTACCTGCTCTGACCTTGGCTTGTCTCTGGATTTTGCTCTGATTTTCTGCCCATCTGCCTTATCTGGTGTTGTCAAACTCTGTCTGTACTCTGTCTGTACCCTGACAATTTTTTTTGCCTACCGTCTATGCCTGTATCTGTATTTCTGTTCCAGTTGTTCTTCTGCCCTGCTTGCACCTGCCTAGCTCTCGCTGGAACTTCCTCTACTGTGGGCCACCAGTTTTCCTGCATCTGCTACCAGCCGCTGCCTACTGCTGCCTCACCAGCCCAGGGTCTGCTGTTCCTGCTGTCATCTGCTGTTCCAGCCAGAGGCGGCTCTAGGCTTTGTGAGGCCTTAGGCGAAACTTACACATGAGGCCCCAATCACGCCCATAATGGGAAAAAAAAATTCAAGCAATAAAAATGGCTGCAAAAAGATGGACAGATCTAGCGCATAGTTCATCAGCACCACTTCCAGGGCACCCTACTCACCCATCAGACATATGCAGCCAATAAAACATCTGGGGCCCAGCAAGGTGGCAACCCCTCTAAGAATTTCCTGTGTCTTGGGAGAATGAGGAGGTGAGTCATTCCACATCCACAGAGGAAGTAGAGTGGGGGGATCTCAGCACAGCGCAGGGGGAGAGGGGGAGGGGGAGGGAAAGGGAGGGAGAAAGAGAGAGAGAGAGAAAGAGGGGAAGAGAGAGGGAGGGGGAGAGAGGGAGGGGGAAAGAGAGAAAAAGGGGGCAAGAGAAGGGGAGCAAGAGATTGTGAGCGATAGGGGAGAGTGAGAGAGAGGGGGGGGAGGGAGAAAGAGGGGGAGCGAGAGAGGGGGAGGGGGGAGAGAGGCAGAGAGGGAGGGGGGAGAGAGAGGGGGGAGAGAGTCGGAGAGGAGTGTGGTGAGAGAGGGAGAGGGGGAGGGAGAGAGAGAGAGGGGGGAGAGGAGGTAAGAGAGATAGAGGGGGTAAGAGAAAGAGGGGGAAGGAGAGAGAGAGAGAGAGAGAGAGAGAAAGAGAGAGGGGGAGAGAGGGAGTGAGGGGGGTGACAGGGGGTAAGAGAGAGAGAGAGGGAAGGTGAGAAAGAGGGGGTTGAGGGAAAGGGGGCGAGAGAGATCTCTAGCCCTGTCTCTGTCTGCAGTACCTCCTGTGCCCCATGTCCCAGTCTGTGAAGGCACTGGGGGGGGCAAAGAGCAGGGAGGAGCTGGAGAGTGCTGAGGGCGGAGAGTGCTGGAGGGTGGGGGGCGGAGAGTGCTGGGGTGGAGGCGGAGAGTGCTGGGGGGTGGAGGTGGAGAGTGCTTGGGGTGGGGGCGGAGAGTGCTGGGGGGAAGGGGGCGGAGAGTGCTGGGCGGTGGGGGCGGAGAGTGCTGGGGGGGTGGGGGCCGGAGAGTGCTGGAGGGTGGGGGTCGGAGAGTGCTTGGGGGTGGGGGCGGAGAGTGCTGGGGGGTGGGTGCCGGAGAGTGCTTGGGGGTGGGGGCCAGAGAGTGCTGGGAAAGGTGGAGAGCACTGGAGGGGTGGGGGCTGGAGAGCGCTGGGGGGAGCTTGAGAGGGGAGAGAAAGAATTGGAGTGGAGAGGAGGGGGGTGCTGACAAAATGGGGGCGGAGCCAGGGAGGACAAGGATGGGCTGGAAAGCAGGAGGGGCGGAGCCAGGGAGTGCACGGAGGGGCCAGAGAGCACGGGGATGCAGAAAAAGTTAGATAGGAGGAGCGGTGGGGAGACTGCACATAGTGGAATTGATTTTTCCATATTCCTCCTGCAGCCGCTGAATGATCACTTCTCCCCCTCTCCTTCCTGCAGACATTCAGCGGCTGCATGGAGTAATATGGAAAAATCAATTCCACTATGTGCAGTCTCCCCACCGCTCCTCCTATTCAGACACACAGGGAGGCTGCACAGACACTCACCTTCTCTCCGGTCGGCCAGGCAGCATAAGAGCTCCTTCCTCCTCAAAATCATGGGGCACTGCAGCTCAGCTGGATAGCTTTAGCGACGCCCCCCGGCCCCGACTGCAGAACCAAATAGGAGGCAGGTGCGGAGAGGTCGGGTAAGCGGCACAGGCAGAAGGAGCAGCTCGGCTGCAGGTCCCACATGGACATGCCGCCCGCATGCCTTGGAGCCGGGTGCTATCATCCAGCAGCTGCCGACACCTAGAGGCCTCTACTCTCCCGCTCCCTGCACTTGCTACCACCGGACCGGGATGAGACCTTGACAGCATCAGTGATTGATCACAGGCAGATTAGCCGACCGCGAGGCCCCTCTGACTGTGGGGCCTTAGGCGATCGCCTAATTTGCCTAATTAGGGAGCCGCCTCTGGTTCCAGCTATCCTCTCTGGCCAACTCTGGTTACGCACCTGTTATGCATCACTAGTTCAAGTGGAAGACTACACAGGCACTCATACTTCACCATGCTCTCGTGGCCACTGTTGCAACATCAGTGGTCCCCGAACTGGGGCTGTATGAGAGGCCTCCCTCTGCACCTCAGGCTTAGCCACAAGGTATGCGACAGGCCTGGTGTGGATTGGGGTTGCCATGCAGTTTTTTTTTCTCATTTTTGGAATTATGTCACAGACTGTACTTTTTTGATTGGATATAGCCAAGTCCCAGTACATTGAAATTGTCAAAAATCGCATTGAAATGACATTAAAATCGCACTGAAGTCTTGCTTAAATCCGACCAAATCACAGCACTTTGAAGTTGCACCCGGTGTGAACGGCGGCTAAATGATGACAATATCCTCAAATTATTCCTGTTTGGCATGAATATTTAAATTTTCAGACTCAAAAATACACAAGACCTAACTGTGGTTTGGATCAAAATCTATTTTAAAGTTTATGATAACTGTTTTTTAGTACCCAACAAGGTGAATCTTTATTTTTGCTTTTACATGCTGGCCAGGTCTAGCTGTAAAGTCTGTTTGCCAAAAGCCATAGACATGGCAATCAATGCCAAATCCGGTGGGAATCAGCTAGATCAGGTGACAATCATCTCCTATTTACCGTTATTTTTCTCATTTCCCAAAGGCAGTCAAACTTCCCAACAATAGTATTCCTAATTATTTGTATAACTATGGGTATTCTGAATAATAAACCGCCCTTTATTCAAAAATACCTCCACTGCGCCACTAAATGGAGTGTAACTAGATAAAGAATGTGATTAAGTGAATAACCATCTAAATAATATGAAAATCTACCAAAAGAGCTGCCCCTTTAGAATAACTGAACAGTAAATATTATTTGATCTCATATATCTGTTTACCCATACAATCCTTCTACCAGATATAAAAGAAAAAATAAGAGGCGCTCACACCCCCCAAGTGGTGTAAATTAGGTGAACTAAAATTACGCTAAATAATACAAACTGAATTCTAGTGCATGTATTAACATGTGAACCTATTCATATGCACAGTGCTTGCACACTCAATTTATAACCATGCATAAATTAATTCACCATGTGTAAAAGGTGGAAAAATCTGTGCCAATGGTGTACTATATTATTCATATAGTATAAACCACCATATCATGTGATATAAATAAAGTGTTTAATGAAAAAAAAAAATGAAAAACATAAACTATACATATAAAAATCAGTCCAAAATCATGTGACAAAAATAGTGATATAATTGTGACAAAAAAAAAATCTTTTGCAAAAAAATCTTCAATGGATGCTGTGATCTTGATAAGTGTATGATTCCACGTGTCCTTCACCTCACCACCGTGAAACGTGAATCCACTCCCAAAAGAAACTCACTCACCGATTTTTATTGCCAGCACTCTCATACACGGCAAAAAACGCTTTTTTACCACACTCCAGGTTAATCAGATATACGAATATCCCACAGTGCTTGATATACCGGTCCACATGAAAAATAATCAAAGTGCTCACATAGCGTAAACCAGCACGGCAAGTTTATTAAAACCACTACAATCTTCTAGAAAATCACTCACATTTAAAAGATTTAAAACAGCAGGAAATGCAGTGTAGCTCACAGCAACTTTAACAATCAGTGGATGAACTCAAAACATAAATGGTCACGGCGGACCAGAGGTGTGCTAATGCTTGGACTCACAGTCTCTTTCCCTTCCTTGGTAGTGCGCCGTGAAATCAAAACCACCCTTCCTCCGACGCGGCTATCAGCGTTGCTCATCACATCTCACAGCCACGCCCCCGACATGTTTCGTCATAGATTTGACTTATTCATGGGATTGGCTGGGTAGGCTGCCACTCATCCCTTAAATCTCCTCCTCACTAGCGTCCCATAGGCTAGCTAGTCCACATACGCACATCTCGTGTCCCCGCTCTAATGATTACTCAGAGACTGTGGAGCGCCGCTGTTCAGAGATGAGGGTTGCCTTAAACATACTTTGGACTGATTGCAACATATATATCCTATGGATGGCTTATCCCCAATTATGCCTACACAACAGTGCGAGTGGTTCACACACGGAACCGTCATGCCTGCACCTGAGATGTAATCTCATTCATGTAGTGCACAGACCACTTTCTTATTACAATATGCAATAAACAGTGACACACTTAATCTATAGCTTCCACACTGATTACTACACTCATCCACAAATGAATATGCAATGCTGGGTCACAGACAAATCCAGAATCACACCTCAAAACGTGGACTCCTATAGTAAGTCACATAATTGATTTAAAACTTTATAAAATCATAAAACTCACTAAAAATTCCCTTCAATCTCAGTAGATTACTGGATGACTTTTATCATGGTGAGAATCTATCTTATAACATTAAAAGTTCATGTGAACTTCATACCATATGTTTGTCAACCTAATATAGAAAAATTGTTATATGGTAACTTATCCATATGGGGGAACTTCCTTACTAAACTGCTCAGGGAGAGTGTCAGCATCCTTATTAATTATCACCTCCCCTTCTATTTTCCTACTCATTTATGGTATCACTTTGAGAATGGATCCATTCTCTCCCCCACTATTTAGGGCTAATTCTACTCTCAGGTATACTCATATTTCACCCACCATTACCATCGATGTACAGTGCATGGAGATACCTTCACCTTTCATCCAAGGATTTCTATAATCCAGGAATATCTCAAATATTATAGGTGCATATATATACCTTACCCTAAGGTAAGGGGGTGAATAGCAGTTTCTCGATTGATCAAATAATTATTAGGGTAAGGTATATATATGCTCCTATAATATTTGAGATATTCCTGGATTATAGAAATCCTTGGATGCAATAGGTTCACATGTTAATACATGCACTAGAATTCAGTTTGTATTATTAACGTAATTGTAGTTCACCTAATTTACACCACTTGGGGGGTTTGAGCGCCTCTTATTTTTTCTTTTATATCTGGTAGAAGGATTGTATGGGTAAACAGATATATGAGATCAAATAATATTTACTATTCCTAATTATTGCTATTTGACAGGACTATTCTAATTTTTAAACCTCAAAACACATGTAACTTAGCTGTTGTTTGAATCAAAGTTAGACTTTGAGCAGGGTAAAGACAGAAGATAGGTGAGAGTAAAGTATCCCATAATTATGCAATTACTCTCCTTTCCATCGGTGCCCTTAAACTATAATTTGGTTGCATAATATATTCTAAATACAGTATCTCACAAAAGTGAGTACACCCCTCACATTTTTGTAAATATTTTATTATATCTTTTCATGCGACAACACTAGGGATGAGCTTCGTGTTCGAGTCGAACCCATGTTCGACTCGAACATCGGCTGTTCGATCGTTCTCCGAATTGCGAACGATATGGGCCATTCGCTCCAAATTCGTGTGGCGCGTCACGGCCCATAATTCACTGCGGCATCGCAGTGCATTGCTGGCTGATGATTGGCCAAGCATGCACTATGACCTGCATGCTTGACCAATCACAGCGCCGTCTGTAGAGAGAGCTGTAATTGGCCAAAGCCACCATGGCTCAGGGGGTTTAGAACACGCCCCACACTATATAAGGCCGCCTGCACGGCGGCCCTGTGTAGTGTGTTCCGGCTTGAGAGAGAGATAGACAGAGAGAAAGACAGTGTCATTTGATTTAAGTTAGTTAGATTAGGCAGGACAGTCAGTCAGTTAGCTGCACTTACAGTGTATTGTATATATATATGCATCCCAGGTGTTGTATATATATATATATATATATATATATATATATATATATATATATATATATATACACTGTATTCAGTTTAGGTAGATCCGTTCCTGTTATCTTCCTACTGACAGGCAGGCTTGTGTTGTTACAGTATTTCCAGCTACCTGAACAAAATTGCTGATGTTCTTTTGATCCTATTAGTACCACAGTCAGGCAGCTAGACTGTTTACAGTTAGTGTAGTGTTCAGCTAAAGCTACAAGTTAGTGTAGTGCGACCTCTGCACAGTGTTCAGCTAAAGCTACAAGTTAGTGTAGTGCGTCCTCTGAACAGTGTTCAGCTAAAGCTATAAGTTAGTGTAGTGCACAGTGTTCAGCTAAAGCTACAAGTTAGCGTAGTGCGTCCTCCTCACAGTGTTCAGCTAAAGCTACAAGTTAGTGTAGTGCGTCCTCCTCACAGTGTTCAGCTAAAACTACAAGTTAGTGTAGTGCGTCCTCTGAACAGTGTTCAGCTAAAGCTACAAGTTAGTGTAGTGCGACCTCTGCACAGTGTTCAGCTAAAGCTACACGTTAGTGTAGTGCTTCCTCTGAACAGTGTTCAGCTAAAGCTACAAGTTAGTTTAGTGTGACCTCTGCACAGTGTTCAGCTAAAGCTACCTGTAGAAGGTTGGTGTTGTTTTCCTGATCCTATCACTACCGCAGGCAGCTAAAAAAGCTACAAGTTAGTTTTTTGCGAGCTCTGCACAGTGTTCAGCTAAAGCTACCTGTAGAAGGTTGGTGGTGTTCTCATACTACAGGCAGGCAGTTGATTTTGCTAGCTGCAGTATCAGTATATATATATATATATATATATCCCAGCTTTGTGCAGCTATGGGCCATTAGTATGTCTGGAAGGTCAACAAGGAGAGGCAGACAGTCACAAGCCAATAAAAGAGGGCAAGCAGGCTCTGTGTCTAGAGGCATCAGTGCTGGTCGTGGAGACGGTGCATCCTCATCAGCACGTGGCCGTGGGACACGCTTGCCCTTTTTTTCGGCAACTGGCCGTGTTGAGCCGCAACATGCGGAAGACTTGGTCGAGTGGATGACCAAGCCGTCCTCATCCTCCTCATCCTCTCTCACCCATGCTCAGGGTACGTTGTCTGGCAAAGCAGCTGCCAACGCGGCCTCTTCCCTTGGCTCAATGGCATCAGTGACTCCTTCCCTAGCCCCACCATGTCCTCCTGAGGAGTCCCTCGAACTGTTTGACCACAGTGTTGGGTACATGCTCCAGGAGGATGCCCAGCGTTTAGAAGGCTCTGATGATGATACTGAGCTAGATGAAGGCAGTAGCATGAGCACGGACAGAGGGGGTGCCCAAGAAGGACAGCAATCTGGCAGTCATGCTCCTCCTGCTGCTGCAGCATACTGCCAGGTTTGATGAGGTCACTGACTCAACGTGGGTGCCTGATAGGAGAGAGGAGGAGGAAGAGGAGGCACATCACCAACGAGGCAGGATGCCCTCCAGGGGCCAGCCTAAAGGCAGCACACTGACTGCATCACACCATAAAGCTCCGCATGTGCAGGGCGCTGCTGTCTCTGCGCATTATTCTAAAAGTTCTTTGGTGTGGGCCTTTTTTCAGACGAGTGCATCAGATCACACCGCTGCTATTTGCAACATATGTCTCAAGTGTATCTCGCGTGGCCAAAACATCTCCCGCTTGGGCACCACATGCTTGACCAGACATATGTTGACCTGCCATGCAGTTCGTTGGCAAGCGTATCTAAAAGACCCACACCAAAGAACAAAGAGGACCTCTCCTTGCTCCTCATCAGCTGGGATCTCCAACCCCACTATACCTTCAGTCCTCTCTGAGACCTGCACTGAGAGAAATGAAGGTGTAGAATTAGGTGTGTCACAGCCAAGTACTTGTGGGCAATCTGCTTTTGGTACACCAACATCAGATTGTACCAGGCAAATTTCCCTGCCCCAGCTGCTGCACCGCCAAAAGAAGTTCATTCCCAGCCATCCACATGCCCAGCGGTTGAATGCTAGCTTGGCAAAATTGCTAGCACTTCAACTGTTACCTTTTCAGTTGGTAGACTCTGCCCCCTTCCGTGAGTTTGTGGAATGTGCGGTTCCTCAGTGTACCTCAGGTACCCAAACGCCACTTTTTCTCACGGAAGGCGATTCCGGCTCTCTACTGGCATGTGGAAGGCAATGTCTTGGCCTCGCTGGACAGGGTGGTCAGCGGTAAGGTGCATATTACCGCTGACTCATGGTCCAGCAGGCATGGACAGGGACGTTGCCTACGATTCACGGCGCATTGGGTCACTCTGCTGGCAGCTGGGAAGGATGCAGGACAAGGTGCAGTAGTGTTGGAGGTTGTTCCACCACCACGCCTCCAAAATGTCACTACTAATGATTGTGACACACCTCTCTCCTCCACCCCCTCCTCTTCTTCTTCCTCCATGGCCTCGTCCTGTGCTTTGTCCTCAGAACCAGCGGTGCTCCGTAGGCGTTCAAGGGGCTACGCAAGTACGCAGACCAAAAGATGCCATGCGGTGCTTGGGCTGGTGTGCTTGGGGGACAGGAGCCACACTGGGGCAGAGGTTCTGTCAGCTCTGCAGGGGCAGGTTCAGTGGTGGTTGACGCCACGCCAACTTAAGGCAGTGATGGTGGTTTGCGACAATGGCACCAACCTCCTCTCTGCCCTCCGACAGGGACAACTGACCCATGTGCCCTGTTTGGCTCACATCCTTAACTTGGTGGTGCAGCGGTTCTTGGGCAGGTATGCGGGCTTACAGAATGTCCTGAGGCAGGCCAGGAAAGTCTGTATGCATTTTCGCCGGTCATATAATGCCAGTGCTCGGCTGGCAGACCTCCAAAACGAATTTAACCTGTCCAAGAACCGCCTAATCTGTGACATGCCCTCCAGGTGGAACTCAACGTTGGCCATGCTGCAGTGGCTGCACACGCAGCAGAGGGCCATCATTGAGTACCTGTGCGACTATGGCACCAGGACAGGGTCAGGGGAGCTTGTTTTTTTTTCCCCACGCCAGTGAGCGATGATCAGGGATGCATGCACTGTCCTGTCACCATTTGAGGAGGCCACGAGGATGGTGAGCAGTGACAGTGCATGCATCAGTGACACTGTCCCCCTTGTCCACCTGTTGGAGCACACGCTGCGTGGAATAATGGACAGGGCACTTGAGGCAGAACAGAGGCAGGAAGAGGAGGACTTCCTTAGCTCTCAAGGCCCCCTTTATCCAGACAGTGTTCCTGCGTGCCAGCCGATCACACTGGAAGAGAACGAGGAGGAGGAGGAGGATTGTGTCAGTATGGAGGTGGAGCCTGGCACTCAGCATCAGCAGCAGTCTTTAAGGGATCAGTCCCAAGAAACACATGGACTTGTACGTGGCTGGGAGGAGGTGGCTGCGGACCATGTCGTCCTTAGTGACCCAGAGGACTCCGGACCGAATGCCTCTGCAAACCTACGCTGCATGGCCTCCCTGATCCTGCAAAGCCTGCATAAGGATCCTCGTATTCGTGGTATCAAGGAGAAGGACCAATACTGGCTGGCAACCCTCCTTGATCCACGTTACAAGGGTAAGGTTGCGGACCTTATCTTGCCGTCGCAGAGGGAGCAGAGGATGAAACATCTTCGGGAGGCCTTGCAGAAAGGTCTGTGCAATGAGTTCCCAGAGACTGGGAGGTTACAAACTCCTGTTTCTGGACAGCGTGTTGCTGAGGCTTCTGTCAGTCAAAGAAGGAGCGGTGGAGAGCGGTTCTACTTAACAGCAAACCTACAGTCCCTGTCTTGTTTGCACCGCCTGTATACTGCTGTTCAGAGCATATAGGGCCTGGGGGCCCCACGCCTTTCCTTTTTTTTAATTTGGGTGCGGGGTTCCCCTTAATATCCATACAGGACCCAAAGGGCCTGGTAATGGACTAGAGGGTACCCATGCCGTTTGTCTCACTGATTTTCATCCATATTGGCAGGACCCGACATTACATTAAAGCCGCAAGTATTTTTTTGAAATGTCAGATCCCTTCAAAGACTGCCTATGCTGATGCTGAGTGACTAAGGCCCAATTTTTAAGCCCCTGTTTAACAGGGGCATGTAATTACAATTTTTGATGCAATTCTTTGCAGCAGGTCTAGTTTCTGCGCTCCAACTAGAGTATCTGTGAGGGGTTGCAGTGTTGTGGCACCAGCACCAGTGCTTAAGGCCCAATTTTTCAGCCCCTGTTTAACAGGGGCGTGTAATTACAATTTTTTATGTAATACTTTGCAGCAGGGCTTGTTCCTGCGTTCCAACTAGAGTATCTGTGAGGGGTTTCAGTGTTGTGGCACCAGCACCAGTGCCTAAGGCCCAATTTTTCAGCCCCTGTTTAACAGGGGCGTGTAATTACAATTTTTGATGCAATACTTTGCAGCAGGGCTCGTTCCTGCGTTCCAACTAGAGTATCTGTGAGGGGTTGCAGTGTTGTGGCAACAGCACCAGTGCCTAAGGCCCAATTTTTCAGCCCCTGTTTAACAGGGGCGTGTAATTACAATTTTTGATGCAATACTTTGCAGCAGGGCTCGTTCCTGTGTTCCAACTAGAATATCTGTGAGGGGTTGCAGTGTTGTGCCACCACCACCACCACTAAAGGCCCAATTTTTCAGCCATGTAATTACAATTCTTGATATAATATTTCACAGCAGGGCCCGTTCCAGCGCCCACCAAGAGTAACTGTGAGGACTTACAGTGTTGTGGCACCAGCACCACCACCACCACCACCACCAAAGGCCCGATTTTTCAGCCCCTGTTCAACAGGGGCATGTAATTACAATTCTTGATATAATATTTCACAGCAGGGCCCGTTCCAGTGCCCACCAAGAGTAACTGTGAGGACTTACAGTGTTGTGGTACCAGCACCACCATCACCATCACTAAAGGCCTAATTTTTCTGGCCCTGTTCAACAGGGGCATGTAATTACAATTCTTGATCTAATATTTCACAGCAGGGCCCTGTGAGGGGTTACAGTGTTGAGGCCACAACAACACCTAAGGCCCAAATTTCTGCTGAGTATATAGGGCAGGCCCCTACTTTCAAACATTCAACTTACAAATGACTCCTACTTGCAAACGGAAGGAGACAACAGGAAGTGAGATGAAATCTACCCCATAGGAAGGGAAATTCTCTCCTGTAAGAGTTAATATGGGAAAAACTTTTCTCCTTTCCACTGATGCTTTATCACCAATCCTTGTTTCACTAAAAACCCCAAATTTTCAAAAAACATTTGTCATTGGGACAAAAAGTGAGGTGAAATCTTCTGAAGAGGAGCACAGACAGCAAAACAAATGTCACAGGGGTGATAACCCTTCCCTATGTTTTCCAAAAAGCTTAAAAACAGATTTTTTGGCTAGAGCTTCACTTTAAAAATGTACCAGTTTCAAAATTACAAACAGATTCTACTTAACCTGTATACTGCTGTTCAGAGCATATAGGGCCTGGGGGCCCCACGCCTTTCCTTTTTTTAATTTGGGTGCGGGGTTCCCCTTAATATCCATACAGGACCCAAAGGGCCTGGTAATGGACTAGAGGGTCCCCATGCCGTTTGTCTCACTGATTTTCATCCATATTGGCAGGACCCGACATTACATTAAAGCCGCAAGCAGTTTTAAATTACTTTTTTTTCTTTAAAAATGTCATTTTGTGCAGGGATTGTTCTAAGCACGGGAAACTACTATACTATATAGTAGTTTCTATACTATACTATAAATACTATAGACACCCCCCAGGTACGATATTTAAAGGAATATTTCACTTTTTTTTTTACTTTAAGCATCATTAAAATCACTGCTCCTGAAAAAACTGGCGTTTTTAAAAGTTTTTTTTGCATTGATACATGTCCCCTGGGGCAGGACCCAGGTCCCCAAACCCTTTTTAGGACAATACCATGAAAATTAGCCTTTAAAATGAGCACTTTTGATTTTGAACGGTCGAGTCCCATAGACGTCAATGGGGTTCTAACGTTCCTGCAAATTTTCGGTCCATTCGAAGGTTCTGGTGCGAACCGAACCGGGGGGGGGGGGGGGTGTTCGGCTTATGCCTAGACAACACTGAAGAAATGACACTTTGCTACAATGTAAAGTAGTGAGTGTACAGCTTGTATAACTTGTACCTTTGCTGTCCCCTCAAAATAACTGAACACACAGCTATTAATGTCTAAACCGCTGGCAACTAAAATGAGTACACCCCTAAGTGATATTATAGTGATAAGGGAATAAGAATGGCGCTGCCCTCAATGTATTTGAGTGCTAAAACCTATTACGGTACATAAACCTGAACTGGGTGTACGTATTGCAATCTCACCAGATTTGTGCAAAAGTAACCAAAACCGAAAAACCAAAATATCAGTAAGACAAAAAACCAGTACCGTAACCTTAGTGCAACCGATACTGCTACATAAGGTGAAATGAAATAAAATAAGATAAATACAATAAATTGAAGTAGATCCCCCCAGTGGGTTGAAAATTAGTGTCAAATTATAATGATACAGTATGCGTGAGCAGTGTTTAACTAAAAAAGATCTTTAAAAGGAGAATGAAAAAAATTTTTTATGGATTCCTCAATATTCAAAAGTTTTGAGACAAAATGAAATGAAAGTGAAATGAAATAAAATAAGATAGATTCAATAAATTGAAGTAGATCCCCCCAGTGGGTTGGAAAGTAGTGTCAAATTAGAATGATACAGTATGCGTGAGCAGTGTTTAACCAAAAAAGATTTTTAAAAGGAAAATGAAAAAAATTTTTTATGGATTCCTCAATATTCAAAAGTTTTGAGACAAAAATAGCGTTAGGGGTGCTGTGAATTAAGTGATAAAAAAGTACTTAATTGAATATATATGAAGTGTTAATGTGGTCTCAGTGTGTCGTTAGCATGTGTATAAAGATAATGCTATACTTTCCAAAAATATTGAGACACCATGGCATGTGAGATCCAAAGAACAGCTTTTGTGAACCATAGAAAACTAAAATTGTGACACACTATTAGCACACTCCCTATAAGTTAAATGCGGTTAATGCGATTATGTAAAACAGCATACAGTAGCCATAAATCCAGTTTGACAAACGCTAATAATTAACTCCTATAAAATCCATGCATGGGGTCATACATAAATGACCAGGTGGAGAAGACAAAGTCCAATAATATAAATGCTGTTAATTGTATCCTTGGGGACACACTGCAGTGACACCCCTAAGTGAATATGTCCAAACTGGGCCCAATTAGCCATTTTCCCTCCCCGGTGTCATGTGACCCGGTAGTGTTACAAGATCTCAGGTGTGAATTGGGAGCAGGCAGGGCCAGATTCCTCACAAGGCCACCAAGGCCAGGCCTCGGGGTGGCAGTGGTGCGGGGGCGGCGCCGCTCCTGCGGCGACTTCTCGGCCGCCTCTCCCCCCCCGCACTAACATAGCCCCTGCAAAGTTTCTTAGTCCTGGCAAGCAGGGGCGAGCAGGGGCAGGCTGGCCGGGGGCGTGTAACTGTGTCATACTGCGCTGCACTCTGGGAGTTGTAGTTTGGCCTCACTGAAGTTCCTGGCGGTGGGGGGAATTCAGCAGCGCAACAGACTACAACTCCCACCTGCCAGGAGCCTCAGAGGCAGCCGGCACGTCACACGTGACCTGAGCAGTTGTGAGCTGGGACCGGGCGCTGGCTTGAGGAGAGGCAGAGACGAGAAGTGACTGAGATTTATCACCCCCTCCGAAGAGGCCGTGCAAGGAGAGTAAGTACCTAGCTGTAACACAGACCCTGACACACCCCCAGCTGACCCCCCACATTCCATGGGCAATGATCAGGCTGCACTGATGATGGGCACTGGTGAGGCAGACGGCACTGATTAGGCTGCACTTATGGGCACTGTCTGCATGGGTGAGGTGGCACTGATCAGGCTGCACTTATGAGCACTGTCGGCACTAGTGAGGCTGCACTGATGAACACTGATCAGCCTGCACTGGTGAGGCTGCATTGACACTGATGATGGTGAGCTGATTTGGTGGTTTAACCACTTCAGCCCCGGAAGGATTTACCCCCTTCCTGACCAGGCCATTTCTTGCAATACGGCACTGCATCGCTTTAACTGACAATTGCGCGGTCGTGTGATTTTGTACCCAAACAAAATTGACGTCTTTTTTTCCCCACAAATGGAGCTCTCTTTTGGTGGTATTTGGTCACGGTTTTTATTTTTTGCGTTACAAACAAAAAAAGAGAGAAATTTTGAAAAAAAACAACCAATTCTTTTAACTTTTTGCTATAATAAATATCCCAAAAAATATATATATATTTCTTCATCAGTCTAGGCCAATTTGTATTTTTTTTCCATATTTTTGGTAAAAAAAAAAAAGTTATAGCGTCTGCGTCTTCAAAATAGGGAATAGATTTGACATTTTTATTATTTTTATTTTTTTCTAGTAATGGCAGTGTTCAGCGATTTTTAGCGGGACTGCGACATTGCGGCAGACAGATCGGACATTTGACACTTTTTTGGAACCACTGACATTTATACAGCGATCAGAGCTAAAAATAGCCACTGATTACTGTATAAATGTCACTGGCAGGAAACGGGTTAACACTAGGGGGCGATCAAGGGGTTAAATGTTTCTAACTGTGGGGGGGCAGTGTAGTGACTGGGAGTAGAGAGAGATCGCTGTTCCTGATCAGTAGGAACAGCAGATCTCTCTCTCTCTAACTCCCCTGTCAGAACGGGGATGTCTGTTTACATTGACAGATCCCCGTTCTGTCCCTGCGATCGCGGGTCACCGTCAGATATCGCGGCCGCTGGCCACACACATCGGCTCCAGCGTCATGCCGCGGGTGCTGGGGAGCTAACCTGCTGCCGTATAACGACGGCACCTGATTGGCAAGGTTTTAATGGGCCACTTGACTGGAGTTGCCCCCAAGGCCTAAGGCTGCCAGACCTCCCCTGCTGGCGAGGGCGTCAGATTGAGTGCTCTGTGCGCATGTGCAAAGGTCTCCGAACTGACAATGCTGCTGAGATGAAGATAGTGTGTTCCTTGCTTCTGGGCTCAAGGAGGAGAAGAGGAACCCACCACCTGACAAGATGATATCCAAGGCGAGGGTGAGGAAACTGGCCAAAAGTAGGTTCCTTTTCTTTCCTTGCAGCCCCCCTGGCAGGAAGCACAGCCTCCCCCAGAGCTGATCCCTTCTGGCAGCAAGGCTGCACCTTCTTCCCGCTCTGCCTAGGCAGGCAAGGCTTGCAAAAAAGGGATACAGTATATGTGCTTCTATTTTCCTGACCTCCAGAGGAAGCTTCCCAGGCAAAGCAGTGAGCTTTGTGCCCTGTGCCAGTCCCTGTGGAGCACCAGGTAGCTCCCCTGCACCATCCCTGGCACCCACAAAAAGCCCAATCTGTGCAAAAACTAAACTTACCTAAAAGTTGACGAGAGCCATTTTTTTTTCTCTCTATCCTTCCCTTTATTGAAACGTTCCAAGTCTTGTGAAACTATATTCCTGGCTTTTGATATAGAGGGCGCTAGAGGACTGCCCACGAGTCATCAAAACTGACTGAGCTGTGTGACACCAGCCCAGAGCTCACTCCTGCCTCCATTTTCATGCATTTTTCTGCCATCATTTGCTGCTAATCGCCAGATCTAGGCTGCAGAATTTGGGCAGGAGAAGGGAGAGGGGGGAGCTGGGGGATGCAGGAGTTTTTTTTGTGTGTGTGTGTTGCAATTTATGTATTGCTTTGCACCCTTTGAAATTCCTTCATGTGTTGCTTTTGGGTTTTGTTTTGCGTTCTATGCAACTATGTGCAGTGTAGTTTGTAGGTGCATTGTGTTGGAGATTTTATTTTTTTACTTTTTGTTATTAGGCATTGTGATGTCATAGTGCTGTAGACTGTCAGCCCAGCTGTTTTGTGGAGTTTGACAACAGGGGCACAGATCAGGGCTGTCAGTGTGTTTGTGGCTTAGTGCAAAACAGCTAGACTGTCCTGCAATGCTGCCTGGGATCTGATCTCTATTATTATCATTATTATTTATCATAAAAAATGCAGTACTGGTTAGGATTTGCACTGTGCACTGTATTTTAATTATTATTATTATTATAGACATTTTCTGCATTACAGAGTATTTTCAGTCTGTACAATTAAAGCCAGTTATTTTCAGTGTTCTCGTGTGTGGAGATATGTTTTTAATCGATCTATTGTAGCAGTCATCGATAAAGAACGAAAATGGGTGTGTGTGTGTATGTGTGTGTGTGTGTGGGGGGGGAGGGCGGTATTGAAGGACCCGGCCAAAGGGAATAAATCCGGGCCTGGGAGCAGGTGTGTTAAATTTGGTGTTATCGCTCTCACTCTCTCATACTGGTCACTGGAAGGTCAACATGGCACCTCATGGCAAAGAACTCTCTGCGGATCTAAAAAAAAGAATTGTTATTCTACGTAAAGATGGCCTAGACTATAAGAAGATTGCCAAGACCCTAAAACTGAGCCGCAGCACGATGGCCAAGACCATACAGCGGTTTAAGAGGAAAGGTACCACTCAGAACAGGCATCGCCATGGTCGACCAAAGAAGTTGAGTGCACGTGCTCAGCGTCATATCCAGAAGTTGTCTTTGGGAAATAGAGGTATGAGTGCTGCCAGCATTGCTGCAGAGGTTAAAGGGTGGAGGGTCGGCCTGTCAGTGCTCAGACCATATGCCATATACTGCATCAAATTGGTATGCATGGCTGTCATCCCAGAAGGAAGCCTCTTCTAAAGATGAAGCATAAGAAAGCCTGCAAACAGTTTGCTGAAGACTAAGGACATAGATTACTGGAACCATGTCCTGTAGTCTGATGAGATCAAGATAAACTTATTTGTTTCAGATGGTGTCAAGCATGTGTGGGGGCAACCAGGTGAGAAGTACAAAGACAAGTGTGAATTGCCTACAGTCAAGCATGGTGGTGGGAGTGTCATGGTCTGGGGCTGCACGAGTGCTGCCGCCACTGAGGAGCTACGGTTCATTGAGGAAACCATGGATGCCAACATGTACTGTGACATACTGAAGCAGAGCATTATCCCCTCCCTTCAGAGACTGGGCTGCAGGGCAGTATTCCAACATGTTAATGACCCCAAACACACCTCCAAGATGACCACTGTCTTGCTAAAGAAGCTGAGGGTAAAGGTGATAGACTGGCCAAGTATGTCTCCAGACCTAAACCCTATTGAGCATCTGTGGGGCATCCTCAAATGGAAGGTGGAGGAGCGCAAGGTCTCTAACATCTACCACCTCAGTGATGTCGTCATGGAGGAGGGAAGAGGACTCCAGTGGCAACCTGTGAAGCTCTGGTGAACTCCATGCCCAAGAGGGTTAAAGCAGTGCTGGAAAATAATGGTGGCCACACAAAATATTGACACTTTGGGCCCAATTTGGACATTTTCACTTACGTGTTGTCTCACTTTTGTTGCCAGTGGTTTAGAAATTAATGGCTGTGTGTTGAGTTATTTTGAGTGGACAGCAAATTTACACTGTAATACAAGCTGTACATTCACTACTTTACATTGCAGCAAAGTGTCATTTCTTCAGTGTTGTCACATGAAAAGATAATAAAATATTTACAAAATGTGAGGGGTGTACTCACTTTAGTGAGATACTGTATGTGTGTGTGCTGAATGGAAAAATAGAACATCTGGTAAATTTACTCGTACTTAACATCTGATCATCTATTTATAAGATATAATAAGTTTATAAAGACTACTTGCCAGTATCAAACATGATTAAAGTCTATCTGTAGGGAACGTGCCCTAACGTGTGATGTGAACAGACATTCTCCTCTGCAGCTCTGCTGCACTCCTGCACAATCCTGACCCATCTTGACCTATGATTATCTTGGAGCTTCTTATCTGGACCTTCCTAAGACCCGTGAAGGCTATTCTCTACTTTGGGGTTTGCCTGGTGGATAGACCGGCACAAAAAAAGCCTCTATGAGTGTCATGACCCATTCCTGCCAAGACGGTCGCTGCACCACCACAAATGCTTCTCTGAAATCCACACCTGAGTTTTTTGGAGATTCTGTGGGTTTGATTTACTAAAGGCAAATAGACTGTGCAATTCACAAAGTACAGTTGCACTCTGCAAGAACAGTTGCTCCAGAGCTTTCTAAATTAGGTAAAGCTTCCATTTGCAAAGAATACCCAATCACATGCAAAGAAAATGAAAAAACATTTCCTGTCGCATCATGGCAGCATGTTGGGTTGTGACTCCGCCCCCACAACCTGATAGGACCACATAGCTATAAATTAATGAGTAGACACCCGTCCCAATATTCTCTTATTTTTCCTCACCTGTCAGGACCACAACGGATCAGCACCCCCTTACCGCTTCACCCCAGCCAGGTTCTAGCCTCTCCTGGGTGGAAGTCCTTCTTGTACAGCCTCCAAACGAGCTAAATGGAAGGAGCCCCACTCTGGTGGTCTCAGGGGCACTCTCTCTTCTCACTCTGCTGTCTGACCACGATATAAGCCTTAAACAGGCTTCATGTGCAGCAGCCCATATAAAGCCTTAAACAGGCTTGCCGGAGGAATGGACAGGGAATCTTCGGTTTGGCCTCATGAAATAAGCCTTAAACAGGCTTAGTTGTGTGCAGCGGTCTCCCCCCCCTCTTCCCCTTCTTTCCCCGTCCTACCAGTTGTTCCTGCCTGTCTGCTGGGCTCTGTTGTCCTCCATCTTGCCCTCCGTGGGTGGCGAGCGTCCTCGGCGTTCTCGCGCATGCGCGGTGCATCGTTCAGGGCGCTCCTGTGCTTTTTCCAGCTTCCAAGATGGCGCCGAGTGTCCCGCGGCGCTACTGCGCATGCGCGAGCGTCCGACGCCGATGGTGGCGATTTTAAAAGCCCAGCATCAGCTGTGTATTGCTGCTGCTGGATGACTGCACTGAGACAGTTTGTTTCTCCCTGTAAGCAGGGCCGGATTTACCACAAGGCCACCGAGGCCAGGCCTCGGGGCGGCAGTGGTGTAGGGGCGGCGCCGCTCCTGCAGCGACTTCGCGGCCGCCCCCCCTTTCGTGCTGGCCATTAATGTCTATTATGGGCACCAGTGCCCATAGAAAAGATGGCCGCGAGCCGACCACGCAACTGCGCATGCGCCGTTCCGAAGCCGGCTGGGCTCGGGAAAACTCGTAAGCGCTCGGCCGGGCGGCGCATGCGCAGTAGCGTGATTGCGCCGCTCGGCGCCATTTTTAAAAAATTTGAGAGTAGCTTGTAGTGTCAGCGGTGCGGCGGCGGTGGAGAGAGATGACATCTCTCATTGCCCGCACCGCTGTTCCGCCCTCCTCCTTCTGATGGCAGGCAGCATGACAAGGGACATCCCCATGTGGTGGCAAGGGACATCCCCATGTGGTGGCAAGTGACATCCCCATCTGGTGGCAAGGGACATCCCCATCTGGTGGCAAGTGACATCCCCATGTGGTGGCAGGCAGCGTGGCAAGTGACATCCCCATGTGGTGGCAGGCAGCGTGGCAAGTGACATCCCCATCTGGTGGCAGGCATGGTGGCAAGTGACATCCCCATCTGGTGGCAGGCAGCGTGGCAAGTGACATCCCCATGTGGTGGCAGGCAGCATGGCAAGTGACATCCCCATCTGGTGGCAAGTGACATCCCCATGTGGTGGCAGGCAGCGTGGCAAGTGACATCCCCATGTGGTGGCAGGCAGCGTGGCAAGTGACATCCCCATCTGGTGGCAGGCATGGTGGCAAGTGACATCCCCATCTGGTGGCAGGCATGGTGGCAAGTGACATCCCCATGTGGTGGCAGGCAGCGTGGCAAGTGACATCCCCATCTGGTGGCAGGCATGGTGGCAAGTGACATCCCCATGTGGTGGCAGGCAGCGTGGCAAGTGACATCCCCATGTGGTGGCAGGCATGGTGGCAAGTGACATCCCCATGTGGTGGCAGGCAGCGTGGCAAGTGACATCCCCATGTGGTGGCAGGCAGCGTGGCAAGTGACATCCCCATGTGGTGGCAGGCAGCGTGGCAAGTGACATCCCCATCTGGTGGCAGGCATGGTGGCAAGTGACATCCCCATCTGGTGGCAGGCATGGTGGCAAGTGACATCCCCATGTGGTGGCAGGCATGGTGGCAAGTGACATCCCCATGTGGTGGCAGGCAGCGTGGCAAGTGACATCCCCATCTGGTGGCAGGCATGGTGGCAAGTGACATCCCCATCTGGTGGCAGGCATGGTGGCAAGTGACATCCCCATCTGGTGGCAGGCATGGTGGCAAGTGACATCCCCATGTGGTGGCAGGCATGGTGGCAAGTGACATCCCCATGTGGTGGCAGGCAGCGTGGCAAGTGACATCCCCATCTGGTGGCAGGCATGGTGGCAAGTGACAAGAGATGGTGGCAAGTGACACGCTCAGGGCTCCCAATGATTCTGCATTATGGTGAGTTGAACTATTTCAGTTTATATTACAATGTAATGATAGAAATAATGTGTTTCAATCATCCTGACACCATAACAACCATGGTGCCAGGGATGATTGAAGCACTAACACCAGCCATTGCCTTGAAAATTTGCCTGCGAAAAATCCTTACCCCTCGCGCGCTTACCCTGAAGTATTTTTAGTCTGTACAATTAAAGCCAGTTATTTTCAGTGTTCTCGTGTGTGGAGATATGTTTTTAATTGATCTATTGTAGAAGTCATCGATAAAGGACGTGGTATGTGTGTGGGGGGGGGGGGCGGCATTGAAGGACCCGGCCTTGGGGCGGCAAAGGGAGTAAATCCGGGCCTGCCTGTAAGGACGCTTTACAAAGGTATGTGGCTGCCCTTTATTCAGCTATTAGCCTAGGAATCTTGCTCCCTCTGCATATCTCTTCTTGTTTTACCTGCAGGTTTCCAGTCCACTCCCTCACCATGGAGACCGCTGCCCCAGTAGATCACCGCCAGCCTAATAGGTAAGGGGGGAAGACGAGGGTAAGTAGTGAAGATCGAAAAAGAGAGCACTACTAATGCTGCCTAAATTGGTCAGCCCTACCAGGTCCTCAAGAACGTCTGCTTCAAGACAAAGAGAGTCCTCGCACAGGAAAAGTCGCTCCAGACACAGACGGAGCCGTTCCTACCATAGGAGAAGCCGCTCGAGAGAAAGCCGCAGAAGAAGCCGCTCTAGGTCGCATTCTAGACATGGTCGATCCCGCCATAGAAGGTCGTCTTCACGCAGACCTCGTTCCCCCGCATGCCATTCCTGTCCTGCCGGGAACGCATGCTGGATTTGCGGCGCGGCGGCTCTCCCGGATAAATTGGCCTGCCAAAAATGCCTGGAGGAGGCCACAAGAGAAAGAGCCTCGAAGACCGGAGATTCCGCTGGGGTCTTAGCCCCTCAGGCCTCGATACCAGACGTGGATTTCTCCACCACTACCTCTCCAGCCCGGGCCAGCACGTCAAGGGAGCAAGACTCTCTGTCTGATAATGAGGGTCTGGAGGTATCGGCCGGATTCGATTTCTCTCTGATAGAACCGTTTGTCAAATCGGTTAAAGAGGCAATAGGATGGAAGGAACCCCAGGAAGCTCAACTGAAGCAAAGGAAGTATTTTCCTCATCTTAAAAAGGATCCAGAAGCTTTCCCGTTCATAGACGAACTGGAGGACCTAATCTATGCTGGCCTCAGTAAAGGCCAGAAGAGCACTATGGCTGAAACCCTGGACGGCGGACACGGCCTCCAAGTCTAATTGGTGCCGTATCCCGTTCGACGGAGAAAATCTCTTCGGAACAAAATTGGACACAGCCATCTCCAAGGTAACTGGTGGCAAGTCTGGGCTCATCCCCTCGGACAGGAGTCCCAAGCAGCAGAGACCTCCTCCCTTTAAGCAAAACCTCCCAGAGAGGTATAGGGATGCGAAAGCGTACAGACCGGGGAAGAAGTACCGAAGGAGCTGGAAGAACCCTCAATCCTCCTTTATGAAATTCCAGAAGCCTAAGACTCCTGCCTCCAGCGACCAGAAACCTTTTTGAAGGTGCGCCTGTCCGGCCAGCGGTAGTGGGAGCAAGACTCTCCAGATTCAAGCTGGTCTGGGCGGAGACCATAAGGGATACCTGGACTCTGGCCACTGTCAGTTTCAGCCACAGGTGGTCCTTCAAAAGCCGACCCCCAAGGGATCAATTCTGTCCAACGCGTATTCCTCCATCTCAGGAAAAAAGGTTGTCTCTACTGAACTACATTCAGGATCTTCTCCAAAAACGGGTAAAAGTAGAGGTCCCGCCAGCACAACGAGGCAGGGGATTCTATTCTCCACTATTCCTCGTCAAGAAGAAGTCAGGGGACTTTCGACCGGTTCTAGACCTAAAGAACCTCAACAAGTCCATCAGTGTGGAGTCATTCAGGATGGAAAGCTTGCAGTCTATCCTCCAGGCCATAAATCTGGGAGCCAAAAAATATAAAATTAATGCGCTTCCCTATAACCCCAAGCTGCAGTTCTAATTTGTAGGTACCAAAATCACATAAATTAGAATATTAAACAGAACCGCGCTAGTGAAGAGATATTTATATAATCGTGAATAATCTATATCTAGATAAAATTAACATTATCAAAATATCTCACAAATTGTGCCAGGATTGAAACAACACAAAATATATTGAAACCCAAATATTAACATTTGAACACCATGTGTGACTAAATAAATAAAATAAATACTTAATAAAAAATCGGTGAATAATGTGACTGTAATGTAAAAGTCTTTAGAACAAATGAATCCTCAAAAAAGTGAAAAAAAAGATGAGTCAGTGACTGATAGTGACTTCAAATAAAAAAGTCCTTAAAAACAGATGATTCCACCAGTAGTGATTGAAGGCTTAATCAGCAAACACCCAGTGAAAAGGATCCGCCACCTATAATGATGTATGCTTACCATAGGTAAGCTTTATTCAAGCTTATGTTAGAAATCCACTCTACAGGGACACCACCATCGGTCTCAGCACAGGAGGAGGACAACCTGGAACTCTCCGTCCAAAGAAACCAAAACTCAGCAGGAGCAACCCAGGGAAATGAAAGACACATCCTCCATAGTGTGAATCCACATAGACAATTTATTAAATAAAAGTAATTACAGTAATTTCGTCCTACAGTAGTTTCATCCTATTGGTTCCTATGACAACGTCCAATAGGACGAAACGTACGTCGGAAGGCAGACGCGCTGACGTCATCATTTCTATCCCACTGTGAACGGGTGCATGCAGGCCGGCCGGCTGTCCTACGATACATGTTTTTAATTCGTTCTTTCCATGTAAGTGTAATTACTTTTATTTAATAAATTGTCTATGCGGATTCACACTATGGAGGATGTGTCTTTCATTTCCCTGGGTTGCTCCTGCTGAGTTTTGGTTTCTTTGGACGGAGAGTTCCGGGTTGTCCTCCCCCTGTGCTGAGACCGATGGTGGTGTCCCTGTAGAGTGGATTTCTAACATAAGCTTGAATAAAGCTTACCTCTGGTAAGCATACATCATTATAGGTGGCGGATCCTTTTCACTGGGTGTTTGCTGATTAAGCCTTCAATCACTACTGGTGGAATCATCTGTTTTTAAGGACTTTTTTATTTGAAGTCACTATCAGTCACTGACTCATCTTTTTTTTCACTTTTTTGAGGATTCATTTGTTCTAAGGACTTTTACATTACAGTCACATTATTAACCGATTTTTATTAGGTATTTATTTTATTTATTTAGTCACACGTGGTGTTCAAATGTTAATATTTGGGTTTCAATATATTTTGTGTTGTTTCAATCCTGGCACAATTTGTGAGATATTTTGATAATGTTAATTCTATCTAGATATAGATTATTCACGATTATATAAATATCTCTTCACTAGCACGGTTCTGTTTAATATTCTCATAAATCTGGGAGACTGGATGCTCTCCATAGATCTCCAGGACGCCTACCTGCACATTCCAATCCACGTGGCATTCCAGAAATTCCTGCGATTCTCGGTGGATCATGGGCACTTCCAGTTTCAAAGCCTTCCTTTTGGGATCTCAACAGCCCCCAGAACATTCACGAAGGTCTTACTACCAGCAATAGCTCATTTGAGGGAGAAAGGTCTAAGGGTCCACCATTACCTGGACGACATCCTCCTTCTCTCAAGCAGCCAGGAATCACTCGTACAGCATCGCAAAATCCTAGTTTCCACCCTAATGAATCTGGGATGGATATTAAACTGGCAAAAGAGCAACATCCAACCTACCCAAAGGATGGTCTTCCTGTGGGCCGAACTAGACACCCGAGCAAATACAGTGGAACTGCCAGGGGAAAAGTTGTCCCTACTAATTCAGAGGGTAAAGGATGCTATTCTGGCACCATGCCTACCAGCCAGAGCATACCTCAGTTTCCTGGGTTCCCTATCAGCAACCATTGCAATGGTCAGATGGGCGCAATGGAACACCAGACCCCTGCAAGCCTCCTTCTTGCGCCAGTGGGATGGCTGGTCCATGTCCCAATTGATTCACATCTCGGAGGAAGCCAGTCTATCTCTACAGTGGTGGACACACCTCACAACCTCAGGAGATGCAAGCAGATAGTCATCCCCCACCAGGAGGTGGTAACTTCGGATGCCAGTCTAGGGGGATGGGGGGCACATTACCTACACTATGTGGCTCAGGGCCGCTGGCACTTCAAAACCAAGGATGTGGTCTCAAACGTTCTAGAGATGAAGGCAGCCTTCCAAGCCCTCTTGGCATTCAGCTCACTTCTGAGAGGAAAACAAGTTCTCATTCAGATGGACAACCGAGTGGCTGTAGCCTACATTAACAGGCAGGGGGGTACCAGAAGCATCTCCATGATGCTAGAGGTTGGTCCGGTGATGCGGTGGGCCCAACTGAACCTGCGGGATCTGAGGGCAGCCTATATTCCGGGTGTTCAGAACCTTCTGGCAGATTCTCTCAGCAGAACATTCGTTTCCAACAACGAGTGGTGTCTGAGCATTTGCCATCATATGCCAGACATGGGGTCATCCGGACATAGACCTCGCAGCAACGCCAGCGAACAGGAAATGTCAGAGGTTTCTGTCAAGGAACCCCTTCCCCTCAGCGGAGGGAACGGATTGTCTCCAGCACTCCTGGAACTTTCGCCTAGGCTACATTTTCCCATAAACTCCTCTTATAGCCAAGTTCCTTCTGAGGCTCAAACATTCAATGGCTCTAGTACCGGCTGTGATTCCCTTCTGGCCATGGAGGCCTTGGTTCACCACCCTCCTGCAGCTGAGCACAGCGGATCCACTTCCACTCCCGGTGACAACGGATCTACTAACCCAAGGCCAGCTACTCCATCCGAATCCAGAGAAATTACACCTAACGGCCTGGAGATTGGAAGGTCTAGGTTCCTAGACCAAGGCTGCTCTCAAAAGGTAGTCGATACCCTGCTCCAGGCTAGAAAATTCTCCACAAATAACACCTACGGAAGAATCTGGGGAAAGTTCTCTTCCTTTACCCAGGAACAAGGTTGGGACCCTTCTTCCCCATCAGCAGTGCAAGTGCTCGAGTTCCTCCAGTCAGGTCTGGACAAAGGCCTTAGGTCCAGCACCCTAAAGGTCCAAGTTTCTGCCATCTCCGCTTTGACAGGAGTTAAATGGGCACTTAATCCTCTGGTGGTTCAATTTCAAAGAGCCTGTCTTAAGCTAAGGCCCCCTAGAAAGTTTTCATTCACGACATGGGATCTATCAACCTAGAGGCCTTATCCGGAGAGCCACTCTTTCCACTTGAAGACATCTCCCTTTGGGACCTGACACTAAAAGTATCATTTCTAATTACCATCACATCGGCGAAGAGGGTCTCAGAAATGCAAGCCTTGCTAATCAAGGAACCGTATCTGATGGTTTACCCAGACAGACTAACCCTGAAGCCTTCAGATAGATTTATTCCAAAAGTTTCCTCTTCATTCCACTTTAACCAGGAGATTGACCTCCCGGCTTTACTCACGGATCAGGGCGTTCCCCATCCTCTGGATGTCGAGGGCAACATTCTGCAATACCTCTCTATAACCAAGCCATTCAGGAAATGTGAGAACCTTCTAGTCATCCAACATGGATTCAGGAAGGGCCAGGCGGCTTCTGCCCGTACCATCGCCTCATGGCTCGTGAAAACTATCAAGAAAGCCTACTCCTTAAGCACCTTACAGATGATTCCAGAAGACTTAATAGCGTATTCCACCAGGGCAATGGCTACTTCATGGGCAGCTTACTGTAAAGTCTCAGCGGAAACTATTTGTAGAGCTGCCACTTGGTCTTCTAGAAACACCTTCATATCCCATTATAAAATAGACGCTGCACGCTTAGCAGCAGTTGAATTCGGGAGGGCCGTTATACAGGCCAATTCTTCTGTTTCTTGTCAATAACATTACTTTGCATTCCCACCCAGTTTGGCGAGTTACTCCCCAATGGGTATGCTGCCATGATGCGACAGGAAAATGGAAAATTGTATACTCACCTTTCCGTAATTTTCCTTTCCTGTCGCATCTTCATGGCAGCATACAATCACCCACCCTTCTGAGGTGACATATGTATATATATATACAGCGAATACTGGGATGGGTATCTACTCATTAATTTATAGCTATGTGGTCCTATCAGGTTGTGGGGGCGGAGTCACAACCCAACGTGTATGCTGCCATGAAGATGCGACAGGAAAGGAAAATTACGGAAAGGTGAGTATACAATTTTCAGTTTTTTGCTTGCATGTGATTGGATGATGGAAGTCAGCAGAGCTTCTGCTCATTTACTAAGTTCTGGAGCAACTGCACTTGCAGAGTACACAGTCTATTTGCCTTTAGTAAATCAACCCCTGTGTCTCACCACTTCCCTCTCAATCCACAGCAGCTCAACCATCACCATCTCCCCACCTTTTCCCAATTCAACTGCATCTGAGAGAGGGACAGAGCCAACTATATCAAAGCTATGACTATTAAGGTAAATTGCACTGCTCTAATGGGGAAGGTGGAGGAAATGAAAATCTATTTTGCTATCTGGTATCAGGTCATGCACAAGATGAGAGAGAGGGTTACTGTTGTTCAAAAATGCATTATGACTTGGATAAAGCTGTTAATCCCCTAATTCCATTGTCACTAGTTTGAGCAATAGGCTTTAGAGGGTGCAGGTGGAATATAAAAATGAGGCTCTAGAAATGAGGCTGCAGAGGAACAACTTACAGCTTGTCAGCCTCCCTGATAGGCTGGAGGGGTCAGAACCTATTGCATTTCTTGAAAACTGGCTTATACACTAATTCCGCTAAGATCACCTCTCTCAGTGTTTCATTATAGAAAGGGACAATAGGTTCCCAGGCAGACCCTTACCACCAAATAATCCCCCTTGTCCCATGGTTATTTATTTCCTAAACTACCAGGATAGAGACTCTATTTTGAGAGCAACCAAAGCTAAAGAAAACCTCTGCATTAACACAGAGGTGGTTTCCTGATTATGCTACATACGTCTACAAAATACAGCCGCAGTTCCATCTCACAAAACAGAAATTGAGAGCCCTGGATATTCAATTGGCAATGATTTCTCTCCTAAATTGAAAGTTGTTCATCAAGGGCTCTGTCAAGTTTTTCTCCACCTACAGAGAGGAACGATGCTTCTTTTTAGTCGCTCTTGTGTCTTTGCAGCAAGTTCCGCGCTTTATGCTGTTGATCAGGGATTATGCCTGCTTAGTTGGGGGTGAGTTGGCCAGGAGAGTTCTGTGTTACTTTCTGTTTTTAATTTTGTTTAGGTTGCACTGCATGCTTAGATGTATGTTTGTACAGCTCTCCCCCTACACCTCCCTTTTGTGTGACTTTTGCTGTAGAGCTGGGATTGCTGGGTGACCCAGTACTTCCTCCAGTATGCCCACAGTATCCCTATCTTTAACACAACTATACTCTCATTGAATATTATATGCTTTTACTCTAAATTCAAGTGAGCATGTCTTTTTGACTACCTTAAGGCCCACAGCCTACAGATTCTTTGTCGAAAATCCATCTTGAGGGTTCTAAGATTTTGCCACTAAATGACTAAAAAGGTCTCAGTGTTATTACATAATGAGCCCTTGTTTTATTGTTTACACATCTCAGACTCTAAGGGTCAATATGTCATTCTATACTGTAAGATTTACAATACCCTGCTCATACTGGTGGTAGTTTATACTCTCTCTTGGTTAGACTAATGTTTTAGACTTTATTTCAAGCCAGGAAGACTATTCCTAATTGGAAAAATTTGCTCCCCCAAGTTTACAACAAGTTTTTAGTCAAGTGAATTCAGACTTTTCAAAATACAAGATAATGGCAACCCTGGATGGAATCAGTACAATTGTCTGACTCTTACTCACCATGAGTGTTGCTGTCTTTTTACAGTGTACCCATAGGTTTGTGCCTGTCTCCCACTTCAGTCCAGTGCTATTGTATGTACCGCCCTGCAAATAGATTGTGTATGTTTGTGTGAGTGCAATGTTTTGTATTTTTATTGTCCAAGACAGCCATTGGTGAGCCTACTGTTTTCATGCAACCAGAAATTTAGAAAACTCAGAAATTAAAATAAAAAATGCCTTTAAAAAGTGTATCTCTAGAAAAACTTTTTTTTTTTTTACATTTTAATGATTTTTATTGGGTTTTTTCAATAGGTCAAAAATGTAGATGTCTGCAGAACCTGACATGTACTAAAAGTACAATCTGAATGCATGTAACTAAAGAAGACCATCAAAGACTGTATGTAGTGTAGTACACACAGGTTCCAGATGCTCTCCCTCTTGTTTGTCATTTAGGATGCTTATCATTTTTTCCTAAAGCGTGAGTTTACAAAATTTTATGTTTTGTTGTTGCAATATTGACCAAAGATGACCTCTAAGCCTTAGTGATAGATATTTTCATGCCTAAAAAAATGTAAATGATGAGGGTTTGAGAATGTTTTGGGACGTCAGTACTCGGTTACTCGGTTCATTTTAGAAGGTTGTGCAGGCATTCTTGGGAATATTTACCATGATGACAGAATATATCAGCTGGCGTATTCTTGTCTAATAGCATTTCATTTTTGGGTCAGACGATTGTGGAACATTGTTCCTGTGTGCCCACATACCCCCAAAAAAGTGAGGGTGGCCCTGATGCAAATTTTGGCCAGTCTTGTGGGTACTAGATTCCAACTAGAGAGGACTTTCTAATTAGCTTTAACAAGGGTCATATAAATAATATATTATTCCGGTCCTCTTCACTGATCGTAAACAAAAGTCTGTTTCCCAAGCTAATCTAGGAGGTAGCTTATTCAGGAAAACAGAGACTTGATAAAATGCTGAAATGTCACTGTTTTGCATCACATCATGCATGCAACTGTAGAAAGGGCCCCGACCCTTAGAGGCCTAATGGTGACCTCCAGAGTCAGGGGGGAGCTAACATCCTTCTTGGTAGAGTGGGTTACTAGGCATAGTGGGTGTAATGCAAGATAGAATGATTGGGTGCCAGTCAATTTTTGAATGCGAACCAAAGAGATTTACTGTCTCTTAACAAGAACTGGGGGAGAGAGGGTTAGGACCTGAACACCCTTAGGCAGATGCAATAGCAATTGGCAGACTCCGAGACAAAATAGGCAGACAGCTATACAGGTTGAGGGCATTTAAGCTGGTTGCAGTACTGTATTGGTAGAACTGATGTCTGCTATGGCAACTGAACTTGAAGGTTGACTTAAACACAGATCAGTAGACATACCAGACTTGGTATCCCAGTTGTGTAGGACCTGGCCTCCATCTCACAGCCTCCCGCTGTAGCTTTTTTTTACTGAGCACCCAGTCTTCTGACCACACCATCAGATCCCAGCCACCCGCTGGATCCCTTAAGCTCTTCCACAGCTAACCAGCTGTACACTACAAGCTCACCCATCCCTGACTTGAACGCTGAAGCTTTCCCAACTTGTTCACCATCCCTGGCTAGTGAAAAAGGCTGCTCTGCTACTTTTCAGACTTCACAAACCTGGCCTCTGGTAACAGGAGTAGTTGTCCCTTTACTGGCGACGGTGTCTTCTTTATCTCTGACCTCTGGTTTTCACTTGCCTCTGGTAACAGGAGTGGTTGACCCATGTGGCAACTGCTTCTCCTTCACCTCTGGCAACACTCGGTACACTGTCCGGCTGAACCTCTGCAACAATCAGGCTCCCCTCGGGCTGAGCCTCTACACACGTGGCTAGGCCTCATGCTTGGGCCTAACCTTCAGCTGCTGCTTTACACACAGCCCCCAGGCCTCAGCCTGGGGCTAAAAGAACACTGATCACCTGACTCATTCCCCTTAAATAGACTCTCCCAGCATGTTTAGCCACAAATATGATTGGCTAAGAAATTATGTCTATTCACAACCTGAACTCACTGTGGTCTTGTCAAATGCCAAAGGCAACAGTGCCACCTATTGACAGGAGAAAGAAATGCACCAGATTCAGGCTTAAGGCAAAAAAGTCAGAGGATACAACTACCAATTAGCCAGGCTAATTACTACCTAGAATAACTACATTTGTTAGCAACCCTGTCTAATTCCAGGGTGCTACACAACTGTTTTCAAACACAGTCCTTTTGGTTCTCTTTTGACAGTGTTCTAAAAATAGTGTAAGCAGTAAGTTTCAGGGGGAGGCATCTTCAGCTGTTGGAGAAAATAATCGGGACTTAGAATACCACTATGATCAAAAATGGGTCTAATATGGTATAACTCTTTGTCTATCTACCACTAAAACCACTGGGGTTGCAACCCTGGTGGAAAGGCTGGGTTTTTGAATAGTGAAGCTACTGGAGTGTGTGAGGATTTAGGAGCCCATAATTTGCAAGATGTTTCCCACACGTGTAAAAAATGGGTAAGCAAAAGTTGGGGTTGGGGGGGTGGGGGGATGAGACTGTTCTGCATTTTTAAGGTGGCAACTACATCAAGAGGTTTGAGACCCCTAGTTCTCCTGATGATTTGTGCATCTTACGGGTGAGGCTACATCCTTTATAAATTTTAGTATGCAAGGTTGAAAGCTATTTGTATCAGAGGTTAGGATTTTGATGGGTAGTGTTCTGATTTTTTCTTTTTCGTTTTGGATAAAGTGATAAAGAACATTTGTCAAGTTTTCTTTGCAGACTGTGTACCCATTGAGGAGATCCACCACTCTATCTGTGCAGGTGACCATTATCACTGAGAAAAAAAGTGAGGGGAAAGCCAAAATTTTAGAATTGTCCCCAGAACAAGAGGTAAGGAAAATACTCTCAACAGGGAAAACTTTCAGGAACAGAAACAGCTCTCTAAAAGGAGAATTCCCCTCACTTTGGGATATTTCCTCTAATTTTCTGTTGCGTCTCTAGTACAGGAAAAGAAGGGAACTTGCCCAATGGTACACTGATAGCAAAACAATAAGCTGTCAGGGGTTTTATCCCTGCCCTATCCAAAACTAAAAAAAAACGGCTCTAGATAGACTTTTAATCTCTATTATTGTTTTCATTTGCTGGTCATTTGTTTCTGACATACTGCATCTGTCTGTTGATAGACATGGTCTTGGGAAATAATGCCAGATACAGTGTGAATTGGCCAGATCAAGCGAGAATTATCATATCTTAGATTACTTTTACTTATCAGAGATTTCAACTATGTGCGGTAAAAATAACTATACAGAGACTATCCATCACTATGCACTTCTACAGAAAAAAAACAACTCACACTTGGGCCCTAGTTGTAAGTCCCCCCTCCCACCACCTACCACAATAATCAAGTTCAGGGAGGCAGTATTCCTTGTATAGCCCTTGGCAGGAGAGAAACGCAGAGTGGCACTTGGGTGTATTGTGATAGTACCCATATTGGGCAGGTAAGTTGTTAATGAAGTAGTTACATCATTGCACGAATAAACCTACAGAAAACGATACCTTTCTGTATATATCATATATGTCAGTCAACTCAAGAAAGCATGTGTAGTTACACGTGAGGATGTTGGTCTTTTAACTTGTTTTATGGGTGTAATTCATTTATGAAAGCTTATAATCTTTGAGTTAACATGTTTCATTGATAAAAAATATAGTATACTTTATCACACAAAACAAAGTAAAGGTACAGTGATCAATGTTCAGTAGAAAGCCTAAGTTGATATGAGATCCAGTGGAAATCAGTCAGTATTCATTCAAGGTGAAACTTCATATCTCTACTGTTTTAAAAAACTCTTTGCATTCCTTTGCAACTTAATATTAATAATCTCATGGCAAAGGTCTTCTTGGCAGTGTTCTGCTTCAGAAGGGAGATAATGTTCTAGTTGTTATCACAAGAGTTCACAGTTACTTGATAAAACAAACTCAGACGTAAGAGTTCAGACTAACATCTTTTTATTTATTTTATATATAGAGATGACATGTTGTAAAAATATAGTTAATAGTTAATATTTTATCAGTGCCAGACATATGGACTTATTCAGCACAGAACTGCAAAGTGCAATGACAAGGTTAAGACAGAACCAACCAATTGGATCTATTTAGCTAGATCACAATAAATTCTATTTGGTTGCTATGCATTACTGATTGAACTGGATAATAATAATAACAATATTTATTTTTATTATTATTGTTAATATTATGATATAAGCTTGTTGAACCTCAATTGATGTGCAAAAAATAACCCAGTGTGGTCCTCCTTCTACCTAAACTCCACTTGAGTTTTTGGTTGGTTGGAGCAGAGAATGTGGCCTAAAATGAGCTAATGCCGTTTCTCGAGTAGATCTAAACCCAGTCTCTAAAAACTTAAAGTGGTTGTAAAGCTTCAAGGTTTTTCACCTTAATGCATTCTATGCATTAAGGTAAAAAACCTTCTGTGCTGCAGGAGCCCAGCAGCCCCCCTTACACTTACCTGAGCCCGATCCGATCCATCTATGTGCATTAGAACGGCGGCTCTCGCCGCTGCCTCCCTCATCATTGGGCAGATTGATAGCAGTGGCAGCCATTGGCTCTCGCTGCTGTCAATCAAATGCTATAACGAGGGAGCGGGGGCAGACCTGAGTCACCCGATCTGTGTAAATAGACGCAGACTGGGTGACTTGGGAGTGCCGAAAGGTTGGGGTCTAGAGTGCCCTCCGAAAACCCCACAAAAAGGAGGATCAGGGCTGCTCTGTGCAAAGCCATTGCACAGAGCAGGTAAGTATGACATGTTGGTTATTTTAGTTTAAAAACAAAAAGGTTTAAAATTACTTTAAATACACTTTAGCATGTTAATTTAACCACTTCAGCCTCTGAAGGATTTGCCCCCTTAATGACCAGGCCATTTTTTGTGATACAGCACTGCGTCGCTTTAACTAACAATTGCCCAGTCGTGCGATGCTGTACCCAAACAAAATTGGCCTTTTTTTCCCCACAAATAGAGCTTTCTTTTGGTGGTATTTGATCACCTCTGCATTTTTAAAATTTTGCTCTATAAACAAACAAAGAGCGACAATTTTGAAAAAAAAAAAACATTTTTTTACTTTTTGCTATAATACATATCCAAAACAAATATATAAAAAAAAAACAATTTATTCATCATTTTCATCATATATATTCTACATATTTTTGGTAAAAAAAAAATTGCAATAGGCGTATATTGATTGGTTTGTGCAAAAGTTATCGCGTCTACAAACTATGGGATAGATTTAGGGACCATTATTTTTTTTAATTGTTTTTACTGGTAAAGGTGGTGATCTGCGGTTTAAGCGGGATTGTGACATTGCGGTCAAATCTAACCCCAAATGCCACTTTTTGGGGACCAGTGACATTATTACATTGATCAGTGCTATAAAAATGCACTGACCAATGTAAAAATGACACTGGCAGGGAAGGGCTTAACACTAGGGGGCGATCAAGGGGTAAACTGTGTTCCCTCAGCGTGTTCTAACTGTAGGGGGGATGGGCTGGCAGGGACATGACAGAGATCGCTGTTCCCGATCACAGGGCACAGTAGATCTCTGACTGTCCCCCCCTTTTTTTGCACAGTATACTGTCCTCCCTCCTTACCAATGGACATTTTTTTTGCAAGATACTTTATTTATGCTCCACTTTTCTCATTTAGGCAAGATGTTCTCCCTGCCCCTTGCATTGTGCAGATGTGCCACAGGGCTCTCTTGGGTACCAAGCCCTGTGGCACATCTGCACATGTGCCAGTTTCCCAGTTTCATCAGCATGTCAAAACCTGGCAACAGGGAAGTCTGAAACCTTCCCTGTCTTTGCATGTACGTGTGCCCAGATGCGATGATGGGCTCTTCCTGGACCCAAGCGCATCTGCACATGCACAAACACCCCTGCAATGGGGGGCGGAGCCTGGCAAGAGCAGGCTTGAAGATCTGCTTTAATATGAGTAGGTTAGAAATAACTGAAAAACTATTTAGAATGAACAATTAATATATGACCTTACATTTTGACAATAGGTACGCCTTAAGACCCCTTTCACACTGAAGGCATTTTTCAGGCGCTAAAGGGCTGAAAATAGCACCTGAAAAATGCCACCCCTGCAGCCCAAGTGTGAAAGCCTGAGTGCTTTCACACTGGAGCGGTGCACTTGCAGGACGTTAGAAAAAGTCCTACAAGTAGCATCTTGCCCATTGAAATAAATGGCAGCAGTGGTGGTGCTTTTCGGTTGCATTTAACCCTTTCTTTGGAAGCTAGCGGGGGTTAAAAGCGCCCCGCTAAAACGACGGTAAAGCGCCACTAAAACTAGCGGTACTTTACCGCTAACGCAGCCCGCTGCCAGTGTGAAAGGGGTCTAATAGTTATATAGTCTGGTTGAGAAAACAAAAATCTCGTTCAACCAATAAATAACCAATAGTGATAAGATTGATATGTTTTCACTATAAATAACCAGGGCATGGACAAGAATAAGTGGAAAGAGAAGCCTGGAGTAATGCGAAACAAAAATAAACATAGGGCTTACATGACTGGGGGAACAGGGGACAGGAACAATTTTGTTAAGATGCCTCTGAGTGGAGGAAAGGGAGGAACAGGAGGAGCCAGCGGGAAGTGAAGGAAAGGAGGTTCCTCCCCGGCGTCAGTGTGAGACAGCTTGACGCATGGCATCTGTGGAGGAGCTGATGGTGCAACTGCGAGTCGCAGCAGAGTCCAGAGGTGAGCGGTGGCTGCGGGACCAGGTGTCCCTGCTCCTGGGCAAAGGAGCAGAGCGTGCAAGCACCGCAGGGAGGGAGTCTTCACGAGCTCGGTGGTCATGGCTGCCGGAGTTCTTCTCCCCAGACTTTCCCCCAGGGCCCAGCGTCACACAGGGAGTCCTTCACAGGTCCTTTCAGAGCCCCCTGCAAAGTGCATAGCAGTGCTGGTGACTGGAGGCTCTGGGAACAATCCCCAGCAGAGACGGGGCTTGGCGAGCGGGCCCTCTGTAATGCCTGGGGCCCATACCAGGCCCGAAACGCGGCAGGAAACGGACCTAACGGGCTCTGCCCCCCGGCTTGTCTGCAGCGTGGGCAAAGCTCGGCGAGGGATACGAACAGCAACGGCCGCCGGGCCTTCCCTTCCCACAGCCGGCGGCCCCCAGAGGCCTAGCAGATCGAGTTTGAGGCGGGGATGCCCAGGTGCAACACAGATCTGGAAGCGGCAGAGGTCCAGGGAAGGCATCCAGGAAATCAGTGGGCAGATCCGGCGTGCGGAGGAGGGGCCAGTCATGCCGCGGATCCTCGGCATCCAGGGATGGATCCCCTGGAGGGCTGTCGGTGAAGGAAGAGGACATGGTAGGGGATCGATCGGAGGGTGAGCCTTCCCTATCGGAGAAGGAGGAGCCGTGCGGAACTCCTGCAGTGATGGAGGCGGGAACTTCGGCTGGTGGGACACTTCCTAGGCAGCCCGGTAAGTCCACTTTTAATTTGGGGTACACAGGTGGGGCGGGCGGGGAGGGGGAGTTGGGGGGTGGGTCTAGGCCAGGTGCTCAGGTCTCCTGTCAGTGGGCGGTCGCTCCCGCGGGCTCCCCACTGGCTGCGTTGGTCCGCGACCAAGCACAGTACTAGTAGCACTGCATACTAGTACTGTACATTATGACAGACTTACCTGCAGACAGAACACTCCAGTGCTGCTCTGACAAGGCCCTCCTTGGTCTCCAGCAGCTTCCATCTTCGCCTGCTCTTCCTTCCAGGTTCCTGAACTGCAGGCACTTGAATGGCAGTGCCACAGGTGACATCTCTCCCGTGCATGCGCATGGGTGACAAATTGCCGTGGTACACAGAGCGGGCCATAAATGTGGTCTGAGCTGCTCATGTGCGGCTCAGATCACATTACCCGCTGACAGGCAGGGGGGGCATTTGTGACAGAAGAAACCACTAGGATCTCTTCTGTTATAAAAAGCCTGCCTGTCAGTGGATATTCTCTTGTAAGAGTTTACTAACACCTTAAAGCCAAAGCCATGTCAATAATTTTAAGGTCTCCAATCTAAAATAAAGCTAGTCGAACATGGGCAGATAAGGACATCTGATGCTTTCCCCCACTTCTCATTGATCAAATCTGACAGCTATTAATCAGAGGACATTCTGCCCGTTCATTCTAATGAAGTCCTACTACAACCACAGTTTCTGATTATGTTGTATGAAGTTGATATTTATTGGCCTGTGAAGTTAGTAGTAGCCCATGCAAGCATGAATAACCGGAAGAGAAGGTCTAACCCAATTTATTCCAGTTAACAGTTGGTCTGTTATTATTTTAAAGGCCAGATCAGTTTAGTCATCTTATGTTAACTATATTATTATTATTATATTATTATTATACGAGATTTATATAGCGCCAACAGTGTACGTGGCGCTTTACAACGTATAGCATAAGGAGCTTATGATCTTGGTGGTGGGCAGCATTGAATCATGGGAGTAATTGGACAATAGAACTAAAATTCCCAGTGCGAGATGGGTATGAAGAGAGAGAGAGAGAGAGAGAGGGAGAGAGAGAGAGAGAGAGAGAGAGAGATGTATTTTCACAGGCTGAATACCAAGGGATTTTCTCTTTGTTGCAAGGAGAACGAGGTGTGCACATCAAGCTGCTACAAATCTGCGGCCATGTGCTGAGTCACTCCAGGCAGATCCAGAAGTGAGCTGACATCTGAACAGTGGAGACTTTAGTGGGACTGTACTCATGTGTACCACCATAAAAACTGGGCCCCAATGCTAGCCAGCTGAGAACTAGGCTAAAGATTGCCCATTCAGATCACTGCTTTTCAAGAGCTTTGCCTATTGTTCATAGTAAAAGGTATCACTTTAGGGAGTCTTAAATTCTTTGCAGCCATTCATATAGAGCAGTGGTTCTCAACCTCAGTCCTCAAATACCCCCAACAGGCCATGTTTTGGGAATTTCTCTTAGATAAAATAGCTGTCCAAAATACCACGCTATTGACTCTTATTTAAAGCACCTGTGCAAGATAAAGGAAAACTTGCAAACATGGCCTGTTGGGGGTACTTGAGGACTAAGTTTGAATACCACTAATATAGAGTGCACGCTAAAGTGGATATTGCCTACTGTTTACAGGGGATTTATTGCAGTATTGATTATCATTGCTGTTACTATTTTCTAATGCCATTACTTATTGCTGATTCTGTGGATTACCATGTTTACTCTAATTTAGCTGCATTGAAACTCCATTCTATGCTGCTTTAGCCTAGTGAACATATTATCTAGTGAACAGTGATTGACCTAATCCTTTATTTTTTTCATTTATGTACTGCTATACTGCAATAGCTATACTGACATACTGCTATTTACTGCAATCCGTGACAATATATTAGACTAATTTACCACGAACCAGTCTGACATTTAGTTTTTGATTCTGAACCTTGCTTGTGTGCAGGGTATCTATATTTGTGCTCCCAGCAGCAGTGCAGTATCCATTTGCTTAACCTGGTGTGTCAGAGGAGCTGAGGTTGTTCTCAGAGTCAAGACAGAAGAACAGAGATCCCAATCTACCAAGTGGCTCCTGTGGTGGTAGTGCTACAAGTAATTTTCACCCTCCCCCCCCAGTTGTATCGACCACCCTTTCCTTGACCTTTTGACAGAGGGTATTTTTCAAGCCTCCTACTTTTAGCCTAGGTTCACATTGCGGTGATTTGGCATGCGTATTGACAAAACGCATGCCAAATCGGCGGCTATTGCCGGCAATGGCACCGCACGAATCAGTGCGATGCCGGATTTGCGGCGCCGCACCGATTCCCAGTTTCTGTACTACTTTTGCCAACTTCCGGATGTGATTTGTAAGCATGGTATACCCGTGTGGAACGTTAACCTTGGTCCTGCATTGTCTGTCTGGCATGCGACACTGAAGGTTCCTTCTAAGCAAACGTCTCGTTCCAGTGTGCGACCACTCTCTTCTTTCTACATACTTCAGCAATGGTGGCGAGCTGGGGCGAGCACCTGGGGAGATATTGCACTTTGATGGCTTGAGCAGTGCTTATTTTCTGTGTTTTGGACTGTGTGATGACACAACCTCTGGGTTTGCAGTAAGTGGTTGAATGACACTGAGCAGAATGCAACTTGTAAGAGGAGTGACCACCAGTGGTGGAGGAGGATGCATTGGCTAGCACTGGAGCGTGCAGAGGATGAATACTGCTTTACCCTCTTTTTTTGTGAAAGAATTATTCCCTCTGCCTTTGTTAAATCAGGGTAATAAACCAAAAATTTTTTAACATGTGAGACGGCTTGGCCTTCCTCAGAAGGTGTTATGGAATCCAAATCCCAAAAGCCCTGTGATATCAGAAAAATACCGCAAAAGTGTTAGACCCCCTGTCTATCCCAAACAGAATGAAGATAAATGATGTATAATTAGATGTTAAATATTCCCAGTGGCGTAGAATTTGTGCAATACCTAATGCAAGAACTAACAAGGTAAATATGGTGTAATGGTAAATTACACCCTCTGGTGGGTATTAGGGTGATTAGTGTGTCACAAAACCGAAAAGGCTTAATCTGAAAATTAAAATAACAAAATATAAGAATAAGGCAAGGTGAACTGATGTGTTGCCACTTCTAGGGTAGATGATATTAAATATATAAATAAATCTTAGTGCATTCAAAAATAAAAATTAAAGAACATGTGTGTTTGATCCTCTGTACCAGAGCCCAAACTTCAAAATGATATACAATTTTATAGTAAATACGGTAAATATTCCCAGTGGTGCAGAATTGTGCTGTAAAACTAATGAGTGATTGAGAAACTAGTGAGAAACAGCAAGGTAGAAATAGTGTATTACACCCTCTGGTGGGTGTTGAAGCGATTAATGTGTCAGAGACCAAAACGGCTTAAATCAAAAATAAAATATAAATAAAGCAAAATAGATTAATGTGTTACACCCTCGGATTGGAGGATGTTGAATATGTAAAATTTAGTGCAATCAAAAAATAGAAATAAGAGTAAAAATAAAATGACATGTGTGTTTGATCTTCTGTGTCAGAGCCCAAACCTCAAACAGGTATGGATTTGGAATGGATTTAAATGGTAAATAATTCATAAAACACGTAAATACGAGATTAGGTGAATAAACAAAGCTAAGTTCCAGCTGCTGGAACTCTGTCCAAGTGGAACTGGTCTAAGTGCATGTGACAACCTGGGGGAAAGCCAGCATCTGACTTGCAGACCATCTGGCAGGCTCCAGAGAGCTACACAGTGGCTAAAACTGTGAACGCCTAATACCCCTGGAGGGTAATGCTATCTGGTAAGTGCAATATATTACCAGCACGAATAAAAGTCACCTGGCACCATTGTCACCTGAGAGAAAAACCAGAATCATTTATGAACAGTCACCGAACACTGGCTTGAAGCACCAAGTCACTTTTTATTGTATATCACCCAAAACAGTTGGACTATTTATCCCATTTATTTTAGCTTTGTTTATTCACCTAATCTCGTATTTACATGTTTTATGAATTATTATGAGGCCATAACATCTCCCCTAAACCGCAGCCTGTTCAATTATCATCTGGAAATTCAAATTCAATATATCCAGGCCTATATATGAAGATTTATGCCATCCTTCCGATAAAGCCCTTGAAACCCTCCTTCTAGAACCTCATGTCTAAAAGATATTCCAAAACCTAAAGACATAAACTTCTCTATTCTTCTATTAATACGTTTCCTTACTTTATCAAAAACTGAAAACCTATCATCTTGTAACCAAACTAAGCGAGGAATGATTTCCGAAAAAACAATGACGGTCCTGGGAGATGCTGATTTTAACTCCTGGATGGTCTATCCGACTTTAAACAATATATTTAAGGTCTTTAATTTACCGATATTGTTACCTCCAAGATGTAAAATCAGAACATCAGGTAAAGGCCATCCATAAGTCAATCGTCCCAACATCGCCATCAATTCCTCCCAAACCATCCCTCTTTTACCAAACCAATAAATCTGAAAATTGTTCGAATCCAAATCCAAATTCTCTCCGTAAACCCTGTTCAATGCTCGCTTATTGGCCCAGAACACAAAGGTGTGTCCGATGATCCATATAATTTTTGGAGTACCTGCAATTCAAAACTGGACATTAGGTCTCACATACGAAACATAAGCATTTGATTTCCATCTGCCAATTTGTTTAATCTTATTCTTATCTAATCCAAGTTTTGCTGCTTCTGTTGCAGCACCAATTCTAAAGGAATGACAGGACAGATGTAGTTTGTCTAATTGAAGAGTGTGACAGGAGGGCCCGTGGAACTCAGAATCCCTTGGAAAGTAGGGGATGCCCTTGTTTCAGCTCCCCATACACCTCTTATGTCTAAGTCACCCTGTGCTATCTTGGCACAGGGTGAGTGAGAAAATATATCTTGGACTACTTAAAATGGGACAGTAATATTTGTCCACAATATCTCCCAGAATGTATGTAGAGACTATTATTGGTTTGTTTGATTCTGAACTCAACCTGTTAATTGAGTGAGCTGATCACATTAGCCTCCAGGACTGGCTAGGAGACGAACAGTCTAGTCTGGCTTACCACAGGTTCTAAGTGTATTCCACACATTGTTGTTTGTTCTCATTAACCCTGTGTTGATGTTTATGGTAATGTGTATTGAATAGTCACCTAGTCTGGGTAAATGATTTAGTAAACTAGCTCATGTTAATTAGGTTACAGTTGTATTGTTAGAGGAGGTTCCAGCGGGATATCAAGTCTTGTAATTTTGATTCTAAATAAAATAGTCCATGTTAGCAGTGAAGCAAGTCTCGCCTTGTTTTATGCTTGAGAGCGGTTGGAATATCTGATATCTGAGTCCGGACTGGGAGGAAGTGGTATACTGACAGAAGCACTCAAGCGGAGTGTGGGACGTTCCGTGACAAAGAGCATGCAGACATTTATTCAAAACTCTACTAAATTGAAATCTCGTCAGTGGAACACTGTTCTCATGAACAAATAACAATTCATAACCAAATGGTCGAACACTAAGATACTTATTTAATTGTTGTACTGGGCAAATCACCGGATGATTACAATTATATAGCGTAATCCATGAACCTTTGCCCAATTGATCAGTTTTTGATCGATGTAGTAAAATACGAACGCAATGTTCACTACTTCTCACCGCTGCAAACTGAAGACCATCAGAGGCCTTTTTATTGTTTGTTATCAATTCAGAAATTCTCAATGCTGCGAAAAAACAAATGGAAAAAGCCGCTTTGAATAAACAAGCTTCATATTTAGAAAAGCAAAACTATCTGAAATGAAGCAAAGTTTTTCCAATAAATCAGATGCAATAGGATGTCTGTTATCGCTTGAAAAGTTTGATTTTTTATAGCCATTCAGTGCTTGACGTAAAGAGAAAAAATTAAGCAATGAAGGACAACCGTTTAATTTCAGAAAAAATGAAATTCCCCATATTATTTTATTAATATGTGACAATGAAAACTTATTTTCCATCAAACTGTTAAGGAAAGAAAGAGCCATATGCTCGTTAAATTTTGACCAATGTATATCCATAAAATTAAAGTACGATATCCAGGAAAACCAGGCTGAAGAATATCCTAACCAAGTCTTTGGTGCCAATTAATTTTTTATATTGTCGTAAATTACACTATGTCCGAAAGATTGCACGGACATACCATACCTATCTTGTCCGCCTCTGGGAGCAGCTGGAAAAATCGTGTCATCTGAAACCGAGAGAGCATCCGCTACCATGTTATCCTTACCTGGAATGTATCGTACTTTCTACCAAATATTAAACATTAAACATTTTGATACAAGATACCGTAATAGCTTTGTAACAGGAGGAGATTTAGATGATAAGCAGTTAATAGCAAACAACACTCCTTTGTTATCCGTACTAAGAAGTTGACGATAATTACTAAAATATTCTCCCCATATTTCAATAGCTACTACAATAGGGAATAGCTCTAAGAACACACTATTCTTTAATAAACCTAGATTTTTCCATCGTAAAGGCCATCTTTCTGCACACCAATGATTGTTCCATACAGCAGCAAAGCCTATCGACCCCCCTGCATCCGTTGCTAAGTAAAAATCTTTATCAGAAACAAAATCACGCTGCAACATGGTTCTTTCATTGAAGTGTGCCAAAAATTGAATCCAATCATGTCCTTCTTCATATCTGAGGACATGCGAACATGAGAATAAGAATTATTTAAACCTGCCATAGCAAAATAAAGCCTTCTGGAAAAAAAATTCTACCAACTGGTAAAATTGTTGTGGCAAATGCCAGAAATCCTAGCAACGTTTGCATGTCTTTCAATAGTACTTTTTTCCTACGGAGTAAAGTTATCAGTAATTCAGAAATAGCTTCCAATTTTTGCCTGGGGAGTCTAAACCTAAAGGGATGTGTCAATTGTAATACCCAAAAATTCTAGGCAATTGATGGGCAAGACTGTCTTTTCTGAAACTAAAGGAATTCCAAAATCTTCACATATATTAAAAAATAACCTAAGAAGATTCATGCACTCATTTGACCTATATTCTCCAAGAAATAAAAAATCATCTAAATAATGTAAAACATATGGGGAGCCTGAAACTTCTTTTACCACCCATTCTAAGAAACTGGAAAATGCTTCAAAATACCGACAGGAGAGGGAACATCCTATTGGTAAGCATTTATCAAAATAGTACTTCCCTTCAAAATAAAAGCCCAAAGAGTTAAAACTGTTCGGGTGAATAGGCAATAGTCTAAAAGCAGACTTCACATCAGTTTTAGCTAATAGTGCATTTGGACCTAATTTTCTTACCAATTTAATCACGTCCTCAAATGATGCATATTCAACCGAACAAATTTCATCAGGAATCTGATCGTTAAGGGACTTGCCTTCAGGAAAAGATAAATGATGGATAACCCTGAATTTATTTGGTTCTTTTTTAGGTAAAATCCCTAAGGGTGATATTCTGAAGTCCAAAAATGGTGGATTTTTAAAAGGATCTGCAACTCTATGTGCTGTAATTTCAGTAGCAATTTTCTGTCTCACAACATTTTTAAAAAATTTTACAGAATTCATGTTTTTAACAATTGTGCAACCTTTTTCATTAAATGATGGTAATTTAAAACCTTCTGTAAAACCTTTATAAAGCAGTACTGCCGTCCGCTGATCTGGATACCTGTGTAACCATGGCAGCATGTTTTGAATGATCACTGGTGACGGAGCCTTTAAGAAAGGACTGCTTGCCTAGGTTTTGATTTGAAGCCTTTTTTTTAAAGCATTTCAACACAGAGTGTGGACCACAGCAAAAGGCACACCCGTGTCTATAGCGGCAATTAGTAGCCCACTTACAGTGTGCGTCATTAAACGCGAAACGCCCCAATGGAGGTTTTTTGTGGTAATAAAAGATTGAGCCACAAGCTAATATCTTTACTGCCCCATGGAGGAATTTTGTGTACTGCTAATTTTTGTCTAAATTGCTCATCATAGACGAACCAACCAAATCTTCCGAAATTTTTATATGCTTCTAAAATAATGTCTATGTGTTGAAATAAACCCACACTACGTTCCGGATATTTTTCGCAAATTGTATTCGCATAAATACAGAAAGCCTGAAGCTAGTTATTTACATTTCTGGCTACAGGCCTTCTTCTATCATCGCCGTCAGATTTCTCTTTATCATTCCGAAGAAATTCCTTACTAGAAGGAAGTAATGATAATAAATCAATAAAATCGTTATTCCATATTTTGTCTTTAACCCCAGTCGTTAAATGAAAACCAAGTGGTGAAGACTGACATGGTATACTTTCTTTTATACAAATTTCAGGAACATTAGCCTTAGTAATATGGCTCTGCATTGTATGATCCACATTGGTTGCTGGATCAGCTGCAACCGAACTGTCCGATCGCAACTGATCCGGAACATTCCACACACTAGAAACATCCTGTACATTAGACGCATTACTCATATCCTTTAGAATTGATAAAGAAGAAGCTAATTAAGAAATGGAATTATATAAGGTAGTTATCATATTAATATTACCTAACTCACCTTGTATTGCAGCAGGAGGCAATGGCATCTCATTACTGCTGTTAAATTCATTGTCACCTCTTGCTGCCGATTGAAAAGAGCTATGATCGTTTTTACTTGTTTATTTGGTTGCCTAGGCAACTTTCCTGTAGAGAATGTCGATGGACTCTTCGTCTTGCGCAAGCCCCCCCCATTGACGTCATTCACCTGTAGCCGCGCCCCTTGTGAAGCCGACCTCTCTGCTGCAATTCCGCCCTTAACCACAGGGGGGCTATATGGCCGCCGCGCTTTACTGTTCCTCTTTTCTCTAGCAGAGATGCTAGATCTTCCGCCCGCCTCTTGACCTCGCCGCTCCGGAACTTGAAGGGGGGGAACTTCTTCCTGTGCAATGTCTGCCGATGCCGAATCCATCCAGCCGCTGGCACCACTTTGCTCAGGTCCCATTCCGCTCGCTGCAGCAGGAATTTTTTTCAGCCTCCAGCCCCGAAGGTAAGGCGAGGCATAAGCACAGCCACTCTTCTCCTCCTTCGGTCTCCGCTCATTCTATCAGCTGGCATAGTAGCGTCTTCATGTCACCTCAGGAGTTAGTGGCAAAGAGCTTAGTATTATAGCTCTTCTGCAGAGCTCCGCCGCTGACGACTTCCTGAGGTGACTGGCAGTTACTCTCTGACGGAACCCCCTTTATATAGGGGTCCATTAGACTTCTAGAAGCTTCTATGGCCAGATTCCAGGTTTCAAGGATCCCCCCTTCACCCGTTTCAAGGTACCCCTGACCTACTTTTAAAAAGGGGAGCCTTGAAACCTCTTAGCTGCCACTGTCCCATTAGAAAAGGGGCCGGGGGAACTTGAAACCCCCTATCCCTTTTCTTTCACATTCCTTCTTTTCATTTATATATACATATTTTTCTTATACATTTTTGAGAAACTGGAATACCCACTTACTTTGATCTCATTATCACCACACACATTCGCTTGACAGACACCGTAGCGCAGGGTCACCTACCAATTCTTATTTCATTTAATATTCTATGTTAATAAATACCCTATTTAGATTTGTTATTATAAAAAAAACTGACAGGAATGTGAAAAAATGCAATTTACACTTTAATAGCTTATGACATTTTTAAAAACGTTTTAAATTATTGTATTTGTATTCTTTTACAGACAGGTGACTGCTTCTGTCAAAGTGCCTCAGCCCATGCGTGGCACAGTGACAGTCCAGTTGGCCAATGCTGGTTTGTTTGGGTTCCCGGTTGCTGTATCTGACATCCTTTTTCAGATATGCTGTCAGAGAACCAGCGAATTTGGCTGCTAGTTCCTCTAATTGATCTTTGCTGGCAATGTCCTGTGCTAAGGAAAGTTAGCTAGGAGATTGCAAGATCATTAGTACTACACCTTAGACAGACAAGTCATGTAATTTTGGATAGCAAGAGTTACATGGCTACAAACTCGCAATTCATTTTAGGCTTTGTATATAGGGACACCAAGCAGAGGAACCCAATGAAAATTCTTAACACCTGCCAATGTTTCTTTGATGCCCCCATCCAAAATGGTAAATTGAGCTGATTAGATCAATGTAGAGAAGTAGACACCCAATGGAGGAACACACAGAAACCCATTTTGCTCTGGTAAATGTGAAACACAAGTGATGGACACGCTGTGGTTACATAGTTACAACTAATCAAGTTGAAAAAAGACGCAAGTCCATTTAGTTCAACCAATAAAGATGTTGGTGCCTGCTTTTCATGTGAAGAAGGCGGGTTTGCTAAACTAGATGGTAATAAGGTTTAGCTTTGCATTGCATTTAGGGAGTATTGTTCGCTGAGTGCTGGATAAACATTTTAAGTTGACAGTAAACTTTTGACTGGCTTTCTGTTAATTTAGTAACACAGACAGACAGTAACAACCCTTCCATTACCACTTCAAATATTTCCTTTTCACTCTCCCCATATCTTCAATCTCAGATAAGAACAGGATTTACAAAGTGTTAAAAATACATTTGGATGACCAAACCACCTAATGTCCTATTTATTGTCTGCTTTGTTTCATCTATTTTGGGATATGTTTGAAGTTATATGATCTTACAAAAAAACATACTAAAAGAGCCATGCAATCTCTAAACAGAATAACGTGTGTGTTTGGGTCAGCTATCGTGAATAAAATGATTGTGATATGTGTTAAGGTGGCTTGGAATTTGGGAGCACTATGCAAGAGCTTATTTAAACAAGCAGCAAAAGCCTCCACCACTAGGGTTGTTTGTGCAGCTTTCATCCCATAGTCTGAGAACTTGCTAGGGGAAGCATTGCAATTCATTGGACAGCTGTGGTCCTAACGTTCATATCAGAGTAACATGGAGATGCTATACAGTAAGTGAAGGCAGAATCATTCGACTCACTGCCATCTTTGGCACCTACTGTAGTACCTCGTGGTATTCAGAACCATATGCCAAGATCTCTCTTTTACTGCGTTAAAGTTGTCCATTTGTGAACTGGTCAGCCTATAAGAGTTACATCTTGGGTGGCCCAATTTTTATTGAGGTAGCATATGCGTATCGACATCTAAACAGAGGGGATGACATGAAGCTGAAATAAAACAATTAGATACCATGTTTTTATTATCCCAGGCATGGTATAATAAGCTTTTAGAAATTTATTTTTTTTTGTATCCAACAGTCAAGGTAACTTTCAAGGATCTTTTTTATGAACGTGCAAACACACATATTTTCTGGCATGTATATTTGTTATATATTGTATCAAGTTTTGGAGGCTATTTGACTTTTCAATTGACAGATTTCACTGACTTTCTGACATACTGCTGATAAAAGTGGATTAAATGATTTAGAACGGATTAGCACAGAGTTTACTTACAAGTGCTTATTACTGGTTTATTACTCTGAATATCATATGCCTGGTGAAAGGTTGTCGATTCAAGACTTAAATATGGCAGTAGGTGGACTACAAGTAGAGGGAAGGTGTATTATAGAAAGCAATGCAAAACCTAAAGCCTACCTCAATAAATAATAATTTAAAAAATGTTTAAGCTCCCTGTCCCTCAGATTTTGTGCGCAGAAGCGAACGCATACGTAAGTCGCATCCACATATGTAAAACCACATATGTTTAAACCACACATGTGAGGTATCGCTGTAATCGTTAGAGTGAGAGCAATAATTCTAGCACTAGACCTCCTCTGTAACTCTAAAAAGGTAACCTGTAAAAATGTTAAAAGCATGGCCTATGGAGATTTTTAAGTACTGTAGTTTGTCGCCATTCCACGAGTGTGCACAATTTTAAAGCATGATATGTTCGGTATCAATTTACTTGGCATAACATTATCTTTCACATTATACAAAAAAATTGGGCTAACTTTACTATTTTTTTTTGTTTTTTTTTTAATTCAAAAATATTTTTTCCCAAAAAAAATGCATTTGCAAAGACCGCTGCACAAATACGGTGAGACATAAAATATTGCAACGATCGCCCTTTTTTTTTCTAGGGTCTCTGCTAAAAAAAAATTATGATGTTTGGGGGTTAATTTTCTTTCAAAAAAATACTGATTTTAGCTTGTAAACAACAAATGTCAGAAATAGGCCTGGTCTTAAAGTGGTTAATAAAGTTTTAAGGAAATTGATCTTTTGTGGTGTTCATATTTCTGTCCTGTGGATGTCACTAACAGTTGTTACATACTGTATATAATACTTTCATTACTCTGTACAAGTTAGTTCCAGTTCCTGTTCTTTTTAGCTACTTAGAAGCCTGTAGGTGTATTATGGATACCTGAACTTGTTAATAAAGCACTGTATAACTACTTTGCCTCCCTGTCTACAATACATGACAAGATTGGCAGCGAGGATGTTTCTTCTATCTCTACAGCAGCCTGCACATTTTCTTCCACACCCTGGTGAGCCTATAATGTCTTTTTACTGCTTGGATTCATATGTTTGAGAATAGTATACAGTACTTGCTGCTAATCAAAAGGACTTAACTATATCTAGAACGACGCTATTGAAACAAGCTTGTCTTGCATGCCCAGTTAAAGTTCAAATACAGGACATTCTACAAAGTGCATGGCTAAATTCAGAAAAATAAATTAAGTCTTTTCTATGACCTTATCACAGGATTAAACATGAACTATACTTAATCGATGGCTATATTGTCCATGCATCTCATTTCTTGCATACCAGAGTGACATTAAAATAGTTCTGAAGGCTAAAGTTTTTTTTAGAATGCATGAGCAGTAGCTTTCACTTCTCTGTCCCTCCTCAGAGAGTAGATCTATAGCAGAGGGAGCTATTGGTTCCCACTGCTGTCACTCAAACTCGCTGTCTGTGTCTATGGAAGCAGGCAGGGGGGCTCGGGAGTGAGCACGCACAAGTGCCCCCATAAGAAGTGGCTTCCTAAGGGGGCACTGGGGCACAGAGGAGGAGCCAGAAGTACGAGCAGGGGACCCCAAATGAGGAGGATTGTGGTTGCTCTGTGCAAAACCATTGCACAGAACAGGCAAGTATAACATTTTTTGTAAAAAAAAAGTTTTACCTTTAGAAACGCTTTAAACAACACCATTACAACTTACTCATAGTGTTGGGGGCGAACGGTTCGAGTCGAACAAAAGTTCGGCCTGAACATCGCCTGTTCGCCCATTTGGCGAACACCCGAATTTGCGCCCCACAATGCACTGCGTGCTTCACAGTGCGTTCTAGGGCCCTAATTGGATGAAGCCTTGCACCTGCCCCGCACCACTTAGGGTACAAGAGCACTGTCAGAGCCCTGATTGGACAAAGTGATGATGACTTTCTCCAGTCACGGCTCAGTGCTCATAGTCACACCCTACACTATAAAAGGTAACTTCCCATAGGAAGCTTTTGCATTGTGTTGGAGTGGAGATAGATAGAGCAGGGCTCAGTTTGCTACTAGAGAGTTAGTGTGCTCACTTATTGTGACTGAGTATAGAGTGTTAGTGTAGTGTTAGTATAGTGTGTGAGTTTAGTGTGTCAGTATAATGTAGTGTCAGTGTAGTGTGTTAGTATAGTGCAGTGTTTACCACAGCATTACATAAGATTTAGTGCTGTATACCCCCTTTTTTTTGGTTGCCGCATGTTTTGTTTTTTGGCCCCTGCCTGCCTCCCTTCCTTTTTTTAATTGTCAGCCCCAATTTTTCTGACTGCAATGCTGGTGTTCAACCTTTTTTATTTTTTTATAGTTTTTACATTTCTGTCAGCGTCAGTCCTAAATTTAAAGTGCACCAACACCACTTTTCATTCAATAAAGTGCATTCAACCACACATTTCCCATTTTCTATAAAATGTGGGTAATAAACACCCCATCATGTCTGAGGGGCCAACAACGAGAGGCAGATGTTCCCATGCCACTATGAGGGGGCCAGCAGCATCTGTGTCCACAGGCAAAGGTGGACGCGGTCTGTCCTCAGGACAGCACATTTGTCTCTGTTTAGTGATGTTGCCCCTGCTATCCAGCCATAGAGGAGGTGGTGGACTGGCTTACTAAACCATCCTCATCCTCCTCATCCTCTATGACCCAAGCTGACACTAGTGCGCAATCTACTGCATTTGCCAAAACAACTTATTCTGCTTTCTTATCCATAGCTACTCCTCCATGATGCATGGAGGAGTCAGCTGAATTATTTGAACACAGATTCAGCCACTTGCTTCTGAGAGGATGCACAGACATTACTTGATTCTGATGTTGGTTTGGAGGTAGAGGAAGGGAGTAACATGAGCCTACAGAGAGGGGAGAACACTGAATAACAACACATTGGCAGTCATGTTTCCCCAGCTGCAGTGTATTGCCAAGTTGGCTCCAGTGATGATAAGAATAGAGGGAAGGGATGATGATGATGAGGTCACTGATGCGACTTGGGTGCTGGGTGTTGCTCCCAGCCCACTTCCCACAGCTCAGCTGTGTGGGCTTTTTTTTTAGCACATGTTTAGCTAATCACACTGTTGCAATTTGCAATCCCTGCTGCAAGCAGATCAAGCGTGGCAAAAACAGCAGTCATTTGGATATGATATGCTTGACAAGGCATTTAACCTACCACCACTTAGCCCATTGGCAAGAGCACCTGAAAGCCACACACAAGGGACACCATTCTTCTCCTCCTCACTCACCTTTCATGTCTACCCCCACTATATCTCATGACCTCTCAACAGCCACCACTAACAGGGATCATGGCATAGCAAAGGGTGTCTGAGGTCCTTGCAACACGTCTGCCAACAGCACACCACCAGTTGTAGAATATAGTAGGCTAATTTCTCTGCCCCAGCTGCTGCAGCAAAAAAAATACACTCCCTGCCACCCACATGCCCAGTGACTAAATTCCAGCTTGTCCAAATGGATGGCTTTGCAACACCTGCTTTTCTGTCTGGTGGATTCTGTAAATTTGCTGAAACTGCTGTACCACAATGGTAGGTTCTCAGTCGCTATTTCTTTGCATGTAAGTGTCACGTACCTGGTGGCGGAGCCCAGAATGCAGGGAGCAGCCTCTAGTGTGCCTCTGGCTCGAGAACCCCTGATAAAGCAAACAGGGGCTCAAGAGCACAGGGGGCCACAAGTGCTTGGCAAATGGCAGGTGTAGAGCTGATCCGGACCTCTGGTGCAGCAGAAGGAGGACTGACAGGAGCACAGGAACCGCTAACTGAGCAGAGAAGTACTGTAGCTGACAGGAACTCAGGAACAACAGGCAGCAGGGAGGTGTTCTGTAGTTCAACTGGAGCACTGGAACAACTGGTAGTAGGAAGATGAACCGTAACTCTGGCAGGAACACTGGAACCGCTGACTGAGCAGAGAAGTATGGTAGCTGGCAGGAACTCAGGGACAACAGGCAGCAGGGAGGTGTTCTGTAGTACAAGTTGAAGCACTAACGAGGTCAGACAGGCCAGGTCAACACTGGCGGGCAGAGCAGGTACCAAACGGAAGCAGAAGAGTAGTCGGGACACGGACCAGATCGGCAACAGACAGGCAGATAACAACCTGTAGGATGAGGCAGGAGAATAGTCAGACAAGCCAAGGTCGGGGACTGGCAGCAAACAGGAGAAGTCAGGAACAAGCCGGGTAACAGGAATTAGGTAGACAGGTGTACTGGTAGCTTAGGGTCACAGGAAACGCTGTAGACAGGACAGCAAGAAAGCACAATCCAGAATGGCCTCAACCTCATATTCCGTTTCTCCATCAATGATCACAGGTTCAGGGGGATCGACCTTCCGGTTGAGAAAAGGATCAGGAACTGTGGGTTTGAGTAGGGCAACATGAAAGACCGGATGGATCTGGAATGATTCTGGTAACTTCAGTTCGTAGGCCACATTATTAATTTTTCTTAGCACTGGAAAGGGACCCATGAACTTGGGGCCCAATTTTTTGGAAGGACAAGCCAGTCTTAGATTCAATGTGGACAGCTAAACCAGATCTCCAGGTTTAAGATCAAGCTCCCCCTTCTCTTCTTGTCAAACACCTCTTTATTGTAGTTCTGGGTCCCTGCCATAGTCTCTTGCAGAAGCTTGTTATTTGACTCAAAGAAGTTTAGGTTCTCTTGAACAGCTGGTACTGGACACTCCGGGATGTTAGTGGACAAGAACAGAGGATGGAAACCATAATTTGTAAAAAAATGGTGATTGCTTCGTGGCGGAATGAACAGAATTGTTGTACGCAAATTCGGCAAGGGGTAGAAGCGGAGCCCAATCGTCCTGGGAGAACGAGGAAAAGCAGTGCAGATACTGCTCCAGCGTCTGATTCGTTCTCTCTGTCTGGCCATTTGTTTGGGGGTGATAGGCAGAAGAGAACGAGAGGTCAATTTTCAGAGATTCACAAAGAGCTCTCCAAAACCTGGAGGTGAATTGCACCCCCCGATCAGAAGTAATATTGGCAGGGATGCCATGAAGCCTCACCACCTCCTTGATAAATGTCCTAGCAGTTTCAGCAGCAGTAGGGGTGCCCTTCATTGGTAGGAAATGTGCCATTTTGGATAATCTATCCACTATTACGAAGATCGTAGTGTAACCTTCAGAAGGTGGCAGCTCAACAATAAAATCCATGGAGATCATCCTCCATGGCTTCTCCGGGACAGATAGTGGTTTCAACAGACCCCAGGCTTTAGACTTGCTGCCCTTATTTTGAATACAGGTGGCACATGCTTCCACATAGTCCTTGCAGTCCTTTCTTAATTGTGGCCACCAGAACGTGCGCTGAAGAAGTTCAGATGCCTTATACACTCCGAAATGGCCGGCCAACATGTGATCATGGCAGGAACTAAGAGCTGCTGCTCGCATCTCCTGAGGTACGAAGATCCTATCCCTAAACCACAGAAGATCATCTCTGGCCTGTAGGGCTGTATCAGGTGGAGTGGAAATGTTTCTGGAGGCTTGCGTGATCTGTGAAAGTAGATCCCCTTGGAGTAACAGAAAGTTCCCTGAGGACAAGATGGTATCTGGCGGAGAAGATGCTTCTGAATCACTGTACATCCGTGACAGTGCGTCAGGCTTGATGTTCTTTGACCCGGGACGATAGGTGATATGGAATGAGAATCTGGTAAAGAACAGTGCCCATCTGGCCTGTCGTGGTTTCAACCTCTTGGCAGTCTTTAAATATTCCAGATTCTTGTGATCTGTATAAACAAGAATCGGATAGGCTGCTCCCTCTAAAAGATATCGCCATTCCTCAAGCGCTAACAACTCTCGATCGCCCACGTCGTAGTTTCTTTCTGCTTACAATAATTTACGAGAAAAAAAAGCGACTGGGTGCAGAAGAGCCCTAGGCCCCTGTCTCTGGGAGAGTACTGCACCGACCACTATCTCCGGGGCGTCCACTTCCAAAATGTAAGGCAATGTAGAATCAGGATGTTTTAAAACTGAGGCTGAGACAAACAGATCTTTCAGTGTAGTAAAGGCCAACTGAGCTTCCGTAGACCAGTGGAATTTGAGGCCCTGTTGGGTTAGCCTTGTAATGGGAGAAATGATGGTGGAGAATCCTTTGATGAATTTTCTGTAAAAATTCGCAAATCCTACAAAACGTTGGATCCCTTTCTTGTCAGTAGGAGCGGGCCAGTCCAGAATGGCGGAGACCTTCTGAGGGCCCATTTTGATGCTTTCCACAGAGATAATTAGACCAAGGAACTGGATACTTTCTTGTTCAAAGACACATTTCTCGGGCTTGGCGTAAAGGCCGTGCAAGCGAAGTCGGGTCAAAACGTTTCTGACATGTTCACGGTGTTCAACTAGGGAAGAAGAAAAGATTAGGATGCCATCTAGATAAATAACAACAAACAGGTCAAGATAGTCTCTGAAAATCTTATTCACAAAATGCTGAAATGTAGCAGGAGCATTACAAAGTCCGAAAGGCATGACTAAATATTTGAAGTGCCCAAACCGAGTACGGAAAGCAGTCTTCCATTCGTCTCCCTTGCGAATGCGGACAAGGTTGTAGGCACCATGAAAATCTAACTTAGAAAACACTACTGCAGACCCCAGCCTCTGAAAAAGTTCTGGCACTAATGGTAAGGGATAACGGTTCTTGATCGTGATTTTATTAAGTGCCCGATAATCCACACAAGGGCGTAGGGAATGGTCTTTCTTTTCCACAAAAAAGATTCCTGCTCCTGCCGGGGACGTGGAAGGTCGGATGAAGCCTTTTTTCAGATTGTCATCAATGTAGGTTTTTAATACTCCTAGTTCTAACTCTGACAAGGGGAATATTCTCCCAAAGGGAATCTCTGCCCCTGGGAGGAGCTCAATCGGGCAATCATATGGCCGGTGGGGAGGAAGAGTCTCGGCCCCTTTTTGACTAAAAACGTCCAGAAAGCTGTGGTAGACTTCGGGTACAACTTGACAGGTTTCGGCATCAGCTTCCATTCACAACAGGGGAGAAGAAGCTTGGGTGACTTCTGGTAGACAGCGTTGATGGCAATAAGACGAAGGGAACTCAATCTTCCCCGAGGCCCAATCAATTTGCGGATTATGGGATTTGAGCCACGGCATGCCTAATATGATAGGGAATAGAGGAGACTCGATGACATCCAGACAAAGTAGCTCTTGATGAGTGCCAGCAATGGTGGTGAGCAGGGGTACAGTTTCCTGGGTACTGGCCCTGATCTGAGGGTAGAACCATCGGCCAGATATACTGAAAGTCCTTTCGCCCTGGGCCGGATGGGAATGTGATGTCTAGAAGCGAAGGACAAGTCTATAAAGCCACTGCAGGCCCCGGAGTCAATGATAGCGGTGGTTCCCCGCAGTATAGGCACAGGTTACCAACCCGACGGCGTTGACGCCCTTCAGGAGTGAGGGAAGGACGTAGGAGACCCAGCTGCTTTGGTTCCGGCGTATCTGAGGCCATGGTGGTAGAAGCTGGAGGAGCAGAGAGAACTAGGCACCTGGGGCAGCATCCAGACAGGACGAACAGGACCAGAAGATCGCTCCGTACGCCGTTCTCTCAGGCGTCTTTCTATTTGAATAGAGAGGTCTATGAGGCCCTCTAAAGTCTCAGGAATACCCACTCGGGCTAGTTCATCCTTTAAGGATTCTGAAAGGCCCATAGGGAACTGATACCGTAGGGCGGCATTGTTCCAATTTGTGTCGGAAATCCAGCGTCTGAATTCCGACACATAGTCCTCAACAGGTCTGCGGCCTTGCTGTAGGGTGTGCAAGGCTGCCTCTGCCATAGCGGTCAGCTGTGGGTCTTCATATAATGATGACATGGCCTGAAAGAAGGTGTCCAGAGTATCAAGTGAGATATCTTTCTTCTCTAATAAGCGATAGGCCCAGGACTGGGGCTCGCCTGTCAGCAGCGAGATCATGAACCCCACTTTGGTGGCTTCCAGGGAGAAAGTCCTTGGTTGAAGGGCAAAAAAGAGTTCACAAGAGTTGTGGAAAGACCTGAATTTACTCCGGTTACCTGAAAATCTTTCAGGCGTGGGGACCCTGGGTTCAGGCGGCAACATCACCACTGAAGGTGCAGCAGAAGTCCCGGATGCTGGAGGTGTGGATGCTGCTAAAGCTTGGACTCGGCCTTCCAGCTGGGTGCAGCCTTCTTGTAAGCTCTTTACTGCCTGGGTAAGTCCAGCAAGATGGCGGCAGAGTTCATCCATGGGAGAGGCTCCCTGCGTGGGCTCAGACATGGCTGTCCGGTACTGTCACGTACCTGGTGGCGGAGCCCAGAATGCATGGAGCAGCCTCTCGTGTGCCTCTGGCTCGAGAACCCCTGATAGAGCAAACAGGGGCTCAAGAGCACAGGGGGCCACAAGTGCTTGGCAAGTGGCAGATGTAAAGCTGATCTGGACCTCTGGTGCAGCAGAAGGAGGACTGACAGGAACACAGGAACCGCTGACTGAGCAGAGAAGTACTGTAGCTGACATGAACTCAGGAACAACAGGCAGCGGGAGGTGTTCTGTAGTTCATCTGGAGCACTGGAACAACTGGTAGTAAGAAGATGAACCATAACTCTCGCAGGAACACTGGAACCGCTGACTGAGCAGAGAAGTACTGTAGCTGGCAGGAACTCAGAAACAACAGGCAGCAGGGAGGTGTTCTGTAGTACAACTTGAAGCACTAACGAGGTCAGAGAGGCCGGGTCAACACTGGCGGGCAGAGCAGGTACCAAACGGAAGAAAAAGAGTAGTCGGGACACGGACCGGATTGGCAACAGACAGGCAGATAACAACCGTAGGATGAGGCAGGAGAATAGTCAGACAAGCCTAGGTCGGGGACTGGCAGCAAACAGGAGAAGTCAGGAACAAGCCGGGTAACAGGAATCAGGTAGACAGGTGTACTGGTAGCTTAGGGTCACAGGAAATGCTGTAGACCGGACAGCAAGAAAGCATGCTCACAGACTCCTTTAAATAAGTCCATTGGCGCCAAACATTGTCACATCGTACGTCCGCACGCTCCCGCGCGCACCCGCGCGCGCGCCTGAGTACCGATCGTACGTGCCTGCTCGTACCCCCGCATACCCGCGTACACTCGTTCGTGCTAGCGTGCCTCCGCATGCGTTCGCTCGCGCTAACGCGCTCCCGCACACGTCCACCGGCTCTGACAATTGTGCTAACAGGACATTTTTCCTGACAGTAAGGCTATTCCAGCTCTGTACCATCAGCCAGTCAGCCACAAGGTCCACATTACTTCTGACATGTGGTCCAGCAAGCATGGTCAGGGACAACATATTTCATTCACAGCACACTGGGTAACTCTACTTGCAACTAGGAAGGATGCAAGACAGGGCTCAGTGCTGAAGCTTGTTTTGCCGCAACGTCTCCATACAGCTAGTGATGATATGATCTGTCAGCTCCACCCTCCCCTCCTCCTTCTTCTCATCCTCCTTAATGCTCTCCTCTGCTGGATCCATATTTTACTAATCAGGCTAAAAGATGCCAAACAGTGCTTCAGCTAGTCTGTCTAGGGGACAGAAGCCACAACGGAACAGAGATTCTTTCAGCTCTGCAGGGGCAGACCTAAAGGTGGTTCACGCCATAAAAATTGAGGAATGGTGATGTGTGATAATGGCACTAAACTTCTGTCCATCCTTCGACAGGGGAAGTTGATACATGTGCCATGCCTGACACATGTCCTCAATTTGATGGTGCATTTCTTAAACAGGTACCCAGGTTTGCATGATCTTCTAAGGCAGGCCAGAAAAGTCTGTAGCAATTTCAGGCTGTCATACACAGCCAGTGTTCAGTTGGCTGAAATTCAGCGGGAATTCCACCTGCCCATAAACCGCCTTATGTGTGACATGACCACCAGGTGGAACTTAACTTTGGCAATGCTGCTGTGCCTGCACATGCAGCGGTGGGCTGTCAACAAGTACCTGTGAGTATGGCACAAGGACAGGCTTAGGGTAAATCAGCTTTTTTTTCCCATGCCAATGGCTGCTGATAAAGGATGCATGCCCTGTAGTGTCACCATCTGAGGAGGCAACAAGGATGGTGAGCCGTGAAAATGCATGCATCATTGATACAATACCTCTTGTGTTCCTTCTGGAACATACTCTGTGTGGCATTATGGACAGGGCAATCGAGGCAGAGCAGCGGGAGGAAGAGGACGACTTCCTTTTCTCTCAGGGCCCACTTTATGCAGACACCATTCTTGCAATGCCACAGAACACACAAAAGGAGAGGGAGGAGGAGGAAGAGGATTCTGACAGTTTTGGAGGCATAGAAGCAGAGAAAGACATATGTCCAACCTTAAGAGATGGTTTTCAGTCCCCAGAAGCCTTGGGAGTAGTACGTGGCTGGGAGGGGGCAGCTCCAGATCCTGTAATCCTCAGTGACCCAGAGGATCCTGCTTCTCATGCCTGCGCAAACTTGCGGTGCATGCGCTCCCTTTTTCTTTAAAGCCTGCGAAAGTACCTGTTAATTTGTGGAATCAAAGGATAAGGATCATTATTGGTTGGCAACCCTCCTTGACCATCTTTACAAGGGGAAAGTCTCAGAGCTAATCCTGCCCTCGCAGAGGAAGCACAGGATGAAATACCTTGAGGACATCTTAAAGAGGAGTTTATGTAACACCTTTCCAGACTCTGGTAGGTTACAGTCTCATGGAAAAGTTTGTTTTGAGGGTTCTGTTGGTTAAAGGAGGAGCAGTGGAGAATAGGGTCCGGCTCAGTGATACATTTCAAAATTTTGTTTAGTTCTCCACGCCTGGGGCTTTTAGCTTCAAGATCCCATCAGCAGCGTCTGAATCATATGGTGGAAGATTATCTAGGAGCAAAAACAGACATGGAGAGCTTTCCAGTAGAGGATCCACTGGGTTACTGCGTCATTAGAATAGACCACTGGCCAGAACTTGCCCAGTATGCAATTGAGCTGCTGGGCTGCCCTGCATCCAGCGTGCTTTCCTAATGGGCATTCAGTGCTGCTGGAGGTTTTGTGACAGACAAAAGAGCACGTCTGTCCACAGACTCCATTGACCGGCTGACATTTGTCAAGATGAATCAGTCCTGGATTAGCAGCAGCTATCAAGCCCCTGATACCTATGTCCATGATTAAGTGTTTTTGGGATCTCAAATCCCTACTGTCTAGGCTGCCTAGCTTTGTGGGTGTTGATTTTATCATGAAGTAATTTTTTGGTAAAGGTTTCACGGGCACAATTAACACACAAGGACCAATTTTTCCCACACCTGTTTGACAGGTGCATATAATTTCAATTGTTTACAGCAAGGCCAGTTCTTGCTTTCATCAAGAGTATCTCTAGGTTACAGGGTGAAGGCACCACCAACACCCAAAGACCAATTTTTCTGCAACTGTGTAACAGGGGCATCAAATTAAAATTTTTTATAGCAAGGCCAATTCTTGCTTTTACATTCGTCGGCTGTACGGCTCCTCCCCCTCCTGTGGATCGCAGCGTCGCCGACGCAAGTCCATCAGCGCCTGCTAGATGCCATGCCATTCAGGTCCCGGCCCTTTTCTCTGCACACCGGCGAGGCATAGCGATCCTCTCCCCTTCGTTCCATCTGGACTGCGGAGCAATCAGGATGTGGATCGGGGGTTCTTTGCATGTTATTTTTTCAGCATGCACTACCCACGACATTCAGTGCATAGATGGACTTGCTCCGGTCCCTCCGGATCCATCATCCGGGCGACTCGAGCAACTCCAGGTATCCTCCCTCCCATACACACCTCCCAGGGCTAATCATGGCAGCTGGGCTTTCCTATATAGGATGCAATCCCTCAGTCTCTCCTCAGCGGCTCATCCCCCCACTTGTGAGGAACGCTGTGGAGAGACTTTAGGTATTAGATCGCAGGTATTTGAACCCCCCCCCCTTTTTTTTTTTTAAGTATAAGCAGCCCTTCCCCTCAGACTAATTTACTGTTTGTTTGGATTAGACTATTATCAGCTGTAAACTGTGCCCCTCTTTCCACCTTGGGACATGTTTTAAAGTGCACATATACACCACCTCTCATAATAATTGAAACCAACGACTCAATTTTTGGAAACACTATTTCTTTGCACCTAATGGTGCTTCAACCCTTCAATTAAGTCTGTTCTAATCCCAATATATTTACTTGGTGAGTAAATTCTAATATACATTCTCTTGCCCTGTGGGCTATATCCCCCCCCCCTTGTTTTTGTTTTTATTATTTCCATTTTTATCATTGAAACTTTCCATTTTATATTGTATTAGATTGCCACATAAATATTTAGTTCTATCTACTTGACTCTCCACACTAAATCTATTATATGCAAAACACAACTGTACACCAATGGGTATATATAAAAACCATCACTGTGTTAGTATGTCTAATATTTCTTAATGTAGTATAGAATTTTATTAATACTGGTTGCAATGTATATATTTTTCAATATAAATCCATGTAAAGACAAACAGATCAATACATCCATGTTGTTTGCATCATTATGTATTTATACTGATCATATGATGTATGGTACACTAATTAAAACTCTTTTTGTAGAATTCACACAATGCTTTCATCTGTGCTATCCACAAGGCCCTGACAAAGAGGAATTATCTGCAAAACGTGTAGGCCATTTTTTGTATATCCTGTTGGGAACCAGCACATCCCTGAATTCAAATTGAATTATCAAGACTGTAATGTATTTTAAATCTTGTTCTTTAGATAATAAAAATGTGATTATTTTTGTATAAATATATTGTATCACATTTGTTTATACTCCTCCGAGGCACAATTAGAGTCCCATTTTGCTCTACAATTTTTTGGATACATATTTACATATCTTTTCTGGATGGTGCCTCTGCAGGAGTATTAGTGTTCCACGCTCACCCCACCCCTATACATCAAGCCACAGCCAGCACAATTCTTAGGAACTACTCCACAGTTAAACGCTCTTGCAACATCATTTCATCCTGGTAAACTTCACCCTTCACCAGAGAACTTTCACACCCGAGGGGAGTTACTTTGGCACTGAAGAGTTTGAGATCAGACTTGAATGACTTCACCAGATATATGGTACGCCGCGAGCTCATTAACACTACTCTCTCAAGGTTTGACGATTGTCCGGAGAGCTGCAGGGCCTGGAGATCAACCTTCAAAGTTGCCATTGCCGATCTGATACTTACTGCCAAGGAGGAACTTGATTTGCTCATAAATTAGCTGGGGCCAGAATCTGCAGATCGTGTTAAAAGACTGAGAACAGTGCATGTTGACCACCCAGATGCAGGTCTTGTTGCTGCATGGGCAAGACTTGAGTAAGCCTATGGTAGCTCTGAAGCCATAGAAAGCGCTCTGTTCAAGAGACTGCAAAACTTCCCAAAAATAGGGAACAAAGACTATCGCAAGCTCCAAGATCTGAGTGATCTTCTCATGGAGCTGAAGTTGGCAAAGACAGACCCACATCTACCTGGATTAGGCTTCCTGGCCACTGCTCATGGTGTCAATCCAGTGGTGTCTAAACTGCCATACGGCCTGCAAGAGAAATGGGCACAACAGGGCTCAAGGTACAAAAGAGACTATAACGTATCGTTTCCTCCATTCGCATATTTTTGCAGGTTCATCAGTGATCAAGCCTGGACGAGAAATGATCCCAGCTTCAGCTTCATTGAACCCAACTTGCCTGCTTCATCATCGTCATCTTCATCAAGGTATGATAACATAGCAGCTAAACGTAGAGACTTTAATAGAGCAATATCTGTTAAAAGGACAGACATCTCACCACTCGTATCCTCTCCTGCTTACCAGAGCGATTTGGGTGACAGAGATAAAGACCCTAACTGTCAGTGCACTAATCACAAGAAGCCTCACCCCCTAAAAAAATGTTGTGAGCTTAGGACAAAGATGTTACAAGAGCGCAGGGAGATTCTTCAGCAACTTGGAATATGCTACAGGTGCTGTGCTTGTTATGGACATTTTGCTAAAGACTGTAAAGTTGTCATCAAGTGCACAAAATGCAGTAGCGACAGACATGTTTCAGCTATGCATCCAGGCCCACCCTCAGACAATTCACAGCAGCCTCCTACCTCCAGCCCTGTCTCAAGTCATGGCGGGGAGCAACAAAGTCATGCTAAAGCTACAGCTAATGTTTCTTCTTCATGCACAGAAGTCTGTGGAGTCTGTGGAGGAGGCTTAGATCACAAATGTTGTGCTAAGATATGCCTAGTCAAGATATACCCAAAGGGTCAACCTGAGGAAGCTATTAGGATGTATGCCATAATAGATGAACAGAGCAACAGATCCCTGGTTAAGCCTAAATTCTTTAAGATCTTTGGTATAGAGGGACACGCATCACCGTATACTCTCAGAACCTGTTTTGGTCGTGAGAAGACCTTCGGTAGAAGGGTCGATGGGTTCATGGTCTCTCATATCAATAAGAAAGAGGGCATACCCCTACCAACATTAGTCAAGTGTGGCCAGATACCAGGCGAAAGGGAAGAAATTCCCACTCCAGAGGCTGCATATCACCATCCTCACTTGAGGCACCTTGTTAATGAAATTCCTGCAATGGACATGAATGCTGAAATCTTGATCTTGCTAGGAAGAGACATTCTCAGAGTACACAAAGTACGCAAGCAGTGCAATGGACCTCATGATGCCCCTTACGCACAAAAACTCGATCTAGGCGGGGTAATCGCTAAAAACTTACATGTTAGGAAACGGACGTGCATCCCACTTCAAACAGTGCCCTCGCCATTATGAAGTAAAAGAGAAGCCTCTTGACTTCATCCAAGTACCTGATGTCACTCCTAACCTTTGTGATGACAACCTAGGTACCACAGTGTTTTGTACTACAAGCGATGACAACAAAGTAGCCTTGTAAGTCGAAGACAGAGAGTTCATCAAAATATGGGACAAAGAATTCTTCCAGTATGAGTCTAACAGCCGGGGTGCACCATTACCTCTTCGTGCTACCACGGTTATATTCCCAAACAATCGTGAACAGGCTCTATCCAGATTCAACTCACTTCAACAAACACTAAAGAACAGGCCTGAAATGAAGGACCATTTCATCAACTTTATGAAAAGGATCTTTGACAATGATCACGCCGAACCAGCTCCACCACTTCAAAGACACGATGAGTGCTGGTACCTGCCTTTCTTCAGAGTGTATCATCCACGTAAGCCAAAGCAAATCAGGGTAGTATTTGACTTCAGTTCCAAGCATCAAGGCGTATCCCTGAAAGATGTTCTTCTCACTGGTCCAAACCTAACCAACAACCTTGTAGGTGTACTTATGAGATTAAGAAGAGAGCCAGTTGCCATAACTGCTGGCATTGAACAAATGTTTAATTGCTTCACTGTGCGTGAAGACCATAGGAACTTCCTAAAGTTTCTGTGGCACCGTGACAACAACACGGACAATGAGATTATTGAATACCGCCTGAAGGTACATGTTTTCGGAAATAGTCCCTCACCCGCTGTTGCAACATATGGTTTACGAAGAACTGCCCTTGACGGCGAAAAGGAGTATGGCATGGATGCTCGACACTTTGTCGAGACTTTTATGTGGACTTAAATCTTTACCTACAGACGAAGACGCCATAAACCTGCTCCAAAGGACACAAGGTATGCTTTCCGAGGCTACCCTCAGACTACACAAGATTGCCTCAAATAGTGTTGCTGTTATGAAAGCCTTTCAACCTGACGATTATGCCACAGGGTTTAAAGACTTGAATCTGGGAATGGACATACCACCTGTACAGAGAAGTCTGGGCCTACGGCGGGACTTATTAAAAGACACCTTCGGTTTTAAAGTAATCTCTGCAGACAAGCCATTTACCAAACGTGGTGTTCTGTCAGTGGTGAAAAGCTTATACGATCCATTGGGATCCGTAGCTCCCATCACCATACAAGGTAAATCCTTACTTAGACAGTTCTCAGGGACTATTAAAGATTGGGATGCTCCACTACCAAAAGACCAGCTTTCAAAGTGGGAGTCCTGGAAACAATCTCTACATGCCTTAGATGGAATCCATATACCACACTGCTACACTTCTACCTCCCTTGCCACAGGTCAGAGGAAAGAGCTTCACATCTTCTCAGATGCATCTACTGAGGCCATAGCAGCTGTCGCTTACCTCAAGGTAAGAGATTCTTCTAATCAAGCCCACATAGGGTTTCTGTTTGGGAAAGCTAAGTTAGCACCTAAGCCTGAACACATGATTCCCAGGCTTGAACTTTGTGGGACTGTGCTAGCTGTAGAAAAAGCAGATTTCATACTGCGTGAGCTAGACATTCAGATAGATGACGTCAGATTCTACACAGGCAGCAAAGTTGTTCTGGGCTACATATACAACCAGACTAAACGTTTCTATGTCTATGTCAGCAACCGTGTAGAGAGAATCAGGAAATCATCTAAACCTGAACAATGGCATTATGTTCCATCTGAAATTAACCCTGCAGATCATGCCACCAGGCCAGTGTCTGCAAGTGTCTTTGCAAATTCTTCTTGGTTGACAGGTCCTGAATTCCTGCTGGATCATCTAGAAGAAACCACAGCTGATGTCATCAGTATTCTAGAACCTGACAAAGATCCAGAGACCCCAACTATCCTTACCCCAGCTACTCTTCTTACCCAGAAGCTTGGGTCTGTTCCTGTTCCACCTGGAAACTTTAAAGCAGGAAATCTGTGCTATGACCAGTGGAAACGAGTACAACACCTCGCCAACTGCTTCTGGGATCGTTGGAAGATGGAGTAGGTTTCTACTCTGCAAGGACGCAGGAAATGGCAACTGTTGAACCCTAACATACAGGTTGGAGATCTTGTTCTGCTTAAGGACAAGCAAGCTGAAACAATCGAATGGCCCATGGGACTTATTGTAAAGAGCGTTCATAGTGATGATGGTAAGGTACGTAAGATGGAGGTGAAGGTTTCAAGACAGGGGACTGTAAAGACTTTCATCAGACCTATCACGGAACTTATTCTGCTCTTGCCCTTTGGAGAATTAACTTGTTTGCCTACGCTGCTGTATCCTACCTGTGACTTCAAGAAGAAAGTGTCTTGAACTTTAATTGACATAACTTGAAACCTTGAATTAAGAGTTATTGTTATTGCATTATATGCATGTTCTTTTTATGTCTTTCAGGTCTTTAAGACATCTAGCAAATTACATTGTTTGTGATTTGCAGTTGCATAACTACCGTTCTGATATATATAGTGACATTTACCATGCCAGACGGGGAGTGTGCTGCCCCAACGGGCATAGAATTTATATAGATTGTTCCTTAACCATATTCTATAGACTTATATATTTAGTTCAAATGCTGCCATCTAGTGACCTTTTGTGGTAATGCACTTGTTTTATTATGTTCTTTTTCCCTTATGTTATGACCCACTTCCTTTATATGTAATGCTCCACCCTTCTTCCTGTGTTTGTACTTGTGTCATGGATGCAGCAACAAGCCACATGTAGCAGGGCACATGTATTCTGCATTGTAAGCTACAGACAATATCATCTTTTGACCACAACCTATTCATCTGTTTGTATCCTGTCATCTGCTGTAACCTGATGTACAGAATAAAAGCATCTTGTGGATATTTGGTGAGTTCAAGCTATTTGATGAGGATTGTCCTCAGTGATTATATCTTATACAGGCCAAGCATAGAGGTCTCACAAGGGATAGTCGCTTCACAACAATCGGAGTCAGAATAGTCTTAACTAGATAAAAATCTATTACTAGCACCTACCTATTGGTAGAAGGTGCTACACAGACATAGAGTTCAATTGGCCCCCATGTGGTGCAAGGTATCCAATTGCCTCACACTGCACTGCATTGAAAAAAGTACTGCACTCAGTACTTTTTTCAGCACACACTCCCCATACACCACCACAATGCAGTGGTGTGAATCAGGCACATAAGGAGACAAGGTATTTTACCTTGTCATGTGGTGGGACAGCCCTGGAATAGCCATCCAACACAGTTCCACATCTGGTGCGAACATACCCTAAGCCTGAGAATATGTGGTGATGCTACCTTTGGCCTGTAGATGTCAATATTACAGTTGTTACATGTATAATACTTTCTAAACTCTGTACAAAATATACACTTTTTTGCTGAATGAATGAATGAAACGAATAAGCACCTATGTAGATGAACAGAAAAAGAGTATATGGAGTCATGGCCTTTGCCTACTGTCAGAAACCATGAATCAGACTGAGACAGAAGTACAGTTAAATCACACTTGTTTAATAATAATAAAAAAAGGTAAACAGAGTAGTGAAAACATAGCCAGAGTTCAGGATCCGAAACGGATAGTCAGACAAGCCAAAACGTCAGGAAGCCAGAGATGAGCGTAGTAGAACAGCAAGCAGGATCTGGAGCCAGAAGGAATGTCAGCCAAGTAAGTCTTTAACAAGAACACAGGAGAGCGTCTCTAGAGATGTGACCAAGGCGAAGGCAGAGATCATCTGGACTGGATGGCTTAAATAGGCAGGACTGACAAGCAGGATATCATCAACAGGTGAGTCACCGTGGAGAGATAGGAGACCTGTACCTAGTATCAATTTCTCCTACAGTCAATAGACTCAGAGGAAAGAATTTATTGGTGAGTACACAAAACCCATTTTTCATTTCCAGTTGTTATCAATATAAAAAAGACACCCTCCCTAACCCCAATCCTAAAAAGGAAATTAAATAGACAAAATGAAAGAGACAGTACACAAAAAAAAAAGAAAAACAGCTAAATAAGATAAAATAAACTAGCCTAACTATACCATTAGTTCACTGGATTCTGTATACTGTTTGTAATGCTCTGTGACATGGATGCTACAATGATAATCATGGCGCAGCTGCAGCCAATAAAACACCTAGCTGAATCTCACTTACTAATGTCTGCTTGCTCAGTTTATACACTGTGTGCACAATTATTAGGCAGTTTGTATTTTTGAGGATTCATTTCATTATTGAACAACTACAGTGCTCGCGGTCAATCCAAAATGTTGATTAACCTCAAACCTGAATATTTAAGAAATTAAAAGTGGCTTTCTTAGTAGAATATCTATGTGTGGGGCGTGGTCTCGGCATGAAGGAGTGAAGCTGCATCTCCTTAGGGCTCCCAGACCTTGGCTCCCTGTCAGGCAACCCGTTCAGCCATACCGCTTATTCCTGCTTCTCAACCCCTACAGACACTACCAGGGAGGATATACTGTGGCTCGGCGTACTCCGGAGGTCTCGTGGAACAGTTTCTTGCTCGAAAACAGCAAGCGGCGTCCACCCCGAACCCCGCCAAGATGGCGCCGGCATCAGCCACGAGGGGGGAGCCCGGCTCGCCTGCGGGGGGAGAGGAGAAACAAGACAGAGGTAACGACATGCCGCCATTCTCCCCTCCTAGTGATCTCTCCCCCTGCTACCCCCGCTCCCTGTCCCTCACGTCCTTGAACAGCCTGGGAGGAGAGCCTAACAGCTCCTTGCACTAGACCCCACAAGGCACATTGCCCTCCCAGCTCCAGAATACAGCACTAAGTGCACCCCTGCCTCTCTCTCAGCATCCACAGGCACAGATGGATGCTGCTCCTATGACTATGCCACAAGAACAGATGTCTGTGCCCAGTAGTGACAGAGTGATCTGGGCGCTTCTGCAAAGACTTCCCACTAGAGACGACTTAGACTCTGTGGCAGTCAGGATGGAGACGGCACTCTGCAGGGAAATTGTGGGAATCAAGCAGGAAGTGGCAGAGGTGACCGCACGCGTCTCCTCTCTGGAAACAGACACTTCAGCCCTCCGCCATAATGTCTCTGCCCTACAGGTTACATATAAGGAAGTAACAGACCAAATTGCACAGCTACATCTGTTAATAGACGATTCGGAAAATCATAATCGAAGGCGCAATATCAGGATTCGCGGTTTGCCGGAGGCTACCCGGCAGGCTGATCTAAAGATGACTGTGACAGCGATATTCAATGACTTTCTAGAGCGCCCCACAGAGGCACCCGTTGCCATCGACAGAGTCCACAGAATCCTCGGCCCCAGAGACCCTGCAGAGGACAGGCCCAGAGATATCCTTTGTTGTTTACACAATTATTCTGTAAAAGAAGACATTCTTCAACGGGCTTGGCGTAGAGGGCATGTTGACTTTAATGGAGCACAGATCACTCTCCTGCTGGATGTGTCTCAGAGAACACTTCAGATGCGCCACTGCATGAAACCTTTACTGGAGAAATTTGGGGATCAAGGAATCACCTACAAGTAGGGCCATCCCTTCCACTTGATCGCACGGAAGGGAGGCCGGACATACACTCTTCGACACCCCGCAGATGTTCCTGCCTTTGTCAGCTCTCTTGAGCTGCCATCGATACCCAATTGGTTGGCGTTTGTTCTGCTTGCTGGCAACAATAACACACCAGTGAACCCTACTGGCAGGTCTCAAAGGTCTTGACGCAATCGCCGATCTCAACGCAGAAGACCACAAGCTCCTCAGGACAAAGAACCATGAGCCTCTTAAGTGGGATGTCTCTTGAACTGAAGGAGTGTCCAAGACTTTGTTGTCCCGCTTTACAAGTAAGTTTTATCACACACTATTTGGATCACGTTAACCCATCTCTCACTGATTTATGGCCTTTTGGATCTCACAGGAGGTGATCCTCGGTCCCTCTAGACTATCTGCCATGGGCCCTCTGGGCTCGTAGGTCCCATAGAAACACCCTGAACTGTGTTTGCTCCTGGACTGAGCTGCCCTGGGGGGAGGGTGGGGGACCCATTGGAATCACTATGGTAGTGCTATGGTAGTGCTCGTTGGAGGAGGTCGGACCCATCGAAACTCACGGATATGGACTGGAGATAGGTGTCCACGGGAACAGTCACTTAAAGACCCCCTCTCAATCGAGTCTCTGCCGCCTATATGGGTACGCTCTACAAGAGGTTAGATATTGATACACTCAGGTCACTGTGTCATGATTCATGGGGGCTCCTTGTGGGTATGGGGGCGGATTCTGGTGGGGCATTCAGTACAGATGGAAGTCATCAGATTGGAGACTGGTTTATGTCCCTTTATATCTGATGCAGTTCCGACCCGCCGGGTGTTTCGCCTCCTTTGCCCACAGGGGGACCCAGTATTCTGATTTATTTATGTGTATCCAGACATGATGAGGTCTTGGGTTATGGGTGAGTTTACCTAGAGTTGATATTTTGTCGTGATTGGCCCCTTCCCTCCCGCCTCCCCCTTCCTTCCTCCCCCTTTCCCCCCCTTGCTTCCCCCCCTTCCCCCCTTCCTCTTCCCCCCTCCCCTGTTTTTTTTTTTTGTTATGATTTAGTAAAGTTATGGGTCATCAGTTTGCTCTCTCTGGGCTCGGACCCTGGGGGAGCGAGTGGGCTCTTCAGTCGTGGGGGCTAACGACAGGTTTCTAGTATTGTTGGGGACTGTTTTAAATTTGCTAGCACTCCTACTACGGTTGAATGTTAAAATTTGGTTATCTTATGTTCCCCTCTGGGGTTATTTTTATAACAAGAAGTATACCATAGATACGTGGCTCCTTTTTGGACCGCCCTAATCAGGGAAGTGGCTGGGGGGGCCCTGTGATCTGAGAGCCCGACCTCTGAAGTGCCTTACCTCTTCCCCCACTAGGCCCTAGCTGCCTAATTAGGCAGTAACCCTCCTTTTGGAGACTTAGTCTTTTTCTCTCTCCCATCTTCCCTTTCTCGTTTCTCACTTTAGTATCCTCCTCTTACCTGTCCCTTTCATTGTATCCCTTTCCTTCCCCTCCTCAGGACTCTTAATCCAGTCCTCTTTCCCTCTCCCCTATATCCCCCCCACACTACCTATAGACCTGGTTCCTGGCGGGGTCCGGCGGTCTGGCCTCACCCCACCCGACATGTCTTTAAAACTTGTGTCCTGGAAAGTGAAAGGTTTAAATGTTCCAGGAAAACGCTCCAATTGTCTCGCTGAGCTCTGGAGGCAAAGACCTCAAGTAGCATTTTTGCATGAGACCCACTTCCGGGCCGATAAGATTCCAAAACTCCACAGCAAGCACTTCCCAATTGTGTACCACAGTGTTTCGCCCTCCAGAAAATCAAAGGGCACGAGTATCCTCCTGGCCAAAACCTTACCCTGGCAGCTGATAGATCTCCATACTGATCATGAGGGTAGATACCTCTTTGTTAAAGGTACACTTCAGTCACAAATGTTCACCTTTGCTAACCTCTACCTGCCTAATGTAGATCAGCTTTCGGTACTCAAGACGTGTTTATCCGCCCTGGCTTCATTCACAGAGGGAACATTGGTGCTTGGGGGAGATCTCAATCTCACCATGGATCCTCGTAAAGATTCGTCGACGGGCTCCTCGGCCTTGTCCCTGAGATCACGAAACCAGATCAGGGATTTGTTGCACTCCCACCGACTGGTTGACATTTGCCATATCCTCCATCCACAGGAGAGGGACTACACCTTTTTTTCGGCGGTACATGGCTCATACTCTAGGATAGATGTCTTCCTGGTACCTAATGCCACGATTCCACTTGTTTCTATGGCTCAGATCGGACACATTGCACTTTCAGATCATGCGCCGATCTCCATAACTTTAACCCTACAACAATCGTCACCTAGACCTGCAGCGTAGTGACTAAACAAATCCCTTATTCAAGACCCAGAGGTAAAGCCGATATCATAAGAGAGTTGGAACTCTTCTTCGAGAAAAACAGGGACTCGGTCCCTAACCCTCTCACTATTTGGTCCACACATAAGTGCTACATAAGAGGTATACTCATCAAACATGGCCACAGACTTAAGGTGGCCAGGGCGAAAGCATTATCAGAACTAATTGCTAAACTCCATGACTGTGAAAATCCCCATAAATAGATAATACTACAAGAACGATAGATGTAGTGGCAAGAGTCAAACGCCTTAATACCCCATTCATTTTGTTGTCTACGGACGCTGAAAAGGCGTTTGACAGGGTGGACTGGACTTTCCTTCTGGCCACCCACCTGCGACTCCTTGGAATGCCACCCTCTATCCTGTCCTGGATTTCCGCCATCTACTCCTCCCCCACAGCAACAGTCAGAGTAAACGGAGTGACTTCCAACCCTTTTAAAATAAGTAACGGCACAAGACAAGGGTGCCCACTCTCCCCGCTCCTCTTTATAATTTCATTAGAACCCCTCTTACAACACATCAGACTCAACCCAGACATCAGAGGACTCGAAACGAACACATACCACCATAAAATTGCAAATGATCTGCTGTTTTACATTTCAGAACCACACACCCCTCTCCCAGTACTCTTATCGGCAATACGCCAGTACGGTGAACGTTCAAATTTTAAAATTAATCTGCAAAAATCAGAGGCGCTCAATGTATCTCTCTCCCCTACCGCCCTAACTCGACTTAGCCATCCAATATTTAGGTACAAGAATTCCTTCTGATTTACATCTCATATACCAGCTTAACTTTCAGCCCCTCCTGAATACTTTCTCCTCAGACCTGGACAGATGGAGGACCCTGGCAGTTTCCTGGTTTGGCAGATGTAACGTCTTGAAGATGAATATTATGCCACGGCTGCTTTATCTTCTACAAGCTCTGCTGGTTAGGATTCCTCAAAACTTTGTCTGTAAGCTACATACGATCTTCATCAATTACATATGGCAAGGTAAATCCTCGCGACTCAGGAGAACTCTACTACAGGTCAAAGCTCAGAGGAGGGGTCGGTCTTCCTGACCCAGCCCTATATAACACGGCAGTACACATGAACAGAATTATAGACTGGTGCAGACACTCACACCATAAGCTATGGGTCTGCCTGGAACAGGAAGCAGTGCAGTTTCCCCTTTCGGGCCTCCAATGGAGTGGGACCAGTCTTTCTGGATTGTCTTTATCCCACCCACTGGTTGAACCCATCCTAAAGGAATTGCATAGATACTTTGGGATAGCGGAAACACCCAGTTTTCCCTCCCCTTTAATGTCTATAATAGGTCACCTGGACTTTCTTCCGGGAATCTGTGATAGATCCTTCCGACTGCACCCGGACCAGAACCTAGTCAGGGCCTCCTCTTTCCTAGGTCCCTCTGATTGGTGGGACCCCTCAGACATTTATCCCAGGTTTAATACTTCCATCTTGGGTAGATGGAAGATCTCGCAACTCTCCCACTTCCTCAGATCCCTCCCAGAATTCAGCGATTTTCGTAGACAGCCTTCGTCTTTCGAAGACTTGTGCCTAGGCAATGGCCAATACGGAAATCCCTTTCTTATTCATACAACATATTACTTACCCATACATCTCAAAATGATCCTTCCTACCTGAGGAAGTGGGAAAGAGACCTTCACATTACATTCACCGAAGACCAAAAGAATCGAATACTCTTTTTTGCACATAAGTCCTCCTTGTGTAGCAAATACCAAGAAATCACATACAAAATCTTAACACGTTGGTACAGGACTCCATCTGTCTTAGCGTCCATATTCCCAGATCACAGTCCTCTATGTTGGAGATGTGACACACAGACTGGCACATTACTCCATATTTTCTGGGAGTGTCCAGTTCTGACTCCCTTCTGGAGACAGGTACTGGAGATCATTTACAAACTTATGGATGTATCGCTTCAGGGTAACCCGGCAGCAATATTCTTAAACCTGACCCCCGTATCTAGTAAGCGATACCGTAAATCCCTACTGAAGCACCTCTTGAATGCGGCCAGGGCGTGTGTCCCCAGTGTATGGAAGCAGCGATCCCCACCAACTGTAGCACAGTGGTTTGCTAGGGTCTGCGATATTCAGCAGATGGAGCAACTTACAGCTGCCCTAGGGGAAAGCGAGGAGGAACATAATACCCGCTGGATACACTGGGACCTGTTCCATTTCTCGGATAAATATAAGACCTACATTTAAATATTCTACTCAAGGGTGGGTTGGGGCCTTGGATCGTCGGCCTTGCCGGAACTCCTTCTTCTCCTCCCTTCCTTCCTACTCCCACATTTCTGCTCACCCTTCCTTCCTTCCATAGCTTTCTCCCCATTGACACCAATGGTGTCACCCTTTCTTTCTTTTCCTAAAAATGATAAAATCCCCCCAGATTGCAGTATTATACTGGTTCCACTCCTGGGAATCCAGGATAAAGAGCCATATCTCACAAAAAATATGATGTTTGGGACCAGCACACTATAGCGTACAAGCTTGGTACCCGTACAAAGAGGGATAAGTTTGTTCTACCTACTGGGGGCCCCCCTTTTTCCCTAACGTTCTGACGGGAACGGTTTACATAGGTCCTTTTGACTAGGGAGTACTCTATGCGGTCCCAGTCAAATTTCATATATAGTTATTGCGGAATTTTTGAACACAGTTATTTTGTGATAGTTGAAATGTAACCTTGATTAATACCCAAGCATTTTCATATTGACTTAACTGACGAGCTATTGTAATAGCCTAATTACAGATGTAAATTGATGAACATGTTTGATTCACTGCATTTATGTATATTCTGCTTTCCCTAAATAAAGATTTAAAAAAAAAAAAAAAAAGAATATCTATGTGTGCACAATTATTGGGCAACTATTAGTGCAGAATTATTATGCAACTTAATAAAAAATGAAAATTTTCCCATCTCACTTGTTTTTTTGTTTTTTTTATAAATCTTTTTTATTAATTTTCATAACAGACAAACAAACCAAAACACAACAAGACATCATACACACTGCACCAAAAATATAATAATACAATTTCAGAATCCAGTATATCAATTATTAATCCACAAAGGAAAAAAAGAAGCAAACGAGTTTTAAAGTAAACTTTAATAACTACTTTCCCCAATGACCCCCAACATTACTCATATGGGAGCATACCTATTATAAACAATGGCCCTCATGGGCACTCAGTGCTGTATACGGTTTGTCCAGCCACCTTGCCCACACTTTATCAAATTTACTAGGACAGTCCCTATTCATGTAAGTATCTCTATACAATGGAAGATTATTATTTACCAATTGTTTCCAGTATGAAAGTATAGGGGACTGAGGTTTCTTCCAATGCAGCACAATAGCTTTTCTTGCGTAAAATAATGTTACCGTATAAACTCGAGTATAAGTCGAGTTTTTCAGCACATTTTTTTGTGCTGAAAGTACCCCCCTCAACTTATACTGGAGTCAAGCACTTTTCTGCAGCAAAAAATTTCATTTTCCGAACCGAATTTGGGGCCCCGTATCTCAGGGTCACTTAGTGCTAGGAACCCCAAATTTGGTGTGCTAACCCAGCGGACCTGGGTCCACAACATATCCAAAGCTGGTCCTATCACCAAGTGGCCCCGAGATACGGGGTCCCAAAATCTGTTCGGAAAATGTCATTCTCTGCTGCAGAAAAGTGCTTGACATTTTCTGAACCGAATTTGGGGCCCCGTATCTCAGGGCCATTTGGGGCTAGGAACCCCAAATTTGGTGTGCAAACCCAGTTGAACTGGTACCATAACATATCCAAAGCTGGAGTTCCTAGCACCAAGTAGCCCCGAGATACAGGGCCCCAAAGTAGGTTCGGAAAATGTAATTCTCTGCTGTAGAAAAGTGCTTGACATTTTCTGAACCTATTTTGGGGCCATGTATCTCGGTAACTCTTAGTGCTAGAAACCCCAGCTTTGCATATTTTATGGTGCTAGTTCCACTGGGTTTGCACACCAAATTTGGGGTTCCTAGCACTAAGTGGCCCTGAGATACGGGGCCCCAAAATCGGTCAACTGTGTCCATCTGCAGCAATGTAATTTCGGGACCCTTTGGGTTCAGAGACCCCAAATTTTGGCTGCAGCTAGGGGGCATCTAGGAACCCTTAACTACCGAGTTTTAAGTTCGGGGGACCTATGGCTGCAAATGGGCACAGTGAGGCATGCAAATGAGCACAGTGAGGCTGCAAATGGGCATTGTTGACCCTCTTTTCCACTTACAGTAGCTGTGCATTTCTCACCCTCGTCTTATAATTGGGTCAATAAGTTTTTCCCATTTTTTTGTGGTAAATTAGGGCCTCGACTTATATTCGGAACGACTTATACTCGAGTATATACGGTATATTAGCGAACACTCGCCCAGACACTGTGGGAAGAATAGTTTCTACCAGCCCCAGTAGACAAACAGACATTAAAACCAGTAAGGGAGCAGAAGTGATAGAATTCAATAGATCCACCATTTCCACCCAAAAGACAGCTATATGTGGACAAATCCATCTCACTTGTTTGTTTGTTTTTTATTGGTTAACGTGAGAATAATAAACAAACAACTAAAATTGTACAAATAAACATTTCTGACTTTTTTAAAAAAAAATCAGTGACCAATATAGCCACCCTTCTTTTCAATAACAGCCATAAGCCTTCCATTTATGGAATCTGTCAGTTTCTTGATCTGTTGATGATCAACTTTTTGTGCAGCAGCAACCACAGCCTTCCAGACACTGTTCAGAGAGGTGTACTGTTTTCCTTCACTGTAAATCTCCCATTTAAGAAGAACCCACAAGTTCTCAATGGGGTTTAGGTCAGGTGAGGAAGGGGGCCATGTAATTATTCTTTCTTCTTTCAGGCTGTTACTGGCTAGTCACGCAGTGGAGTACTTTGATGCATGCGATGGAACATTGTCCTTCATAAATATCATGGTTTTCTTCAAAGATGCAATTTTTTTCCCTGTACCACTGCTTGAAGAAAGTGGCTTCTAAAAACTGTCAGTAGGTTTGGGAGTTGATTCTGAGTCCATTTTCAACCTGAAAAGGTCCAACTAGCTCATCTTTAATAATACAAGCCCATACCAGTACCCCACCTCCACCTTGCTGGTGTCTGAGTCGAAGTGGAGTTGTGTGCCCGTTACTAATCCAGCCACAGACCCATCCATCTGGTCCGTCAAGAGTCACTCTCATGTCATCAGTCCTTAAAAACTTTGAAAAATCTGTCTTCAGATATTTCTTGGCCCAGTCTTGACATTTCAACTCATGTGTCTTGTTCAGTGAGTGGTGGTCAGGTTTCAGCCTGCCTTACCCTGGCCATGTCTCTGAGCACTGAATACCTTGTACTTCTGGGCACTCCAGGTAGGTTGCAGTTCTGGAATATGACAGTACTGGAGGATAAGGCCTCATGCACACTGGACGTTAAAATAAAGTTATACAAAAAACTAGTAGCTTTGCAGTGAGTTTTTCAACATTTTTTAATGTTTTTGCAATAGCATTTATTATCGTTTTTCCACGTTAGCGTTTTTTTTGGTTGAAAAAAACATTTTCTTTTGTTTGTTTTTCAATGGATCAAAAATGTTAAAAAACGCTGGTGAGTCACGTTTGAGTGTTTATCAGCGTTTTTTTGACGTTAAAGCTGAAAACTCCTCTCAGAACCCACTAGTTTAGGGATTTTTTTAAAGCCAAAAAACTTCCCAGCCAAAAACTGCTGATATGTGTGCATGGCCAGATAAGATAACATGATGGGGGGTTTAATAACTGTAGAAAAAACCATCTGAAGCCAAAAACAGCTGCTGTAAAAACATCCAAAAACGTCCAGTGTGCATGAGGCCTAATGAGTTGTTGGTAGCTTCACGTTTGATTCTTCTCAAATCTTTGGCAGTTAATTTGCATCTTTTTTTCTTCAACCTCTTTCTAGAGACCCTGCTGACTGTTTGCAACAAAACATTTAATGGTTCTCTGATCACGCCCCAATATCTTTGCAATTTCAAGAGTGCGACATCCCTCTGAAAGACTTTTTACAATTTTTTACCTTTCATAGTCGGTTAAATCTTTTTTTTGGCCCATTTTGCCAGAGGAAAAAGAAGCTGCCTAATAATAATGCACACCTTGATATAGGGTGTTGATCTCCTTAGGCCACACCCCCCCTTATTACACAAATACACATCACCTGATATGCTTAAATCCAATAAGCATTAAGTTTATACAGCTTGGAGTTGGACAATATGCATAAAAATTATGATTATGTCAAAACACTCACCTAATAATTGTGCACACAGTGTAATATTACTCAATGAATTTGTAACTACTACAAGGGAGGAAAGCAAGGAAACATGGTTTATAAAGGGGGATAGCTATTCACTGATCGGTTGCTGGAGCTGACTTGAGGTGCATCACAGTGCTTCCAAATGTTAAACGCAGACATAGTGAAATTAGAGGCAGTTTATTAAAATTTCCTGCTCATCTCTAATTTAGTAATTTTTCTATTCAGTGTGTTAGAGACACAGGTTTTGTTGTCTTTTACAAGCTACGATTTACTTCTTTTTGATGTGCTGCAACAAATAAAACTTTTGAAAAAAGAAATAAAACTGATTACTTGAAAATACATTAACATTTCATACAGGTGTCCTGGGGTAGGACAACAATGGGGAGTTCTGTTCTGCTCATCTATGGCTCTCTTGTTGGAAGTTCTTTTTTTCCAAGTACACATTCAATAAAAGTATTGTGTTTCTGAAGCAGGTAATACCTGCTAACCAAATGCTGCACTAAATTCTTGAATTATACAGATCTTTTAGTATTACAGTCACAGCCTTTGTCTGGAGTTTTAATTAGGCTGGACTATTTCCTCTAATTGATCAATGTCAGAGCACTCTTCCATGACAAGGCCCAAGAACTCGTTTACCTACTATCTGAGGCATATTCACAGTAGTTATGTTTGTATAAAATACAGCTTCCCAAAATATTACAATCCTGCAAGAAATTTTACAGCTACACTCCAGGCAAATAAAAAAGGTGGAATTCATATCGATGACACCTGCTGAATAAATTCTGTTAAGCCATTATTTTGAGATGAGATTGGGCATCCTCTGAATTTGTCTTTAACCGAAACCCTGGATTCCTGCTTTTTTGTACTATGGTGAGCTGTGGGCTAACACGAGCTCTCTGATTTGTAAGTGTTCTTCAGCGTTTTAGGTTTGACCTTGTGTATGAGCATAGTTCTGCATCTTCCTTCTCTATGTCTGAGGAAGGAGCTTGTTGTCCCAGCTAGATGAAATCTGTAGAACGAGATCATGGAGGTTGAGAATCCATTCTGCAGGAAAGTGAGTTGGAAGTTGCGGCCTGTAGCTTTGGTGCCATAATGGAGAAATCGGTATGGGAGCCTCAGTGTTGAGAAGTCCGAAAAAGTTTTGGAGTGCTCTTAGGAGGCTTCCAATTTCCCACAGATGGAAATAAAAGGCAAAAGTAGTAGTAAAATTGCCAGCTTAGAGACATAGATGGATGGATGCTTTGAATATTAAAAATTAATTAAATTTAATTTTTTGGTTTGTGGTGCTCAGATACAGTGTACAGAGCATACGGAAAGTAATCAGAGCACTTCACTTTTTCCACATTTTGTTATGTTACAGCCTTTATCCAAAATTAATTAAATTCAATAATTTCCTCAAAATTCTACAAACAATCCCCCATAATGACGGCGTGAAAGAAGTTTGTTTGAAATCTTTGCAAATGTATTAAAAATAAAGTCTTTTTGAGTATAATGTTACAAGCTTGGCACACCAATCAAGTTGTAGAAACATCTTAAAGTGGTTGTATACCCGCACATGTAAAAAAAACAAAACAAAACAGTAAGGCAAAGGCATAATAAGCTAGTATGCACCGCATACTAGCTCATTATGAAATACTTACCTTAGAACAAGGTCCCCGTATCGCAGCCCGGTCCACGCTGGAGCTGACATTTTGCCCTCGGCTTTTTTTCTGGGTTCGCGGCTCCGACTCTGTGAGTGGCCGGAGCCGCGATGACGTCAATCCCACACATGTGCTTCTTCCTGTCAAGGTCCGGCAGCGTCTGCCGGACCTTCAGTCGGGCATTCACAGCGCATGCGCCGCTGACGAATATCTGCTAAACCGTATAGGTTTAGCAGATATTAATTTTACCTACAGGTAACCCTTATTATAAAAAATAAGGGTATACAACCACTTTAAGGATGATCAGTGGAAACAGGATGCACCTGAGCTCAATTTTAATTGTCATGGGAAAGGCTGTGAATACTTATGAACATCTGATTTGTTTTTGTTTTTTTATTTTAATATATTTTCAAAGATTTTAAACAAACTTCTTTCACGTTGTCATTATGGGGTATTGTTTGTTGAACTTTGGGGGAAATCATTAATTTAACCCATTTTGGAATAAGGCTGTAACATAACAAAATGTAGAAAAGTGCTGTGAATACTTTTTGGATGCACTGTAGTTCCGCTTTAAACTAAAACACAAAACCAGAGTATGGAAAATCAATTTCTATAGGCAAATGCGCATAGACCAACTGTGAATTAATTCATCAGCTTATATAACCAACAAGCTCTATAATATTGGAAGGTTTTTATGTTCCATGTACGTTCTAAATGTTTTAATGGTTGCTCTTACTATTTGATATAATACAAAATGTTTGGATTTTTATACATTATCATTTACTGAGTGGTTCTCATTGGCATACACAAAGTCCCTCCATTTCCCTATAGAAATTTATTTTCCATATATTTGTATGGAATGATGCCAGCATAAACTGATTAAGAGTTCTACATGTTTGACATATCACCTCCACTGTACAAAAACAGAGTACACAAGATTGCACAAAAAGTTGCTTTTCTAAATAAAAAAATAATTTTACTTACAAATCAATGTGTTTCTTGACTTTAGAACATTCTTTATGTTAACTCCCCTCTTTGCCACTGATGAAGGCATAGTGCATTAACATTGAGTTAGAGACTGCGCAAGGACTTTCTCTTGAATTCTTTACACCTTGATAAGCTCATAATACACTTTAGTTTATAAGTGCATTTTATGTTTAAGCTCAACTGAACTTTCAGTTTAAATCAGCTAAGTACATTCCTAGGAAGAGTCACCTTCTCTTTTTTGTCGTGGTGACCATTGCTACAGAGGCAGAAAGGGCTTCCAATGTTTTACAGTTGTCATGAAAACAGGAACAGGAGGAAAATCTTCCAAAGGAGACATTTGTTCTGGTGGCAACTGTTTAAGGCTAAAATTTAGTTTAAAATTTTTTTGGGTACTGCTTTAGTTGCATAACTGTAATGAAGTGTGCCCATATCCCGCTGACTGCTCCTTACTGTAGAAATGTTCTCTTCAGCAATGCTGGGTTCTCTGCACAGTGATACTGCATGGGTTAACTGCCTTGAGTCTAACACTGAGTCTGAATGGCCACCCTTTCCTTCCTTCAAGCTATCTTTTTTTTAAGTAAAAAACACAACAGCAAAAACAATTAGGAGGTACTGTAATAGAAATTAGATGGCATAATAAGTTGGTGAAGGATGGGAACAGAAGATCGCTTTCCAAAAACATAGCGGTTTTAATGAGAGTGCATGTTGACACAGGAGATAGCAAGGCAGAAAAGAAGCAAAACAATTTTTTCCTAGAAGTGTACCAAAGTTGGTTGGAAGAACTAGGGTCATCAACTAGAACTTCCAAGGTACTGTAGGTAAAGTTTGTTTTGTCAGAAAGTTTCTATATAGGTGGGGAGATGGTAGGACTCTATCCACCTCTCACAATTTTTCCAAAACGTTTTCATAGTATAAGTATGTAAAGCAGTACGTTTTACAAAGAATATGAGCTTTGAAACCTGGTTCTTGACTTCTGCAAATGATGGGGGTTCAATGCTTTAACGATTACTTGTATGGCTCCTGTGAGTATATGGTGACCGCAGCTTACATCAGTTTACAGACAAACTTTGGGTTTTTAATATAAAAGAGCATCATTGGAGGCCTTATGAAAAATTTACAAAAAACAGTTTAAAGAGGAGTTCCCACTTTTAAAAATGTAGCGCTGGTAGGTTTTTAATCTACCACTGATAGGTAAATCTTGTGGGTTACTTGTAGGGTGAAGTTAGATTTGCCTCTGTTCCAGCTTGGCAGAGTTGCGTGTAGTTCCACACTGTGCCGGTGGGTGTCGTTGTCACCATGGGCTGGTGTTGGAAAGGCAACGTGTTGAAGCGTATGAGTGCTCCTCTGTCCCGGAGACAACTCGGTGGAGGTGGTCCTCCGAGTTGCATTCTGGGAGAGGGTATTTATGGGACAGACGCCATGTTTAGGGGTTTGTTTTTCAGCCACCTGCTGGCCCTCCTGGCCGACAGGTATGCGTTAAGTGTACCACCTTGAGGCCCACGTCGCTGCAGCGTGTGGGTGGGCCCAGAAGCCTGTCCGGGGCCTACCACAGCAGCAGAGGAATGGTCCTGAGCTATCTATCCTGAGTGAAGAAGCTGGACAACCGAGGAGATCCCAGGGGAGGACCCGTCATGGAAGGATCATGCAGAGTGCTGGTCTTGAGAGGGGCCTGGTGACTCGGTTGGAGGACGTATCCTGAAGTAGTCTTACTGCATAGTACTACCGGGTTAAAGGTTAAAGGCTCAAGTACTGTGTCTGACATTCATCGCAAACCAATACATCCTGTAGCAGAGGATCGTACGGGTTTTATTCCAAACAAGTCTGTGGGAGAGACTTTTGTTCGTGCTGCGTACTGGCTGCTAGGCAAGTGAGAGAGGCCTATCCAGGCGAGCAAAGACTGAATCACACAAGGGGAATGCATTCAACTACAAGTGTTCAATTCCAAAGAATGTTCTAAAGAATACTAAGGAAAGGTATTTGAGCTTCCCTGCAACTTTCCTTCTGCCTCTTTCCTGCTACTTCCTTTATTACTTGTTCAATAAAGCATTGGAAAATATACTCAAGTGTTTGGTGCCTACATCGTCCAGAGGTAAACTCAACGGGACCCTAGACCCGGTGGTGGTGAAACAGAGGTATCGAGAGTGAAGGTAACAGCCCGCTTTAAACCAGCAGCTCCACCGAGATTTAGTGCTACAAAAAAAATTAAAAGTCAGCAGCTACAAATACTGCAGCTGCTGACTTTTAATAATCGGACACTTACCTGTCCCCCAGTCCAGCAATGCGGGGGATAGAAGCTCCGCTCGTCTCCCCCTCCATTCAGCGGCTCCGGCATTGCAACTGTGGTTGCCCGGCTGTGACTTCACAGCCGGGCACCCACTGCGCATGTGCGAGTGGCGCCGCGCGCTGTGATTGGCCGCTCAGTCATCTGGGACCTGTAATATGTCCCAGATGATTGACAAGAGGGAGGGGGCAGAGCTGAGCCCTTCCTGAACTGAGGGGAAGTGATGTCATCAGCCCAGGCACTGAAGGAGGCAGACTACGAGGGACCCCGTAGCAACAGCCATTTAGAGGTGAGTAAAAAAAAAAAAAATTTCCACATTTTTTTTAAATTTTTTTTTAGGAACATTCATGCTTTTTTTTTTTTTTCGGTGGAACACCACTTTAAATACACATTCCCTCTGTAGACTCATTGATCTTAAACCATTTAAAATTACCTAACCACACAACGCAAAAATAAACCATGTCCTATAGAAACACTCACCTTACTTTGGTGGTACACTTTCTTTAGCCTACATAAATCTATCATAAAAAGGCGTGTTGGTTTTAGCTGGCTGTGGTTCCCCAAAGCCAAAGGTTTCCAGTCCACCCCTGTAGAAGGTTGTTAGTCTGGTAGGGTGTCTGCCAGGGGCGGCCCATGCATTAGGGGTGCACGGGCGCTGCCCCCTATATCCTCGCCACCCCCCTATATTCATAATGGATAGATTAATGCATTGCATGAATCTATCCATGGTCCCCTTTTCGGACGCTGGGCACCTAAATTACAGCAGCGGGGGTGTTTTTTTGAAGCTCTTGATTAGAGCCATAAGCTCTAATAAGCTTCAAAGTAGGGTGGACTCAGAGCGCAGATCATTGCACTCAGAGTCCACCCAGATGTGTTCAAAAAGCAAATGAATATTTGCTTTTCTAACACTGAATCGCCTCTCCGCCAATCAGGAAGCATTGGTCTGGTACCCGTTTCCCAATTGGCTGAAAGGTTAGGCGATCTTTTTGGATGCTTAGGAGGAGGGGAGGAGATGCACGACGGAAGCCGCCGTGATCTCAGAAGGACATGGAAGATGCTGCAAGATGCCTGCCGCTGCCTGTCACCCGGACCGATGATCCCCGATGTGCCCGCCGATCGGGTAAGTGCCAGTGGACCGCCAAACAGTGTGGGGGGGTGGGTAAGGTGCCGGGTTGCTTGCCCCCCCAAACCACCAGCCGCCACTGGGGTCTGCTATTTAAATCACAGTTTTTCAGAAATGGACAAGAGGGCATATGAAATGTTATTTACTGAAGGTCCACTTAGCTTTTAAAGTTAAATTGGCAAAACTTATTTTAGTTTTAGATAGAGTGTAGAGGTATTAAAACACTATTCTGATTTTTATTGCAGTCGGTGTCCTTGTTAGAGAGATTCATGCTCTCTATTTGTCCTGTTGATCACTATCACTGAAAGTGAAGAAATCACACATTTTGAGTGATTAGCAGAACAGAATTAGAAAGGAAATCCTGCAATGGGTACACTAGTTGTGGTGACCTGGGTGACAACCAGAGATTTCCTCACAACTTTCCCACATTAAAAAAAAAACATATTGTAAATTGTATATGTATATTGTTTCTGGCTACCCCTTTTGAATGCCTAATGTGTCTTTTATAGAAACTGTTTTAAAGATGGAGATTATTTAAAAATACATTTTTCTGTATGGGCTTCTTGTATACAGCTGAAATTAGTGAAAGTAAAAATGCACTTTTTTCAGAGGCATGTTATGGAAGAACAACCCCATATAGTAAACTGGTTAAATTACATCTCTATTAAAAACACCTACGTTTCACCATGTATTACTCCTTGTCTTGTTGTTTGAATAAGGCTATGCCACACCCTCATTTCCTCTGCTGGGTCTCAGGTAGACTCTTCTGATACTACTCAGACTTGGTAAAATTCTAAATTATTTTCTTTGCATCAAGTTTTTTGTTGTACTAACCATTTGTCAGTTGTCTGTGACAGTGAACCCTTGTAGATTGCCAGCTTGAGGGTTCCCCAGTGCATGGAGTCTAAGCCTCAGCCTGCTTCTTAACCAGGGCCCCTGATGGTGGGGATGGACTTGCAGCAAGCTGGAACCAGGTTGTGGCCTCCAGGTATGCCCAGCTGAGGATGCAGAGACCACTAGTGTGCGCAGAGTATAACAGGAGACAGAAGGGAATCCAGGAAACAAGCTAATGTCAGGACGGGTGGCAGACAAGCACATGTGGTAGACGAAGCCGGGGTTGGTACATGGGAAGTCAGACACAAAATACATGTAATAGTATGGGAACAGGAGGAAAGGAAATATAAACCCACAGAATAGCAGGCGATGCCCAAAGGAGAACACAGAAGCCAAACAATACATGTGAAAGGAATCAGAGGACAGCGAGAAGCACTGCAGCAAGGAAGTAATGTACACACGGTCGGACTTTTCGTCTACAAAAGTCCGACAGCCTGTCCGACAGACTTTCGACGGACTTTTGGCGGACTTTTGGCGGACTTCCGGTGGACTTGCGGCAGAATTTCTTACGAACGGACTTGCCTACATACGATCACACAAAAGTTCGATGGATTCGTACGTGATGACGTACACCGGACTAAAATAAGGAAGTTGATAGCCAGTAGCCAATAGTTGCCCTAGCGTGAGTTTTTGTCCGTCGGACTAGGACACAGACGAGCGGATTTCTGGGTCCGGCGTAGTTACGACATAAAGATTTGAAGCATGTTTCAAATCTAAAGTCCGTCAGATTTGAGGGCTGGAAAAGTCAGCTGAAAGTCCGGGGAAGCCCACACACGATTGGATTGTCAGCCAGCTTAAGTCCATTGGCGTCTGTCGGACTTTTGTAGACGAAACGTCCGACCGTGTGTACGCGGCATAAGAGTTACATGGGCAGTAAAACTGCAGGCTAAATCGTGGCACCAGAACAAGGGTTAGGAGGTATTTGGGTTTCTTGTATAGAAACCGGATTTGTGTATATTTTTCCTAAAAATCCTGCTTTAGATAATTTAACAGGAATTAGGTCAGGACTTTCTCTTGGCCATTGTAAAACACAGGATATCTGTCTGAGTAAGTGCCGATTATGCCCATATTATAGGTCACTGTCATATTGCATGACTTCAATTTTCGAGCACTAGATCACAGATTGATGTCCTGACATTGCACTGTAGAATTTTCTGATAGAATTTGGAATTCATCTGCTCAGGGCCTGAGGTAACAAAGCAGCTCCATATATTTACACTCCCTTCATGTGCTACACAGCTGGGATGATGTTTTGATGTTGGTATTCAGCATCGTGTTTGATCCCCGAATAATTCTTCATATGTTTACAAAATATTTCAGCTTTTTTCCTGTGTCTAAAATACATTGTTCTAGAAGTTCTGTGGAAACATCCATATGGTCTTTGGCACTCAGACTGGCTATCCTAAAATTATCAACTGAGCTCTGTACGTGATGGATAGCAGAATGGTTTGTGAACACCCAGTCTATTGGCATTGAAGATGGAAGCCACTTCAGGGCCTTCAAATGGGGTTTGCCCACTGCTTGCTTGCTTAATAAATGGTGTAGGCAACACCAGGACAACCAGCGGGCTTAATGAAAAAATTATCTTCCTGCTGTGATATTGTATTCTGCTGGCGGGGATACAGTGATCAGTGTTGCTGGCTATAGCTGGCAGCACTGATTGTTTGGGAAAAACCTGACAGGCTGGTTGTATGCAAGTTGATCGATAGATCAACTTGTGTACAAACAGTTAGCCTATACATCGATCGAAATTCACTCCATTCCTGCTGAACTGGCCAAATTTCGATCCATGTATGGCTGTCATTAGAGGCTGTTTTACATGCACTATGCATCCAAAATTTAATTCCTTGTTTGTTTGTTTTTTATTTTAGCATGTTGCTGTTCGGAAACAAAGAGTTTATCTGGGTGCGGACTAACCCATAAAAAGCATCAGCTAACCCATAAAAAGAATCAGTTATTTGAACTCTGGGGTTTGGTATAGGTTTACCCAAAAATGGGAACTGTCCAAATAAACTAGCACATAGTAAAAGCTAGAGAGTACAGTTTTGAAAGCATAGGCATGATCATGGTGTGTGGCTTGGACCATTAAAGATTTGGGTCCTGAGTCCAAATCCTCCTCCGGGTGCTATTTGCATATAGTATGTATGTTCTTCTTTTGTTTGAACAGTTGTCATCCCACAGTCCAAAAATATATAGGTAGGTTAATTTGCTTTCACCCAAATAGACCATAGAGTGTGTGAGCATGATGGGGACAATATATTGTGAACGTCTTTTGTGGTGATTTTGATGTGAATGAATCAGTGTACTTTTTAAACCTCTATGTATTAGTACTTCTGAAATCTAAAATGGCTGAGAGCAATAAAAACAGGGAAATAAACAATGAAAGACTATAAGATAAGCATTTCTACTCTACAGGAAATAAGATGATTAGATGGAAAAAGAAGGGTAATGAAATCAGGAGAATATGCAATATTGTACAGTGAAGCCAAGAAGGAAACTTTGGGGCAGAGTTTTATAGTTAATGAGGATTGTCCTCCTCAGATCTCCAGATCTCCACTACAACCCCATCTACAGTATGAACAAAATTGGAAGATGCATATAATAAAGCGGAAAAAATAGTGGGGGAAACTGCGCTAAAAACCAAATACGAAATAAATACTGTGAAAAAGCAGCAATCCTTACAAAAACATCAATTGTGAAAAGCATAAAGAAAATAAGAGGTTGCGCTAATATTTAAAAACACAATAAATACTTAACAGTGAAGAAAGAATTCATATGAGAATTAAAATGTGCAAAACTCAGTGAAACAGATTGTACATAAAAGTCCATAAATCAAAATGTCACTCAAGTGCTATGAAGTCCATGAGAATAAAACATCAATGAAGTGTTGTAAAACGTCCAAATCACCAAAGAAAATTGGTAAAGATTGATGAAAAAAATCCAAGTGATATATAATAAAAAACTGTGTAAATGGAAGGGGTCCACCACCAGGTATTGAAGGGGTTACTCCTTACCAGAAGGCCATGACCCCCCACTACAGAGGATCACAGCAAGCAGAGATCTTTAAAGCCAAAGTGGGGATTACCAGCGGTGTCCACTAGGGGTCATCTCGTCAGCAGCCACTCCAATGGCCCAAGGCATGGTTTCCCCTGATATGGCTCCCCTCCGCAGCTTCCGTGTTAACCCGGTCTTCTTTCCAGGTTCCAAATCTTCAGCCTTCTGATTGCCCGAGACGAGAAACCTTAAATGTGGTCAGTATCAGTCAGCAAAACAGTGAACAGTGGAAGGTAGAAGTAGAGTAATGGACAGCACCAGTATGAGAGTGGACACGATTGAAAACCTGGACTGTCTGGGTTTTCAATCGTGTCCACTCTCATACTGGTGCTGTCAATTACTCTACTTCTACCTTCCACTGTTCACTGTTTTGCTGACTGATACTGACCACATTTAAGGTTTCTCGTCTCGGGCAATCAGAAGGCTGAAGATTTGGAACCTGGAAAGAAGACCGGGTTAACACGGAAGCTGCGGAGGGGAGCCATATCAGGGGAAACCATGCCTTGGGCCATTGGAGTGGCTGCTGACGAGATGACCCCTAGTGGACACCGCTGGTAATCCCCACTTTGGCTTTAAAGATCTCTGCTTGCTGTGATCCTCTGTAGTGGGGGGTCATGGCCTTCTGGTAAGGAGTAACCCCTTCAATACCTGGTGGTGGACCCCTTCCATTTACACAGTTTTTTATTATATATCACTTGGATTTTTTTCATCAATCTTTACCAATTTTCTTTGGTGATTTGGACGTTTTACAACACTTCATTGATGTTTTATTCTCATGGACTTCATAGCACTTGAGTGACATTTTGATTTATGGACTTTTATGTACAATCTGTTTCACTGAGTTTTGCACATTTTAATTCTCATATGAATTCTTTCTTCACTGTTAAGTATTTATTGTGTTTTTAAATATTAGCGCAACCTCTTATTTTCTTCATATAATAAAGCCCCCAAAAAATATGCAAGTATTAGCGAGTATTAGGATTAGATTTCAGTCAGTGGACAGGAGGCAATATATACATGCATATCATACTCAAGTACAAAGTAAATTGGGAATGGCAATAACTGGCAATTAGTCTGAAATAAAGAACATATATAAGGGTACACGAATCGCATGGACAAAAGGAATATAAACTAAAAGTAGATTAGAAAAGGAAAAGTATGAAATTAGAACACGAAGGAACAATACAGGCAGGAAGTGGAACACAGGCCAGGGAAAGAAGGTTTAGATGTAGAAGAGCAATTGAAGAAAATGAAGAAAACAATTTTAAACCCTGCAACCCAAAAGGCTTCAGTTTCAAGGAATGGTAGGAATAGTACGACAAACAACATAAAAAATGGCAAAATGTAAAATAAACATGAAAACCAACCTGGTACACTCCAACAATGCAAAGATGACATATATCAGCTGGGTTGACAGCATCTGTTAAAAGAACAGAATGGCCTGGCCATCTGGTGCCCAAGCAGGAGCTTTCCAAGGAGTTGCGACCCTACGCTTTCCCTCCTTGTCAGGAAGCTTTCCCTACCACTAAAAGACAACCGTGCCTATCAGATGGAGTACCTGACCCTACTTTATCAACTCGCATAAAGCGCACCAAACCTGGAAGCTAGGGTCTTTAATAGGCTCTGCTTCACCCAAGATGGCTGCCTGAGCCACACAACTGTGTTCCTATTGACCTTCTCTCCAACTGCAGTGTTGCTGCGGAATAGCGCCACCTGTGGTGGAGAAAGTAGACTGGACCTGCTTACAAGTTGAGTCCCAGTTCCATCTCCCAGAATAAGGAGCAACTAGTCTGTCTTCAGGAACGCCAGTAGATGGTGGTTCAGAAGGCTCCACAGCAGGAGCATGGACCTGAGCTGAATCACCATGAGCTGTGTAATACTGTCAGGATCAATGGCTTCTTCTGGGAGTCTTTGAAATAATGGAGGAAGAACGGGAGGCAGCCACCACTTAACCCCTAATGGAAGAGATATTTGTGCATGAAGAACATAGACAGCTTCCTTGAAAACCCCCTTATGGGCCTCTCTGTGGGTCTCGATTGGTTATAAGAAGTTTAAGGTGTAGGTGCCTTGTGTTTTTTGGGGGATCCTTCTCTCTGGATATTGTAGACTGGCATGCCTGGAATGGGCTGTTTTAGGACCACTCTACGGACATCTACTCACAGCGTTTGCAATGTTTCTTGCTGTTGTGCCCATTTACATCAGACTAGCACTCTGTTGCTAGGTTAAAAGGTCAAATTCTGACTCTCCTAATTCTTATTGCTGCAACCATGATTGGGAATTAACAAACTTTTTTGACTTAAGACAGGCACTGTTTCCACTCGCCATCCAGGAAGTCATAGTGTGTTCAAGTTCTCTGTAGGCCCTAGGGCCCATAGGTGTGTCCTCCAAAAGTATGGCTTTACACAACATGGTAGAATGAGCAGCCTGTCGTGGAATGAGCTATATTGTTGTACGTTGTAATTCTAGACCAATTTGGCTAAGTGATGGATTAATTTCCTTTGTCATTAGCTAAGAGCTGAGAGCATTGTATATGTGTATACCTGTGTTATTGTATACTGAGTGCCATTCAGGGTGTAACCACTGGTGGAAGGTAGGAGGACTCTGCAGTCATATCCAGCCACACTCATGAGGGTGGGTTACACTTGGTAAAATGGTCCACCATAACTAGAACCTATCTGTCTTCATGTGAGGCAGATGTGTACCAACTCAGGGGTGGAATCTGGACCTAGTCCCTTCAACTTTGAACAGACAACGTAGTGCCGGCAGAATTGTTTAACCAACTAGAACACACCTACATACATGGCTTGTGTCTTAGCCTTGTGTCAAGCGGCCAGGCCTATGATGGTATGACCTGGTAGGTAATTAATACCTCCTGGGGGAACATTATTCTATGCTACAGTATGTCAGTCCTCAGGATGAGACTGGACCACTCACCCAGCATTTTTCTGGTTTCTGGTAGTAGCTTTAATCTTCCTCTGTATGCAAGGACTTGGCAATTGAGCAGGCCTTCCAGGCCCCTATTATCCTCAGAGTTCAGGAAAGGTAGAAAAATACAGTGAAATCATTAAAGAAAGGCCAGCTAAATTAATGCAGGAAAAGAGAAGATGGGTCAGTAAAGAAACAGTGACCAGAACTGTTGCCTCTGGTTCTTTACAACATCAGGACTACCCATACTTACAGGTCAGAGTACTTGAGCCCTTATGAGATTTTGTTTGGGGCCCACCTAAGACAGGGTTGTATTTTCCACATTAGACTGATGTAATGTATAATGATTATGTTTTGTTATGTAATTGTCTAATACAAACAACTAACTGCGATGCACAAGTTTGTTTTTGATTCAATTCCAGATCCAGATCAAGTAACTGAAACACATGATTTACAGCCAGGTGATTGGATCCTAGTAAAAGGATGTGAAAGTATCTTTTGGGACCAAAGTTTGAAGGACTCTACCAAGTGTTCCTGACAACTGTTACAGCTGTAAAGTGACGTGGATACATTCCACCCATTGCAAGAAAGTACAGCTAATTTCAAAAGAGTAAGCTACTGTTATGCCTTTGCTTGATCTTAGCAATCAAGGCTATAGAGGAAAATCACCTGTACAAATTACACATGCTAACAGGCATAAGAAGTAAATTGAGTAATTGCTAGATATGTTCACATAGGCCAGACAGTTAAAAAAAAGGCACACACCTAGTATCCTTTTACTTTGATTTTGAGTTTAAGCCATACAAAGCTGCCCAAAATATCAGTATGTCTAGAAATACCACAAATGTTCTATAAGCCCGGGTTCACACCTATGCGAATTAGATGCGGCTTACACCACATCTAATTCACAGGACATTTTAAAATACATTCATATGAATGCATCTGGTTCACATATGTGCGCTGCATTCGCACTATGCATTGCACAAAAAAAGTGTGCGTTTTCCGGGCATTGCGGTGCGAATTACGAGCCCCTTATCTTCTATGGGAACGCATCTGCTTCGCAGATGCATTGCATTCTGAACATGGATTTTCTACTTCTCCTCACTACACCTCCCCCTCTCCCCCCCTCTCCCTCCCCCTCTCCCTGCTCACTGATCCTGAGCTAAAACGCAGTGATTCCTTTGAACAGGAGATTTTTATCTCCCCAGTGAAACCTGAGCTTCAATTCGCACCGCACATGTGTGAAACCGGGCTTATTGTGAAAATACATTTTATATTAAAAATATAACTTTTGGGAATATCCCCTTGTTTAGTAAGGAAAAGTGGTATACAATGTGACATTATGATAGGAAATATGACACCATCTGAATATGACAAACCCAGATTGCACTTTGTTTAGAAATGGTAAATTTTCATGGATTCAAAAGATATTTTTTGTCCTCATAGGAATCATCATTATAAGGTTGCTTGTTTATTAGTTTTTTTCAGGTGTGCTAAATGTGGAAACCAAAAGATTACTACAATGACAGTTAGAACTGAGGGAAATTACCCCAAGGAAGAGATAGAGTGTTATCAGATAGTCAGATTAGCAGATTCGTATGATGCCAAGATGGGTGATACGAATGAGTAAAGATATGTATCCACATACACCCTAATGCCCCGTACACACGGTCGGACATTGATCGGACATTCCGACAACAAAATCCATGGATTTTTTCCGATGGATGTTGGCTCAAACTTGTCTTGCATACACACGGTCACACAAAGTTGTCGGAAAATCCGATCCTTCTAAACGCGGTGACGTAAAACACGTACGTCGGGACTATAAACGGGGCAGTAGCCAATAGCTTTCGTCTCTTAATTTATTCTGAGCATGCGTGGCACTTTGTGCGTCGGATTTGTGTACACACGATCGGAATTTCCGACAACGGATTTTGTTGTCTGAAAATTTTATAGCAAGCTCTCAAACTTTGTGTGTCGGAAATTCCGATGGAAAATGTGTGATGGAGCACACACACGGTCGGAATTTCTGACAACAAGGTCCTATCACACATTTTCCATCGGAAAATCCGACCGTGTGTACGGGGCATTAGAAGAACTTTGCTCTACTTAGATGTGAAGTAGTACTGTGGACCCTCTGGTATCATACTAGGTAGGGAAGATATGGTGATGACCCCGCCATAGGGGTCAAGAGGAGGGAAATGAGTAGAAGAGGGGTCTAAAATTATTGATATATATATATATATATATATATATATATATATATATAATATCACTTTAAGAATTGGTAATACACTTGTTTTATTTTTTTCTCTTCTAGATGTTCTCCTTTTTACTTTTTTTTTTCCTTCCTTCGCCTTCACTTGTGTTTCAATTCCTTGGAAAACAAAACTACTGCATATGTGACGACACAAACTACTGATAAGAACCCAGAAAGTTTCTAAAAATGACCTCCTTATCAAAACCAGTCTGAACCAACCAAATACTGCTGAAATGTCTTTTTTTGCGAGTCACATGATGTAACCACCCATTTAACTGTACCCTTGCTACTAAGAAGATATGAATGCTGTTTGGACTAAAGTATACGATCACACCTATAACACTTATGCATATTCATAAAATATATATTGTTAAACTTGATGTTTTTAAATCAGAGACGCTTCCTTCTTCGTTCAGCTTGGTAGTGCTGAATATCGGTGTGCGTTGTGTCTCTCCACTGCAGTGTATATAATAAAGCACCTATTAATCTTATCTTAAGATCTGGACTCACTATTTCATCATCTAAATGTCTTGTTTAGAGACTCCTTAACCTGATTTAACACCATGCAACCAAAAAGAGATATGTGAGGACATCACAAAAAACTTTTTTCCCTGCAGAACTATATGTGTATCATAAACATCTGCCATGTATTTTTTTTTTAAAAATATTGTTCTCTATTGTTCCTTTAATCTTTTTTGCATCTCAGTACTACCCATCCCCTCCAGCCACTTCCTGTTTATACACATTTCAACTTTGGCTAAACATCATTGGATTCATGATATTGACAATAGTGGACCAATCCTGCGTAATATGCGTCAGTCTCCAACAGAGGTACATGAGACAGGGTGACAATGCAGGAACACAGTTGGAAGACAGTTGTCACTGCATAACAGGAAAACCTGCATACTTAAGACTGAAAAAACTTTGGAATTATATTAAAACTGCAGAGCTTGTATGAGAATTTTGTGATTGGGATTACATTTTAAAGTTGTTAATGACCCTGCTACTTAAAGTGGAACTTAACCCATAACAACTTGATACAAAATAATGTTCTTTAGCAAGGAACATACATTCCACATGAATAATTATGCTACCAAAATTAGTGTGTGCTGTAAATTGCTGCCATTTTTCTGAAGCCCAAAGCCCCAGCAGAAAATCATAAAGTAGAACTAAATCCATCAATTTACCGGTTTCAAAAAAACAGCTACATTCCTGAATGCTGGAAATGCAAACTGTCACATTTGATTGTGTCCTCAACCAGACTGTCAAACCATCAAATGGCTACAGTCATAACTGATCACATGTGCAGCACCATGGCACTTTAAGGCTGTCAGCAGATCGGCCTCTACACACTCAGCAGTGCCTAAAAATGACTAAAAATGGAGAACAACTGAGCATGTGCAGAGCAGGGTGGGACAGCATATTACTGTTTTAAACAGTATAGGCACTTATTTTTAATGTTTTAAACAGTTATACCTGCAAAAAGGACCAGCCTGAAGTGATCTAGCAGGACTTAATTTTTGCCTAAAGTTCCACTTTAATCAGTAAGATGGTTAAGTGAAGTGATCTGAGGCTCAAGTCACAGAGCCACAATACCAGTTTAGTTCCAAAAAAAAGTAAGTTATTTTCAGATGCGTCCAATAAGATTTGAAAACAACTGTAACATGGCTAAAATAAAGATCCTTAGGCTGCTTTCACACTGCAGCCGCGGCCGCGTTGGCGGTAAAGCTCTGTCGCTTTAGCGACACTTTTCGGCTGCTAGCAGGGGCGCTTTCAACCCACTAAAACTCCTGAAAACTGCCTCAGTGTGAAAGTAGCCTTATTCTTTAGTTAAAGTTTAGAGATCTGAGCCTTTGGTTCCTTACCTGTCCTCAAGAAAACATCTGATAATACTCCTCACCTGGTTGCCATCACACACGCTTGACACCATCTGAACCAAATAAGTTTATCTTGGTCTCATCAGACCACCTGAGATGGTTCCAGTAATCCATGTCCTTAGTCTGCTTGTCTTCAGCAAACTGTTTGCGGGCTTTCTTGTGGATCATCTTTAGAAGAGGCTTCCTTCTGGGACGACAGCCATGCAGACCAATTTGATGCAGTGTGTGGCATGTGGTCTGAGCACTGACAGGCTGACCCCCCACCCCTTCAACCTCTGCAGCATTGCTGGCAGCACTCATCTGTCTATTTCCCAAAGACAACCTCTGGATATGATGCTGAGCACATGCACTCAACTTCTTTGGTCGACCATGGTGAGGCCTGTTCTGAGTGGAACCTGTCCTGTTTAACCACTATATGGTCTTGGCCACCATGCTGCAGCTCAGTTTCAGGGTCTTGCCATTCTTTTATAGCATAGGCCATCTTTATGTAGAGCAACAATTCTTTTTTTCAGATCCTCAGAGAGTTCTTTGCCATGAGGTGCCATGTTGAACTTCCAGTGACCAATATGAGAGAGTGAGAGTGATAACACCAAACTTAACACACCTGCTCCCCATTCACACCTGAGACCTTGTAACACTAACAAGTCACATGACACCAGGGAGGGAAAATGGCTAATTGGGCCCAATTTGGACATTTTTCACTTAGGGGTGTACTCACTTTTGTTGCCAGAAGTTTAGACATTAATGGCTGTATGTTGAGTTATTTTGAGGGGACGGCAAATTTACACTGTTATACAAGCTGTACACTCACTGCTTTACATTGTAGCAAAGTGTCATTTCTTCAGTGTTGTCACATGAAAAGATATAATAAAATATTTACAGAAATGTGAGGGGTGTACTCACTTTTGTGAGATACTGTATGTGCTTCATTATTGCCATTATTTTTCCTTGTCAAATTTGTTGATTGAATTTTAACAATTAGTATACATAAGCAAATAGGGTGGCAGCAAAAAAAAAGATCACATATATGGTAATAATATTGAGTTGTAGTTCCAACATAAACTAAAAGTAGTTTAACTAAAACTATTTTAGCAAGGATCTAACTACTCAAAAGATTGCGTCATACATTGTATAAGAGAGGATAAAACCAACTTAGACCAGGTTAATATAAGATGACCTCAGATAAAAAAAAAGGTCTAGTATAGTTTAAAAAAAAAAAAAAAAAAAGAAATAGTTTATTATAGAATCTAAAATCTTATACTACATATTGGAACTATGTACAAGTGGCATAATGATAACCAAGGAAATAAAAGTTCTGCTACCAGAACTATATAAAGAGTCAATTGAAAGAGGAGAGAGAGAGAATATGGGGGAAATGTAGAAGAGAGAGAGAAGATAAAAGAAAAAGTAAATTTAGGTAGAAGAAAATATAGATAGGGAAGAAAGAAATGAGAGGTAGTAGGGGTCCCTGAAGTAGTACATGGTAATAAACACATACCATGAATGCAGAGAATTGAAGTATAAATTGAGATTACCAAGGTCTTAGTAGGGAAGCATCAAAATTGGAAGGCAAAAAATTGAGTCACCCAGGGATTCCATATATTCTCAAAGTTGGATATTTTAACTTGACTTAAAGCCTCTGTTTTGGCATGGATCATTGCTTGACTCTATTTTTAGTTTCAACAATTATTAAGGACGGGGATTTCCAAGCTTTGGCAATTGTTTGTTTTGTGGCTGTAGAGATCTGTAATAGGAGTTTGAATTGGCGGTAGGAGAGAATGGCCGGTTTTAAGTTTAAAAGTGCTATTGTAGGATCAGGATTGATAGGGATTTCAAACAGTGTTGAAATCATAAGAAATACATCTTTCCAGAATTTTTTTTGCTACCAGGCAATCCCACCAAGTATGAAGATGTGATCTAAGATTACCACAGCCACGAAAACAAGATGGGGAATAATTTGGAGCATATTTCGCAATTCTGACAGGGACCAAATACCACTGTGTGAGTACTTTGTAATTTGTCTCTAAGGCAGCTATGTTTTGTGAGGATGACTTAGTTGTGATCCAAATCTTATCCCAATCGGCTGCTTCCAATGAAAACCCAAGATCCATCTCCCACTTAGCCACATATGATGGTGGGTCTGAGTTGGGTTTAGTAATAAGATGAGTGTAAAGAGTTGAAATAAGTCCCTTAGTGTGTGGGTCACGTTTACATATATTTTCAAAGCACGTTAATTTATCAAAATGAATTCTTCCTTGTATATAGGGCATGCATTTTTTTTTCATCTGAAGATATCGAAAGAGCTCTGAATTAGAAAGTTTGTGACTTTCACATAAGTCAGGGAAAGTTTTGAATGAAGTAGAGGATGCTAGTTCACAGAGTTCAGTTAAATTAGTGGAGGTTCATGCTTTAAAAGATTTAGGGGAAGACCAAGCAGAATAAAAAAGTGGCTTTTTAAGAAATGATAAAATAAGTATATGGGGAGATTGTAGTTCATTTACTAATTAAAATGTATCCCAAATGACTAGTGTATGTTTAGTTATAGCATTATTGAGTTTTTTATGGTCGGAGGGATTAGACCATACGAGGTTGGTTATTGAAAGTGGGTCGCAATCTATTGATTCCAGTGCAACCCAAAGCGGAATTTCATGTTTTGCATGCTATTTAGGGATATGGGCTAATTGAGCTGCGTGGTAATAGGTGGTAAAATTAGGAAACCCTAGTCCCCCTTTGGGCTTTGGAAGGAAAAGAGTGTGTTTGGGCAGATGGGGTTTCAAGGAGCCCCAAACGAAAATTAATGCCTTACGTGTAGTATTCTGAGAAAGTGTGCTGGAACAGGGATAGGTAAAACTCAAAAAAGATAAAGAATTTTGGGCAGTATATCCATCATTATTACATTAATTTTACCTATCCAAGATAATGATAGAGAGGACAATTGTGTCAGAAGATTAGATATTTGACGCAAAATTGGAGGATAATTGGCAGTGAAAATGTCAGAAAGATTGGGTGTGAGAGTTATCCCTAGGTAAAGAAGGTGTGAAGTGGACCATGGGAAAGGGAGGGATGTTTGTGCTTGTTGTAAAATATGAGGAGGTAAAGATATATTTAAGGCTGTAGATTTTAGAAAGTTAATAATTAGACCAGATACATTTTCAAAGTGATCAAGTAGGAGCAGAAATATGAGGGGATGACATAAAGATTAAGATATCATCAGTAAAAAGGCAAAGTTTATATTGGTGACCAGCTAAATCTAGACCTTTAATAGAGGGGTCAGTACAGATTGATTGAGCAAGGGGTTCAATAAGTAGGACAAATAAGAGTGTAACATACCCTACAACAGAGTCTGAAATGCTGAGGGTGGCCTCTCGCATGGTTCCGGTCCCAACACCCCTGGTAGTGAGGACAGGGAGTGCTGGAGCAACGAAAGGGTGCAGGTGCCTGCAGGCTGGAAGCTGGAGCTTGGAGATACAGGATCCTCTTGGAGTTAGACAGGAAGACTGATCACCAGAACTGTTCAATAGAAGCCAGGCAGGTAGGTAGGGATTCAGGAACAACTGCAACGTCAGGAACAGGCAGAGGTTGGCAACTGGCTAGCAACAAGGTACCCAAACAGAAGGCAAGTTCGTTGTCAAGGACAGGTAGAGGTTGGCAACGAGCGGGCAGCGAGGTACAGAATCAGGAAGCAGAGCCGTAGTAGAGAGTCCAAGTGTCAGAAGACTAATACTCACCGAGGCCGAGATGCCGAGAGCGGCTTACCCTTGCGACCACGCGCACCCAGACCCCCGAAGTGGGTACAGAGAGCTGGGGGCACGCGGAGGCACGGGCTTCCGGAAGGCAGGAGGTCCGTAGATGGAGAACTGGTGCACTGGAATCCGTACGGGACTGGTGGTCTGGATCAGGTATCAGGCAGAGTCCGTAATACAAGCAGGGATCAGGGTATCAGGCAATCAGAGTAGGCAAGTCCGTTAGTGTCAGGGTATCTAATTGACCAGACCGTGTGGACTGCACAGAGGAGACCAGAAACACATGTAAGTGAAATAATGGTGTTTATTAAATAAGTGACAAGTAAAAGGAATATAAACAGTGCAAAACCAACACAACAAACCCACTACAAACAACAATATATACAAGTAAATGGAGATACCGGAATCGTAAACAAGCCAGGCCAAGGTCATACACAGGGAGGTCAGCAGATGGGCAAGGACGGGAAACCGAACAGGACAGGGAGAGGATGGATGGATGGGATACAGGGCAGGGATCCAAGGTAACCAGGAACAGAAGGGACTCAGGATAGGGATTGGATCAGATCGGGTCAGGACAAGGCAGATGCAGGCTCAAGGTCAAAATAACAGGCAGCAAGGTCAGAATGCAGGGAGAGAGATACCAAGGCAAGCCTATGAGGGCTTGCTGGGTATTTATAAGGCTGTGGAAATTGAACTCATGTCACAGCTGAGCGCAGTGTGTGCTGTTTGCTCCACACTGCCGGAGTGCACCCGCTGGTGGACACCGGTACTACGGCCCAGGGATGCAACAGTGCCACCAGCAGGAGAGACTTCTTACTGCAGGACCCAGGTGTTGGAAGATACCCGCTGGTGGACACTGGTACTGCGACCCAAGAGACCGATAGCGCCACCAACGGGTAAACCCTCTCATGACAGTACCCCCCCCTAAAGGAGCGGCCTCCGGACGCTCCAACAAGGTGCGATTGTCCAAAGTTCATGGCCTCCAACCGAACAGATGAGGGCACATCAGGCCGGGCATCGGGTACATCAAACTGGGAAGCTGGCACATCAATCTGGGAAGCTGGCACATCAATCTGGGAAGCTGGCACATCAATCTGGGAAGCTGGCACATCAGATTGGGAAGCTGGCACATCAGACTGGGAAGCTGGCACATCAGACTGGGAAGCTGGCACATCAGACTGGGAAGCTGGCACATCAGATTGGGAAGCTGGCACATCTGACTGGGAAGCTGGCACATCCGTCTGGGAAGCTGGCACATCCAACTGGGAAGCTGGCACATCAGACTGGGAGGCAATCTTCGAGACATCAGGCTGGAAGGCAAGCTGCAAGACATCAGGCTGGGAAGCTGGTACAGCAAACTGGGAAGCTGGCACATCAGACTGGGAAGCTGGCACATCAGACTGGGAAGCTGGCACATCAGACTGGGAAGCTGGCACATCAGACTGGTAGGTAGGCATCAAGACATCAGGCTGGAAGGCAAGCTGCAAGACATCAGGCTGGGAAGCTGGTACAGCAAACTGGGAAGCTGGCACATCAAACTGGGAAGCTGGCACATCAAACTGGGAAGCTGGAACATCAGACTGGGAAGCTGGAACATCAGACTGGGTAGCTGGAACATCAGACTGGGTAGCTGGAACATCAGACTGATAGGCAGGCATCAAGACGTCAGACTGGGAAGCCGGAACATCAGACTGGGAAGCCGGCACATCAGGCTGGGAAGCCGGCACATCAGGCTGGGAAGCCGGCACATCAGGCTGGGAAGCTGGCACATCAGGCTGGGAAGTGGGAGCAGGTTGGGTTACTGGCAGGATTGTATGAGTGGGGAAGAACTTCCGTTTCTTCTTTGGCTTAACTGCTGGAGATCTGTAGGTGGCTGTAGGACTGTAGACAGGAGGTGAGGCATACTGAAAGGAAGGGCTGGGATATGGCAAGGAAGGGGGAACAGCAGCCAGAGGGAGTTCTTGTGGGGAAGTTGCAGGTATTAGAGAAGAGGCAGGTGGGTTAAAGGCAGGATAGGTACAGGAAGTAGAAACAGGGCATTGATACTTGGTGGGGAGCAGGGTATATTGGGCTGTAGCTGAGGTTGCCATGAGCGATGGGGGAATATATTCTTGGGAAGGCAGGTGATTAATGGCAGGGCTGGGTTGTTGTGGCTTGGCTAAATTAAGGAGATCTGACCATGCCTGTAGCACAGGATGAACAAACATTGATTCACACACAGCTTGACTAACCAGCGATTGCACTGAATGGATGCAATCAGACAACACCTGCTGTGAACAAGAGGCATAACGTTCCATGAAAAAGGCTGGATCATCCTCTAATAACCACACCAGAGACTCAACCTGATCAAAACTGAAGGGGGGAAAAAAATCATCCCTGCCCTCTGGGGTACTGGACAAGGCTAGCTCTGCACACAGCTGGATCAGAGGCTGAACATTTCCAAATAGCATACCGCCCTCATCCACCAGAGAATGGGCCAGACGGATACACTCTAATAGTTGATCCCTGGTCCACTCCTTCAATACCAGACGGCAATAACAATTATCCTCAGTTACCAATGAGGTAAGATAAACTACTATTTCTGCCTGCATTTTCAAAAAGGCTCCTCAGTGCAGTCACGTCTGGTAGGGATGGCCTTGGTATACTGTCAGGGTATCTAATTGACCAGACCGTGTGGACTGCACAGAGGAGACCAGAAACACATGTAAGTGAAATAATGGTGTTTATTAAATAAGTGACAAGTAAAAGGAATATAAACAGTGCAAAACCAACACAACAAACCCACTACAAACAACAATATATACAAGTAAATGGAGATACCGGAATCGTAAACAAGCCAGGCCAAGGTCATACACAGGGAGGTCAGCAGATGGGCAAGGACGGGAAACCGAACAGGACAGGGAGAGGATGGATGGATGGGATACAGGGCAGGGATCCAAGGTAACCAGGAACAGAAGGGACTCAGGATAGGGATTGGATCAGATCGGGTCAGGACAAGGCAGATGCAGGCTCAAGGTCAAAATAACAGGCAGCAAGGTCAGAATGCAGGGAGAGAGATACCAAGGCAAGCCTATGAGGGCTTGCTGGGTATTTATAAGGCTGTGGAAATTGAACTCATGTCACAGCTGAGCGCAGTGTGTGCTGTTTGCTCCACACTGCCGGAGTGCACCCGCTGGTGGACACCGGTACTACGGCCCAGGGATGCAACAGTGCCACCAGCAGGAGAGACTTCTTACTGCAGGACCCAGGTGTTGGAAGATACCCGCTGGTGGACACTGGTACTGCGACCCAAGAGACCGATAGCGCCACCAACGGGTAAACCCTCTCATGACAGTTAGGCAGGCAGAGGTCAGGGTATCAGGCAATCAGAATAGGCAAGTCCGTTATGCAGGCTGAGGTCAGGGTATCAGGCAATCAGAATAGTGGTTTAAACAAGCCAGGGGTCTTGGTACACTTTCAGGCAGGCAGACAGGTAAAGGTATCACAGGAGACAGATCAGGGGAGAGCTGACGACGAACCAGCAACCCGACTGGGTGCTGGCACCGTCAGAAATAGTCTCCCCCCCCGGCGAGCGCGTCAGAGTGACGCGCTACCGGGTACCCGCACGGGCGACGGCGCGCACACGGGGACCGCCGTGCACCCGCACGCGCCGCACCATCAGGCCGCGGACGGGTGTACGGCGAAGCGCCAGTCCGCCGCGCATGCGCACCGGAGCTCGGCGAGCGGAGACGCTCCCGATCTCCTGACACCAAGCCAAGGTCTGTATAATCAGTTGAGGTAGGTAACAGCCAGGGGTAATCCAGAAGAGTAGTCAAGGAAGCTGGGTTTGCCAGGAGCAAGGTAACAGGTAACACAGGAATCAGGAACTCAGGAACAAGCTGAAGATGATCCAGCACTGGTTTCAGGCAGAGACCTTGTTTATATATGGCGCCGTGCGCCAGGATTTGTGGGCGTGAATGTGCGTGCGTGCGAATGTACACACGCTCGTATGGGTTTGCGGGTGCGCGCACACGTTCGCACGGGTGTGTGGGTGTGCACGTTCGCTCTGGAACTCGTTCGCCTCTGTCGGGGACACTGCGCATGGCCATTAGTCACTGCTGCACGGAGACAGGCACTAGCACTGTGAGTTCTCTGACAAAGAGTGGGGAAAGTGGACATCCCTGACTCGTACCCCTACAGATGTCAAATAGGGTGGATTTATATCCAGCATATTTAACATAAGCTTTGTGATTTTTGTTTAATGAGGAGACCCAGCTAAGAAAATGAGAACCAAATCCCCAACTCTGCAGGACAAAATGTAGGTAATGCCACAAAACTGTATCAAATGCTTTTTTGATATCTAAAGATAAGAGACAGATGGGTATTTGTCATGATTTATTTGCATGAATTAGTAAAGTAGTCCTGCGTACATTATCTGCCGCCTGGCGCTGTGGGATAAAGCCGACCTGGTCTTTATTTATTAAACAACCTACTGTATTACACTATTTAAGCGGGTCGCTAAGACTTTCACTAGTAACTTAATGTCAAGGTTGAGTAATGATATGGGTTTAAAGTTAGAACAAGATGTATCGTCTGACTGAGGTTTTAGGATCATTGAAATTATAGCCGTTAATGTTTCGGGGCGAAAGGATTGATCGTTAAGGAGAGAATTAAATGCGTCTGTTAACATTGGAACAAGGATATGAGAGAACTTCTTATGCCACGTACACACGGTCGGACTTTTCGACACAGGTTTTTAAAGTAGTTTATTAGACAGCTCCGGGGGTCTTCTTCCAACTTCGGGAGTCCCTCCGGCCTCTTCTCCCGGCGTCCGGTTGGTTCTTCTCCGCTCTCTCTGGCCTCTTCTCCTGGTGTTCGACCTCTGCTCCCGGTGTTCCAGTTCTTCTGCTGGCTCCTCCGGTATCTTCATGTCGCTCTTTTGCTAGCGGTGGCCCGGACTTCTGCCTTCTGGCTTCTTGGCTTCTTCCCTCTTCTCTTCTTCCGATGTTGACACGATGCTCCCTCCGGCTGCAATGCTCTCTGAGCGCTCCTATGTGACTTATATAGGCGGTGACCCCCGCCCCCTTATGCCGTCACAGTCCCTGGGCATGCTGGGACTGTGACGGCATAAGGGGGCATGGTCAACATCACCCGGTGACCCCGTCCCCTTATGCCGTCACAGTCCCAGCATGCCCAGGGACTGTGGCGGCATAAGGGGGCAGGGTCACCGCCTATATAAGTCACATCGGAGCGCTCAGAGAGCATTGCAGCCGGAGAGAGCGTCGTGTCAACATCGGAAGAAGAGAAGAGGGAAGAAGCCAAGAAGCCACTGCTAGCAAAAGAGTTCCATGAAGATAGCAGAGGAGGCGGCAGAAGAACTGGAACACCGGGAGCAGAGGTCGAACACCGGGAGAAGAGGCCAGAGAGAGTGGAGAAGAACCAACTGGATGCCGGGAGAAGAGGCCGGAGGGACCCCCGAAGTTGGAAGAAGACCCCCGGAGCTGTCAAATAATTTACTTTAAAAACCTGTGTAGTGTTTTTTTATTAACACTTTTTCCCCCAGGTGAATGGGTAGGGGTACCATGTACCCCATACTCATTCACATAGGGTGGGGGGCCGGGATCTGGGGGCCCTCTTATTAAAGGGGGCTCCCGGATTCTGATAAGCCCCCTGCCTGCAGACCCCAACAACCAACGGCCAGGGTTGTCGGGAAGAGGCCCTTGTCCTCATCAACATGGGGAAAAGGTGCTTTGGGGTGGTGGGGGCCGCAGGGTGCCCCCTCCCCCACAGAACCCAGCCCCCCATGTTGAGGCATGCGGGCCGGGTATGGTTGAGGGGGGGCGGGGGTGTTCGCTCGTCCCCACCCCCTTTCCTGACCGGCCAGGCTGCGTGCTCGAATCGGGGTCTGGTATGGATTTTAGGGGGGACCCCATGCCGTTTTTTCGGCGTAGGGGGTTCCCCTTAAAATCCATACCAGACCTAAGGGCCTGGGATGCCCCGCGATGGGGCTCGCAAGGTGTCAATCTCGCCGATAAAAGTGGCAAGATTGACTTCCTTTTCTAGTTCCATCGTACCCGAGTCACATTCAAAGTGAACGGACTTGTCCGTGTGTGGGCAAGTCCGTTCATTCTAAAAGTCCGGCGGAAGTCCGGCGGGAAGACTGGATTCCGGAAAGTCCGGTCGTGTGTAAGCAAGTCCGTCCGTTCAGAAAGTCCGGCTGTAGTCTGCCGGAAGTTCGGCGGGAAGAACGTCGGACCTAGTTTCCCAGAAAGTCCGGTCGTGTGTACGTGGCATTATAGTATAAGGCAGAGAAGCCATCTGGGCCTGGACGTTTATTTGGTTTAGGAGAGTTAATTGCTAATTTATTTTCGATAGCTGTAATGGGGCTTTCAAGACAATCGCGTTGGGCTAAAGGAATAGTAGGAAGTTTGATTTGTGAAAAAAAATTATTCTACTAAAGTTTCAACAAAAGGTCCCTTTTTTATATAAGAAGGTAAGATGTTTTTGAAAGGTCTGAAGGATCTTTACTGGATTACTAGTAAATGTATCATGAGATAATTTCAGTCAAATCGGTTTAAAGGGGCAATTTCGTTTTTTAAGTGCTCGGGCTAAAAGATTGTCTGGTTTATTCACTTTAGGATAAAATTTATGTTTAGACTTACATAACATTTTATCTACAGATTCTGATAAAAAGGTCAAGGTTTAAACGTGCTTTAACAAGCTGTAATTTAGTCACAGGGGTAGGACTGGATTGAAAGATTGTGTGGCATGTATTAAATTCTGCTTCTAATTTTTGTTTTAGTTGTCATTTTTCTCTTTGAAGAAATGAGGCTTGGCATATACAAACCCCTCAAAGAATAGGTTTATGAGCTTCCCATATGGTCAGTGGAGATATATCAGTGGTGTCATTATTGACCAGGTAATCTTTTATAGCTATTTCTAGATCAGAGGAGTGTGATGGATGAGATAGAATTGAGTCATTAATATGCCATGTAGAATCTTGTGTTTTGGGTATTAGAGAAGTGAAAGTTGAAAGTACAGCACAGTGGTCAGTCCATGTAAAAGGGATAATAGATGAAGAAAGGAGTTCAGGGGTCATGCCTATTGAGATCAAAATGTGATCAATACGGGAAAATGATTTATGGGGATGAGAATAGGAAGTAAATTGGCGCCTAGCAGGATTGATTTCACGCCAAGAATTTAATAGTGTTGCTGAAGAAGTTGTTGAAACTTACGAGATTGAGAACTAGATGCAAAAGGAGTTGGGGATTCCTCTAAAAAAGGATAAAGGACTTGATTCAAATCTCCACAGATTAAAAGTGTGCCCATTTTATGAGTATAAATTACCCATAATAAATGGGAGAGGAATGAGGATGGAGTTTTGTTAGGAGCATAGTAGGATACCACTGTGATTAGAGAATCTAATCGATATCCCGTGAGTATAAGATAGCGACCTTCTGGGTCTTTGATCTCTGTCAGAAGGGAAAAGGGTGTAGTGCGATGAAATGCTATTAGCACCCCTCGTTGTTTCATTTTGGCAGAGGCTGTGAAAACTTGGGGATAAGCTAAACCAAAATATTTACGGGTCACCTTATCGGCGAAATGGGTTTCTTGGAGGCATACAACATGTGTTTTTGAGGAAGCTAAGGAGTGAAAAACTTTAGTTCGCTTTTGTGGGATATTTTGACCTTGTATGTTTAATGTAAGGACATTTAAGGGGGCCATTGGTAAATTTTAAAGGAAATATTGTAGTATACTGCATTCATAGATTGTGAGTCTACAGTTGCCCTGGGGGGGGGGGCAGAAACCAAGAGGGGTATAGAGACAGAATAAAGAGGAAGAAAGAGAAAGTAAGAGTCATATAGTCAAATAGTACTAAAAGTAAATTGTGCGAATAAGAAAAGTAAAAAGGCGGTGTACTGAGTGCGTAAAAAAACGCTAACTCAGATGCCTAGTATCTATCTGAGGAGGTCATCCAATAATAGGTCACAATGGAGGTTTATCCTAGGACAGAAAGATAGGGGGAGCAGTGACAATCTCTCGAGACCCCAACAGCCTACATCTATATACAGAAAAAGAGAAATACTTGGATACCCAAGTTTGGCTGTTGAGAAAAAAAAAAATGAGCAAAGGTAAAAAAATTAAAAAATTAAAAATAACTGGATTTTTCTCTAAGATAACTATGAGTAAATAACGTTATAATCGAGACAGGTATCTCATTGGCTTAAGGGGGGGAGGGGGAGAGGGAAGGGGGAGGGAGAAAGGGGGTAAATAGATAAAGCCTAATATATGTTTATCTGAGGTTGTGAGGGTTAAAAGGGGGAAGTTCAAAACTTAATAGAACAGTATTACTTTAAATAAATTACTTAGTAACCAAAGAAAGGCAAAGCCTTAAGATTGAATACACTTCAAGATGAGAAGTTAAAGTCATTCAGTCCATTGTGTCTACAGGATCTATATCAAGAGAATTGAATCGACTTCTCTTAGCGGAATTTTTTTGGCCTCTATCTTTTTCAGATTTGGAGGATTCTTGAGGGGAGCTGGATGTTGTGCATCGACGAGGGCTAGTTTTAGATCTTTTGATAAGATGTAGTTCTTGTAGAGTGTTTTGTAGTTCATCCTGAGGATCTACAGGAATGTTTGACACCTTGATAGGTAAAGCGGATAGAAAACGGGAATCCCCATTGGTAAGGGATCTGGCGTTGCTGTAGATTATGAAGTAAGGGTTTTAGTGCACATTGTTTAGCCACAGTAATTTGGGAAAGGTCTGATAAAAGCTGATAAGGATGATCTTGATAGATGAGGGATTTTTTTCCTCTAGCTGCAGCCATGAGTTGTTCTTTGGTGCGATAGAAGTGGAATTTCGCAATAATATCACAAGGGGGACCTTCTGGTTTGCGCGGTGTTAAAGCTCTGTGAATCCTATCCATCTTCAAATGATCTACCGGGATTGATGGTTGTAGTTCTTGGAAAAGTGCGGTCATAGTAGAATGAAGGTCAATCCTAGTATACGAAGATTTGATCAACGTGCTCTATTTTCAAAGTCCTCTAAGCGAGTTTGCAGAATAAGATATTCTTCCTTAAGAGTCTCTAATTCATTATCATGGTACAGTACATTAGTTTCCATGTCATCCACTCTGATTTCTAGGTCAGAAGTGCGCTGGCCTAACTCACGGATTTCTTTTTTGAGACTTTCAGTTACATAGTCTGAGGTCTGCTTTAAGGCTTTCTGTAACATTTTGTATATTTGTCTCAAAATATTTGGATGTAGGGAATCTGTTTGTTTTTCTTGTGAGGAGTCATTATAGGCATCCTGAGGTAATTGCAGTTGCTTAGCAGCACGAGATGTGCCTGTGTGTGAGGAAGGAGGCTGTGCCATTTTACAGGGGTCTCTTGACTGTGTGGATTCTTGGCACTCTTTAGTTTATTTTTACCTCGGGCAGCACCAAAGACCATTATCCCAGGGTCACTGAGGAGGCTTATAGTAAGATTATTTTCAGTTTACCATGCCTTGCGGGTTTCTTTATCAGCCGAGGAGTCCCGAGACATGTGGAGATTCAGCTGGACATGTCTGTCGTGGGCAACTCCGCCTCCTCCCCTATTGCCATTATTTTTACCTACTTTATTATGTAAGAGTTGCTTACACTGTCGTTTCTGGGGGCAATTCCACTGCCTCAAAGAAATACAAAAACTGAACTGGATAACCAGTTAAAATAATCACAAGACCATATAAGTTAGGAAATGGGGTAACAGACAAGAGAATAGCTTGTTGCATGTTCAAATCCCTTAGCTTGAATAATGTGATAAGTTCATTTGTTTTGATGTGCAGGCAAGCAAGTCATTGAGCATTAATGATGATAGTATATGGTAGCGTAAATACAATATGAGTTGCTATAAACATATTTAAAGCTCCCAAAGAAATTCATTAGCCTTTGTGTTACATTGCCCATTTATTATCTAGGACATTGCACCCTGATCAAAATCAACAAGAACACAAAGTTTAATAAAAGTTTAATCTCACACACAAATCTTCTGCACATGTTTTTTAGTGAAAGCTCCAAAATTCAAGTGACATCACATTTGTGATTTTCATTTAGGCATAACCCTAAAATGAAAAGTAGTTCTTAAAAAAAAATGTAAACATTTTTACGATAGGTGTTGACTTGTGCAGTGATGCCTTTTTGTAATATTTTATTTACCTTTTAGGTCCTGTTGCAGAAATCTCAGAAAAAAAATCACATTCAGCATGGTCATGTACTGTAAGCAGGGAGGATTCATGTTGAGACATAACCAATGCTTTAAAAGTGGTGCCTGAAATTTGTCCTGTAAACCGCTTTATTCGAGATCAAATGTGACCAAATGCCTAGTCCTTAAAAAGGAACTGAATTGTGGAAGCCATGTTTTTATATAAAATAGTAGACAAAGGGCTAGTCACTAGTATTGCCTGTGGTGTCCCTGCAGCTGATCTTCTCCCCATTACCATGCCTTATTCTGCACAGCGACTCTGTGTGTGGGCAGATATCTTGGTTGGGCAAGGAAAACAGTGAGCAGCACAATAGTGATACCACCGAATCTCACTCTGTATTTCTTAAGGCTTGCAGTCAGTGGCAGCTATAGGCCCGTAGGCACAGGAGTGCCTAGGTACCCTCACATACGAAGAAGTGCACTGCTATTTTTTTGTGGAGGAATTCAAGAGAAAAGGTACCTAGCAGCACAAACTCTTGCCACTTCAATCTTATACTGGGAGCAAAAGAAGCTGCCCTGTGTAAAATACTAGACACTCAAGTCACTACGTAGGAAAAGCTGAGGTTCTGTGTAAGTTATAGCAGAACAAAATCCTCCTCTCCTTCGCAGCCAAGGAAACTGCCATCTTAATCATTGTTTGATCTGCAAGTGCTGCACGTGATCAGTTATGACACCAGCTATTTGATGGCTTGACAATTAGTTTGAGAGCACAAGCAACTGTGACAGTCATTATTTGAGGCGTGCCTTTAAATCCAATACCCCGTACACACGATTGGAAATTCCGCCAGCAAAAGTCCGATGAGAACTGTTGGTCGGAAATTGCGACCGTGTGTATGCTCCATTGGACTTTTGCTGGCAGAATTCCCGCCAGCAAAAGATTGAGAGCAGGTTCTCTATTTTTCGGTTGGAAAAAGTTCCTATCCGAAAATGCGTTCGTCTGTATGCAATTTGGACGCACAAAAAATCACGCATGCTCAGAATCAAGTACGAGACGGAAGCGCTCAGTCTGGTAAAACTAGCATTCGTAATGGAGATAGCACATTCGTCACACTGTACATTTTTGGATCTTTTAATGCAGCGCATTCTTTTGTTCTTTATAATGCTAGAATAATTAATTTGTTTTGCTGCTGATATTCACACAGAGTTCTGACAAACTTATTTCTTTATTATTTCTCGTGATCTCCTGAATAATCTTTTTTGTTTTTAAAGCCAGATCTCCATAATAATGTTTAGAATTATTTTTTTATAGTCATCTTTTTTTTTTTAATCAAAATCTCCTGTTTTTTTGATTATTTTTAAATTATTTTCTAGTGATCTCCATAATTTTTTTTTTGTATGTCAATTTTCCACAACAACATTATTATCTTGTATTTTTAAAGCTCAAGGAGGCTGGTTGGTGTCCCTTGTTAATTAGACATTGTATTTTTGAATTGTACCTGCCTACTCACAAACAAACCGTTCTATTTGAATTGTAAGGAAAAAGGAGAGAAGAGCCCCTGGTCGGACTTTAAAGGCACAGCAAATGGCTATAGGAATGTTTTCTTTTTATATTGTGTTCTGTCCTATTTGAAGAAAAACACATAGGCAAGTATTTTAATATAAAAAAATCTCCCTTTATTCTGGCTCATAACAAAATAAAGAGGAAGGCAACGCTGGAGAAACTGCTTGAATTTGCAAAGGCTTTGTACCCCAGGGCACACATCAACTCTTTGTAAGTAAAAATTGGTAGCCTGAGAAGTCCATATAATAGGGAGCACAATCTGGTTAAGGACTCCAAGAGATCAGGAACAGCAACAGATGACATAAATGTCCCCAGGCTGTGGTACTACAACAGCCTGCGTCTCCTATCAGACCAGACTGAACCCAGGCCATCACTTTCTTGTCTTCCCTGCAGCCTTAACTCCACGCTTCCATGCAGCCTTCCCTGCAGCCTTCCTTGGAGGCTGTGGCTCTGGAGGTGGACTTATGGCAGGAGGAGGAGGAGAATGGGCGAGCGCACATAAGTGCATGTTATCAGTCATTTGGTCCCTCAACCCCTTATGAAGGGCCTGAAAAATAATCTTCTCACAGATGAGGCATTGGCCCTCCTCCATCTGCTGCAATTTTGCAGCTACATAGCAGCCATAGGCCTCTTCAGCGTCGGGGGGTGTTTTCAGTGCCGCGTTAGCCTCCTTAATGAGGCCCAGTGCTGCCTCCTCCACGTTACTCCCCTTCCTGGCACTTTTTGTTGTAAGGTGGAGGGGAGGCACTTGGGATTGGGTGAGGCTACTGGGCCTGGCCACCTCCTGGCTGACACTTACCCCCTCCTCCTGGCTGACACTTACCCCCGCCTCCTCCTGTCTGCCACATTCCAGAGCCTCGTCCTGGCTGAGGTCTTCCTGTGTATGAAAAAGGGACATAGTTTTAGTTTTTGGTTGATCAATCACACACAATTTTCAGCTCATGACTGTTGCAAATTGAATGTTAATAAATGGAAAAGACTATCATTCTGAGCCCAGCATTTTTCATTCTTGTCACAATAATTTTTGGCCCCTACTGTCTATTGATATGTAAAACAATTTTGTTAAATCATTCATTTGTTATCAATAATAACATCCAGTTAACAACAATAATTTTTGGACAATAAATATGTTAAAAAATACTATACCTGGCTCCAGCTGGGCTCCTCGACTTCTTCCAGGATGGAAGGCCCAGGTTGGTCTTCGGGAAGCCTCAGCTGGGGTTGAGGGAAGGGTGGATGGAAGTATAGAAAGTGATTCCCTGGCTTCAATCTGGTCTTCCAGAAACCACATCCTGTTGTAGTACCACAGACTGGGTACATAGACATCCTTTGCTGCTGCTCCTGATTTCATGAAAGCCTGGACCTTACTAAGCTCCTTCCTATACCAATTTTCTTATCCACAAACTCAATGTCTGCGTCGGGGACCTGCGTCTTCACAAACTGCAACAGTTTCTCCAGTGATGCCTTCCAAGCTGGTTTATTTCGATATAAGGTGTTTTTAATCTCCCACAAATTTCTCATATGCCTGTATCTGTCTATGAACTGACCCATGAATTCTGGGTCTTTGAATTGTTTCATATTTGCTGCAAGACAAAACACAAGACAAAAACACTAATATCAGGCTAAACTCTCCTAATCTTATCCCAATATAGGCCTCAATCTCGAATCAGTATAGGCAACTGATGTCCCAAGTTAAAATGTTACCTTCGTTCTCATGATCGGCACTTCCTCCACTCACAGATCGTACGTACGACACAAGCGTGTTAGCTTTATATAGACTGCACATGCGTGAAACTCCCCCCGCATCGCCTGCCCCTGACGATCTTTCTAGAATATTCCCCACCCCTTCTCTTTTGTCGCAGTGGAAGAGGAACATGGTGGAGACACAGCAGGTGCGTAATAGCAGTAACGAGGAGGAAAGCCTGGAGCCAGAAACGTCACGATCCCGCAGGAGATTTAAGGCCTCAAATATGGCCTTTGTAGAGATGGTGGAGATGGTGGACATCTTGAAGAGAGCCGACTATGACAAGAAGTATGGACCAAACTTAAACCCAAATGTGAGAAAGGCCAAGATCATGTTTTGAAGAGTCTGCACAGGAATTTTGGGGTATGACGATCCAAGGAGCAATTGAGGAAGCGCTAGTCAGACCTGAAATTGAGGGAGCAGGATCAGTACAGAAAGATCAAGAAAGTGCTTCTAAAAAGTAAGTACTTGTCCTGTGTTCCTATTATTATTATTACTTGCATGCTACTACATGTGCTTTTCTTTACTATTGTACAGTTTTAAATGGCTACTTTCATGTTCGTGGGCACAGTAATCGGTTGCAGTAAACATCGTTCGTTTGCCAACTAAATACGATGTTTTTGGCAGATACAGGGTTAACTACATTTGGTCATGCTAATTTGTATTAAAAGAAGTTTGGGACATTGTTGTCTAGATGTGTTTGAAATAGAAAGAATTGCAAACTTGATTCAGTGTAATGTAAGGAGAGGACACTCAGCAGCTGTTTACACATCTGGACTCAGGAGCACTAGTGTGGGACACCAGAACAAACTTTTTAGGGTGTCCCACACAGGTACTCCAGTGGATACTTGGGCTGTCTACATGTGTGAAACTTGTCCAAAAAAGGTAAGTATTCCAGCTTTGGTAAGGGAAAAAATCATGTCTTCAGCTTGGAACTCTACCAAAACAGACAATTGTACCCCACTTCCAAGCAATGTTTCATATTTCTATTTCTGGCCTCAAATATCTGTGTGCGAAGTATACCTTTTGTTTCATTATCATAGGGGAGAAAAGACTTGGGAAGTCTGAGGACACCAGGAACCCCCCCACCTCCGAAAGAAGGGGAACAGAGTACACCACAACCTCAGGATGTGGAGGAAGGAGAAGTGGAAGAAGTGGTTGAAATTGTCACCACAACAGGTCAGTGTCTGACACCACAGATTCAGGTAATAGATGTATGCCTGCATATTTATAATACATGGTGTGTATTTTTTCCTTCATGTTATGTGCATGTTGTGGAAGAACAATCTCCTCATTTCACCAGTGACAGTGCACAAATCCTAATCCAGGACATGATGTTTTGTAGTAGGGATTTAGACACCATAAAGCAAAAAACAAATGAGGTTGAACAAAAACTGAAGAACATGATTGATGTACTAGGAAGAATCTAAATAACAACAAAATGACATAATTTTATATTTTTTTGGACCAAGTTTTATACATTTTTGACGCATTTTAAAAGCCAAATTTTAAAGATGCACATAGTGTGTCAACGTGTGCTATCTGCCATCGGGGAATTTCAATGTACGCGTTTTGTGGGTGCAACCCCTTCCTTGCAACTCAAGTAGGTGAGAGGAAGTGGTCGCACCCCCAAAACATGTCCATTTATCCCCCATGATGGGAGATAGCACATGTTGACATTAGGCATGGGATCAGGAGAGAATTCCCCAGTTTGACTCCCAATTTGTGTGCATCTTCAAAATGTGGCTTTTACAGGGGTGACATCACCCAATCTGATGAAGGCAAGAGCAACACATTTTTGACACTATAATATCTGATATTGCCTTCAGTTTTTCAATGTTGAACTTTTTAAGTTCCTGAGTTGTGTATGTTATGTTTTGAAACATGCCTGTTTATGTACAAAAAAAAAAATTTCAAGGTAAAACCTTATAAAACCAAGATGTTTTTTTTTACCCAAAAATGTTTTATAACGCACATGTGCATGTGCACGGAGTAAAAGGTTTTATACTCAACAATGTGTGGCTTCTTCTTTCAATGCTTAATACCAGTTTTTGTATTAAGTTGGTGTTTACAGTGACAATGGGTGTTATTTAATAATGGAAAAACCACTTGGCACTACAAGTGCACTAGGAGAACCTAGGAGACAGCTAAAAGAAACACAAGCAGTAAATCAAAATCAAGATTTTATCAGATAAAATAGAAAATATTTACAAATTTGCTGGCATAGCAATGGCTCCCCTACCCATAAAATAATCCACATATTTTTGCCGCACTTCATGGGCACTTTGGGGGGGCAAGCCAGGACGGCCAGCTTCCAGGGCTGTTTGTGTAATTTCATGAAGTCCGGCCTCAAACCCAACTGGGGCAACATAATTAGGAACATTACTCTTTAAAAAGTTGTGAAGTATGCAGCATGCTAGAACTACGTGGTTCAGTTTGTACTCCGCCATGTTAATTGCTGTAAGAAATAGGTGGAACTGACTGGCCATTAACTCAAAGGCATTCTTCACAACTCTTCTGGCTCTGCCGGAAATTAAAAATCCTCTTCTCCGGGGTGAGGGTCCTCTGGGGGAATGGCCTCATCAAGTGATGACCCAGACCAAATGCTTCAGCGATAAAAAACAAATCGGAGTCCTTCAACGTTCTCTTCCGCAGGTGGCAATCCCAAGCCACCACTCTGGAAATGCTAGTAGAACTCGATCTGGGCAAAGACTCCGACATCCGGCCATCCTTACCCATGTCCACATATAAAAATTCATATGTCGCCGACACCACCGCCATCAACACAATACTATTGAAACCCTTATAATTAAAATAGTATGACCCCGAGTGGGGTGGTGGAACGATGTGGACATGTTTCCCATCAATTGCCCCTCTGCAGTTAGGAAAGTGCCAACGCTCGGCAAACTGGGAGGCCACAGTCTACTATTCCTATGGCATTGAAGGAAACTGTGGAGTCAAAAAAAAAACAAAAAAAATTTGTACTTTTGCACATAACATTGCAAGCAGATTAGACACAAACATTCTTGGCCAACATCAGTATAACATTTATTTTAAGGAGTATTTAAAGACAAAAATATAAGGTCCACTTATCACCCCCTCTGATGGCCCATTGGAAAACATTTTTTTATAAATGAGTTTGGGACCCCAAAAAAAAGCCTCTGGCACTCTGACTGAATTTAAGGACAACACAAACATTTGGACACATTTTAGGGGGTGTTTAGGGTAAAACACTACAATGGAGCTGACAAAATACATTGTTAAGTGACTAGGCTAAGTGTGTATGGGCCCAGGATAGCATGCTGGGGAGGTTAGTGAAGGTAAATATGCATGAAGTACAAAAAAGGAACTTAAAAAAATTCCAGCATGCATGAGGACAAAAGGGACATTCACAGCATATTACAATCATGGTAATTAGGGAACGATCAAAGAAATAAAAAACAGCATACATTAAATACATAGAATGTGATGTTAAAGGAGAAAACTTAATCTAATATAGTCCTTCTGCAGGATCTGTACGATGGCAGAACAGGTCTCTGGAATAATGATCCCCAGAGCATAGGGGGAGTTGCCTGTCGAGAACTCGATGTCCTGCAGACTTCTCCCTGTCGCCAAGTAACGCAACGTGGCAACTAGCCTCTGCTCGGGAGTGATGGCTTGCCGCATGCACGTGTCCTGCTTCATAATATAAGGGGTCAGCAAAGCCAGACAGTGAAAAACGGGGTCCGTCACCCGGAGAAAATTCCTGAAATCATCAGGGTTATTCTCCTAGATCTCCCGCAGCAAAGGCATATGAGAGAATTGGTCATGCTGGAGTAACCAATTCTTGGTCCATGAACTCCTCCCCACCCTGTTCATGGACTGGGCTTGGGTCAAAGCAAGAACCCCAACACCAAGCCCCTGCATAGCATGAACTCTACGACAAGTACATAACCGCAACATGGCTTCAAAATGATCGGCTGGTCAGAACAAACTAACAGAACGCACTGAAAAACAGCAAGGCCTGAGAAGAGCGAGCTGAAAATCAGAAACGAACGGACAAGAACGCACTGAAAACCAGATACTAACCCACAAGCACAAACTGAAGAGCAGTAGCGGACTGAAAAGCACGAGGGTGAAAAGCGCGAATCGTCTCTCACCAAACTTCTACTAACACAAGATAAACACAAGATTAGCAGAAGGAGCCCAAAGGGTGGCGCACTGGGTGCTGAACTTCCGTTTTATAGTCCCCTCGTACGTCACCGCATTCTTGACGGTCGGAATTTGGTGTGACCGTGTGACAAGCTTGAGCGGAATTCTGTCGGAAAAACCATCCAAGGCTTTTCCGACGAAAATTCCGATTGTGTGTACGCGGCATAACTGTTTTGGGAAACAGTTAAATTTAGTTTAGTTCTGCTTTAAAGAGGCAGCAGTATAACTGTAGAGTAAAATTAAGGAGGGCATTCAGAAGGTATACTAATCACATTTATTTACTGTACCAGCTGAGCATTTATATCACTTATTAGGTAAAATGTTATAAAAAATTAGCAGGCTAATCACCTTTTAGTAATGCCTCAGGTATTCATTAAATTATACATATATCTGCATTGATGCAATTGTCAAAGGCATCTACCATCCAACCCATCAACTCTTTAATGGCCAAATTACCATCATATTATGTGTAAAATGATATAACCTACCCAGCCATTGGACCATACAGTATATTGTTACCTCAGTAGCAGTAACTATTGAGATCTGCCAGTTAAAATGGATTAACAACAATGCCATTATTCAACATGTATTTGCTTTATTGGTGGAAATGCTGTTATCTTTACTTTTCTATTTTAGGTCTGAAGTGGCTCCCTGATGAGATCCTCAAAAGGCTTAATGACAGGCTGATGTACAAGAAAAATGCTTACTCCATGAATCATAAGTTTACGCTAAACCAGTGATCACTGACCTTTGTCAGCTTACAACACACTTTTAAACATAACATATGGCATTGGTATGCCCTATTCAGGTTCTTGAAGAGAATAAAAACTTTTCTTTTAATCCATTTTGGCTGATATTAGGTTTGAAATGCAGCAAGGGGCTTCTTTTTTAATACAACATACAATTTTTATGTCAATGTTTTGTTCTATCAAGGTCACAAATGAAATATAATATTAGTGTTTTTTATTTTTAAAATCTCAAACAAAAATAAAATTATATGGCACTAATGTATGCTGATCAAACTATAAATAAAACCCTCAATGCCATTCCTAAAGCCAAAACTTTTTTTAAAGTGTGTATAGAGTGGGGAAGAGTTAAAATAACAGTCAGGGGTTTTTTAACCCCCTTTTCCCCCCATCTTTAAACACACTGTATATAGCTGGTTGCTAAGGAGGAGTCGGAAAGCCGTCCGTAACGTCCTTAACAATCGATGAGTCATCAGCTGACAGCTAAATGTAAAAAAAAAAAAATTGACGGCAAAAAAAATAAATTGTGGAAAAACGGCGTGGGGTCTAGTATGGATTCGGAGGGGACCCCTCCAAAGCCAAAATTTTAAAAAAATGGTGTGGGGTCCCCCCCAAAATTCATATCAGACCCTTACCCGAGCATGCAGCCTGGCAGGTCAGGAAAGGGAGGGGACGAGCAAACGTCCCCCTCTTGAACTATGCCAGGCCCCAAGCCATCAACATGGGGGAATGTGTGCTTTTGCGGGGGGGGTGCTCTGCCCCCCCAAAGACCTGCTGGGCTACATGCTCGGATAAGGGTCTGGTATGGATTTTGGGGGGGACCCCGTGCCATTTTTTTAAAAAAATGGCATGGCGGGGGTCCTTTCCGGATCCATACTAGACTTGTAGGGGCTGGCATAGACCTGGGGGGGACCCCGCGCCATTTTTTTTGCATTTTTTTTTCCCGGCAATTTTTTTTTTAGATGACTCATCAGCTGTTAAGGACGGTGTGGCTGGCTTCCCAGCTCCCTCCTTAGCAACCAGCTATATACAGTGTTTGAAGTTCAGTTCAGTCACTTTATTTATTGTAAAAAACAAAGGAAAAATGGATGTCAGCGGACATTAAAACAGATGTAAAATGTGACATCTGAATCTGTTTTTGATCTGTTTTTTTTACAAAAAAGTGACTGAAGTGAACTAAAAAAACTGAATGCCCATGTGAAAGGACCCTTTTATTATAAAGCTGCACAGTAAGCATTTCTATAATATTTTATATATTATAAATATATAATATATAATAATATATTTCTATACATCTTCTCATGATAGTGCATTATGGGTCTCTTTGAAAGATTCTAAGGGCATGTGTTGACAGGCTATATTCAGATTTGCTTCTCTCCCCATTCAAGTCAAAGGGAGCTCAAAAGCAGCTTGAAGCAAGTTGATGCAGCTTATATAACCCCATCTTTTATATTTTACCAGAAATTGGTATTATATTGTGTCTGTACTTAAAGGAAAAAGACAAAACTACTTTTTTTCATTTTGGATAGAGTAAGGTGTGGGTATAACCACTGTCAGGTTTATTTTTGCCATTAAGTAGATTTCCCTTCACTTCCTGTCCCATAGCCAAAACAGATAGTTAGTGTAAATTCTTCCAAAGTGAGGGGATCCTGGGATGTCACTTGGGTCACCAGAACTAGAAGATTTCCCTTCTATTACTGTTCTGGGGACACCCCAAAATTTGTAATTATCTTTCACTTTTTAATGATAACAGTAAACAGGACAAATAGAGAAGGTGAATCTCCCTCAGAGCCGGTTCACACGGGGGGCGACTTGTCAGGCGACCTAGCCGCCTGACAAGTCGCCTCCCGTTCTGTACAATGGAACTGTTCTAATCGGAGCGACGCAAGTCACTCCGACTTAGAAGAAAGGTTCCTGTACTACTTTGGGGGCGACTTGCATAGACTTCTATACAGAAGTCGTCTTGCAAGTCCCCCCGGCAGTCGTGTGCAGGTCGCCTCGGTGAGGCGACCTGCAAGTCGTGCCGCGTCTAGTGTGAACCGGCACTCAGTGGGGCACAGACAGAAACAAAAGCATGACAGGTGTTCTAATCACATGATACTTTAAAACATTTTTAGTGTATTTTTTTAAGTGAAAATGCAATTGATAAATAGTTGTGCAAAAATTGTGCAACATAAAAAATTGTAACTACAACAGTTTTTTCTACAAGGTCTTCACTTTTGGAAAATATATAATTTTGTATTGTGGATTCAAGTGCTTAAAAATCCTAGGTAGTGTTAAGCTTTCTGGAAAACGAAATCTCATCTAAATCAAATTTCTCATGATGACAAACCCAGCCTAAAAGCCACAAGACCCAAACTGAACAATGTGTGTTCTCCCATGGTAAGAATGCTATACTGTCCCTGTCATTCCAGAAGATAATTTAGTTTAATTACTAGATGTGTATAGAGGGAATGCCCCCTGCACTTTGGTGAAGCTCCAGAAGGAACATTGCAACCTTGGTGGCATTCTGCTGATTACCGAATCAAATGTTAACCATGCTTTGCTCAACTGTGTATGACCATCAGAATATTTGCAGTGATTGAGGGACTACATTGCTAGCATCCCATTGGGATGTTGTTTACTCCAACTGGAACACATACAAACCCATCATTAAATACAGTTAGAGTGAAGTCTGAACTCTCGATTTGCACAATTGTTCCAGTTCATGACTCAGAACGTACTCAAGGCCAGCACATAGCTTAACAGCCAGGAACATAGCATTTATAAAAAGAGAGATTGGCAGTGTTAGTCTCAGTTTTTCTTTCGTAACAGGTTTCCTTTAGAATAAAGTCTATCATATGATACCCTTCAGTATTATCGTAGCAAATGCTGTGGCTGGGCGGATGCCAGTGGCAGGCAGAACAGAACGTTGTGCATTTCCTGAATGTTGGCAACAGAAGAGATAACTGAGATTCTTGGTCCTTCCCAAAATATCCAATATGACTTTCACATTTACAGTAACAGTACACAGTAAACATACGGCAAATTATTCATTCAAACTATGCAGAAGTAGATTTGGCGCTGTTATTAAGAACAAGATTAAAGCAAAATCAAGATTCCTGAACAAATCATGTTTATATAAAAGAGTGTGTAAGGATAACAAATGTCTATTTGTCTGCATAAAAATTGACTTGTATTATATGCTTTGTTAGTTTTTAGACTTTCCAAACAATCCATTAACCTAATGAGCTTTTTTCTCGCTGACAAGTGTTGGCCTGTTTTCTAATGTTCTACCAGCAGGCAGTGAACACAACATACAGGGATATGGGAAATGATTATAGACACTGACACACAAACACCTACACAGGTTGAACTGGATGGACTATTGTCTATATTCAACCTTACCTACTATGATACTATGATTTACAGATAGCAGATATACCATCACTAGGTAACAATCTGTGACATAATAATAAAAAAACAAAAATACAGAACTAAGCCCCACTGATATCTGTTGCAGACCACATCACACAATCCTACTAAGACAGGCCATGCATGATGCAAATTTCTTTCCTGCAACCATGGGTTGCAGGAAAGAAATTTGCACGGTTCTCCATCAACACAGACAGTGTTTACAGGGGAATCCCTCCTGCTCAGCACTCGCCTTATCCCAGCAAGAGAGGGGTGGAAGCGGGCGTGGGAAGCTAGTGGCTATAGCAGCCACTTGCGATAATCACAAGTGAATCCGGCAGGCTGGTTGTACCCAAGTTGATCAGTCGATTAACTTGGTACATTAATACAATACAATACAAATACATCAATACAAATTCCCTTTAACCGCTTCAGGATCTCCCACCCGCATTGTACGGTGGACGGGCAGTGCACAGTGACATACAGTGACATATCTGTACGCGTGCTCCCTGCTTCCCGATTTAGGGAGCACGTGTGCATGCCCCCCCCTCCGCGCGCGTGCCGACTCCCGCTGTGATTGGACACAGAGGGAGTCAATAAGAGGGAATGATCTTTTTTTTTCTTCTCCCTGCTTTGGGGGTTAGGAACAAATAGATTTTTAGTACAAAGTAGCACATAATACAAACATCATTAACACTTCTTAGGCACACACTTAACCCCTTGATTACCCCCAGATGTTAACCCCTTTCCAGCCAGTGTCATTAGTACAGTGACAGTGCATAGTATTATCACTGATCACTGTATCAGTGTCACTGGTGATATCAGTGTCAGTTAGCCAGTTCCCACCCAGCGTCAGTTAGTCCTACTATAAGTCTCCATTACAAGTACAAGTTTCCATTACAAGTATAAAAAAAAAAAGATACAATTAAAAAAACAAAACTCTTGTATACTGTATATACCATGGTTTGTAGACGCTATAACTTTCACACAAACCAATCAAATAGCTTAATTTGCTAAATAGCAAAAAATGGCCTGGTCATGAATGGGATAAAACCTTCCGGAGCTCAAGTGGTTAAGAGCACACACAGGCATTACCATTTTATATTCAAAGTCAAGTGTGATCTGGTATATTGAAGATCATAAAAGGCGGTTATTTTACAATAAAAACGCACTCAAAAGAGTTGCATGCAAGATGCTTGCAGTATCAACACCAGCAGTTGGCTGTTCTATCTAGAAATCACCTAAATAAATGCCTTGCTATAAGCATGTTACGCCTTAGACAGTATTGTGAAAAGTTATCAAATGCTATGTCTCCCTGTCCCAGTCTGAGTCTTGCGGCATGTTCATCGTTGCAAGCCAGGGTGTCCACTGGTTCACTGGTTTACTGGTTCATGCAGAACCCTTTTTGCTAGCCTGTTAAAACAAGAGCAGAACATGTAACAAGAGGCAGTCATGCAACCTGGAAGCATTTTAAAAATGTCAGCTGAATCTGGATGAAATTAAGTATGTGAAATTTGAATAACTGCTAAAATGAGTGCGTATTTACCTTTATCCAAAAGCCTAGTTGTTCACTGAGAAATAATTTGATAATTTGATTGTGCTGGAACATACCATTTTACATATCTGTAGCACCCTCCTAATTTTGGATGCTAGGCAAATCTAGTCCTTGACTCCTGTATACAGGGGAGCAATAATCAATTGCTCTGGTTTGCTCATGGTGTCACAGGGTGGGAGTTTGATTGTTCCCTCCTGCCTTTAGGAGAAACTTCCAGCGTTTAGGGCAGGAAATTCAAATAGCTGGCATTAATATATTCCATGCCCTGGCCAATCCCTAGGAAGGTGTGCCCAGAAGATGGTCTAGGAGGTGGTAAATAGCCTGGAGGCCCCCCATCAAGAATGTTCCAAAGCTTTAGGTAGTTACTTGCCCGGGAAGCACATTTTGGACTGAGTTTCTGTTTTGCTGGGTCTTGGGTGTGGTATTGCTGGGACTAATCTGAAACTGGATGCAGGATTTCTCTACCAGGGGATCAGGTCTGGAAGGCAACTGTTACTCAATGGACCATATCTAGAGGAAGTTAGAAAAAGGCAGCTGTCCTGGGAACTTGTGAGCAAAAGACCCTGATTGACCCTGTTGACCATGCAGTACCCTAAAAACTGCACTGGTTACCTATAGCTTTGCAGCTGTGCAGGGTAACCAGATGCCAAAAGGCTACCTCATGGTCCCCAGCTGTGAGGATTTAGACTCTGCTATAAACACAAGAAGAAGTTTGTCCTCTGCTTAAAGTTAATGAGCGTTTTGGAGTAACCAATGCTCTCACCCACTCTCCTGTTACAAGTTCTGCAAGCAATAAATTGCAAAAAGACAAACCCCTAAACCAGGGGCGTATCATGAAAACAGTTGGCCCGTGTGCACATTAAAAAGTGGGCCCTAGGTGTTGAAAATATAAAAAAATGGGGCATGCGAAATGCGGCGCTGTGAAAAGTGGGTGTGGTTTAAATTGTGCTAAATATTGAGTGTGGCTTAAAGGGGGTGTGGTTAAGTAGAGTCTGAGATGACTTACATAGTGCAGAATATGGTAATGTTAAATAGGGAATGTACAGTGCGGAGTGTATGGCACTGGGTAGTGTGTACAGGAAAGGGGTGGGGAGTGTATGACGGTGGGTATTATGTGCAGGATAGGAATGCAGAGTGTACGACAGTGGGTAGTATGTGCAGGAAGAGGAGTGCAGAGTGTACAGGGGTGTATAGTGTGTGCATGGAGAGGAGTGCGGAGTGTGTGGCCTTAGGTAGTATATACAGGAGAGGAGTGCAGAGTGTAAAGCGGTAGGTAGTATGTGCAGGGAGAGGAGTGAAGAGTGTATGGTGGTGGGCAGTATGTGCAGGAGAGGAGTGTGGAGTGTATCATGATGGATAGTATGTGCAGGATGGTGTCAGTAGGGCAGTTTTTTTTTAAATTTTATTTTTTAATATTTTTTTACAATGTATTTTTTTTTTACATTTTTTTGTACATTTGGGGGGGGGGGGGGGCAGTGAACAGTGCCAGTAGGGCAGTGGACAATGTCAGTAGAGTAGCGGACGGTGTCAGTAGAGCAGTGGATGGTGTCAGTCGTTTATTTTGTTTGTATTGTTATTTTTTACAATTTCAATTTTTTTTTAATAGTTTTTTTACAATGTATTTTTTTTTCTTTCACAATGCTTTGGGGGGAGGCAGTAGATGGTGTTAGTAGTTTTTTATTTTTTTTATTGTATTTTTAATTATTTTTTTAGAATTTTATTTTATGATATTTATTACAATTCTTTTTTTTATCAGCCCTTTTAGGGGCCTTGGTGAGATATCAGGTATCTAAAGACCCCTGACACACCCCTGAGACAGAGAGAGAGGCTGAGGACACAGATTCCCCAGTCCCTTTCTTTGTAGCCCCAGCTGCACTGAAGATGAATGAACAGGAGACAGAGGCTCCAGGTAGCATAACCTAGGCCATATTTTAATATTTTTTTTCACCTGCCCCATCAGTTCTGGAAATATAGTATCTTGATAGTTGGCCAAATGTATTTTATTCATGTATTTATTTATGTAAAAAAATATATGTTCTATAAAATTTTATTTTTATAAACTATTTATTTACAAATTAAAGTGGAAGTAAACCCTCCTATCGTTTTCAGCCAAGGATTCTGCCATCTTGGCCTCTTTTTAATCTTCAACTGCCATGATGCTGGCACTAATGCTGTACATTCTAATATGAAAAGCCCAGCACTATCTGCACTGTTTACAAATTCTTTATCCACTTGCCGACCATGCCTTTTCTGGCACTTTTTGTTTACAAGTTTAAATTAGTATATATATATATATATTTTTTTTTTTTTTTTCGTGTGTAGGCTCCATCGAACTTTTTCCGTCGGAGTTTCCGACACACAAAGTTTGAGAGCAGGCTATAAAATTTTCCAACAACAAAGTCTGATCGGTTAAATTCCGATAATGTGTACACAAATCCGATGCACAAAGTGCCACGCATGCTCAGAATAAATTAAGAGACGAAAGCTATATACTGCCCCGTTTAGAGTCCCGACGTACGTGTTTTACGTCACCGCTTCCAGAAGGTTCGGATTTTCCAACAACTTTGTGTGACCGTGTGTATGCAAGACAAGTTTGAGCCAACATCCGTCGAAAAAAATCCATGGATTTTGTTGTCGGAATGTCCGATCAATGTCCGATTGTGTGTACAGGGCACTCACTTAAATCTGTCCAAATCAGAGTCTAGTAGACATCCCGGGTATGATAAAGTTTGAAACACAAAATCATAAATTATAATATAATAAATAACTATAAATAATAACAAATAATAATATAATAGTAATATTAATTTTATTCAATAAATTTTAGTAAATAATATACTCAAAAACACTGACATTTTTTTTGGCCAAACAAGAGTGCAATATTAGTAGTAATATTGCTTCAGTAAACGTCCCGGGTATGGAAAATTTTAAAACATGGTAGACAATCTTTTCTGATTTTCCTTCCAGTGTCGTCACGCTTAGAGCAGCAAACCACACACATCCTTGTGGGTGCTGACTTCTTTTCCATTGGTGGAATGTGGTCCATAAATTGACGACCAGTCAGGCATTCCGGGTTCACAACGCCAGCAGCACGACGTCCAGATCTATTTACAGTGGATGGTGTTTGGTGCTTGAGAAATATAAGTTCGGCAACTTTCCAAACAAAGTCCGCATGAACCACAGGCCTGTCACTCTTTTTTTTTAAGAAGAATGAATTCATTCCATAGGCACTGTTCAAGAAGATGCCTGAAGATTTTTTTGTAATATTTTTTTTGTTGCTTTCTCATGGCAGGATAAAATGTCATGGCCTAGTCAGCTCTGTCAACACCTCCCATGGTGTTGTTGTAGTCCATCACGACTTGTGGTTTCATTATGTCTTTTTCACCTTTTTGTGTGTACCATGACAGTAGAGGTGTTGTGAATGGTACTTATTAGGCACACATCTTTTTTGTCGCGCCATCTTAGTGCCATCATTTTGCCTTTCTGCCAGGCAACTATTTCTCCTGCCTTGAACTTTTTATTGCAAAAGGTTGGCGGCATGTCACGTCGGTTAGCTCTAACAGTCCCATATGCATCCGTCTTGTGCTGTAGAAGGAACTGTAATGCCCCGTACACACGGTCAGATTTTCCGAAAATGTCCGTGTTGTCGGAAATTCCCACCGTGTGTGGGCTCCATCGGACATTTTCCATCGGATTTTCCGACACACAAAGTTTGAGAGCAGGAGATAAAATTTTCCGACAACAAAATCTGTTGTCGGAAATTCCGATCGTGTGTACACAAATCCGACGGACAAAGTGCCACGCATGCTCAGAATAAATAAAGAGATGAAAGCTATTGGCCACTGTCTCGTTTATAGTCCCGACGTACGTGTTTTACGTCACCGCGTTCAGAATGATCGGATTTTCCGACAACTTTGTGTGACCGTGTGTATGCAAGGCAAGTTTGAGCCAACATCCGTCGGAAAAAATCCTAGGATTTTGTTGTCGGAATGTCCAAACAAGGTCCGACCGTGTGTACGGGGCATTAGACGCGATATACTGTATCCAGCTCAGTCTTCCTTTGTAGGCAATTAGACATTTGTCGATACTGACGTCTTTATCTGGTACATAGGTCTGCAGGAAATTTTTCAGAATAATTTGATATACCTCCCAAATCTTTTTCAGTTTTGGTGCTGGATGAGAAGTCTCATCAAATTCTTCATTATTTTGAAAGTGCAGATATTTCATTATCAGAGAAAATTTGTTCTCCGACATGACTGTGCCAAAAAAAGGAGTGGCTAGTAATTTGTTGGTTGTCCAGTACCACTTCTGCAGGGGTTTCCCCACCACTCCCTGAAGGATAATAAGGCCAAGAAACTTCCAGATGTCCTCTTTGGTCACTGGTTCCCACTTTCTGCTCCTTGAAAACCTCTGAGGTATAGCAGCTTGTTACACTCCTGGTACCGATTTGTCTCCGTAACAATTTTTTCTATAACTTCATCGGTCAAAAAGAGTTATCCCAAGGGGTTGTCATCTTCAACCTCCACTTTGATACCGGGTGCTCCGGTAAACTTGAATCTTGGGGGCGCTAGGTGCTCTGTACCGCAGTCAATCGAGCACCAAGTCCGCACATCGCTGGGCACAGTCGCAGGATCGTCGCTGAAGTTGCTTTCCGTGCCTGATGACTAACTTCCCCACGAATCACTATCACTCAATTCTGCAAGCAATTCTGTATCACTGTCTCTGTTTTCCAGCAGGCCGTATGCAGCTTTTGAAGTAGAGGAGCGCTTTTTTGAGGCCATGGTCGTTCTGCAGTTTCCAGACAGAAAGTACAGTAAAACTGCAGGCAAGGGCACTGGATAAAGCACTGGGGGGCAAACTAAGGTCAATTTTATTTTATTTAGTAATATAATCCAATAGGATTACAATGTATCAGTGTGTGTTGTGTTTTATACATTTTGAATTTGCTGCTGGTTCCAACCCCCTGCGTCGCGACGCTCGCAGAGAACGGAAGCCAGGGCACACAGAGCACACAGTGCATCGGAAGGAAGATCCGGCCACTGTACACAGCAGGGGTACATCACAGGATCCCGGGGACAAGGTAAGTAACCTCTTCCAGGATCCAGCGATGCGATCCCGAGTGTGGTTCGTGGTTACCGCTAATGGTACTGAAATCTCACCCCGAGTCACACTCAGGAATACCACCAGGGGGGTTAAAGAATAGAATGGCAATATTTTATGTCACACGGTATTTACGCAGTGGTTTTTCAAGCACAATTTTTTGGGAAAAAATACACTTTAATGAATAAAAAAAAACCACAATACATACCTTAATTTTTTTGGTAACATATAAAAGATGATAAAAAAGATGATGTTACACCAAGTAAATAGATACCTAACATATCATGCTTTAAAATTACACACGTTCATGGAAGGGCGACAAACTATGAAAACTCCATAGGCGATGCCTTAAAAATGTATATAGGCTACCTGTTTAGAGTTACAGAGGAGGTCTAGCGCTCAAATGATTGCTCTTGCTCTAATGTTCACGGCAATTGCTCACATGTGTGGTCCAAACATCATTTACATATGTGTTCACGACTTACATATGCATTCGCTTCTGAATGCATGGACAGAGGGATATGGTCGCTTTCATTTTTTTTTCTTTTTTCTTTCTTTTTTTTATGCAGTTCCTTTTAGTTTTTATCTTTTTTGTTATCACTTTTTTTCCTCTTAGGCCCCTTTCACACGATTGGCCCGCTTGGATCCGCCTGTCTAGGAGGATCCGAGCGGGTCACCCATTGACTTCTATGAGCAGGCAGATGTCAGCCGAGATGTGCCGCTGACACCCGCCTGCCATTCGATCCGACAAGATCCGCTCAAAACAGACGTATGGCGATATGTTCGCCATCCATCCAGCTGTCTGTTTTCATCCGATCTCCCCATAGAAGATAGCGGGGCTCTGACAGGTCTGTCCCTGCACAGTAAGCAGAGACAGACCTGTTATCCGCCTGCTCAGCGGGGATCAACGGATCAATCCCCCACAGAGCTAGCGGAGTCCATCCAGCGGATCTGCCCGTGTGAAAGGGGCCTTACTAGGAATATCAACATCCCTTGTAATAGAAATAAGGATGACAGGTCCTTTTTATGGAGAGATCTGGGGTCAATACGACCCCAAATCTCCCCTTTAGCTCCTTTTAAATGCAAAAAATCAAAAAAATTATCTTTTGCTTTTAAAAAAATTTTTTTACTCCCGCCCTGGACCGAAAGTGATGTCATAATGTTGCTCTGGTCCTCCAAGATCATAGTTGCAATCGGAGAAGATCTGGTCTCTGGTAACCTCTACGGCCAGCCACGCAACCCGCTGGATCATTTCTCGGGCGCGCCAGTAAGCCAAAGAAACACTGGCAAACGCCGGGAGGGGGGGAGGGAGGGGTCCCTCCCACTGCACTGCTTCTGGAAGTGATCCAGTGGCTATTTAGCTGTTTGGACTGCTTTCATGAAAAAGCCAGTCACCGGCTGAAAAAAAAATAACACCAGGGTTAAGGCTGATAGCTTTAGCCCTGACTAAGGTAAACCACTTGCAAATTGCAACATATATACGGATTGTGGTCAGCAAGTGGTTAAAAATGATTAAATCACACAGCTGGCCTCTTCTGGGAGCGGGAGGGGATTGTGTTCCTCCTTTGAGTCATGTAGCAATCTAAAAGCAGAGCTCTAAAATTAACCCTGAATTTTTTTTCAATATTGCTTGCAGCTGCTATGGCAATGCTAGCCTATTCACATGAAATATTTTTACAGATGTAAAACATAAAGATAAACATAAATTCTTTACAATGTAATTTTCAAGTATTGAGCAGAAAAAATAAACAGGACATTACAAAAGCAATATTTTCACTCTAAAGAACAATTTTTTAGTAATGGAGCTACTAATAGTTTTATCCGCTGTGTGCAAAAAAGTACTACCTACACTTGTGCAGAAACAGAAAGGAGATATGGAAGCCTGGGACAGAAGGTAAGCTGTGTCTTTGGAAATACTGCTCCTCGCAAAATGATTGCATACACTTGTGGTCTTCACATGACATTATTTTGCTTATTCTGTACTGAAACAGTTATAATTTTGGTGAGATTTTATTCTACCTGGAAATTAAAAGATTTTGGTGAAATACAATCTAAAACCACATAAACTTGAATAATATTTGAAGAAAGCAACGCACCAGGCAGGTTCACCAATGACATCGCTGTGACCACACTAATTAGGTGCCAACCCAGCTCCTTCATGGCAAAGAAAAAGATTTGGTCGGCCGCACATCTAAAATCAACGTTATTACCATGGCCGCATTTTTCCACTAGACACTGTAGGCATGTGCCTAGAGGTGCCCTTCCTAGTGGGGCGCCTGTCAGTATGAGTTTTTTCTTTTTTTAACCCCTTCACTTCCAGGTCCGTACGAACAGTGAGGGGGAGTTTCACACACAATCTGGTGGCTACAGCACCGGGATTGTGTGTAAAACTGACAGGCAGGCTCCCATCTGTCAGGTGGAAGCATTCAGGCAGCTGGGACACCGCCCGATTCCACATACTCCCAGTACCGGCACGCCCCAATGTGCATTGCAATACATCCAGTGGAGCTCAGAGGAGACATGCAGAGTCTTTTAGACCCTACATGTCGCATTAAAGAGAACCTGTCACCTAAAAATCATCACATAGGGGACTCTTTGTCCCCTATGTGATAAAAAAAAAGAAAAAAAGTGAAGCAAAAAAAAAAAATTTACACCCAAGCACATAAAATGTTGAGCCCCCCCACCCCTACATATACGCCATTTTACGGGCGCACACAAATTTAAGGTTTGACATGTTGGATATCTATTTACTCGGTGCAACCTTATCTTTTATATTTTACCAAAAATGTGGGCAGTTTATTGTGTTTGTTTGCCCTAAAGTTTACTGTATTGTGTTTTTTACTGATATTTTGTGTTTGCTAGATCTTTGCAGTAATTTATCAAGAAAAAAAAAAGTTTGGGGGGGGGGGGGCGCTTCAGAATTCTCTGCCTATAGGCTCCGGAGATGTAAATCCAGTCCTATTTATTGCGGATATCTTCAATAAAACCACAATGCCATGAACGCAGCAGAGGGAAACAGAGAACAACGGTGGATGCGTTTCGCACTTGCTCAGTGCTTTTTCGTAGCTGAATTTTCTCTTTCTTTTTTTCAGCAACGAATAGGCGTTGAGTAAGTGCAAAACACATCAGCTATTGTTGTTGTTTCCCTCTGCTCTGTTGTTGACATTGTGGTTTTATATCCATAACTCCAAAGACATGCTGGTAGGTTAATTGGCTTCTGTCTAAATTGTCCCTAGTATGTATGAATGTGAGTTAGGGACCTTAGATTGTAAGCTCCTTGAGGGTAGGGACCGATGTGAATGTACAATGTATACGTAAAGCGCTGCGTAAAATGGACGGCGCTATATAAGTACCATAAATAATAATAATATGTGCGGCCAACCAAATCTTTTACTTTTGACGGAATAATAATTGACCTTTGAATACACATTTTAAAGGCTCAGTCCATCCAAAGCTCCAGCATTGAGATTTCTGCCATAGTTCTCTAGATCTGTCAGTGGAGGTTGGATGTTACTCCACGTTTGAAGGTCAATACCAAGAAACACAAATATCTGATTTTCCCTCTTTGCAGTCACAGTATATAAAAATATATACAGTATATCCACAAGGATTTAAACATGAGTTCTAAAGAAATGGACCAGGCTTTGGAAACAAGCAACAAAGCATCACCGCATATAATCCCATGTTGGTGACAACAGGAATGCTCAAGAGGGTAGACTATCGTGCTGTTTTCAAAGTCACTCAAGAGAATTATGGCAATCAATCTTCTCCTTGTTTAAATCAATCACAGCAGGTATACAGACATGACTATCGTTACGTGAATAATAATCTAGACCAAGCAATTGAAGAATGGCATAATTAAACTTTGTAGATTGTTTATTTTCCTATAGTGCTGTATGTAGATATGATTGGATAAATGCTGGTGTAAACGCTATCATTCTCAGTATGGCCTTTTATTAGGCAACTTCTGTAATAGTATCAATATGGATTAAGAGTGGATAATGAGGGAGGTCGCTAGCAAGTTTAATCCCAACAAAATCCTATTGTACGCACATTTTTTACATACTTCCTTGCACGTTTATAAAATTGCTTCTCACAGACTCATTGGGCATTCAGTGCCAACAGCAATAAAGATTTGCCAAGTGCAATAATTCACAGCAACCAATCAAATATCACTTTTCTGAAGTCAAATCAGAGAAAATGTGTTTCTTACTAGTTGCTATGTGTAATTAAATATTGTACATCATTACACTCAACGCTGTCTTAGCAAATCTAGCTATCTCTTAATCCCAATTACCTTCTTGTTTCACTGTTTTTATACCTACTGTATGTCACTGTTCTCTTCTCCCCAGTGTATTCCGTAGCAGGTAAAATGATGCTCCACACATCCCCTCTATGATTTTAGCCTCATTAACACCTTTTCTTCTTCTTCATTTATGTCAGGTATTTATAATGCTGACATTTTTCATATTGTACTGTCACATTAAACTCTGCCCTCAAGGAGTTTACAAGTTTAAAGCAGACCTTCAGCCTCCTGAGAACGATCCTGCCTCTCCACCCCTCCTCCCTTCCTCTGCAGGAATAGGACCCCCTTCCTCCATGCACCTCAATTGCCTTAGATGAATGACGTGCACACTGCCTGCTGTGCCTCCCAGGATATGTACATCACATATCCCAGGAGGGATAGCCTTTCATTCAAGGAAAGGAGGAGGGGGCGGGCCTATCAGCATGTCATCAAGAGGCCCGCTCGCTGAATCAGAAAGAGCCAATGGGCCTCTCGATGATGTCAAAGAGAATATGGTAGCGCGGGATGGAGCTCTGGACGGGCATGAGAGGATCTCAGAGGGACAACGCTGGATCCACTGGATGGGTGAATATCTGAAATGTGCAGATACCACCATCAGGTAAGAGGGGCCATAAAAAATAAAAAAAAATGGGGAGGTAAGCCGGAGTTCCTCAAGGACCCTATCTCGCTTGCATACACATATTACAGCCAATTTAGACATCAGCCAATTAACCTACCAGAATGGGAGGAAACCCAAACAAGCCCAGAGTCCTAGTTGGGATTCAAACCAAGGACCCCAGTGATACAAGACAGGACTGCTAATCATCAAGCCACCATGCTGTCTTGTATATAGGATACAGCATCTGACAATTTCCTGTATCAATAGACCTTTAGGCCTGATAGAACAATAATGCAGCGCTATTCTATAGACACCACTGCTGTCACTGAAAGTCAAATGCAGATTTTGTTAAATAATTTGGGCTTACGGTATTGCTTTACTTCAAAAGTTCAAGTAGCCCAGGAAGCTTGGGCCACCTAACAAACATTCTAATCCTCTGGTATATGCCAGAATTGCCATTATTGCTATTCTGTCCTAGACGAAGGATCAGAGCACCCCACCTTTATTCAATTCTGAAATAAAATACGAAACCTGATTTTAGAAAATGCGTAAAGAAAGCTAAAACTGTTGTTGATAATAAAACATTAAAATATAAAAAGGCCTCTCTTTCTTTTACTCTAGTCTTTGTTCCATAGGATAGATACAAAACTAAAAAAGAGCCATTGTGTTTGCTTGCTCATTTTGTTACTATTATTTGGAGCCTGGTCTTGGCACACAGTTACATAGTTCAGCATATTGTTATAAATATCAGACTGAATTGTTGCAACAAACCATTTTTTCCTTGTGATTTATCCCCAGAACATAAAGTGTCTGTGTATTGTTAGTAATAAAATAGAAAACACATAAGGAGACAAGAGCTACCCATAACTTTAAATTGAGGACTGTGCTGAGGGGCCTAAAGTAAACCTGTCATAAGAGAATTATGAAGACTGCCATTGCTGAATTTCTTCTGAAATGCGAGTTGCCTAGCTGTTATGCTTAACCTCTCAACAGGTTTACTTTAACTTCAGTTTGAGCCTTACTATTCAATGTACCTTTTACTAACTTGAATATTAAAGTCTAAGTTTAGATATATACAGTATCTCACAAAAGTGAGTACACCCCTCACATTTTTATAAATATTTTATTATATCTTTTTATGTGACAACACTGAAGAAATGACACTTTGCTACAATGTAAAGTAGAGAGTGTACAGTTTGTATAAAAGTGTCCCCTCAAAATAACTCAACACACAGTCATTAATGTCTAAACCGCTGGCAACAAAAGTGAGTACACCCCTAAGTAAAAATGTCCAAATTGGGCCCAAAAAGCCATTTTTCCTCCCCGGTGTCATGTGACTCGTTAGTGTTACAAGGTCTCAGGTGTGAATGGGGAGGGTGTTAAGTTGGGTATTATCGCTCTTACTCTCTCATACTGGTCACTGGAAGTTCAACATGGCACCTCATGGCAAAGGACTCTCTGAGGATCTGAAAAAAAGAATTGTTGCTCTACATAAAGATGGCCTAGGCTATAAGAAGATTGCCAAGACCCTGAAACTGAGCTGCAGCACAGTGGCCAAGACCATACAGCAGTTTAATAGGACAGATTCCACTCAGAACAGGCCTCGCCATGGTCAACTATAGAAGTTGAGTGCGTGTGCTCAGCATCAAATCCAGAGGTTGTCTTTGGGAAATGGACTTATGAGTGCTGCCAGCATTGCTGCAGAGGTTGAAGGGGTGGGGGGTCAGCCTGTCAGTGCTCAGACCATATGCTGCACACTGCATCAAATTGGTCTGCGTGGCTGTCGTCCCAGAAGGTTGCCTCTTCTAAATATGATGCACAAGAAAGCCTGCAAACAATTTGCTGAAGACAAGCAGACTAAGAACTAGGGATGAGCTGAACACCCCCCCGGTTCGGTTCGCACCAGAACCTGCGAACGGACCGAAAGTTTGAGCAAACTTTTAGAACCCCATTAAAGTCTGTGGGGCTCGAACATTCAAAATCAAAAGTGCTAATTTTAAAGGCTAATATGCAAGTTATTGTCATAAAAGAGGTTTGGGGACCCGGGTCCTGCCCCAGGGGACATGTATCGATGCAAAAAAAAGTTTTAAAAACGTCCGTTTTTTCCGAAGCAGTGATTTTAATGATGCTTAAAGTGAAAAAAAAGTGAAATATTCCTTTAAATATCATACCTGGGGGGTGTCTATAGTATGCCTGTAAAGTGGCGCATGTTTCCCGTGCTTAGAACAGTCCCTGCATAAAATGACATTTTTGAAGGAATAAAAGTCATTTAAAACTGCTTGCGGCTTTAATGTAATGTCAGGTCCCGGCAATATGGATGAAAATCAGTGAGACAAGCGACATGGGTACCGCCCACCCCCCAGTCCATTACCAGGCCCTTTGGGTCTTGTATGGATATTAAGGGGAACCCCGCACCCAAATTAAAAAAAGGAAAGGTGTGGGGCCCCAGGCCCTCTGAACAGCAGTATACAGGCGGTGCAAACAAGACAGGGACTGTAGGTTTGTTGTTAAGTAGAATTTGTTTGTAATTTTGAACTGGTACATTTTTAAAGTGTAGCTCTGGCCAAAAAATCTATCTTTAAGCTTTTTGGAAAACATAGGGAAGGGTTATCATCCCTGTAACATTTGTTTTGCTGTCTGTGCACCTCTTCAGAAGATTTCACCTCACTTTCTGTCCCAATGACAAATGTTTTTTGAAAATTTGGGTTTTTTAGTCAAACAAGGATTGTTGATAAAGCTTTTGGGAAGAGGAGACACATTTTCCCCATATTAACTGTTACAGGAGAGAATTTCCCTTCCTAGGGGTAGATTTAATCTCACTGCCTGTTGTCTCCTTCCGTTTGCAAGTAGGAGTCATTTGTAAGTTGGATGTTTGAAAGTAGGGGCCTGCCCTATATACTCTGCAGAAATTGGGGCCTTAGGTGTTCGTGTTGCCACAACACTGTAAGCCCTCACAGTTACTCTTGGTGGGCGCAGGAACGGGCCGTGCTGTGAAATATTAGATCAAGAATTGTAATTACATGCCATTGTTGAACAGTGGTAGAAAAATTGGGCCTTCGGTGGTGGTGGTGGTATTGCCACAACACTGTAAGCCCTCACAGTTACTCTTGGTGGGTGCAGGAATGGGCCCTGCTATGAAATATTAGTTCAAGAATTGTAATTACATGTCCCTGTTGAATAGGGGCAGAAAAATTGGGCCTTAGGCACTGGTGCCACAACACTGCAACCCCTCACAGATGCTATAGTTGGAGTGCAGGAATGAGCCCTGCTGCAAAGTATTGCATCAAAAATTGTAATTATACGCCCCTGTTAAACAGGGGCTGAAAAATTGGGCCTTGGGCACTGGTGCTGGTGCCACAACACTGCAACCCCTTACAGATACTCTAATTGGAGTGCAGGAATGAGCCCTGCTGCCAAAAAAAAGGACAAGCGTGTCCGCCATGCTGATGAGGATGCACCATCTCCAAGACCAGAACTGTTGCATCTAGACACAGAGCCTGCTTGCCCTCTTTTATTGGCTTGTGACTGTCTGCCTCTCCTTGTTGGCCTTCCAGACATACTAATGGCATGCAGTGAGATGTAGCTGCACAAAGCTGGGATGCCTGCGGTACTAATAGGATCAGAACACCACCAATTTTCTTCAGGTAGCTTTAGGTGCACACTGTGCCGAGGACGCACTACACTAACTGTAAATACTGCAGCTTCCTGCGGTACTAATAGAATCAGAAGAACACCACCAATTTTCTTCAGGTAGATTTAGGTGCACACTGTGCAGAGGACGCACTACACTAACTGTAAATACTGTAGCTAATAGGACTAATAGGATCAGAAGAACACCAGCAATTTTCTTCAGGTAGCTGTAAATACTGTAAAAACACCTGCCTGCCTGTCAGTAGGAGGAGAACAACAGGAACGGATCTAGCTAAACTTAATACAGTGTATATATATATATATATATACATATATATATATATATACAACACCTAGGATGCATATATATATATATATATATATATATATATATATATATATATATATATATACACAATACACTGTAAGTGCAGCTAACTGACTCGCCTGCCTACTCTATCTAACTTAAATCAAATGACACTGTCTCTCTGTCTATCTCTCCACCGCCGCCGCAACACACTACACAAGGCCGCCATGCAGGCGGCCTTATATAGTGTGGGGTGTGTACTAAACACTCTGAGCCATAATTGGCCAAAGCTACCCTGGCTTTGGCCAATTGCGGCTCTCTGTACAGACGGCGCTGTGATTGGCCAAGCATGCGGGTCATAGTGCATGCTTGGCCAATCATTAGCCAGGAATGCACTGCGATGCCGCAGTCAATTATGGGCCATGACGTGCCACTTAAATGTGGTGCAGACGGCCCATAACGTTCGAAATTCGATGAACGGTTAAACATGCGATGTTCGAGTCAAACATGGGTTTGACTCGAACTCAAAGCTCATCCCTACTAAGGACATGGATTACTGGAACCATATCCTGTGCTCTGATGAGACCAAGATAAACTTATTTGGTTCAGATGATGTCAAGCGTGTGTGGCAGCAACCAGGTGAGTACAAAGATGAGTGTTTCTTGCCTACAGTCAAGCATAGTGATGGGAGTGTCATGGCATAAATGCATAAAATAATTTGGACCAGTGCACAAAGCAAAGTCAAAATAGCAGTGTCCACATAGAGACACAGTGCAGAACAGGCCATGGAGAGGAAGGAAAGGGGGGGAAGGTGCAGCTGCAGGAAGACCACAGGCAATATTTGTGATAAGTTGTGTGTTCTCTACCTGCTTTTTTGGCACAGCTTTCAGAGTTCTCTTCCTCTTTAACCTCAACCCTACTGCATATACTGTATGTAGTAGCAGGTAAGAGTGGGCCCTGGCCACATCACATATGCGTCCATGGTGGTCTGAGGTTGTGTGCTGGGAATGCACTTACTGCATGCTCACTGCACACACAGCTCTCGGTCACAGCTTCTGATCGGGAGACAGCAGGACGAGCTCTCGATCCTGTGACTGCTGTGAGACCAGTCAGGATGTTGCACTGCCTCTCTGCACTAAAGCTTATTTAAAGGGCTACAGGAGGCTACAGGAGGCTGTTTGAAGGGCTTAAAGCCTAACTAGTGTTTTTTTTTTTGTTTTGGTAAAGCGGTAAAGAGTAAAAATGTCTGTCAGTTTTTATGCAATCTATGACCCCATTGAACAGATGTTCCATCTCTTTCTGTGCCTGCAACACCCATAAAAGAAATTGGAAGTGTATTTGTCCCAGAAAGGGAATGCACAGATAGCAATAAAATCATTATCGAGAGTTCTAACTCTTCCCCATCTATACTTGAAATGTGCTTTGTCTTTGTCCTCATTGGGGAGATTTCCTATCAAGTCCTTTGCTGTCAGGAAGTAAAGAGAATGCTCCCCAATCAGTGCACAGATGACAGAAAGAAAAAAGTTTTCTCTGAAGCTGGGCTTTAAAGTGGTTGTTAAGCCACTTTATACTGTTTATACCATCCTGCCTGTTTAATACTCCTATGTGCCCTGTGCCTGTTTTTTATAAAAATAAGCTGTTCTTTACCAGTTAAAAGAGCAGCGAACACCGCTCACGTGACCCGCCAGCTCTTTCCTCTCTTCATCTGACAGCTGAATTGGGCGGGGCTGTGGATTCCCTGCTGGCATCAGTCGGGAGGGGAGGAGGAGAGAGCCGGCGGGTCACGTGAGCGGCAATTGCCACTCTGAGAACTGGTAAAGAACACCTTTTTTTATAAAACACAGGCACAGGGGCACATAGGAGTATGAAACAGGCAGAATAGTATAAAACATTAACTGAAACTTCAGCAGCAAGATGGGAGGGGGGGTTCTGACACAGAAGCAGACAGGCAGGAAGGGGAGGGGGGAGAGGACGGAGGAGAACACAGGAGAGACAGGACAGCTATGAATGACGAAGGCACGTAAACTGACCACGGTTTCAGAGCTCAGCAGCCATGATAAATTGTGGTGAGCTTACAGGGAGGAAGGCATACCTAGGCAGGATCAACCAGGTTTTTTTAGGTGTTACAGGGGGCCAAATTACACAGCACAAGCACTGTGCTGTATAACATGCTTTAAGGGAACAGGATCAATATTTTTTTTTTAGGTTAACAAACACTTTAAGTTAGCTAATAAAGAGTATCACTTACGGCGGCATTCCACCCAAAAGTGGAACTTCTACTCATTTGTCTCCTCCCTCCTCCAGTGCCACATTTGGCACCTTCCGGGAGCACACGGCACATTAAGTCACAGCACGATTCCCTCCTCCTTCCCCCACTGCCAGTCCAGTAGGAGAATGCAGTGGTGCCTCGCGCATGCGCAGTAGGGACCCGGTGTGAAGCCATAATGCTACACTGTTCCCTTACCCGCAATGGCAGCGGCAGCACCTGACAGCTGATGGAAACATCAGCTGTGGTGCCGACAGCGCTGGACTCCAGGACAGGTAAGTGTCCTATTATTAAAAGTCAGCAGCTGCAGTATATGTAGCTGCTGGCTTTTAATTTTTGCAGGGGTGGGCGGACCTACTCTTTAAATGCAAACTTCCAATAATATTTATTTGTACCTAAAGCCGAATTTTTTTTTTTTAAGTTTTAGATAAAGTAGATGTAGGGCTGGGCTCTTTAATTTTTAATGTAATGTTTAGTTATTGTTAAAACTAAAACATTTGTTCTTTGGGGGACCAAAGATTCATTGGAGGGGGGAGAATGTAGCGCTGGGCTCTTTAATTTTTTTTCCCCAGCAGTGCTGACAAAATAAACACAGGAAGAACAGTTTTTTCCTTCTCTGCTGTGATGGACAGCTACAGGGAGAGAAAGGGACCTGGACTGTGCCCTGACTGGCTGTTGCTACAGCTGAAGAGGACCCTGCCCTAGCAACCCTGAAAAAGGAGGACTCCTGATTAGCTGAGTAAGCCAGGCTGGTTCCCAATTGGCTGTGGGACATTTTTTCAGCCTCTCAACACTGAGAGAAGCAGAAAATCGATGTGGGATCTGATGAGAGTGCTCTGGTACCCATTTTAGAGAGCCTGGGGACCACTTGGGGAACAGGGGTGCCTGGCCAGTACAATATATCCTTGGGAAGTGTTCTGTGAGGAGAGAAAGAGAATTGAGTACTTTCTGTGACTGCTATTAGAGAGGCTGGGACCTGAACTGTTCTGTGTGTGCCCAGAGAGTGTTAGCCTGGAAGTTTGTGGTACAGGGCTGCGGGCTGCAAGAATCCACAGGACTGTTGTTGTGACCTGCTGACCACATGCTGTTGCCAGAGGATCTGTTCTGCCAGGAAAAGTGTGCTGCACCTGAATCACATGCAAAACTGTGTGCAGGGACCAGGCTGTAGGCTGCTGCTATGCTGAACACTACTTAATGCAGTGAGGGAGGAGAGACTTCTATTCCAGTGTGTTCCAGTTGCTCCCAGTGGCCATGTGTTCTAGCTACCTGCTAAAGCTGCAGAGTGCTGGCTCAAGAGGAAGGACCCTTTCACCAGCCACAGAGGAACCCCTCAGGACTAGAATCAGTCATCAGTGGTAAGAGACTTCCAGCCACCATCTTGTTTACTTTAGTGAGTACTCCCACGTAAGGGCCCCATTGCCGGCAGACTCTCTACATAGTTCCACTGGCCAGTGGTTAGTAGGGGTGCAAAGGATCGTCATCGATCCGTGATCCGATCCGCGGAGGTTGATCCGTACGGGACACCTCTGTGGCCTCGGCCATAGGAAAGGCCGTGGCTTTGGCCTAGCTCCGGAGCGGCGGCCATCTTGGTACACCCGGCGGCCGTTTAGCACGTCGAATGATGGAGCGATCACTTGTAACGACATGTCATGACGCCAGTTCCTCTCTCTCTCCCCTCTGTGTACTGATCTGTACAGTGGAGGGGAGAGATTGGATGGCAGCAGTGCCAATACTCTGCAATGCCCTGCCAATACTCTGCAATGCCCTGCCAATACTCTGCAATGCCCTGCCGCAATACCCTGCCAATACCCTGCCAATACCCTGCCAATACTCTGCCAATACTCTGCCAATACTCTGCCAATAGGGAGATTGTGGATATTACTGTGGGGGAGATTTTTTTTTTTGTTGATCCGAAAATGATCCGAACCGTGACTCCTGATCCGAGGAACGATCCGAACCGTGAGTTTTTTGATCCGTTGCATCCCTAGTGGTTAGGCAAGACAACTTTGCATTAGGTAGTAGGTAGGCTGTATTGCCTTTGAAAAATGCCATTTTTTTATTGCTGTACTGTGTTGGATTGTCATTATTCTGCCAGTATCGCTCACTAGCACCTGCCTAGTGCACGTTTGTGCACTAATTGCTTCCCAGGCAGATGTGGTAAACGAACAGTTTTGCCCTGTGAATGGTGTCACTTAACAAGCTGCCTACATTGCTATATTGCAATTTTCTTCGTTATTTAACCCATTCCTAGGGCTTTGCCATTAAATAAAGCCCATTTAAAACTTCAAGGTGTGACAGTGTTCAGGAAAGGGGTGAGTCATCACAGGTGCAGGGCAGAAGGGACCCAATAAAAAAAAATACCAGCGGCTCCTGCTGGGGTGGTGCTACATAGAAAATGGCTGGAATCTGTCAGTTTTTTTTATTACTGTATGTGTCTCTGCTGGGGGAGATTAAGGAGCATGTAAATGCCAAGCAATTAAAAGCTGAACTAAATTAAAGTGGTTGTATAGGCTCAAGGTTTTTTGCCTTCATGCATAAAAAAACCTTCTGTGTGCAGCAGTGCCCCCCTTAAAACTTATCTGAGCCCCATCTTGATCCAGCGATGTGCACAATAGCCACGGCTCTCCCGGGTCTCAACCTTCTCATTGGCTGAAATAGCAGCGGTAGCCATTGGCTCCCACTACTGTCGATGACAGCCAGTGAACCAATGAGGAGAGAGTGGGGGAAGGGTCGAGCCATGCTCCATGTGTGAATGGACACACAGAGCAGCGGCTCGGGAGTGGCAGCTTGCTATGGGTACCCTAGGCAGGAGGGAGGGGCCTTGAGCACCACGGGGGGACTCGAAAACATGAGGATTAGGGCTGCTCTGTGCAAAACCATTGTACAGAGCAGGTAAGTATGACAGGTTTGTTATTAAAAAAAAACAAAAAACTTTAATATCACTTTAATAAAATGGATACATGCCTTAAAGGGGTATTCAACTCAAAAACATACATTTATTATTTTGCACCATATTAATTCTTAGATCGGGTGGCTGTATTAATTTTCTTCTTTAGGTTTTTTTTTTTTACTGATGCTTCTGTCAGTAACACACTTCTGGAGTGTATACACTCTGGATGAAGGTAGCAGCACAGTGGGAAGAGGGGGCCACAGTATATAGAATGGCAGGATTTTTGAAAATTTAAATTAAAGGAAGTCATCAATATTTTGAAAATTGAAAAACAAAATAGGTAAAAAGGCTGCAAAAGAATCATAAATTTGACATTTAAAAACTTTTGTTTCTGTTTTTTGCATGTACATACTTTTTAACCCATTTCGTGTGCCCCATGTACCATTTTGAATTTTAACTGGAGCAGAAATAGAGGGTAAATAGCTGGCCATGCACTGGACTAAAACAAAAGAAAAACTAACACAAACAAGGTGGATGGAGGAATCTCCGCCAGGACATTGAATTCTGACAGTGGCACCTGATTGGCTGCAGAGAATTTTTTTTAACACATCCCTTCTACAGAAGTTATTTATACCATCAACTTCTGTCAAGTCCCTTCTGGGAAGTCCCTGCTGAACCAGATGAATTTCGATCAGAGTATGGCCAGCTTAAGAGCTCTTTCACACTCCGCCAGTAGATCCTCCTGCTTAGCGGGGAATCTGTCTGCTGATCCCTGCCGAGCAGGCGGGTTGACAGGTCCCTGTCCGGTCTGCAGAAGCTTGCTTTTCTCTATGGGGGTTCAGATATCAATAGACTGCCAGTTCGTTTACATCTGACATCTGATTGGATCCGGCAGATGAATGGGGAACGGGTCCCCCATCTGTCTGTTTTTAGTGGACAGGATTGCATGTCGGCGGGTGTAAACGGACACATGTCCGTTTACATCTGCTGCTCCATAGAGGAAAATGGATGGTCCAATTGGGTCCGCCCGATCCATCCCCCTGTGTGCAAGAGCCCTTAGAGGGGATTTCCCTTATTTAGAGACAGCTCTTCTTTCTTTCTATTGTGTCTACAAGGCAGGAGGTGAAGGTAATATTCTCCAATAAGACACAGAGTGCAGAAAAGTGACATGGGTTTAAATCATTTCTTACTCTATCCAAAATTAACAAAAAAAGTTATAAGTAAAATGGGTTTTCTGTCTGATCAAAATCTATTTTGTAAGATCCAGACAAGTTATCTATGTTAAAGCCTGGGAGGAACAGTGCGGAAATGCCGGCCCTGGCACAGTGACTATTTACTTTTTACTTTTTTGTTAGAGCTTCACTGAAATGTCACAAGTGACATTTCATGCAGTTCTATTTACTGCATTTGGTGCTTCGCAAAAAAAAAGCAGCAAAACAGCAGTGCATTCTTGTTTTTGCATTCAGATTGAGCAGGACAAGGCTGCAGAATGCATCCCAACCTAAATGTTGGGAGTGGGCACATAGTTACCAGTATCAGCCTGTACATCTGACTTGGTCTTGTCAGTTCATGTTTTACACTTCTTAAGTATGGTGTGTTCATGCCATTAAACTGTCATATTTATTGACCACAGTAAATGCAGGTGTAAAAATGGCTTACCCACCAGAAATACTAAGAATCATCCTTCAAAGTTCTTTATTCATAGACATTTGTGAACAATGCATGGTCACAAACACAGTGTTCATATTCGAAAAAGGTCATTGAAGGTCAAAGAGGTAAGATGAAAATCTTATTGCATGCAGCCACTAGAGGGTGCTACCAGAGAAAACACTCATCTTGCAATTTTGTAAGAATATACTATAAACATTGGGATAATATGCAAATTACCCAGTTTGATTCCTTAGTAATCAAGGTTTAAATATGTTTTTATATAATATGTATATTGCTGGAAGTTAATTATATTAGAAGTTGTAGGTTAAAGGCTGACATTATTTATGTTTAATCTGTTTGTCATTATTTATTAGGAAATCGTGCTGTAGTCTTCAAGTTTGCCAAGAAATATGAGTCTAATCTAGTAGGTGTTCTATTTTTCCAGATGCATAGTACTCATTTGAATTTGAATTTGAAAGTATATAAATGTTGGAGAATATTGTAAAAAACTGACTCGTTACTTCATGCGAGTTTTAGCACGTTTGTACTTTCTCTATAAAACTCCCTTCCGACATCTCTCCTACATATGCTAATTATCTTTGCAGCTTTAAACTTGTTAACAATTATACTCAATGCAATGCATATCAATACCCATGCATTTTTTATGAAGGCATAAGGGCAAATTTAGACACAGGACAGCTCTACAAGTCTGGATTTATTGGGGCTCTGTGCCCCTTTTACACCATCAAAATCCTGGTTTAACTTCCAGGTCTTGACAGCTAAAGTATTAATTTTACTGTTTATTAGGTTCCAAGCCCATAGAGTTCTAAAGGAAGTCAGGGACACACAGAAATTTGAGATCCAGACCTGGATTGTTCCTAGGAAGACCCAAGGCACTTCGGGGAACACTTAAACACTCAGGTAAAGAAATTATTTTTGAATATCTACTATGTACCAATAAATCACTTCTAAGGAGGTATGTCCTATGTGTGGAGGGCTGCTGCATTACTTAAAACTGTTAGTTTCATTTAGTCCCAAGAGTACAGTAAGTGCCAAACTTCTGGCACCAAGACTTACAATTCTGGCTCTCATCTAGTACATACAGTGAAGGCTATGTAGGTCACTCGCACTACACCTTCTCCGTTCATAAAAAGTCTCTTTACTGAACACAAGGTGTTCTGTGACTGGAGGAGGAGAGGGGAAGAGGAATGTCACAATCGCTCCTCCTCCAGTCACAGAATGCTTTGTATTCAATGAATGGAACGGAAGACATGTTATCAACGGAGGAGGTGCAGTGCTAGAAACCTGCAAAGTCTTCACTGTATGCACTGCATGAGAGCTTAAATTGTAAGCAAAGCTTAGGCATGGGGCGATATGAGCCTAGCATACTATAGTCAGGATACCACAGGCAGACCTCAGGCCTTGCTCCACGCTAGTGGACCCCTACTCCCCTTGGGAGAATTATTCTCATGCCCTTGTACTGTACCTGATATTAGTTCCCCAGTACCTCACAGCCCCTTCCTTCAGCTCCAAGTTATACTCACATGTCCACACCATAGACATATTCTTAATCCTATTATTCTTTATTAATTATTTGCTTTTTTATTAAATATCGATCAAAACACAGGAATACACTTTCTGAGAAAAAACTCATCATGGACCCATGAATTGAACATCACCTTGTTAATGAGTTCCAACAGGTTATCTTCTGCCCAGTCTTCCAGGACCTAAGCTGACCCACTAAGGAGGAAGAGCTTCATCCATGTTCCCCCACAAGGGGAAATTAAACACTACATGTTTGTAGATAATGAGGCCCTGCCCTTTCCCCACGGGCCCAGAGCAGACTATACCAGTCCACTCTTCTTCTTTACTCCAATCACCTTACTTCTCCTACTCATTTCTTATATATCACTTTTCTAGATTAGGGAGATGCCTAGTGGACAACCTGTAAGCTAATTCCATACCAGGGAGCTGGAACAGGTTCCTGCATACACATGGTACACACTTCATTAGAGGTTATTTATTGGTAAATAGGAACAATCCAAGGCTTCAAAATAGGGTGGGCTCGGGGAGCATAGAATGCACTCAGAGCCCACCCAGGTGTGTTACAATAGTGAATGAATATTCACTATTGTAACACTGATCCTTCTCCCGGGCAATCAGGAAGCGGGTCTGAGACCTGTCACCCGATTGGATAAAAGGACAGGTGATCCTGGTGGATGCCTAGAGGGAGGAGATGCACGGCCCATGGAGGAAATGACACAGGAGCCGCTGTCTGCTGCCCGATGCCCTCTGCCTGATGCCATCTGCCTGCTGCCTAGATGGGGTAAGTGCCGGACTGACCGGCAGACTGCGGAGGGGGTTAAGGTGCCGCCGGGGGGGGGGGGGGTGATTGTTTGACCCATGCAGTGATGTCCCTCACAGAATCTGTGTGCGTTACTGCCGTCTGGGGGCCTAAAGATCACAAGCATCCAGTATTGTATTTCGGTCTAGCTTTTCACAGATTGGTGAACCTCTGTCCATCTTTACTTCTTAGGCCTCTTTCACACGAGGTGGATCTGCTCAGTGGAGTCCACCAGCTCAGAAGGAGATCAATCTGTTGATCTCCACTAAGCTGATATGACAGGTCTGCCTGTGCTCACTGAGCGGGGAGGGGCCTGTCAGAGCATTGTTGATTGTTGATTCCTATAGAGAGATCGGACGAAAATGGACAGAAATTTCGTTTTCATCAGATCTCATCCGATCTGATCCGCCAAGACAAATGGTGAATGTATCGCAATACGTCTGATTTTAGCGGATCAGATGGCAGACGGGTGTCAGCGGACACATCTCCGCTGACATCCGTCTCCCCATAGGAGTCAATGAATGACACGCTCGGATCCGCCTGAAAAACGGACAGGCGGATCCGAGCGGGCTTGCCATGTGAAAGGGGCCTAAGACACTCTGACTCTCAAAGATGCTCTTTTTATACCCCAGAAATGTTACTGACATGTTGCCAATTAACATAATTAGTTGCAAAATGTTCTTCCAGCTCTTCCTTGTTACTACTAGGGATAGGCCAAACGGACCCCTGTTCGTTTCTCACCAGAACATTTGAACACCGCGAAAGTTTGGACCCGAATAACGAACCCCATTAAAGTCAATGGGACCCGAACGTCAAAAATCAAAAGTGCCCAATTTCAAGGCTTATATGCAAGTAACTGGGCATACAATGGTTATAGGGGTCCTGCCCTGGGGGACATGTATCAATATAAAAAAAAGTTTGTAAAAAACGTCATTTTTAAATGAGCAGTAATTTTTTGATTTTTAGTGAAAGCATAAAAAGGAAAAATTCCTTCCAATATAGTGCCTGGGGGGGGTCCCCTTAGTCTACCTGTAAAGTGGCAGATCTGCCTAGAATCTGCTGCAGCAATAATTGCATTTATAAAGACAAAAAAATGACATTTTCCCTGCAAGCTGCCTTTATTTTGCTCAGCAACAGCTGGAGAGCCAGTGTTTATGATGAAGCCACAATGTAGTGCTCTGGGAACAAGATTAGAGATTTTTTGGATACATTCTGGTATCACTTTGACTTTGGATAGAAGTAACGGGTGCGTAAAATTGATCTTTGGGTGTCGGTGTCGCCTTCCCACTGTAACCCTATAGTGGTAATCTTGATGAAAGCAAGAATTGGTCTTGCTGTAAAAAATTGCAATGATATGCACCTGTCAAACAGGTGCAGAAAAATTACTCTTTCGGGGGGATCCTTCCCACCGTAACCCTATATCCAATAATGGCTGGGCATCATCAAGGAGCAAGTGGCTGACGCTGTGGTCAAATAACTCAGTTGACTCCTCCATGCCTAATATTGGGGCTTTGGCAGAAATAGATGTGGACAAGGAAGCAGGTTTATCCACTCTGGAAACTGCAGGGGACTGCACACATGTCTCTGCTTGCGTGACAGAGGATGAGGAGGATGAGGAAGGTTTAGTAAGCCAATCCACCACCTCCTCTGCATGCAGTGGCTGGATAGCATGGGCAAACTCACGAAACAGAGGAAATGATGCCCTGCCTGAAGACTGACCACCATGTTCACCTTTGCCTGTAAACACATTTGTTGCTGGCCCCCTTAAAGTGCCAAGGGAACATCTGCCTATCCTTGTTGTCCTCCCAGAACTTATTAGGAGGGAGGGGGAGGTGCTTATATGCAAATGTAAAGAAGAAGTGGAAATCTGTATGTAGATGCACTTTAATCAATGTAAAGTGGTGTTTGGTGCACTTTAATTTGAGTACTCGCACTACACAGACACATTCCACGGATACATTATAATATACTGGAATATAAAGTGCCAAACATACAGTGACGCACAGAACTATATGGCATTAAACTTCCAGTAATGCACACAAAAGTAAATGGCGTTAAACTTGCAGTATCGCACACAGAAGTAAATGGCGTTAAACTGGCAGTAACGCACACAGAAGTAAATGGCGTTAAACTGGCAGTAAGGCACACAGAATTAAATGGTGTTAAACTTGCAATAGTGCACAAAACTATATGGTGTTTAACTGGCAGTAGTGCACAAAAAACTATATGGCGTTAAACTGGCAGTAACGCACACAGAAGTAAATGGCGTTAAACTGGCAGTAATGCACACAAAACTATATGGCGTTATACTGGCTGTAACACACACAGAACTATATGGCGTTTACTGACAGTAATGCAATCAAATAGACGGTGATCAACCGTCACTACACTGACGCTATCTGAACTGTCCCTACTCTAGCTATACACTAATGTCAAGATTACTTACACGGTCTCACTACACTACACTGAAACTATCTGAGCTGTCCCTACTCTAGCTGCACACTATGCAAAGTTGAATGATGGTGATCCTCACTACACTCACACTATCCCTAGACTGACACTAAACTAATATTCTACACTGACAATTGAAGCAAAATAGCACAGTATAGCACACTAACTAAGAGCCCTGTTCTATCTCTCTCCAGATGGAAATCACACTGAAAATGGCTGCTATTGAAAGAATACTTTTACACTGTGGGGCGGGAATGAGCCATGATTGGATAAAGTCATGATGACAGTGTCCAATCATGACTCTGACAGTGCTCTGTGCCCTGATTGGCTGAAGCTTTCACTGCTTCAGCCAATCAGGGCTTGCAATGCACTGTTTAGCGCTGCAATGCATTGTGGTCAGTTCGGGGGGGGCGAACAAACGGTCGAGCGACTGTTTGTTCGGCTGTTCGCCGAACGTCCCAACAACAAAAGTTCGACCCAAACTTATGCTCGAGCCGAACCGTTCGCACATCCCTAGTTACTACCACTTACTTTGCCAGCTTTTTGTTGCCCTGTCCCAACCTTTTTGAGACGTGTTGCTGACATTAACCACTTCCCTACCGCTGTATAGTCATATGACGCCCGCAGGAACCCTTCGTCCCTCCGGGCAGGCATTATATGAGGTCCTGGGATTTCCTGCATTGTGGAGAGCACCCGTCGCAATACTTGGGACCTGATGCGCGTGCCCGCGATTGCTCGTCACAGAGCAGGGATGTGGATCTGTGTGTGTAAACACACAGATCCACATCCTGTCAGGTGAGAGGAGACCGATCCGTGTGTTCCCATTACAGAGGAACACCGATCGGTCTCCTCCCCTTGTGAGTCCCCTCCCCCTACAGTTAGAATCACTCCCTAGGACACATAGTTAACGCTTTGATCACCCCCTAGTGTTAACCCCTTCCCTGCCAGTCATATTTATACAGTAATCAGTGCATTTTCATAGCACTGATCACTGTATAAATGTCACTGGTGCCAAAATAGTCTCAAAAGTGTCCGATATGTCTGCTGCAATATTGCAGTCACGATAAAAATCGCAGACGCTATAACTTTTGCGCAATCCAATCAATATACGCTAATTTTTTTTTTTTTTTTTTTTACCAAAAATATGTAGAAGAATACATATCGGCCTAAACTGAGAAAAAAAAAGATTTAAAAAAAAAAAAAAATTGGGGTATTTATTATAGCAAAAAGTAATAAATATTGTGTTTTTTTTTTTTTTTAATTGTTGCTCTTTTTTTGTTTATAGAGCAAAAAAAAAAAACCGCAGAGGTGATCACATACCACCAAAAGAAAGCTCTATTTGTGGGGGTAAAAATGATCAAAATTAATCTGGGTACAGTGTCGCATGACCGCACAATTCTCATTCAAAGTGTGACAATGCTGAAAGCTGAAAATTGGCCTGGGTAGGATGGGGGTGAAGATGCCCGGTATGGAAGTGGTTAATTTCAAAATGACTTTTTTTTTTTTCTTCAAATAATACTTTTTCTCAGTTTAAACATTTTATATGTTTTCTATTTTCTATTATGAATCCAATTTGGGTTTATGAGATTTTCAAATCATTGCATTCTGTTTTTATGCAGATTTTATACACTGCGTCCCAACTTTTTTGGAATTGGGATATATATGTGTGTTCTTTATTACAAATATGTTCTGCCTGCATGTGCAATGAAGTATATATAAATACATATACATTGGTAGTTTCATTTAGTGGCCATATGCTTGAAATCACAAATATAATAGACTATTTATCAGTCTGTCCCAGATGCACAACTGCTATACAAAGACTGCAGGCAGCTGAAGGCAACAAGATTTATTGCTTGGAAAAGCTGCTGTGTTCTTTTGATCCAGTTTTTCAAGCCTGAGACCTTAATAAAATCACCCAATCCACTGCACAAGCTCAGCCTTACATTTATACAAGGAAAGAGCACTCAATGTCTCACGTTGCTTAGCAGTAAAATTCACAGTAAGAAAAAGAAAAAAAACATACAAAGGAATATAATTTACATGTTTATGAACTATGAACTAAGATACATGTTGTACGTTTAATCCCACAAATTATAGAGAAATGTTAGTAATGAAGTTAGACTGACAGCTCTGGCATGTTATAGTAAGACTGGTGTAATGGCCATCTTAATGCAACATTGTTTAAAGGGATAACTGTAATTTCCAGGTAAATCCTAGGTTCTGAGTATTATGACTTGGACAGGCTTTGATTCGGGTATATGGCAGGGGCGTGCAGTGAGGTCAGTGGCTGTTGAGGCACTGGCCAGTATCAGAGCTAGATACACACAGGTTACATACGCCGCAAACATTACAGCGAGAGCAATATTTCTAGAACTAGACCTCCTCTGTAACTCTAAACATGTAACCTGTAAAAAAAATTTAAAGCATCACCTATGGAGATTTATCAGTACTGAAGTTTGGCGCCATTCCACAAGTGTGCGCAATTTTAAAGTGTGACATGTTAGGTATCTATTTACTCGGCGTAACATCATCTTTCACATTATACCAAAAAATCAGGCTAACATTAGTGTTTTTTTTTTTTTTTTGTAAATATATGATTTAGCTTGAATATAATGCCGCATACACACGATCAGGATTTTGGTCGGAAAAAGGTATAATAGCTTTTGTGGCGGGATTCCGCTCAAGCTTGTCTTGCATACACACGGTCACACCAAATTCCGATCGTCAAGAACATGGTGACGTACAACACGTACGACGGCACTAGAAAAAGGAAGTTCAATAGCCACTGCGCCACCCTTTGGGCTCCTTCTGCTAATGTCGTGTTTATCTCGTGTTAGTAGAAGTTTGGTGAGAGACGATTCGCGCTTTTCAGCATTCGTGCTTTTCAGTCCGTTACTGCTCTTTAGTTTGTGCTTATGGGTTTGTATCTGTTTTTCAGTGCGTGTAGTCAGTTCGTATCTGTTGTTCAGTGCGTTCTTGTCCACTCGTTTCTGATTTTCAGCTCGCTCTTCATAGGCCTTGCTGTTTTTCAGTGCATTCTGTTAGTTTGTTCTGACCAGCCGACCGTTTTGAAGCCATGTTGCGGTACGTACTCGTAGTAGAGTTCGTGCTATGCGGGTGCTTGGTGTTGGGGTTATTACTTTGACATAATTCCAGTCCATGAACACGGTGGGGAGGAGTTTATGGACCAAGAATTGGTTACTCCAGTGTGACCAATTCTCTCATATGCCTTTGCTGCGTGAGATCCAGGAGAATAACCCTGATGATTTCAGGAATTTTCTCCAGATGACGGACCCAGTTTTTCACCAACTGTTGGCTTTGCTGTCCCTTTATATTACAAAGCAGGACACCTTCATGTGGCAAGGCATCACTCCGGAGCAGAGTCTAGTCGCCATGTTGCGGTACTTGGCGACAGGGGGAAGTCTACAGGACCTCAAGTTCTCCACAGGCATCTCCCCCCAGGTTCTGGGGATCATTAATCCAGAGACCTGTTCTGCCATCATTCAGGTCCTGCAGAAGGACTATAGGACTATATTAGGGTAAGTTTTCTCCTTTAACATCACATTCTATGTATTTAATGTATGCTAATATATTGTATTTCTTTCATCTTTCCCTGATTAATATGCTGTGAATGTCCTCTTTATCCTCATGCATGCTGGGAGTTTTTAATGCTCCTTTTTTGTCCTTCATGCATATTTGCCTTCACTAACCTCCCCAGCATGCTATCCTGGGCCCATATACACCTATCCTAGTCACTTAACAATGTATTTTGTCAGCTCCATAGTACTGCTTTACCCTAAACACCCCCTAAAATGTGTACAAATGTTATTGTTGTCCTTAAACTCATTTGAACCCCCCCTAAATTTTTCCAATGGGCCATCAGAGGGGGTGAGGAATCTGATAAGTGGACCTTATATTTTTGTCTTTAAACACTCCTTAAAATAAATGTTATACAATGTTATAAAAAAAAAATTTTTTATGTTTTGACTCCACTGTTTCCTTTAACGCCACAGGAATGGCAGACTGTGTCATCCCACTTTGCCGAACGTTGGGACTTTCCCAACTGTGGAGGGGCAATTGATGGGAAGCACGTCCACATCGTCCCACCACCCCATTCAAGGTCATAATATTTTCATTTAAAAGGGTTTCAATGGTATCGTGTGGATGGCGGTGGTGTCAGCGACATACAAGTTTCTCTATGGGGACTTGGGGAAGAATGGCCGGATGTTGGATGGTGGAGTCTTTGCCCAGACCAAGTTTTACACACGTCTCCAGAGTGGTGGCTTAGGATTGCCACCTGTGGAAGAGAACGTGAAAGGACTCTCGTTTGATGAAGCGTTTGGTCTGATCACATGATGAGGCCATTCCCCCAGAGGACTCTCACCCCAGAGAAGAGGGTTTTTAATTTCCGGCTGGCCAGAGCCAGAAGAGTGGTGGAGAACACTTTTGGGATAATGGCCAGCCGGTTCCGCCTATTTTGGCCGGTGTTTCATATCCCCTTCCCAATCGCCGGGGGAGGCTCAGCTGGGCTACCTCGTTGCTGCACACCCTCCGAGGCTCGGGTAAGCAGTTCTATCACTCCATTTCACCTTCCCCGTTTTGTAATTGTGTAAAAATCTTTTACATGGTATTTATTTTTGTATCCTGATCTATATTTACAGATGTACCGTATATACTCGAGTATATGTAAGTCAAAATTTTCAGCCCCTTTTTTGGGCTGAAAGTGCCCCCCTTGACTTATACTCGAGTCACCGCCGTCTGCCTACATGATCAGCGTGTCATGCAGGCAGACGGCGGCCAGCGTGTGCTACATAGCACTCGGCAGGCTCTCACTGTTCAAAAGCCGCGCCTCCTCATCTGTGATTGGCAGTCAGTGTACAGCCTATCACGGACATTCTCTCATCCTCCTCCGTGGTATGAGGATGAGAGAATGTCCGTGATAGGCTGACTGCTGGGAAATGGAGTTTTCTGCCTATCATGGTCGAGGAGGAGGCGCGGCAGAGTGGCACACAGAGGATGTACAGGACACAGGTAGGATGCACACAGACACATATACACATGACACATGCACACATACACAGGACACAGGTACATATACACAGGTACATGACACATGCACATATACACAGGACACAGGTACATGACACATGCACATATACACAGGACACAGGTACATGACACATGCACATATACACAGGAACAAAACAGAAAAAAACTGCGCTTGGATTCGCTAAATAAAATAAAAGCTGCGGTTATAAGTGAGGTACACCAATACAGAAAAGAAATATAGAAAACTGCGCTAAAAAGTTATTACAAAAAATGATAATAAAACTTAGTAAAATATAGTACTATACAAAGGAATGTCCAACAATCAAATGGTGAATGACGTGAAGTTCTTCAATAATTCATATGTTGTTGGGTGAAAATTCAAGTGAAACAAATCTATGTGGTGAAATGCTTACCAGAAAGTAAGCCAAACAGGCAAGTGGCTTAAAACCCAGCCTGGGCCTTTGAGGAAACGATCCCAATGAAACTGGATAAGTCACACTCGTACCGTATATTCAGATCCACGAAGGATTACCCAGAAAATAATTTTGAAAAACATAGCGTAATACTGACAAAAAATTTGAAATCCAAAAAAGAAAAGTGTATATAAACACACATAGGATCGTTATGTGAGTGACATGCAATCATGCAATAAAGTGTATAATCCCCAATAGGAGAAAATGGTGCGTAAACCATACAAAAAATCTGCTTACCAGATATTCTAAACAAGTGAGCATATAGCTATCCCCCAGATGAAAGGTTGGAAAGAAGTACCAGAAGGTGCAGCAAACCACATAAAAATCCTGCTTACCAGATGGCAAATTTATGTGAGCAGATTCTGCACAACCACAGACTATCCACCAGAAAAAAGGTTGCAAAGGAGTACTAAAAAATGCAGTGAACTTCATAAAAATCCTGCTTACCAGATGCCAACTTTATATGAGCAGACTATCACAAACACAGTTCGAACTTCCTGTCAGTGGAAGCCCTCCAGCACTGTGGTGACAGCATTGCAGCTGGTCCCTGTTCTACCTTCCAGGTTCGCATTGCTTGGACTTTTGAATGGCCAGGCCTGTCTCCATGTGTTCAGATGACCTTTGAAAGTACCTCTGAGAAAGTCCTAATTAATAATACAGCACTGTACAGTCCTTTTGGGAACAAGCTGAAATGGTTATTGAGGATTATACTTCGGTAACCCAACCTACTTTCGCTTTTCTTTCTGTCGCATAGAAGTAATAAGATAATTTGTTGTGTGGATACACTGACTAGTCAAAGTGGTCAACAGTATTTTGCATTATGGGTCCAAATCCTTTATCCTTATAGGATAAACGCCTCAGTGCAGGAAGTGTGTGCAGATTAGTATTGCTACACTGGTAACATAACTTATGATTGCTGGTTGGTATTGCTAGATTATTTGCATGTTTTGTAGCAGCTTGGGGTTTCTATAATGTTATGCCCAGGTTGGCTTTAAGCGTTTTGGGAACGTTGTAGAAGCGTTTTGGAAACGCTGCAGAAGCATTTTGGCAACGCTGTAGAAGCATTTTGGAAAGGCTGTAGAATCGTTTTGGGAGTGCAGTAGAAAAGTGTACACGCCCATTGGAAACTTGGTGCTCCTGGGAAAAAAAAGGTGATCGATCAGGAATTTTAGTCAGAAATAGGGACAAAGTAATTAGAAATCTCCCTTGTTTATATCCAAATATCGTGAGAGTGGTAAGTACTTTTGTATGTATGTTTATAAATGTTGTTGCTGTGGTACAGATGGGACAAAGGGGTTTTAGCTATGCTATACAAGCCAAGGTTTTAAACAGTTAAAAAAAAAATGTTTTATAAAAATTTATAAAAATTATTAGTTAAGGGAAAGTTGTTGTTAGTATAGGGAATTCTCTTCCATCTGCTCAGAGAGAAATGCTTACATGTTATATGTTTGTTTGTTGTTGTCTTGAAATTCCAATTTAGAGTATTAGTTGTTTTTTTCTTCTGAATGCAAACGGATTGTTGAGTAGTCGATATATGTCCTATGATCCTGCCAAGTAGGAGAGCGTTCCTGAAGTGGGCAGGTGAGAGGGGCAGAGTAGGGTACTCATCTGTGCATGGTGTTTTAAGAGGATTGAATCGCAGATTTGGACAAGGACAAGTTACTATTTGAGTGCTTCCTCCTATCCAAAGTATTGTTTAGCACAGTACACAGAGGTATATACCTGCTTGCATACATCTGCTATTTTGCTTCAAGTGAAAAAGGGTATCAAACCATGCCTTCGCCACTACTTTTGCGCAAAGCATACTGCTATATTTGCATTCCATATTCAGCGAGTCCGAGAGACTTGCTGAGGTGGAGAGTGAATGTTAAAGAAGGACTTAATTAAAATGTTGCAACTATTGTTAGTCTTTTCATGAAATAGTGTTGGGCACATATTAAGCCCATGCCCAATACATAGTTAATTGAAAACATTAAAAGGGCAATGTGACATGTCACTGATAAATTACATGTATGCGCTGGTACCAAATGTTTTTTTGAGGAATCTGATCTGATACAAATTTTTTTAGAGTAGCATTTCAATTTATACATGGGGTATTTTGATTATTTCAGTTAGGCTCTGTTTCCGCTATTGCAACCCCAGAGTTGTGCGATTTACAATGCGACTTTGCAATGCGATTTTTGATGCAATGTCATGCAACCAGTGAAAACCATGTGAGAACAAGTCGCACCGAAGTAAGAACAAAGTAGTGCAAGAACCTTTTTTTGGAGTCGCTGTGACTAATATGGAAAACATTTCTAAATGAAGAATGAATGGAGTGGGCAAATGAATGTGAATAAAAGGAGAAAGCGGTTGTATTGTGTTTAATGAATGCACAAGTATTTTTTGATTAGTAAAGTATCTTAAGTGTTTGTTTAAAGTGTACAAAAAGAGTTGTCTTATATTTTCTTGTTCTGGGAGTAGAGGTTATTAGGCCCATGTTCCTGATAATAATTATTTTCCTAAAAGTTTGGGGTTAAATTAAAATTGATAATGGGATTTTGGTAAAGGGTGAAACTAAAAAGAAATTGTTTGAAGAGTTACTGAAATTAAGTAACTAGGATTTAAATAAATTCCTGCATATATTGAGTCCATGAGGTACTAAAATATGATGGGAAAGTTTGTTTGAATAACAGTCAGAATGACTATTCTGGATATATTTACCTTTTGAATTCCCAGAGTTTCATTCGTGAAGTGTTAATGATGAAATATTGTTTATTCATCAATGTTTTATTTGTTGCTGATGTTCAGATATATTTGCAAAGTTGGGAGGCTGACTTCTGAGTTAGAATATGTGTTTGGGTAAAATGTTCTGTTCTGAGTTCCTGGGGTCCACTTGGGTCCCGGGGATAGAAGAAACTAAAGGTGTTTATGTTTTTTTGAAATCCTGCTGTAATTCTGGATTTGAAAAAATGTTTAGTTAAATATATTGAATCGATATAATGAAGTCTGTTGCTGAGAAACATTTTTTATTTCTGCATGCTTTACTTATGTTTGAGTTAAAGTTAATTATTTTAATACCTCCAAAAGGTTAAGGCCTGAATTGATCAGATAGATTCTGTGATTATTCATGTTGGATAAGGAATATCCGCCCCAGCCAGCCATTATTCAACCCCAGTCCCATGCATATGAAGAAATGCCCACCCCATTCATACTTTTCCCTATACCCTATCCGGATGAAGAGATGACTACAGCTTTTACATGGAAATCTTTGTTGTTCATCTTTGTTGTTCAAATGTCATGGGAGGTGCTGAGATGAGTAAAGGCAGACTCCTGCTGAAAAATGTTCCTGGGAATGACACCTTGAGGGCTAGCCTAATGACGCACACCCAAGGTTTATGAAATTCCAGTGAGCACAACATGAGAAAGATCCAGATATGCCAGCCCGAAGACCCAAGTCTAGCCCAATGCATCAGTTCCAGTATGTCTGTGGACATCGAGTTCAATCCTTACAAAGAGGCAGGGTTTTGGGGTAGAAGGATCTCTGTAAACTATGGATGAACACAGAATCGAACCAAAAGTTTTGGGAAAAGTTTAGGAGAATGAGAATTATAATGTGGACATTTCCTTTTCCATCCCTTTCATGAATTTAATGGACATTCAGAAGCCATACAAGAGACTTTTTTTGTGCTTTTCTTTGGGACTATTTTTTATTTGGTCTAAAGGCTGTCATGCCCCTCCCACTTGTTTTTAAGGACTGTCACGCCCTTTCCCCCTTTGTATTTCATGGACAATTGCTATGCAGCTGAGATTATGTATTTATTGTTCTCTATTTTACATGCTTAAGATAATGATACATTTATGGGAAAGTAGTCCAGGTGAATGTCAGGGGCTTCAGGGTTTGTGATTATCACGTTCGTGATAAAAGAGGGGATTGTAATAGAATGAATAAATGACTCCATTTTATTTAAGTAGAAATTAATTTTTGAATATATGAGTTTTGACCTAATTAGCTTAACTAACAGTTTGCATAGAAACACACCCTGCAAGTCATTGCGGTTAAAGCTGATTCATGGAGCAGCCTGTTAAACTAAATTCAACAGTTTTAATCATGATAAGAAAATACTGAGTTTGTATAACTTTTAGAAACATATGCATTAAAACACAGCCCCTTCCTTCTTTCTTTTGCATATAAGCCACTGTGGTATTCAGTAAAGGTTAGAGATCTTATGAACACACTCAAATCTGTTTCCGTGTCTCATTTGATTTCTCACGGATCTGGGGGTCACTGAAAGTTATCCTGCATTACCTGAAGCACACCTGGGTGGCAGTATTACCTGCTTCAATTTACACATCTTTATTGCATTTTGGAATAAGCACCCACTGCCCCACCCCCTATCATGTCTGGGAGGCCAGCAAGGAGAGGTAGACGTTCCCATGGCACTGTAAGGGGGCCAGCAGTGTATGTGTCCATAGGCAAAGGTGGATGTGGTCAGGGCATAATTTCCTATGTTTAGTGATGTTGCCCATGCTATCCAGCCGTAGCTTGCAGAGGAGGTGATGGACTGGCTTACTAAACCGTCCTCATGCTTGTCATCCTCTGTCACTCAAGCAGAAACTAGTGCGCAGTCCCCTGCAGATGCCAGAGTGGCTAAACCTGCTTCTTTGTCCACAGATATTCCTGTCATAACCCCAGGATCAGGCATGGAGGAGTCAGCGGAGTTATTTGAACACAGCGTCAGCCACTTGCCCCTTGACGATGCACAGCCATTACTTGATTCAGATGTTGGTTCTGAGGTTGAGGAAGGCAGGAACATGAGCCTACAAAGAGGGGAGAACACTGGTACACAAATTGGAATTCATGTTCCCCCAGCCGCAGCGTATTGCCGAGTTGTCTCCAGTGGTAATGAGGATGGAGGAGATCATGGTGATGAGGTCACTGACTCAACATGGGTGCCAGATAGAGCAGAGGAGGAAAGTGAGGGTAGGGCACAACCCCAACGAGGCAGCCATCATGAAAGAGTAGAGAGCAGCCACCAAACCATTCCATCACATTGTGGAGCTGTTATCTCCCAGCCCACTTCCCACAGCTCAGCTGTCTGGGCCTCTTTTAGTACATGTGCAGCTGATCGCACTGTTGCTATTTGCAAACTTTGTCTTAAGCACATCAAGGATGGCAAAAACACCAACCATTTGGTTACCACATGCTTGACAAGGCATTTAACCTCCCACCACTCAGCCCGTTGGCAAGAGCACCAAAAAGCCACACAAAAGGGGCACAAATCTGTCCCTCCTCCTTACTCACCTCAGTCTGTCCCTGCTATACCCCATGACCTCTCAGCAGCCTCCACTGACAGGGATAATGGTATAGTGCAGGGTGTCCCAGGTCCTTGCAGCACATCTGCCAGCAGCACACCACCAGCTGTAGACTATAGCCAGCAAATTTCTCTGCCCCATCTGCTGCAGAGAAAAAAATACAGTCCCTGCCACCCACATGCCCAGCGTCTAAATTCAAGCTTGTCAAAGCTGCTGACTCTACAACTTCTACCTTTTCGCCTGGTGGATTCTGCCCCCTTCCGTAAATTTGCAGAATGTTCTGTACTACAATGGCAGGTTCCCAGTCGCTTTCTTTTCACGTAAGGCCATTCCAGCTCTCTACCATCACATGGAAGGCAATGTTGTGGCATTGTTGGGCAAGGCAGTCAGCTGCAAAGTCCACATTACTGCTGACACGTGGTTCAGCAAGCATGGGCAGGGACGATATATTTAGTTCAGAACACACTGGGTAACTCTACTTGCAACTCAGAAGGATGTAGGACAGGGCTCAGTGCTGCAGCTTGTTGTGCCTCCACATCTCCATACAGCTGGTGATGATGGTGCCAGATTTGTCAGCTCTACCCCCTCCTCCTCCTCCTCCACCATGCCCTCCTCTGCTGAATTGTCCTATGAACCTTAAGTACCCCCTAAGTGTTCAAAGGGCTATTCAATGAGTCAGCCTAAAAGGTGCCATGCAGTGCTTCAGCTGGTGTGTCTAGGGGACAGGAACCACATCAGAGCAGAGATTTTTGCAGCTCTGCAGGGACAGGCCCAGAGGTGGTTTACACCATGCCAGCTGGAGCCAGGAATGGTGACGTGTGATAATGGCACAAATCTCCTGTCCGCCCTTAGACAGGGAAAGTTCACACATGTGCCATGCCTGGCAATGTCCTCAATTTGGTGGTGCAGCATTTCCTAAATAGGTACCTAGGGTTGGAAGATCTACTAAAGCAGGCCAGAAGAGTCTATAGCCATTTCAGACGAACATACACAGCCAGTGCTCAGTTGGCTGAAATTTAGCGGGAATTCCACCTGCCCGTAAACCGCCTGATTTGTGACATGCCCACCAGGTGAAACTCGACTTTGGCAATACTGCAGTGGCTGCACATACAGCAGAGGGCTTTCAACGAGTAGGCTCAGGTCGGCTCAGCTTTTTTTCCCCGCATTATTGGCTACTTATAAAGGATGCATGCACTGTACTGTCACCATTTGAGGAGGACACAAGGATGGTGAGCCCTAACATCCAGCAACAGCCCCCGGACGGTGTCGCTCAATCACGGGTGATTGAGCGACACCGTCCGGGGGCTGTTACTGGATGTTAGGGCGCAGCCCGCTAGTGCAAACACACCCAATATTCCAGGGACGGGTGAGAGTGTTCACGTTCACCGAGCACCTGGGTCCGCCGTGACCACCATACGTCCAGGTTACCGTTTGAAGTGCTGTTGGTGACAACCAAGTTTTGCTGTGCTGTTTTGCGTTATTGAAAATTGGAAAATGTGAGTTTTATGGTGAAGGAGAGTGTTACTTTTATTAAAGTGTGTTGCGTTACTGCACTATTGGTTCGCTTTTCCTTTCTTTCATGTGGAGAGAGCATTTGCTTATATACTGCGGTTAACCATACGGATATTGATTGGAGGTTATCACTTTACCCCCACTGTGTGGGAAAAGCCTACAAGCCAAACACGAGAGTGTAAGGCAAAAAAAGCTGGTGAGTTTGCTCGCTGAAGGGGAGTGGAATCACATTCACAGCGGTGTGGTGGAAGATATCATCATTGAAGATTATAATTTTGATATTGTCACTATTACTTCACTATGTCACTATTTATGTTTGGACTTTTTTATTGATTTTTTTGATTTTTTTTTTGCTGTTATACACAAATGGATTGCATGAGGAGTGTTCATTAGAAACACTGTTTGGTTCTTTATTATGGACACATAATATTATCACTTTTAGTTATCACATTGAGCAATCACTGTATATACAATTTTCTTGAATTAGGGTATGTTTTAGGTTTTCAGCGCTGCTATTTGATCACACTATTGGTGAGGGCGATTATATAGTGTATCATACTATTGAATTGTATGTGTTTGTTTTTCTTATTCCTTTCCCTCAGAAATTTTTTTGTTTTGTTTTGTTTTAACATTTTACCTTCTGCAAAAACTTTTGTGAATCAGTACTGCTTGGACCTTAAAGAAGGGGACACACCCCGAAAGCTCATACATCAGTGGTTCTCAACCTGGGGGTCGAATGACGATTTGCCAGGGGTCACCGAATCCTGGGCTGTTCCGGAAGCCCACACCGATCTCCCAGACTTTTCGCGGCCGCCCAGCTGGGCTGTTCCTGGAGCCCGTGGTCGCCCACCCAGCCTCTTCGCCCATTCAGTTCACAGCATGGCTGGGGGTCAGAGACTAGAAGTCAGCTGACTGGTAAAGAATGTGAAGTGGGAGGGGCTGGAGGAGACCCTATCTTCTGATTTCGGCATAGGTGTCACTGCTGCGAGACACCACAGAGCTGGAGACACAGTGAGTAACACTACCTGTGATTATAGTTGGCATTAAAAGTCCCCACTACAGTTCTCAGATCAGCAGATGACCTTGATCAAGAGCACCTGAGTTGGATGATCAGAACTCCCCCCAGCACTGCCACTCACCCCAACTCCCCCCACCATGGAGTAAGAGAAGGAATAAAAATATAGAATGCATGGAAGGGAGCGGAAAAGAGGGGGAGGAACAAAGAAAAAGGGAGAGAAAGAATCAGAGAAAGAACACGAGAGATGGCTAGAGAGAACGAGAGAAAGAGAGATGGGGGGGGGGGGATTTAGAATAGTGAGAGATAAAATGGAAAGAAAGAGAACAAAGAGAAAGAGTGGTACATCCTAAAATGTACCATAAGGGGTTTTAATACTGTACGAGTGGTAGGGAATCAGGGAGCGCTAAATATCCGTGGTTTAGGGGCGCAAATTACTTGTTTTGCCTTGGGTGCTGACAACCCACGCTACGAAAATAATTTTACTGTTAGGGGTCCCCACAGCTTGGGAAATTTTATCCAGGGGTCACGGCACTAGTAAGGTTGAGAACCACTGTCATACATGAAAAATGATATGTTAGTGCAAATAAAAAAAGGATCAGGGACAGTACTAAATTTTCTCTGTCACAATTGCACTAATACGGCTTCAATCACCTCAAGTTTGACAGCAAGACTAATTCTCGCTTTCATCAAGAGTACCTCTATAGGGTTAGGGTGTGAAGGCGCCACCGACACCCAAAGAACAATTTTTCCTCACCTGTTTGACAGGTGCATATCATTGCAATTTTTGACAGCAAGGCATGAAAATTGAAATTGGCTGTTTACTACGATTTCGGTTGTGTCCAATCACAGCCGGTAACATTTACATTTGTAAACAGAAACGGAGGCGCGCACCCTGGTTATCGGGGATGGCCTGTGTCCCTTTTAGCGTTGATCCATTGAAAAAAAAAATTTGAAAAAAACCCGCTAAAAAACGCTTAAAAACGCTAACGCGGAAAAACGCGGAAAAACGCGGAAAAACCGCTATTGCAAAAACGTTGAAAAAAGCTGAAAAAAGTTGAAAAAAATCACTGCAAAGATACTGGCGTTTTCATAACGTTATTTTAACATCCCGTGTGCATGAGGCCTTAGCCTTCAAAATGGGCACTTTTGATTTTTCACATTCTGGTCCCATAGACTTCAATGGGGTTGGTTATTCAGTTCCGAACTTTCGCGATGTTCGAAAGTTCTAATGCGAACCGAACAGGGGGTCTTTCGGCCCATCCCTACCCAGAACCCTGCATTCACTATATCTGGTCTCCCACACTGCACAGAACATGGAAATGCAATTATTTTAGTAAATATAAACTGCTAAATACCCTTTCTCATCAGCAGTATATAGCAGTCTTGTGACTTCTATTAGTGTCCAGCCGAGCTCTGGTTAAAGCTTGTAGGAGGAGTTTTCATTCTCCTCTGACTAACCTATGAGGCTGCAGGACCCCTGACCCTCTGTCTGGACAGTGCTGATTGGCCCTGTACTGATCACATGCTCCCTCCCCCCAAAAAAACTCTGTAGCAATACACACTAAACTGAGAATGTGCAGATTGCCTCCTAGAGCTCAGTACTATCAGCAGATGGAATGGGGACAGTAAACGAAGGGGAGGATCCGAGAAGGCAGGATTAAACAGCCTTTTACACAATACAGAGGATTAACCTCTTAGGTTCCACAGTGAGTATAACAAGCAGAGCTCCCAATTGTCACTGATTTCGAGGGACTGTCCCTGGTTTGGAACAAAGTCCCTCTGCCCAATGCTCTACTTATCTATCAAAAAAGTCTTTTACAGTGCTAAACCCTTCATCCAATGGCTAAACTGCTGCATTTGTAAATTCCAAAAGCCAATATACAGGAATAGTAGTGGTAAAAAAGCACTTGTGGGCTTAACCAATCATTTTTTTTGTACAATTCTCTATTAAGGGAAGCGTGGCGGGGGGGGGGGGCTATGCCTACATACTTTTGGTAACAGGTATCCCTCATTCCCATCTTAGAAAATTGGGAGGTATGTAACAAGTAGGGATGAGCCGAACACCCCCCGGTTCGGTTCGCACCAGAACCCGCGAACGGACCGCAAGTTCGCACGAACGTTAGAACCCCATTGACGTCTATGGGACTCGAACGTTCGAAATCAAAAGTGCTCATTTTAAAGGCTAATTTGCATGGTATTGTCCTAAAAAGGGTTTGGGGACCCGGGTCCTACCCCAGGGGACATGTATCAATGCAAAAAAAACTTTTAAAAACGGCCGTTTTTTCGGGAGCAGTGATTTTAATGATGCTTAAAGTAAAAAAAAAAAAGTGAAATATTCCTTTAAATATCGTACCTGGGGGGTGTCTATAGTATGCCTGTAAAGTGACGCGTGTTTCCCATGTTTAGAACAGTCCCTGCACCAAATGTCATTTTTAAAGGAAAAAATCTCATTTAAAACTGCTTGCGGGTTTAATGTCATGTCGGGTCATGGCAATATGGATGAAAATCAGTGAGACAAACGGCATGGGTACCCCCCAGTCCATTACCAGGCCCTTTGGGTCTTGTATGGATATTAAGGGGAACCCCGCACCCAAATTAAAATAAGGAAAGGTCCCTATATACTCTGAACAGCAGTATTCAGGCGGTGCAAACAAGACAGGGACTGTAGGTTTGTTGTTAAGTAGAATCTGTTTGTAATTTTGAACATTTTTAATGTGTTTAGCTCCAGCCAAAAAATCTTTTCTAAGCTTTTTGGAAAACATAGGGAAGGGTTATCACCCCTGTGACATTTGTTTTGCGTCTTTCCTCCTCTTCAGAAGATTTCACCTCACTTTTTTGTCCCAATGAAAAATGTTTTTTGAAAATTTGGGTTTTTTTGTGGAACAAGGATTGGAAAGCATCAGTGGAAAGGAGAAATTGTTTTCCCATATTAACTCTTACAGGAGAGAATTTCCCTTCCTTAGGGGTAGATTTCATCTCACTTCCTGTTGTCTCCTTCCGTTTGCAAGTAGGAGTCGTTTGTAAGTTAGATGTTTGAAAGTAGGGTCCTGCCCTATATACTCAGCAGAAATTTGGGCCTTAGGTGTTGCTGTGGCCAAAACACTGTAAGCCCTCACAGGGCCCTGCTGTGAAATATTAGATCAAGAATTGTAATTACATGCCCCTGTTGAACAGGAGCTGAAAAATTAGGCCTTAGGCACTGGTGCTGGTGCCACAACACTGCAACCCCTCACAGACACTCTAGTTGGAACGCAGGAACGAGCCCTGCTGCAAAGTATTGCATCAAAAATTGTAATTACACGCCCCTGTTAGACAGGGGCAGAAAAATTGGGCCTTAGGCACTGGTGCTGGTGCCACAACACTGCAACCCCTCACAGACACTCTAGTTGGAACGCAGGAACGAGCCCTGCTGCAAAGTATTGCATCAAAAATTGTAATTACACGCCCCTGTTAGACAGGGGCAGAAAAATTGGGTCTTAGGCACTGGTGCTGGTGCCACAACACTGCAACCCCTCACAGACACTCTAGTTGGAATGCAGGAACGAGCCCTGCTGCAAAGTATTACATCAAAAATTGTAATTACACGCCCCTGTTAAACAGGGGCTGAAAAATTGTGCCTTAGGCACTGGTGGTGGCGCCCAGAACCAAAAATGTTCTTACAAGCTATCAGCGTGATGATTGAGGAGGAAGAGGATAATTACTCAGGGATAGTCACTCAGCATCAGCATAGGCAGTCTTTGAAGGGATCTGAGATTTCAAAAAAAATTATTCGGTTACATCTGCATCAGGTGCTTGGTAGCTGGTGGTGATCCAAGACTGATTCATTTTTATGAAGGTCAGCCGATCGACCGAGTCGGTGGACAGACGCAGCCTGTGATCGGTTACCACGCCTCCAGCAGCACTGAATGTGCGTTCCGAAAGAACGCTGGATGCAGGACAGGCCAGTAGCTCAATTGCATACTGTGCAAGCTCTGGCCAGTGATCCATCCTCAAGACCCAGTAACCCAGAGGATTTTCGGTGGGAAAGGTGTCCAAGTCTGATCTTGCCCCTAGGTATTCCTGCACCATGTAAAACAGACGCTGGCGATGGTTGCTGGAACCGATCATACCTTGGGGCTGCGGACCAAAAAATTGTCTGAACGCATCGGTCAGACGGCCACCTTCTCCACCGCTCCTTCTTTGACTGACCGAAGCCTCAGCAACACGTTGTCCAGAAACAGGAGTTTGTAACCTCCCAGTCTCTGGGAACGCGTTGCACAGACCTTTCTGCAAGGCCTCCCGAAGATGTTTCATCCTCTGCTCCCTCTGCGATGGCAAGATAAGGTCCGCAACCTTACCCTTGTAACGTGGATCAAGGAGGGTTGCCAGCCAGTATTGGTCCTTCTCCTTGATACCACGAATACGAGGATCCTTACGCAGGCTTTGCAGGATCAGGGAGGCCATGCAGCGTAGGTTTGCTGAGGCATTCGGTCCGGAGTCCTCTGGGTCACTAAGGACAACAACGTCCGCAGCCACCTCCTCCCAGCCACGTACAAGTCCATGTGTTCCTTGGGACTGATCCCTTAAAGACTGCTGATGCTGAGTGCCAGGCTCCACCTCCATACTGACACAATCTTCCTCCTCCTCCTCCTCCTCCTCCTCGTCCTCTTCCTGTGTGATCGGCGGGCACGCAGTAACACTGTCTGGATAAAGGGGGCCTTGAGAGCTAAGGAAGTCCTCCTCTTCCTGCCTCTGTTCTACCTCAAGTGCCCTGTCCATTATTCCACGCAGCGTGTGCTCCAACAGGTGGACAAGGGGGACAGTGTCACTGATGCATGCACTGTCAGTGCTCACCATCCTCGTGGCCTCCTCGAATGGTGACAGGACAGTGCATGCATCCCTGATCATGGCCCACTGGCGTGGGGAAAAAAAACCAAGGTCCCCTGACCCTGTCCTGGTGCCATAGTCGCACAGGTACTCATTGATGGCCCTCTGCTGCGTGTGCAGCCGCTGCAGCATGGCCAACGTCGAGTTCCACCTGGTGGGCATGTCACAGATTAGGCGGTTCTTGGGCAGGTTAAACTCCTTTTGGAGGTCCGTCAGCCGAGCACTGGCATTATATGACCGGCGGAAATGCACAGAGACTTTCCTGGCCTGCCTCAGGACATCCTGTAAGCCCGGGTACCTGCCCAAGAACCGCTGCACCACCAAGTTAAGGACGTGAGCCAAACAGGGCACATGGGTCAGTTGTCCCTGTCGGAGGGCAGAGAGGAGGTTGGTGCCATTGTCGCAAACCACCATTCCTGCCTTAAGTTGGCGTGGCGTCAACCACCTCTGAACCTGCCCCTGCAGAGCTGACAGAACCTCTGCCCCAGTGTGGCTCCTGTCCCCCAAGCACACCAGCTCAAGCACCGCATGGCATCTTTTGGCCTGCGTACTTGCGTAGCCCCTTGAACGCCTACGGAGCACCGCTGGTTCCGAGGAAGAGGCCATGGAGGAAGAAGAAGAGGAGGGGGTGGAGGAGAGAGGTGTGTCACAATCAGCATTTTGGAGGCGTGGTGGCGGAACAACCTCCAACACTACTGCACCTTGTCCTGCATCCTTCCCAGCTGCCAGCAGAGTCACCCAATGCGCCGTGAAACTTAAGTAACGTCCCTGTCCATGCCTGCTGGACCATGAGTCAGCGGTAATATGCACCTTACCGCTGACCGCCCTGTCCAGCGAGGCATGGACATTGCCTTCCACATGCCGGTAGAGAGCCGGAATCGCCTTCCGTGAGAAAAAGTGGCGTTTGGGTACCTGCCACTGAGGAACCGCACATTCCACAAACTCACGGAAGGGGGCAGAGTCTACCAACTGAAAAGGCAGCAGTTGAAGTGCTAGCAATTTTGCCAAGCTAGCATTCAACCGCTGGGCATGTGGATGGCTGGGAGCAAACTTCTTTCGGCGGTGCAGCAGCTGGGGCAGGGAAATTTGCCTGGTACAATCTGACGTCGGTGTACCAAAAGCAGATTGCCCACAAGTACTTGGCTGTGACACACCTAATTCTACACCTTCATTCCTCTCACTGCAGGTCTCAGAGAGGACTGAAGGTCTAGTGGGGTTGGAAATCTCAGCTGATGAGGAGCAAGGAGAGATCGTCTTTGTTCTTTGGTGTGGGTCTTTTAGATACGCTTGCCAACGAACTGCATGGCAGGTCAACATATGTCTGGTCAAGCATGTGGTACCCAAGCGGGAGATGTTTTGGCCACGCGAGATACGCTTGAGACATATGTTGCAAATAGCAGCGGTGCGATCTGATGCACTCGTCTCAAAAAAGGCCCACACCAAAGAACTTTTTGAATAACGCGCAGAGACTGCAGCGCCCTGCACATGTGGAGCTTTGGGGTGTGATGCAGTCAATGTGCTGCCCTTAGGCTGGCCCCTGGAGGGCATCCTGCCTAGTTGGTGATGTGCCACCTCCTCCTCCTCCTCCTCCTCCTCCTCTCTCCTATCAGGCACCCACATTGAGTCAGTGACCTCATCATCCCCTCCCTCCTCATCACTGGAGCAAACCTGGCAGTATGCTGCAGCAGGGGGAGCATGACTGCCAGATTGCTGTCCTTCTTGGGCACCCCCTCTGTCCGTGCTCATGTTACTGCCTTCATTGAGCTCAGTATCATCATCAGAGCCTTCCAAACGCTGGGCATCCTCCTGGAGCATGTACCCAACACTGTGGTCAAACAGTTCGAGGGAATCCTCATGAGGACATGGTGGAGCTAGGGAAGGAGTCACTGATGACATTGAGCTGAGGGAAGAGGCCGCTGCTTTGCCAGACAAAGCACCCTGGGCATGGGTGAGAGAGGATGAGGAGGATGAGGACGGCTTGGTCATCCACTCGACCAAGTCTTCCGCATGTTGCGGCTCAACACGGCCAGCTGCCGAAAAAAAGGCCAAGCGTGTCCCATGGCCACGTGCTGATGAGGATGCACCGTCTCCACGACCAGCACTAGACACAGAGCCTGCTTGCCCTCTCTTATTGGCTTGTGACTGTCTGCCTCTCCTTCTTGGCCTTCCAGACATACTAATGGCCTGTAGCTGCACTAAGCTGGGATAGAACACCTGTAATTTTCTTAAGGTAGCTTTATATACTGTAACCAGACAAGCCTGCCTGTCAGTAGGAAGATAACAGGAACGGATCTAGCTGAACACTGTGAGCAGGACGCACTGTACTAAATGTAAATAGTCTAGCTGCCTGACCGTGGTACTAATAGGATCAAAAAGAACACCTGTAATTTTCTTAAGGTAGCTTTATATACTGTAACCAGACAAGCCTGCCTGTCAGTAGGAAGATAACAGGAACGGATCTAGCTGAACACTGTGAGCAGGACGTACTGCACTAAATGTATATAGCAGGAACGGATCTAGCTGAACACTGTGAGCAGGACGCACTGCACTGAATGTAAATAGCAGGAACGGATCTAGCTGAACACTGTGAGCAGGACGTACTGCACTAAATGTATATAGCAGGAACGGATCTAGCTGAACACTGTGAGCAGGACGCACTGCACTGAATGTAAATAGCAGGAACGGATCTAGCTGAACACTGTGAGCAGGACGCACTGCACTAAATGTAAATACCAGGAACGGATCTAGCTGAACACTGTGAGCAGGACGCACTTCACTGAATGTAAATAGCAAGAACGGATCTAGCTGAACACTGTGAGCAGGACGCACTGTACTAAATGTAAATAGTCTAGCTGCCTGACCGTGGTACTAATAGGATCAAAAAGAACACCTGTAATTTTCTTAAGGTAGCTTTATATACTGTAACCAGACAAGCCTGCCTGTCAGTAGGAAGATAACAGGAACGGATCTAGCTGAACACTGTGAGCAGGACACACTGTACTAAATGTAAATAGTCTAGCTGCCTGACCGTGGTACTAATAGGATCAAAAAGAACACCTGTAATTTTCTTAAGGTAGCTTTATATACTGTAACCAGACAAGCCTGCCTGTCAGTAGGAAGATAACAGGAACGGATCTAGCTGAACACTGTGAGCAGGACGTACTGCACTAAATGTATATAGCAGGAACGGATCTAGCTGAACACTGTGAGCAGGACGCACTGCACTGAATGTAAATAGCAGGAACGGATCTAGCTGAACACTGTGAGCAGGACGCACTGCACTGAATGTAAATAGCAGGAACGGATCTAGCTGAACACTGTGAGCAGGACGCACTGCACTGAATGTAAATAGCAGGAACGGATCTAGCTGAACACTGTGAGCAGGACGCACTGCACTGAATGTAAATACCAGGAACGGATCTAGCTGAACACTGTGAGCAGGACGCACTGCACTGAATGTAAATAGCAGGAACGGATCTAGCTGAACACTGTGAGCAGGACGCACTGCACTGAATGTAAATAGCAGGAACGGATCTAGCTGAACACTGTGAGCAGGACGCACTGCACTGAATGTAAATAGCAGGAACGGATGTAGCTGAACACTGTGAGCAGGACGCACTGCACTAAATGTAAATACCAGGAACGGATCTAGCTGAACACTGTGAGCAGGACGCACTGCACTGAATGTAAATAGCAGGAACGGATCTAGCTGAACACTGTGAGCAGGACGCACTGCACTGAATGTAAATAGCAGGAACGGATCTAGCTGAACACTGTGAGCAGGACGCACTGCACTAAATGTAAATAGCAGGAACGGATCTAGCTGAACACTGTGAGCAGGACGCACTGCACTAAATGTAAATACCAGGAACGGATCTAGCTGAACACTGTGAGCAGGACGCACTGCACTGAATGTAAATAGCAGGAACGGATCTAGCTGAACACTGTGAGCAGGACGCACTGCACTAAATGTAAATACCAGGAACGGATCTAGCTGAACACTGTGAGCAGGACGCACTGCACTAAATGTAAATACCAGGAACGGATCTAGCTGAACACTGTGAGCAGGACGCACTGCACTGAATGTAAATAGCAGGAACGGATCTAGCTGAACACTGTGAGCAGGACGCACTGCACTAAATGTAAATACCAGGAACGGATCTAGCTGAACACTGTGAGCAGGACGCACTGCACTGAATGTAAATAGCAGGAACGGATCTAGCTGAACACTGTGAGCAGGACGCACTGCACTGAATGTAAATAGCAGGAACGGATCTAGCTGAACACTGTGAGCAGGACGCACTGCACTAAATGTAAATACCAGGAACGGATCTAGCTGAACACTGTGAGCAGGACGCACTGCACTGAATGTAAATAGCAGGAACGGATCTAGCTGAACACTGTGAGCAGGACGCACTGCACTAAATGTAAATACCAGGAACGGATCTAGCTGAACACTGTGAGCAGGACGCACTGCACTGAATGTAAATAGCAGGAACGGATCTAGCTGAACACTGTGAGCAGGACACACTGCACTAAATGTAAATAGTCTAGATAGAAGATAACAGGAACGGATCTAGCTAAACTGAATACAGTGTATATATATATATGCAACACCTGGGATGCATATATATACACAATACACTGTAAGTGCAGCTAACTGACTGACTGTTCTGCCTAATCTATCTAACTCAAATCAAATGACACTGTCTCTCTCTCTCTCTATCTCTCAGCACACCGGAACACACACTACACAGGGCCGCCGTGCAGGCGGCCTTATATAGTGTGGGGTGTGTACTAAATCCCCTGAGCCATAATTGGCCAAAGCCACCCTGGCTTTGGCCAATTACAGCTCTCTCTACTGACGGCGCTGTGATTGGCCAAGCATGCGGGTCATAGTGCATGCTTGGCCAATCATCAGCCAGCAATGCACTGCGATGCCGCAGTGAATTATGGGCCGTGACGCGCCACACGAATTTGGCGCGAACGGCCCATATCGTTCGCAATTCGGCGAACGACCGAACAGCCGATGTTCGAGTCGAACATGGGTTCGACTCGAACACGAAGCTCATCCCTAGTAACAAGCATACTTTACTGAATATGCAGACTGATTTTACTATTGTGGCTTTAGGAGCACTTTAAGGATCTGGGCGTGCTGTGCATCCCCTCTATGGATGGCAGGATTAAACTCCAGACCAGAACTGATTTGGATTCTTGCATGAATATTTTGCACTTTATCGTTGATGGTCTTTGTTTTGGATGTAAAAAAGTGGAGGACTATATAGGACATTAACTATACCTTTTGGGCCACAGTCGTTGTGTCCCTCAGCTGTCCCCTTCTGGATTTGAGAATTTCCACTCCAGCAAACAGCATGGAAACTTTTGATTTTGCATTACTGGGTTTTACTCATACGGATACTGTTCACATGTCCTCGTAATGAAGATGTTTGAAGCATTTGAATCGCGTTGAGCTAACATGTGGCTGTTGATTTAAAAAAAGATCTGTGAACTTCACTTTGCAAACACTGGATATAGTGCTATATATAATTGTAATACTTGCATAATAAACTTTATTCGAACAGTGTGTGGGCAGGCAGAATGTACCAAGCTGAGCAATCGATCAAAAATGCATCAGGGGAGGCTATCCAGTGTGACATAGAAAAATGAAACTTCTTGCATTAGTACTGTTACCATCTGATCATTTTACTAGATTTTTATCACAGATATGAAGAATTGATTGGATGACTGATCTGCGTGAAAGAGATAATGGGGCAACGAATAAAACATAACAGAGAAGTTGCTCCCTTGCTATAGCTGAACACCAAAGGAAGCACTGGTTAAGTGACCACAAGCATACACTGACCTCTTTTACTTTGAGTGTGTGAGTTAAAGGGAAGAAGGCGAGGATCATTTTTTAAAAGTCAATTGGAGAGACTGACATAAAGAGTGCCATATATATATATATATATATATATATATATATATATATATATATATATATATATATATATATATATATATATATCTATCATGCTCCTATAATTGGGAGTGGAACACAGGTTGTTTTCGTAAAATTTGTGGACTAATATTTGTCTTTCTGTCATGATGATGCTCTCAGTACTTTTTACCATTTAAATCAAGTCACTATTATTAGATATTTATGTAATAAAGTTATTAATCTATAGTTTGCTACTCAGTCACGATTGTTATTTTGATATTCACCAGTGTATTTATTGTTTAGTTCAATCAATCATATGGCGCAACATACTTGTAAAATGTAAAAAGTATATTAAAATCATTTTAAAGTGAAACGTGTTTTTCACAACGTTTTCCATTTCCAACTCAAACATACTCACATTTCTTTTGCTCTCTTACAGTTCCATTCAGCTACCGGACGCAAAGAAGAACTGGCCTGTGTAAGCTTCATTTACACAGGGCTGAGGATTCTTGCAACATGTGACAGTGCTAGGCCAATAACCAGAACTATGAACATGAAGTGAGCTGCATACTTCCCTATGTCTAGATGTACTGGGTTTTCTCCGTGATCCTCACAGTTGAACACAGTAGTGGTGGAGCAAAGTAAAGATGAGTATGTGCTGCTGGGAATGGGGCATCAAATGACTCTTATTCTTAGACAATAACTCAAAGTATGCTCTCAATGGAAAATGACTATACTCTCCCTGTTCAGAAGCCACTGAACTGTTGAGTGTTCTTTTACTTAGCAACTGTAGCATGAATGTAGAATGAAAAATTGACATCTACATTTCATTTTGGTCTACAACACTGGGACTTCATAAGTGACAAATCCACTTTAATTAAACTTGATTTTCCTTTTCATTTACTGACTTTGCCATTTGGGCATTTTCCCAGGCATATAAGCATGGTGTTGCCTTCTGTATATAATGTTGTACACACACATGTATAAACAATATCTTTCTCCCCTGGACATGGTCACAGAAGATAGTACATTCCCTCCACTATTTACAGTTAACACCCATGGCAACAGGAACATGACTGCCTTTTAACTAAATTGGACTTGTGTGTATGTCTCCTATGATGGTTGTGAGACAGCGACAGATTGGATTGTGAGATGCACCCATCCATGCGTCTGGCCCCCTGATCTACATGGATTCCAATTGGGTTTCTTTTTTTTTTGAAGAGCGTGATTAGAGCCAGAGGCTCAAATAGGCTTCAAAAAAGGGTGGGCTCTGGGTGCAGAGCATTGTGCCTGGATCCCACCCAGTTGTGTGACAATAGCGAATGAATTTTTGCTATTGTAACACTGATTCTCCTCCCGGCCACTCAGGAAGCAGATCATGAGACCTGTCACCCAATTGGCCGAAAGGAGATCCAATTGGCTACCAGGAGGAGGAGAGTGGAGACGCAGGGGAACCAAGACAGCAGCTGCCTGCAACCCGGAGAGAAGCCGTCTCTGCCCGCGAGATGGAGTAAGTGTGGGGCATCGACTCTGACTGACCGACCAGGGGTGCGCTCCTGATCCCTGTAATCTAAATGACTGGGGGGTTTGTGGCTGCGGGTGGATTGTTTGCTGCCCCCCCAAAAAGAAAGCCACCAGCCGCTACTGCTGCCAGTGATCAATGTGAATAAATTAGGACAAATTTTATGACTTACATTTTGGAAGTGCTAATCACTACAGATCTTCAGAGAGTGTCAGCAGCATGGATCCTGAAACAGAGAAGGTGTCAGGGCACTGTCCACAGCAGAGGTGCTCGAAGACCTGCCAATCCTGCCAGTACTTGCGGGAATGCAAATGTGCACAGATGTGCGTTGGTGCACAATGGTTGCGCACAGGTGCGTGCAGGGATGCGCGCCGGAACACGCATGCTCACTGGTGCACAGCTATGCACGCTTCGAGTCCAGTTTGACGTCAAACGGTCTTTATAAGGAGGCCAGTCACACTGTGCAATTGCTGGTTGATCTTTGGCTCTCCAGTGCATTTGTTCCTGTGTACCCCTTGCATCTGTGAATACCTGTTACTGACTTGGCTTGCCCCTAGACCTGTCTTCTGCCTGCCTCCTGACCTGACCCAGGCTTGTCTTACGAATCATATCTCTCTGCTGTCCTGTATATGACCATGGCTATCCTCCTGACTGCGCTTGTTTTGATGCACACCTGGTACCTGACCTTGGCTTCGAACTGACTCCTCTCCTGTTCTCTGTTCTGCTTGACACCACCTGTCTGCAGACACCATTCCACTGCATCAGCTGTATACCTGTGCATCCCTCTAATTACATCCCAGTCTGAACATCTCTGCAAGCATTCCAGCAGGCGACCTGTGCTATTTTGAGCCTGATTCCTCCTGTTCCACCTTCAGGGGGGTCTGGAACTTAGCCACAAGTGTAGCCCTCTCTCCATTGGCCTACAGCACCAGCTATGTGATAGAAGGGGAGATGAGGCAGAGAATCAGAAGTAAAACAGTGAGCTGGGACAGAAGTTACAGCTGAGCAGCTGGCAGGTGAAGTAGAGCTGGGAAGAAAGGAGAACAACTACAGCTAAGCAACAAGGAGGTGAAGTAGAAATGAAAAGCAAGTAGAATGAGTACACCTAAGCAGGAGGCAGTGGAAGCAGGGAGAACATGTAAAGCAGGAGACAGTAGATAGCAGAAAGCAAAAGTACAGCTTAGCAGGAGGCAGTAGAAGCAGACCTGAGTAGTGTGACAATAGTGAGGTCTGAAGAACCCCAAACAAAACTCCAAGTCCCAAAATTTGCCAGTTAATAAGAAAAATAGTTTATGGAACCCTGCCAGAAATGGCCAAGTCATAAATATTCTGGTGTGCAGTCTAAGGAATATGCATTTGTGGATTAACCTAGAGCTCAACTCATACAGCACATCTCAAACTCCCAACTTCCATTAATATTCCATAACTCCTATGGTGAAGGAGTTACCTTCCTACAAAAAAAAAGTGGGTACACTAATGATACCACTCAAGGTGCAGAAGGCTTAAAAGACATATTATACCTATTAAGAGAAATATACATCAGATGCACCCAGGATAGTTGGCATTAAGGTGTGTCTGCTGGTCATGTTAAAATACAGCAGCACACCTAAAACACACTCCTCGGACACTTTGGTTGGGTGGAGCTCTGCAAGATCCACTCCTGAGACAAAATAAAAGATGGCTGCATTTGGCAGCTGGAGTTCTTTATTACCAGCAAAACTATTAAAGATTACTGAGAGTAGTATTATGATGCCCAGTAACTCTTGAACTTACTCGATCCAAATTCAGCACTAAACCATTGAAAACCTGGTGGACTCCACTTAAGTATTGTTTTACTTTTAAACCGTTTTATTTTACTGTTACATGTCAGTTTTGTAATAACTTTTCTGTAAATATTTCTAGCCCTGTTTTTCTTTTTGTGTCATTAAAAAATATTTATAAATCATTAAGCTGAACTTCTGAATTCAGTAATTAGAAATTAAGGAACTTTAAATCCCAGACGAAGCTACAGTAGTGTAAAATCTGTTACATTCTTGCCTGGGTGTGGCGCAGGTGATACAGAATTGCAACAACGAATGCTGTAAATAGTGCATGTTTGCATTAAAATGCGTAATAGTGGTCATTGTGTGTAGTAAAAGTGCCATTTCAGTCTGCTTGTGTATACATTGTCTCACGAGCTGGAAAATCTCTGTGCAGGGGGAGGCCCAAAATGTAATCATTACATCTGGTTGGCAGCTTGGTCGGGTTGTTCTACTTAGAGCATTAGTGTCACATCTGGTTGGCAGCTTGCTGGGATTGTTCTATTTTAGAGCATTAGTTCATGAGTTAAGTAACTAACCCTGCACTGAAGGACTATAATCTCTGTGGAAGCTGTACTTAGAGATAAGCATGACATTTTTTTATATGTATATAGAAGCATATAGCAACAGTTCTCTTCCTATCCCTTGTGTTTCAGTCTCATTTATTTTGCAATCATGCCTGGTCTAGTAGACTACAAAAGAATGAGCAAAGATGATCTGATAAATGTGTGTCAAGCAAGGCGGATTGAAACATATGGAAAACCAAAGGAGAAATTGATTTGTAAATTATGAGGCAGATATCTAGGCATAGCAGATCTTGGAAGAGCCTGCAGCAAAGAGGCTGCAGGCTCTCTATAAACACTTCATAGATGATCTGATCATGGTGTGGTATGGAAATGAGGTTGATTTGGGATCACTATTGTCATCTATGAACACCAATGATCAGAGCATCAGGCTAACCTGGGATATCAGCACAACACAGGTACATTTTTTGGATCTGGAGATAATTAACACCTCAGGTGATATACAGATGAAAACACACTTTAAAGAAACTGACAGAAATTCATATATTCCTACCGCTAGCTGCCATCATTAAGCCTGGATAACTAATACACCAAGAGAACAATACATGAGGATAAAGAGAAATTGCACTACAAAAGAGGAATTTTGAAATACAATCGCACAGATTGACTAATATGTTTAGGGATAAAGGATATCAGGAGGGTTTTTTGGAAAGAGAAAGGAATAAGATTAGAGGCAAGGAGAGATATATTTTATTAGAGAATAATATTAAAGAAGATAATGAGGATAGGGGTATCAGCATGATATTAGATTATAATTTACAAACTCGGGATGTGGAATAAATAATTAAGTATTGGCAGGTCCTTAAACAAGATGCACAACTAGGGGGAACTCTACCCGATAAACCAAAGTTCATCGGGTAGATATCGGATACAAAAGAGCCCCAAATGTAATGGGTAAAATAGTATGCAATGTGTTAGAACCCCCAAAGTTCAAGAAACACATGTTTTGGGATATTAAGGGTTTCCACAGCTGTGGCCGCGGCTACAGCTGTGTGAGAGTCCCCAAAAATATAAGAAAAAGAAAAACATTCACCAATCTTAGCACAAATCAAACATACAGTGGGGACGGAAAGTATTCAGACCCCCTTAAATTTTTCACTCTTTGTTATATTGCAGCCATTTGCTAAAATCATTTAAGTTTGTTTTTTTCCCTCATTAATGTACACACAGCACCCCATATTGACAGAAAAACACAGAATTGTTGACATTTTTGCAGATTTATTAAAAAAGGAAAAAACTGAAACATCACATGGTCCTAAGTATTCAGACCATTTGCTGTGACACTCATATATTTAACTCAGGTGCTGTCCATTTCTTCTGATCATCCTTGAGATGGTTCTACACCTTCATTTGAGTCCAGCTGTGTTTGATTATACTGATTGGACTTGATTAGGAAAGCCAAACACCTGTCTATATAAGACCTTACAGCTCACAGTGCATGTCAGTGCAAATGAGAATCATGAGGTCAAAGGAACTGCCTGAAGAGCTCAGAGACAGAATTGTGGCAAGGCACAGATCTGGCCAAGGTTGCAAAAATTTTCTGCTGCACTTAAGGTTCCTAAGAGCACAGTGGCCTCCATAATCCTTAAATGGAAGACGTTTGGGACGACCAGAACCCTTCCTAGAGCTGGCCGTCTGGCCAAACTGAGCTATCGGGGGGAAGAGCCTTGGTGAGAGAGGTAAAGAAGAACCCAAAGATCACTGTTGCTGAGCTCCAGAGATGCAGTCAGGAGATGGGAGAAAGTTGTAAAAAGTCAACCATCACTGCAGCCCCTCCATGAGTCGGGGCCTTATGGCAGAGGGGCCCGACGGAAGCCTCTCCTCAGTGCAAGACACATGAAAGCCTGCATGGAGTTTGCTAAAAAACACCTGAAGGACTCCAAGATGGTGAGAAATAAGCTTCTTTGGTCTGATGAGATCAAGAGAGAACTTTTTGGCCTTAATTCTAAGCGGTATGTGTGGAGAAAACCAGGCACTGCTCATCACCTGTCCAATACAGTCCCAACGGTGAAGCATGGTGGTGGCAGCATCATGCTGTGGGGGTGTTTTTAAGCTGCAGGGACAGAACAACTGATTGCAATCGATGGAAAGATGAATGTGGCCAAGTACAGGGATATCCTGGACGAAAACCTTCTCCAGAGTGCTCAGAACCTCAGACTGGCCCGAAGGTTTTCCTTCCAACAAGACAATGACCCTAAGCACACAGCTAAAATAATGAAGGAGTGGCTTCACAACAACTCCGTGACTGTTCTTGAATGGCCCAGCCTGAGCCCTGACTTAAGCCCAATTGAGCATATCTGGAGAGACCTAAAAATGGCTGTCCACCAACGTTTACCATTCAACCTGACAGAACTGGAGAGGATCTGCAAGGAGGAATGGCAGAGGATCCTCAAATCCAGGTGTGAAAACCTTGTTGCATCTTTCCCAAAAAGACTCATGGCTGTATTAGATCAAAAGGGTGCTTCTACTAAATACTGAGCAAAGGGTCTGAATACTTAGGACCATGTGATATTTCAGTTTTTCTTTTTTAATAAATCTGCAAAAATGTCAACAATTCTGTGTTTTTCTGTCAATATGGTGTGCTGTGTGTACATTAATGAGGAAAAAAATGAACTTAAATGATATTAGCAAATGGTTGCAAAATAACAAAGAGTGAAAAATTTAAGGGGGTCTGAATACTTTCCGTCCCCACTGTATACTATTAGAGATTAGATATTAGGAATGGGTTAGACAAACATTACTTATCGAAACATTTTAGAGAGAAGCATAATCAGAACCCAGAAGGATTGCAATTCTGGGGTGTAGAGGTTCCCAAAACATCATTGGAGAGGGAGCAATTTTTTAAGGGAATTTAGCAAATAGGAGTCATGGTGGATACACCAATTGGGATCTTTGGTGCCGGGGGGATTAAATAAGGACTTTGATCTGCATTGTTTTCTGAGTAACCGACAATGAATGACTCAGTTCATCCCCGATGTTATCACACCCCCATCTGTGAGAAGGTAACATGAGGTGACGCGTTACCATAACCCTTAATAATTAGATAGTTAGTATATAGATTGCATTGAGAGTTCATTCATTT